>JARCFY010000015.1:18750000-20000000 GCA_029233225.1 Lepidodactylus listeri | reverse complement strand
AATCCCCCCAGAAGTAAAAAAAGCATTCCCTGTGCATGTGCAGAGAATGCTCTGGGAACTCTGCAGCTGGCCAGCAGTTGGGAGGCATCCAGGTCTCACTGCTGGTGCCCGTGTGTGTGTGGGGAGATCAGCGGGCCCGGGCCTCACCACCAGGGCCCATAGGGAGGGGGGTTGGCGTCGGGCCCAGCAGCTGAAAGCCAATTAGGCCTCACCACCTGTGCCTGTGGGGGGAGGGAGATCAGCAGCGGCCCCGGTGGCCAGGAGCCACTCGGGCCTCAGTGCTGGGGGGTAGAGGATTGGTGAGCCTGGCAGCCGGGAGCAACTCAGGCCTCTCCACTGGTGCTGGGGGGGGGACTTACCTGTGGCCATTTCTTCCTCAGCATGAGGTCCTCCTGATTCATCAGGGTGAGAGCCGTGGAGAATACTCCCCCCCCCATGAGTATCGCGGGTCCCTCTTCTTGTAAATATATAAACTTGTAACTCACATGCTGGCCTCTAAGCAGTAGAAGCAGAGTTGCACTAGAGGAAGGCAAGCCCCTTGCCTCCCACTCTTACTGCAGCATCCTGTATCTCCACAACTGTATTCCTACACAACAGTGAACTAAAAGGAACAGTGTGTGGACCAAACTGGGAATGTGCAGCGGGAGGGGGGGAACAAGCAAAAATTTCTTTCTTCCTTTTCTACAGGTGGAAAAGCTGTTTTGTCTGAGGAACTTCTGCTTTGACAGAATGACCCTTAAGATCTTGCTACTTCATTCAGCTTGGCTACTGTTACTGAATTATGTTTTGCAAATTGAGTTTCACCTGATCATTCACAGCCGATGATACGTGCAAATGTTACAATATGGGATCAACAGCAGGCTTGTTGGAAGGATGCCATTTTACACTAGATTAAACCAAAATCTTGTTCAAAATCATGTTCACGCGAGATTAAACCAAAATCTTGTAAGACAAAGACTGGTCCTCAGTAAGAGAAAATATGAGAAATAAAACATGGGTCATATTTGAAGAATGGGACCACTGGAGATCAGCCTTTACCCCTGTCAAGGTCATAATTTAACAGCAAGGTTGAGCAAAGTAACATCAAAGCTCCCACTTTTGTGAGATTCTGCCCTGCATTTGCTTTGTTAGCTGGGGCGGGGGCAGAATTATAGTTCTTACTGGAATATCTCCATAGTAAATATGTTCCAATAGAGCTGAACAGGCTCAAAAATATTAAACAGCATCATTGCAAAACACCTGGTAATTCTCAATGCTCCAGTGCTTCTGTCCTAGCGCACTTTCTACTGATTTGCTTTTCAATGACATAAGACATCTGTGAACCATCCAGTCGATGTATCAGGACAAACGGCACAATGAACAGATGCATAAGAGGCTGCGGATGTGGAACATGATAGAGATGGGTCCCAACCAATTTTGTAGGCACAAATTACTCAAATGCTTGCTCTTATTCAGGTTTGATGACACAGGCGACTGATCTAAGTTTTTGAAACTGGCGATTGGTTAACTGGCTGTGTATCATTGAAGCTGTGAAATGCTCCCACACATCCTGTCTGAAAAACACTTACTTGTTTACATGATGACAAGGCAAGAGCCTTAATGTACAAAATTTGACAAAAGGGTTTCCGCGCAGCTGCAGGAAACCAGAAGGTCCACAATCACACTATATTGTCAGTATCTGCCATACCTCCTGTGAACACATATATACATATGTGATACCAGGGCTTTTTTTGTAGAAAAAGCTCAGCAGGAACTTGTTAGCATAATAGGCCACACCCAACAGCAGAAACTCATTAGCATATTAGGCCACACCCCTGGCAGCACAGCTTATTAGCATATTAGGCCACACCTCCAGGTTACCAGAAGAGTGGCCATCCAGCCACACCCACCTTTTGCTTCTTATTCTGTTTACCTTGTTTGTTGTCAAAACCCAAGGCTTTTTCTCGTAGCAGGAATTAATTTGCATGTCAGGCCACATACCCTTAATGTAGCAAATCCTAATGAGTTTCTGCTGTTGGGTGTGGCCTATTATGCTAATGAGTTCCTGCTGGGAGTGGCCAACTCAGGAGCCAGCCGGAACTCCGTTCCTGTGCGTTCCTGCCCAAAAATAGCCCTGTGTGATACCTATATATGTGAATCATGGTGTTGTAAAGTGCTGTGATGTGCAAAAACAACAGATTTGGTAGTCTTACATTCCAGTTAGACAAATGGGCCACAACAAGTGCCCGAATGAGACAAAATGGTCCTTTTATGAGTCTTTATTAATTTCCCATAGAACTAGGCAGCCTGCAATTTGTTCCAGCTAATTTAAAGGCATGTCAGGTTACAAACTCATTGGGGAAAGGCAGGACTATTTTAATTTCTTCTTATTCTTCCTTAGAAAAGTGGAGTCCATATTATCTGGGGGGGGGCATTTTGGCATTGCCACAATACAAAAGACCAACTATGTCAGTTTCCCACAGGGCAATCTGTTCCAAGAACAGAAATGCTGAAAACAGGGATATGAAAAATACCTATCCAATCTGTACAGGTAGGAACATGTTTCCTCTTGATTATAGTTTATGTAAGTTTCAGCTATGCAGCACAGGCAGGCAAGCTGGCATGTTCATTCCTGTTGTGGGAATTTCCGCTTTCTTTCCCAGGTATCCAGTATTCACTGGTCCAAATGGGAGGTTTGCTGTTTCAAGATAGCTCCCCTGGCACACTGAGGTCTGGGAGACGTTTATTGTCACTTCCCTGGGGTATCAGGAATCTGTGTAGGGTATTTAGTGGCAAAGAAATTATCTCAATACATTTCCCCCAGGATCAAATGCTGGATTTTTTTTCTCATGCTCACTGGCTTGTCTGATTTTCATAATATTTGGTACTGGAAAAGAATCTTCCTCTCCTCAGTTCAAGTGATCATACGAGTGCAGCATATAGTTTGGATAATTCATAAAAATGTTCTTGAGTGGCTTTCTATGTAGGCACCTTTTTGTAATGCCTGTCCTCTGTGATTTTTATTGCCTGGGTCAGCAGTGGCCATATTTTTCAGCCTGAGCAGCCATCTGTACCCAGTCAAGCTCCATGAATAATAACCCTGACCAAATATGATGTCAGCATAACCTCACCCAGCGTCTTCTGGCTGAAGAACCCAACAAAACAGAGGTTCTTGCCTGGTCAGTGACAATGCCACATCATTTCCTATTTTTGGACTGGTAGCGAACAACGAACTTATCTCCTTACTTCTTATCTAATCTCTGAGCAAAAATGGCTGTTGCATAAATGAAGAAGAAGAAGAAGAGATTTATATCCCGCCCTTCATTCACTTGGAGTCTCAGAGCGGCTTACAAGCTCCTTTCCCTTCCCCTCCCCACAACAGACACCCTGTGAGGTAGGTGACTGAGAGAACTCTTTCCCAAGCTGTCCTTGAGAGAACAGCTGGTACAGAGAGCTATGGCTTGCCCAAGGCCATCCAGCCAGGTGCAAGTGGAGGAGTGGGGAATCAAACCTGGTTCTCCCAGATTAGAGTCCGCGCACTTAACCACTACACCAAACGGGCTCTTTTTTCCAGCTTGGCAACTAGGGCCCTCATCTCAAAGCATGCTGCTGCTGACCTGGAAACTTCAAAGAAAGAGAGGGTGATCTCTCATTTTACTCAATGAGAGATACTTTCCCATTAGAAACAGCCTACTTGCAACCTTGTATGGGGAGGGGCAGGAACCATGAAAATTGGGGCTGGAATACTATTCGGCCATCGCTGGTTGTCAAAGATTGTGTATGAATGGTCTTGTCAACCTCTTAGTCCCTTTCAACTCTTACATATAATCAACAACAATCTACAAATGAAACAAGAATATGAATAAATGGGTAAGGAGGGAGGACACCAAGATTCTTAGAAGGCAAGTTTTTAACCAATCTAAATACATAAATAAGAGACTTGTTGAAGGGCAATGCTGATATTCAGGTAAGAGAGAAATTAGTGGAGTTCCGTAAGGATAATTCCTGTTGACAATTTTTATTCAATGTTTTGTTTGTAGCCAGGATACTAGAAACAAGAAGATGTTGCTGATGAAACCATGATGGGAAGCATCATTACTGTCATTAAAAGTCGGGAATGAATTGTGTAGGATAGTCTAGATGGCTTAGCAACCAATGAAAACAGATGTGTTCACTGCATTTCATTCTCATTCTTCATTTGTACCTTTAGGTTGTACATAGGAAGCAATCACTCCTGGAGCAGTCATAAACTACTGAATTCACCATTAGGCTCTATGGATTTGTTTGGGGTTTTGTGCTGTGAAACCACCATAGGAAGTACTCGAGTGAGTCCTTGGATGCTGCCTGTATTTACCCAAGCATGACTGCTGCTAGGAAGAGTTCCAGTCACCTCTCACTTTCTTAAGATTATCATGCCCTAAGGAAGCATTGCATACAAGCTCATTTTTTCCCCGTAGAAAAGTCATTTCAAATGGAGGTGATTTGGATGGCAGAAACAGTAAGAGGATAGAGGTTAGGACCACCTACACAATTCTTCTCCAAACAGGCCCTTTAAAAGATTTCTTTTTTTAAAAAAATAGAGCAGTTACTCCATCACAGCAGTTACTCCATCACATACAGCAGGAAATCCAAGCCTAGAGCATCCTTGACAGCTGTCCAGGATCTGCATGAAAACCTCATAAGAACATAAGAGAAGCCAATGTTGGATCAGGCCAGTGGCCCATCCAGTCCAACACTCTGTCACACATTGGCCAAAAATACCAGGTACCATCAGGAGGTCCAGCAGTGGGGCCAGGACACCAGAAGCCCTCCCACTGTTGCCCCCCCCTCAAGCACCAAGAACACAGAGCATCACTTGCCCCAGATTGAGAGTTCCTATCTATACCTTGTGGCTAATAGCCACTGATGGACCTCTGCTCCATATGTTTATCTAATTCCCTCTTGAAACCATCCATGCTTGTAGCCACCACCACCTCCTGTGGTAGGGAATTCCACATGTTAATCACTCTTTGGGTGAAGTAGAACTACCTTTTATCTGTTCTAACCTGACTGCTTCAGCAATTTCATGGAGTGCCCACAAGTTCTTGTATTGTGAGA
The DNA here is from genome assembly GCA_029233225.1 of Lepidodactylus listeri. Lineage (NCBI taxonomy): Eukaryota > Metazoa > Chordata > Lepidosauria > Squamata > Gekkonidae > Lepidodactylus > Lepidodactylus listeri. The sequence goes on along the minus strand of JARCFY010000015.1, from coordinate 19,994,924 downwards.
AAGGGGAAAAGGACTTCTTTCTCTACCTGCTCTATCCCATGCATAATCTTATAAACCTTGATCATGTCATCCCTCAGCCATTGTTTCTCCAAGCGCTTCAACCTTTCTTCATAGGGAAAGTGTTCCAACCCTTTTATCATTCTAGTTGCCCTTTTCTGCACTTTTCCAATGCTATAATATCTTTTTTGAGGTGTGGCGTCCAGAACTGTACACAGTACTCCAAATGAGGTTGCACCATCGATTTATACAGGGGCATTATGATACTGGCTGATTTGTTTTCTATTCCCTTCCTAATAATCCCCAGCATAGCGTTGGCCTTTTTCATTGAAGTCGCATACTGTCTTGACATTTTCATTGAGTTATCTACTATGACTCCAAGATCTCTCTCTTGGTCAGTGTCCGCCAGTTCGGACCCCATCAACATGTATTTATAGTTAGGATTTTTGGCTTCCATGTGCATCACTTTGCACTTGGCCACATTGAACCCCATTTGCCACACTGATGCCCACTCGCCCATCCTCGACAGATCCCTTTGGAGTGCCAAACAATCCTCCCTGGTTCTCACCGTCCTGAACAACTTTGTGTCATCTGCAAATTTAGCCACTTCACTGCTTACTCCCAACTCCAAATCATTAATAAACTAGTTAAAAAGCATTGGATTGAGTACTGATCCCTGCGGTACCCCACTGCTTACCTCCCTCCACTGAGAAAATTGCCCATTTATACTCACTCTCTGTTTCATTTTAATTAGTCAGTTTTTGATCCACAAAAGGACTTGTCCTTTTATCCCATGACTATTGAGCTTACTTAGGAGACTTTGATGAGGAACTTTATCAAAAGCTTTCTGGAAGTCAAGGTAAACAACATCTATTGGGTCCCCCTTGTCCACATGTTTGTTTACTCCCTCAAAGAATACTAACAGGTTAGTGAGACAAGATCTTCCCTTACAGAACCCATGCTGAGTCAGCCTCAAGAGATTCTGTTTATAAATGTGCCTACTAATTTTTTCATTAATAACAGTTTCCACCAACTTACCTGATATTGACATCAGACTGACTGGCCTGTAATTTCCCGGATCTCCTCTGGAACCCTTTTTAAATATGGGAGTGACATTTGCTACCCTCCAGTCCTTAGGAATGGAGGCAGACTTTAATGAAAGATTACATATTTTTGTCTACAAGTTCACATTTGAGTTCTTTCAGAACTCTTGAATGTATGCCATTTGGGCCCGGTGATTTATTTGTTTTTTTAATTTGTTGTATCAGTTGTAGGACCTCCTCTCTCATCACCTCGATCTGACTCAGGTCTTTCAACACCCCTCCCGAAATCAGTGGTTCTGGAGTGGGCAAGCACTTCTCACCTCCAGCAAGGGTTAGCCCACTTCTAAACATTATACATGGTCTGGAAAGATGTAGAGAATGGTTTGTCCCCTCCCCCAAATCCCAGAACTTGGGGACAACTAATATACTTCTTCACACAATACATAATTTACTTGTGGAATTAGCTGCCACAACATATAGTAATAGCTACTGGCTTAGATTATTTTAAAACGGGATTGGTCAGATTCATGTAGGATCATATATATATATATAGAGAGAGAGAGCGAGAGAGAGAGAGAGCAAGCTGTGCTGGCGATGACTCACCTACTCTCCCATTGGCCCCTGGAAAAGCTGGCTTGGTGTCCTATTGGCTTGTCCTGCCAGCTCCTCCATTCTTACACCCCCACTTTTGACATGTTGCACCTTGGGAGCTGTAGTTCTCAGCTGGCATTACTGCAACCATAGCAAAGGGAATTAGAACTACATCTCCCAAGCTGGGAGTCCCAAGAGCCTGTGGAGCATTAGCAGGGAGTCAGTTAAACTGAGGTTGAGGGGAAAGGGGAGGCCTGGACACCTCTCTGAATTACAATTGATCTCCAGACTACAGAGATTAGTCCCCATGAAAAAAATGGTTCCTTTGGAGGGTGAGCTCTATGGCATTATACCTCACTGAGTTCCCTCAACAAACCTGGCCCTCCCTTTAGTATTGCCAACCTACAGGTGGCAGCAGGCAATCTCCAAGATAATTTTTCCTGGAGAAAATGGCTGCTTTGGGCAGTGGAAGCTATGGCATTATACCCTGCTGTGGTCCCTCCCCACCCCAAAACCTGCCCTCCCCAGGCTCTACCCCTCAAATCTACAGGTATTTCCCAACCCAGAGTTGGAAACCTTGTAACTGGCTACCAAACCACTTTCCAGACTCTTGGAACCCAGAAAACATGGCATAGGAGGAGGTGCTTTTCTACCTTAGCTGCCACTGCTTAGCCCCAAATCAACATGAATCAGGGGTGGAGAAAGCCATACCTGTTACCATGCAGCTCTCTCCCATACTACCCACTTGGGGCAGCAAAATGACTTGAGACAGCCCTGCTTTATAGCTAAGCAGGAAATAAACATGGCTCGCCTCCCTCTATTCCCCCCTTTCGTCCACCACCCCACCAGCCAGAAGAGGAGGAGGAGATTGGATTTATACCCCACCCTTCACTACCTGAAGGAGTCTCAGAGAGGCTTACAAACTCCTTTCCCTTCCCCTCCCCACAACAGACACCCTGTGAGGTAGGTGGGGCTGAGAGAGCTCTTTCGAGAACTGCTTTTTCAAGAACTGCTCTTTCAAGAAGAGCTCTGACAGAACTATGGCTTACCCAAGGTCATCCAGCAGCTGCAAGTGGAGGAGTGGGGAATCAAACTCAGTTCCCACAGATTAGTGTCCACACACTTAGCCACTACACCAAACTGGCTCTCAACTGTGACACCCACCTGGAGCCTCTTTCTAGTGCCCATTGTAGTTCTTCCAACAGTGGGCCTTACTCCAAGTAGATCCATAAATTGCTATTATTTATGTTCAAAGGTGGTATGTCTCTGTATGTTGGTTACTGGGGGCATCAGTAGGGGAAGACCTATGTTTCTTCCTGTGCATCTGGTTCACCACTTTGATGGACTAGGTGGAATATCGGTTTGAGCTAGTAGGGCTCTTACATTTTGAGAAAGTTTCAGGAATGGTCATAACTAGAGTTGTTGTATTAGGAATGGCAGACTTGTCCAAAAGAGCTAAAATACTTTCTACTGTTTTGCTTTTATCCTCATTATCTGGAGCATGAGTTTCCAGATGGACAATGGGGTAAGAATGCACAGAATGCTATAGATATTTGGACATGGGAAACCAAGGTTTGTATCCTTCTCAGTGAAGTTAACTAGATAAATTTGGCAAGTCATTCTGTTTCAGTTTACCTGACCTCATAGAAGCTTTCTTTCAAAGATAAAATATACCTTGAGCCAGGGCTTTTTTTGTAGAAAAAGCCCAGCAGGAACTCGTTAGCGTAATAGTCCACACCCAACAGCAGAAACTCATTAGCATATTAGGCTGCACCCCTGACAGCACAGCTTATTAGCATATTAGGCCACACCCCCATGTTACCAGAAGAGTGGTCATCCAGTCACATCCACCTTTTGCTTCTCATTCTGTTCATCTTGTTTGTTGTCAAAACCCAGGGTTTTTGTAGCAGGAATTAATTTGCATGTTAGGCCACATACCCCAAATGTAGCCAATCCTGATGAGTTTCTGCTGTTGGGTGTGGCCTATGATGCTAATAAGTTCCTGCTGGGTGTGGCCAACTCAGGAGCCAGCCGGAACTCCGTTCCTGTGCGTTCCTGCCCCAAAATAGCCCTGCTTTGAGCTACTCTTAGTGGAAGGGCAGGAAATGAATCAATGACTTCACTTTAAAATAGGCAGCACAGATGGCTCACTTGCCTGAAATGTCGTTCCGTGGATACTTCTTAATAAATGTGTTCTTCTCTCCTATATACACCTGTAGTGTATGCCATCTTGCTCATGTTCTTATCTGTTCAGCATATTATCATTTGAATAATGATACTGGCCAGTTTGATAGGTGAGTTGGATGCAGAGGGCTCTAGCTCAGTCCTAAGACTTGGCTTGGGTGAGTTTCATATCACCTCCAGCCCTGAAGTTTCAATGACTCTATAATATCTAAACTTATGTTTTGTGAGATACAGTTAGAGCTAATTGTAAATGAAACCCAGAAAATGGAATTAGAGTTTTTTTTTCATTTTTGAATATTTAATTTCTTTTGAAATCCTCTTTAGGCAAAGTGCTTAAACGTGTTCTCTACAGAAAATGATAGGCCCATATACATACCCAAATGCCGCCCAATACATATCAAAACGGCAATCAGTCCAAAGACGATGTAGAAGTTGCTCACTGTTCACATGTATAAGCAGTGCAACAACTCCCACTCCCAAAGCTCACTGCCATAATGGAGGGACGTAGCTGTCAGAATCCTCCCTTAGAAAGGGCATTCAGTAAAATACTGACTTTTTATTTGAGTAATGTGGTTTATTTTATGCAGATAAAGAGGAATTCATTAGGGTGAAATAGATTGCCTCACAAATGCTGTTACAAATAAAGCCACAGACAGAAATGGCTGGCAAGGGATGTCTTAAAGACACAGGTGTGCGACATGGCAGTGGCACATGGCACAGCCTTAACCATGAAAATCCCACTGCTTAGCCTCTGTAGCTTCTTCTCAAGCCCACAGGACTTGCACAGCTGCTTATCAATTAGTGCCAGTTGCTTCAGTATTAACAAGCTCTTTATTCATTGTGACAAATTATATGCTTGTTAACAGGAGATTCCTCTTGCCTAGAGTGCAGGCAGGTGAGGGAGTGCAAATTCTGGTTCTGACTGAAGTAAGGTGAGCATGTAAACATAATGTGCTTAGTCAATTTCTTGTCATATTAAAGTCAACTTATCTGAGGTAGTTGTTTCCCCCCAGGTATTAGATACATGAGATAATATCATGTATGGGGGGAAAAGGATGTTTTATCAACACTTGCCTGGGAAGCTCATTAGAGCCCATTCTTGAGTTCTTTCTTTATTCTAATTTCTTCCTCATTCTGGATCTGTACGTGTTTATGTCTACATGATATGGTGTTCTGCTAGTGTCTAGAGGGTAACATGAAAACAGTCTATAATACACACCCATTATATATGAGACGAAAAAGTTTAAAGTTGCAGTTTAACAGTAACTGAAGCAGGGGTCCCCCTCACCCTTTTTTAGCCTGTGGACACCCTTGGAATTTTAAGAGGGAGCTGCGAGTGCCACCCAAAATGGCTGCCATAAGAGAAGGAACCAAACCCCAAATGGCTGCTGAAGGAGGTGGAGCCAAACAGAATACTTCCCTCCTCATATTGCCAAGAAAAAAGGAAATCCTGAATACACTGACTAAAGAAATCCCACATGCTTACCAGTATTCCTAGTCTTCCAGTGGAAAATTCTTTCATTTCAATAAGAGCAGCCAACAGCAAGTTGTGGCTTACAATGGCCCTACACACTTTCTGGCAAGCTTGATGGATGGCAAGGGAAGTATTGGTGGGCAACACATTGAGGAACCCTGATCTTATTAGAATGGGTGCCTTATGTATGCCGCCTAAATCTCACTGATACCATTTTCATTTGTGAGTCTCTCTACATCTTTACTCTGGTTTGCAACCAGAATTCATTAATGCTGCAGTATTCAGAGGTACAGAGTGGGCAAACAATTTTCTCTTGCTTGTTTTAGACATGACACAGCCCAGCAAAGACTGTTAATTTCAGTGTGCAGAGGTAAATGTTACCACTTTCCCTTTTACCAGGAGCCTCCTGAAAGGTGGATTATGCACAAGGAGCTCCCCAGAACAGTAGAAAATGTGGGGGGCCGAAGCAGGAAGGGCAATTGGCCCAACTCGTCACCCCCATTTTTTGTTGAAGTGGAGCTTGAGGTTTCAGAACTTGCTCTGGAAGGGTTGAACCGGGCAATTTTAGCAGATTCCCCCTCTTACTATAGCACCCATGCCACGTGGCACCCAGTTCTAGAGGATCCCTGAATCCTCAGCTGTCACTTTCCATTGAGCTTTGTGGGACAGTGGCAAAAACTGATTTGATGAACTTTGGCTCCATGCCTTGGATTCAACCTGTTTACTTTAATTACTGAGTTGGGCTTTAAAGTAGTTGTTTTAAGATAATGTAACTATTTAAAACAAACTTGTTCTGTTTCTTTCTTTGTAAACCACATCATTCTGTTTGCCACGTTGGCTGCTGTAGCACACTCAGCTGACATTTCAGGAACCATTCCACGAAGATCTCAGGATCTCTTTATGGAAGGAATGGTAGCTAATTCAGTACTCAAAGCTGAACTGGAGCCATATTTCCTGTATGTGTTGCTTCATGCTATGCATCAGCTTTCAGGAACTCAACCTGGGAGCAGCAAGGTCTGAGTCTAATAAGCACGGACTAGGTGTATTCAGGTCTCAGAGCCCATTTCACATCCAGAGTGAAGAAAGTGAGCAGGTTAGCAGGATGAAACCTTTGAATCTGCCAGGGCTAATATAAATCTTAATCTGGCCTTCTTTCTCTCCCTGTTCAATGTTCTGGTTGCATCTTCCAGATCAACTAGCTGACACCTCCAGAGCCAGAAAACATACCTTTCCGATCTGGATTTGCATGTACTTGCCCAAAGCCCCAGTCCAGTCCTGGCATCATCATGGAATTTTCACCTACCATTTTATTACCTTCTTTCCAAGATCAGCTTATATTATCTTTTTGGAACTCTTCATCGTGATTACGGTAATACACTTCATGTGGAGCTGTCTTTAAGAACTGTCTGGAAACTCCAAGTGACCAGATGGCCAAACTATTGCTCAGAGCTAGACACAGGTACTGAAAGACCTCCATTGGCTGCCCATCTTTTTCCAGGCAAAATTCAAAGCATGAGTTATTACCTTTAATAGACACTGAACATTTTTTTGGGGGGGTGGGGGAGGGTACTTGAAGAACTGCCTCCTCCCATACTGTCCAGCCCACCAGTTAAAATACTCATCTCAAGCCCTGCTCTCTATGCCCCTGTCTGTAGAGGTAAGGCAAGTGGTGAATAAAAACACATTTTTTTCCTGTGGCAGCACCTCACCTTTGCAATGTCTTGTGGCTCACCTAACACCTACCTCACCATCCTTTGTCTATGTGGCCAGATTTTTTTCCTTTTAATGAGGCTCCCATTTTTAAAGCCATTTTTATGGTCTGCCTCTAGGCTGTGAACTGTTTTTAGACTGCTGAATGTTTTTATGCCATTTTATGTCCCTGGCTTATTTTTATGGTTTTTCATTATTCCCAATTTGTTGTTTTTAACATTCTGTTGTAATTTTTTTTATTTGTAAGCTACAGGGAGCATATCTCTAGAGAGAAAGCATATAAATTTTCGAAATAAATACAGTTCAAATGAGACGTAGTTGGCTACAGGGTTCTTTTGAAAACACTGTTATTTATTTGGTTAAAAAATGCTTTCTTTACCAGATTCCTTGGGCAAAAGATGTGAGGGATATCCAACCTGTATGAACCTTGGTCACCTTGATCCCTCTTTGCCAGCACTCTGAAGTCTTTGGCAGGAGTCCTTTCTTCACTGGACTCATCCAGTGGCAATCCAGCTGCTAGCTGCACCCTAACAGCCAGCACTGCTTCTTCATTTCCCTCTTATTGGCAGCTGTCATTCATTCAGTCAAGACCCTTCACCCCACTCTAAACACAGTTGAATTTGCTGGCAGAGATCTATTACTGCCCTGCCCAACCATTTACTAGAAGAACCAACTCCAAAACAAAAATCTTTGAGTCACAAAACATCTCAGGGCAGAGTGAACACTAAACACTGAATGGCTAGGAAACATAGCTAGTTCTAACAGTTCTTACCAGTTTACAATGTCATTTCTGCCCTGTGAAATTACAGCTGGAGACACAGCTCTATAAAAGTGCCATCAAAACCTTGCTTAACGAAACACCAAGTGTTTTTGCACTTCTGTGGGGATCTCAGACTTACCCTGAAGAATGCAGCAACAGCAATAGGTGTAGTCTTAGGATTAGCTGAACTCTGCATTTTCTAGTCAAGGAATACTCTATTTTTTTTCAAGTTTTCTGTTATGAACATATTAAAAATACAATGCTATAATGCTAAAAATATAGTGCCTTGGATTTATTCTTCTTGAAGGTATGATATACGCTTGCCAATTAATATTTAAAAGGTGGGGATTTCTTTTCTTCTGCGTCAGACCCTTCCCTAGCATACTGCAATTAGCTCATGGGAGCACTTATTCTGCCCCAAGCATCCTTACGGTGTCTCGGTTATTCACTTAGATAGCTTTTCCCTTCTGTCTTCTTCCCACTGGCCCATGCTGAGCATAGCTTTTCTGACAGTGCACATAAATTCCCATGCTGAAAGAGGGAAAGAAATGAAAATGTTCTTGCTGTACTGGAATCTTTCAGTTATACTCACCTGCCATAACCCATGAGCTATTCCTCTGCAGCCTAACCACCCTGTTTGCAACAGATACTATTGGCAGCAGAATATGGATCAGTGTCAATTAGAAATCAAAGTACAATAGGCACTGTGTTGCCCAGAGGATGCTGCATGCCATTACGGTGAATAGATATTATCAAGAGTGACATAAACTGATACATTGGGATGCAGATGGCTGCAATTTGATCACCCCATGCCAATGCGATCTTGTTAACAAGTGTTAATGATAACTGGGAGCCGACATGCCAGGACTCCAATTTTTGCATTGCTTATTCATGGAGAACTCTGGCTGCTGCTATGAGACTATGTCCCTTCCAGCTTTTCTTAATCACATCTAACTGGCAGCACATTAACTGTTTAATGAACCAGAGTCATCTGAGGGCACAGGGGCACTTGATGAAGTAACACAATTGAAGGAGATACTAATCGCACCCCTTGAAGATTTTGGGAACCTCAGTAAAGGGGGAAACACACAGGGACACATGCATTTTTATGGATGTACATCTACACAGTAGTTTTTAGTTGGTTTATTTTATTACAGGTACACAATGGAGAAGCAGTTGACACTGAATTTGAAAGACAACTACAATTTTGGATGAAGACATCAGGACCATGGACAGCACTGAGGGAAAGCATGGGACAACAACATAGGGGAAGGCGAAGTCCATGGCTCTGAAGAGCTTGCTAGGTGACCTGAAGAACAAGGCCCTCATCCAAGTTTTAGTTCTGCTGGTTCTTTATAGACATCTGCATGGGGCACTGTAGATATTTCACCAAATTAACCACCACATGTTGAAAATAACAGGATATGTGTATCAGAGGTGGTACAGGTGGTATAGGATAGGCACACTATCATTTCAAAGTTAAATTTACTATCTAACATAATTTCTTCACTTGCACCCAACTATGTTTGTTCCTCTGAATGCTAAGGAATGAAGACTACCATATGCATAACATGTAGGGTAAAGGAACTGTCATGTCATCATCCTTATCCTTTTTCCTGTCCACCCGGCTTCATCTCTCTCTCTCTCTCTGTCCCCACCACCAAATGTAATTCCACCCCAGTCCTCTACGTTGGCTGTGTTTTCATTCACCTAATATTACTCTGACCAGTTCCATGTCAATGCTTTACTAACAGTTTGGGGAAAAACAATTCAAAAATGGGGAGGAAGAAGAGCCCTCTTTACTAATAAGTATGCAGTCCTGCTTCTTTCAGACCATTTTTGCATATGAATGGACATAGCTGCCGCTAAAGTCTGAACAAGTTGTGACCAAGAAAACTAACAGAACCTACCAGCCGTGTAAAGCATTCTGCCACAACTCGATAAGCTTCCTGTTTTTGCTGTTTACTGAGGACTGCAAAATCCAGGAGGCTGCCAAACACCCAGCCACCACAGTAAATTATTGGAGGACTCCATTCAATTTGGTAGCTCGCAAATAATGCATAACTGATGCTAATCTTCAGACTCCAATCCAATAAACTCCAACCAAACTTTAAGAATCAGACATTAAAAGAGAGATGCTGTAGCATTACCCTTTGGTTCTTTTCATCTCGTTGTCCGAGGGGTACTTAAAGCAGTTTGGCATTGAGATGGCTTAAAGCTGCAAGCCAACGATGTCTTTGTAATGTGGGATTTTTGTTCAGTCTTTTCCTAGGACTAATTATAGATTGCAAAATAAAAGAGACTTACTTTATACTAAGAAAATGGACTATGTGGTCAACAAATTAATGCAGTGTGAAGCATGTTTCCTTTTTTTCAGTATGTCTTAGTATATTACAGTGCTCTAAGGCAACTGCTGGGTGAATTGAGTGCTTATAGTGTACATCTCCCTCCCCCTGTCCACGTATGGTAAAATGTGGGCAGGGAAAGGTGAGCCGTGTCTCTACTATGCCAGCTTGAAATGGCTATGATGTCATATCGCACAGGTACCAGGGAATGAAAGCCGCTCAAGCAAACTGAATACAGCAATGGAACATTGTACCTAGAGTGGTTTTGGTTGATGTTGTTTTTGTGATTAGTTTCAGCATTCACTGCTGTATTTTCCCCCAGCAGCGAGGTCCTTGGTGCAAGGGAGACCGTGAATCACCAGCAGGCCTATGGTGTGAGAATTCCCAGATTAATTATACTGTAACAAGAGCATATTGCTACCCATGGTTTCCAGACTATGCTTTGCAAGAATCTTTGGACTGAAATGTCAGGGTGAGATGACTCATCCAGCAGCGTGTCATACTAGATGCTTATGGAATATAAAATCCCTGAATTTATCTGTTTGGTATCCATGCCATTTAGTATGTCAGATACCCCTGTTTTCATCCTCAAAAGGTCTCTCTTTTGATCAGCCACTGATTCAACCCTTAGAGAACAGCTATTGCAAGAAAGTGCAAGAAAATGTTTAACACAGATTCACAGACATTCTGCTTAACGAAACACAGCACTAAAAGCAGTAAATTAATGCTAAATAGAAGCCACCTGGGATAAAGCCGTAACATGAAGCTGCATTTCTCCAGACCAAGTTATATCAGGCAATTGCAGTGATGGTAGCTTATTTCCTAAAGCTCCTGTTAGTTTGCTGAGACAGAATCACCTCTGCTTATAGGTAACATTGCTGAGATATTAGAGCCAGTACGACATTAATCAGACAAACAATCAAGACGCATGCCTGCAATTACAGCACCTAAAGCAATGAGATCAAGAAAAAGCAAGCCAACACTTACACAGGTATGACACTCGCATGCAAATGGCAGTGTTCACCAATGGGCTGGGCTATGTGCATTTCTATCAGGACCATCAATAAGGTCTCTACTTGCAAATGACTTTTTGAAATTTACACACGTTTCACATACTGTTGAGAGTGGAAGGAATGCTCTTCGAGATTACATGAAAAGGTCTGTCTAGTCCAGCATTCTCTCTCCAATGGTGGCCAACCAGATGCTTCTGGGAAGCTCACAAGCAAGGCGGTTTACTTGTAAACATTTGAGCAGCTAAACTGACATCACAATGGCCAGTTCAACCAGACACAGAACGCAAAATTGTCACACTGGGCATAGCTATGCAAGCAGCATTGCCAAGTCTCACAGCTGCAATATATGATCTTGACTTCTGAAACCATTAAGAAATTATCAGATAGAGGCTTTAATCTGAAACATACTTACTTCAAAGGGAGCCCTAATCAAACAAATGAGATTTATTTAAAAGTAAATGTGTTTAAGACTGGGGCATTAAAAGAATAAATTCAAGCCCTCTTATTTGAGCTTCAGTAGATTGTATTCTCAAGCCCTTTTCATTGTCCTGCTGGATCTGATTCCCCCCCCCCTAAAATAATAATGTTTGGAAATAATAGTTGTAATTAATTACATTACTGCAGAAGATGCAGCACTCTGGGGGGAAATCAATTTTAGAAGGCCTCCCAATTAAAACAGTGAGATTTGGCAATATGTTGGATAAAAGCTAGATAACAAAAGCTCATTCACCACTTTTCTGTCTGGGGCATGGCCACCGTCAGTTGTCTATTGTTTGCCCCGCATTCTCCTTTCTGCCCTGCTAACCGCCATCACATTTCAAGGAGAAAGATCCTATTAGCTCCTATGAGTGTAGGAGGAACCGAGGTCTTCTTTCAAATAAGCAAAATGGTTACAGAAACTCTGACTGAAACAAGCTGAAATCCCTGGGCCATAAGATGCTTCCCTTAGGATCACAGTGGCTACCCCAATTTGTCCTAGGAAAAAATACAGGACTATCCCAGTTTGTGCTTCCCATCCCTGCCTGAAGCCTCCATCACTTCTGCTTGCAATCTCTGTGTGTATCCTCCCGCCCCATCTCTGTAAGGGTGAGCTCAAGTCCTCTGCCCGAAGGCTGGTGCCTTGTTCATATGTTGCATCCACTGCACTGTCAAATTTGTGCTCTGCCTCCACCTCAGCAACATTTATTTGAACACACAAAACACAGACAATACACACATATATTGGTTCCTCTGTGACAGTTCCACAGAACCCACACCACTTTGGATGACATATGTTGTGAAGAAGGTTTTTCTTCCATTTGGTTGAACAGCAAGAAACATCAGAAAAGGGAAATGTCTTTTTTTCTTTTTTTTTTACAACTTGTGAATGGTGAACATCCATGGAAACAACAACAACAACGATGGGTAGAAGAAACAATATGTCTCCACATACAATACATTGTTTCTATAGAAATAGTGTCTCCATATACATCTATGTAAACATACAGAAGTCTCACAGTGAGTCAGCAAGAGACAATGTTGGGTTATCATTGTGGTGTGCGCCTGCCCGGCAGTACGAACCACCATAAATGCGCAAGTGTGCCACAGAGTGAGATTGGCCCTGGAAGAGACTTGATGGTCAGCTAGCCTGGTAAGTCATAGTATCTTAGGACTATTAAATGGTATATCACAGACAGGGCTGTCCCCCTCTCCTCTCAAGTCTTTCGAGAAGGATGGCTCACTCTTCAACAATCTGAACATGGAATGTGCACAAGAAACGTTTAAAACAATAACTCATACCATAGTGCATTAGACACCTACCCAAACAGGCATCATCAGAGTCATTAAAGGAAAAACCCATCAAGGTCCTGGTAACAACAAGCTCCTGGGTGTTAGCTGTGAGAGTCACCATGACTACTGGATGGTGTGGTATGTATAGTTTGCTATTCACATCACCACGTTAGCACACTCAGCATCGTACCGTATACACAAGATGTTACACAGAACATACACAGTGCAGAATATGGATACTGACATGTTTTCAGGTTTGTACAGGTTTGTACAGCATATTATACATATATATGTGCATATATATCTTTATACCTCTCACAGATTAGATAGACACACAAAAATATATGACCCTTAAGGAAATCACTTTATAAAATATTTATAATATTGAGGGGAAATATCTAAATGTAGCGCACTCCTGTTATAATGATAATGCCTTGAACAAGAAGTGAATACCTTGAGCAGTAACCTTATGGCACAGTCTATAAGAAGCATCTCCTGCACAAATCCCACTGGAAGTGTAAAAGAGAAATGCTAAAAGAGGTCAAAAGACAAACTGATCTGGTGAGATGCTATGTAGCAGGACCATGAAAATGTTGCCCTGCTGCTGTAGTGCCGTTCGTGACATCCAGACGATGCCACAAAGAAAGAACAGGTAAAACACAGAGAGTACCCCTCCCCCCAAAAAAAAAATTACCTCCAGATGATCCATGCAAGTGACCAAAGCTATGTGATGCAACCGAAAGCAAAATAAAATAATAAGCAACTCCCAGGGAAGCCCCTAGCCCGACAGCCAAACACTTCCCACTGAGCTGTACAAAGGGAACAGAAATGCACCCACACCTTCATCAGGCTAGCGTTGAAGAAAGATAAGTTAACTTGGCCTAGTTTAAAAACATACATCCTTGTGCAACTTTTGACCTCTTGCGCAACTTCCACTGGCTTCAGTGGGGGTTTGTGTTAAGAGATGTTTCTGATGGATTTGCCTTAGTCATTGGCTCTTGTATAAACAGTTAGCTGCATCTGATGTAGGGACTGGTTTATGTGACACCAATGTACAGTATAAGAGGAGTGCACCAGGCTCCCAAAGTAGCATCCCCCTTTCTATCCCAGTCCCTTTAGTTTTCTTGAAAATATGGTAGCAAGACAGGCAGTTTGCATCCATGCACTCAGGAAAACACAGAGCAACACATACTGTCAGACTGCAAACTATAAGTAGAGCCTGCCTGCTTGCCATTCTATAGCCTCCATGGACCCTCATGCCATTTCTCCCTCCGCAGGATTTAAGAGGCTGCTTATGGCACTTTATTGGACCTGCAACACCATGTGCCAGAATAAACCTATATTTTTCTGCACTAATACTGTTATCTGTTGTCACATACAGCCCAGCTTCCAAGTAACCAATTGTACTTAAACCCATCTTTTCTATTTAGCAAAAAATGGTTTCCACTGTACCCTTGCTGTGTCCTCTTCCTAATGTGACAAATCCGGAGGAGATGAAATTATGGAAATCTGGACCTCCACTTCGATAAAAATCCTTTCCATAGTGACCTGCCAAGGAAAGATGAGAAACAGTACATCACGACATGCAACTCCGGCTGGCCTGCTTCCAGCTGAATGATAGTCATAGTTCCGTTCCTGAGCAAAAAATCTGAGAGATAAATCATACCTTGTAGGTCAGACAGGGATTAACACAAAACACAGAAGGGGTTCCTATCACCTCCCTGTCATTAATGTATCAACCTCAATTGTCACCACCCCAATGCACAAAGTCCTGGCCCTTTCTACAATCTTGCTCGCTTCACATCTTCCAAGCTGCAGTCTCTATTCTGTAGAACACTTATGCAACTGTCCGCACTAAGTAAATACTTTAAAAGAAACAGTAGCAGCAGATAACCACTTTCAGAGTATCAGAGGATTACTTGTCTATCTATCACACTTTTATTTCACCCTCTGTCAAAGGACGATAATACATGATTCCCCCACATTTTGACCTTGGGTATATCCATGTTGATGCTGCTGCTTACTCTCAAGCCAGGGACCTAGCGTTGTCCATGGCGGCACTGGGATGCTCCCAGTTTGTATCGACTCCTACGCACCAAGCAGCTCACTTGCTGGATCTTATTTGGGGGGGTGGGAATAAATGTGGATCTGGCAGTCCCATGGTCAGACCACTTCTCCCTGAAGGCCCAACTGAGTGTTCCTAACCTCCCTGTTTAGGTGGCAAGCTGATATACCCTCACCCACAGAGACTAATAGACCCAACTGAGTTCCAGAATGTTCTGCGGGATCTGAAGCCCCCTGGCAACTCGTTAGATGAGCTGGTGGAGGACTGGCACAACCAGTTCTCTGAGACCATCTATGAAATCGCCCTCTGGCACCCTTCTCTATTCCCACACCAAACTAGCCCCATGGTATACCCCGGAGCTTCGGAGGATGAAGTGAGAAGTGAGACGGAAAGAGTGGTAGTGTGATCATGACGAAGCTCCGAGAACATCTTTTAGGTCATTTATGAAATCCTATGAAGAAGAAGAAGAAGAGAAGAGATTGGATTTATACCCCGCCCTCCACTCCCCAAGGGAGTCTCAGGGCGGCTTACAAACTCCTTTTCCCTCCCCCTCCCCACAACAGACACCCTGTGAAGTAGGTGGGGCTGAGAGAGCTCTTTCCCAAGCTGTCCTTGAGGGAACAGCTGGTACAGAGCTATGGCTTGCCCAAGGTCATCCAGCCAGGTGCAAGTGGAGGAGTGGGGAATCAAATCCGGTTCTCCCAGATTAGAGTCCGCGCACTTAACCACTACACCAAACTGGTGGTAGGAAAGGCTACTAAGAAGAATTTCTGTGCAGTCTCCATTGCGTCTGCAAGCTCTTGCCTGGCCCAATTATTTAGAACAATTCTGTCTTTAACTACTTTGCCACAAGGCAAACAAAATGATAAGGAACTGGCTATTAGCTGTGAGGCATTTGTGAGCTATTTTACAGACAAAGGCCCAATCTGCATCTAGCATTGGCTCCGCTGTTTTACCAAACCCACACTGGAACAGAAATTCCCCTCTACATTGCAAGCCACTTTCACTTTGATTGATCTCTTGGTTTTCTGCATAGATTTATGGCCATTTTATAGCCATTCAGGGGTGACTCTGCAGTCAGTATGGTGTTGGCCTGGGGTATCTGAATGTGGTTTTGAGCCACATCTTTATCTGTTCCAGTGTGGGTTTGGTAAAACAGTGGAGCAAATGCTAGATGCAGATTGGGCCAAAGTCTCATCACTCCGCCAGGACCTCCCAGCCACAGTTGATACAGTAAGGAAACTGGAAGCCCCTTGTCTGTCTTCAGGTCTGGTTCTCGACCACTTCAGTTGGCGCTCCGGGGAGAAAGTGGACACAGTCCTGGCAGCTGTGAGGCCCACCACTTGTCCCCTTGACCCATGCCCATCTTGGCTGGTGAAGAAGAAGGAGGATTGGATTTATACCCCACCCTTCATTAACCTAAGGAGTCTCAGAGCGGCTTACAATCCCTTCCCCTCCCCACAACAGACACTCTGTGAGGTAGGTGGGGCTGAGAGCGCTCTCTCAAGGACTGCTCTTGAGAGAACAGCTCTGAGAGAATTTGTAACTGACCCAAGGTCACACCAGCGGCTGCATGTGGAGGAGTGGGGAATCAAACCCTGTCCTCCCAGATTAGAGTCTGCACTCTTAACCACCACACCAAACTGGCTCTCGGAGATGATGTTCAGGTCTCCTTGAGAGATATTATCAATTTATCCCTGTCTTCTGGGATATTCCCAGGGGGCTTGAAAGAGGCAGTGGTGCGTCCGTTTCTGTAAAAGCCACCATTGGACCCCGCAGTCCTTGCCAGCTATTGCCCCATCTCCCATCTTTTGTTTTCAGGTAAGGTAGTGGAGATAGTGGTGGCTGAACAGCTCCAGGTCTTTTGGGATGATGCCTCCATCCTGGATCCATTCCAGTCTGGCTTCCGCCCTGCCCATGGGATGGAAACCATGCTGGTCACCCATACGGATGACCTCTGGAGACACTTGGAACAAGGCAGGTCGATGCTGCTGTTGCTCTTAGATCTGACAGCAGCGTTTGACATAGTCAACTATGACCTGTTGACCCACTGCCTTGCCAATGCAGGGATCCAGGAGACTGCTTTACAGTGGCTTCCTTCTTTTCTTCATGGTCAGGGACAGAGGGTGGCACTAGGGGGGAGGATGTCCCTGTAATACCTGCTTGAATGCGGAGTGCCACGGGGAACGATACTCTCTCCAATGTTTTTAACATCTATACCTGCCCCTCGCCCAGTTGATTTGAGGGTTTGGGCTGGGTTGCCATCAGCATGCTGATGCCATTCAGCTTTATCTGTTGATGGATGGCCAGTTGGATGCCACCACAGATATTCTGGACAGGGCATTAGGGGCTATGGTTGGATGGCTACAGCAGAGCCGGCTGGATGGCTACAGCAGAGTCAGCTGAAATTAAATTCGATGAAGATGGAAGTCCTGTACCTGAGCTGTGGGGGTGTGGGATTGGAATCTGGCTCCCAGCGCTTGGGATGGGGGGTGCCACCGGCACCAGCACCAATGGTGAGGAGTCTTGTTATGATTCTAGATCCCTCACTTTCTATAGAGGCCCAGGTTACCATGGTTGCCAGATCAACCTTTTACCATCTCTGCCTGATGAGGCAGCTGGTTCCCTATATCACTTCTCAGGACTTAGCTACAGTGATCCATGCAATGGTCACTCCCAGGCTGGAGTACTGTAACTCGCTCTACATAGGCCTACCCTTGAACCTGATTCGTAACCTTCAGCTAGTGCAGAATGCAGTGATGCACCTGCTGACAGTGATGCCTTTGGGGGCATGCAAGTGAGAGGTGATATGATAACCATCTTCAAGCACTTGAAGGGCTGTCATATATAGGATGGTGCAGAGTTGTTTTCTCTTGCCCCAGAAGGTTGGACCAGAACCAATGGGTTGAAATTAGATCAAAAGTGTTTTTGGCTAAACATTAGGAAGAACCTCCTGACGGAGCAGTTCCTCAGTGGAACAGGCTTCCTCAGGAGGTGGTGGGCTAACCCTCTTTGGAGGTTCTTAAACAGAGTTCAGATGGCCATCTGACCATAATGCTGATTCTGTGAACTTAGGTAGATCATGAGAAGGAGTGCAGGAAGGGTTGCATCAATGCTCAGTTCTTGTGGCCCTTTCTTACACAGCCAGGGAAATGCTGATAGCCACTTTGTGGTCAGGAAGCAATTTTTCTTCTGGCCAGTTTGGACAGAGATCTTGGAGGGTTTTTTTGCCATCTTCTGGGCACGGAGCAGGGGTCACTCATTGGGGGTGTGTGTGGGGGGGAGAGGAATTTGTGAGTTTCCTGCATTGTGCAGGTGGTTGGACTAGATGACCCTGGAGGTCCCTTCCAACCTATAATTCTTTATCAGCAGTACGGCCTTTTCCTATACATGCCCCAGAGAGCCTTGCACTCCGCAGATCAACATCTTAGCCTCAACCAGGGCCAGGGCTTTTTTGGCCCTGGTCCCAGCCTGCTGGAACAAGATCAGGGCCCCGAGAGAGCGGTTGCAGTTCTGCAGGGCTTGTAAGATGGAGCTGTTCCACCAGGGCTTAGGGTGAGGTGGCGGATGTTAAACCATCTTGCCTCCCCTGCCTTTTGGTTCCTGCCCAGTGCCTCCAAGACAGTTTTTCATCTATGGGGCACTATATTTTAGGCACCTCCCACTGTCTGATCAAAAAAGTGTTATAAATCAGGCCATCTACGATGGTAGATGCCTGTTAAAACGTCACAGGAGACGTTGGATCACTCGTGCTTAATGCCGTTTTGATCACTTAATTGTTTAACTGTTTTTATAGCTTGGTTTTTATTGTCTTTATTATGTTGTGAGTCGCCCTGAGCCCATTCGTGGGATAGGGCAGGATAAAAGTTAAATAAATAAATAAATAAGATGGCTGACATACTAATTCCCATATTGTGCATGCTCTAAGCTGATGCTGCTCCCCAATAAGTAGTCGTGTTAATCCTTGTGCCAAAAGGTATCTGTTCTATCTGTTCTATTATCTGTTCTATTTGTAGTTTAAAAATTGAACCTAAGGGACTGTCTCCGCCCTTCCCTGAGCACTTGTGAACATTTACCGACTTCATTTATAAGCCTGCTTTTCTCGGCAAGACTCAAGGCACATAGGCATGTGTTATTTCGTGAAGAAATGGCACATGACCCATAGCCTCTAAAACCCCAGTTAGTTTTGCCAGAGGGGCCACTCTTGGATAGGGAGTGAAGGAATGGTGTGCTAAGGCCATATCCCCATCCTTACACTCACAAGTGTCCTGCCTATTATTTACTAATATAATTGTCTCACCATACCTCTCTTTCATCTTTGGACTGGCCGTGAGAAGTATGTATGTATGTATGTGCAATCAAGTCATAATCAACTTATGGTGACCCCAACAATAGGCTAGCAAGGCAAATGAGAAGCAGAGGTGGTTTACCATTGTCTTCTTTTGCAGAGCCTTCCTTGATGGCATCCCATCTGAGTACTGGCCCTGCTCAACTTCCGAGATCTGACAGGACTGGTACCATGCCCCCTTCACTCCTAAGAAGTCAAATCCCTCGAACAGCCGGTTGTGCACCTCCGCTTTATATGCCCCTGTGCATAGACTGGAGGACCAGTGTTCATATCACAGAAAGGGAGAATGACATAGTGTACGAGCTGTGGTGCTGCTTCAAGCAAATACTGTGGCTATAATTTCTTTCTTTTTTTTGGTCTAAGTAACCACTCAAGTCAAACGTCAAACAGAAGGACTAAACAAGACATATTGGAAAGAAATCAGTCAGCTCCCTCATCTAGTTGCCCCAAGGTCTGATTCAGTATAAGGCAGCTCATAGATGTTTGCAGGGGTCATTTCGTAGAAAAAGAGGTGCAGGAGCTCATTAGCATAACTCATTTGCATATGCCACACCCCCTAACATACCGGAAGTGTGTCAGAAGGCAACACCCACCCCTCAGGCTCCACTCCACAGGTGAGGGAAACTGACCTGCTCTTCCTCCATTCCCTTCCCCAGCCAATACTTTGTGCAATAAAAATAAGCATAAAGAACACACCCTCATTCTCTTCCTGCTCCCTTGAAACCACCAGGTTTCAAGTAGACTTGAGAGACCCAGGACATGTGCACCACCCATCCCTTTCCCTTCCCCTCCCCACAACAAGACACCCTGTGAGGTAGGTGGGGCTGAGAGAGGTCTTTTGAGAACTGCTCATGAGAGAACAGCTTTGAGAGGACTTGTGACTGGCCCAAGGTCACACCAGCAGCTGCATGTGGAGGAGTGGGGAATCAAACCCGGTTCTCCCGGATTAGAGTCCAACTCCTGACCACTACACCAAACTGATGGGGTGGAAGCTGCTGAAGGGTTGGTGAAATTTCTCCAGTACTTATGTGCCATGTGCCCAGATAAAAAATGGTATACTTCGAAAATTTATATGCCACCTTGAGCAAGTCTCTGGAAAAGCAGCACACAGTCATAAAAGGAACAATGATAAAATTATCAATATTAAAAGAAAACATTAAAATCAATAAAGACCCTAGCAGGGCTTTCCCCGGGGCGCTGCACCTCTGCACTGCTCGGGGAAGCCGAGGAGGGGGTGGGGCTTGGTCATGTGCCCGCCCCCTGGGCTCCTCACTCCCGGAGCTCCGCTCCTGTGCGCTCCCGCTCCAATGGACCCCTGGATGTTTGTATATGTTCAAGACCCCAGGAACGGTTATTGTAAAACATTATTTGCCACTTAGCAAAAACCACATTCCTTCAGGAGAAGTGTTTCTGCTGGCTGACACACAAGGAGATGCTCTAGTGTGTTTATGGATTCCTACACACAGAGTCCTGGCTCTTACTATGAGAAGGGCCTAAAGAGACAACACACCAGCTGATTAGTGGGAGATAGTTCCTGCTGTTTCTCCCTCTAAGTTCAAAAGGCTAAAGGAACCAGCGGGGCAGGAAGTTAAAAGCCAGTGAAACCATCATAGGAAAATGTTGGGCATAGTCTGAGGAAGCAGTCCCCACAGACCTCTCTGGGGAAGTAGACTCATATCCAGGCTCTAAACCTGAGACTGATACTCCAGTTCTTTTATGTCAGAACGTACTAGGTTGCCAACTCCCTGAAAGGCGGGGGGGGGGACCCCTGTCCCATTAAAACAGGTTTAATGGGATGTTATACGTCCAGTGATGTTGTTTACCTCCATGCTACGAAAAACGTCAGCTGCCCTTTTCCACACATTAAGCCGGTATTAAAAGGCCAAGGCATTGTTTTTCAGGCCAGCTGGCAATCCTAAGTACGGCTCTATATGACAGTTACAAGTATCTCAAAGACCAACAAAGTTTTATTCAAATTATAAGCTTTTGTGTGTGAGCACACTTCCTCCGATAAAACGGAATAAAAGCTCCTCAAGCCCTACTAACAGGGAAAAAGAAGGTGGGGGGCAGCCCTTCGGAAGGGCCAGGGAGAGCCCAGATGCAGGGCTGAAATTGGATCAGGTGGCCAGTAAGGTCAATGAATGGCAGCAAATCAGCAGGTCAATGCAAAGACTAACAAAGTGATGTGAGAACGATGATAGAGTCCAGCGGCATCCCCAAGACAAATCAAGCTCAATCCTGGGTACATGCGAGAACAGAGACACACTTCTTTGCATACACTGAAACAGATGTCCTCAGGCTGCCCCCCCCCTCTTCCCCCCCCCCCCCCCCATAAATAGGGCTTGTGGAGATTTTATTCCATTATATCTTTGGAAATGTGTTTGCATACAGAAGCTTATGCCCAGAACAAAACTTTACTGGTCTTAAAGGTGCCACTGGACTCAGACTTTGTTCTGCTGTTTCAGACCAACATGGCTCCCCACCTGAAACTATCTCAAAGTCCTTGAGCTTTTAAAGAACTAATCTGGCTCCCTTCTCCCTCTGAGCCAGCGGCGAGGGAGGGGCTGCCTTTGCCTCCCTGCAAGGAGGGAGGCAGCACCACTTCTGTTGCTCCGCAGAGCTGGGAGGGAGAGCCAGTTAGTTATTAGATTGCTCCACCCACCCCTTACCCCCACCCCCGCTCATCCCTCTTGGTGGCATCGATCGGGTCTGGCAGGAGCACTGTGACAGGCATGGAAGAGAAGAATGGCCTCCCACAGCAGCGATCATCCTGGGCCGTGGCAGCGATCATCATGGGAGCTGACAGGACGGTCGCTTGGAGGCACCAGACACTGGTCAGGCGCGGTTTTCCGGTCTGCTTTCAGCGGGACTCGGCCTTAGCAGCAGCAACAGCAATCATCTCCATGGGAGTGGGGTTTCACCCTGCACTCTTTGAACACCCTAAAAGTGGTTTAGGAGGGCACCTTTTGGACCAAATTCATCCTCAGCTTTGGATGCAGACCATGTCTTCGTCCCGCCCTTCAATGGGGGATCGATCGGACACAGGTCATTTGGTGCAGTGCCTTCAGGGCTCTACAGGTACCCGCCCCCAGGTGGGGCAGGCGGTTCAGCAATGCCCGCTTTTTTGGGAGTTTACATCTCATGTATCCTGTAGCCGTAGACCGTGCACCTTCAGACATGAGTGTCCAGTATGCAATCGGTCCCATGGGCTCTCTGCTTGCCCGTGGGCATGAGGTAGGTCATCAGCAAAAGATTTTAAAAGTGGCAAGTGACCAGGTAGTGGTGGAACAGGACAGCCTCCTGAAAAAGAGGCCTAGTCCAATTAACGTAGTTGAGTTGGAACGTTGGTTACAGTATTATCCCAAGTTTAGAGATGGGAGGTACCTGTTAGATAGTTTCAAGTTTGGTTTTAGGATTCCCTACCAAGGGGAGAGGTGGCCTTTCCTTGCTCCTAACTTATGGTCGGTGTTAGGCCCAGAGCAGGTTGTAAGGGACAAGATTAGAAAGGAATGTAGAGAAGGTAGGATTTGGGGGGCTTTTTCTGAGCCACCTGTTTCAAATTTGCGAGTGTCTCCTCTGGGAGTGGTGCCCCAAAAGACCCCTGGGGAATATTGACTCATTCACCACCTTTCATACCCGCAGGGTGGGTCAGTGAATGACGCAATTCCTGTTAAACTTTGTTCAGTTCATTATACCTCCTTTGATCAGGCTGTGCGGGTTGTAAGGCAATGTGGACAGGGGGCCGAGCTGGCCAAGTGTGACATCAAACCAGCCTTCCGTTTATTGCTTGTCCACCATTGGATTTTGAGTTTTTAGGCTTCATGTTTGAAGGCTGTTTTTATATAGATAGGGCCCTTCCCATGGGTTCCATCTAATGTGCAACGTTTGAACACTTTAGTTCCTTCTTGGAGTGGGCTGTTCAGGTTAGGGATGGTTTGGTTACAACAGCACGTTACTTGGATGGTTTCTGATTTGTAGGACGGCAGGGCTCTGGTCAGTGTTCACATTTGCTCTTAAGTTTTGTTCGGTTGATGGGTGAACTAGGTATCCGTCTAGCACATGAGAAGACTGAGGGGCCTGCCATGACCCTCACCTTTCTGGGCATAGAACTGGATACAGGCAATTGTCCAGGCTTCCTGCAGAGAAAATAGTGAAGTTGAGGCTGATGATTTCAGAGGCATTAGGTAAGAGTAAACTTTCACTCTTGGAATTGCAGCAGTTGGTGGGCCATCTAAATTTTGCTTGCAAGGTTGTGGCCTCCGGGCAAGCTTTCCTGAGGAGGTTGTGTGATGCAATGAGAGGTCTTCATCGCCCTCCTCACAGAACACGGGTTACTAGGGTATGAGGAAGGACCTCCAAGTGTGGAGTGAGTTCCTTTTCTCTTCTAATGGAATTTCATTTTGGAGGGAGGACCTCAAGCTTGAGGGAGAGTTACAGGTAGTGTCAAATGCTGCCAGATCACCAGGCTTCGGTGTTTACTTTAGAGGACATTGGTGTGTGGAGGATTGGCCACGTCATTGGGTATCAGCAGGATGGGTGAGAGACTGGACATTTCTCGAGTTTTTCCCCATCGTGGTGGCTCTTTTGGCTTTGGCTGGAGCACCTTGAGAATCGTACTGAACACTTTTGGTGCAATAATTTGGCAGCAGTTCAGGTTATCAATTTGCTCACTTCAAAGTCCCCTAGGGTGATGTATTTAGTCAGGTAATTCACATTGCGTTGTCTCCAATATAACATTCTGTTTAAAGCTAGGCACGTGCCGGGGGTGAATAACAGGGTTGCTGATGCTCTATTTCGTAAACAGATGGAGAGATTTCGTCAGCTGGCTCTGGAGGCAGATCTTTACCCAGTACGGATGCCTCAGCAATTGTAGCAGATTGGAGATCAGAGGCCGAAAGGGCAATTGGCCTAGCTCTGGCCCCGAGCACCAGAACAGCTTATAAGAGGGCTGGCCATCAGTTTATCCTATTTAGGCAGCAGGTAGGGCTGCAGGACACGTGGCTGATTCCGGTCGCTCATTTGATTCAATTTTCAGTGTTGTTAAAGAGCAAAAATCTGGTGGTTAGGTCAATTAAGGGGAAACTGGCTGCCTTGGCCTACTTGAGCAAGTCTAAGGGTTATCCTGATAGGACTGGGGATTTCCGCATTCAAAAAACGTTAGAAGGTTGGTCCCAGGAAACAATTAAAATGTCTGATGTGCGTGAGCCTATTTCCCCAACAATAATGAAAAGTTTGAGAGAGGTGTGGCCAGGGCTGTGTTCATCACCTTTTGAGGCTTTGCTGTTTCATTCAACAGCACTGCTAGCATTTTTTAGCGCACTGAGGACTGGCAGACTGGTGGGTAGTTTACAGAACGACAAATCTGGGCGGTCTCTTAGTTTGAGGGATGTGAATTTAGTGGGTTCAAGCATTAGGATCATGCTTTGGCAGTCCAAAACTGACCAGCATCCTAAAGGTACCGTTATTAATGCAGGAGCTTGCAAAGATGGCACATTGTGCCCTGTTGTCACTTTGCGGCAATACTTGGGAGTTAGAGGTTACAGTGATGGGCCTCTATTTATTCATGCGGATGGCTCCCCGCTTACCAAGTATCAATTTTGGGCCATGACAAAGCGTGCCTTGAAGATTCTGGGCTTGGGACAGTACCAATTTGGTACCCATTCATTCAGGATTGGGGTGGCTTCCATGGCAGCAGCAATGGGGTACCAAGAAGCTGACATTAAGAAATTAGGATGTTGGAGATCCCATTGCTATAAAACTTATGTGAGGACGCTCAAAGTCTGAAAGAGCAGGTTATAATGTGTAGCTTATAAGCTACTAGTAGCAAGTTGCTTGTTCTTTCTTGGTTATGAGTTGTTTCTAGTATTAATCCAGTTCTCGTTTAAGGTCCTGTGGACAATCTGGTGCAATGGCAAATCACCATCTGCGGCCATAGTATGATCTTTTGGGCAGCTCATCGGGCATGCAAGACACACTTTGGTTCTCAGTTGGGCCGGAGTGAGTGGGCCTGCATTGAATGGTTGGGTTGGCGGGGCTTGAGATGGCCCGGCCTCAGAGCATTGTTATTGGAGAGACGGCAAGATCCTCCTCCTCATGTCGTGGTGGTCCACCTTGGTGGAAATGATCTTGGATGGATGAAGGGGGAAAACTCTTATCATACAGGCGAAGCAGGATTTGGTAACGATTAAGCGTAAGTGGCCCGAGGTTCATATCGTTTGGTCCGCCTTGCTACAACGCAGGGTGTGGTGTGGGCTGGGTGACCCTATGGGATTGGACCATGCTGAGTGAAAAGTTAATAAGCAATTATGTTCTGCCATGGAGTGTGGTTTGAGACAGTTTTTACCGCATCCCAGCATACGGGTCGAGTTGACCGACCTGTACAGGGATGAAGGAATACCAGGGGTCCATTGAGGCCGGAGCGAGGCGAAGCAAAGCTCCGCCAGCTCAGGACTGGCCAGTAGGGCAGCCATGGGCTGAATCAGATTCTCTAATCTGATTCAGCCCGCTGCCGAATTGCCGCCAAAATTCGGCAGCAACTTTAAAAGCCACTGGAGGGGAGGGGGTTTGAGGGAGAGGCTCCAAACTTGCAGGGTAGCTGCTGGGGACGATCCTCAAAATACCCACCAAGTTTCAAGAAGATTGGACCAGGGGGTCCAATTCTACGGGCCCCCAAACAGGTTGCCCCCATTCCCTCCATTGTTCTCTATGGGAGGAAAAAAGTTAACATTTTTTCCCTCCATAGAGAATGGAGGGAATGGGACAATCTGTTTGGGGGCCCATAGAATTGAACCCCATGGTCCAATCTTCTTGAAACTTAGTGGGTATTTCGAGGAGAGGCCCCAGCAGCTACCCTGCATGTTTGGAGCCTCTCCCTCAAACCCCCTTTCCTCCAGCCCCTCATATACCCTATGCATTTTTGCCATTGATTTCAATGGCCCATAGGGTATAATAGGGCTGAAACTGACATTCCCTTTCTGACACACTTTCGGTGATGTCAGGGGGCATGGCATATGCTAATGAGTTATGCTAATGAGCTCCTGCACCTCTTTTTCTATGAAAGGACCCCTGAGGAATACATTTATTTGACAAGGGCAATGATTTCTTTTTAGATGACTTGCAGCAAGGGGTTCATGCAGCGCTGGGCTGCCTGGGAGGCGCAAGGGCCTAAGTAGAGGCTTGGCCCTGGTGATGGCGGTTGGGGGTGAGTTGTGATACGGGTCCAGTGAGCACCTCTAGGCATATTCCTTTGGGAATAAGGCTTCCCCACAAACAGCCTGCAGGTTTTAGGGCCCAGGGTTGAGGTTGAGGGTGGCCTTTGAGAGTGCCCTGAACAGGTCCCTCCGGCAAGTTTCAGGGCTTCCGGGAAGGTACCACAGGGTAGCTTACAGCTGGCCAGGTCAGTGGTCAGGAGCCAAGAAGACCCTGGAAGGGGTAAGGTGTCTTGCCCAATGGAGGGCAAGGAGGTGGTCCCGGGGTGACACCTGTCTTGCTTATTCCGCATGCAGGGTTTTAGTTCCCCTTGCCGCACGGGTTAATTAAGTTAAATAAAGTGGCCCTTGTTTAAATCCATATCGGTGTCTGTCTCTTTCTTCCAAATTGGGGTGGGGGAAATGGATTTTCCCCCATCAAAGATGGTTAACAAGAGCCTTAATACCTAGGAGCTGCATCAGCTCTTC
This sequence comes from Lepidodactylus listeri, assembly GCA_029233225.1. NCBI lineage: Eukaryota > Metazoa > Chordata > Lepidosauria > Squamata > Gekkonidae > Lepidodactylus > Lepidodactylus listeri. Next base: position 19,967,948 of record JARCFY010000015.1, on the reverse strand, counting down.
TCAGCTTCTGGTGCTTGGAGTAGAGGCCACTGGATGGAAGTAAACTGTAGGAATTTGAATCTTTGGCCTGGTTTGCTTGCTGTGAATCTCAAGGGGAAAATCCTGTCATACAAATTAGACAGACAGACAGACAGACAGATAGACAGATAGATAGTGTGAGATAGTGTGTGTGACGGTGAAGGGCAATTTGCTACTTACTAATATCTGTTCATAGTAATAAATACGTCAGTATTGATTTTTGGTGGTATCTGAGGTTCCGTTTTGTGGGAATAGGGCAAGTGCTATTTATTGACCGCAACATTCTCTACTGAACTAGGGTTGCCCACTACTGGAGGGGGGAGAGATGCCCTGTCCCTTTAACAGATGCTTAATGTGTAGCAATGGGAAGCTGAAGCTTTTTATGACATAGAAGTTAATAGCATCCCATTAAGCCTCTATTTAAAGGGTCAGGCCATTTCCCCCCCTCCAGATAGTTGGCAACCCTATCCTGAACCATTCAAGCTGCCTATTTCATCCTGCTTATCAATGAAGTGCAGGAAAGCCGTAGACTCTTTCCCAGGAAGATCTCTTAGGCTGCTATCCTAAAGAGATTTATGAGGGACTAAGTCCCATTGAACTCATATATACTTAGGATTGCCTATCCTTACACTTGAACAAAGTTTAAGTCCAGTGGCACCTTTAAGAACAACAAAGTTAAATTATGGGCATAAGCTTTCATGCACATGGAGTGACGGAATGAAAATCTAGGTCCCATGACTGAGTGAGGAGGGGGCCATTTAGCTTGGAACCCTCAATGATTGGCAGTTAACGGGCACACCTGACAGTTTAGAATGTGCAGGGTGAGAGAAAAAACAAAGTCTGTGTGGAGATCAAGTCTGGAGATAGCTGTGTGAGAGCTTGGAAGGGTGTCTCGGTGACTCTGTGGGAGCAATCCAAAAAGACCAGTTTAAGCTGAGAACTGGGTGCTGGATAGTCTGGTTCACGGGACAGTGAACCGACTAGTAAAATCAGAACACATAAGCGGTCACAAACCTAAAATACATCACTCCTGAGGCACCTGAGATAGGAGGTTAAGGGAGGGCTGAGGCAAAGACTGGCAGAGTCTGGACAGCTGGTTGGTGGCCAGTTGGGACTTAAGGGCCAGGAAACCAAAGCCAAAAGGCCAACCCCTAAGCAGGACAGGAGGTGTTGAGTGAGCTTATGTACGGTTAAGGAAACAGCAAACAATATAGCCTACAGCCTAAATTTCATCTAAGCCAAATGTGTCAGCCGCTACCGAAACAACGTGTCCAATGTAAATACCTCCCCCATCCCCTCTGTTTGGTTCTGTAAATAAAGCTCTGTTTTATGTTAAAGAAAAAGCCTGAGTGAATACCTATTAAAATTAAACCCTGAAGAGACTATTTTCAAGGATAGAGGGTGCTGGTCGAGTGAAGTAGAGCCAAGCCTGACCAGTCACCTCACAGAACGCCTCAAAGCGGCAGTTTATTTAGGTCACGCGTCATAGTCCCATTGAACTCATATATACTTAGGATTGCACTGTTAGGTGCCTATCCTTACACTTGAACGAAGTCTGAGTCCACTGGCACCTTTAAGAACAACAAAGTTCAATTATGGGCAGAAGCTTTCATGCGCACGAAAGCTTCTACCCAGAATTAAACTTCATTGGTCTTACAGGTGCCCCTGGACTCAAACTTTGTTCTGTTGCTTCAGACCAACACAGCTACCCACCTGAATCTATCTCTATACTAAGGTGGGCAGCTGCATCGGTCTGAAGCAGTTAGGGTTTCCAGCTCCAAGTTGGAAAATAGCTGGAGATTTTGGGGTGGAGCCTTAGGAGGGTGGGGTTTGGGGAGGGAAGGGACTTGAATGGGGTATAATGCCACAGAGACCACCTTCCAAAGCCACCATTTTCTCCAGGTGAACTGATCCCTCTACCTGGAGATCAGTCATAATTGCAGGAGATTTATTATATTTATTTATTTATTAGTTTTATTTGTACCCCACCCTCCCTGTAAACAGGCTCGGGGCGGCTTACAAAATCGGTAACCAGTACTGTAAAACCATTACAAAGTTAAAACATCGCATTAAAACATCACAGAAATTCTTAAAGTGCTGGTATAGTGATCTTCCTCTAGTTCTAAAGATGGCGTACTATATGGTCTCCAACAAGTTCATTGATCTTCAGGCTTGCATGATGGTGTAGCTCAATCTCCAGGCCAGGGCCGACCCATACCACAGATATCAATAGTGGTGATGTTGGTGGCGTGGCAGCTCCTAATCGAATGCCCGGTGGAAGAGCTCTGTCTTGCAGGCCCTGTGGAACTATAAAAGGTCCCGCAGGGCCTTGATCTCCTCCGGGAGCTCATTCCACCAGTAGGGAGCCACCACCGAGAAGGCCCTGGTCCTAGTGGCTGCAAGCCTGGCATCCCTAGAAGCTCTCCAGACACCACCAGGAGGCTGGCAACCATGGAAGCAGTAAAACAAATTTTGTGTCCAGTGGCACCTTTAAGACCAACAAAAGTTTATTCAAACTATGAGCTTTTCTGTGCACACACACTTCCTCAGATACATTGAAATGGAAGTTAACAGTTCATATGTATAGGCAGATGCCTCTACATAGGTAAACAGCAAATTAGCACGCAACTTAATGAAGATGTTTTGGCATATGCAAAAACTAAACAGCAATAAAAAGTTAAGTTCATGTGGTCACCATTAGTTTGGATTTAATGGGGGGGACCAGGGTTGCCAAGTCTGTTAAACTTACGGGCGGGGGGGAGTCCTCCGCTGGCCGGGAGCTTCTCCAGCATGTGCACTTTGCGCGCACGCCAGGTGACATCACCGGAAATGATGTCAGCACGTTGGGGGCGTTGCCAGGACGACGCTCTGGCAACGCCCCCAATGTGATGGCGTCACTTCCGGGTGACGTCATTACGTGGGGGAGGTCGTCCAGGCTGGACGACTTTGGGGGTGGGGTTTCCCCCACTGGCTGAATGCTGGCCGGCGGATCGGGAACCCCTGTAGCAGGGGATCCCCCGCCCCCCGGGCTGACTTGGCAGCCCTAGTGGGGACAGTGAAGTAATAAATATGTCAAAATAGGAGATAGATGTGTAAAAGTATCCTTCTCAAAGTAATAAACTGTGACTCTATTGTTACTCTCCATTCATAACTCCTTTCAAGCATGGAGTTAACTAACAACATCCTTTTCTTGGAGGTGGGGTGCAGTGTAATTGCAGAGCAATACATTCCATTATTCAATGCATTACATTCACTGTTTCAATATACTATTCACTAAAAGAATTTCTATTCACTAAAAGAAATACAGTTGACTAAAACACAGAGGATGTATAGCCCTTCTTGGTGAGAATACATATGTAAGGACTGAATGAGTTTAGCATACGTAATGAGATAAGAAACCAATATCTTTCCTTTAAAGGAAACCAGGTCAGCCTTAATTGTAGGCCATGCCAACCTGCCCCTGTAATGAAACTGAAAGTGCTGTTATTTTTAAGTGCACTGGCACATTCTTCTTCCAGCTCAGAGTAGCTACCCAGTACCCTTAATCTGTCTGCTCGGAGGAAAAAGAAATGGTTTTCTACAGTGCAACTTGACTCAGGGAGGGCTGGTTCTCCTGAGATCTATTCTCTTCTCTCTTTTTTCTCTTTCATCTCAACACGCAAAAACACAGGAACTTCTAGAATAAGCTGTGCAACACTGGGGAAAGAGGAGGGTACCCCATAAATTAAATCACAGAGGAAAACAATTTCCTCTCCATCAGATGCTGGACAAACCGTGAACACAGTGGTCTTTCACCCATAATGCAACAGCAACAGCAACAACTTGGGGGCAGGGGTCCGTTGGGGCCGGAGCGAGGCGGAGCGAGGCGGAGCGAAGCTCCACCAGCTCAGGACTGGCCAGTAGGGCAGCCACGGGCTGAATCAGATTCTCTAATCTGATTCAGCCCACTGCCGAATTGCCACTGAAATTCGGCGGCAACTTTAAAAGCCACTGGAGGGGAGGGGGTTTGAGGGAGAGGCTCCAAACTTGTAGGGTAGCTGCTGGGGCCTCTCCTCGAAATGCCCACCAAGTTTCAAGAAGATTGGACCAGGGGGTCCCCAAACAGGTTGCCCCCATTCAGGCCCCCAAACAGGTTGCCCCCATTCCCTCCATTGTTCTCTACGGTAGGAAAAAAGTTAACATTTTTTCCCTCCATAGAGAACAATGGAGGGGATGGGACAAACTGTTTGGGGGCCCATAGAATTGGACCCGTGGTCCAATCTTCTTGAAACTTAGTGGGTATTTCGAGGAGAGGCCCCAGCAGCTACCCTGCAAGTTTGGAGCCTCTCCCTCAAACCCCCTTTCCTCCAGCCCCTCATATACCCTATGAGTTTTTGCCATTGATTTCAATGGCCCATAGGATATAATGGGGCTGAAACTGACATTCCCTTTCTGACACACTTCTGGTGATGTCAGGGGACCTGGCATATGCTAATGAGTTATGCTAATGAGTTATGCTAATGAGCTCTTGCACGTCTTTTTCTACGAAAGGACCCCTGCTTGGGGGTATTCTGTTCAAAAAATAAACATTCCTTGGCAAACGCATTCCAAGTAAATTGCTTGAGGAACAAACTTGGTTACAGTTATCAATCATATTCCCAGTTCAGGAACAACAGAATTAGAGCTGAACTAAACTGCTGTTATCCACTTTTCAGAAATGTTATTACTAAACACAGGTTACAAAACAGCAAGCTCTTTGGGTAGTAAAACTCAGAGTTAGATCTCAGCCATTTGCAAGGGGGAAAGTGTGTGTGTGGATAAAGGCTATGACCTTGCATCTATAGGGGAGGGGGGAGAAAATAGCTACCTAGTGCCCACTCAGCTGATGGTTTTCTTTTCCAGTATCTGGACAATTTCACAATCTTAAGACAAACCATTTAAAGAGCAGAAATGAACAACCATAAGAAGGTGTACATCCTGTGCATGCCCCAGCAAGGAAGGAACATCAATTTATGCTGCCAATCAAGTGTAGCCATCTTTGAAATTGTAGACAAACAGCTGCAGCTTTCTGCCCATGGAACATGAATCCCCCAGGGCAAAGGAAGGACATTTCAAGTGCACAGGGCCTTCCAGGCAAAACTGTCATCCAGGCCGACTACCAAGAACAGCCTCAGCTTGAATGAAATGATCTTCCTGGAGAGGCCTGAACATTTAAACTTCTTTTCCTCCAGGGCATTATTTTTAGTCAGCTTTAACATCTTTCTGCCTTCCCTTTGCTAACTATAGGGAACATAAATTAGCACAGATTGAAGAGTTAAGGAGGAGCTCTGGAAAGCACTGTCATTCAATCCAAAAAGAAACTGGAGCCAGTTTTTTTTAAAAATTGCAACCAGAGAGGCACAATTAGGGAACACTCAGAGTGCTGCCTCAAGATTGTGTGTGTGTGTGTGTATGTGTGTAAAACAGAATGACATACATGTGAGTTTTCATTGCAAAAAATGTATGTTTATGGCAAAATTTCATGCCTTAACCCCTCTTTTCAGGAAGGTTGTCAGAGGAATAATTAGCATGGTTTCTGTAAGGAGAAGTCCAGTCTTATCAAGCTTTCAGTGTTCTGTGAAAAGATTAACCAACATGTGGATGAGAATGATGGAGTATATATTATTTCCCTGGATTTCCAAGAAGTTTTTGACATAGTCCATCACTAAAGGTTCCTGAGTAAACCTAACACTCAAGGGAAAAGAAGGATTTAAAACTGATTAAACAAACAGAAGCTGAGAGTAAGCGTAAATGAGCAGTTCTCACATTGCAGGGAAACAAGCAATAGGATTTCACAGAGATTTCCTAATTTAATTGCTGGTAGTTACATTTTCCATTAAAAGAAATCAACTTAAGTTTTCAAAATGATATGAATTCACTCTGAACCTCTATCATCAAGGACATGAATACATAATACTACCTTATACTGAATCAGATCATGTTGTCTATCACTATCAGTCTTGTCTATTCAAACTGGCACTGGCTTTTCTGGGTTTCAGGCACAGGTCTTTCTCATGACCTTCTTACTGATCCTTTTAGCTGGGGACTGAACCTGACAATTTCTACATGCAAATCAGAGGCGCTATCACAGAGCCATAAGAGATGTAATCTAGGTAATTTACATACATGTAATGTGTACTTAATTGAATCAGGAAAAATTCCTCAAACCACCAGAGAACTAGACTGTAAGGGATAAGCTTATCATTTTCCTTCCCAATAGAACAAAATTTGAGTCCAGTGGCACCTTTAAGTCCAACAAAGTTTAACTCTGGGTAGAAGCTTTTGTATGCATGCAGACTTCTTCAGAAGCATTGCAACAGACTTCCTCAAGCCTTATATATTGGGGGGGGGGGGGGGGGTTAGTTGCCAGGAAGGGCTAGTTAGAGTCAAGATGCATAAGTAACTGCGCAATAAGTATAATTGAGATTGGGTTAAAGCAGTTGTTAAGAGCTGTGGATGACAGCAAATTAGCATACAAATACAAGAATTAATTCTTTGTCTGGGGATAGGCCAGAAACCACCAACCCTGTCCTTGCCCCTAGCGGGTATTCTAGGGTGTGATGACACAGCAGAGAAACACCTCCGGGATCAGCTGACTGTAGGGCTGCCAAGTCAGCCCAGGGGGCAGAGGATCCCCACTACAGGGGTTCCCGATCCGCCGGCCAGCATTCAGCCGGCGGGGGGAACCCCACCCTCGAAGTCGTCAACTTCCCCAGCATTATGACGTCACCCGGAAGTGACATCATCATGTTGGGGACGTTGCCGGGCAACGCTCTAGCAATCGCCCCAAAACTCTTAGGCCCTGGCAACGCCCCCACCTTGATGATGTCACTTCCAGGTGACATCATCACGGCGCGTGCACAAGCGCGCACACCGGGGAAGCTCCCAGCGTCAGGAGGACTCCCCCCCGCTGGTAAGTAATAAGGACTTGGCAACCCTAGCTGACAGGCACAGAATGACAGAGCGACAGTCAGGACCTGCCAGTGGTGACCAAGAGGGGCTGTGCCTGCAAAAGAGAGAGACAACCCCTGAGGTCCAGAGAGGTGCCCGAAGAGTCCTTAAACCCCTACCTCACAACCAATGCTCCCTCTTAAGCTGTGGAGTCTTGTGAGCAAAAATTCTACTTTGTGAGCTACTGGCATTAAAGTTGTGAGTGAGTGATTTGGCTGCTGCATCTATTAGTATGCTCTGCAGCAATCCTTCCCAAACTAAGACAAAAAGGTGCAAGCCGGAGGCTAAAAAACTGTGAGCTAGCTCACACTAACATCAGCTTAGAGGGAACACTGCTCACATCCCACCCCGAGGGGTTGGGGCCACCATGGAGATATAGAAGAAAAGGGCTGGGAGGCAGGTGTGGGAGTTAAACAATGAGAAAGCCATTTTTCCCCTCACTCCTCTAATGAGAAGGGAAACTCGAACCAGGAGGGGGGTGGGGGTGGGGCCCAGTGATTTAATTTTTATTTATTTATTTATTTATTGAGACTTGTATCCCGCCCTCCTCGCCATATGGAGATAGGGAAGCCGGCCATGGAAGAACAACTTGAGACTCTTTGTCGGATTGGGCTAGGGATACAGAGAGAAAACAGACCCAACAATACAGCTTGAGAGTGAGGAGCAGGGACATGGATGAAGTCTAACTCCCCCTGTTCCCTTCACTATTCGGAAGCCGTGCATCCTAGCTTTATGGAGAAATCACATCCTGGAGCCACCCATGGTATGCCAGGGTGTGACCCTCTTGTATTTGCACAAGTTAACTCTTGTATTTATACAGGGCTTTTTTTTGTAGAAAAAGCCCAGCAGGAACTCGTTAGCATCATAGGCCACACCCAACAGCAGAAACTCATTAGCATATTAGGCCACACCTCTGACAGCACAGCTTATTAGCATATTAGGCCACACCCCCATGTTACAAGAAGAGTGGTCACCCGGCCACACCCACCTTTCACTTCTTATTCTGTTTACCTTGTTTGTTCTCGAAACCCAGGGCTTTTTTTGTAACAGCAATTAATTTAGATGTTAAGCCACATACCCCTAATGTAGCCAATCCTAATGAGTTCCTGCTGTTGGGTGTGACCTATTATGCTAATGAGTTCCTGCTGGGTGTGGCCAACTCAGGAGCCAGGAACTCTGTTCCTGTGCGTTCCTGCCCAAAAATAGCCCTGTATTTATATGCTAATTTATTTATTTATTATTTGTATTTCTACCCCGTCTTGCCGGACGAGCTGGCTCAAGGCGGCTTCCAACAGTTAAAATACCATAAAACAGTGGTTTACAAGTTTAAAAGGCATAACATCATTTACAAATAAAACAACAGATAAAGATGGTGGCAATCAGAGTCACACGGTGGAAAGGGGAGCATCCAAGTTAAGCCGTCTCCAGCAGGGGCTCAGCCAGCAAGTTCCATTTGCTGCCATTCACAGGTCTCATCACCCAGTGACTTATGCATCTTGACTCTAACTAGCCCTTCCTGGCAACTAACTCCCCTCTATATGTAAGGCTTGAGGAAAACTGTTTCAGTGTATCTGAAGACGTGTGCATGAACCCAGAACAAAACTTTGTTGGTCTTCAAGGCACCACTGGACTCAAACTTTGTTCTATTGCTTCAGACAAACATAGCTACTCACCTGAATCCATTTTTCCTTCCAAGTTTTTTTTTTAATGGGCCAAAGATTCTTGAGCACAGCTATTGATTTTAAGGCTGATTTTTGGGTTCTCTCTGGAGTTTCTCAAAGGCATGAACTTGGGCTTTTTAATATAGGCTTGTAGGGAAAGTGGGAGGATAATTCCCCTTCTTGAAACACATTTAAAATGGCAGTGCATGTGGCAAGTGCATGCACAAGAACACCAGCCCAATTAGCCAAACTGCCCATGTCAGATTTTGACAATTTTCTGGGTTTTGCTTCACCCAATTTATGCCAAGGCATCCAATTATATTCTACTAAACTCAAAAGTTTTCCTTAGCTTTTAATAACTTTCTAAGGCAAAGAAGAAGCTTCCCAACGGCTCTACTGAAATTGGCTTAGGAGCCAAGAAATAGTAATTAAAAAAAAATACTACTAGAAGACAACTCCTTCTGTATCAGAGGTCAGAGAGAGGAAAGTTTCTACAGAGGTGCGCCTTTCACAAGCCATCTTCCCTTCCTTCAGATGTCAACAATGCCTGCAAAAATGAGTGACAGGTGGAAACTAGAACAATTAAGGAGATGTTCTTATTACTAAATATAGTTTAACTGCAGATGGAATATATGACCTCTAATTTAAGAGATAATTTTTTTGCCCATTGAATTTTTTAAAGGGGAATTAAATGACTTTTGCCTCGTGCATTCTGAGTAAGCAACTGACAGTGGGAAGATGAACAATTAACAATGGGAAGATGAACATTTTTTAAAAATCAGTATTTTTATTGTCTAAGAACCCTTCTGGGCAATATTTTTTTCCACATAATAATTGGTCATGGAGTTGTTTCCACAAGCTAGTGATTCTGTTGCAGGGAAATCATGTTCTCCTAGTAGTCTACCCTGGAGCGTCAGCTTGCATAGGCGTAAACTACAGGGGGGCTCGAGGGCTCAAGCCACCCCCGAAATTTCCCGGGGGGGGGCTCAGCCACCCCCGGGAAAATGGAGTGCCCAGGCCGGCCGGCTGGCCGGCTGCTGCCGCCACCGCCTCTCCCCCTGCTCCGTTCCTCCCTCCCTCCGTCCAGGAACCAGCTGGGCAAATGCCCAGCATGCTGGATGGAGGAACGGAGGCAGGAGCGGGGGGGGAGGCGGTGGGGCAGGCGCGGGCTGCCGCCTCGTTTGCCCGCCCGCCCGCGGCTACCACCGCCGCCTCCCCCCCGGGACTGACCTGGCCTGCTGGGCAGTTGCCCAGCCGGCCCCATGAAGGCAGGAGTGGCCAGGCTAGGCCAGTCCAGGGGGGGGCGGCGGGGACATGGTCCCAGTGCGCGCACACAAGAGCCCCCCCCCGGGGATTTTAAAAGTCGACGCCTCTGTCAGCTTGGTATAGTGGTTAAGAGCGGTGGACTACAATCTGGAGAACCGGAGTTGATTCCCCACTCCTCCACATGAAGCCAGCTGGGTGACCTTGGGTCAGTCACAGAACTCTCTCAGCCTCACCTGCCTCACAGGGTGTCTGTTGTGGGGGGAGGAAGGGAAGGAGATTGTAAGCTGCCCCAAGACTCTTTGGGTAGTGAAGAGCAGGGTATTAAACCAACTCTTCTTCTCGTACTTCAAGCCACAATGTTTTGGGAACTGGGGAAATGAGTTTTCCTCCCACTCCCACTGTGACTTTTAATTCTGTCCGTTGTCTGTGTTATAGACACCTATGGGGTAGTGCCCATGAATGGCAATTTCTTCTTCTCATTCACACCTGTGCCATTTTGTGAAAAGGATAAAAAAAGTTTTAGTTCTTTTAGAACGTCTTTGGCAAACAGTATAGGTCATCCAGCCATGCAGTTCCTCGAAAAGAACAGCATTTCTATTTGAAGAAGGGGGTGGTGGTGGCAATTTTAACCAATTTATCTTCCCGTGGCAGAACCATATTTTGCTCACTGTACTATTCTTGAGGGTCCACTGCAGGCTGCAGCAGGAGGCAGAAAGCAGATCCACTACCCAGATTTTAGGGCACCCATTTGCGCACAGCAAAAGTACAAAATACATTGCCCTATTCACACAAAATGGCCACCATGTACACTGTGAAAGTAGTGGGTACAGCAATCTCCCCTTAGGTGCGGTTCCAGCACCAAAACTGAAGAGCTGTTATTAGCTATTCCTCTCCCCATCTAGTGTTATGGGAATGGGATATCATGCTACTGGCACTCAACTAGAGCTACTGGAAGTGTTACACTTTGAATAAAATGCAGTTTTTAAAACGTTGGGTGGAAGATCTGAAGCTGAAATGGTTTGAGAAGGTACAGTAGCTATGTTACTATCAAGGAATGTTAGATAAATTTAGTAAATTTTTTAACTTCTGTGGATAAGAGTTCTTTTTTCAGGAGGAAATCAAAATGTTACGAGTGTAACCTCAGGGTGCATTCTGAAGCTAAGCTTTATTCATACAGAACAACCTATTGTATTAGTAAACGGAAGAGTTTGGCTCCCATAAGACTGTGATCTGCTGAACTTTCCCCAATGCACACATTTGTTACATGGAGACACTATGAGACTTCTGAGCCACAAATGTAAATGTTCATGCAAAATCTGTCGGTAGGCACAACCAGACGGCTGCTACAGCATTCGACCAGGAACACTGGCTGTGAGGCCTTTGCGAGCTTCTTTGTGGATAAATTCTTGTCACTCTGCTGTGACCTCCCAGCCAATATTGATACAGTATGTAAACTCGAGGCCCCTTGGCTGTCTTTGGATTTTGTATTTGACAACTTCAGCTGACTTTATCAGGCTGATTCTGACAGGATTCTGGGTGCTATTAGGCCGACCACGTGCCTCTTAGACCTTTGTCCCTCAGGGCTGGTGAAGACCAGTGGTGAGGGAATACACACACACACACACCCCTGTAGACATTATTAATCTGTCCCTGGGTTCAGGGGTCTACCCAGAGGGCTTGAAAAGAGGCTGTGGTTGTCCTGCTCTTGAAGAAGCCAGCTTTGGATCCTACGGATCCTTCCAATTACTACCCAGTCTTGAATCTTTCATTTTTGAGTAAAGTAATTGAGAGAGCAGCAGCAGAACAGCTCCAGAAATTCCTGGATGACACATGGGCATTGGACCCATTCCAGTCCAGCTTCCCCAACCATGGGATGGAGACAGCTTTGGTTGCCCTCACAGATTATCTCTGTATACAGCTAGATCAGGGCGGTTCGATGCTGTTGTTGTTGCTTGATCTTACAGCAGTGTTCAATATGGTCGATCACGATCTTGCTGATGTAGGAGTCCATGACTTAGCCTTAAAGTGGCTTACCTCATTTCTCCAAGGTTGGGGACAGAGAGTGGCACTAGGAGAGAGGTTGTCAACTAGGCACCCCCTAGTATGTGGGGTCCCTCAGGGGCAATCCTCTCTCCGATGTTATTCAACATCTATATGCACCCCCTTGCCCAGCTGGTATGGAGCTTCAAGCTGGGTTGTTGTCAGTATGCTGACAACACCCAGCTATATCTGTTGATCTGGCTAAGGGTTTTGAGGTTGTGGTGGGATGGTTGAAGTAGAGTTGGCTGAGACTGAATCTGTCAAAGACGGAGGTCCAGTGGCTGGGGAGGGGGGACTCAGGGCAGGGGTGCTGTCTCTTGGCTCTGGACGGTGTGCCCTTGACACCAGCATCAACTGTCAAGAGCCTGGGAGTAATTCTGGATGCCTCCTTAACAATGGAGACCCAGATCGCAAATGTTACCAGACTGGCATTTTTCCAGCTATGCCAGGTTAGGCAACTGGCCCTCTACCTGTCTTGCCGTGACCTAGCCTCTGTAATCCATGCAATGGTCACCTCCAGGTTGGACTACTGTAACTCACTCTACATAGGGCTACCCTTGAATCTGACCTGGAAATTTCAATTGTGCAGGTCCTTATGGGGACCCCATGTACAGCACATAACAACCCTGTGCTTCAGGAGCTGCACTGGCTTCTGGTGGAATACTGGATCAGGTTGAAGGTTATGGTGTTAACCTCTAATGCCCTAAACAGTCAAGGACCCATGTATATTTGGGACTGGCTCTCCTGGTGTACCCCCAAAGGGCACTGCACTCAGCTGATAAGAACTTGCTGGTTGTCCCTGGCCCGAGAGACATCCGGCTGTCTTTGACTAGGGCCTGGGTGTTCTCAGCCCTGGCCCTAACTTGGTGGAACCGTCTGCCGAATGACATGTACGCCCTGTGGAATGCAATGCACTTCCGCAGGGCATGTAAAGCAGAGATGTTCCACCAGGCATTTGGTTGAGGACAGCGATGGTTTTCCAGAGATGGTTTCCCATCTGGCTGGCACTCCTGTTTCTCCTGCATGTACCCCCCCCCCCACAATGAGGCAGTAGCATACTCTGGCAACTCATCACCATCTGCTGGATTTGTTTTATGCTGTACTGCTCTATATTTCATGATTTTAAGCTATGTAATGACTTTTACGATGTACACCACCCTGAGCCCAGTTCCATGGGGGACGGTGGTTTTTAAAATAGAAATAAACAAGGGGCGCCCACGATATTCGCGGGGGGGGGGGGGAGAAGCTGACAGCTGCTCCTCTTTCCTCTGCCCCCTCCCCCCCAGAGACTCCTGGCGGGCCTCGGCGGGCCAAGCCTCTACAGCTGCCTGCCAAGGCTCCCCCCTGTAAGGCGGTGGCGGCAGGGAGACCGCTGCCTGCCGAGGCTTCCCCCCGCCTTCAAAACGGCGGCAGCGATGGCGGCAGAGACACCCACCATCCACTGAGGCTTCCCCCCTCCCTCCCTGCTTTCAAAACGGCGGCGGGGGCATAGAGACCTGCCGCCCGCCGAGGCTCTTCCTTCCCTCCCCCCCGCAAACGGCGGTGGTGAGTCCTCGTCACGCCGCTTCCCACCCCCTCCCCTACAGCGGCCACAGCGTTCTCTGCGCATGCGCGGAGAACGCTTTAACTTTTCGAGGGATTTAAAGATCCCCCGAAAAGTTTTTTAAACATTTAGAATTTTTCTGCACATGGGGGGAGTGCCCCCCGTGTGTAGAAACCCCACCCCACCCCCCAAGTGCCCCCCCACACGGATTTAGGTATCCGCACGGGGGAGGGTACTTGGGAATTAGATATATAGATAAATAAATAAATATGACACATTGCAGTAAAAGAGAGCTTTATACTGGGACAAGCCTTTCTTTTACCTTCGGAAGTCAGCTGTGTAGATGACATTTTCTGGGGCTGGTCAGCTAATTAGCTCTGCCACCCTTAGCCTCTAATCTCCAAAGCATAAACTCGGTAAACGGGCTCTAATAATGGCTTTTGCTATAAGTGTAACATCCTTCTTTCCTGCAGTGACATATGTGGGCATGATATGCCAGGAAAGCTTATGCATCTTACTCCAGGACAGATATAGAACTTCAACACTCTGATCTTATAGTGTGAAAATTAGAACTACGGGCCAACCACTTTCTTACCTTAGGCACAATGTTCTGAAGTCAGCCTCACAGTATACCTAAGCAGGACAACTCTGCTTAGAGTTGGATACGTAACTGATCTATGTGGCATCGCATTGTGGGCTAGTTGCACATCCAGTGTAAAACTGATATTTTGCAGAGGGGTACACTTGTTAGTGTGATCAGGGCTGGTGTCAGTAGTGCATAATGAATAGGTGGTGGGCATGAACCAAACCACGAGGCAAAATTCATGACAAATTTTGTCCCGTTCATGGCTTAGGAACAGAAGTTTGTGACAGGTTCATTGTCATGAACTTCCATGAACTTTTAGAGTGGTTCGTGCGGTTCGTGGATGGACCAGAAAAGGGGGAGGGTTAAAGGAAACCGAGTCCCTTTAAACCCCTACTTTCTGTTCCCCACAAAACCTACAAAAACAGATGAGCAGCGGGGAGGTGCTCCCTGCCACTCAGCTCTTTTTGGGTTGTCTTCTGTAGTCCCTTTAAACTTTAAAAGGACTGCAGAAGACAGCCTGAAAGAGCTGCATGGCAGGGAGCACCTCCCCACTGTGCAGCAGTTATTCATGCTGCCAGGGCTATTTTTGTAGAAAAAGCCCAGCAGGAACTCATTACCATAATAGGCCACACCCAACAGTAGAAACTCATTAGCATATTAGGCCACACCCCTGACAGTGCAGCTCCCTCCCAAGTTCAACTTCCCCAGGTGCCCCACGGCTTGCGGGGTGCCTGGGGAACCCGAGGGGGGGAGGCAGTTTAAACTGCCTTCCCTCCCTGGATCAGCTTGGCTTCCCCAGGCATCTCGCGGCTTGTGAGGCACCTGGGGAACCAAAGGGGGGGAGGCTGTAGGCGTGGCCAACTCAGAAGCCAGCTGGAACTCCGTTCCTGTGCGTTCCTGCCCAAAAATAGCCCTGCATGTTGCACAAGACAACCCAAAATAGACGAGCAGCATCCCCACCGTTCAGCTCTTTTTGGGGCTTTCTGTGAATTCCATTTAAAGGGACTGCAGTCCCTTTCAACAGGGTTTGCAGGGCCACAAATCAAATGAACCAGTTCGGTTTGAGAAGAAGCCTCCCGATTCAGTTTGAGGTTCAGCCACAAGCTGAACCGCATTTTCCCAGTTCGTGTCCACCCCTAACAATGAATAGTATTAGCGCTGAGGTGTCATGCACCTTTTTCATTCCACAGCTTTTCATTCCTTGTTATGGATAAATTAGATCACAGGATACAATTCAATTAATACAGAAGGCTAGCTTGAAAACATTGCATGAATTGGAGGGCTTTGGCTAATTTGCTGTGTTGCATACTAAGGAATATGTATCACATACATCTTTGACTCTATTTGCGTAGTAACTTCATTACACATCTAGCAATATAGTAAGTCTTTTCTCACCTGATAAACCCTTCAGCCAGCTGAGTACTAGAAGAACACTCGTGCTGCTAGACCCAAGACGTTTAGACGTATCAATCCTTTTGAACGAATCTGATTTATTTTCATATAATGATACTTGAAAATATAATTCCTTTGGCATCCTTTTTTCAAGTTCCACTGGGGTCAGGTCTGAGACCAGAGCTGTCTCACCTTCTAAGGTTGCTTTTAGTTGGGCACGTATCCCGGGATAGAGCTTCAGAACAGAACAAGAGGAAGGGCTTTATCTTCACCCAATTTCTACTCTCTGCTCTGTCCACTATCCATTCCCAGCTTTTCCCAGTTGGACATGCCTTTTAAATGCTCCCTCAAGGGAGGGCCTACCTTGGGCTCAGACAATCCTCCCTCCCCTCTCCAGTCTTGGGAAATGACAGGCACCTGGGCCAAGATACTTGCCTTGGATTGGTGAGTTCACTGGCCCTTCCTCTAGACTTCTTTAAAGGACTGGCTATCCCATCTGACCTCCTCTAAGAGGGCCAGTGCTGCCTGCTTTTCCTGCTCCTTCATCAGAGCTCTCCTGGGGCTCAGTGCCAGGGTTATCTTCGGTAGGAACTTGGCTGGTTTGGCTTCTGCTGCTGAACATGCTGCCGAGAGCCAGCAGAGCTACTTCAAGCTCATTGACTCCTGAGTAGACTCCATCACGGCCACATCCTGCTGTGACCTGACAGATAACTTCCCCAGCCTTAGGGCTTGTTGGAGCAGTACACCTTTGGTGGGACTTACAGTGCCCAGGGATAAGTGAGGTGTTAACTCCAGGCACCTTTTTAAAAAAATATTTTATTAAATTTTAATATACTTACAATAAACAGTAATTAAAAAACAACAACTATAAACTTATAACAACAAATTCTAACAATATAAACATATAGAAAAATCACTTTTGTCTTATAAACTAGGGCTGTGGCCACACAGGACTTAAATGCAGGAGGAAGGGCAATTTCCTCCCGCATTTAAAGGGGCCGACCAGACGGCCGGCCCCTGGTCCCATGCCAAAGCGGGCTCCAATGCGGGTTCCTCCCGCATTTTCAGACCCCGGGAAAATCAAGTATTTTCCCGGGTGTTGCGGGAGGAACCCGCATTGGAGGTATCTGGACAGCCCTCTCTCGCATGCATTGCGAGAGCAGGGCTGTCCAGATAGCCCCGCTGGCCATTTCCCCCCCCCTTTTACACTTGGGCGCATGGCTATCCATGCGCCCAAGTGTAAAAGGGTGGGGAAAAAAAACGACTTACCCAGGCGGATGGTGGATCGGAGGCCGCCACCGCCGCTTCCAGTACTGCTGGGGCCGCCTCTGCCACCTCTGCTGCTGTCTCTTCAGCGGCGGCACCACCATTTCTGCCGCCGCGGCACCCCCGCTTCCACCGCCACCACTGTGGCCGCTGTTCCCGCCGCGGCCGCCTTTTCAGCGGCCACGGCAGCAGATCCCGCTGCCGCAGGGGTTGGGATGTATAGACATCCCAACCCGCTGTTGAAAAATGCGGCCCCTTTAAATCCGGGAGCCTCCCGAATTTAAAGGGGCCGTGTGACCGCGGCCTAGTAAAATACAAAGTTCAAATATTTCTTAGGTAACGCACAACAGGTTTTCGGTGATTTCGAAACATAGTCAAAAAATGGAAACCATTTTTTCAAAAAGTTGTTTTTTACAGCCGAATTTTCTAGACCTATAAGTTGAAGAGCTAGTTTGTCCATCACAGCTTAGTCTGAGGCTTTAGGCTGCTCTTGTATCTTCAAACTTTCCTCTGGCTTGAAACTTTTTTTAAACAAGAGAGAGAAAGAGGTGAATGTGAGAGCCAGTGTAGTAGATAGAGTGCTGGAGTAGGATCTGGCAGGCCCCGGGTTGAATTCCCACTCTGACATGGAAACACGTTGGGTAACAGAATTACAGAGAAGGAGAAGGATCACCACCACTGATGTTATATTGTAATCCTGAAACACCATCAATTGTATCATGTATAGAATACAGCATAGCATAAATCAGGGGTGGCCAGACGGCGGCTCAGGAGCCACGTGAGGCTCTTTCACACATATTGTGTGGCTCCTGGTAGGGTGGCTGGGCAAGGGAAGGGAGGGCATCCCTCCCCATCCAGTCTTCCTTTCCCAAGCCAGTGTTCCCCTCCCTGGGTAGCCTTGAGGTGTGGGGGGGAGTAGAGAAAGAAAGCAACTTTAAATGCATTCCCAAAGCCCCCTCCCCTGGCCAGCTTGGAGAAAGCATTTGTCTCTTTAAATATCATTATCAATATCTGTTTCTACCCGCTTTTGTTTTTATTTCTGGCAGTCTTATTTAATGTTAATGTTAATAAAGAGCAAATCTGCATATTTTCCAATAAAACCATGTGTGTAATATTTGTTCATATCTTGCAGCTCTCAGACATCTGATGTTTTTTTTTTTATGTGGCTCTTATATTAAGCAATTTGGCCCACCTCTGGAATAAACCAAAAGACAGGTCCCTGCCCAAGGAAAATATAGTCAAAATTTTGACAGAGGAAAAAGAAAGGGAAACAGAGGCCAAAAGCTTCTTGGAAAGAGATGGATTTTGCTAAGGGTTTTGAAGGAAGAGAGATATAAAATATGAGACATAAGCATGCAACAGTGCAGTAAGGTCTAAAAATTCCCTTGCTTGTTTTGTTATTAATGTTACTTCAAGGCTTCCCTTTTAAGAAACATCTGTGCAAGAATTGCCCTAGAGCTATCTTTCTGCTGACATGTTTAAACCCTTCAATTAAGTGTTTGATCTATTCAGAGGTTCTCTGTATATGTGAGGTACAGATGAAGCAAGGCTCCTCAGTAGTAGGCAAAGCCTGCTAATTTAATGCTTGCTCTGAAAGAAGATTAGATCTGGGTGATAAAGACCTGGGGTGTCCAGATGAAAATCAGGACAGGGGCTCCTATATCCTTTGTGGCTATATCAAATAGTGAATTTCAACTTGTAGTGCAAAGGTGAGGAACAAGTGCATCTGCTGAAATTCCCTTTTTCTCCATAACTATCTAAAGTGCAGGAGCCTTGTCTTTCTTTGCATCTGGGCACCCTAGGAAAAAGGGAAACTGAAGAGATTATCTAAGCTTTGGCTCCATTCAGCACGGATACAATGAACATTACAGAGCAGTTGCCAAATACACAGTACAGGATGTTCTATATTTTCTTTGCTATGTCTCAGCTGCTTCCTGAGCACAGGAGTTCTGCCTGATTGCAAGCCAAGGAATGTGCCAGCTTGAGATGGTACTTCTGTGATTGGCAAGAAGAGGATGGGGGGAAATCTCCCATCATTGGACACATTACTGTGATGTTGGAGTGGACTGAGGCATTTCAAAGGAGCACCATTTAAATGTATGTGTGTGTGTGTGTGAACTCCTAATACAAAAAGAAGAGTGTCACTGGCTCCAGCAAACCCAAAAGCTAGTCTGATGTAGTACAGTATAAGCCCTATGCATAACTCATGGTCACTTAAGGCAAATTTGAGTGTGCTGCATAATTATGCCTCGTAAAGGCAAGACAGATGCATTTGCTGTATGGAGCTAGTATGTCAGTTGCTTTGTGGTAGTTGTAATGGCAAAGGGAAAGACTATTTGACCCAGCCACCAAACAGAAGACTAATGACTACTGGGAGGCTGTACCTGTCTACAGCACAACAAGGGGAAGGTCACCCCTTGCCTACACTAGATTTAAGTGCCAGTGAAAATTTCACCCCTTTATTGTAGCATTCTCAAACTGACCTCCCTTTCCCCCCTTTCCCCGCTACCTCCTTTCCCTCCAGACCAAGGGCCTGAGCAACACTATTGTGGACTTTTCTGGTGATTTATGAGAACAGTGAAAGGTCTATGCTGCCAGTTATGTGGGTTAAAATAGGGCACACGATGACCAGTGGGAAGATGGTGGCAAATGTCCCCAACAAAGGCCTAAAACGCCATTTTCTGAGGTTACCACCTCCAGCCTAGGGGTTGTCACAAAGCACAAAGACACTCACACACACACAAAGCCATGTGCTAGAGACATATACCACTAACCCCATGAGAGAACGAACTCCATACACGTACACAGGCTTGAACCCCATCCTACAAGTCTCTTCTACATCAAAGGACTTCACACGAGGGTCCAAAAGCAGTGGGATGCTTCCTGCTGGACCAGTTCTGCTGCCCGGGACCCGCTTTCATCTAGAAGATCACGCCAGATGCAGCTGATGTCAACATCTTGTCCTGACCATCAGGTAGATCTAAATATTGACCACTCCCATAGGACCCTCTTAGTGGCTAGGGACAGAGAACGGACCATCTATAGGCGTTTCTGGGAAGGTCCCAGGAACACCCCCCAATAAATGCTGCTCCCCAAGAGTCAGAAGTCAGACTTTCCTCCCTGTTCCTGCTTGCTCTTCCTCCCTCCCTCATGGATCCTTGGGTGCACCACTTGGATCTGCCACGTGGCTTCTGCTGGTCCTGAACCACGGTCCTTTGTCTGAAGATACTTTCCCCGCTTTTTCCAGACGGACTCCGCTAGATTCCTATATAGGTAAATATCACCCCCGACAGATACCATCAATTCTCCTGCTCATGCAAACGTCTCTGTAACTCTACCTAATTTCTTAGATCTGTATAAACATGTGTATGATTGTGTAATCTTTTATCATTTTATAGTAAACACCTTATCTTTCTAACTCTTGAGTCTTGTGTCAGTTCCTAGGAAGCCTCGGTGAAGCGCAGCCTCTGTAGACACAGGTGGAGATCCACAACGCCTGCTGCATATTGTTAAGAGCTAAGATTCCCCCAAATATTAATAAATAAGAGAGCAGTCAGGCTAACAGTGTAGATTTTCCAATTTCCTGGGTGGGGGGCTGGGGCTGGGACAGAGACATCACAGTCCATTGTCTCCGGTGGAGGCTCAGCACCTCCTGGAAAAGTTTGAGGGGGGGGCTCCAGCTCCCCAGCCCCCCTGAAGTTGACACCTATGCCCCAGACTCCCAGATTATAAGGCTAAGGGCCAGGGCATGTGTTTGTATGCTGAGATTTGTCCAGGGCCTTATAGGTAACTCAAGAGCCAGCATGGGATAGTGGTTAGAATGTCGGGCTAGGATCTGGGAGACCCGGATCGATTTCTCACAAGGAGCTGCGGCGCCATTGCTCCTCCCTTTCCCCGGTTCCATTAGTCAATTCCCCACTAATTGCCGCATGGCCACATTTTGATCTGCGGCTTCGCACAATTTCCCCCACAGCTTCTTAATCCTGTTTTTTGAGGATCTAGAAACCGTGGGGAAAATCATGCGAAGCCGCGGATCAAAATGCGGCCGTGTGGCAATTAGTGGGAAATTGACCAATGGAACCGGAGGAAAGGGAGGAGCGATGGCGCCGCAGCTCCTTGTGAGAAATCAGTCCCTGCTTTGAATCCCCACTCTGCCATGGAAGCTCACTGAGTGGCCTTGGGACCGTCCCTTTCTCTCAGCCTTATGTACCTCACCAGGATGCTCTTGTGAGGATAAAATGGAGGAATGAAGAAAGATATAAGCAGCTTTGGGTCCCCATGGGAAGAAAGGCAGTGTATAAATAGATTAAAATTAAAATATAATAAAAATAAATAAAATACCGATATCATTCAAGATATCCTATTATGGGTTCTGTGATGGCACAGTTGACTCATAGAGTACTGATGTCAAACATACAGCTCCTGTACCAGCACAAGTTTGGCCAAGGGGCCAAAGTTTCTGTGAGGTGGACCAGGGGACACACAGAGTGTGTTTTACGCTACACTGTATCTTTTCCATTTCCTACACGTCTTTTTTTTTTTTGCAATAGAATTTTATTTTTCCATTATTCTCAAATGCAATTAGCTTTTATACATATTCCATTCTCTATAAAATTGCATAGTTAGCTAAAAAGATATAATCATTAAATGACTTCCCACCCCAACTGTACTTTCATATATATCAACCGGTAAACATGTATTTTAAAAGTATTTGCCCCCTAAGGTAACATTTTGAGCTATTATAACTTTTATACATTTAAAATTATATTGATTAAAAAAGAAAAAAGGTTTAGTTTCCCGGCTAACTAAAAATTCATTTTTTGTGCTATGATTCTGTCCCTCATTTCAGTAGTTAGAAAGTGTAAAAATATTGTCTTTCATATTCCACTCTCGCTCCATATATTCCTTCAAATCTTTCCAATCTTCTGAGAACTTCGCTGAGTCTTGATTGTTTAATTTTCTTGTCCATTTATCCATTTCCGCCATAAATAGCAATTTTCTCAACCATTCCCATAGTTCTGGAGTTTCCTACACTTCTTGAGGGATAATCACTAGTGGCTATAAGAGATGTGCTGATAATTATTAGTTCATATGGCTTTTTAAAAGGAAGGCAATTAGCCATGGGAGAAAAATGAAGCCTCCGTGTCCAGAGAGAATGTATTTCTGACTACCAGTTCCTAGGAGCAAGCAGCATGGGAGGGCTGTTGTCTTTGCACCCTGTTAGTAACCATTCCAGTGGCATCTGCCTGGCCACAATTCAAAACAAGATGCTGGGTTGGGTGGTGTTTTTTCATCTAATCCAGCAGGGCTGGTATTACTCCTTGACCCTAGGTGGGTCAATCAATCTGACAGTTTTGTAGCTCTGTATCCTGTCATTATTTCCAAGCATGCTAGAGGGGTGCTCTCCTAGACAGACCATTTCAACTAAACAAACCTACTGAACGCAGGCTTGTGCACCCAAGTAGCATCCCATATTTCAGCTGTTTAATGGTTTACTGTTGAGACTTTAACTTACATATGCAGGCAATGATACATCACATTGCCCAAAATTAGCAAGAGCAATATTTACATTTGCAGCTCTGGGAATAGTTTCCCTTGACTCTCTGAAGCTGCTATTCTGGTGAGCTCATGGGTGCCACAAGAAATGTTACCAAATAATTAAATAGAAGAGGAATATAGACATATGGGGTTGCCAATGTTTCAACTAGTTTCAGTAGCTATGCCTTTAACAGCAGCATGCCCTGCAGATATTAATTGGTGTCCAGCATTATCCCAGTGCTATGAAAAGCTGCAGTCAAAGAGGCATAGAAGCAGGCCAGTCCATTTTTCTTGTCAGTTGGCAGACAGTACTTCTCTCTATGTGGAAGAGTTATTTCCTTTATTTCTTTGAATTCAGGGCAAAAACAAATAATTCTTCCCTGCTAACTGGGATACCATCTACCAAATTTGCAGGTACCATTTTAAGAAGATTCCATGCCACTGCCCATCTGTTCTTTATACTACACTAGGAGCAAGGCCTGTTGTACATCAATACAATGGGCTGTAGCAACCGTCTGGCCTCGTGATGCCCTGGCCGGCGAAGCACCTGCAGGCATCAGGTGTGGTGCCACCAGGAGCGGACTCAAGCCCTATGTTCAGCTGCCTGCACCCACTGTAGGTTCCCCCACAGCCACCCACTGCCCACTTGGGGACCTGCAGGCATCGGCTGTGGTGCCTCCAGGAGCAGGCTCAGGTCCAGCCGCCTCCATTGTCTTGCCATCTGCTCACCAGCCACCCAGCAACCTCCAGGTGTCCACAGCCACCCTTTTTGACCACCGCTGGAGCATGTGACCCGTCCGTCATCTCCCAGCCTACTGAGGCTGAGCACCGGTTCTGTGGGCAGGAGTCAGGGAACATAGCCAGTGGCCAGGGTCCCCATTCTGAGTGGCAGCTCTTGCAGCCAACTGATATGGGAGCGCATCAAACATGGCCACCCCAAAACAGCTTTATTATATAGAGAGATGGGATTCCTTTTTGCCAAGCCAGAGGGCTTGCCTGGTTTGAGACAGCGCAGTTCTAGAAACCAGCCATTGTGATTTAGTCAGGGTCACTCAGCATTAGCCCATTTTCTTACCTACAACTGCTCAAAGTTAACTATTGTCATTTTTGCCAAGTTAGACTCTGAAGAAGTCTAAGTGCCAGTCATCCCCCTGTCTAGATGAAGCAAGGCTAGATGTTTTATAGACCTGCAAGGGAACACCCATGGAGGGCCCTAATAATCCTTCAAACATCACAGATGAGCAGATCTGCAAGTGAGGAAGGGGAGATTCAGACAACTTGGAGTCACATAGTATCTTCTCGAAAGCTTATATGTGGAGGCTGTGGTCAAAAACTCTGGGGAGTTGCACAGAAGCGTGTGACCTACAGAATGGGAAGGCAGTGAATGGCCCAACTTATGGATTCTTCAAAAAGAGGAAGATGTGCTTCAAATAGGTCTTTGCTTATGAGGGCTAACCTGCCATGAATTATTTTGTCTCCCTCCCCTTGTACTGAATATTGAATCTGATTAAGAATTCTGGCAACCAGAAAGCTTGCTCTTCATTTCATGATAACAGAAGACAAAGACCTAACATGACTCAATAAAGGAAGCCATGGGCTCCCGTTTACAAGACCTAAGCAAGGCTGTCAATGATAGGACATTTTGGCGGCTGCCATGTCAGAAGCAATTTTATGGCATGCAACGCACAATAAAATGGCATTACACAACTATTTTGTGTGAGGAGGAGTGGTTGGAATTTTTCTACAGATCCACCCAAGTATCCAACATCTTTGCCCAATAGTTAACACAGTTTTCTATGATGAGGATTCAATTAATCAAGGTGACTTAATCATACTTAAATTTGCCAGCTAAAGATGATATTATTATTATTGTTGTTGTTGTTATTTCTCTACTGCCCATAGCTGAAGCTCTCTGGTCGGTTTACAACAGGTATAAAAACAATGAAATACAATAGTTAAAACATGAGAGTTTAAAATTAATTTTAAAATGACATAAAAACATTAAAAACAATAGCCAGGCCCAGAAAAGTCCTAACCCAAAGTGAAAAGCATTGCACTCACTGCCAATAGTGAACCGGATTTGCTTCAAGGTGCTGGTTTTGATCTTTAAAGCCCTATATGGCCTGGGGCCTGCCTACCTGAGGGACCGCCTTTCCCCATATGTTCCCCAGAGAGCACTGAGGTCGGGATCACAGAATCGTCCGGCCCTCCCGGGACCGAAAGATGCCAGACTGGCCTCTACCAGGGCCAGGGCCTTTTCAGTGGCAGCTCCACACTGGTGGAATGAGCTCCCAGAAGACATCAGGGCCCTGCAGGACCTCTCACAGTTCCGCAGGGCCTTTAAAACGGAATTCTTCCACCAGGCCTTTGATTAGGAGCCTCCACCAATAACCCCAACAATAACCAAGGCCCTTATTAAGATCACGGCCTGTGACATCTTGGATATCAACTGCAGCCGCACTTTATTATTACACCATCATGGTCTAGTAGGACATTATCGCCACCGGCACTTTCTCAGCATTTTAACTGTGATTATGAACTGTTTATGTCATGAGTTTTACTGAATAACATGCTGTTTTATGTATTTTATCTTTTAATGTAAGCCCTGAGCCTGCTCCGGTGGGGGGTGGGGGGTGGGGGGTGGGATATAAATAAATAAATTAAACAAACAAATTAAAAAAAAAAACCAAACAACACTTTATGACACTTTGGTTGTGACCCAAGAGATACTTGGAAGCTCACCAAAAGGTATTCTTTCTAACTACGGCCCTAGTTAGGTATGCATCCCCCTGGACTGAAGAACTCTATTCCCTGCAATATATTTAGCCATTTGGAGAGAGCTTGATTTGCTCTCCGAGTTCTGTGTTCTGTGTTCCTCAACACCTCATATGGATGCGGCTCTCATGGATCAGAAATAAGAGAGATGGAGTAAAATATCACTTCTTCCTTTAGGCTTGTTGAAGTCTACGCACATTAAAAAAGAGACTGAGATGAACCTCTGACTATCAGAATTCCAGTTCCCAAACCACCTAGCCTAAAGACGGAAATGTCTGATGAGAAAGGCTGGGCTTGTGACAGGAGCATCGTCCTGGAGCTGACAGGAAACACCACAACAATTTTGACCTTTAGACTGCTGCACCTAATAAGGAGTCTTAGTACTTCCACTGTAGGAAACCATGGATTAGATCTCTGTACACCGCAGCCATTCAAAAGTACCAAGCGACTAAAAGTGATAGGACACAGTGCTGTGGACTTAACAGAGGAGCTGAACACTCAGCGTGGTGAGAACTGACGCAAACAAAGCCCAGAAACATCACATGAAGGAACTGTTCTGAGATTTGCAATAGGCATGGTCTGTAATTGCTTTTTTAAAATGAGAAGCAAAAGCCTCAGTGGCACAAATTCAAGAGTCAGAGGAAATAAACATTGTAAGACAGGACTGCTGAAATTAGCTCAAGCACTTGTTGTTAGAGACAAAACTAGGGTGGCTCTATAGCAAATCTCTCTCCCACCTTTCCTCCCCTCCACCAACAGCAGAGAATAGGAGAGGGCTGCGATTTTGGGACAGTAATGCCCTACCTTTTGCAATGAGGATAAAATCTGACGTTTTCATTCGCTTTAAGGCCCTGCAACTTTCTTGTACTCACAGGCATCAAGCAGCTGAGAAGGAAGCAATCCTTTTAGTACGGCAGCGAGGGTAACTATAGCAAGCACTTTGCCCTCTAGTGTTGAGACTGAAGAACTGCACAGAATTGCTTACGTGCCTCAGATGACCAGGGGTGTGCGTTCGGCTCAGCTGAGCGGATACATCCCTGAATCACTGCCTATTCAGCCCAGCCATAGCCAAATCAGATTCTCAGATCTGATTCAGCTGGCTGAATACAGCGGCCCTGGATATGCCAAAAACCAGGGGTCATTTCGAGCAGGAGCTCGGGGGAGCTCAGCTCTGGGAGGTGGTGCCAGCCCCCCCCCCCCCACGGGGGAATGCCTGCTTGTGTCATGGCTGCAGCAAAATGACCCCATCCCCTGGAGAGGTCCTTGTTCCTCCATCCAGCCTTCTGAAGGCTTCAGCCACCACGGAAGCTATCCTCCCAGAATAGTGGTATTTCTGAGGCTTGGATGAGTAGCTGTCCCCTCCAGCCAAAATGGAGTGAGTTTAGCTCCAGGACTCCTGCTTCTTAAGTGCTCTCTGCCCATGCACAGAACAGTTTGAAAAAAATAACACTGTCCTGTGCTTGGTCAAAGAGCATTGCAACTTGCAACTCTACTGGGAGAACTGCAAGTTTCTCCCCCTCCCAAGCAATGTAGGTGGTGTTGTGCTGACTGGGGTAGCCCAGCAGCAACACCAGCCTTGCAGAGGTGCACAGTGAATTTGCAATTTGCAAATGCATGTCAGTGATTGGATGTTAGGTCCCCCCTCCCCCCTTAGCCCTGGGAAGTGAAGGAAGAGTTGGGAAAAGCCCTGGATCAGTGGGGAAAGAAGATAAGTGCTTCCCTTTAAAACTGAACCCCCCTCTCCTGCTGATATTCTGGGCCCTGAATACTTGCTGAATATTTTTGGCAGGGGTCATTTCATAGAAAAAAAGGTGCAGGAGCTCATTAGCATAACTCATTAGCATAACTTATTTGCATATGCCACACCCCCTGACATCACCAGAAGTATGTCAGAAGGCAAGAAAGAAAGAAGAGACAGAGACACACAGAGAGAGCCACAGAGAGAGAGAGAGAGAGAGAGAGAGAGAGGAAGGAAGGAAGGAAGGAAGGAAGGAAGGAAGGAGCAAGCTGGCAGAGAGGGGACAGGGTCATTTTGCTGTAGCCATGACACAAGCAGGCATTCCCCCACTGGGGGGGGGGGGGCTGGCGCCAACTCCTGGAGCTGCGCTCTTCCGAGCTCCTGCTCGAAATGACCCCTGTTTGTGAAAGTTTGGCTTTTGATATTTTCACTGTTTAAGAGTTTGCATTCCTTTTGGTTGCTGGTGGGGGGGGGGGGTGAAGCTGGTGAGGTGGGGTGTGTGGGTTGCTGTCGTTTTGGCTTGTTGTTCACTACTTTTCTAATCTTGTGGGTTGCTTGTGTTACTTGTTGCAGTGTTGTGAAGGTTTGCCTTTTCAGATTTTCAGTTTAATCCTTCATAATTCCTTTTGGCTGCTGGGGGGGGCGGCTTAAACTGGTGGGGTGTAGGTTTGGTTAGTTGTTGTTTTGGCTTGTTGGTCAATAGTTCTCTCTTGGGTTGTGTCACTTGTTGCATTGTTGTGAAGGTTTGGCTTTTCAGATTTTCAGTTTAATCCTTCATAATTCCTTTTGGCTGCTGGGGGGGGGGCGGCTTAAGCTGGTGGGGTGTAGGTTTGGTTAGTTGTTGTTTTGGCTTGTTGGTCAATAGTCCTCTCTTTGGTTGTGTCACTTGTTGCATTGTTGTGAAGGTTCGGCTTTAGAGATTTTAACTGTTTAAAGTTCATATTTCTTTTCGTTGCTGGGGAGGTTGAAGCCGGTGGGGTGTAGGTTGAGGTTTTGGCTTGGCTAAGGTTTCCTTAGTGGTAGCATTGGTTTTCCTTTGGTTTAAAAATGTTTTACTGGGCTTGGTGGGCATTTCTGACCATTAAATAGGCTGTTTTATTAATAAGGGTCTTTTCAGGAACTTTTTTTTTTTTTTGCTTTTAAACACTTTTAAATAATTTAACATAGGGCTGTAATTGATACCTAACTAGGCTGGAGGTAGGACACTGTTAAAAGAGGTGAGGTTTTCCTTCAAAGCAGCAAAATAAGTAGGCCAGAAAAGATTTGATTGAAAGAAATCAGTGTCCTCTTGTGCACTTGATCTTCTTTGAAGGCCAGTGCTCTTAGAGAAATACATTTCATAGGTTGAACCCTAGCATTTCAGTTCTCCATAGGGGACACCTGCGTTTCCAATGCAAAACAGGAAATCAGATTTGTCCCAGTAGATTCTAGTCAGGAGAAGTTTGATAAAGAAGACCCTAGTATTTCTAAAAAGGTTTGATTTTCATCTCAAGGATAGCTTTTTAAAACCTTTAGCCAGGGGAAAGCAGGATCGCTAAATTTTAAACTAAACCAGTATAAAAAAAAAGAAAAGAAAAAACTGAAGGGTCCTCTGAAAAGTTAAATAAATTTTGGGTGGGAGAGTTCTTAAAAAGAAGTCAGGTGGGGGCGTGGCTTCGATCACGTGCCGACCAGAAGCCATTATCAGCTGCTCCTAGGCCTCTCACTCTTAAATCCACTCTAATTCACTATTTTTAAACAAACCTGACCTAAAGTATGCCGCCTAAAGCTTCTAAGGGCAAAAAGAATCAAAAGAATGCCGGGGAAGCTCCTTTGCTAAAGGAATTTTTTGCATCGGCTGAACTTGCCAGTACCTCTTCAGGCAATGGTGATACAAATTCTGCTGACTCTCTCCTCACACCCAAGTTTTTATTAGACGCATCGGGGACACAACGTCAAGAGCTAAGGCAAGGTATGATGGATATGATATCACCTCTAGCCCAACGCATGGAGGAACTGGCATCTCAGTATAAGCAAAGCTCAAAAAGCAGAAGTAGCATTAAAGGAAGTTGCCTCCCTGGAAAAAACGCTTGGAACCACCTCTCAAGACAGCTGGTCTAGAAAAAAAATCATGATCTTGGAGTCTCGCATAAGAGACAAGAACTTGAAATTTCGTGGTTTTGCATCAAATGCCGAAGCAACAACTGACCTTTCTATTTTCATTGCGTCCTGGCTGGCTGCTTCTTTAAAATCAGAGGAGGGAGGGACACCACTGGTACTGCGAGCCTACTGAGTAGGCAAAACAACGGATTCCTCCCAAGCTGCCCCTTCTGGCAGAGACATAGTGGTGGAGCTGGCAGACGATTGGACTAAGAGGGAAATCTTGATGGAAGCACCGTCAGCCGAGCAGCTTGGATTTTCAAGGAAGCAAAATACTTGTATTTCCAGACCTTCCCCCAGAAATGCTCAAGATTTGAAGAGACTTAAAACCTATTGTTTCTAAACTCCAGGCAGCAGGTATAAAATACCGTTGGTTGCGGTCAGGAAAAATGTTTGTGGAATACCAGCAAACTCAATATATTGCATATGACTCTGTTTCTGGATCAGCTTTGTTATCTGCATTGGGTTTGCCTCAGTTAGAGCAAGCTGAAATTCAAGCTGTAAAAACAGGAAGCCTCATTCACCGTTGACTCCAGTTAAAAGCAGCAAGCTCCATGTATAGACCCAACGGTTTTCTGGGCTCCAATGTATGCTTTATCAGTCAATCAACTGTATTATCAAATTAAAACAAGATAGAAGGTGCTGGAACTTAGGAAGCTAATAATTATCATGCATGGTTCAGTGCATAATTATCATTTTGGAAGAACGAAAAAAGAAGAACATCGTTTATGTAAAGAGATATAAATATAATGCAAGGACATATAAGTTGAATTGACATAATTTACTTTATACGTTAGATGATATGATATACAATTTATGTAACTTTTTTGATGGAAATAATATAGTTCTTTAATTAAATTAGAAAGTGGGGGGGAGAAGAAGTCAGGCTCTGTTAGGTTTAGGTTGCAGTGCAGGTAGTTAGGTGCCTAAACACCCTACCCACAGATTAGACAGAATTTGCCCTGGGGTAACACGATGAGTGGCAGGAAGGGAACACAGAGAGGCCCTGGGGGCAAGGCGAAGGAGAAGACCAGAGGGGTGGAGGGGAGGGGAGGACTGTGGTTCTCTCCCCCCCCCCCCCGGGCTGTGCACAGGACCACTCCAGAGCCATCTGTCACCACTCCGACCTCTGGCCATAGTGGTGCAATGAAGAAGCCCCATCTTGGCAACTTCACTGAGGCTGCTTCTGGGGTGGCCCTGGCAGAGGTGCCCGCAGGTGCTGGCTCTGGTCAGCAGTCTGCTGCTTTGGCTGTCCCTCCTCAAGCTGTTGCTGCTGTTGCTGCTGTTGCTGCTGAGGCTCAGCAGCAGCAGGAGGGGCAGTTTTCTGGCTCAAGAGCTCATCCCATGGACTCAGGGTTAAGGAGCAGCTAGGTGACCAGCCCACTGCTCTTGTTCCTCTAGACCTGCACAGAAGGCCTGCTGGGGAGGGGCAAGAGGGGAGGCTGGAGGGGTGGGGGAGGTACAGATGGAGATGCATCCCAAGGTGCCTCCATCTCAACCCCTCCTCCCACCAGTGTCAACTGCGGGGGGGCTCGAGGGCTGGGGCCACCCCAGAAATTTCCCGAGGGAACTGAGCCCCCTGGGAAATGGAGTGCCCATGCACCTGGCTGCCGTGCGCCGCCGCTCCCCTGCACCGCCGCCAGAGCCGCTCTCCCCACGCACTTCCCCCCTGGCTTGGTCCGGGAGACCGGCGGCGGCAGCAGCCCGGTGGTGGGGGCAGCCCGGTGCAGTGGCCCAGCACAGTGGCAGGGGCAGCCCGGCACAGCCACCTGGCATGGGGGCTGCCCAGACTGGTGCAGGAGCAGCCTGGTGCAGCAGCAGGGGTGGCCCGGCGCACGTGCACTTTGTGCGCACACACAGAAGAAAGAAATTGCAAAACTAATTTTAGTTGCCTTAGCAAGCTAATTCTTTGAAACCGCAAAGCCAGCACAGATACAAACATGCACAAGAATTCTCTGGTGTTACATTGTATGTTTGCGCTTTAGCAGAAATGCTTATACAGAAGCTTATTGTTTCAAGTTGCAACTGCGTACAATGGTTTATTATTCCTTGCACGTTCTAGCTTAGAGAAGATGCATGAGAAAGTGTACTGATTTGCAGCAATGTTTAACCTTAACATTCTTGATTCCTTTCCTGTAATTGACATGCGCAAGAATGAAATAGAATACCTTTGCTTACGAGAATAATGTCAAAAGTGTAGAAATGACACTAGTTCCATCCTACTGGAATTCTCCGCCTCCTTAGTATAAAAGATTAAGCCCAACTGTAACCGGGGCTCGCTTGTATCAAACTTTTATTCAGACTGAGACTTATGGTACCATAATTTTTTGGCTTTTTCTATTCCTGGTGTCAGTGTGCCTTCTTCCTGATTGGATCTGGTTTTGGGGAATCGTGCTTCATGATGGTGGCTCAAACATGAAGTCAGCAACCGAGACATTGGGCCTCAAGTGTATTAACTGTGCAGCCTACCTTCTCCACCTCATGGTTAAGGATATCTTATGCCAGGGTTCAGAGAATCCCAGGCTGGAATCCATGAGTACAGGCATCTCCTCCTGAAATGCCAGGACATCATGGGTCACTTCTCCCACAGCCATAAGGACACTTAATCTGCTGTGTGAGAAACAGACACTGATGGGTGTGACAGTACACCACCTGACCAGTGATGTCAGCACCCACTGGAACTCCACCTGTGCTACGCTTGAGGGCTTGGTGGCGCAGAAGAAAGCCCTGAATGTCCTGATCTCTGAGACCGGGGTCATTCTAGAAGAGACCGTTCCTCAGTCTGTGGAGGTTCTTGGGCATAGAGATGCTCTCATGTGACATGGCAAGTCTGGCTCTGGTCATCCCCATGATCCTGGGCCTCCTTTCTGGAGGCAGCTGCAGGACATGCAGACTTTGTTCCAGCAGTGTGCACACTGGTGAGAAGGCTGCAAGAAGAACTCAAGGCCCACTTTCAGCCAGTCATCAAGCAGAAGGTCTACATGTTGGCAGCCACGTGTGACCTGCACATTAAGGGCAAGATTGCTGAGTGGGCCAACGAGTTCGATCGTTGGAGATATGAGCTCTCCCGGCAAACTGAGTGCATGTGAGCCTAGAGGGGCACGTTGCCGGGAGCTGAGGAAGTGGAGGGTGAAAGCAGCTCTGCTGCTGCTCTTCTCCAACCTCCCCAGCTAGGCCGCATCCCTGCCCCCCTCCCTCAAGGCTCCCACCAAGACGAGTGTTGACTATTGACTATCTAGCTATCTGTCTCTCTGGCCACGAAGTCTAGAGGTTGAGCCAGGGAAAGCGCCTTCACTTCCAACATGCTATGCCATGCATTATTTGGAAACAGAGTCCCATGCAGTCCATCTGATTTTACAGGTAACAAGCTAGAGGGTTGCAGAGAAAGGTTAGACAAGGTTGTGGAGCCCCCTGCCACTTATCCTTGCTTTCCCATTTTCCCCTGGACTACATGTAATAATAAAGGAGGAAGCTCATGCCTGGCTTGAAGCTTTTGGATGCAGTGCCATACAGGTTGGCAGTGGCATGGAGTTTTGTTGTTGGGCATTAGAGCATTCAATGCACTGGTTCTGCTGTCCTTGCAGGAACCCTCCCCCATTTGTAAAACAGAGATTATCAGGTTTGAAGTTGGTCCTGTTGGGTTTTGGTGTGGCACTTGCGCTGCCACAGAGGCACTTGTTCTGCTGGGCTTGCAGTCTCCCAACAGTTCACTTTTCATGAGATCCTCTGGGAGAGTCTGACTGCTGGGTGCCTGCCTTGCTGTTTGCTGGGTGAGGTTTTTTTGTTTTTTTTTACCACCATCGGAAACAAGGGAGGGAATGGGGGCACCCTCTTTGGGTGCCCACAGAATTGGACCCCCCGATCCAATATTTTTGGAGCTTGAGGGGTTCGTGTGGGGAGAGGCTCCAGCAGCTACACTATGAATTTGGTGCCTCTCCCTCAAACCCCCTCCCCCCAGCCCCCTCCCCCCTATCAGATTTTGCCATTGACTTTAATGGCCCATACAATATAATGAAGCTGTATATTTAGGATTTTTTAATATCTCCTGAACCAGCCAGCATTGCTGGACCTGGTATTTGGAGATATTCGGGATTCCTGAATATGTTAGCCCCAAATAGCCCCAAATGTGAATTCTCTTTCAGAGCACACCCCTACATGATGACACCCACCCTTAAAAAACATATGCTGTGGCACATCTTGTACTGCACTTTTTAATCAACTTTTCCATGACACCGACCTATGATAGTACAGCTCAGGATTAAATTGTCCCTTCATTATTGAAGAATGGATGTTAATTAATTAATTAATTCAATTTCTAGGCTGCTCTCCCCGCACAGCAGGCTCAGAGCGGCTTACAGACTTAGAGTTGCCCTGTGTTCAACAAGAAGTGTGTGCTGATTAGCGGTTGAGTGGCTGCTCACAGTAAGAGAAAGGGTCCTGCAGAATTCTGTGCAAGGATCTGCTAATGATGCTAGAAGGAAAATCTCCCTTATATATAATTGTGTTTTCGGGAGGCACTTTGCTGAACATTCCATGCACTCCCAAATCAGTTGGCTCCATGATGTATCACTCAAGCTGTCCCTGTCCACTGGCTGCATTGCCTGAGTCTCGCCTCCTGCATTCTAAACAGTTTGCTGTTCCTCTCCCCCCCATAGCCAGTCGGAACACAGAGGGCATTTGCATATGCAGTCTGATTGGCCTTTGCCTTTAACATTCTAAATAGTTTGCTGTTGGGAGTCATTGAATGAGTCCTGAGGCAAAATGCATATCCCAATCTTCCCTTAAACGGTCACCAATATAAATTTTGGAACCTGCACAGCCACCTGGTGCTCCAAAGACCAAACAGAATCATGCTGTTGCAAAAGCCCCACCTGGCCCTTCCCACTGTCTTAAAAAAAAACAAACCCTGGCAGGCACCAGGAAAGGTGTCAGCAGGCACCATGGGTGCCATGTTGGAGAACCCTGGTATAATATCACAAAGCCCATTCAGAGTGAGACCGCATGGGCAGCAACGTAATGACATCCATTCTGCCAAGCAAGAATGAGGATAAGGCTTCCTGGCCTTACTCTGAATGGGAGAATATTGCAGTTCTCCCCCACACACTCCTAACTGAAAGGAGAGCACTTTTCAAAAGGAGCAAAAGCCAAAGCTCTTCAGCTGATCCCTATTCTACTTCTTTCAGATCAGTCACGCTCCGCTTACTTTCCTTACTGTCTTCATACATCTGATGAAGTCCGCTCATGGTCATTTATGTCACAATAAATTCAGTAGCCTTCAAGGACCACAAGAGTCTTTGGTATTTGGGCTGCAGTAAGATACACAACTGGAATCTCTCCCTTTATCTTACTGATTAAACCTGATTTTCGATCTCAGTCCTGCAAATGCTGTGCTGAAAGACCTTCAGTTGGCCGATTCCCCCTGTTCTAGTTCCAGACCAGACAAAAATGTTTCCCTGAATCCTAGAATAAAGTTCTTTGTAGTTTAGTTTCAGACTTTTTGTACTAAAGGTTAGCCTTGCTATACTTTCTTTTTGGGATCATCCCTGGCCTTGCCTCATAGGCGTAGACTACGGGGGGGCTCGAGCCTCCCCTGAAATTTCCCGAGGGGGGGGGACTGCCCCCTCGGGGAAATGTAGCACCTGCCGCCGCACCTCCCCCCCCGCCTGGCCACTCTTCCATCCTTCCCTCTCCCTCCCTCTTTTCCCGGCGAAGGGAGAGGGAAGGAGTGGGGGGGAGGCCCTGGCAGCAGCGGCTGGCGGGTCTTGGAAGGGCTCAGGGAGGCGCGGAGGTTTCCTGGCGGGGGGGGACATCACCCCAGCAAGCGTGTGCACTAAAGAGCCCCCCCCCCCAGAATTTACAAAACTCTACGCCCCTGCCTTGCCTTATACGATACCCTTGCCATCTGGTTGCCTACTGCGCAACCACCAGATATCTCTCCCTCATCTCCAGAACTCAGTCACAAACACTTCTGCACTTATGAAATCAGAATTTCAGAGCAGATAAAGACAGAAAAGGCTACAGTAAGCAAGCAGAGCACCACAGTATAATTAATTCATCATTTCCCAGGAAAACTCTCTGTGACATCTAAACAGCAGCATGGCAGGAAGGGATGTTAAAAGCAGAGACTGCAAAGAGCTTCTTCGGAGCCTCTCCTCCTCCTTCCAGAGCTTCCTCAGGTCCCTCGGTATACATGTGCTTCCCACTCCTATCTCCCACCCCCACTACATGCCAATTCCTTTAATAATGTGTGTCTTTTGGGGCTATGCTTTTCTTGTGGGCCGAACATATTCTAGGCGTGATGAAACTGTGACAAAAGAGCTACTAGTGACTTTTCAGCTATTGCCTTGCAGCTCCTGACATTTCAAAAAAGAGACAGTCTGAGAAAGAAACTTGCCATCAACTTTGCCCTCTGCTTCTTCTGTCTCTCAGTCATACACAAGAGGAGGTTGGAGAAGAGCCTGAGGAGAGGGGGGCAGCAGGATGACCTATGAGATCGCAGTTAGGGGTGTACATTCAGCAGGGGTCATTTCATAGAAAAAAGAGGTGCAGGAGCTCATTAGCATACCTATTAGCATAACTCATTGGCATATGCCATGCCCCCTGACATCACTGGCCGAATATCAGTCTCAGCCCCATTATACCCTATGGGCCATTGAGGTCAATGGCAAAAACTCATGGGGTATATGAGGGGCTGGAGGAGAGGGGGTTTGGGGGAGAGGCTCCAAACTTGCAGGGTAGCTGCTGGGGCCTCTCCTCAAAGTACCCACCAAGTTTCAAGAAGATTGGACCACAGGGTCCAATTCTGCGGGCCCCCAAACAGGTTGCCCCATCCCCTCCATTGTTCTCTATGGTGAGAAAAAATGTTACTTTTTTCCCACCATAGAGAACAATGGAGGGAATGGGGGCAACCTGTTTGGGAGCCCATAGAATTGGACCCCCTGGTCCAATCATCTTGAAACTTGGTGAGTATTTGGGGGAGGGGCTTCAGCAGCTACTCTGTAAGTTTGGAGCCTCTCCCTCAAACCGCCTCCCCTCCAGCTGCTTTTTAAGCTGTCACCAAATTTTGGCGGCAATTCAGCGGAAGGCCGAATCAGATCAGAGAATCTGATTCGGCCTGTGGCTGCCCTAGTGCCCACTCCTGGGCTGGTGGAGCGCCGCTCTGCCGCGCTCCGGCCCCAAATGATTCCTGGTATTCAATAAAGCTGAACTGAAAAAAACAATTTGGCAAGTCAAATCAGAATCTCTGATCTGATTCAGCTGCCAAATACACAATGCTGAATAAAAGCTGAAACTATTCAGCTTTTATTCGGCATTAGTTGGCATTGCCAAATACAGACTCGGGGTGTGTGTGTGTGTGCATTAAACTTTAAAGGGAAACTTATCTTCTCTTTCCTGCTGTTTCTGTCTCTTTCCTGCCCTTTGCTCTGCTTTCCAGGAGAGAGGGGGAAGAGGGAGCTTACATACAGCCAATCACTGCAATGCATTTGCAAATGGCATTGCAGCTTGGAAGGCTGTTGTTGCTGCTGGCTTCAAACTTGAAGCCCAACTACTAGTTTGCTTTCCCAGGAACAGGAGGGGGGAGGAGCACTGGCCAACAGGATTACAGGTAAGGGTGGGCACACTGTTCTTTGGCCAAATCACAGAAGACTTTTCTTTTTTTGAAATTCTTCTGTGTATTGTTGTTTTGATGATTCTGTACTTAAGTTGACATCAGTCCTCCTGTTGAGCTGGTATTTGCCACAATGTCACTGGGTTCAGCTAGTAGGTTGGCACTGGGTTCTGCTGCTGGGCACTAGCACTAGATCACTGCATTGTTTCTGCTGCTGGCCTTGCAAATATGCCCCGTATACTTCAGAGATTTTCAGATTTGATCTTAGTCTTGTTGGGTTTTGGCACTGCCACAGTGGCACTGGTTTTGGTGAGCACATTGTACTGGTTCTGCTGCTGGCCTTGCAAACATGCCCCCTCACATCACATCTCACTTAGTTTCTACTGCAGAGATTCTCTGGGAGAAACTGCTGGGCTGTTGTTTTATCTGTCTTCCTTTGGAAACAATGGAGGATGGGGCACCCTCTTTGGATGCCCTTAGGATTGGATCCCCTGTCCAAACTTTTCCAAACTTAGGGGTTCTTTTGGGGAGAGGCTCCTGCAGCTACAATACAGCAACTACCTCAAACCTCTCCCCGCAGCCCACCGAATACTCCTTAGAAGATTTTGCCATTGACTACAATGGCCCCATAGGACAGAATGGAGCCGAATTTTTTCGGTATTCCTGAATATTCCCGGATACCAATACATTACCAAGTGTTGGTATTTGGGAATAGTAAATAAATAAATAAGTAACTGGCTTTATTACACCCAAATCCGGAAAATACCAAAAAAAAAAAACCCCGCATGCCCCTAACCTCAATACAGTAAGGATCAAGGTTCAGAGTGAGTAGGCTGGGGTGTGATAAGAAACAGGGACTGTTGGCGGGGGGGAGTACCAGATGAGATAGAGAAGTAACAGAACAGGGCTGGAAACAGAACAGGGCTCAGTTCTGCTCCTGAGACAAGAGTTCTAGCTCTCAGCAACATGAATCTGATCTGAGCATGGTCTTCGGCTAAAGAATGTCAGTCCCCCCCCCCCCCAACACATTCTGTCTACATACTACATAACTGGCTGCATCAGAGATCTCAGCCTAGAGAATTTGTTATAGCATCTGAACTGGAAAATGCAGCAAACTGGAAGCATCAGAGAATGGAGCGACAACACAGTCTCTGGTGCCCAGCCCTGAGGTTATCACAAGCCGGACAAAGCCGGATAGTCACAGTTACAGAAACTGCATTTAAGAAAGGTCTGTTCCCTTGCTCATGCCATGCCTATCTTTTCTTATCATCAGATCGCAGGACCAGCCTCAACTGCCTACTTGTTCTAAAATGCAAGAAATAATGCTGGCCAGGGTCTGTCAAATGGATATACCCTGGGCCAGCCCCTGACAAAGCCTGGGTCTCCAAGAGCACACAGTGTCCAGGAACAGAGGTGTGATTTTCTGTGCCTCAAGGCTGATCAAAATCAGAAGCCCTTCCCTCAAAACAACCCAGGACTGTGCTTTATGCCTGTCAACTGGACAGGTAAATCCCCAGGGAAATCTCACAACTGTCGGCATCTGGCATCCAACCAATCAGAATTGGCATCTTACAGCAGGGAAGCAGCTCTAAGCAAACAATCATTATTAGGAAAGGGAATTAGGTCAAGATGTAGGAGTAGAGAGAGCAGTCAGAAGGAACAGCACAGTTGTCATGAGCAGGAGGGGAGAGAAAGGGGTTAGATGAAAAGGGGAAAAATTAGTAGAGTATATTACTGGAAAATGCAGCAGATCTGCCAGTTACATTTCTATGTTGACATTCCTTCACCCCGGGTGGCACACATGGCTTCCTGTCCTTTGTTTGTCATCAAAACAATCCTGTAAGGTAGGTTAGTATATCAGTGGCTCAAAGTCATCCAGTGAATTCATAGCTGAGTGTGGGATTTGAATCCAAGTTCCCCTGCTCCTAGTCTAATGCTCTAACCACTAAACAGACTGGCTGTACTCGCAAAAGCTTCATTACCCTACTTCAGGGGTCATTTCGTAGAAAAAGAGGTGCAGGAGCTCATTAGCATAACTCATTTGCATATGCCACACCCCCTAACATACCGGAAGTGTGTCAGAAGGCAACACCCACCCCTCAGGCTCCACTCCACAGATGAGTGAAACTGACCTGCTCTTCCTCCACCCCCTTCCCCATCCAATACTTTGTGGAATAAAAATAAGCGTAAAGAACACACCCTCATTCTCTTCTTGCTCCCTTGAAACCACCAGGTTTCAAGTAGACTTGAGATACCCAGGACATGTGCACCACCCATCCCTTCCCCTTCCCCTCCCCACAACAAGACACCCTGTGAGGTAGGTGGGGCTGAGAGAGGTCTTTTGAGAACTGCTCATGAGAGAACAGCTCTGAGAGAACTTGTGACTGGCCCAAGCTCACACCAGCAGCTGCATGTGGAGGAGTGGGGAATCAAACCCGGTTCTCCCAGATTAGAGTCCAACTCCTGACCACTACACCAGACTGATGGGGTGGAAGCTGCTGAAGGGTTGGTGAAATTTCTCCAGTACTTATGTGCCATGTGCCCAGATAAAAAATGGTATACTTAGAAAATTTATATGCCACCTTGAGCAAGTCTCTGGAAAAGCAGCTCACAGTCATAAAAGGAACAATGATAAAATTATCAATATTAAAACAAAACATTAAAATCAATCAAGACCCTAGCAGGGCTTTCCCCGGGGGCGCTGCGCCTCTGCACTGCTCGGGGAAGCCGAGGAGGGGGCAGGGCTTGGTCATGTGCCCGCCCCCTGGGCTTCTCACTCCCGGAGCTCCGCTCCTGTGCGCTCCTGCTCCAATAGACCCCTGCCCATAGTAATTTGTCCCATGTCAGACCCAGTCCTGGCCTTTCTGCACTCCCGCACATGGCCCCTGGAGCCAAGCCAGGTGGAGGTAGGGCCAGCCAGGGTCACAGTAGCACCAGCCCTGTACTCACTGCTGCAGCTGCCCCAGGAGCCTGGTCTGGCAGCGAGAAGAGACTGGATTTATACCCCGCCCTTCACTTGGAGTCTCAGAGCGGCTTACTATCTCCTTCCCTTCCCCTCCCCACAACAGACGCCCTGTGAGGTAGGTGGGGCTGAGAGAGCTCTTTGAGAACCGCTCTTGAGCGAACAGCTCTGAGAGAGCTGTGACTGAGCCAAGGTCACGCCAGCAGCTGCATATGGAGGAGTGGGGAATCACACCCAGTTCTCCCAGATTAGAGTCCATGCTCTTAACCACTACAGTGAGGTGGAAAGAGGACAAAGTGCTGTCATCATTGTGCACAGCACCTGCGTCATCAGCCTGGGACACCCTGGGGCCGTTACTAGTGGAAGTCTTCCTGGGAGGGCAAATTTGGCGAGTCAGACTAGACTCCACGCTTCTAACCACTACACCAAACTGGCACCAGCAGTTATAACTGAGCCAGAAAAAAAGATTTTTGCAGACCCCTATTATGCCTTTCAGTATAATCTGAAAGTTGCCTTGAGTCACAGGGGAAAAGTGGGATATAAATGTTTGAATAAATAAGTAGATTGGGTAGGTTGATAACATTTAAGCAACTTCCTGTTTGTTAGGTTAGGCAGGGTTCTGACAGTGATTGTTCCACCTCTGTTATGCTTGACCTGTAATGCTGGTTGTCACATTTCACTAAAAAAAAAAGTAGACTGCAAGAAGTACCTCCCCTTCCCCAAGTGCTGGTATGTTTTCTAAGGGTCAGCGCAGGGTGACAGTCCAAGGCCAGGTCTACCAGTATAGGTAGATCCGTTCTCCACAGGCCAGGTTTACCAATACCATGGAAAGAGGTTGGTAGAGCCAGTTTGGTGTTGGTTGGTTGGTTGGTTGGTTGAGAGCCAGTTTGGTGTAGTGGTTAAATACGCGGACTCTAATCTGGGAGAACCGGGTTTGATTCCCCACTCCTCCACTTGCACCCGGCTGGATGACCTTGGGCAAGCCATAGCTCTGGACCAGCTGTTCCCTCAAGGACAGCTTGGGAAAGAGCTCTCTCAGCCCCACCTACCTCACAGGGTGTCTGTTGTGGGGAGGGGAAGGGAAAGGAGTTTGTAAGCCGCTCTGAGACTCCCTTGGGTAGTGGAGGGCGGGGTATGAATCCAATCTCTTCTTCTTCTTCTTGGTAGACCAGTTCTCTGGAGGACAAGTCTACCAATATAGTGGGCCAGGGCACGTAGACCTGTTCTCTGGAGGCCAGGTCTACCCATACAGTAGAATTAGGCAAGTAGACCTGTTCTCCAGAGACCTGGTCTGCCCCTGTAGAGGACAACATTTTGTGTAATGAAATTTGACTTCATTCTGTTTTCTTTTATAATGTTCAAATTATTCTTATAATATAGTTAAACATAGTTTAAAAGAATTCAGTCTGAGATTTTTACAAGGTTATGGAAATAATCTTCTAAAAATAATTTATACAATAGTCAAATGTAGACTTGCTCATAACTTTAATGCTACTAGCTTTTTTTCACTCACAAGGTAGAATCTTTGCTCACAACACTGTGGAGTTTAGAGGGAACATTGGAGTAACTGGACACAAATTATGCAGAGAGCTTTATG
The DNA here is from genome assembly GCA_029233225.1 of Lepidodactylus listeri. Lineage (NCBI taxonomy): Eukaryota > Metazoa > Chordata > Lepidosauria > Squamata > Gekkonidae > Lepidodactylus > Lepidodactylus listeri. The sequence goes on along the minus strand of JARCFY010000015.1, from coordinate 19,926,849 downwards.
CCTGAGTGTTGATTTGAACCCAGCTATCCCCAGTCCTAGTCCAACATACTAAACATTAGGAATGGGCACTTGCCTGGAGATGCCGGTTTGGTTCACGAACTGGACTGGACTTGTTCCCAAACCATTTTTCAGACTGAGCCATGGCCTGGTTCACGAACAGGTTCATGAACCAGTCCAGATAAAACAAGCCCCACTGGGGGTTTCAGGGCTCCAAATTTTCAGGGTGCCTCTAGCTCACTCTCTTTGATGTGCCCATGAAGTTTGGTCCCTATTGGACTTTGGGGAGCTCAGATACAAGCCCCTTTAGAAGGTCACCAAGAGAGAAGAAGAGGAGATTGGATTTATACCCTGCCCTTCACTTCCCAAGGGAGTCTCAGAGCAGTTTACAAACTCCTTTCCCTTCCCCTCCCCACAACAGACACCCTGTGAGGTAGGTGGGGGTGAGAGAGCTCTGAGACAATTGTCCTTGAGAGAACAGCTGGTACAGAGCTATGGCTTACCCAAGGTCATCCAGCCAGGTGCAAGTGGAGGAGTGGGGAATCAAACCCGGTTCTCCCAGATTAGAGTCCGCGCACTTAACCACTACACCAAACTGGCTCTACACCAAAAGACAAGACTTTTCAATAGGACGTCACCCCCACCGGTTCGGGAGTGACAAAAACTGACCTGGGAGAGCTAGAGGCCTCCAATTCGTACAGTCCCTCCCTGGGGTGACCCTCCATATGCCCTACAAGTTACATGCATATTGGGCTTGAGTTACCCCCAGGAAACTGCTTTCGGGAGAGTTGTCCAGTGCTGGTTTCAGTCAGTACAGAGCAGACCTGGTTAAGCTACAAGCATCCAACTCCCAGAGGACCTCCCCGGAGACCACCTACATGGTTGCAAGTACCTGTGTCTTCCTGTGGCCAACCACCCAGCTCTTTTGACCTGGTGACTGGTTGGGGCCAAGCCTCTCACCCTGCCTGGGAAGGTGACAGGGACCTGGTGACCGAGACTCTCTGCATGGCTATGGCAGGAGGGCACTGGTGGAGTATCAGCCAGGACCTAAAATAGTCTGAGGAGGGATTTGGATCCCCCTGCTGAAGGGACCCAGCACCCAAAGACTCAGACTCCCTGTGCAGCAGAAAAACCAGACCCGACTCCATGTGCAGCCCAGGGCCCGGGGACAACCCACACAGGGGTGGGTGGTACTTTCTCCTTGGGCCCCTCCTCACTTAAATGGCAATGTGATCACCGACCAGGGCTGCACTCTACCGCCCAACCTGGGGCCCGGGGTCCCTGCACCCATAAACAGCAATGTGATTACTAATGTGGGCTGACCCCCCACCTGCCCGGGGAACACTTGCACAGGGGTGGATGGTGTTCTTTCCCTGGGCCCATCCACTCTGAAATGGTAAAGTGATTACTGGGCAGAGCCAACCCTCTCGCCTAACCTGGGGAACACCAAAACAGGGGTGGATGGTGCTCTCTTCCCAGGCTCCCCCACTGGCAATGGGATAACTGGGCAGAGCTGACCCCCCCCCCCCCCCCACACACACACAACAGGGAAACACCCACAGAGGGGTGAGTTGCATTTACTCCCCTGGCCCACGCTCCACCCACCAGCAACGTGATCACTGGGAGGGGCAGACCCTCCTGCCCTCCCCGGGGCCCGAGAACACTTGCACAGGGGCGGATGGTGCTCTCTCCCTCGGCCCATCCAACTTTAATCAGCAATGTAATTACTGACTTGGGCTGAACCTCTTGCCCTGCCTGGGGAACACAAGGGAGGTGGGGCTCTCTCCCAGGATCCTTCCACCTTTAAATGGCAAAGTGATTACCAACCACGGCTGACCCTCCCACCCTGCCCAGCACCTGGGGAACACCAGCACAGGGCAGATGGTGCTCTCTCCCCTGGCCCTTCCTTCCTCTACTCCCAGCAACATGATAAATGAGTGGGGAATACTCTCCCACACCACCTGAGACCTGGGAGCCACCCATGCAGTTGCAGGTGGTCTCTTCTCCCTGGGACAACTCTCCAAGTAAGGGACATGACACTCCGTGACCAGGGCAACCTGAGCTTCCAGATCGGGAAAATTTGGTCCTGACTGGTAATCATTTTGCCGTCAGGTGCATCAGGGGACCTGGGCAGGCAGGTGGGGGGTTGGGGGAGTCTTAACCCCAGGGGACAAGGTCCCCACTTGGGACTGGTCTGGTAGCACCCTCCCTCACAGGGGGGAGATCTAAGTGTGGGCCCTCCTGGGGGGGCTCAGTAGCATGGTCTGACCGCCTGGCTGTGGTGGGCAGACAGGTGGGGTGGGGAGGCCCAATCCCAGTGGACATGGTCCCCATTTGGGACCAGCCTGGTAGGGTCCTCCCTCACAGGTGGAGGAGACATCTAATTGTGGGTCCTCCAGGGAGGGACCCAAAAGAAAATAGGGTCATGGGTGGCATCTGTCAAGGTTTATTTTTGGGTTTTCCGGGGTCAGAGAATGGGCAAAGATGTCAAGGACAAGGGTCACTGCGAACCGAGAGGGTCAAGCTAACAAAAGAATTATTATGAAAAATATAGACATTTATGAGGGTGTACACATAAATAAAACAAAAGAGAATTAAAAGAGCCAGTCCAAGTATCAGACATTTAAAACTAGGTCATGTGGGAGGGAAGAGATCACCATCTACTGGTGGTAGGATCACTTAAGCATTGTAAAAGTGAGCATGATCTTGAAAAATGTACAGTGAACCAGGAAATGTACCCTGAACCCCTTTTGTCAGGAGTGGAAAGGGAAACCCCACAGCCAGCAGGCAGAGAAAAGAGCAGCTTGCAGAGCCCACAAAAGTGGTGGGGTAACTTGGATGTTTGACTTGCAAAGGAAACAGGCAACCCCTAAGCCAAAACAAAATGTCTTGTAAAAGCAAAAAAAAAACTTCTACCAAGTTTCCCACCCTTTACATTAAAAAAAGACAGGAGGGGGGAAAGGAATTGTAGCAGTAGAACTCAGGAAAGGGAAAGAGGGTGAGAAAAAGAGAGCCTCACCAGACATTTCCCCTTTAAGAAGTCAGCAACAGAGCTTCCACAGCAAGAGAGGTCCGCCCAGAGATTAAGGAGGGACTGAAGGAGCTGCTTTTGCATGTGGCTGGCAACGTTGTTGTAGTAAGTTTCTCTTCCAGCTCTTTTCCTCTCTCTCCCTCTTTCTTTCTTTTTTCTGTCTGTCTGTCTCTCTCTCTCTCTCTGTCCCCATCCAGCAGAGGTCTATCAGTGGCTATTATTAGCCACAAGGTCTAAATGGAAGTAAGTGCCTCTGCCAGTTTTTTTCCTTCTCTCTCTCTTCCTTTCTTTCTTTTTTCTGTCTGTCTGTCTGTCTGTCTCTCTCTCTCTGTCCCCATCCAGCAGAGGTCTATCAGTGGCTATTATTAGCCACAAGGTCTAAATGGAACCCTTTGTCTGGGGCAGTGATGCTCTGCATTCTTGGTGCTTGGGGGGCAACAGTGGGAGGGCTTCTGGAGTTCTGGCCCCGCTGCTGGACCTCCTGAGGGCACCTGGTATTTTTGGCCACTGTTGTGACACAGAGTGTTGTACTAGATGGGCTGTACTGGATGGGCCGATCCACTGTGGCTTCTCTCCTGTTCTTATGATATGAAAATCATATTTAGCACTTGTGTAGCACTTAGTGCTTCATATTCTGCCGAGATGAGGAAGGATTCAGTAGGGCCGTTGCTCAGTGATAGAGCATCTGCTTGACATGCAGGAGGTATCAGCTTCTTCAGCTAAAACAGGATCAGGTAATAGGTGACATTAAAGATCTCAGCCTGAGACCCTGGAGAGCCACTACCAGTCTGAGTAGTCAATACTGACCTTGATGGACCAATGGCCTGATTCAGTATTAGGAAACTTCATGAGTTCATGTGTCAGCATGTGGAAGCAACATCACAGGATGTGACATCACAAAATGATGTCACTTCCTTTCTCCTGGCTCCACCCCCAAAGTCTCCTGGCTCCACCCCCAAAGTCCCCAGATATTTCCCAAGTTGGACTTGGCAGCCCTACCACGCACCCACCCCAGGAAATTTCCCCACACACCCCAGGCCAACCAAGAAATTTATTGCATGTGCAAGGAGAACTCGACTTGCAAACACCCAATGTGAACAAAGGACAGGAGCACTCCTCCAGTGATTATATACACACACACACCTCCCATTCCGAGGGAGATGGACGGACCTCTCTCATTGGAAATCAGAATTGCCTGACAGCCTCGGATGCTCATTATTGGTCCCATGATGGCTGGAAAATACCACCTACACCCACTTTTCCATGTGAAACTCCATGGGTGGGGTTTTTCTGCTGAGAGTGCATGAGAGCTTCTGAGTCAAGCCAAGAAGCTTGGAGGCCTCAGGTCCTGCACATTTGACCTTTGAGAAGATTTGTCAGAGCCTTGAACAAGGCCAAGTTTAAACCAGATTTTGGCTCGGCGTTTGGGTCTGTGCCCATCCCTACTAACCACTGTACTATGATGGATCTCAGGATGAATGTCTCTTGCCATTGAGCTATACGAAGGCTTGGTTTGGTGGCCACGTATAGCTTATGCATAAAGTGTGTTTAGCTCACTGAGAAAGAGAGGTGTCTGGTTATGGAAAAGGTGGGAAAGGTTTTGGGAAAGGGGGAGCCCAGAGGAACCGAAAAGTCCTCTGAGATAAGCCTGCCATCCACCATCTAGCTCGTTGCTGAGGAGTGAAGCATATTTTGGGCCTGATCTATGAATAAACATGCAGTGTGTTGAAGGTTTTCTGTGAGAATGCTATCAGAGATGCTGTGACATAACACTGAACATGCTAAGAGAAAGGCTGTGACTGCTATGGCTGTAGTCTATATTCTGAAGAGGCTTTGTATGGCTTTGGAGGCTGAAGAGTTACAGTCTTGAATTCACACCTACACACTCAAAGGCCCTTTTCAGGGCCACCAAAAAAAGAAAGTGAGAAGGACTGGTTTGGCAGTAACATGGCACTCAGAAGACTTGGGTTAAGAGAAATAACTCCCGCCTCCTTGGGTAAATCACTCAGATCAACAGACAGACACGAATACTCCTGAAATAGGGAAGTAGAAACATACAGCAGTGGAAAACAGCTAGTATAAAATAATAGGCAGCTCTTGCCCATTAGAGTTCTGGAATAAACACGAAAGACAATGTAATGTATCATCCGCCAAAGGGGTCAATCACTTCACACTGAGCGATGTATCTACTACAGGGGTATTTAAATTCTTTCATTTTGGGGATGAAGTCACTATTTGTGACAATCTTTCTAATAACCCAGCTCTGGATTCCCATTGCTCCATTATAGGGGCTCAGATCAGTCTTCATCATTCCCACCCACCTGTTATTGAATCCATTTAAAACCTGATTAAGATCTACAGCACACATTGCACTACCTACCCTAGTAATCCTATGAATTAAGATAAAGGGTTCATTTACCCATCTACAGTTCCTGTTACGCATTCAACTAGTGATATTATTAGGGAATTTCTAACTGCTATACAGGCAGAGATAACAAGCAACTCTTTAGATTTCTGAAAAGTTGTGATTCATTCATTATCCTTTCCTTTCAAGCTCTAAATGCAGGGAACCTTTTCAACAAGAGAAGGAGTTGAATGAAAGACCAAAAGCGGGAAAAAAGGGGGGGAACTCAACCCAAAAAATAGCTGCATATGTGTGTGTGTGTGTCTATAAATGAGACCAGGTGTTGCTTTCTGAAATTGTTGAAAAAAAGAGGGTGACGAAAAAAAGGCCAGATTATTTGTGTGTCAACAGTAAATATATGTAATAATAAATTTAAAAATTAATAGAAAGAAATTTATACTGGGATTACCTTAAATGCTATATATTTGCTACAAATTAGTAAAATGAGCCTGTAGTAGCTGTGCAAATTCTCCAAATTAATCTAGATAAAAATGAAAAATAAAAATAATCATAATTATTAAAGTTTAAAGTTAGTATAATTCAGAATTAGTTTAGCCTAAAGGTATTTTCTGTAAGCCTCTGTCTGTATATTGTTCATTTTCCAAAACAATAATCCTTACAAGAAGCATATTATTTTTTTACAAAAGATTCCTGGATGATACCTTCTTGATTTGGAATGGCACGATGGAATCTTTGATTGAATTTGGCCAATATATAAATCAGATACGTAACACAATTAAATTTGAATTAACATATGACAGTTATAAAGTACATTTCCTAGATGTGGGAATAAGAAGGACAGGTAACAATATACAGACAGAGGTTTACAGAAAACCCACTGATGCCAACTCTTACTTAGCAATGGATAGCTTCCACTCAGGACAAATCAAAAGAAATTTACCTTTCTCGGAGTTATTAAGACTGAGACGCAATTGCAGCGAAGACAGTGACTTTAAAAGGCAAGCAGGCATTTTAATGGATCAACTTGCTAACAGGGGATATTCATCCAGAATTTTGAAGAGAGCTTTTCACTGAGCCTATAACACATCTAGAGTATCTCTACTTACCCCTAAGGCTCGTAATCGAAGGGTAGAGAGGATGATTATACCTTTAACCTCTAACAGCACATTCAAACCAGTGCCGACTATTATAAATAAACAAGAGGCAGGACCTGCGATACTCGCTGGGGAGGGTGGGAGAAGGAGCTCCACAGAGAGGAGGAAGTAGCCGCAGGTGAGTCTTCTCCCCCACCCCGGTGAGCCCTAGGCCCGCCAAGCCTTCTCCCCCCCAGGCACCAGCGGCAGGGCCTGACTGGCTTCTAGCCGCCAGGCCCGATTCCCCCCCGGGCACCGGCAGCAAGGCCTCAGCAGCTCCCAGCTGCCGGCCCGCCACAGTTCCCAGAGCATTCTCTGTGCATGTGCAGCGGACGTTCTTTTACTTTTGGGAGGGATTTAAATATCCCCCGTATAGTTTTTTTTAAATTTTAGGATTTTTCTGCACACCTGGGGAGTCCCCCAAGTGTGCAGGAAAATCTCTCTGCCCCCCAGGTGCCCCCAATGTGCAGATTTAGATATTCACACGCACGGGAGCACTTGGCTATTAGATATATAGATACTGGCACCTTCTATCAAACATCCCTAGATGCCAAAATCTTCCTTTGTTCACAGCCAGGAGGGCTAAAAATCTCAGAGACGTACTGGTTAGAAGCAGGCTTCCTGAACTGAAGGACACCAGCTGCATGAGGGGGAGTCATCTACCTAAAGGTTTTTTTCCCCTGTGGGGGCTGTTCTGTATGTAACTATGCTGAGGCTAAAATATGCTTTTACAATTCTGCAAGGACCAGAACTTTTTTTGTTAATTCATTCTGTAACTGTAACAGCCGATCAGTAATTTACTGTGTCCAGTGTCCATGTGGAAAAAAAATGTGGGGTTAACATCAAGACCAGTGAAAGAAAGAACTGGTGAACACAGGAGCTGTATTAGATTAAAGAAAAGGAATGCTCCACTGGTCGATCACTACCTGGACTTGGGCCATACTAAAAAACAGCTAAAGTTCTGGATTATTGAAACAATTCAGACTACAAATTCAAATATGCTCAAGCGTCTCCAAAGACGTGAGTTATTTTGGATACATCATTTACAGACATCAGCTCCTCAAGGACTGAATGAAGTGGATTGGACCTTTGAAAAAATGTTTACCTGCCACTCTGTTTGCGGTTATGCTGACTTTTTTCCTTCCCCTCCCCCCACCTCCAGTTCCCTCTCTCCTCTTCACCCCTCCCAACTTGTAATCCCTTCCTTGGAAAGAACATTGTGCAATGCATGTGGGTGATGGCATCATCCCTGGGTTCACTATATAGGATTGTAATGTCAGCAGTTTGTGACTTGACTATGACACTTGATGGAAGTGACACACATCCTGACGAATGGGACATCTGATACCAGGTCTGTTGCCTATGTAAATATCCTTCGGGAAAATACCTTTAGGCTAAACTAACTCTGAATTATACTAACTTTAAACATTAATAATTATGATTATTTTTATTTTTCATTTTTATCTAGATTAATTTGGAGAATTTGCATAGCTACCACAGGCTCATTTTACTGATTTGTAGCAAATATATAGCATTTAAGGTAATCCCAGTATACATTTCTTTCTATTATTTTTTAAAATTTATTATTACATATATTTACTGTTGACACACAAATAATCTGGCCTTTTTTTCCCTTCACCCTCTTTTTTTCAACAATTTCAGAAAGCAACACCTGGTCTCATACACACACACACACATACAAATTCTGAATGCATGTATTTCTGGATGTGTGTCATGGTATGATAAGGAATACTGACCACTGAGGAAGGCCCATAAGGGCCGAAACGCGTATGGTCCTTAGGTCAAAAGTTTTATCCATCAGTTTGATATGTACTATAATCAGCTCCTAATGAACCAAGCTTTAAGTGTCTGGTATTTAGACTGTCTCTTTTAATTTTATTATGTTGTATTTATGTGTCTACCTTAATAAATGTTTATATTTTTTATAATAATTCTTTTGTTAGCTTGACTCTCTCGGCTCGCAGTTGAATGAAAGACCAACAGCTAAGAGTGGGAGAATTATATGGTTTCCTCATGGCTGCTGTGACTGCTGGTACAAAACAGATGCAACAGGGCTTTCACATGACCGGTTTTCATGCATTTTTTCTGCTCCAATGCCCTGGCAACACCACTAAAATCAGTTGTTGTTGTTCAGTCGCACAGTCGTGTCCAACTCTTCATGATCCCATGGACCACATCCCACCAGACCCTTCTGTCTTCTGTCATGCTCCGGAAATATTATTGTATCATTACAATAATATGTCCACTGGGTTCTCTAAATTCTCAGCTTTCATGTAAAAAAAAAGGACATGGCTCCTTTCATTGCAGAGATATAAGGGGAAATGTATAAGGTAAAGGTTAAGGTTTTCTTGCTTGGGAGCTAGTCAAATCCAACTCTAGGGCACGGTGCTCATCTCCGTTTTCAAGCCGAAGAGCCAGCACTGTCGGAAGACTTCTCCATGGTCATGTGGCCAGCATGACTGAACACTGAGGCACACAGAATGCTGTTACATTCCCACTGAAGTGATACCTATTTATCTAATTGCAATTTCTTGCTTTCAAACCGCTAGGTTGGCAGGAGCTGGGGCCAGAGACGGGAGCTCAATCCGTCACGCAGCACTCGGGTCTCGAATGGCCAAGCTACCGATCTTCTGGTCCACAGCTCAGCGTCTTAACCTCTGCGTCACCTTGGCCCCTGGAGAAATGTATATGTCTGTAATAAAAGGGGCTAGAACCTTTTTGGAAAATGAAACCTGGGAATACAGAGAACATGACAAACAGATTGTAATAATGTTCTAAATATCTATTTGCCAATAAAAGCTCCTCCAGTGGGGAGGAGGGAATGGCTGCTGTGTGGGCAGAACCAGGAAAATCCAAACTTTCCCACCCACATGGCAGCCATCCAGGCTTTGTTACTCTGCAGCAAAGCAGGTTTGGGAAAGACTGAGAAAAACCTGGAGAAAACCATGGAAGTCCACAAGTGCAGCACAGTGCTGTGGGTAGGGTTGCCAACTCTGGGTTGGGAAATATCTGGTGATTTTGAGGGTGGAGCCTGGGGAGGGCGGGGTTTGTGGAGAGGAGGGACTTCAGCACGGTACAATGCCATACAGTCCACTCTCCAAAGCAGCCATTTTCTCCAGGGGAACTGATTTTGGTTGCCTGGAGATCCATTGTAATAGAGAGAAATCTCTAGGTACCACCCGGATGTTGGCAACCCTAGCTGTGGAGAAGCAGGGAAAAAAACCTGCTTCCCAACAACATAGTACCCAAGGGCAAATAACCCATCCGGAAAAGGTGTAGCCAAGTGAAGTATGCCACAGCTCTCTGTTAATTTTGTACATGAGGATGGGGATCAGGCAATTCTCTGTCCTTTAGCATGTCTGCATCCCTCCATCTCCTGTGGCTAGCCTCTGATTGCCATGCACAGCGACTTCATATTCTGGTAAAGGAGAGGATGGCACAGCCACACTGCACTTTACAGCTTACATGCTGAAACTGAAGCTGGAAAAGTCATAAGGGCTCTGGAGTAGGTGGTGCATAAACAGTGTGGTATTATGAATACAGATTAGAACTATTCCTACAAGGCCTGGCAGAGACATCCAGCCTCCTCTGTAAAACCCACAGACCAACAGGCATGCAGTTCAGCTTCAGCCTAGAGTTCCAGCCTGTCCTACAATGCCACAATGCTTGCCTTCCTGTCACTTACGGGAAAGGTGCAGCTAAACAGAGCAGGGAGCTCTATGAATTTCTGTCATCTAAAGGAGATGGGAAGAAAGGCAGCCTTCCGTAGGTGTACACACCAGAACCATGTGTTCAACATCAGGAGCTTCCAAGCGATTATCCTAACTGTATTACATGCCATTTCTTAAGTAGCATAGGACATGCGTCCACAACCCACATTTGTTCTAATCTTCCTCAAAAGTCTTCCCCCAAAGACATATGCTCCTGATGGTTTCTTCAGGCACAGTCTGGTCTGTAATGTTCCTAAATCTAAGGGTCCCCCCCACCCCCATGAAAGCCTGCTTCAGTTGGCCTTTAAGACTATAAGAAGTGCTGTTCATAAAGTTTGCTGAAAGAGTGGCAACAAAATCAAAGGAACAGCAGGGTTTTGCAACCCACCTAAATTAATATATTTGTTTTGCATTAATTATTCTGCTTCTGATAGAGGCTAGGACCTGTGTCAGGCCTTGTAGTTTCCCATTGGAAACCTTGCACTGGGGACCAGTATGAACATCTCCACACACACATCACCACCCAGTCTGGTACTGGTTTCTAAACTTATACCAGGCTGGGCATACTCACTTGTATCACCACAGCTAGAAACTTGTTTTGTCAACATTTTTAAGAATGCTGAGTCGCTGAATATCATATTCCATTCTTGTATGATACCATTGTGGCATCACTGCGAAGCCACAGCCCCGGCTATGGAAGAATTGACCTACAACTCTGGGGCAAGTTTTCAGATTTTTCTTTCTGTCCTTTGCTTCCTCCATGTTCCTTGCTAGAGGGCATGGGCATATTCATATTCAGTCCTGGAATCACGATCAAAATTGATTTTTAGTTCTGACATGTTGAGGCTGCTGTGCACATAACACATGCTCCCTTCTGTCAGCCTACCATCACACACACACAAACAGAGAGAGAGAGAGAGAGAGAGAGAGAGTTCCTCTGTCCACCACATAGGGTTGCCAAGTCTTAGGGACTCACCAGTGGGGGGGAGTCCTCCTCTGGCCGGGAGTTTCTCCCAGCGATGTCACCGGAAGTGACGTCAGCATGTTGGGGGCATTGCCAGGGCGACGCTCTGGCAACGCCCCCAACGTGCTGACGTCACTTCCGGTGACGTCATTACGTCGTCCTCGCTGGACGACTTCAGGGGTGGGGCCGGCGGATCGGGAACCCCTTTAGCGGGGGATGCCCCGCCGCCCGGGCTGACTTGGCAGCCCTACCACCACAGGATTCTCACTAAATTGTACACCAGGCTTCCTTCGGTATCAAAGGCTCCCTTTTTATATTCAGCATCCTTCTTCTTTCCCAGTGATGCACACCTCTCCACCTTTTCTGTCGGTGAAGCCCATTTGCCTTCTACGGTCTCTGCAGTTTGCGATCTTGAACAAAGCCAGCTGAGTTTCACTGTGATGTTTTGTTTCAAAGCAAATCTATATTTTAATCCTCTCACTCACTCTCTTGCCACTTTTATTAGTCTCTCTTTTTTATACAAAAACAAGATATTGTTACCATAGTAACTCACAACTTTCTGATATCATGGTGGATGATAAGAACCGTGAGACAGGCTTCATAGCTTTGGGACCACGCTCTGTGGGCTGAATGCTAAATACCTTCCAAGGACTTGGGCCAGCTGTATATGAAGGATGTGCATTCTGATATTTCTGGTCTGTTTGTGATAGTGGAATATGCCGACTTATGGCAACCCATAGGGTTTTCAAGGCAAGAGGCATTAAGAGTAGGGTTGCCAAGTCCGGGTTGGAAAATACCTGGGGACTTTGGGGGTGGAGCCAGGAGAAGGTGGGGTTTGGGGAGGGGAGGGGCCTCAGCATGGTACAATGCCATAGACTCTACCCTTCAAAGCAGCCATTTTCTCCAGGGGAGCTGATCTCTGTCAACTGGGGATCAGTTGTAAAAGCAGGGGATCCCCAGGCCCCACCTGGAGGATGGGAACCCTAATTAAGAGGTGATTTGCGATTACCCGCCACCAGGGCTCATTTCGTAGCAGGAGCTCCTTTGCATATTAGGCAATACAGAGCTCTTCTTACAGGTGCTACTGTAAGCTCTTGGAGGATTGGCTACATCAAGGGTGTGTGGCCTAATATGCAAAGGAGCTCCTGCTACGAAATGAGCCCTGCCTGCCACTGAATAACAACCCTGGACTTCCTTGATGGTCTCCCATTCTACTATTAGCCAGGGTTGACCCAATGTAGTTTCCAAACTCTGATGAGATAGGGCTAACCTGGGCCATCCAGGTCAGGGCCCAGTCAGAATATATACCCTAAAATACCTTACTGGTATTTTTTGGATATATTTGGAATATTTGGAGTGATATTCAGGTTTCCCAGTAATTGGTTCTCAAAATACGGGAGGGGGCTGGCGTTTTAAGGTGCCCAGGCCTGTTTTTCTTCCATGGTACATGTTTTGCAGGCAATGGGAAGGAGGGGGAAGGGAGACAGTTCTCCCAGGCAACGAGTTCAGATATTGGGGGGGGGGGGGGGACCACTAGAACTGTCTGTCCAATAGTGCTGATTCTTTCACAGCTCTCCATGGCTCTCTGACCATGGGCAAAGAGGACAAAAAACAGATCTGCATCTTGAATCCAGGGCTAGATTTCCTGGAGTGGTGCTGCTTGCTGCAGCTAGTCTGATCTCTGTCATGGAATACTGTTATCTGCTGCCGCCCGCCTGCCTGTGAAGATCTGTGCCCAGACATTTTCAGGACTGGTTTGCCCTCAGGGGACTTTGTTTTAAAATATTATTTCAAGTATTTTTGTGTTTTTTGTATTTGCCTGAGGAGATGTTGTTGATGAGGGAGGAGGAACATTTTTTTTGGTTCTTTTAAAAATAGTTCACCTTGATTTTATTTTGTGCTGTTTTTAAAAATGTTTACAAAGCTTGTGTTCTTGGATTCTCATCTTTGGGCTTGTTTTAGAGTTTTTACCTGCTTTGCATTTTCTCTTTTGCAATTTTTAAAGGATTTGTTTTTTTGGAAGGGGAATTTTCTAAGTTGTTAACTGTTTTAAAAAGTTTATCTTTTGCATTCTTCTGGTTCTACATTTGTTCTTCTACCATTGTTTTAAATATCTTTCTGCATTGTGTTTTTTGGGGAGTGGCTTCTTGGAATTTTGGGGTGTTCCTGTTGGTTTTTTAAAAAATGTCATAGGTTCTGAAGAAAAATTCTGATCAAGTTTTAATAATAGCTAGCTGTTCTGATCAAGTTTTAATAATAGTTAGCTGTTGGTGAGGTTATGGGTATTTTAAAACACAAAACAAAATAATTTCAGTTTAGGGTTCAGTTCTCAAAAAATAAGCAAGCTTTGGTTAGGCTTCCAAAATATTGGGTGGTTCTTTTTTAAATAATAATAATAAATTAATTAATAGGTTTTACTTTAAAAATTATTAGACTGACCAGCACTTCAAAACTATTGAAGCCAGGTGGTTAAAAAATAGTGTTTAGGCTGAGCTTTTAGTGTTCCAAAAAACTGAAGTCATGTTTACAGAAAGACTTAAAGATTACCTTACTTTAGGGGGGGGGATTAGTCTTCACTTGTAGACTTGTGGGGGGAACTTAACTGAGGTTTTAAAAATCTATATACTAATAGCCAAGTGCCCCCTGTGCGTGTGGATATCTAAATCTGCCCATCGGGGGCACTTAGAGGGCAGAAAGATTTTCCTGCACATTTGGGGAACTCCCCAGGTGTGCAGAAAAATCCGAAAACTTTAAAAAACTATACGGGGGATATTTAACCCCCCCCCCCAAGTAAAATAGTGTTCCCTGTGCATGCACAAACAACGCTCTGGGAATTCTGCATCGGGCCCAGCTGTTGGGAGGCGTCCAGGCCTCGCGCCCAGAGCCCAGGGGGAAGATTGGCAGTGGGCCCGGTGGCTGGGAGGTGTCCAGGCCTCACGGCCGAAGCCTGGGGGTGGGGGGAAATTGGCGGCAGGCCCGGCAGCTGGGATGCATCTAGGCCTCGCTGCCAGGGGGCGTGGGAAGATCAGCAGTGGGCCCAGCAGCTGGGAGGCATCCAGGCCTCACCGCTGGTGCCCAGGGGGGAGTTTACCTGTGGCCACTTCCACCTCAGCCGTGAGGTCCTCCTTCCCCCACGAGTATCGTGGGTCCCTCTGCTTGTAATTCCATATTTGCTTCACAGGTTGTAATACAAAAAATTACTCAGTTCTCAGACTAGAAATAACTTAAAATCAGAAGCAGGTTTGTAAAAAAAATTAAACTGAAATAAGCCTAGGTGTATTTGGGAGGGGGAATAGATTTTTTTTAATGGCAATTGCAGGTTACTACTCAGGACAGGTACACAGAGAAAATCAAGGACAGCAGGTGAGTAAGTCAGATTCAAGAGTTTAGTTTGGTGAAGTAGTCCAGAGGGACGGAGAGATTCCAGTCTAGTAGCAGCTTAGAGACTAAGAAGCATTTTGGAGGTATGAGCTTTCAAGAGTGAAAGCTCCCTTTGTATGAGCTTTGACTCTCAAAAGCTCATACCTCAAAAAATCGTGTTTCTCTCTCAGGTGCTGCTGGACTGGAATCTTGCTGTTATACTGCAGACCGACATGGCTGCTCTCTGGAAGTATCTTGGGGGACAGAATGAACAATAGAGGGGAGGTGCAGTGGGGCCCTGGGAGAAAGACTAAACAGAAGAGAAAGAGGGCAAAGGGGTGGGGAAGGGCTGAAGCTTTCCCTCCATCTGTGCGGAGAACTGCTCCACAGCCACCTCCTCCTCTGGCTGGGGACTACTGCAGAGATTTCTGGGGTGGGTCCTGGCACTGGACCCACCTCAGGCTATTGTGACTCTGGAGGAGGAGGAGCCTAAGCTATCTTTTGGGCTGAACTTGGGAGACAAGACTTCTCTTGTTCTTTTCATCCCAGGGAACCAGAGTCTGACAGAGGAACTGGGGAGAGACTGGTTCCTTCAGAGTCCAGCAAAGAAAGGAAGGAAAACAAGCTGAATGCTGCATAAGAGGAGAAGATGGAGGTGCACTCTGAGGTGCAACCATCTCAAGCCCTTTTCATTTATGTCTCTCCTTCTGCTTCTTCCCCACACAAACTGCATCTACCCCAAACCCTACACAGGACACAGCTCCAGTTGTGCCTGTAGCTGCTAGTCAGCACAGGAGCCCTTATTCTTCCAGAGTCTGGAAGTACCTCCAGAGGTGAAAGGGGCTATTGGGCCAGCTGTTGCCAGGCTTTGCTCCATGCCAAAGTATATTTATAATTTATTATACATTTTATAAGCTGCCCTCCCCTGAGTACCCAAGGCACAGGGCAGTGAACAACAGTAAAAAACACTCATAAAATAATAGAACAATGCAAACAATTTAAATAATACCGAATTAAAGCATTCTCAAGGGGCACTAAACTTCCGGATTCCAGATTGTGCCACTATCTCACAGGCAAGGTAGAGAAGAAGCAGGAAGAGGGGAAGTCCCAGATGAGATGGTACCCATTGCTGTTCTCAGTCAAAAGCCTGGTGGAACATCTCTGCCTTGCAGGCCCTGTGGAACTGCATTAGGTCCTGCAAGACGCTAATAAGATGCAAAATACTACTACAATTTAATAAACAGTAAAGGGAACATTCCCTTTAAATGGCTTTTCAAGTGGGTGCCACGCAAGAGTGAAGTCCCAAAGGGCAATTGTGATAAGAGAGTGGAGAAAGCTCTTCATAGGGTTTTTGAGGGGGCAGCCACCTTCCTTAGAGCATCAGCCACGGGGTCCTTGTTCTCTAGGGCAGCCTATACCTGGACCTCTGATCTGACCTCAGTAGAGAGTTAGATACCCAAGAGGCTTAAGAATGAAATTAAAAAGATAGTGTTAGCTACCACTTTCGCAGCAGATGCCTCTTTGGAGGCCATGCAACTAACAGCAAGATCCATGGCCTGTAGCATGACCGCCAGAAGGACCACATGGCTGAGACACTAGGATGCTGACCCAGCGGCAAGAGCCAAGGTGGCAGCAGTTCCTTTCAAAGGAACTAACCTCTTCAGAGTGGGCCTAAAGCATTATTTAGTGGAGGATAAGGACAAGAAGAGAGTCCTCCCTTCTAAGAGAAAGGATGGGAAGAGCAGAAGAAAATTCCAGTCCTTTCGGGAGTACAGACGTGATGAGAGACCACAACCCATAGGGGTCAAAGGCAGATGGCAAAACTAGTTCAAGGACAGCAGAATGCACTCTTTCCAAGGAAAGGGGAGCCAAGGCAACAAAGGTCCCAAGAAAAGTCCATCCGCATGACTATCCAAGGGACCCAGAAGGAGTGGGAGCCAGGCTCCTGCTCTTTTCTGAGCAGTGGCACCGGACGGTAACAGACAGTTGGGTGCTGGAGACGGTAACTCATGGATACTCCCTAGAGTTCCAAACGGTGCCAAGACAACGCTTCCTAGAAATGCCAAAGAAAAGATCTGTGGAACACCACAGAACTATGGAGCTAGCCATACAACATTTACTGGACCTCGGTGCAATCGAGAGGTACCAGAGAAAGAGAGGTCATATGGAGTTTACTCCATCTTCTTCACAGTGACCAAGAAGAATGGGGATACCAGAGCCGTCCTGGACTTAAAGTGGCTCAACGAACACTTCAGAACAAGAAAGTTCAAGATGGAGACTCTGAGATCCATCCTAACTTCCTTGGCAAGTGGGGGACTTTATGGTCTCCCTAGACCTGGTGGAGGCCTACCTCCACATACCCATCAGACCAAACCAACGCTAGTTCCTTCGCTTTCGCATACAGTGGCAGTCATTTCCACTAATGGGCCCTCCCACTCGGGTTGACCTTGTCACCATGGGTCTTCACCAAGGTGCTGGTATCTCTGGTAGCAGTCCTGAGACTGAAGGGAGTGGCACTTTTCCCATTCCTAGATGACATACTGATAAAGGCAGACTCACACCTGCAGGCGAGCCAGACTCTGAACTTGACAGTTCAGACACTTCAGGAACATGGTTTCATGATAAACAGGGAGAAGAGTACACTAGAACCGACTCAGATAGTCAATCACCTAGGTGTACAAATCGACACTGTATGAGACAAGATCTTCCTGTCCATGGAGTGAAAGGAAAAACTCACAAATCTTCTGCGGTATGTCTTAGGAACCCAAATTCGGGAAGTACTCACTCTAGCAGCCCTACTGGGGATGCTGGTGTCCTGCCAAGAAGTACTACCCTGGGACAAATTTCGCACACAACCCCTCCAGAGGTTCCTTTATGGTACCAAAAAAGAAACAGCACACAAAATGGTCAAGCAGGTAGAACTACCACAGGTTCTGCCAATAGAGCCACAGTGGTGACTCGACCCACTGCGATTCTCCGGAGGGCTGCCACTCTGGGAACCACAGAGAACTGTGCTGACAATGGACGTGAGCCTCCTCGGCTCGGGAACTCATTCCCAGGGACACATGGTCCAGGGGACTTGATCGGATTCTGAAAGAACCAGGAGCATCAACTTCCTGGAACTCCGAGCCATAAAATTAGCACTAGTTCAATTCCAGACACAGCTGTCGGACTGTCATGTTCTGATACAGATGGATAACATGACAGCGAAAGCCTATGTCATCAAACAGGGCAGCACATGGTTCAAATGCTTACACCTGGAGGCGGTGCAGTGGGCAGAGCAGCAGACTCTCTCCATCAAGGTGATCCACGTAGCCGGAATGGAGAACGAAGTAGCGGACTGGCTGAGCAGACACTCCATAGACCAGGCCGAGTGGAAACTACACAAGGATATTTACCTGGAGATCAGCGAAAAGTTTGGAAAGGCAAAGGTGGATCTCTTCACATCAAGGTGGAACCGGCAAACTTAAAACTTCGTATCCAAAACGTTCATGGAGGAAACACTGGGGTTGAATGCCCTGAACCTTCAGTGGCCAAGGACTCTCTTCTATGCTTTCCCCACACTGCCCCTCATTCCACAAGTCGTGCAGTGCGTAACAGAACAAAGGAAAAATCTTAGTCTGGTGGAGCCATTCTGGCCAAGAAGGGCGTGGTTCCAGGACCTAATGAGAATGTCAATAAAGGACCCATAGCATCTCCTGGTCAGAAGGGATCTGCTGATCCAGGGAAGGACTGTACACCCAAGACTGGAAATGTTGCAGCTGATGACCTGGAGGTTGAGTGGAGGCAGCTAGTGGCCTTGGGTCATGAGACCAAGGTGGTCCCTACACTGTTGGTCTCCAGGAAGGTTTCCACTAACAAAATGTATAAAAGGACTTGAAAAAGTTTTCTGTTTGGTGCAAGTTTAAGGGGTTAAACCCATTAACAGCGCAGGTGGGGGTAGTACTTGCCTTTCTCCAGCAAGGTCTAGGGAAAGGGCTGAGCACTAGCACACTAAAAAGGCTGGTTGTGGCGCTCTCAGCAGTGAGGGGAGCAGGGAAATGTAAATCTTTCTAGTCATCCACACGTCAGGTGCTTCCTGAGAGAGGTAAACCTGTTGAATCCATCACAGGCCCACAGAATTCCTTCTTGGAACTTAAATACGGTACTCAGGGCATTGTGTCAGGGCCCCTCCAACCTATGGCCTCATGTCCTTTAAGGGAACTTACATTCAAAACAATCTGCCTAGTGGGGATAACTTCAGCTCGCAGAATGTCAGAACTCCAGGCCACTTTCTATACACAAGGTCTTGTGTACATTCCACAATGACAGGGTGGTCCTTCAACCAGGCCCAGCTTTATCCTGAAGGTCAACTCCTGATTTCATAGGTCTGAAGGGATTGTGTTGCCATCCTTCTGTTTGAACCCCACACATGAGAAGGAAAGGGTCTGGCACTATCGCGACGTGCATAGAGCTTTGAGTTTCTATCTGGATAGAACTAAGGGGTGGAGGAAGACTGAATCACGATTTGTCTTCTTCAACAGAGTGACCATGGGGAAGGAAGTATTTGTGTCCACTGTTAGCAGGTGGATTAGAGGATGCATTAAGCGAGCATATTTATTTATTTATTTATTTATTGAGATTTATATCCCGCCCTCCCTGCCATACAGCGGGCTCAGGGCAGCTAACAACAAAGCCAAACAGCAACAAATACAATATCTTAAAACAATAAAACATATAAAACAACATAAGCATCGTGCAGATGGCGTATCTTCAGTTTGGTATATCAGAGCAGTGCCCAGATGTAACCATTGTATGCACATAAGGCGCAAGGGTCGGCCCCACCAGAAGGGGTCATGGCACAGTCCCTTACGGGGGGGCCACATCATCGGCCTACCGGGCGGTCCCGTCCCTAGAGGTAATATGTAGGGCCGCCACGTAGAAATCTGTACATTCCTTGACAAAACACTACAGTGTAGACAGGCTCACTTTGGCTGAGGTGGCGTTTGGAAGGAGGGTACTACAACAGCTCCTGTAAACACCAGAAGTTGTTTATGACCCACCCAGAAGGACACTGCTTTTTTATGTCCCAGAAGTAAGGAGTCAAAGACTGCCCCACTCCTGAACCACCGGAGAACGGAAGATTTGTACACTTACTATGAAGCTTCCTTCTCGGTGGTCCAGAGTGGGGCAGTCCTACCCACCCTAGTTTGAGGGAATGACTTCCGGTTCTTACAGAGCGACATATAATGCTGTGAGGTACAGCCAGGTTTCCACACCTAGTTCAAGGGTATGGGGAATTGAGGTTGTCAGGTTCTCAGTTACGTTGTCAGTTTGCAAGTTTAATAAAAGTAGACAATGTGTGACCTGATCTGTTGAGTAAGGTTTTTTGCCTGTCCTTTACATGTAAATGATGGGGGGAGAGGCAAATGGTACGTTTTGTTCGCAGTTGCATGGGGAAGGTTGGCTTTCAGTATGACTGGGGAGTCAGAGGTGAAGCCCCTCCCCTTTCAGATCAAAGATTGCCAGCCCTGCTTTCGGATGAGGGGAGGAGCTTCCCAGGAGTAAGGAGTCAAGGACTGCCCCACTCTGGACCACTGAGAAGGAAGCTTCACAGTAAGTGTACAAATCTTCCGTTTCCACCTGTGCAGCTGGTGGCATCTACTCAAAAAATGATCACAAGAAACGATGACAAAATTAGCTGGGTTCGTGCATGAGTATAAGACACACAGAGATACCAAAGTAGTAAGTCTCAATGCAAAGAACTCAAACTGACTTTTTAAAATTCTACTATGTTCTCTTTTAAAAACAGAAGTTAAAGGCAGCAGCAGACAGACAGGTCACGGGGGGCAGTGGTGGTCGCAACAACTTCTAATTATGTGTAAAAACATTCATAATCATGCAGATGACCATATTTGAATTCAAAGAGCTTGCCAAACAATCAGTTCCAGCTCGCAAGTGGCAAGTGGAATGTGAGCTGAATCTGTAGGTCTTTGAGTATGCCTAATTCAAACCACTGGAGATTTTTTTAAAAGCGTCTAATTAATTTATGACAGGACACCTTTCATTTATATAATGATAGCTCATTTTTAGAATAGGCATATTGTATATTAAATTTAAAAAAATCAGTGGAGGCTGGTAACCCCCCAAAGAGTCAGTGCTCTAAACTCCCTACATCCAACCTACCCCAGCTCTGCCCACCCAAGATTCTTCCTGGTTCAGTGTACATTTTTCAATATCATGCTCACTTTTACAATGCTTAAGTAATCCGTGGAAAAAAAATTAATATGATCCTGACCATGGCAGGGTGCTGGGAAAGGGAGTAAGGGGTAACATTATTTGAGTGCATTCATTATATGCAGGTAAAAGCTTTTGAACTTAAAAATAACTGTTCTTATTCAGCTTCTGACACTAATGATTCAGACAGGTCAGAACTACATATTACATCTCACTTTGTGATTATTTCCCCTGTTTGTTTCATTTCTTTAAATGCAGCACAGGGAGCGTGGTTGAAAGGGCCAGACTGCCATGGGGGAATGGGCTTCCCCCTCATACCATTTTGTTGCTGAAATTTGCTACAATATGATTTTTCCCACTGCTGAGGGGAAAAAAATTACAGGCAGCCTACATATAACAAGTATGTTTCCCCTAAAATGTACAAAAATCAAAGTTTGGCAACTGGGTTATAACTGTTAGTTATGAAAAAATCTCCAAGGATGTCTTTGAAACCCTATCTGGAAACATGGTGGCCTCCCACCCAGTCCAGGGCCTGAAGAACACCCACAAAGGGTCGGGTGATGCTCTCTCTCCGGGCTCACCCTTTACCCACCGGCAATGTGGTAACTGGGCAGGGCCAAACCCCACCCCCACCCTGCCCGGAGAACACCCAGAGGGGATGGGAGATGCTCCCCACCCTCTACCCACTGGTGGCAACATAGGCATCAGGCAGGGCTGAACCCCCAGCCCTGCCCATGGCCCAGGGAGCATCCCTCTCCCTGGGCCCACCCTCTACCCATTGGCAATGTGACTGCTGGGCAGGGCCAACCCACCCCCCACCCCCCGCCGAGGGCCCAGGAAACACCCGCACAGGAGTGGGTAGATCTCCCTCCCCAGGCCCCACCCTCCACCCACTGGCATCATGACTACTAGGTAGGGCTGAATTCCTCCACCCTGCCTGGGGGCCAGGGAACCCCTGCACAGAGATGGGTGGTGCTTTCTCCCCGGGCCCCACCTTAGACCCACTGGTAACATGACTGCTGAGCAGGGCCAAACCCCACCCTGTCTGGGGCCCCACCCTGTCTGGGGCCCAGGGAACACCCACAGGGGATAGGTGGTGCTCCCTCCCCAGGCCCCACCCCCCACCCACCAGTAACACGCCCTGCTCAAAGCCTGGGGAACACCCACATGGAGTGGGTGGTACTCTCTCCCCGGGCCCCAGCCTCCACCCACTGGCAATGAGACAACCAGGCAGGGCTGAACCCCTGCCCTGCCTGGAACTTGGGGAACAACCGCACAGAGACAGGTGGCACTCTTTCCCTGGGCACACCCTCCACCCACTGGCAATGTTATTTCCAGGGCAGGGCCGATCCACCCCGCCTTGCTTGTGGCCCGGAGAACACCCACAGGGGATGGGAGGTGCTCCTTCCCCAGGCCCCACCCACTGGCAATGTGACAACTGGGCAGGGCCCCTCACACCCTGCCTAAGGAACACTTGAAAGGGAGCGGGTGGTATTCTCTCATACATGGACTGGGAGATGTACCCACATGGCCCTCATCCCAGGACCATTACAAACAACACTCTTTTCCAATATTGGGGGTAAGGGTCCCACAATGTTTCCCTCAGGACTCAATTACAACAGAAGAAGAAAACCAAATTCGAAAATGACCTGGGTCCCATCCAGTGTTCCCTCTAAGCTGAGTTAGTGTGAGCTAGCTCACAGTTTTTAGCCTCTGGCTCACACATTTTTGTCTTGGCTCAGGAAGGATAGCTCCAGAGCAAACTAATTTATGCAGTAGCCAAATCACCTGCTCACAACTTCAATGCCAGTAGCTCACAAAGTGGAATTTTTGCTCACAAGACTCCACAGCTTAGAGGGAGTATTGTCCCATCCCAAGCAGCAGCACCCCCCCCCCCATGGGGGAGAAGATGTCTCAGCGTATTCCCTCCCAGGAGAGACCCATCTTCCGACCGCCTCTCTGAGGAGACATGGGAGGGAGGGGCCCCACAGGAGGGGCCCCAGAACATGATGGGAAAGACAGTATATTTCCCCCTCTAGCAGCCTCGCTTGGGATGGGGGATTGGACAACGATGACAAAGGATGGTAAACTGTTCTTCAGCAGTGTAAACCACTGGTTCCCAAAGTGGGCAATACCGCCTCCTGGGTGGCACTGGAATGATCCAGGTGGGCGGTAGGAGCCTTAGGTGCAAATTTGCCACTGCATCTTTTTGTTAAAAATAGATTTCCAGGAGAGCGCTGAGTAATTTTTTTTTCTGAAAAGGGGGCGGTAGGCCAAATGTTTGGGAACCTCTGGTGTAAACTGTTCTTGGGCAACATTAAGGAGCATGTCAGCCAGGGAAAACCTGGTATTGCATCTTCAGTTATAATATTTACATAGACTTATTTGAAGGACAGCTACATAATATTTTCAGTTGTAATTAAACAGGAAAATAACCCAAATCAGAATTTACGTTTAAGAGGCCTGCTCTTACCCCATTTGATATCAGTGGGGTTTAAGTGCACATGTGCTCGATTCTGACATTATTACGCTTCATAAGAACATAAGAGAAGCCAATGTTGGATCAGGCCAGTGGCCCATCCGGTCCAACGCTCTGTCACACAGTGGCCAAAAAATACCAGGTGCCTTCAGGAGGTCCAGCAGTGGGGCCAAGACACTAGAAGCCCTCCCACTGTTGCCTTCCAAGCACCAACAATATAGAGCATCACTTGCCCCAGACTGAGAGCTCCTATCTATACTTTGTGGCTAATAGCCACTGATGGACCTCTGCTCCATATCTATATACTAATTCCGAGAGTTTTTTTTCTGTGTGGATGCTTATTTCTGCCAAAAGAAGAAGAAGAAGAAGAAGAGATTGGATTTATATCCCGCCCTTCACTCATTTGGAGTCTCAGAGTGGCTTACAAACTCCTTTCCCTTCCCCTCCCCACAACAGACACCTTGTGAGGTAGGTGGGACTGAGAGAACTCTTTCCCAAGCTGTCCTTGAGGGAACAGCTGGTACGGAGCTATGGCTTGCCCAAGGTCATCCAGCCAGGTGCAAGTGGAGGAGTGGGGAATCAAACCCGGTTCTCCCAGATTAGAGTCCGCGCACTTAACAACTACACCAGAGAGCTTACTCTCCCCCAACAGCTTTTCCTACATAGTCAGGCCCCTTCCTTGGCCTGCAGAACAATCCAAAAAGTTAAAAAAAACTTCAGGGACCGTTAAATTCTTCCCAATATATTTTGAAATGGCATCAGCTCAAGGCATCAACTGTGAGGAGATTAGAATGTTCGGGGGAGGTTCTAACTGTTTCTGTCAGTAAAAGGCAGGGTTTTTACTGGCAGCAGTCTAGGGTTGCCAAGTACCCCCCCGGCCACCAGCAACAGATCCAGATCCAGGCTGGGAAACTCCTGGAGATTTGGGAGTGGAGCCTGGGGAGGACAGGGACCTCAGTGAGGTACAATGCCATAAACTCCAAAGCATCCATTTTTTTCCATAGAAAGTTATCTCTGTACTCTGGAGATGAGCAGTAACTCCAGGGGATCCCCAGTTCCCACTTGGAGGCTGGCATCCCTAGATAGGGTAGCCAACTCCAGGTTGGGAAATTCCTGGACATTTGAGAGGTGGAGCCTGGGAAGGGTTACTGGAAGGCAGAAAGAGAGAGAAAGAGTGATGAGGTGGGGAGGCAGAAAAAAAAGAGAATGATGACGGGTCAGAAAGAGAGAGGAAGTAACATACATGGAGGAAAGAGAGAGAGTAAGAAAGGGGGGACAGAAGGGAGAAAGAGTGTGAGAGAGGTAGGGGGAGAAGGGAGGAAGCAAAGGTGTGAGGATTGGGATAACCATCCCACAAGTTTCTTGTGGGTCTCCACTTGTGTTTATCTAATTCCCTCTTGAAGCTGTCCGAGCTTGTAGCCGCCACCGCCTCCTGTGGTAGTGAATGCCACGTGTTAATCACTCTGTGGGTGAAGAAGTACTTCCTTTTATCTGTTCTAACCCGACTGCTCAGCAATTTCATGGAGTGCCCATGAGTTCTTGTATTGTGAGAAAGGGAGAAAAGGACTTCTTTCTCTACCTGCTCTATCCCATGCATAATCTTATAAACCTTCCCCCTTCGTCAGACTTCCCACCAAACCTCTGGATTTGTTTTGAGATTAACACTTCAGCTGCTTGATCCACAAAGCAGTAACTCTTTGCTGCATTGATTTGAAAACTAATACAGAAGTCCAAAACAGAGGGCACCAGTAGACAGGACAAGAAAAAGCCAATTTGGGTCCTACTAAAAATAGGGGGATTCAGTTTCCTTAAATGCCAAAAACGTTTTTTTAATGCAGTAATTGTGCTTTTCATGTTTGTGTTTTTTATTCAAAATTCTTGCTGTTTGCATGCATTAAACATGTAGATGTTTGAAGTCTCAGCTTTTTTTTTATGAAATGTGATGTCTGTGTTAATATTTTCATATTATGACAATTTAAAAGACTGGATTCAGAAAGCGGTAAAATTATTTTTGTGGTTTGCATGCTGTTTCATATTCATATTTTTACATTTTTTTATTTTTGTATCTTAGCATTTATATTTGCATAATGTTAAAACTCTGATTTTGTGCAGTATGGCTTTAAATTAAACATTTTTCTTAATAAACAGAAAAAAAGAAGTGCCCCCGGGTGGGGACGTGATGTGAAAGGCAGTATATTTCCCCCCTTTAGCAGCCCCACCTAAGAGGGGGGTTGGACAACAATGACAGATGGTACAATGTTCTTAGGCAGTGATGAGGAGCGCCCCCGGGTGGGGATCTGATGTGACAGACAGTATATTTCCCCCCTCTAGCAGCCCCACCTGGAAGGGGGCTTGAACGATGACAACAGATGGTAAATTGTTCTTCTGCAGTGTTAAGGAGCGTGCCGGCCAGGGATGGAAGCAGTGGAACCTCCCCCAAGGGGGAGGACGGACATGAGGAGACATGGGAGAGTAGCCTTTGTGGGGAGGGACCCAGGGGCATGGCCTGACTGCCTGGCCATGGTGGGTGAACGGGTGTGGAGTCCTGGTCCCTGGGACAACCCCTCCTGGCTAAGGCGGCTCTTCTCTCACCCAGTCGCCAGCAGATGCACCCCTCGTGAGCTGCTTGCCGGGATCACCTGTGGAGGAAGAGGGGAAATGGGAAGGGGGGAGAGGAGGAGGGGACATGAGAGATGGCGGGCTTACTCCACCCCATCCAGAACAAGGTTGCCCAGCATGGATAGACTGACCTTCAGGAAGGACAGCTCATCCACCCTAGCTGGGTCCAATTGCGATCGATGTGGGCAAAGGTTGTCTCCCAGGTGGCTCTGGACGCTGGTGGGTGGGCAGGAGAGCAGGCTGGTGGCCACGCTGGAGAGATCTGGCCATATGTTGGCCTTGCGCACCCAGTACTCAAGTGGAACTGAGTTGACTGGCTTGGGGGGCTTGGCCAGGAACTCGTGGACCATCACCTCAGCGGAATTCCTGCCATTGTGGGCCTGGTGCCCATGCTGGCACTGCACACCTCCCACCACATGATGGATGTCCAGACTGATACATGACAGGCAGCACGCGCCAGATCATGGTCCTCCATGAGGGAATGGTGTACCATGGGGCCACGCAACATGGTAGACCCTGAAAGCCTGCATCCTCCACCAGTAAGAAAGGCTGGCTGTCCAGGGCAATCATTCATCCAATGTGCTGAGTGATTGCTTCATGAGCCCTAGCCCTCATCCTCTTTCTGGGCGCCGGGAAGGACCCGATGAGCATGATCTCTTGAAGGGTGGTTTGCCTGGGGGAACCCATGGGGGAGGCCAGAGACCCCACCGTGGTGGGCCCCCCTCCCAGCCTCTCTCTCCCCATCAACTTGGGGTCTGTGCCCAGTGCCTGGCTCGGGGGGGGGGGTCAACTGTCCTGTGAGGTCAAATTGGGGTGCAACCGGCGCAAGTGCCTCTGCAGAACACTACTGGTTAAGTGATTCGGATTTCTCCCCCAACGAACATGCACCCCGCACACCTGGCAATCCACCGCACAGGGATCACTGGGTGGGATGCGGAAGTACTTCCAGGCTGCAGACGGCAGCCATGCCCCCATGCCAATCAGCAGGGTGCTCTTCAGGCGTAACCATTTCCCGGACGCAGATCTGGGACTAATCGGGGGGGGGGGCGTGCCGACAGTTGAGGGATAGGCGGGAAATCGTGACCGGGACTCCCCGGGCACAGAAGAGGATGACACGCTTTGGCCATCGTCACCACCCTTGCTGCTAGCAATGGCAGTCTCTTCCCTCCCACATGTCCCTTGCCCCCGCAGACCACCTGGAACTGGGAGGAGGCTCTTGTTCAGTAACTGGGACCGGCCACATGGATGCCACAGGGAACCTGATGTGGAGGCCACTGACGAAGTGACCAAGCAGGAGGGCACTGATGTGGGAGAACGCGGTTGTATCCCACCACCTCTAGTGAGTGTCCCCTGTCTTCCCATTTGCCCATGCCTGTGACAATGACTCCTCCGGGCCGCCCTCATATCCCCACATGCAAGACCAAGGTCATGGGAGGGGAAAGAGTGGTTACTCAAGTCATGGGGAAACGCTGCAAGGGTCAGTGGGTTGGGAGCCTTGTTGGTACCAGTTTCCCACTCCAGAAGGTGGTTATTTGACACTTGGTCACCAAGGGATGAGACAGAGAGGGACTACGAACCCTGAGGTGAGAAGAGGGACTACCTCGGCCACCCAGGGAGGAAGGGTGCAGAGGAGGAGAGGACCCACAGCTTGTACCCAGGGGACTTTGGCAGCAACACCAGTTCCCCACCCCAGAAAGTGGTTATTTGTGACTTGGTCACCAGGGGGCAAGAGAGAGAGGGAGAAGGAAACCTGAGGCAAGAGAGCAACTACCTCAACCACCCAGAGAGGAAGGGTGCAGAGGAGGAGAGGACCCACAGCCTGTGCCCAGGGGACTTTGGCAGCAACACCAGTTCCCTGCCCCAGAAGTGGTTTTCTGAGAGTTGGTCGCCAAGGGGCAAAGGTGGTGGGGGGGGAAGGAACCCTGAGGTATGAGAGAGACTTCAGCAACCTAGGGAGGAAGGGTGTAGAAAGGTGAAAAGACCCACAGCCTGTGCCCAGGGGACTTTGGCAGCACCACTTCCCCACCCCAGAACATGGTTTTAGGGATTACTTCAGCAACCCAGGATGGCAGGGTGCAGAAAGAGGAAAAGGACCCACAGCCAGTGCTAAGAGCAGTCACCAATCCCCCCCCCCAAGACTGATCGCCAACTGGCTAGGGGACAGCGGGTGTCCTTTTGGGATGAGCAGACAAGTCAAGCGCCACTGCCAGTGGACAGAGAAAACAGCCGCTTGCAGAACCCACAGAATGGGTGGGGTGACTCCGCGGCTTGACTTGCCAAGGAAATAAAGTCAAAGTCAAACCAAAAACGCGTTGTGAAAGCAAAGGAATTCAAGCCCACTTTTCCACCCCTCGCAGGGAAGACAGAAGAGGCAGGCAGCGACCAGGCACTGCAGCGGAGAAACCCCAGAAAAGGAATGGGGAGGATGTTTTTCATCTAGCTTTTGATATCGTCACCAGGAGATCCAGCTGGTTTCTCCACCCACCCACCCAGAAGAGAAGAAGAGATTGGATTCATACCCCGCCCTTCACTCACTTGGAGTCTCAGAGCGATTTACAAACTCCTTTCCCTTCTCCTCCCCACAACAGACACCCTGTGAGGTAGGTGGGGCTGAGAGAACTCTTTCCCAAGCTGTCCTTGAGGGGACAGCTGGTACAGAGCTATGGCTTGCCCAAGGTCATCCAGCCAGGTGCAAGTGGAGGAGTGGGGAAACCCAAACCCACCCACCCCAATAAATTTCCCCCCCACCCCACGCCCACCACAAGATTTTTTCCATGCGCAAAAGAAGCACAGCACTGCAAAAGACAGCGACGCGAAACAAAGGACGGTCATGCGCCTCCTGGGAATAGATACACTCACCCCTCCCATTCCGAGGGGGAAGGATGGACGTCTCTGATTGGAAATCGGAGATGCCTGTCAGCCTTGGGTGCCCGCCATTTGCCCCTCGAAGACCGGAAAAGCCCACCCACACTTGATTTTTACATACAAAACAGCAGGGGTGGGGTTTATCTGGCAGAAAACCCCGAACACTTCCAAACTAAGTGCGCAAGGATCAGATGTCTGAGTTTCTGGACACGTGACCTTCGAGCCGATCTGGCCAAGCCAAAAAAACCCAAAAACGGTGTCTGGTTTATGCCTATACCTATTGTTTACTAAGAACAATAATGCAGCATTACTGTTAGGTAGGGTTGCCAGCAATGCTCCCTCTAAGCTGTGGAGTCTTGTGAGCAAAAATTCTACTTTGTGAGCTACTGGCATCAAAGTTGTGAGCATGCAACTTGGCTACTGCCTAAATTAGTTTGCTCTGGAGCCATCCTTCCTGAGCGAAGACAAAACT
Source organism: Lepidodactylus listeri (assembly GCA_029233225.1). Classification (NCBI taxonomy): domain Eukaryota; kingdom Metazoa; phylum Chordata; class Lepidosauria; order Squamata; family Gekkonidae; genus Lepidodactylus; species Lepidodactylus listeri. The sequence continues at coordinate 19,897,617 of JARCFY010000015.1, read as the reverse complement.
GTGTGAGCTGGAGGATAAAAAACTGTGAGCTGGCTCACACTAACTCAGCTTAGAGGGAACACTGGTTGCCAGGTCAACTTACCTGGTCAGAGGGGATCTCCCGATGTCATGCCAAGAGACCAGAAGTGATGTTGGGTATTTTTGGGCCTACTTCTGGTTTCAGGTCTACATTCTGGTTTTTAGGCAAAACTCTATGGTAACTTGGCTTCAAACCACAGAGTTTTTCCCAAAAACCAGAGCGTCACCCCCAACTGAAAGTAGGCCTGAGACCGGAAATAGGCTTAAAACCAGAAGTAGGCCTGAAAAGGTCAGTTGGGGGACAAGAGCCTGCTCCTACCGGATGCTGGCACCCTTACTATCAGGAAAGGCTTTTTGTCTTGGAGTCACTGGCTGTATTGGGTACGATTCTCCAGTTAGACTAACCATACATTTTTTCGTAAGGTTATTAATGTTCCGGTTTCGGATGAAGATCTTTGGGAATCGAAACGAGACGATATTCCGGAGATTCTTGTCATATTAGCGTATTAGTAGTAGTTATCTTTGTATAGTGTATAAATCATGGTTATTCATGATGACGGTGGTGACGGTGGTGGTGGTGATATAACCTGTACAGAGTGTTGGCCACATCTTCATTTTCCATTCCGTGTATTTTGTTTTTCATTTCTCAAGATCGCCCAAGGGCTTGCCTATGCAACACAGCTCAGACTTATGCACAATTAGTTTGTGGGTCTTGTGCCTTAACATTTTCTATTCTAATTTGTAGCTGAATCATTAGCGCTTCCTGTTAAGATTGGCAACTGGCCAGGAGAATAATGTACTGTCCCTATAACAGAGGCTTACTGTGCAGAAATGGGCAGCTGAAGCTTTTCATGGCACGGAGGTAAATAACATCACCTTTCTGCAGCAGATCAGACTGATATTAAATGAAAGCTAGAGGAGTTAGTCCAAAAGTTGGCAACCCTGTATTTGGAATATTTATTTGGAATACAAATATATTCAGGAGGGAACAGTTTTGGGGACTGAGGCCTTGGTCCATTTAGACGCCAAGTATTTGTGACAGTGGTGTTTTCTACAGGGGCCAACATACCTCTGTAAGAGAACAGAACGGTTCACTCATCTGCCAACTTGGATATAGCTGGCTTCATCTTAAAATCTTTTCTCCTCTATGTAAAGCTTAAAAGTGGAAATGTTTCCCTTGCTGCTCAACTCTGCATTTGGCTGGACACATTCATTTTTTTTTAAAGACTGAGGGCATCTTCTGCTCTCATTTTGCATGCAGACTAAGCTCAGAATATGCCCCCAGGTAGAAGGAGTTGCTGAAAACAGCATTTTGAGTGTGTTCACATCAGAAATATCCTGACTCAAATGGCTTATTAAAAGCTTTCCCCAGATATAGGCTGATCAGAGGTGCAACGTAATATGTGCTGCATTCAGGGGTCCGTTGGAGCGGGAGCACACAGGAGCGCAGCTCCAGGAGTGAGGAGCCCAGGGGGCGGGCACATGACCAAGCCCCGTCTCCTCCTCGGCTTCCCCGAGCAGTGCAGAGGCGCAGTGCCCCGGGGAAAGCCCTGCTAGGGTCTTTATTGTTTTTAATGTTTTGTTTTAATATTGATAATTTTATCATTGTTCCTTTTATGACTGTGTGCTGCTTTTCCAGAGACTTGCTCAAGGTGGCATATAAAGTTTCTAAGTATACCATTTTTTATCTGGGCACATGGCACATAAGTACTGGAGAAATTTCACCAACCCTTCAGCAGCTTCCACCTTATCAGTTTGGTATAGTGGTCAGGAGCTGTACTCTAATCTGGGAGAACTGGGTTTGATTCCCCACTCCTCCACATGCAGCTGCTGGTGTGACCTTGGGCCAGTCACAAGTTCTCTCAGAGCTGTTCTCTCATGAGCAGTTCTCAAAAGACCTCTCTCAGCCCCACCTACCTCACAGGGTGTCTTGTTGTGGGGAGGGGAAGGGGAAGGGATGGGTGGTGCACATGTCCTGGGTATCTCAAGTCTACTGGAAACCTGGTGGTTTCAAGGGAGCAGGAAGAGAATGAGGGTGTGTTCTTTACGCTTATTTTTATTGCACAAAGTATTGGATGGGGAAGGGAATGGAGGAAGAGCAGGTCAGTTTCACTCACCTGTGGAGTGGAGCCTGAGGGGTGGGTGTTGCCTTCTGACACACTTCCGGCATGTTAGGGGGTGTGGCATATGCAAATGAGTTATGCAAATGAGTTATGCTAATGAGCTCCTGCACCTCTTTTTCTACGAAATGACCCCTGGCTGCATTCAAAGGTGTAATCCTGTCAATAGGTTGTTCTTCAGATGTGAAGGCACCTGGATGAGGTGAGGATGTCTTTGTGTACTGGAGCAATACCTTCTCAGAATCTTTGACCGCCTTTGGACCATGCTTTGATATCATCCAGAAAGAGAGACTATGGCCTGGAAGTGATATAGTAAGGCAGGTCTCTAGTGTGTACGAACTCTCACATTATTAGTATCATTTCTGCTATACAGACTTCTGAACTCCTCCCAAGAGACCTACGCTCACACATTCTTTCAGGCCTCAGTTTTTACTGAATATCCCGTCCCGCTGGTCTGGGACCTGCCGCCGCCCCCGGAGCCCGTGCTTACCCCGCCAGGTTCACCGATGGAGCCAAGGAGGCGCGTCCCGGCTCCCGTCCCCGAGACAGCAGCCGCGGCCCCGGCCACACCAGAAGCACCCCCACGGAGGGAGAGGGGAAACCGCGGCGCAGAAACGAGCGCCACGCCCACCCGGGCCGGAGGGAGTCTCCGAGGCTCACGCCCCACACCCACCCGGGCCAGGGAGAGTCTATGGCACCCACATCCTCTCGAGCCCGGCAACAATCCGCACGGTCGCTGGGATGCCAGCGCGGCACTCAGCCGCGACGAGGGAAGGACGCCGGCCCCAGGGGGGCGCTGGGGAGACGTCATCAGGGAGGAGGAGCCAATAGCGGAGCTAGCGGTGGTGGCAGAGGGCCCTCCGAGTGCTGAGCAGGAGGCAGAGGAGGAGCTTCCGGTGGGGGCGTCAGCTGGCGTCTTCTGCTATAAAGGGGGGCGGGACCCAGGGAGGGGAAGAAGGGGAATCGGGCGAGGGGAGCTCTGGGAGAGGGGAAATGGAATAAAAGGAGGAGAGAACGAAAGGCCAGAGAGGACGAGCCAGAGTAGCCAAAGTCCCGAGGCGGTCAGAGAGAGAGAAAAGGCGGCAAGCAGACTTGGCACCTGGAGGCAGGAGGGTGGCTAAGGTGACTTTGGAACCTCACCCCCTGCCACATCTGAGGCCCAGTTCCTCCCGGTTTCCGACCTCCCACTCTCTTCAAGGCTTCCCCCGTCCAGGGGGGTCATGGCGACAGGCGGCGTGGACCCGGGGCAGGAGGCGGAGCATGACACTGAAGTAAATGCCACACCTTTTAGACTGTTTAACAGAACTTTATTACTCACCACAAAGAGCACTGGCACCGAGGTACCAATTGGTTTAAGCTCCCCTCAAGTATTGCTACATTATCTGGAAATAGATGTATAGGGCACACTATAATGAGAGACAAGAACCAAATATCCAGTCATGCAGAGTCCAAAATCTCTTTTGTGACAGCTTTATATTAGTGTAACTCCAGCTGCCTGACTCTCTCTCTCTCTGTTTTAGTATTCACAGAACAGGGAAGAGGCTGCATTCTAAGTCCTTGGGCACAGTTCAGGGACTGCACTATAAGGAATATTAATTTATCCGTTCTGAGAAATCTGGATAGAGGGTTTCGTGATCAATCATTACCCTGGTTTGTCTGAAGAACCTACAGAAGAATCTCTCCTTGAGCATCAGTTCCTCAGAAAATCTGCACCAATCTGCTGCTTATTTCAAACTCTGCAAACACAGCTTCTAACTGACAAATTAATATACTGGGTTTTAGTTCAACATGAGAAATGGTTGTATAGAATCTGGCAAACAATTTTTCTGATATTTATCTTGAGCATTAGCAATCCTGTCCTAGGAACTCCCGTGGCTGCTTCATTCTACAGGTTCACCTCACCACATAAGAAATGGTGGAAATGTGGTATATTCAATCTGTCACTGCATATCCTTCCACCCTGCCCAGAAACTGCAGTTCTTGTGCCACTGTTTGTATGTTACATTTCCCAGAAAAGCAGCCTTTCCTGGTTCATCCTCCTCTGTCCTTGTTGCTTGGAGGCATGCTGACCTGTTATGTGAAGTGGGGAGATGGCCATCTTTAGCTTTTGGTCACTAGTAATAATGGGTACTAATGGGCAAAAAAGGCTATAGTTAATCCTTTTTTCCAAGTAAGCCACACAGAGTGGAGGATCAATCCAATGTTGCTGGGCCACAGGATTGCGAAGTAACTTACCAGCAGGAGCGGGGGAGTCCCGCTGCTGCTATGGGAGCCTCATGCGCGCGCAAAGCATGCACACAGCGTGATGACGTCACCCGGAAGTGATGTCATCATGCTGGGCACACTGACGAGGTGACACTTTGGTAATCACCCTAAAACTCTATGGTACCATCCGGTAATTGGCCAGATCGGGCCACTTTGGGGGTGGGGTTCCCCCCGCTGACCAAATCCAGACTGGCGGTTTGGGGACCTTTTTAACAGGAGATTCCCTGCCCCCCCGGGGGGACTTGGCAGCCCTAGGCCACAGAGAATAGGCTAAGAGAGGCAATGTGGATTTCACTATGCTGGCTTAGATTCTGGTGAAGCTGTGCTGATACCACTATGTACTACCACCATGTGCACTAATGTAGCCTCACAGTAGCTGCCCAGTTTGGGTATTTGTTATTAAATATGTGCATGAATTGCTATTCCACTTTCCTAAACTCGTGTAGCGGCTGAGACTTAGGGAGATTAGACAGATTCATGGAGGATAGGTCCATCAATAGATCCTAGCCTAGGTGACTAAAAGGAATTTCCATATTCAGAGGCAGTAAAGCTCTGAATTCTAGTACTAGGAGACAACATCAGGGGAAGGCCTTGACCTCTATGCCCTGATTGTTGGCCCTTCAGGGCAATTGGCTGACCTTCGTGTGAAACAGGATGCTGGACTGAATGGACCACTGGTCTGATATTCTTGTGTTTTTATGTTAGCCTACTGAGATGTGAGCAAGGAAACATCCAGTTCACCTAGGGCTGCCAAGTCAGCCCGGGGGGCAGGGGATCCCCCGCTATAGGGGTTCCCGATCCGCCGGCCGGCATTCGGCCGGTGGGGGGAAGCCTGCCCCAGAAGTCGTCCGGTGAGGACAACTTCCCCCATGTAATGACATCACCTGGAGGTGACGTCATTACGTTGGGGGCGTTGCCAGGGCGACTCTCTGGCAATCGCCCCAAAACTCTATGATACCATAGAGTTTTGGGGGCGATTGCCAGAGCATTGCCCTGGCAATGCCCCCAACGTGATGACGTCACCTCTGGGTGACGTCATCACGTCGCCGTGGTGCGCGCGCAAAGCGCACACGCCAGAAGAGCTCCCGGGGGGAGAACAACTCCCCCCCCCCGGTAAGTCGACCCTACTTTGCAACCCTAAGTTCACCTCAGATCTGAACTCACATCAAGACTTAAGTAAATAATTATGCTCCCCTCCCCTCCCCCCAACTTGTACCACAGGGATAATAATGCTGACATACTTTACAGATTTGGTGTAAGGATTATTGCAAAAATGAATGTGACGTCCTTGATGTCTTTGAAAAAGCACTGTGTAAATACTAACATTATTAATATTATACTAAAGAAATGTTGTTGTGTTTGCCTTGAACTGCCTACGTCTGAACAAAGGGAAAGCATGAAACATTGCAAAAATATCAGCTTTACTGCAAAGATTGAACAATTAGTGTCTCAGTGAGGGAGCCAAAGGAATACTGATAGATAGACCAATTAGAGAGATTTCTTGTAATCTTAGACTTATCGTGTTTTACATCTAACTCACAACAGCAAATGGAGAATTCCCTAGATGGCCATGCAGAACACACTTCCTCACAGGAGACTTATTGCTCACATCCATATGTTAGGCATGCTGCTGCCTTTGCAATCCAGAATAGGGATATGTGAAATTTTTCATCATCATCCCCCCCACCTTTCTGCCTTCCCAAACTCTGGTATTTGAATGTACAGAATACTTTCCAAAGATACATGATTTTCATCATTCCCCAGTATGCAGCTGAACATTGTATGTTCATCAGTGGTATGCATCATTCCCCCTTCAAAGCACAGACTGGCTTAACATGGTACCCAGTGCTGTGATGCTCATAATCATTCCCCATTTAAAGCAGATAATAATTTGCTGTTGTACAAGGGTCCAAGGCTAGATGGCTACTTTTGCACCTTCCTCATTCTGTGCAATTGGCTTAACCAGGGCTATTTTGGGGCAGGAACGCACAGGAACAGAGTTCCGGCTGGCTCCTGAGTTGTCCACACCCAGCAGGAACTCATTAGCATAATAGGTCACACCCAACAGCAGAAACTCATTAGGATTGGCTACATTAGGGGTATGTGGCCTAACATGGAAAGTAATTCCTGCTACAGAAAAAGCCCTGGGTTTTGACAACAAACAAGGTAAACAGAATACGAAGCAAAAGGTGGATGTGGCTGGATGACCACTCTTCTGGTAACATGGGGGTGTGGTCTAATATGCTAATAAACTGTGCCGACAGTGGTGTGGCCTAACATGCTAATGAGTTTCTGCTGTTGGGTGTGGTCTATTATGCTAACGAGTTCCTGCTGGGCTTTTTCTACAAAAAAAGCCCTGGGCTTAACTGTGCAACATCTCCTTCTTTTTGCTTTCTCTCTCTGGATAGTTAGAAAATTCCTGATCTTTTACACTGTCTAATTACTGATTTTAGATGTCTAAAATAAGATTAAGAAAAGAAGAAATAGTTATTTTTAAGGGAAATATATTGAACGTTGGGTCTGACAAGAATGGAAGCTAGATTACATATAACCGATACTTAGATAATATTTTTAAATGTTTTTTTAAAAAAAATATCACCAAATATGTTACCTGTAAGAGATAATACTTCTAAATCTTTATAATTGTTGTTATAGATATAATGGTGTAGGTGAGGGGGGGAAGTCATAAAGAGTTTGAACTGTAATCGGAATACACAGTTATATAGAAAATGTGATAGTGATGAAAATATTCTGAAGGTAATTGTGTAAAGTTTTGGATAAGAAAAATAAAACTTGTTTTCAAAAAAAAAGAAAAAGAAAATTCCTGATCTGCATTTATCTCCTTTCCACTTTTTTCAAGCTGCTAACATTAGTGAAATAACCTTAAACAGCAATTATAGTAAGCATATCTTCCTAACATACTGTAGACTGTGCAAACGAATGAAAGAACTAACTTAAATATATAGCCAGTCTCTCTCTCTCTCTCTCTCTCTCTCTCTCTCTCTCTCTCTCTCTCTCTCTGATGGCTTTTTCTTGTGTTATAGTTCAAGTCCCAGGACTTTCCCTGTCACCTGATCTGACCCTGGGAATTCAGCCCTTTTAAATCATCTACAGTGATCTTCTCACTCTTAATCTTTATTAGACTAAAATAATTTTCACATCCTTCCTGAGCAATTTATTTCTTGGCTAGGCACTTGGGAACCTTGTACATTCACACATTTGTACAATACTGGACTTCTCCTTTCTTGATCCCTCTACATTCGAGAAGCCACAGGGGCACATACAAATTCACCCCGCTAGAAAGCATTGTGTTTGAGGTGATGTAAACAGGGCCAATTCACTATTCATGTGACCCCAAACCAATGGGGTGGGGGTGGCAATATGGGAGAAGGTAACAGGTGTGGCTTGTGCCTCTTACAACCACCTGCACCAATGCCACTTTCATCTGGGGCCCAAGTCAGGCTGCAAAGGCACCTCTTGCTGACCACCTTACACAACAGGAAGGAAGTTTCCCCCAGATTGCTGCTGCAGGTGGCTGGCAGTCTAGGACAGACTGCAGAGGATCTTGATGGGGTGGCACAGAAGGAGGCATGTTTTTTTCTCCCATGTCATGGCTGGGGATCCAGGGTGGGCTACAGAGATGCTTCCTCTTGCAGCCTGCCTTGGACCTTCCTGGGCAGCCCAGAGGGATGCGTGCATTCCTTCTGCTGTCAGTGCCAAAGGCCAGGGCAGGCGGCAGAGGTGTTTTTTTCTGCCCCACGCCCCCCGTTGGGCCCTGTCGGGGTGGCAGCGGAGAAGCACGCCTGGGATAGCCACATAGGTTGAAGAAGAAGAAGAAGAAGAGATTGGATTTATACCCCGCCCTCCACTCCCCAAGGGAGTCTCAGAGCAGCTTACAAACTCCTTTTTCCCTTCCCCTCCCCTCAACAGACACCCTGTGAGGTAGGTGGGGCTGAGAGAGCTCTTTCCCAAGCTGTCCTTGAGGGAACAGCTGGTCCAGAGCTATGGCTTGCCCAAGGTCATCCAGCCAGGTGCAAGTGGAGGAGTGGGGAATCAAACCCGGTTCTCCCAGATTAGAGTCCACGCACTTAGCCGCTACACCAAACTGGCTCTCTTGAGCCAGCCCAGGATGTCAAATGATACAAAAGTTCTATCCGCTTAGTGTGATCAGTAACTTATACATTAGGGCTGCCAAGTTAGCCCGGGGGGCGGGGGATCCCCCGCTACAGGGGTTCCCAATCCACCGGCCAGCATTTGGCCAGCGGGGGGAACCCCACCCCCCTTCCCCAACGTAATGAAATCACCCGGAAGTGACGTCATCACGTTGGGGGCATTGCCAGGGCGATGCTCTGGCAATCGCCCCAATACTCTATGATACCATAGAGTTTTGGGGCGATTGCCAGAGCGTCGCCCTGGCAACGCCCCAACGTGCTGACGTCACTTCCGGGTGACGTCGCCGGGAAGCTCCCAGACGACGGAGGACTCCCCCCCCCCGCCAGTAAGGAAGGAAGACTTGGCAACCCTATTATACATGCAAGTCATTCTTGATACTGCAATCATGAAGTGTGATTGCATGTGTGAAGCGCCCTTTAATTCCCCACAGCTGGTCAGTGTCTTGGTGCTAAACAACTGTAACTCAATCAGTTCCTCCCCCCCTCAAAATCCATGTAAGTACTGCCGTACTCTTAACCGTCCAGCTATTCTTAATGAAGGAATCTTCACCACCACTGAGTGACCTTGCCTTGCTGTCCCGTTGCTCCTCCACAGTGCATGCAAAAAGAGGAAGCAGACATGGCAGCCTGTACTGTGTGTGTGTGTATGTAACAAGTAGCAGGTCCTTCTAAAAGGCAGCCAAAAAGAGGGCAGCTCTACAGAGGCTCAAGCTCTAGAAAGTAGGGCTCAATGATCCACCTGAGGGTCCCAGCCCACGATCTGAGGACACTGACAAAGATGAGTCTACCACATCTATTTTTCCTTTGCACTGACTTGCAAAGGAAATGCAGCAGAATGAGGTGGAAATGTGGATAAAATGTGCCCCAGACAGCATTATGCTTGGCGGACCAGCATTTGCTGGTTGTCCTCGGCCCGAAGGATGTCCGCTTAGCCTCAACCAGGGCTAGGGCTTTTTCCACCCTGGCCCCGGCCTGATGGAACATGCTCCCATCTGAGATCAGGGCCCTGCAGGACATTACAGTTCCACAGGGCCTGCAAAAGGGAGATGTTCCACCAGACCTTTGGTTGAGGTGATGGGTGCCCAATAATTTGGCCTTACTTGCTGAAGTTTTCCGTCTCTGTACAGCCCAAACTAAGAAGCTCCCCATATTTTTTGGGTTACGGCCTCTTTGCTTCAGTACTTGAGATTATAACATTTACAAGAGGCGGGACCCAAGTGGGGGGAGGAGAGAAGGAGCACCAGTGGAGCAGCAGCCCAAGGTAAGGCTTCCTCTCCCCTCTTCCCCACCTCTGGTTGCCCCGGCGAGACCTGCACGGCACAGAGCCGCAGGCCTCGCCAACTTTCCCTCCACCCCAGCTTGCCCCAGCAAGGCCCGCGGCTTTGTGCTGTTTGGGCCTTGCCAACTCCCCCCACCCCGGTGAGGCCTGTGGCTCTGCACTGCACAGGCCTCGCCAACCTTTCTCCCACCACCCCGGCTTGTCCCAGCGAGTCCCATGCAGCACAGAGCCAAGGGCCTCGCCAATCTCTCTCCCCCTCACTTGTCCCGGCAGTTCCCAGAATGTTCCCTGCGCATGTGTAGGGAACGCTCTTTAACTTTTCAGGGGATTTAAATATCCCCCGAATATTTTTTGAAACTTTTTAGATTATAAGGCAAATCTCCCTGCCCCCCAAGTGCCCCCCCCCGCGCGGAATTAGGTATCCGCACGCGGGGGGGGGGGGGCACTTGGCTATTAGATATATAGATACATACAGTTATAGTGCTACCTGTGTTAAATTATTGTGCCTTTTTGTTTTCATTGTTTTAACTATTTAATTACTATGATGTTTTAATGATTCTGTAAAACTGCTGTTGTGATCTGCCCTGAGCACACTTGCAGGGCGGGCAGAATATAAGCCAAATAAATAAATAGATTCTGAAGTGAGAAATATGACTGTATGACTTGTAGTAAGTTTTCCCGAGCAGGAGTAGAGGTAGCTTGGTAAAGTCGCAATATCCTGTAGGAAAATGGAACAAAGAGAAAGGAAGAAGAAGAAGGGATTGGATTTATACCCCACCCTTCACTTGTAGTCTCAGAGTGGCTTACAAACTCCTTTCCCTTCCCCTCCCCACAACAGACACCCTGTGAGGTAGGTGGGGCTGAGAGAACTCTTTCCCAAGCTGTCCTTGAGAGAACAGCTCTTGTCAGAACTATGGCTTGCCCAAGGCCATCCAGCAGGTGCAAGTGGAGGAGTGGGGGATCAAACCCAGTTCTCCCAGATTAGAGTCCACGCACTTAACCACTACACCAATCTGAAGCCCCTCTCCTCCCCCAATGTGGGTCTTCCTCTTTAAAGCACTGATCCTGTAGCTGCATTTTGCATTTTTTAAGTGGGAAAAAGAATTACGGAATAACTTAAAATGTGTAGTTTTAGGTTTATCTTCACCAGGCAAACTGTTGACTTATAAGTGTGGAAGATGTGCAGTAAACGAACAACCCCCACATTTGGGATTCCTCGGAAGGCCTGCTCCACACATTATTTATTTATTTATTTGCCATATTTATGCCCCGCCTTCCTTCCCAGTGGAGACCCAAAGCAGCTGACATTCTTCCCCTCCCCTCCATTTTATCCTTACAACAATCTTGTGAGGAAGGTTAGGCTGAGAGTTTGTGACTGGCCCAAACTCACCCAGCAAGCTGCTAAAATATGGTTAGCATCAACCGTAAAATACACTTTTTCTGAGACCTGAACTACACGAGCAGAGCAATCCTCAAGGGAGGGCTGAAAGCGCTCTGGGAGCCAACTGACCCATATACCTGCATAAGTCTCATTTACATTGACGTAAATGACACAATAGGGGCCGCAGTAGCTCAAGTGGTTAAGATGCTGAACTGCAGTCTGGAAGGCCAGTAGTTCAGCAGTTCGAGACCCGAGTGCCGCATGATGGAGAGAGCTCCCGTCTCTGGTCCCAGCTCCTGCCAACCTAGCAGTTTGAAAGCAAGAAATTGCAGGCAGATAAATAGATACCACTTTGGCAGCAAGGTAACAGCGTTCCATGCACCTTGACACCTAATCATGCTGGCCACATGACCATGGAGACATCTTTGGACAGTGCTGGCTCTTCGGTTTGGAAACGGAGATGAGCACCACATCCCTAGAGTCAGATTCGACTGGCTTTTGAGCAAGGGAAACCTAAATGACACAATGGTGCAGGTCCCCAGCAGCACTCTGTCACACACAGGTGCCGGCAGTGGGCCATGGCAGCCATCCAGTGGTGCAACGGAGGTATCGGCTCTTGCGCCTGTGTGGTTGTGGGTGGTTCTAGGGGTATGGCCAGAGTTAGTCAGCTCCCTGAACCCTTTCAGCCTCAGAATGCCCTCTGCCAGAGGCAGAAACGAATGCCAACAAAAAACATGGCATCATCCATAGGCGCCCATTGAACACCCACTGAATGTGAACTTTGGCAGATCATGAGGAGGAGGACAGGAAAGGTTGCATCAGTATTTCGTTTTCATGGCCCTTTCTCACACACTCAGGAAAATGCTGATTACCACTTTGGGGACAGGGAGCAATTTTTCTCCAGGTCAGTTTAGCCAGGGACCCTGGAGGATTTTTGCCATCTTCTGGGCATGGAGCAGGGGTCCCTGGGGTGTGTGGTGGGAGGTGTTTGTGAATTTCCTGCATTGTGCAGGGGGTTGGACTAGATGACCCTGGAGGTCCCTTCCAACTATGATTCTAAGTAATCCCCTGCTGCTGCAGCCTTGCCCATTAGGCTTGGAGGAGCTCAAGATGCCATCTATAGGCTTGGCCAATCACCTCCCTCACCACAGTGGCCAAGCTCTCTCCCCAGCACCCAGTCATGGCTCCCCCATTCTACAAAAACTTTCACCAGGACACCTTGCAACTCAGTAGTTAGGGTGCGCAGCATGGGACTCTATCCCAGAGCTCCCTGCTGTGTGGACTTCGAGCAAGTGGCGAGGCACTTGGGTGGTGGGAGAAGCACAGACAGGGCACTTGGCACCACTGGGCGAGCTCTTGGCACTGACACCCAACAAGGAGAGTGAAGTCCATATTCTGCGGCTGACCTCTCCCATTTCAGAACCCTAACGGGTACCCACCGTGGGAGGCTCGACCCAAAGGGGGAATGATGTGGGTGCATGCCTGCTGACTAGGGTTCCCTCTAAGCTGAGTTCGTGTGAGCTAGCTCACAGTTTTTTAGCCTCCGGCTCACACATTTTTCCCCTTAGCTCAGGAAAGACGGCTCCAGAGCAAACTCATTTATGCAGCAGCCAAATCTCTCGCTCACAACTTTAATGCCAGTGGCTCAGAAAGCAGAATTCCTGCTCACGAGACTCCACAGCTTAGAGGGAACATTGCTGCTGACATCAATGCCTGTGCAGGCTCACATCTGGCATGCGCTTCGCCAACTGCATTGGTTACCGTTGAGTTCCAGATTTGCTTCAAGATGTTGGTAAAACCTTCAATGCCTTACACAGCCTGAGACCAACATATCTGAGGGACCGCCTCTTCCCATATACACCTCGAAGAGTGGTATGCTCTACAGATCAGCATCTCCTGATGATCCTTGGCCCAAAGGACGTTCATCTCACCACGACCAGGAAAGTTCTTGTTCATTCTTTAAAGAGAGAACGTATCCCCAAATTTTGCAGTGTTGATGTTTTAATGTCTGCTTCAGTATTTGAATTATGTAATGTATTTGGTAATACAACTGATCTTACTTGTACGTAACAACTCACAGTATTTGACAAACCTGACAAACTAAATTTTCCCCTACCCCTTTTTCCTTTTTGTACCCTACCTTTTTTTCCTGAGAAAATAATTTTTAAAAAAGAAAAAAAGAAAAAGCAGCTACCAATACATACCGCAGAATATACAGTTGAATATATACAGCTGTATACAATGTGGAGTCCAGCCCTTAGTTGCCTCTCTTTTATAACCAGCAAGACCGCTACAGACCACAACCTTACAAGGCTACCTTCCTCTTCCCACCTCCTGCAACTGTTGTCACACTCCTATCTAACAACAAGCAAGGTGCCCCATATCCCAATCTATACCAGCAGGTCAGAAAATAATTCCGTGATGAGTTCTGTCAGATTCCACAGTATTTTGCAGTGCAAAGATGTTCCCTAACCCAGCCCATGAGGTCTAAGTTCTTACTTTTGCAAGGTGTTGGGAATTTTCAATTTCTACTGGCATCCCTGGAAGAGCCAAATGGTCTCAGTACCCCATGGAACTGTAACCCCTTTAAGGTCACCTGATTTGACCTCTTAAAAATAACCAGAGGCAGCAGAAGTTTAGCCAGTCACTAACTTGTGACCAATGCTCCCTCTAAGCTGTGGAGTCTTGTGAGCAAAAATTCTACTTTCTGAGCTACTGGCATTAAAGTTGTGAGTGAGCAGTATGGCCACTGCATAAATTAGCTTGCTCTGGAGCCATCCTTCCTGAGCTAAGACAAAAATCTGGGAGCCGGAGGCTAAAGAACTGTGAGCTAGCTCACACCAACTCAGCTTAGAGGGAACCCTGCTTGTGACTGAACTGAGCATCTTACTCTATGCAGTGTCCCATTATGATTGTAAGCAGAGACATTCCATGAAGTGCTTGGATGATGATGTGTGTCAGTCATTCATTGAGACTTCAAATGTACACCACAACTCCTTCGTCCTGCATACAGTAGTTCTTGAATACATGCATTTCTGTCAGATTGCATTTGTCTTTTATGTTTTTATTCTTTTCTACAGCCAAACAGTAGTCCATTAGTTCAAGAGTTTACCAAAATCACAGATTTAAGGATCATCTGAACACGTCTCAGAATATCTGCCTGGTATTATGACAGTCTTCAGAAGAAGCAATTGTATTTCTTAATGAATCCCTGCAGTTGCACATTGCAGTGCAAGCCCTTCTTAGACTCCTCAGACATCATTGCAGAGTATACAGAACCCTATGTTACTCTGCTGCTCTAGTTTGACCTTTTCTCTGTAGACCATGCCAGGTGAGCTCATATTAGTACTGAAGAAGTGTAGTGCTTACCTGGATTGCTCTTAGAGGTGCGCACTGGTGTGTAGTGGTTTTTGGAGGATGTTCGGACTGGTGTGTTGTCTTTGGGGGAGGTATCTATAGCCGAGATAGTCTCTCTTTCACAGTGTGCTATGGGGATTGGTCCCTGCTGCCGGAGGATATCGGCCAGAGCCCTAGAAGGAAGGAGGGAAGATAGTGCAAGGTGTTCATAAAACAACATGAATAGCAAGCAAAAGTTCCTGAACTTGTCTCCACAGAACAATGCTTTGATATACACTGAATAACACACTTCCAATCCACTTTCAATGCACTTTGCAACTGGATTTCCTGTTTGAAACAGCCAAATTCACTTGCAAATGATAGCTAAAGTGCACTGGGATTGGATTAAAAGTGCATTTTTCATCATGTGTGAAAGTGATGAAAATAAGAGAATATAAGGCTGCGGTCAGACGGCAAGCTTAGCCCGGCCTGGCCATGTGTATAATTTAATCGGGTGTATTTTGTCACAATCAGAGGTCCCACCCTTAACTGCCAGACTGCGTGCTCACACTGTAGTTGATCAATCAGACTGCAACCAAGGATTGGGCGGGCTGTTGTCTCATCTGCAGGCCCTTTCACCTGACAGAACAAATTATTTGACAGGATAAATTGTTTAAAGAGGAGGAGAGCTGAAAACACAATGGCAGCATGTCCCTCCCCTCAGCTTCACAGCCTGGACACAGAGGTGTGGTTATGCACATATTGCTAACTAGTTTTGTTTTTGTTTGTAATGGCAGCTGGGAAAACATAAGAGATCAGTCAGACCAGCATGACAGCTTGGGTTTGCAACAGAGGGATCAGACAACAGGAAATCTAGTGTGAAACCAGCTCAGCCCAAAAGGATTGGACTTTTACAGTAAGGGGGGGAGCACACAGTAAAAGGGGGGGAGAGAATGGGACACAGACGACTGGGGAACGAGAGACAGATGGGAACAAAAATGGCACCAGATCAAACTGCACATCTGACTGCACCCTGAGAGTTACCTTTTCTTTCTTCAAATGGGTGGGTAGCCATGTTGGCCTGAAGTAACAGAACAAAGTTTGAGTCCAGTGGCACCCAAGAACTAACAAAGTTTAATTCTGTGTATAAGCTTTCGTATGCAGGCACACTTCTTCAGATATGTTGAAACAGACTTCCTCAAGCCTTGCGTATAGGTAGAGAGGGGCTAGTTGCCAGGAAAGGCTAATTAAAGTCAAGATACATAAGTAACTGAGTGACAAGTATAGCTAAAATTGGATTACAGCAGTTGGTAAGACCTGTGAATAGCAGCAAATTATCATACAAATAAGAGTTAACAAACAGATGTGAGAACTAAGTTTGAGCTGGCTAGTCTAGTTGGAGATGGAAAAGTTCCAAGTTGGGGCTGCTGCCTCCGTGGCAACAAAGAAAGCTGGGATGATAAGAAGAATGAGAAGCAGGAGAAAACTGCTCCCCCCACCCAATGCTTTGGTTACTGGGGCATCACCAGCACACAGTCCCCCAGCTGCATAGGAGATTTTGGCAGGACACCCCTCCACCCCACACATGGCTTTGGGAGGCAGTTGGGGGATGGTGACAAGTACAGGGCCAGCCAGCTTGGAGGTGGCCAGTGCTGCCGTGCATGTGGAGCATTAAAAAACCCATCAATAAAACTATTAATGAGGGAGGGGAGAGCTGAAGACGATCCTAGCTGAACATTGCTGGTGTTTTCCTTTGACAGGGTGTGAGAACAGAGAATAAGACACTATACCTTTTAGAGAAAAGGAAAGGAGGCAGTCACTCTGATGCCCTAAGAATGCGCACGCACACACCTCACAGTTCAGTATTTTTTTCACCAGTGATCAAAGTTTAATGATAAACTCATCCGAGTTAAAACATCATTAAACTCATCCCTGAGTTAAAAAAAAACCAAAGGACTTTTTTTTTGTTGCAAACTGCACCTGCCTACCTGCCTGATGAGCAGAATGCTTAACTATCTGAGCAAACTGGCTGCTTTGTGTAAGATGGGAGGAAGGCAAACATCTTTCAGAACTTTAAACTGCAGAGTCAACCCCTCCTTCCCTCCTTGATTCTGCAAAAAGAAAGGGAAGGGAGGGAGAAGTCTTGGCCCACACAGGCAAGACTGACACATTTGGGAGCAGGGAATCCCCAAGTCCTTTATATTTACCGATTCCTTCTTATCCTCTCTCTGGCTTTTTAAAAGTTTGCCTGAGCAGGAGAGGGCATGTCCCCTTTTGTCTTTGGAGAAGGAGAGAAAGAAAACAGAATGGGGAGGCAATTTCACCTAAAGAGAAGGAGGCAGAAATGGGGGAGGACAGTGAACAGCACTTAAATAACCGCAGAAACAATTCTACTTTAGAAAGGATTAGCGATTTGAAAGCGGATGAGAACAAAGAATCGCAGCAAAAGGAGTTTTGGTAACTGCGGGGCAACTGAGTGCTGGAAGCAGTCAGAATGCAGCTTCCTGTAAAACAAATGCAGAAACAAGAAAGAGTCCCAACACAAACAGTAAGTGAAAGCGGGAGGGAATGCAGAATGGAAGAATAGGATGCGCTCAGAAACCGAGGCAAAATATGGGTGCAGAAAGGGCCAGAGAAAGCTTTGTTTTGGGCAGCTGCTGTTTTCACCCATTTCCAGGGTGGCACCTTCAGAAGGCTTTGCTCAGATACCAGCATCGTGTGGAATGATATAGCATCTGTAATACCTTTGCTTTATTAATGATGACATTTTAATTGAATGTTCAATAAACCCTGCTCAGTACGAGAGGAACAGCAGGTTCAGACATTTGGTGAATGTTCAACAAGTACAGGAATGAGACTTCTATCACAGGCTACAACCACAAAAAATAGCAAAGATTCTCCAGCCATGGAGAGGTCTTTTAGAAGGGCACCAGGAAGAGGACGTAGAATTTCAGAAAGGGAGAAGATCCTGAAGCAGGCGCTTCCTTCCTTACCCACCAACAAAAACTTAGACTTAATGCTTTCTGGCAGAGGACCTGCACTGGATCGGGAAGGGGGAGGGGGTTGTGGTTACATAACCCACATTGGCCCATCATCTCTATGCAATGCAAATTTGTTATAATGGTACTTCCTGGTGTACGATTGGGATGGGAAGGGGTCAGATATATCTTGCTCTATTCTTGCAGTTCCAGTGCTGAGAAGAGACTAGCATTCAAAGAGTGCAATCCTATGCACAGTCACACCATTCTAAGCTGCTGAAATCAATCAGTCTGGACTGCATAGGATTGCACTGTAATTCACAGATCCTTGAATGCAGCTAGGATCTCTGCATGGCCACCTGTGGAACTGAACATTTATACTGGGATGGACACAAATAGGTATAATAAGATCTGAAGCAGGGAATCAGTTCAAAATGTTTAAAAATCACTGTTACACAGTACTAACAATTTTTCTAGTACGTCCCACTTAAGTGAAATGGAGATCTATAATAGCGCTGCCATGTTCCCATATTGTATTGTAAGCCAACACCACCTTTTCCACATAAAAAACTGGCTGAAAAACCCTTGAATTTAAATTGTTGCAGTTTATCAGGTAGCAGGACAAAATGATTTTTAAGGAGCTTATTTTGATTAACAAAAATTATGATAATACTAGGTTTTCAATTCTCTTCCATTTTACATAACTGAACAGCATCCAAAATATTTGTTATTTTTTATCTTCTTCCCTTTTAAAAAACTTCTATAAATATTACTGGCAAAAGAAAACAAGGAAAATGGTAGGGTACATTTGGAAGCAAGGGAAGAAAAAAAAAGGGGGGGGGGACATGCTACATCACCAAATTCAAAAATACCAGAACATTTTGTGAAATAAAACTGTGAAATGTAACAATGATATTTTCCTTTCCAAAAATACCAATTTTCGTGAAAAGTTGAATGTTTAAAAGAAATTCCATCAGCATTACCCACTGCGAACTGTAATGAAGGCAAGGAAGTTGTTAAGCAGGGGTTCTGTATAAAAAAATACATCCGCATTAAATACAGCAACACTCAGAGGCTTCTCACAGTAAGCTGCCTTTGCAGACGTATGAAAGATTGGAGAAAGTCAGACACTGCAGAACACAACTGGAAAGAAACACTTGGGCTACTTTCTTTATGTAGCCAAGAGCTACAAAGTCTCTTCCAAGAGCCAGAGAAGGAAGGAATGGAAGATGCTTTAAAGCTGATGCAATTGATAGGCTCCATTCTCTCAAGGGGGGGAAACTTTGTTATCAGTGAAGCTGAGAAACAATGGAATTATTCTTTACATCATTGTGATTACTGATGCTGCTCGTCAGACCTGAATGTGCAATATAAACACAGATCATTTCACTAAAGCATTCCAGTTCCAGAACCCTTCTGGGTTGCAAATAATTCCTTTCTTCCATCAACATAGTATGAGTGATACAAACTGAGAGTAAAGAGTACCAGCAGCAAGTACCGGGGGCGGGGGGGGGACTTCATTGTGTTCAGAAGATGTGATCTGTTATTTCTATTTTACATTATATCATACTAGATAAAATATCTGCAATACGATGGTGTCCTGTGGTGCTGGGATGTGCCCACAGCAGGGTAGACAGATGAGAATGAATTGAAATCCTCAGTTCTTTTGATGGTGAGTATTTTTAATCAAACTCTACACCGCAGTAAAAAGCTAAATTCTGTAACCGTATCTAAACAGGAAAAAATGCATATGATTGCATCCCAATCCTGTGGTGTGATCTGCATGCATTTTATTCATTTATTATTTATTTGGATTTATATCCCGCCTAACCACCAATGCCGGCTCTAGGTGGCTAACAGCAGTTAAAAAACAGCAATACATCAGTTAAGAAGAAGAAGAAGAAGAAGAGATTGGATTTATATCCCGCCCTCCACTCACTTGGAGTCTCAGAGCGGCTTACAAACTCCTTTTCCCTTCCCCTCCCCACAACAGACACCCTGTGAGGTAGGTGGGGCTGAGAGAGCTCTTTCCCAAGCTGTCCTTGAGAGAACAGCTGGTACAGAGCTATGGCTTGCCCAAGGTCATCCAGCCAGGTGCAAGTGGAGGAGTGGGGAATCAAACCCAGTTCTCCCAGATTAGAGTCCGCACACTTAACCACTACACCAAACTGGCTTAAAATCACATTCAGCTACACACAGCAACCAAAGAAGATAGTGGGAGTACAAAAAACCTCCAACACAAGAGCAGCGGCCCGTACCTCCCAGGCCAGGGAGCTTCCACCAGCAGATATCCCGGGCCAGAGAAATTTCAGCCGACCACTTTCCAGTGGCCCTTTTCCCCAGTGGCGGCTCCTAATTAAAGGCCTGGTGGAAGAGCTCTGCTTTGCAGGCCCTGCGGAACTGCAGAAGGTCCTGCAGGGCCCTGATGTTCTCCTGGAGCTCTTACACCAGTGGGGAGCCACCACTGAGAAGGCCCTGGTTCTGGTGGTTGCCAATCTGACCTCTCTGTGGCCAGGAATGGTCAGGCGGTGTTGTGTGCCTGACCGCAGTGCTCTCTGGGATATATATGGGGAAAGGCGGTCCCTTAGGTAGGCAGGCCCTGGCCATATAGGGCTTTAAAGGTTAACACCAGCACCTTGAACCGGATCTGGTATGCTATAGGAAGCCAGTGCAGCGACCTAAACACAGGCTGGATGTGGTCTTGCACCAAGAGACCCATCAACAGCATGGCTGCAGCATTCTGCACTAGCTGCAGCCTCCAGAGCTGAGACAAGGGCAGCCCCATGTAGAGAGCATTACAGTAGTCCAGCCTCGAAGTAACCATTGCATGGATCACTGTCACCAGGTCATTGCGCTCAAGGAAGGGAACCAACTGCATAATCAGCCGTAGATGGAAAAAGGTCCTCCATGGTTAAGGAAGCATCCAGGAGCACTCCCAAACTCCGGACCCATGGCGCTGGCACCAATGGTGCCCCCTGAAGGCTGGTAGTGGGATCCCTACTCCCGGTCCACTTCAATTCAGGCACATGCCCTCCATCTTCATTGGATTCAATTTCAATTGGGTCAGCCTGAGCCAGCTTGCTACATCCTGAAGCACCTGCTCCAGGTCACTTGGGGTGGCTTCAGACTGGCCACCCAACAACAGGTACAGCTGGGTGTCATCAGCATGCTGGTGACAACCCAGTCCGTGTCTCTGGGCAATCTGGGCAAGAGGGCGCATATAGATGTTAAAAAGGATCAGGGATAGCACCAACCCTTGCAGCACTCCGCATACCAGTGGGTGCCTTTGGGACATTTGCTCCCCCAGCACCACCCTCTGTCCCCGACCTTAGAGGAAGGAGACAAGCCATTGCAAGGTGAGCCCCTGAACCCCTGTGTTGGCAAGGCGGTGGATCAGTAGCTGATGGTCGACCGTGTCAAACACAGCCGACAGATCTAACAACACCAGCACCGCCGTACCACCCCGATCCAGATGCCATCGGAGATCATCTGTGAGGGCAACCAGTGCCGTCGCCATCCCGTAACCTAGCCAGAAGCCAGACTGAAACGGGTCCAGCGCGGAAGTGTCATCCAGAAAGCTCTGCAGCTGAATCGCTGCCGCCCTCTCCAGGATCTTGCCCAAATTGGGCAAGTTGGAAACCGGCCAATAGTTGGCCTGTTCAGCTGGATCCAATGATGATTTTTTCAGGAGGGGGTGGATCATCACTTCCTTGAGTGCCCCCGGGAACAGTCCCTCCTCGAAGGACTTGTTGACAATATCCCTAAGGGCACCTTGCAACCCTTCGCGGCTGGCATAAAAAAGCCACAAAGGGCATGGATCAAGGCTGCATCGCACAATCCATTCTTCTTGTGAGAGCCTCAAGGGAAGGATGGCTAGTAGTGAAGAGAACCTATTCCTGATACTTGGAATCCTTCCTTCCTCTTCTATCCCACCTTTTGGCATGACATGCCCCCAAAGCAGCTTACAGAATATTAAAACATATATACAATAAAATAACATTAGTATAAACATGAAAACACCACAACACAATAACCTATAAAGCAGTGAATGATGAGGATAAAATCAAAAAAAGTATAAAGCAATCTGAGCAGAGCACCTAAAAGCATAATTCATGAGAGACAGTTAAGAAAAAGGTAAGACAGAGCAAATAAGTTTTGATGGCCTTTAAAAAATGGCAATGACGTTGCTAATCAAACTTTTTAAGAGGGGGAAGGGAATTCTTGGAGCTGCCAGGGGAAAAGCCCTGGCAGGCATCGCCACTTGATAAACTGCACATTAAACCAGGCTTCACTAGAATATTTCATTATCTGGGTAAATTTATAGCAGAGAATGGTTCTTCCGGTATCTATCTCCCAAACCATTTATGGATTTAAAGGTCAAAACCTGCACTTCTAGAAATGCACAAAAACAAATAGGTAGCCAATGTAATCAGGACCAGCATTATCTCATCCTGGTGGTGAGTCCCAGACAGCAAATGGGCATTGCAGCAGTCTGATCTGGATGTTATCAGGGCATGACATCACTTTTCCAGGAAGGGTAGTAGTTGCTATACCAGCCTGAGCTGATAACAGGCTGTCCTGGCCATAGCCACCACAGATCAATAAGTACCCCCAAACTGAAAATCTGTTTCTTCAGGAGAAGTGCAACTCCATCCCCAATCAGTCATATCTCACAACTCAGATTAGTAGGAACCACAACCTGTTCACTGCCTTAAGATCCTGGTCCAGACTCATTGCCAAAAAGTGGGGGGGGGGAAGGGGGGGGGACTCAACCCGAAAAATAGCTGCGAACCGAGAATTATTATGAAAAATATAGACATTTATTAGGGTGTACACATAAATAAAACATAATAAAATCAAAAGAGACAGTCCAAGTATCAGACAATTAAAACTTAGTTCATAAGGAACTGATTGCAGTACGTCTCAAACTGATGGATAAAACTTTTGACCTAATAATAAGAAATATTGACCACTGAGGAAGGCCTTAGGGGCTGAAATGCGTATGGTCCTTAGATCCACACTTCCTTACCTTGCTTTGTGTGCGCGTGCAGTGCGGGAAAGCAACAAAGTCAGTCTCCATGTGCAGCCCTCCAGCTCCTCTAGGCTGAACTGAGGGCTGCTGGGGGGGTGGAGCTTAACTTCCAGGAGGAAGCAAGCCCCCGCTGTGACTTCCTTCTCTCCTTCTCTCCCTCCCAGTCCCAACCCAGCCTCTGAACGTAGTCTCTGAAAGCAGAGGGGGAAAACCCTCTCTTTCAAAATGGGCTGGAACCTGCCCCCGGGGGAGGCTCAGCACCATCTGGAAATGTTCTGGGGGGGGGGGCTTGTGCTCCACAACCCCCCTGAAGATGACGCCTATGCTGATGGAAGGAATCCAACCATGTTCTGCTGTCCGTACAGCCAATTTGGTAGTTAGCAGCACCTGGAAGGGACCTTTCCCACTGGGGTGCCAGAGGGTTATTCCTCCAGGTTATTCCTCCTTCAGTTTCCAGGCCGATGCTTATGGACAGTGAACTCGAACAGCATCTTTGTGCCAGTCACACACCTCCTGTCAGAAACAAAATGAGATGGACAGAAACTTTTCCACATAGCAATGAAGGGGTAGTAAGGGAGCCTCTTTGTCCTCCAGTTGAACTCAGGGAGATACACTCCAACCCCCTGCTTATTAGAAACCCTCCCTGGTCCTGCCAATCTTCCCAAATGTATGTAATTCCCCAAAAGTATTAACCTTTTTCTTTGGCCCATTCCAGAACCTCCTTGAGAGCCCATAATTCACAAGAATGGGCCAACTAATTATTTGAACACCGACGGTTTCTTGCAGCACCTGTCCTTTGACTATAGCATACTCATTACGCCTTTGACCACTTATTGTTTATAAAAGCCCACCCACATAAACAGTTATCACCCTCTTGTGGTTTAGGGAGAACATCTTGTAGATTTACTCCAAACCTGGTTTGGAAATTAATATAATCTCTAAGCCACCACGTGCTTTGTTTTCTCTGTCTTTCTGTCGTTATACCACTTAGCCCTGGCAAACTTTTTCTAAATTCCTGTTAACATAAACCTTTTGCTACAAAATCATCTCTCATATTGTGCCATCAGGCTGATTTTGCCTTTAACAATTTTTTACCTCCCATTAACACAAACTTCTCATACTGTGGTTCAACCAGAGGTCCGTTGGAGCAGGAGCACACAGGAGCGCAGCTCCGGGAGTGAGGAGCCCCGGGGGCGGGCACATGACCAAGCCTCGCCTGCTCCTTGGCTTCCCCGAGCAGTGCAGAGGCTCAGCGCCCCGGGGAAAGCCCTGCTAGGGTCTTTATTGTTTTGAATGTTTTGTTTTAATATTGATAATTTTTTCATTGTTCCTTTTATGACTGTGTGCTGCTTTTCTAGAGACTTGCTCAAGGTGGCATATAAAGTTTCTAAGTATACCATTTTTTATCTGGGCACATGGCATATAAGTACTGGAGAAATTTTACCAACCCTTCAGCAGCTTCCACCCCATCAGTTTGGTGTAGTGGTCAGGAGTTGGACTCTGATCTGGGAGAACCGGGTTTGATTCCCCACTCCTCCACATGCAGTTGCTGGTGTGACCTTGGGCCAGTCACAAGCTCTCTCAGAGCTGTTCTCTCATGAGCAGTTCTCAAAAGACCTCTTTCAGCCCCACCTTCCTCACAGGGTGACTTGTTGTGGGGAGGGGAAGGGAAAGGGATGGTGCACATGTCTTGGGTATCTCAATCTACTTGAAACCTGGTGGTTTCAAGGGAGCAGGAAGAGAATGAGGGTGTGTTCTTTACGCTTCTTTTTATTGCACAAAGTATTGGATGGGGAAGGGAATGGAGGAAGAGCAGGTCAGTTTCACTCACCTGTGGAGTGGAGCCTGAGGGGTGGGTGTTGCCTTCTGACACACTTCCGATATCTTAGGGGGGGGGTGGCATATGCAAATGAGTTATGCAAATGAGTTATGCAAATGAGTTCCTGCACCTCTTTTTCTACGAAATGACCCCTGAGTCATTGTATACAGAGGGGAGGGCCACAGATTGAGGGTTGTCAGTCTGGGGGGGGGGACCTTCCCTGCACATTTTGACATCTTGTTTCTTCTTTTCTCTATATATACACTTATATATAACGTTCTGAAGCCTTTTGCTTCTCTCTACCTAAGGTTTCCTTTCATGACTTTTATAAACACACATGCCCAGTGAGAGACCTCAGTTTTTCTCTTTTCCACTAAATGTCTCTCCCTCTTGGAACATGCTGTTATATACACTTTCCTCAATTCAACATATTAAAACCCATTTTGCTTTAGACAAGACAAACTTATATTTTTCCACCAAATGGGGGGTATATTACCACTTTGTAAATATGAACTTTCTAAGGCTTATGCAGTAATTTCTCTCTCTCTCTCTCTCTCTCTCTCTGGCAAAAGAGGGGGGAGCAGCTTTACTCGCCAATCACCCTCCATCACCAGTCTTACCCAGAGGAACCCGCCTGCAAGTTCAGCAGCAGCATGATTTCTGCTAAACTCCTGTTACAGTGTAAAAGAAGTAAGAGTTCTTTATGCAACTGACCCAGTCACAGTTTGTGCTGAGCAGTGTTTGCAATCCAAGCCAGTGTATCCCTCTTGCCTTACTATAGCACCCGGTCAAAGCCAGGGAACTCTCTTTAGTCCCTAACACATGCTAACTCGCAGGGCTTTTTTTGTAGAAAAAGCCTAGCAGGAACTCATTAGCATAATAGGCCACACCCAATAGCAAAAACTCATTCACATATTAGGCTCCCACCCAGGATTGACTTCCCCAGGTGCCCTGCGGCTTGTGGGGTGCATGGGGAACCTGAGGGAAGGAAGGCAGTTTCTGGATCGGCTTCCCCAGCTGCGAGGCGCCTGGGGAACCGAAGGGGGGGGGGAGGCTGTAGGCGTGGCCAACTCGGAAGCCAGCCGGAACTCCATTCCTGTGCGTTCCTGCCCAAAAATAGCCCTACTAACACTCATTTTGATCAGGAAGTGTTCTCTGGGCAAGAATTTAACTACCCACAAGCCATTTCCTCCTAACTGGGCAGCAACTCAAAAATGTGTGGTTGCTCCAGCCAGGAGGGGGATTTCCAGAAATTTCATTCATTCTCCAAGAGACATTTCATATCTATTTACTAATGGTTTATATTATGCTATCTGAGTCTGTCAGCACGTGACACAGAAGTCCTAATTAAACGATGTGTCCCAGAAAACGAAGCTGAGCCTCTTTGGAATCTAAGGAAGGGAGGGGGTGTTCATGCGTGTCTGCATGTCTTCCCAATCTCCCCAAACGACTGAACTACCTATAATTCCTATAGTCACTTTACTTTATGCTGCCTATATGTAGTCCTGGGGTCTTAAAAACTGACCCACCTCTGAAGGAACTCCAATAGGACTTTCACTCAGAGGTGGCAAGTGAGCCTTCAACTGGCAGATCTTAGAAATTTAGACAGGTGGCATTACCACATATTCATATTTCTCCCGCCCTTTCTTCACCTTCCCTGAGGAACCTGCTTCAAGGGATTCGTTTTAGTTATAATTTTTAACCGTATCTCATTAATGTTGCCTTTTCCCTTAGCAATTTGAATCTGTCCTGATGGAGACAATACTTATTAATTCCCTAGAGTCACTTCTTCCCCTAAATTCTCATCTATTTCCTTTGTCACTCTCTACCTCTATGTATTCTATAACTGGAGCCAGGATAGATGGTCTACATGAAAGTGGCAGGTTACCCAGAGCGCTCCATTCAGTAATATTCAGGAGATCTGGGTAGAGGCTGGCATTCCCTGTCCCAGAAAAGCTCTGGCCCGCAATCACATAGTAGTCCACCTCATTCATCTGAACATTTCCCCTACTATATAACTCTCTAATTTGTTCCCAGTGTTATTTCCAAAGGTGCAATATCTTGATCATTTTAGTCCTTCTCTCCTTTTATTACCTGGCCTCGCCATCTGGTCATATATACCTTGCCAAACCTTCACAAATCACCCCATGGGGGGGGACGGGACTCTAAAGTCATTTTATCTTAAAACTTTTGCCGGAGGACTTCCCTCCTGAATATCATTAGTCCTCCATTGACTTTCCTTGTTTCTCATTTTTCTTCAAGACCTACCAAGACACTTCACACACACACTTCACACTTTGTTCACTCACCCTCTGATCGTGGGTGTTCACCACAGAGGGGGTCCACACCCAACCCTAGAGCCTCTTTCAGGCCAGGCGTGCCACAAGGTGTCGTCTTCCAGCCATCAAGACAAGACAAGAAAACATGGGACTAACAAAACATTCAACGTACATAAACTGAGTCCACTCGACTGCAGGAACACCACCTGCTTTGTAAGAGGCGAGAGAAAAACGAGACTGCCCGTTCACAACACTCTCGTCTCATGGGAGAGTGCTAACTGCCTGTCGGGACCCTCCCCAATGTTAGCCTTCCCTGGAGAGTTGCTAAGTTCCTGTCGGGACCCTTCCCATCCTTAGCCTCTCCTGGACCACCTGAGTTCAGTACACTGGGTCACACCCAAATTACTTACCCAGGCCCATGCACTTGGCTTGCGTGATCCTTCAGAACTCTGGACTCCGGACCCTCAGGGTGAAGAAACGCCTTTCCCTGTCAAAGAACGTTCGCTCTGAGCCTTGATCTGGTTTTCCTGTCCCCCAGGTCGATGCAGCCCCCAAGGGAACTACTGAAAAACAGTTGGGTGCACCTTTCCCATTTGGAAGCAGCAACACCGCTGGGTGGTTAACAGGAAAATCCCACTTCTAACACCAGAACTGTTATGGACAAAAACTTGTCCAAGGAATAAAAGGGCAAAGTCAAACAGTGAACGTAAACTTTTACTGTGCAGGGAACACCCAAGACAGGAGTTCCAATTATCATTGCTGTCATGGCATTATATACAGCATCATATAATTACATGCAAAAACACGGCCTATGACCCGTCGCGTTGTGGTTTTGTTCTGCTGCCCATAGGCTGAGGCGGCCAGAGGTAGAGACTACGTGAAACCACCTACCAGAAAATGCCCCTTCCTTAAACCTTATTGAGTTCCAAATTTGGTAAATTAAGAATAACATATACTTAAAGGTTCCCAGAATTCCTTGCACTTGTAAGCCACCTTCTCTACTAAGCGCTATGTGGTTTCAATCTAAGTTGCAAAAGCTAGCTAGTTTCTTGTTCTCCCATAAAAGTTGGGTGCTCTTTCCCATAATCTGTCTTGTGGCCAGCTCAGTTTAGTTCCCTTTTCTTGTAACAGGTATCTTTTGGCCTGTTATTTCCTATCTTTCCCTGCAAATGAGTTTAGGCAAACTATAGGGCTGCCAAGTCAGCCCGAGGGGCGGGGGATCCCCCGCTACAGGGGTTCCCGATCCGCTGGCCAGCATTTGGCCGGCGGGGGGAACCCCACCCCCGAAGTCGTCCAGTTCCCCAACGTAATGACGTCACCCGGAAGTGACATCATCACGTTGGGGACGTTGCCGGGACGACGCTCTAGCAATCGCCCCAAAACTCTATGGTACCATAGAGTTTTGGGGCGATTGCCAGAGCGTCGCCCTGGCAATGCCCCCAACGTGATGATGTCACTTCCAGGTGACATCATCGCGGCGCGAAGCTCCCGGTGACAGGAGGACTTCCCCCCACCGGTGAGTGAAAACTACTTGGCAACCCGAGCAAACTAACATGCTCTTAGCTAACAAAAATGCTTTTTATGATATTAAGATATATTTCAATAATGGAAGGTTGTATCAATCAAAATTATTATTGCCCCCCCACACCTGTATCTCTGCTCTCGTTCTGAGGGAAAGTATGAAGAAAGAGTTGCTTCTTATAGCCAGCATACTCCATCTATGAGAAAAAGAGGTCAATGTACTAACTTCTGTTGTACTGAAGATGCAAATCACACTGTTCTAAGCAAAACAAATTGGGGCAGCTTTTTTTTGCGCCCCTAAAATAATAGCACTCTAGTTGGTACATGAGTTAAAGAAAAAATTTAAAAGAGTAAGGATTGGTAGATCGCAACAACATGCTCGTCAGAGGTGACGGAGATGGTATGCACACGAAGAATGAAAAGAGAGTGAGCAGCCAAATTCAAGCAAGAAACATCTGCTTGTTGTTGGGAGAAGTGTTCTCCCTATAATGTGTATTACTCTGCTGTACCTTCTTTACATTACAGAAAGAGAGCTGTAGCTGCAACCCATGTTTTATTTCAGTACCTGAAGACAGGCTTTTCTGAATGGACTGGAAAGTCCATGAAAAGTCAGCTGTGATCAAGTCTTACACCGCAACGACAATGTCGCATCAAACGGCACAATCAAATTCTCCAACCACTTGGAAGCACTTTCCTCTACCGTATCTTTCCTAACTTTGTACCAGCTGGCATTAAGAAAGAACAGCAAAGGTAACCTTCGCCCTGGATGATTAGCTAATTTTTAATTAGCTCACAATGCTCTTTGTGAGCTACGCTTCAAAAATCCTGAACGAAGGAAGTTACTCCTCTTTGGTGTCGTCCCATGCACATGTGAGAGTGATGACTATTCCACCACACACGCAACACATGACATTTCAGCTGGGTCCTTTTCAACTGCGAGAGAGAGAAACAGTCCTGGAAATCAAGGGGCTCGATTTTGCCAGCCTCCAATCAAGAGAAGCCAAAGGCATCCTACTCACTTGTGTGAAGGCTGTAGGCCTGGGCTGATTATGACACACAATGAAAAGCATTTTGCGCCAATAATACATCTTAAATCAGAAAAACAAACCTTGCCTAAGAGGATGCTTCACCTATCTGAGCAGATGGGAGAGCCAGGCTGCCATAGATGCACATTCATATCTTCAAATGACGGCTCGTGACACATCCAGTTTTGAGCAATACCCTCAAGAGCTGGATTCTGATGCCAATATCCAGACTAAGTCTCCTGATTTTTGTAAGGCTGTCCAAATGAAGGCAGGTACAATAGAGAGTGTGATCTGCTCTTGCACACTGCTGCAGGTTAGAATATCTTAGAGACTCATCCAGCATTTAAAAACAGTGGTGCTGTTATAATTAGAAACACTGAGACTTCTACAGATATCACTAAGAAATCCTACTGGAAAGAAGAAAAATCCACAGCATACTAGGTTATCATCATCATCATCATCATCCCTTTTATTGGCATACTAGCATACTAGGTATGAGTGACGCATAGTGGTTAAGAGCATCAGACTAGTCTCTGGGAGACTAGGGTTGCCAGCCTCCAGGTGGGGCCTGGGGATCTCCCGCTTTTACAACTGATCTCCAGCTGACAGAGATCAGCTCCCCCGGAGAAAATGGCTGCTTTGGAGGGTGGACTCTATGGCATTATACTATGCTGAGGCCCCTCTCCACCCCAAACCTCGCCCTCTCCTGGCTCCACCCCCAAAGTCTCCAGGTATTTTCCAACCCAGACTTGGCAACCCTATGGGAGAGCGAGGTTCGAATCCCCACTCATGCAATGGATGCTCTCTGGGTGACCTTGGGCCACATACTCTCTCAGCCTAGCCTACTTCACAGGGTTGTTGTGCAGATAAAATGGAGGCGAGGATTACAATGTAAGCTGCTTTGGGCCCCCACTGGAGAGAAATGCAGGGTGCAAATAAATAACTAAAAAGGATCTTTCAAGCAAAGGAAGCTTGTATATACCAATGTGCATCAGTTCTGCATTACCTTAAAGCCATCAAGACCTTTAAAGAGCTAGCAGGACCTCCTGTGCTCGCTGTTTATGCCACCTGGCTGGAGGCAAGAGGCTGAGAGAGATTATTCAGTTCACCTGAAAGGATACCTCTCCCTTGTGGCTCATAGAGAAATGGCTGTCAGGGTTCTTACGAAGGGACCATTTGCCAGTCAACGTGGTACTGGAGTCGAGGCCACTCAAGGGTCACCGGGTTCAATGCTCTGTCCAAGCCAGCCACTATCTCCACAACAGGATCCAGTTTGGATTATATATTGTGCTCTGCATGTAATTTTAACTGCACAGTGTTGAAACTTCCCAGGTTCATGAATGCATATTGTTATGTATTGACCATGCGGTCGCCATGTGCTCCCGTAATGGCGGCCGCCATGAGGCCAGAGCACATGGCCAAGAAACTACCTGAGCTTCAGCCAGGTAGAACAAAGGCCAGGTGGATTCTAACCGGCCACCAATCATGTACCTAGGTTTCTCCCAGGGAACCTATGAGATGTAAATAGACTGATAATAGCCTATCAGGCCAGTTGGGCGGGGTCAGGGGATTGTCCCTGACCAGCATAAAAGGAGGGCTCGGGGCCCTGGGTTGTATGCTTCATCCGGACCAGCAATAAAGATCTAGCTGTTTCACTGTTCCATGGACTCCTGACTCCAATACTTCTCACATATCAAATGTGAAAGGGGACATGGCTCAGCATTAGTGTATCTGCTCTGTATGCAAAAGGCCCCACCGTTTCCAGTTAAAAGGATCAGAAAATAGGTGATATGAAAGACCTCTCCTGAGACCCTAGAGACCCACTGACAATCAGAGCAAACAACGGACCAATGATCTGGCTCAGTGTAAGGCAATTTTATGTGTAAAAACAAAGCAAAATATGTAGATACTTATGCAGTTCAGTGCCCTATCTACACCTACAGGTGATGGCTGGAGATCTCTTGGAATTACAGCTGGTCTTTAGATGACAGAGATCCATTCCCCTCGAGAAAATGGCTGCCTTGGAAGGCATAGAGTATTATACCCTCTAAGGCCCCTCCCCACCTCAAACCCCACCCTCCCTAGGCTCCACCCCCAAAATCTCCTGGTATTTTCCAACCCAGAGCTGGCAAGCCATCTCTTCCGTATACTCATGCTTTTCCTGTGGCATTATCGTGATTCTCCAAGGAAATGTCTGGCAGCAAAGGTTATTGGATTGGGTTACCTTCAAGCGGTAACATTACGAAAACCCTTGTGAAAGATTGCCAGGCTGACAGTGACCATGAGTGACAATGACTGCCAGCTTATTCTGGTAAAAGCTACAGGCTTTGCTGCTGTACATTCATTCATTCATTCATTCATTCATTCATTCATTCATTCATTCATTCCATTTGTATCCCACCCTCCCCGCAAACAAGCTCGGGGCGGCTTACATTGATCGGTCCCAAGTACCATAAAATCCACATAAAACAATTAAAGATAATCATATAATCATAAAGGGCTACTAGTTGTTATAATAATCATTCCATCATTGATTAAAATGGCATGCTATATGATGGTAGCAGCAGACAATTTCCGACTCAGTTGTCTTCTGACGTCATGTGATCGTGTGCTGGATCTCAAAGCTGAGGGCAGCCGATAACCACAGATGTTGGTGGTAGTGGTGAGGGCGGCTCCTAGTTGAAGGCCCGGTGGAAGAGCTCTGTCTTGACGGCCCTGTGGAACTGTAAAAGATCCTGCAGGGCCCTGATCTCTTCCAGGACCTCATTCCACCGGTATGGAACCACCACTAAAAAGGCCCTGGCGGCAGTGAGCCTGGCATCTTTGGGGCCCGGGAGGGTCAGTCAGTTTTGTGACCCTAGGGCTGCCAAGTATTGAAAACTCACCATTGGGGGGGAGTCCTCCTGCCGCCGGGAGTTTCTTCTGGCGCGCGCGCTTTGCGCGCGCGCCCATCGACGTCACCAGAAGTGACGCAGCACGTTGGGGGCGTTGCCAGGGCGATGCTCTGGCAATTGCCCCAAAACTCTATGGTATCATAGAGTTTTGGGGCGATTGCCAGAGCATCACCCTGGCAACGCCCCCAACGTGCTGCGTCACTTCCTGTGACGTCATTACGTCGTCCTTGCAGCCCTATGTGACCCAGACCGTACTTGGCAGCCCTATGTGACCCAGACCGTAGTGCTCTCTGGGGTATATATGAGGAGAGGCAGTCCCTCAGGTATGTCAGACCCTGGCCATATTGGGCTTTAAAGATGAGTACCAGCACCCTGAAGTGAATTCGGTATGCTATTGGCAGCCAATGCAGTGCCTTCAGCACAGGCCGGATGTGCTCCCATCTAGGAAGGCCCATCAAAAGCCTGGCCGCAGCATTCTGCACTAGCTGCAGCTTCCAGATTTGTGACAAGGGCAGCCCCATGTAGAGAGTGTTACAGTCTAGTCTCGAGGTGACGTGTGTGTGTGTGTGTGTGTGTTTTCCAGTCTATGTACAATTGCATCCTACTGCAGTTAAGGGCACACGTTGGTGGTTCAGAATGTACGTGCCAAAGAATGTGGGCAGAGGGTACTCAGATTACTCACATTTATGTATCATAATAAACAGACATAACAAGGAGCCACTCTCTCAGTAGAGGGAAAGCTTGTTCTCGGGGGGGGGGGGGGGCTGGGAAAGAAGAAAAATAGGGCCGGGCAGGACATCCACTGTAGCCTCTTGCGAAAGAACAGGTACTTTTCTGCAAGAGGTACAAGTCTGATACAGTCGTCCCAAACATTCTTTGCCCTAGGCCTCTTGAGAATCAGTTCTTGAGTGTAAAAGTCTCAAGCACAGCATCATGCAGGGGTCATTGCGTAGAAAAAGAGGTGCAGGAGCTCATTAGCATAACTCATTACCATAACTCATTTGCATATGCCACACCCCCTAACATACCAGAAGTGTGTCAGAAGGCAACACCCACCCCTCAGGCTCCACTCCACAGGTGAGTGAAACTGACCTGCTCTTCCTCCATTCCCTTCCCCATCCAAGACTTTGGGCAATAAAAATAAGCGTAAAGAACACACCCTCATTCTCTTCCTGCTCCCTTGAAGCCACGAGGTTTCTAGTAGACTTGAGATACCCAGGACATGTGCACCACCCATCCCTTTCCCTTCCCCTCCCCACAACAAGACACCCTGTGAGGTAGGTGGGGCTGAGAGAGGTCTTTTGAGAACTGCTCATGAGAGAACAGCTCTGAGAGAACTTGTGACTGGCCCAAGGTCACACCAGCAGCTGCATGTGGAGGAGTGGGGAATCAAACCCGGTTCTCCCAGATTAGAGTACAACTCCTGACCGCTACACCAAACTGATGGGGTGGAAGCTGCTGAAGGGTTGGTGAAATTTCTCCAGTACTTATGTGCCATGTGCCCAGATAAAAAAGGGTATACTTAGAAAATGTAGATGCCACCTTGAGCAAGTCTCTGGAAAAGCAGCACACAGTCATAAAAGGCACAATGATAAAATTATCAATATTAAAACAAAACATTAAAAACAATAAAGACCCTAGCAGGGCTTTCCCTGGGGCGCTGCGCCTCTGCACTGCTCGGGGAAGCCGAGGAGGGGGCGGGGCTTAGTCATGTGCCCACCCCCTGGGCTCCTCACTCCCAGAGCTGCGCTCCTGTGCGCTCCCGCTCCATCGGACCCCTGGCATCATGTATAAGTTATGCATAATCAACATTTTCAGAAAGCCTCTGCCCTACTTGCACATGCCAAAGTGACTAGTTATGCCCCCAATCATAAGTGACAATATTAAGTATTTATTTCATACTCAGGAATTGGTTCCTAATGCAAAAATGTAAACTATAAAGCAGACCTCACTCTCCAGACTATCAAATATTAGCCAGATGGTAGGCGCAGCTACAAAATGTTGGATTTCTACCATCTCTAGCTATGTACAGAAGAAACAAATCATATAAGCTGCTTTGGTATGGGTAAGAGTGTATTCTGAAGTCAGTAAGGGTTAGATGCAGTTTTTCTTATGATTTCAGAAATTGCAAGTGTTTAATCACATTGGATCATATATATGGTTGCACATATATAGATTGGGGTTTAGCTGCACAGTGTGCATGTGTGTGCAATCAAGGAAAAGAACATTTCACCACTGAAAGTCCCACTAAAAGTCCACTTGTATACTTGAGCAATATATCTCCATGCAAATCTCAACAAAATCAGTGGTGGAAGTGGGGTGGCTCCAGGATCTTTAACTCATGTACAGTTCCACAGATCTGTCTCCATTTTATCCTGGCTAACGTAGCTTGGAAAAGCTCTGAATTCCAACTTGTACTGTTATTGTAATCAGGGGTCATTTCATAGAAAAAGAGGTACATGAGCTCATTAGCATAACTTATTTGCATTTGCCACACCCCCTGACATCACCAGAAGTATGTCAGAAGGCAAGAAAGAAAGGAGAGAGAGAGAAGAAAGAAAGAAAGAAAGAAAGAAAGAAAGAAAGAAAGAAAGAAAGAAAGAAAGAAAGGAAGGAAGGAAGGAAGGAAGGAAGGAAGGAAGGAAGGAAGGAAGGAAGGAAGGAAGCTGGTAGAGAGGGGACAGCTACTAATCCAAGCCTGAGAAGTACCACTATTCTGGGAGGAAAGCTTCAGTGGTGGCTGAAGCCTTCAGAAGGCTGGTCGGAGGAACAAGGACCTCTCCAGGGGACGGGGTTGTTTTGCTGCAGCCATGACACAAGCAGGCATTCCCCCTTGGGTGGGGGGGCTGGCACCAACTCCCGGAGCTGTGCTCCCCCGAGCTCCTGCTCGAAAGGTCCCCTGATTGTAATGAGTTATTAGTTCTATATGCTATATAGCAACAACAAGCAGAGAAAGTTAATCACCAATTGAACCAAACTGGCAAAAAGGCACTGTGAGCGTGGAATGCTCTTTAGTAATGGCTAGGTACTGTTATTTCCTGTGTTCATGTGCTTTCATGTGCCAGGAAAGAACACTCTGATACCATGGCAGGGCTGAATTAAAACCAACAGGAGCAACAATATGAACATCACTTGAGTGGTACCTCTTATGCATAGGGTTGTCAGCCTCCAGGTGGGGCCTGGAGATCTCCTGCTTTTACAATTGATCTCCAGCTGGCAGAGATCAGCTCCCCTGGAGAAAAAGGCTGCTTTGAAGGGTGGACTCTATGGCATTGTGCCCTGCTGAGGCCCCCCCCTCCCCAAACCCCGCCCTCTCCTGACTCCACCCCCAAAGTCCCCAGGTATTTTCCAACCCAGACTTGGCAACCCTACTTATGCACAGAATACAACATCTACATAGTGAAAAGAGCCTCAAGTAAGGGAGGTTGGTGAAAGACGATCATCATGTTCACTCTTAAAATGAAAGTTAACACAGATAATTCAAAGGCGCCCAATAGTATTACACAACATTGTAGCAGTAGAGATGAAAGCACAGCTGGCAAAGGATAAGAGTGCAATGGCTACAGGCAGAACCGGGTTGGGGTGAAGGTCACATTCCCATCTCTTGCAGAAAATTAAATAAGACTTTTTCTGGGCACCCATCACATTCCTGTTTAGCATCTTATCGCCAGCTGCAGCCAGGCACAGGAGGAACACCAATAGCTTTAACATTTCTAGTACTTCCTCTATTAACATCTACCAAAGTCTTGGAAAGTAATATTTCAGCATAATTGTACCTGGCTTTTGAGCTCTAAGCATCATGAGACAAAGGAGAGTGGCTGTGGGAGGTAAGACATGTACAAGCAAGAAAGTGACAGCATGAAAAGCAACTGAGATACCGCATTCCTCGGCAAACCTATCAGAGAAAATGAATGCTGATTAGGGTTGCCAAGTCTCTTTACCTTACCGGCGGGGGGGGGGGGGAGTCCTCTGCTGGCCGCGCGCCGGGCAACCTCACCGGAAGTGACGTCAGCACGTCGGGGGCGTTGCCAGGGTGATGCTCTGGCAACGCCCCTGACGTGATGGCGTCACTTCTGGTGACGTCGCCTGGCGCGGGGGAAGTCGTCCAGGCTGGACGACTTTGGGGGCGGGGTTCCCCCCGCTGGCCGAATGCTGGCCGGCGGATCGGGAACCCCTGTAGCGGGGGATCCCCCGCCCCCCGGGCTGACTTGGCAGCCCTAATGCTGATGCCTAGTGGGACTGCTGTTGGGCCTAAAAAAGCAGAGCAGGAAGAGCCTGCAGTTTCCAAATAAACCAAATTACCTGGCTAAATACTGTGCAGTAACAGAACATTTAACCTAGAATGGCAAAGACGATCAAAAAGTTGTTTAGAGAAAAGAAAAACAACAGTTGCCCGGGGCCACATTTGTTACCTTGGCTCCTGCTGATGCATTTGGGAGGGAGACAATCTATCATCAAGCTAAGAACAATGGGATATGGGACAGCTAGCTGCCCGCGCCATCCCTGACCATGCAAACTGGAATTATGATTGTACAAGAGGCGGGCCCGCAATACTCGCCGGGGGGGGGAGTATTCCCCACAGCTCCCGGCCTGCAGAAGCAGGAGGAGCTCCACAGGAGGAGGAAGCGGCAGCAGGTAAGCCTTCTCCCTCCTCCTCCCCCCCCCGGCACTGGTGAGGCTGAGCGGCTCACAGCTGCTGGCCCGCCGAGCCGCCTCCCACCCCCTCCCTCATTCAACCAGAGGTGGCAGTGGCGAGGCCGGAGGCCCGCCAAGCTGCCTCTCCCGTTCAAATGGCAGCGGCGAAGCTCGAGGCCTGCTGAACCGCCTCCCAGCCCCTCCCCTTTTCAACCAGCAGCAGCGGCGAGTCCCGAGGCCTGCCGAGCTGTCTCCCACCCTCTCCCCCATTCAACCGGCAGCGGCGAGGCCAGGGCCTGCCGAGCCGCCTCCACCCCCTCCCCTGTTTAACCGGCGGCGATGAGGCCCAAGGCATGCCGAGCCGTCTCCCACCCCCTCCCCAACAGCAGCCACAGCGTTCTCTGCGGACGCGCGGAGAACGCTTTAACTTTTCGGGGGATTTAAAGATCCCCCGAAAAGTTTTTTAAACATTTAAGATTTTTTCTGCCCATGGGGGGAGTGTCCCCCGTGTGTAGAAACCCCACCCCCCAAGTGCCCCCCCGCGCGGATTGAGGTATCCGCACGGGGGAGGGTACTTGGGAATTAGATATATAGATCCTCAGACATTCTGATTACTTAAGTGTCAGCATGCATTCAATGTAAATACTGCAAACACAGCCTAATGCAGGGGTTGATAACCTTTTATGGCCTGAGTGTCGAAATTCCAAAACGTCTACCTGTGAAAAAATTTGCATACCACCAGACCCGGGGGGGGGGGGGGATGATGAGGGTGTACTTGGTCAGACACACTGGGAGAAAGTGAGCCCAATGGCACTGTCAGCCTCTCAAGGGCTTGCCTCAGACCTGCCTTGTGTCTGTATTGGTCTGGGAGTTGATTGTGGGCATCAGTCATCTCTGTGGCCTTTCCTTACACCACTAGCCCCAGGGGTGCTGCCAATATCTCAGGGGCTCTCCTCAGCTGCTTGGGCAGAGAACCAATCTTGCATGCCAAACAAAATGGTCTAGCTCAGGGGTGGGCAAACTTACTCAGCTTAAGAGCCACCTAGAACGGGGGTGGCCAAACTTGCTTAACGTAAGAGCCGCATAGAATAAAAATCAGATGTTTGAGAGCCACAGGACATGAACGAGTATTACCTGCTTTTATTGGAAAATAAGCAGATTTGCTTTTTATTAACATTAAATGAGACTGCCAAAAATAATAACAAAAGGGGTAAAAGCAGATATTGATAATTGCCTACCTAAGGGACCGCCTTTCCCCATACATACCCCAGAGAGCACTACGGTCAGGCACGCAACATCGCCTGGCCCTTCCTGGCCCGAGAGAGGCCAGGCTGGCTACCACCAGGAGTAGAGCCTTCTCAGTGGTGTCCCCCTACTGGTGGAACGAGCTCTCGGAAGACATCAGGGCCCTGCGGGACCTTTTGCAGTTCCGCAGGGCCTGCAAGACGGAGCTCTTCCACCAGGCTTTTGGGGCCGCCGCTGGGGAAAATGGCCACCGATAGGTGGCCAGAGAAGTACACAGGCCCGGTATAACAGTTGATGGTAGCCTCCTGGCTGTGGGGAGTAGTTGTTGCCCTGGTGTTGGTATTTGAAATGGCCACCAATTGTATCTGTAACTGCCGCCAATTGAAATTGTATTGTATTGTATTGTACTAATTTATATTTGTTTGTATTGATTTTAATGTTGTGAGCCGCCTAGAGCCGCTTGTGTTAGGGCTGCCAAGTCAGCCCGGGGGGTGGGGGATCCCCCGCTATAGGGGTTCCCAATCCACCGGCCGGCATTCGGCCGGTGGGGGGAACCCCGCCCCAGAAGTCGTCCGGCGAGGACGACTTCCCCCATGTAATGACGTCACCCGGAGGTGACGTCATTACGTCGCCGTGGCGCGCACGCAAAGCGCACGCGCCAGAAGAGCTCCCGGGGGGAGAACAACTCCCCCCCGCCGGTAAGTCGCCGGTACTTGGCAGCCCTAGCTTGTGTTGGTCAGGTGGGATATAAATCTAAATAAATAAATAAATAAATAATGATATTAATTTGTCCAATGATATTTGTTTGCTAATGATATTTAGCTTCCCCAGCCGCCCTGCCGGGAGCCACATAATATATGTGAAACAGCCGCATGCAGCTCCCGAGCCACAGTTTGCCCACCCCTGGTCTAGCTCATCGCTGTTTGGCATGTGTCCTGAGGGTTGTCTAGCTAAGTCAAACTGAAACAGAGCTCATGGAACAGAAGAGTCCTAGTTCGGAAGGCATTCCAGAACTACCTGCCAGTAGGGACAAGGGTTCCAGACCAGTATGAGTTTAATGAACGAGAAGGAAAATAAACAACTTGGATAGGACTGGAAAATGAAACCCTAACTTTGAGGACAAAAAAATAAAAAATAAAGCTGGCACATTTCAAGGAAACCAATGAAGGATGAAGAAGACTGTAGAGAACATAAAGTGTGCCATGTTTCATCAATTTCCACTTCAGTGCCAGACCTGAAATATTCAGCATACCCTATCTGCTAAGCATCATTGGGGTGCAGTGACTGAAGTGTGCGGTTCCAGTCATCCGATGTTTTCCGTGTTTGTGTATCAAAATACAGAAAGAAACTCAAATGGGTTCTGATTTCAATCACACTCTGGTTCATGCATATATAACTTCATTGACTCTGTTAAGAACCAACTCTACTTGAAGTGATCTAGTCAAGGCTGAAGTCTTACTGTTTCCGCTACCTTGTATGAAAGACAGAAATGACGAATCTTTTGCTTACTTAGGCAGGTTCAATATGCAGTCTTGATATAAGAAAAGAATTAGCATCTATGTCATTTTATGGAGACGGAGACACAAGGAAAGTCTAGTCTAGCTGCAGGGTACAGGATCACAGAACTGAGAGTGAGAAGGATGTAGAATCCAGAACTACTATACAGCAAGCAGAAAACTAAAATACTTCTTTGGCAATCAGAGAGAACAGGGCTATTTCAGTGGTGGCACCTCATTTTGGCAAACTCTCCCTCTTGTACAGGATCACAGAACAGAGAGTGAGAAGGATGCAGAATCCAGAACTACTATACAGCAAGCAGAAAACTAAAATACTTCTTTGGCAATCAGAGAGAACAGGGCTATTTCAGTGGTGGCACCTCATTTTGGCAAACTCTCCCTCTTGTACAGGATCACAGAACAGAGAGTGAGAAGGATGCAGAATCCAGAACTACTATACAGCAAGCAGAAAACTAAAATACTTCTTTGTCAAGTAACCAGATGGTTTAAGCAAGCAGTTGTGGCAGACAGTAGAAGAAAAGAGAAAAATAGTAGTGCCACTTTGATGACAATATCAATATGTTTGTTATGTTATTATCTATTTTTACATGTAACTATCTTGCCTGAAGGAATTAAGCAGTAATGTTTCTGTAACCTAATTTAGGACCCCTAAGTATCTGTCTAAAGCCTAAACAGAACTGGTATAATAGTTAGAACGTTATTTTATGTTTCTTTTATTAACTCTGCAGTTATGTAATATTTTTTCTGAATAAATCGTAGTTTTGCTTAGCAGTATGTGATTCAGCTTTAGGTCATGAGGTCTTGCCTGACATTTAATTTGCACTGCATCGGGGGACAGTTGCAAAGTCCCGTGGTCATGCTATGGGGTCCCTCGGGGCTCCATCTTGCCCCTCATGAAACATGTTGGGACAGATTATTCAGGGATCTGGAGCGAGGTGCCACCAATATGCAGGTGACACCAAGCTCAACTTCTCCCTAGCAACTGATTTGGGTGGGTTTGTAGAAGTCCTGGACAAATGCCCAGAGAAGGTAATAGGATGGATGGAGACTGACAAACTGGTCAGTGACAACAGCCAGGTTATGTCCAGGGTCTGAATACAGAGGTTATATCCTGTACTACAATATTTCCACCGGCCACCTGCTTGTTTACAGGCACAATTCAAAATGCTGGTTCTTACCTTTAATGCCTTAAAGAAGAAGAAGAAGAAGAAGAGATTGGATTTATACCCCGCCCTCCACTCCCCAAGGGAGTCTCAGAGCAGTTTACAAACTCCTTTTCCCTTCCCCTCCCCACAACAGACACCCTGTGAGGTAGGTGGGGCTGAGAGAGCTCTTTCCCAAGCTGTCCTTAAGGGAACAGCTGGTCCAGAGCTATGGCTTGCCCAAGGTCATCCAGCCAGGTGCAAGTGGAGGAGTGGGGAATCAAACCCGGTTCTCCCAGATTAGAGTCCGCGCACTTAACCACTACACCAAACTGGCTCTCAGATTGAGCAAGGATACTTGAAACAGATTGAGCAAGGATACTTGAAAGACTGCCTCTTCCCGTACGGTCCAACCCACCAGGTAAGACCCTAAACCCAGTTCTTTGTGGCCCTGTCTACACAGGTGAGGCAAGTGGCAATCAGAGAGAGCAGGGCTGTTTCAGTGGTGGCACCTCCTTTTGGCAAACTCTCCCTCTTGAGGCTTGCCTGGTGCTCACTTTACTGTTCTTCAGGAACCAGGCCCAAACATTTCTATTTACCCAGGCTTTTGGTTGCTTCTAGCCTGTGGACACAGTTTTAGGCTGCTTAATGTTGTTTTATAGTTTATTTTAGTATTGAAAAAAATATATGTTTTTTTCATGATTTCATTGTACTTGTTTTATTTTGTCAGCTGCCTCACACAGGTTCGAGGAGAGGAAGAATATTCGTTGTCTAAATAAATAAATAAGCCTACCAGTAAACGGGAAGAAAGATGTGCACCGAGCCGGATCAGTTACACCGCCATCCCGGGCAGCTACTCTAGTCTCAGCCTGTTGGTTTCAGTGGAGTAACTCTGCACAGGATGGCATTGTTAATCTTTTATGAGCATCAAAAAGTCATTTCAGAGTGGTTCTGAAAGCAACGTATGTGTGGGATCACCAAGAATAGTATCATTTGGATGATACTACCATCCTTTGTATGATACTACCTTTCACACAGCAACGAAGAAGAAGAAGAAGAAGAGATTGGATTTATACCCCGCCCTTCACTCACTTGGAGTCTCAGAGTGGCTTACAAACTCCTTTCCCTTCCCCTCCCCACAACAGACACCCTGTGAGGTAGGTGGGGCTGAGAGAGCTCTTTCCCAAGCTGTCCTTGAGGGAACAGCTGGCACAGAGCTATGGCTTGCCCAAGGTCATCCAGCCAGGTGCAAGTGGAGGAGTGGGGAATAAAACCCGGTTCTCCCAGATTAGAGTCCGTGCACTTAACCACTACACCAAACTGGCTCTCTAACAGGAATAGTGCAGATCTAGATGAAAGAAAATGCCACGAAACAAGTTTCCACTCCAGTTGTGCATTGCTTTTCATACTCCAGTTGCCATGACTGGCGATATTGGATCCATGTTTACGGGCAAGGCAGCCATTATGTCAGGTGTCACGTGCGGACCCAATATCCCACTGAAAGCCACTCCGACTGAACTAACACGGCTCCCTTAAAGAGATATATAAGAACTGTCTCTTTACTTGTATTAAATCCCCTACAGCACCATGGGGAACTAGGGCCCCTTCTGCACTGACCGCTTTCGCCTGAGAATCGGAGCAGTCAAGCCTTAAAACTCGACTTCGGATTTGCATGCCTCCCCCCTGCACTAGTTTCCTTCAGTTTATTTATTGTGCATTCTGTCAATGCATTCTGCATCCACAACCCAAATCCACATTTTTCGCTCAGTTGGGGTGAGCACATCACTTGCGGCACGTGTGGGTGGCATCCAAATTGTCCTATAGCTGCCGCGTAGTAGCGTCCACCACCAGCACCGCTTCAAAGCAGGGTTACGCCTCCTGCTCTGACCCAGCCCGGCTGGGAGCACGTGTGTGGTGGCTGCTTTACATGCCTAAACTCAAACAGAATCCGACCAGCTAGGCCCACCATGGAACCACCACCCACCTCAGATGCCTTATATCTCCCCACAAAAAATGTTCCTGAGGGAAAGGCTGGGTGGCACAAGTCTGCATGCTTCAAATAAGAAAATAGTAAACAATCCCCCCATATATAAATACTACGCACGTCTTCCCCAGCCTTTTATTTCATCCTTCTCCACCCTCCTGCTTTCCCTCAGCAGCAGCTGAAGGAGCTGTCAAGACTTCCTCTCAGCTGACCTCAGCCGGCCCGCCCAGGGCCAATGCATGATAAAATGATGGCTACCCCATCCTCAGCAGCAGGGCAGGAGGAGCAGGGCTGCTGCATCCCATGGCTGCCAGGACCTGTGAGGGGCTTGGCAGAGGAGCTGGATTCTCCTCCGCCAGGTGTGTGGCCACACAACCCGCCTCTCTAAATCAGGCTGCCGAGCACAGTTATGTCTCTCCCCCAACCGGCCAACTTCTCCCTTCCCTCAGCCCCAAACGGATCTCTCTCTCTCTGTGGCCTTTCATAGGGCCGCCAGACCAGCTGGGTTGTCTGTGCTTTGGGACTGAGCCCAGTCAGCTTGGCAGCCGGGAGCACCTGGGACTGCCCCGCGGGACTGCTTGACTAGCCCAGGGTCTGCTGGTTGCGGTGGTGTTGGCAGGCACCTAGCCCCCACTGAGTGTGCTCCTAGCCAGGCTGAGTCAGAGCAGAACCCTGCTTTGAGAGTGGTCGGTAAGAGCCAGGTGCCTGGGACCACCGAGGCTCTCTAGGACCGCAGTCAAACAAACTGCGGTTGTGAAACTGAGTCCCT
This sequence comes from Lepidodactylus listeri, assembly GCA_029233225.1. Classification (NCBI taxonomy): domain Eukaryota; kingdom Metazoa; phylum Chordata; class Lepidosauria; order Squamata; family Gekkonidae; genus Lepidodactylus; species Lepidodactylus listeri. The sequence continues at coordinate 19,854,206 of JARCFY010000015.1, read as the reverse complement.
CCCTCCCTCCCCCCTTTCCGAGCTTCAGAACAGGTGCCTCGCAATGCTGCCTTCCCTGTCAATAATTTTACTGATGAGCAGTTCCAGTTTGGCATCATTAGACTCCTTCCATTAGTTAAAAGAAAAATAATGACCTGATGGGGAAGTAAGCAACGATGAGGGGGAGAGGATGGCCAGAGGTGCCGAGGGGGATTTGTGTGCCCTCCACGCATGCCTGGCTGCTCCCTCACTCGCTCCCCTCTTTTATTCCCTCTAGCAATCCAGGATTGTGGGCAGAGGCGGGGCCTCCAAAGGGCCAGAAATAGAGGGGGGGGGATCCAAGGTAACATGTCTGCTTTTGAATTAGCTTTGGCTTGGAAGCGAGGGGAGGGGAAAACTCACAGCAAAACCAGTGTCACAGAGCCCGGACCAGCAGCAAACGGACAGCGAACGGAGCACTGAAGAGAGGGAAAACAGTGCAGAAGGAAAAGAAAACCTGGATGGACGTGCACGGTAAAAGTGATGGGGGTGCAGAATGACAAAGGAGAACTAACCGAAATGAAAGGTGAAAGCAAGGCAAAACACCAATGCAGAATAGACCTAGGTGTGACTGGAACCATGGCACTCGGTGAAGAGGAGTTTAAGTTTTACCACTGAGCCTTCTCCCAAATCTGAAATGTCCCCACGAAGCTACCAGTTGCTCCATTGAGGCAAACTTGCAGGTACACCAAACCAGAATTGGATCCCCACTAGGGTTGCCAAGTCTGGGTTGAGAAATACCTGGAGACTTTGTGGGTGGAGCCAGGAGAGGGTGGGGTTTGGGGAGGGGAAGGGAGGGGCCTCAGCATAGTACAATGCCATAGAGTCGACCCTTCAAAGCAGCCATTTTCTCCAGGGGAGCTAATTTCTGTCAGCTGGAGATCAGTCGCAAAAGCGGGAGATCCCCAGGCCCCACCTGGAGGCTGGCAACCCTAATCCCCACACACCTGATTTGTATAGTAAAAATGCTGAGAATTCAGTTCACAAACTTCCCTGCATCTCATGGTCCTGATTCTGTTTCCAGTAAAATCCATAGGGGGGGGGGGGGTTTACTGGAAATGCAATCGGCCACGGGGGGGGGGGGGGATCAGGTTTAAATTAAACCATTGGGCTCTTTTCAGCAAGTATTTTATTCCATTATTCTGAAAAAAGGACTTGAAGTTGCTGCAAGATTACCTAGATACAACAGCCCAACCAAGTCTAAAGTCCACTGACTCTTTTCCTGCTCCATCTGTACCTCATCAGAGCGTACAGGAACAGATGTAAAATTTCTGCTCATACAAACTCTTGTTCATCTCATTTGTCTCTAGCCGTTCCCTATTTGGTCATCCCTGAATATGCAAACTCACATGCAACAGAGGAATATCTACAATACAGAGGTGGTACAGAATCTAGAAATGCAGTAGCTGTAAGTCTCACAAGAAATGCCCTAAAAAAGGAAGAAACCCAACTATAGAGGCCCTGACAAGTGTATTGTAAAAACAAATAAACAGTCTGATAATTCCAAATACAGTGCAACCCACCCCAGCAGCTGGATAAGTACTTCATAATATTTAATATTTAAACTGTTGTGCTAGCGTGGAGCACATTTAGGTTAAACTCTGAAAGGTATAATCTTTTGTCATCTACTACATTCTAATAATAAAAGTCAATCAGCTCTTTCAAATGCACTTGAAATCAATTTTTTTCCTAACACTCAGTCTGTCATTCATTCCGTCATCTACATACAGGTGATGTGTTTCACTATTCAGCATTCATCGTTAAAAAGAAAGGAAGCGTCACAAGAACAGAAATGACAAGAGGTGTTTAGACAAGGCTGACAAGGTTTCCTGTAATTTTGCAGAGATATCTACAACCTCACAGCATTATATAGAGCAAAAGGAACATGCGGGGAAAGGAACATGTGCTAGGTTTCCAAATGCATCAGGGATACAAGGATCCACTGGGGGCATGCTGGCCGTAGCACAAAAACCACTAAACAAACAAGAGTTGCTTCCAACCCTATGTGCCAAAGAGCCATGCCTTCAGCTCCAAATAGCCCTATCTCAAAGCCAATGAAACGATTTGACTGTTGTCCCCTATTTTCTGAATGTATCTCTTCTAGAATATCATTACTATGTGGTGTAGCAACCAAAATTCCTTGACTAAAAAGCAAAGAGAGCTCTGGATCCAAATTGTCCTAGCATAAACCTGCAGAGTGTAAAGCTTTTGTTTCTGGTAATAACCTAGGTTTGTGAGGAAGGTTCTGATTCAGTATGTTTGTAGCTGTGGGAACTTAAATCAGCTGAAGAGTTGTCCTTCACAGCATATGAGACAGTAGGAGAATGACAGAAATAAAATAAGAGACTGCTTTTAAACCTCACAGAACAAAAAAGACTATATATTTAGGCCATTGGTGGCCTCTCTTGGGATTTTACCTAGACAGATGCCAAGATTTTATTCCATGCACTATGCAAAGCACACTTGTTTTTCAGTTTATAAGCTGTTGCCAGGTCTTTTGATAAAACACAGTCTTTAATTGGTTACATAAATGAAGGATAATCATGCAAAGACAGCTGTTCCTCTCTGTTAGGTTCACTACTGTTATATATTTTAAGCGTGGTTCACTATAAATTATTTCCCAACTTTACATTTTAGTGGCATGTAGTCCACAAATATAATTACAGTTTTCTGAAATATTGCCTCAGTGATGCCTATCAGCTGGGAAAAGGTAGTGGCCATTCAGAGAGGCAAAATGAAGGGCACTTATCTGACTTATACCATTTCAAATGGATTCGTACTATGCAATGCTTCCTAGCAAGCTGCGTAGCCTTTTTCTCCAATTCTCTCTCTTCTTTAAATAAAGCATTCTATATCGTCTTAATACCCTGAAGTATTACTTTAGAATGCTCGAAACAGTGCTTCAAAAAAGAAGCAAAAAAGAATAGGACTTATAGTTACAACTATCAACAGGAAAATGCTAGATGGTTTTCCTTCCAGAAACATCACGGGGTATTTAACAGAGAGGCTTGCTAACAAGCACCGTAGGATTAGTTGTGCTGTAGTTAAGGGGGAGGAAAGGTTGCAGTTTCTTCTTTCCCTAGGACTTGGACAGGGCAAACGAGAAGAAATCAGGCATACACAGCCCAGTGTGAGTGAAGGTACCACAGGGAATAAAGGAAGTGTCAATCAGAGAATTCTAGGGCTAAATATGCATTGGTGCAAACGTACTCCAGTTCCAATAAAGTGGAATGATGGAACAGGAGGCAGAGAAGGAGAAGAAATGGGACTACTTAGAGAAGTCAACAAAGGTCCTTTAAGTTTGGGGAGAACAGAGCCCATCGAAATGTTAAAGTGAGTCATATTCAGCTTGACCCAAAAGAAAGGGACTAAACAGTGCTGAACAGAGAGGACAAGATGGAAAGTTTACAGAGGAGGAAGGGAAAACAAAAAAGAGCCTTCCAGCACCTTAAAAATGAACATTTATTGTAGCCTGAGCTTTCATAAGCTAGAGCCCGCTTTATCAGATCGCATTTTTTTTAAAACAAGAAATAGATAACAAATATTAAGCTTGCAGCACTAAAATGCGGAATGAGGAATTTTCTCTTTACGCTTTTAAAACAGTGTGGACTGCGTGGACAGTTATTTCTTTCTCTTAGGCCTGCGTAGTATTATGTAATTTTTTTTTCTTTGTTGTATGGAAAATGTCAGTTCACCTAAACAGGCCAAAGGTGAATCCAGTGTGGAAGGACACCTGAAAGGGAGAAGTTTAAGGATTCATCCGAGACAGGGCAGACATGAGAATAGGTTAGGCGCCTGCTCATTTCAGGACCTTATCAAGAGTGTTACAATTAAAACTTTTAAAGGTCTTTGGATTTTGAAGAATGCATTTAAATCTCTTGTATTTAAAGTCTATGAGGTCAGACTTGCCCGGTGATTGTGGTAACTGGGCTATAAAATAATGCACACTATTAATGGAGAAGTACACCATCAATTAAGAAGGTGTTCCCTTCACAGTAGCAGGCTACTGATAGTGCTATCTTGGATAATATTCTCTGTTTCTCCTCCTCAGCTTGGTCCATTCAAGGATAGCATCTCATTTCTTTGTCGTGTAAAATCCCTCGGGGGATTTAGATTTTTCTTCCTAACTCTCCATAAACCAAGTTTAAATAAGTTCTTAAAGGCTCCATTAACACACTCGACTATTTCACTTCTCTCAGTGCAATTTATTCCAGGTCCGTTATTAACGCTCACATTCAAACTCATCCAAAATCACTGCCCTGTACATCTGACAACGTCCAGTCAAGTTTGTTAAAATCTATTTCCGGTGCCTATTTCATTAACTGGAAACCTCAGTTCAAACCTGAAGAAGAGAGAAGTTAAAAAAAAAATTACTTCTCTACTCAGAACAGGGGGCGAAGACCTACTCCCCAAAAGCATGCCCTCTCCTTGTTGTGAGAAGGATACGCATGTATACAAAAGAGAAGGGACAAGTATGTCTGTGCAGTTATTCATACTGAGGCAAAGATTCTGAGCAAAGGAAACCACTGAATGCCCGAGGAAGGAGGTTATGAAGGAGGCTTGCATGGCCCTGAAGCAATTTATTTTGGACCCACTGTGGTACCTGAAGATGAGGCAACCTTTTTATAAAGAGCAGAGTTTTGAATCTGAATGCCTATCAGCTTCTGGGAAAAAAGGAATCGCTGCTGTGCCGCAGAACTCCTTCTTCCATCCTACACACGACAGCTGAGCTCTGCAAGGGAGAGCAAGGAAGGGAATTGTCTCATTTTTGAAGTGGCAAGAAGTTGGCTGTCTCTCACTTAACTGCATTCATCACCCAAGACGAGAACAGTTGGAGGTGTTTTTGTACAAGTTTTCTTTCCCCCAGTCATACGATGGGAATACAGCTCATTCTCGGTAAGGCGCATTAATCACCTAGGTTGTGGGATTTAACTGCTCCAGGGCACATGGAACAGCCTGTGTGGGTATGTGGGATGCTCGTCTATAGAGCTAGTGGTCCATCTCCTGTGAATTATGTCCATCTCCTGTGGATTAGGACTATATGAATGCATCGAGGGGGAGAATAGGTACAGGGGCCACACATTGTTCTCACCTGTGGATGTTCATCTCCTGTGGGGGCTGTCGTGCCTTGTCATAGGCCACCTTGGCAAATATGCCTGCAATGACGACAAAGGCAATGGCTCCACACGAAATGTAGACCGTGGCATTCGTGGTGTCCTCATTTGGGTCATAGACATTGGGTATCTCTCCAGGTCCACCATTACTAGTGGCCGTCGTCATTGAATCCGTAGTGGGTCCACGGCCATTGTTACGGCACAGGTACTGGTTGAGCTTCTCAGAACGCTTGTTGCAGCAAAAGCGGTAATTGCAGGTCCCACAACAGTAGCGGAAATCCTTCTGGCTGTTGTTACACTCAAACTCTTTGTCCCACTGTCCGCTGACGTCGTAGTAACCCATGCACGTATCGTATGCTGGGCTTGAGCTGCCTGCACTGCCACTGGAGGCCCCTCTTGAGGACCCTTTCTCTCCACCTCCGCTGCGTGCCCGGCTGCCCCCGCTACCAGCTGGCACGGCAGAGGGGGACGTACTGGCCAGTGTCTGGTTCAGCTGCTCCTTGACCAGCTTGGAGGATCGCCGGGGCGCCGTTGCCCCCTGTGTCCGGTTGCCCTTGGTTGTCCGTGCGGGCCCAGCTGCGTGGGTGGTCAATAGCAGAGCCAGGGCGTATAGGGCAAGGGGCAGCAGCAACAGCAGGTGCCTCTGCCCCATGGTGAGAGGAAGGGGCAGAGAGCGAGGGGAGGGGTGTCTGCCCAGCCCAGCACTGTCAAGGTCCCCGGCTCTGCCACTCCATGGATGGATTCGCAGGCGGATGGATGCTTCACTGGCAGCAGCCCGAGGCCAGGCTCCGTCTCGGGAGAAACCCCTTCTTCATCCTGGCAAGAAGCAAGAGGCACTACTTTGTAGCTGCTTCAGGGCACAGAGGGGCTCTTCTGTACGCCTTGTCCGGGGGGCAGCTGCCCAGGGATGGTGATGTGCTACAAGAGACAGACAGACATCAGCGACTACCTGGCCTAGGGCAGAGGGGCGGGGGGGGGCGGCGGGGGGGCCCCTCACTCAGGAGCTGCTGCTGCTGCTGCTGCATCTGCCTCCCCGAGGGGGCCTTCCGGAGCCAAGGGTTAGAGGGGGAGGGGGGAAACCCGGAGCAGTCCGGGGGTCGTGGGTGCCACAGAAGCCAGGCAGGCGGGCAGGCAGCTCGCTGGGGCACGGGGGCGTCCTAGCGGGCAGCAGTTCCGGCTGCTCGGAGCTCGCCGGGCATTCCCTGGGCACAGTCCCGGGCGGGCAGCGCAGCAGCCCGGCCAAAGGGACGCGCCGCCCTCGAGCCGGAGCTGGTTGGGGGCACCGCACCGCACCGCCTCCTTCCCCCCGCGCAATGCCCCCCGCGCCCCCGCCTGCCTTCACTCACCATGCCGGGGCGGAGCGGGAGCACTGCGGAGGCACCCCCGTCGCCGCCGCCGCCGCCGCCGCTCACTGGCCAGAGCTGCCTGCGCCGCCGCCGCCGCCGCCGCTCCTGCTGCTGCTGCTGCCGCCGCCGCCGCCGCTGCCGTGTTGCGGGCGGGGAGCGCCAGAGGCTGAGCGAGCAGCCGCCGCCTCTCCTTGCCGGCCTCCTGCTGGCGCTCGGCCCGCCCAGTCCCGGCCCCCTGCGAAGGAGTCGCAGCCCCGCGGCGCTCGCCAGGCTGGGCGCCGCCTCCCGCGGGCCCCACAGGTCCCCTTCCCCCCCAGCCCGGCCGGCCGGCGGGGCGCTGAGAACGCCGGAGACTCCGCTGCTTCTCGCCGGCCCGCTGCCTGCCTTCTTTCGGCCGGCGTGCTGGGGACAGGATGCCCACGAGTGGAAGCCGGACGGACGGACGGCTGGGCGCGGGCGGAGCGACTGCTGCGCGCCAAGGAGGGGCTGGGCGAGGGGGGCTGGGGCACGGGCCGCCTGCGTGGCCTCCTGAGTTGGGGGGGGGGGGCGGGCGGGATCTTCGAGTCCCCCAGGGCAGGGGGCTGCTGACCTCCCTGTTCCCTTTGGTACACGAGTCTCTAGTTTGAACATAAAGACTCTCTAGTGTCAACTTACTTCCTGTAGGCACCCTAAGACGTGTCTGGGCACCGTCGCCTGTAAGCAGGGGTCATTTCCAGCAGGAGCTCGGGGGAGCTCAGCTCCAGGAGTTGATGCCAGCCCCCCTCCCCGCGGGGGAATGCCTGCTTGTGTCATGGCTGCAGCAAAATGACCCCGTCCCCTGGAAAGGTCCTGGTTCCTCTGACCAGCCTTCTGAAGGCTTCAGCCACCACTGAAGCTATCCTCCCAGAATAGGGGTATTTCTGAGGCCTGGATGAGTAGCTGTCCCCCCCTTCTCTCTTCCTTCCTTCCTTCCTTCCTTCCTTCCTTCTTTCCTTCCTTCCTCTTTCTTTCTTTCTTTCTTTCTTTCTTTCTTTTTCTTTCTCTCTCTCCTTTCTTTCTTGCCTTCTGACATACTTCCGGTGATGTCAGGTGGTTTAGCATATGCAAATAAGTTATGCTAATGAGCTCCTGCACCTCTTTTTCTACGAAATGACCCCCGCCTGTAAGGCCAAGCGATACCAGCCGGAGCTCCAGTCCCCAGAGAACAATGGACCCCCGGATGCTGATTGTCCCTCTATCAGAGGCTGAGGATATTCAAATGGACCTATGATAGCCTCTGGCAGGAACCTAATCCCTGTTTAACCAATCCCCCTGGGGGGGGGGGTCAGGGTGCGGTTTACCTGTAAATATAAGCAGGCTCCCCGACCCCTCTCCCCCATGGTTGTTCCTGACCACCTAATAAAGAGCTATGCTGAAAATCACTTCTCCGGCCTCCTGTCCAGTACTCTTCACTCCGTGGGGCCTAGAGCAGGGCTCGGGGGCCACTTTGTGGGAGCGGAGGTTAGCGGAGGGCCGCACCTTTTAAAATGATTGCATTTATTACTTAACTTTGCATTTCAGAAAAAGGTATAAATTGTATCATAAAAATCAATAAATATAAATTAAATAAAATAGTGGTAGTTTACTCAATTTATTTATTGTGCTAATTTCATACCATCTATAGCTGCAAGCACATTTAATTTTAGAATCAGGTCAATGAGACAAATGTACCCTATCACACTTTTCTACAATTTTTTTTGAAATCAGGAGTGAGATTGCTTGTTGAGATTCTCATCACAGCCTGCAAGTTAATGTCTGTCAAAGAGCATCTGTATTTACTCTTGTTGATCTTCATGTTTTGGCGGGCCGCAAAAAACTCTGTGGTGGGCCACATGTGGCCCGCGGGCCGCCATTTGCCCACTCCTGGCCTAGAGAGCTCGAGATGCCAGAGATCCATGGAAGAAATGGCCGCTTTGGTGGAATACCAAGTCTGTAGCCCACTCAAGCCCCTCTCTTCCCAGGCCCCACCCACACATCTCCGGGAACTTCCCAAACCAGACTTGGCAATGCCAGGCTCAGAAGCCCTCTGGGTGACTTTGGATCAGTCACTGTCTCTTAGCCTGGGACTTCAGAGTACTGAGATTACAAAACAGAGGAGAGGAGAACCATAAATGCTGCTCCTTGAAGGAAAGAAGGTATAAACATTGTACCAAATAAAGAACAGAAAGATCAAATACACTGCTTCACTGGGCCAGTGAACCTAGAAAAAATGAATACTGTGCACTTGCGACTCTACTTCAAACTCCCAGAAGGTCTGCTGCAAGAGAATGAGGTGGCAAAATGGCCTCCACCTCTTTTGGAACGCTGTGCTGAAAGCTAGCATGGAAAGGCGGGATAGGACTTCCCTGTCTGCTGTGCTTTTTATTTGCATGTTTGTTTGTTTTTCTTTGAAGGTGAAGTCACATTTAAAGTTAGGATCCAGCACCTGCAAAGAAAGACGCAGAGGCTTTAAACTTCATGACTATCCTTTTCATCCCGATCTACTGAAAAGCTGATGTCGGACTTTGCAGACAGCAAGTACGGACTCTTCAGGAAGCAAAACTGGGCTTGAAGAAACCTGATCCCAGCCCCAAAAATAAGTTCAGAGAGAGCGTTTCGGAGGATAGCAATTGAACCCAAAGACAAATTGATCTGAGCTGTGATGGAACAAATAATGTGTTCGGTAAAGTAGTTCCAATACCTTAAACACAGGAGGACCGAAGAATTGAGGTCTTCTTTTTTCCTAAAGGGGCTGGAAAAAGAGATAGTCCCAAGAGCACTGTTGAAACAAAGGAGGAGCAAGTGAGAGGGACTGGGAAGACTGCTAGTTCTGTCTTCAGCATTTGTTCAAGTATACAAATGCATATCTCAGATGAAGACCATAGGCGTAGAGTACTGGGGGGCTCGATAGCTTGAGCCACCCCCGAAATTTCCCGAGGGGGGCTCAGCCACCCCCAGGAAAACGGAGTGCCTGCCTCCACGCCTCCCCGGGTCCTTCCAAGGCCAGGCGGCTGCTGCTGGAGAGGGAGAGGGAAGGGGTGGCGGGGGGGGGAGAGGCACCGGCAGCAGCGGCTGGCGGGCCTCAGAAGGGCCCGGGGAGGCAGGGCGGTTTCCCAGAGGGGGGGAAAGAACATCATCCCAGCGAGCGTGTGTGCAAAGCACACGCGCGCTAAGGAGCCCCCGCCCCCCCCCAGGATTTCCAAAACTCTACGCCCCTGATGAAGACCAAGACAAAACTAATCAAATTAGGTAGCGGACTAGTTTGGAGTTTCTGAAGGTATGTTCCAGATTATGAACTTAATGTGTTTGGTTTTCTGTCCGAATTTATCTGCCTAGTTCAGATACTATCCTTCAGTGACTCTTCTGAGAAGCAAACCCTAAGGAAGTCCTGCAAATCTATTGATCCACACCTGGACTGTTTTATCCGTTAAGCTCATCAAGTCAAAATAAGAATGTCGATTTGCACTTCTAGATCAGACCAATGCCTGCAAAGTTAAGAACATAAGAGAAGCCATGCTGGATGAGGCAATGGCCATCCAGTCCAACACTCTGTGTCACGCATTGTCCAAAACCCAGTTCAACATTTTGATTTCAGCATATAAAGATAATAGCCATTCCCTATACCATTATTGTAGATCCCGAGCTTATGTCTTAGGGCCGAACCAGATGATACAAGGGAAGCATGAGAGCGCCAACCCTGTTTTCCCCTTCTAATGAGCTGGGAAAGCCTTTACAGTTCTCCATTGCCAATGATCTCTTTTGTATTAAAAAGAATTTTTCAGAGCCCAAACTGGGGTAAGCTTGGGGGCATTTTCAGTAAAGATTTTAGGAAATGCAAGTGGCAAGGGTCACTTTCAGATCCAGTGTTCCCTCTAAGCTGAGTTAGTGTGAGCTAGCTCACGGTTTTTTTAGCCTCCGGCTCACACATTCCTGTCTTAGCTCAGGAGGGATGGCTCCAGAGCAAACCGATTTACGCAGCAGCCAAATCGCTGGCCCACAACTTTAATGCCAGTAGCTCACAAAGTAGAATTTTTGCTCGCAAGACTCCACAGCTTAGAGGGAGCATTGGTTGGTACCCTACCCCACAATTTTCCTCCAAAGAGATCTGAGGGGATTACATGTGGTTTCTAGGCATTTCTCTCATGCAGCAGGTGCCTGCATCTGATCATTCTCCAATTTTAAATATTGCCTACCCAGCTCAGTCTGAAACAGAACTGCACTGAGTGTTTGGGTTACAGAGACATGCCATCTTTCTTTGGCAAAGGGTTGCTTTGCACACAGAAAAGTGTGTTGAACGTCCACTCTAAGCAGGCCACGATCAAGCATCCTTGTCTGAGAAGAGGTAAGGCTCTTACAGGTAATCTCATGCTGGGTAGCGTCTATCTGATTCTTCACACTACTAATCGGAATATTCTGGCCCATTCCTCTTCCTGCTACCTGTCTTCCTTGCCAAGGGACAACATTTTAAATGCTAAATCTTCACAAGAATACTGTTATAGGTTTAGGAAACGTGTTTGTTAAAAATAATTAGCAATAGTGTGAGGTGGACTGCATTGGGCTCGTCTTGATTTTTTTTTTTAATTGCTTTTCAAAAAAAATATTATTGTAATCAGCTGTCCTGAGATTTTGGAAATGGTCGTACAGTGTTTGTTGCCAATTCATGAAAAATACAATAAAATTACATTTTGAGTAGAAACGGCTTAAGTGTTTTCTCTACGATGCCATGAGAATTTTAGCAGCATACTGTTCCGAAGAGATTCACCATCATGAAAAATGTTAGGCTGGGTTAGGGAGGACATTTGTTGACACTCGAACACATAAATAAGTTAACCATCATTGTGCTAATGATGGTAACAGTGTGATTGGAGATGCTGGAGACAGGGCCGGCTCTATCACTAGGCCAACTAGGCACCCGCCTAGGGGCGCAGCTGGAAAACGGGTCAATGGAGCGAGAGAGAGAGAGAGAGAGAGAGACTCCAACAAGTCCATCCTTGCCTCCCCGTGTGCAACTCAGGCACCCAGGCAGGCACAGTGGCGCCCCCAGAACGGAAAGTCACCTGCAGAGCACAGCCGGGCACAGACTTCCCCCCCCCCCGCGAAAAAACCCTTCTGCCCACAGCTGGCTGCCTGGCTGGTTGGGGTCCTGCCCGGAGGGTGCTGCACTTGGCCCGGCTGCCGAGCCCCGCCAAGCAGTGTTGCCTACTCAGCTCAGCTTACAAGGCAGCGCCTCCACCATCCCTTGCCCAGACTCCATCCCGCCCACCTCCCCACCCTCTGCCCACACGTGCAGCCTTGAGAGTCACCAGCAAGAAGCACCCAGTGCTTGAAGAGGAGGAGCGAAGCCGGTGCTGGGCTACTTTCCTTCCCCTTCCCTCCATGCGTGCGTGCTTTCTGTCTCCCCCTGGAGAGGTGGGTGGGTTGCGGCTGCACGCATGGGTGGAGGGTGGGGAGGTGGGCAGCTTTGGATGGTGGATTCCGTGGCATGATGTGCCCCTGAGGTTTCTCCCCAAACACCCTCCTCAGCCTGCCTCAGCCCAAACCCCCACCCAATCTCCAGGAATTCCCCAGCCCAGAGCTGGCAACCCTAGCTAAGCATGCATAGGATTGTTAAAATGCATTTATGTTTGAAAACTGGTGGGTGCACACCGGGGGGGGGGGGGGCGCCAGAAGGTAGCCTTGCCTAGTGTGTAAAAAAACCTGGGGCCAGCCCTGGCTGGAGATGAGCCCGGCACACTCTGCATGCGAAAGCAGGTATTCTAAAACTACCCACAAGATTCCCCCCCCCCCCAAATATGTATAAAGAAAATTGACCGGTCTTGAAAATGTTTGAGGGGGAAGTTGGGACGGGAAGACATTTGTTAATGCTCTGGAAACACAAATTAAGTCTCGTTATGCTGGCCAAGTAATACCGCTACCATGACTACTTAGCCACGTAAATGGGAGGGAAGAGGTAGAGGAATGATGCTGCCAGCAATTGAACTATCCTGTCCCTATGGCTATGGAGCTTGCACTGCAGCACTGGAAATCTAATGATACGCCTTTTAAAGTGACACTAGTGAAGCAATGACATTTCATGGTGGATGCTCTGCACAGGGATTTCAGAGTCCTTTGATGCCAACACTTAACAGAAAGCACAAAGTGATTCACATGCAAAAGGCTGCACGAGGCCTCACGTTCCGATTCTTCTAGACAGAAATGCACAAGCTGAGATTAAGAATCTTTCCCCCCTTACATACCTTACTCAGAAAAGTTTAGGATGCTGTGCTACATGGTGTACTGTAACAGTAATGGTGTGACTAGGTAGATATATCTCCATCAATTATGCTCACTTACTGACCTTGGGCCAGTCACTGTGTCACTCTAACCTACCTTACAGGGTTGTTGTGAGGATAAAGAGGAGGAGGGGAGAGCACTTAGCATTGTCCTGAGCTCCATGGAGAAAAGGCATTATACAAACGTAATAGACAATAGATGTTCTGTTTGAATCACCAGTGAATAAAACAAATGGAAATGCATAGTTAAGATGAGGGGTCCGTTGGGGCAGGAGTGAGGTGGAGCAAAGCTCCGTCAGCTCAGAACTGGCCAGTAGGGCAGCCACGGGCTGAATCAGATTCTCTAATCTGATTCAGCTCGCCGCCGAATTGCTGCCGAAATTCGGCAGCAAATTTAAAAGCCACTAGAGGGGAGGGGGTTTGAGGGAGAGGCTCCAAACTTGCAGGGTAGCTGCTGGGGCCTCTCCTCAAAATACCCACCAAGTTTCAAGAAGATTGGACCAGGGGGTCCAATTCTATGGGCCCCCAAACAGGTTGCCCCCATTCCCTCCATTGTTCTCTATGGTAGGAAAAAAGTTAACATTTTTTCCCACCATAGAGAACTATGGAGGGGATGGGACAATCTGTTTGGGGGCCCATAGAATTGGACCCCGTGGTCCAATCTTCTTGAAACTTGGTGGGTATTTTGAGGAGAGGCCCCAGCAGCTACCCTGCAAGTTTGGAGCCTCTCCCTCAAACCTCCTTTCCTCCAGCCCCTCATATACCCTATGAGTTTTTGCCATTGATTTCAATGGCCCACAGGATATAATGGGGCTGAAGCTGACATTCCCTTTCTGACACACTTCTGGTGATGTCAGGGGACGTGGCATATGCTAATGAGTTATGCTAATGAGTTATGCTAATGAGTTCCTGCACCTCTTTTTCTACGAAAGGACCCCTGGTTAAGATTTTTAAAGCAGCAAAACAGTAACCAAAAGGGTGGTGGTGGGGAATAGATGGGACACTTATAGAATGGCAAGGATAGCATACTGCAACAACTATGCTTTGATTCCAGTCCTATTTAGCTTATTATGTCATCCGTTTTTAGAACTGAATTTTGTGGCTCACCTTCTGTTCTTCCATCACAGAAGCAAAGAGAACTTAAGCCCGTGAAAGAGGCATTGTGTCGGTTAACAGCACTAATGTACAGTGAAAAACCACTCCCATGTCCCTCACTAAAACAAATCCTCCTCCTTTGATATAGCAGTGTGAGAATGAGAATGAGCTCCCGAAGAAAGGAGGGACAGAGGAGTTGGCTTAAACCCTGCTTTGACAGTACTAGAGGGATTGCTCCTCCCATTTTTTGCACAGTGACCCTTGTGGTCGCTGTACTGGGAAAGTCCAATATGGATGGATTGTTTGCAGTTTTCTCCAGGTTTTCTGGCATCTGAACTCTGCAGTAAAAGGAAGCCAGAAGGGACGTCTGAACTTGCAGATCCATTTCCACCACTTTTTTTTAGTTGCTGCCCATATGCGCATATGCGCATTCACCCACCTGCATTTAAATAAAATCCACCCTTACATCTTGTCCCTTGTTTGAAGTACAACACCAATGTCGATGCTCCCCCATGAGATGGCCATACAAATAACCCACCACAGGGTGTGCGGTCCAGATGAAATGCTCCACTACGCTTTGCACTGGTACAATTTGAGGCGCCACCATATCACGCCAAGCTGCCAGTGTGACTGTAGCCCTATTCTTTAATTACTGCTTTGCTGGACACTCCTCAAAGCTATTCCTGCCACACATTCTCAGGGGTCCCATGATACTGTATAAAAATCTCAGAACCAGTCGGTCAATATTATCTGTTAGCACACTAATCCAGACCCCATAGCATACCACAACTGCCCAGAAACTTCAGCATTCAATTTCTTAAAAGCTTCACTCACATACAAGGTTTGCTTTCTATTGGGTAATGTTTGAAAAACAGGGAGTTCGATACAACAATGGTACAAGCCTGATAAGGCTGCGATCATACGCACAATTAGCCCCGACATAGGTGCGAATGCTGGGCGAATTTAAAGTGCGCAATCAGACACAAACATCTGGGAAGCATCCCACAGCTGGCAGCAACCTGTGTTGCTCCGCTGCAGAAGCGGAGTAAACAGGCATCAGGAAAAGTCCGGTAGCAAATGGGTTGCTATGGGCCACGGGTGGACTTTCCCCTGTCTGATAGCTCCAGCGCACTCTCATGGTATTGGGATGGTCTGATCAGGCCATCCCAACTCTGTGCTGTTGTTTTTTCCCCTTCTCAGTATGCGCACCATTGCACACTCCATAGGGAGCCCTCAGGGCTGAGGTGTGAATCATCGACCCCTCGTTTAAGTGCATCGGAGACAAACGTCAACCCCCCCGACTTACCCATGGTTGCGTCTGATCACACAGTGGGGGGCTGTGCCCGCGGCTTCAAAAGACTATGCAATTGTGCAACTGCTGGTCAACTTCCACTGGAGGAAATAGCCTCTTTCTCCCTGCTTTATCTCGCACATGTGACTGTAACCAGTGTTCCCTCTAAGCTGAGTTAGAGTGAGCTAGCTCACAGTTTTTTAGACTCCGGCTCACACATTTTTGTCTTGACTCAGGAAGGATGGCCCCAGAGCAAACTAATTTGTGCAGTAGCCAAAGCACTCGCTCACAATTTTAATGCCCGTAGCTCATGAGGTAACATTTTTGCTCACAAGACTCCACAGCTTAGAGGGAACATTGACTGTAACCTAAATTTAACACTGCAAAAGTTTGAATAGCAAGCAGCAGAGATATTATCAATTCTTAGACCTGGGTTTTGATGCATTGTCAGTGTGTGTGTGTGTGTGTGTGTGTGTGTGTGTGTGTGTGTGTGTGTAAACTGCCATCAAGTCACAGCTGAAACCCTGTAGGGGTTTACCATTGCCTGCCTCCGCATGTTGCAATAATATGTGCTTCTCACTGAACGAATCACATGAGAGAATCCAACTTGGAGAGTAAAAAGTATTTATTCGTGAACAAGCGGGAGCAGCCTACTCCTGTAGCCAACCTCTACTCCACCCTGTGCTGGGTAGTGCAATCTTTTAAGAAGCATAGCATCACATATCTCATTTTGGTCATTTGCTGTCTTGTACATCTTTTGATTGGTTTACAGCTGTGGTGCAGCAATTAATTCTAGCATGCATGTGTAACTATTTTCTCTATTGCAGCTGTGCAACGTTGTATAACTGTCCATGCACCCCCTGCATGCAGGCTGTTTGACCTTGCCCTTATTTGGAGAGTTCTGCTCTATATCTATGATGTGAGTGCATGGTGTGATCACTTCCTACAAATCCCTCCTTTAGTCATGTGGTGATTTAAGCATTGTGACCACCTGGAATAATCCCGTATTTAACATGTTTTCACACAACCATCATTCTTCTCTGTTCTATTTTAGGGACTGTTGATGTTAGGGGAGACATACACCCTACACAAAGTAAACATCCTCAAGCGCTATCAGGGCTCTTTATAGCCGTGAGAGCCACACCTAAGAGAACATAAGAGAAACCAATGTTGGATCAGGCCTATGGCCCATCCAGTCCAACAGTATGTTTGGTCACACAGTGGCCAAAAATAGCAGGTGCCATCAGGAGATCCACCAGTGGGGTCAGGACACTAGAAGCCCTCCCACTGTTGTCCACCCCCCCAAGCACCAAGAATACAGTGCATCACTTGCCCCAGACTGAGAGTTCCTATCTATACCCTGTGGCTAATAGCCACTGATGGACCTCTGCTCTATGTATTTATCAATTCCCTCTTGAAGCCGTCCATGCTTGTAGCTGCCACCACCTCCTGTGCCAGTGAATTCTATGTGTTCATCACTCTTTGTGTGAAGAAGTACTTCCTTTTATCCTTTCTAACCCAACTGCTCAGAAATTTCATGGAGTGCCCACGAGTTCTGTATTGCGAGAAAGGGAGGAAAGTACTTCTTTCTCTACCTGCTCCATCCCATGCATAATCTTGTAAACATCGATCATGTCACCCCTTAGCCATCATTTCTCCAAGCTAAAGAGCCCCAAGCACTTTATCCTTTCTTCACAGGGAAAGTGCTCCAACCCTTTTATCATTCTAGTTTCCCTTTTCTGCACTTTTTCCACCGCTATAATATCCTTTTTGAGGTGCGGTGACCAGAACTCTACACAGTATTCCAAATGAGGTCCCACCATTGATTTATACAGGGACATTATGATACTGGCTGATTTGTTTTCAATTCCCTTCCTAAAAATCCCCCACATAGTGTTGGCCTTTTTTCCCTGCAATCATACACTGTCTCGACATTTTCAGTGAGTTATCTACTATGACTCCAAGATCTCTCTCTTGGTCAGTTTCTGCCAGTTTGGACCCCATCAATGTGTATTTATAGTTAGGATTTTTGGCTCCAATGTGCATCACTTTGCACTTGGCCACACTGAACCCCATTTGCCACACTGATGCCCACTCGCCCATCCTCAACAGATCCCTTTGGAGTGCCTCACAATCTTCCCTGGTTCTCACCACCCTGAACAACTTCGTGTCATCTGCAAATTTAGCCACTTCACTGCTTACTCCCAACTCCAAATCATTAATGAACAAGTTAAAAAGCAGCGGACCCAGTACTGATCCCTGTGGTACCCCACTGCTTACCACCCTCCACTAGAGCTTAGGAGACTTTGCCCAATGTTAAGTGAGCATATGTTCTGTTGGTTTTGTGGTCCATATATTGTGCTGTTTCTTAAAATATTCTTAATTTTTTTAAAAAATAAAATCTAAGGAGGAATTCTCTTTTACAGAGAAACAGAATAGCATTATCCTATAAGGAAATGGAATGAGGCTCCCAATAGTTGGTAAGATTTAATGAGACTGTATGCAACAGTGATAATAGTATAATGATGTTATTAATTGAATAGGATTCTTTTGTATTGTTGGGATCAATCCTTTTGAAATATTGTTTTAAAAGTATTATTGCAATTTGTACTTCCACAGTTCTTTGTTCCTGAGGTAGGACCAGAAGTCTGAAACACTGAAAATTACCTAGGAAAAGCGTTGGATATTTATCTTGTGTCTTGTATATTTATACTTTGGACTCTGTATTTTCCTGTTATGGATCTTGTTGGCTTCTGTATTCTCCTATGATGGATTATATGAATAGAGTCATTCCAGACTATACATGCATGTCACTTTGTTGAAGTCTCCTGCGGGATATATTTTTTGTGGGTAACTCAGCTCACAGTTGTTTTTCTGTTATTTCTAGCTATTTTTTACTGTGTGCTGGGCTGTTTGTTGTTGCATGCTAAGTGCACGGCATTTCAAGGTTAATATTTGTTAGATATGTGACACAGTCCCCAAAACAGCACACTCAGGGTTTTCCATGACAGCAATTCCACTTACAGCAGCCAAAATGGCAGTAGCCCCTAGTTGCTGTTAGCCATTCAGTCATGTCCAACTCTTGGCAGTTCTATGGGCAAACTCGTTCCATGTTTTCTGATCTTGTACTGTTTCTTTGAGTAATTCCATGCTCAGGCTTGTGTCGACTTTTATGGTGTCTAGCCACTCTGTTCTTTGGCAGCCCAGTTTCCTTTTGCTGCTAACCAATCCAAACATAATTGCTTTTTCTAGTGAGTTCTTCCACATGACATGGCCAAAATAACTCAGTCACAGTTTTATGATTTTTCCTTCCAATGACATGTCTAGTTTTATGCACTCCGATACTTGCTTGTTTGTCACCTTTGCTGCACATTCCTTGGACCACTACCTCACTTATCACTTGGGCATGAACAGGCCTTAACAGACCAGGTTTCTTGGTGATAAAATGAAGTCCTGGAGAATGGTGCACACTGAGAAATTCTACCTAATCTATAGCCAGAAAATTGGGGAAATCACAGTGTTCATATACATGGGCTGCAGAAGGGAGGTGGGACACAGACTTAACAACTGGTCTACGGGAATGGAGAAAAAGTTCTCAGACAAAAACGAGTCAGAGCCATGGTGGTCCCTGTACAACAACACAACATCAGATACTGACAGCTCTTACGTAAACTGTACCCCTCCATCAGAACTTGGATAAGCTCGGGAGTGTAAATACCAAACTGAAGCAACAGCAGGAATGTTTGTTTGTTTGTTTGTTTTTCACATTTTTACCCCACCCTCCCCACAAGCCGGCTCAGGGTGGCTTACAATGTGGCACACAGTACCAAGTCAAGATAAAAACAATTTAAGCAATTTAAAACAACAACAAACAGTAGTTTTGGGATTATGGGACCCAGTAGACCGAAGCAAACACCACAGGGGCCACCTTAGAAGCCTTGGTGGACCACCATTGGGTCTGTGGACAAACGGCTTACAAAGTATTACCTGAGGAATGCACTGGAACATAGTTAAAAGCTTGCGTCCCCAACCCTGAATTCACAACTATTGAGATCTTAACCAAGCTAAACAATTAATACAACTATATGTGCCTTTACAATGGCTTGGAAGGCTGCATAGTCTCAATCATGCTACATGGTGCCTACTAGCTGTTGCAGAAATTTTAGCCAGTGAAACTAGTGATATGATCAAAGATTTAGCCAAAGAACAACAAGCCATTTGACAAATGGTGCTACAAAATAGAATGGCTTTAGATAGTATGTTATCCTCCGAGGGAGGTACCTGTGCCTTAATAAATGAATCCTGCTGCGCTTACATTCCTGGTAACGACAATCAAATTTTGGTGTTTGGTTTTGGGGAGGAGAATCTGGCAGATTGCCTCTTTTCTAGAAGGCAGTAGGGCCTGTGCTTCTTTGGAAATTGCATAGCCCAGATACGCTACCTCTTTCTGGGCAATTTAGGCCTTTTTCTGAGACATCCTATAGCCTTGTTTTCTCAAAAATGTGAGAAGACAGCTTGTGGCTTCTATCACTTGGTCTTTGGAGGGGTCTGAGATTAATAAATCATCCATCTACTGAAGCACAGTGATCTCTGGGGGTGATTGAGCAACGCTTTGCTTAGGCAGTTCCCAAATAGTGAAGGGAGTCTACAAGTCCTTGGGGAAGCATGGTCCACCACAAGTGGGTCTTGATCCAAGTGCCAGGCTCTTCCCGTTCAAAAGCAAACAAGTCTCTGGACCTTGGGTCAAGGGGGATGCTAAAGAATGCATCTTTTAAGTCCAAAATAGTGGACCATCCATGCATTCCCAGGATGGTGGAAAGGATAGTGTTAAGGATTAGGCACAACTCGGTGAGCACAGCACACACCATTTCTTTCCATCTCTCTCTGCACCCATTTTTTTCTTTTCTGTGTCTCTGTTCACAGACACTTTATAAGCTACACAAGAGAGGAAGTTGGCCATACTTGTCCATCTTCCAACTTCTGCAACTTTTCCCTGATATCCTCAGAGGAGGATCCAACAAAGAAAGTATTTAAAGTCCTCGCATTCTCTGGCGCCTCTGAGTCCAGCCCTGCATACACTTTAAATCCTTTCATCAACTGCCCGAAAACTGCGGCTGGGTCACCATCCTTGTTTAAATTGTGTGGCATTGGAAAAGCATGTTTGATTCCTCGCTCCTGTTGCTGCCTCCCTCCTGCTGTCCTATGAGTCACTGAGGGTTGGCGAGGGGAAGTACACCATTAACCTGCACAGCCAGGCCCACTCTTGCAGCCCTCTGCCATGTTTCAAAAATCTCTCTTGCCTTGTCAATAACTGCCCACATTTCCTGAGGCATAAAAATCTGATTCATCAAAGTTTGACAATCTAAATAGGTGGGCTGGTGTATCTCAAACAAATCTGCCGTTTCTTTAGCCAAGCCCTTGGCATCCTCTCTAATATTTGTCAGGGTTCGTTTCCATGCCAGAAGGTCTGAAGTGTTGAAGGGGGCATGAACAAATGTTGTTCCCCCTTGGCCGTCTATCACCTCTCTCAGTGGGACTTCCATGATTCAGGAACTAATTTTCAG
Organism: Lepidodactylus listeri; assembly: GCA_029233225.1. Lineage (NCBI taxonomy): Eukaryota > Metazoa > Chordata > Lepidosauria > Squamata > Gekkonidae > Lepidodactylus > Lepidodactylus listeri. The sequence continues at coordinate 19,833,509 of JARCFY010000015.1, read as the reverse complement.
AGAGATGTGCCCCATTCTGATACTTTTTCCAAGGGTGCCCACCAGCCACTCTAGAATAGATCTTTCCCCATGCAACTCTGCAGCCAGAGCATATGAGATGGCCACACCTGAACTGTCATAGGGAGGTGGCTGGAGGATGGCTATGCTCTTTAGCAATGAGCAGGCTTGGGAACTGGATAGTGCTTACAGAGATAGGTTTGATGGAGTCCTGATTTGAGCCACATAAGAATTATCTGCACCCTGGGGTGTTGAACAAGTCCAAAGATTGGTTGGAGTGGAAGGGGGAGTGAAGACTGAGATGGAAGGGGTTTCTGTTGACAGCAGTGGATAAAAGGGGGCCATTTGAAGTGGCTGCTAAGTCTCTCACTAGGAGTTGTGTGTTTACTGTCCTCACTAGCTCCAGCTCCAACTGATCCACACCAACTCCTTCCCACTTGAATTTTTTAAACAGCTTGGTGTTCCATTCCACAGTCAGCAGACTTCACCCAATCAGAAGGAGCTCTGTGAGCTGTCAATCTTTTTTTTTGCCGACTCATCCTTTCTCAAGCAGCATTGCTTAAAAGCCTGCTATCACTTGTTGTCCATCACACACTCCCACTAACCTTAAGGCAAAGTGCTTGCATCTGTGTCCTTATTTCTTTCCTTTTCTTAAGATCTGTTTTCACATATGCTGAGTGAGATAGAGTAGACAGAGTCCTTCGTGGCACAAAACCCTAATGTTCCACGCAGTAGAACACTGATCTTCAAGAGGTGGTTTGTAACCTGACCTATGGAGGGGAGAGAGTTGCCTTAGTAGTACCAGAAACATAAAGACAGATAAAAAGGAAAGAGAAGCTAGGAGATGGACAAAGAAAGAGATGTGGGGGGCGGAGGGACAGAACTAAACCATACAGTAAAGCACAGTAAATGTAAATATAATTTGCGAGTTTAAAAATAAAAGATAGAGCCAGTATTGCATTTAGGAATAAAGGTGGGTCAGCCTGGAAAGGTTGAAGAACATTGCACTGATTAGAATTTCATAGTCTCAGTGCAGAAAATTTGAAATTTGAAAATTCGAAAATGTGTACAGTTCTGGTCGCCATACCTCAAAAAAGATATTATAGCATTGGAAAAAGTGCAGAAAAGGGCAACTAGAATGATAAAAAGGGTTGGAACACTTTCCCTATGAAGAAAGGTTAAAGCGCTTGGGGCTCTTTAGCTTGGAGAAACGACGGCTGAGGGGTGACATGATCGAGGCTTATAAGATTGTGCATGGGATAGAGCAGGTAGAGAAAGAAGTCCTTTTCTCCCTTTCTCACAATGCAAGAACTCGTGGGCACTCCATGAAATTGCTGAGCAGTCGGATTAGAACAGATAAAAGGAAGTACATCTTCACCCAAAGAGTGATTAACACATGGAATTCACTGCCACAGGAGGCGGTGGCGGCTACAAGCATGGGCGGCTTCAAGGGGAAATTAGATAAACACTTGGAGCAAGGCCCGTTGTGCCAGGAAGACAACGGGCTCTAGAAAGATGGCTCTGTGGGTGGGCCGGCTCTACGGTGCCCCTGTCCAGCAGTCACATCATCACATCACAGACCTTTATTGGTATAAGTCGGGTTACAAAAGAAACATAAACATATGAAGAGGTAACAAGGAGAAATGAGTTAATCATGTACATCTATGCAATCGATCCTGAATTGCCAAACTTAAAATAAGGCAACTTTTTCAGTTGTTTCAGGTGACAGATCTTTCAGGAGATGACGCACCTTCAGAGCATCTGGACAACCTATCATGTTGGATAAAATTGGGTCTAAAAGAGTAAAACGTGTATTGTCATAGTGGGGACAGTATAGGAGAATATAGAGAACTGAATCATCTTGATTTAGATTACACGCACAGAGTCTTGCTGAATATGGAATCCCTTTATATCTACCCTGAGTGACAGCAGATGGAATGGCATTACATCTAGCAAGTGCAAATGCTTGGCACAGTTGTGGGGCATGGAGGGCTGATAAGAAAGAAGGCAGATGGCCAATAAGTGGGAGAATTCCAAAATTCAAGGGGAAGCAGGATTTACGTATTTGCATTGCTAACTAGTTTCTGTATTTCATTGTCCAGGATTCTGCGTCTAATTAACTGATATGCATTTGTGAGAGGTAGCATATACAGAGAAACCATGGATATTCCCATTGTAATTATTTTCTTCTCTATGCAGGCAATCCATTTGGACGAGATAGATTCAGACAGCATTTGGTATATATAGCTCCCACAGTCAGCAGTGTAGTGCAATCGTAGCCAGTATTTGATTGATATTAACCAAGCCCTTGTTTCTATCATGTTAAGGCCTGCTTCTAAACAGAGAGCTGCATATGGAATGCAGCATGGCAGACCCATGATTTGTCTAGCAAATTTGGGTTGCACTCTTTCAATTTCGGTCCCAAAGGCGCTTATCCATGTTGGAATACCATACAGTAACTGTGGGATCATTTTAGCCTTAAAAACTTTTAAGGCAGCTGGAACAAACTGGTTGCCTCTATTAAAGAAGAAACGTGAGATGGCTGATGCATTAATGTTAGCTAAATTAATTATAGATTTGTGATGACATGACCAAGACATGTTATAGCTGAAATAGAGACCTAGATATTTGAAATGCTTGACGTGCTCTATTCCTTTCCCATCAAATGTCCACTTTTGGATTTTGCAGGACTTAGCGAAAACTAATATCTTGGATTTCTTGTAATTGAGGAGTAACTTATTCTCAAGAAAATATCTAAGACATCTGTTCAACAGACACCTGAGCCCTACCCTTGTGCACAAGAGGAGTACTGTATCGTCTGCATATAGCAGGATGGGTATCCGAAGGAAGCCCAATTTAGGAAAATGGAAATCTTCTTCTGCTAAGATGGGAGCCAAATCATTAAGAAATAAGTTAAATAGGAAAGGGGCAAATATGCATCCCTGTTTAACTCCTTTGTTAAAGGAATTTTTTGGTGTTAATTCCCCTTCAGTTGCACATTTGATTTGGCAGGTGGTGGAACTGTGTAACGTTATGATTAATTTTAGGAGTCTTTTTTCAGTTGGTCCATAGTAACTCTCTGTCAATAGAATCAAAAGCTCCTTTTAGGTCCAGAAAAGCTGTGTAGAGTTTGGAATTTCTAGATGTGGTATACTTATCAGCTAGGTGCGCTAAGGTAATACAATGATATATTATAGATTTACCCTTGCAGAACCCAAGTTGTTCGGGGCCTAAGACACTTTGCTGAGACATCCATAAGGTTAGTTTGGTTAGCAGATGCTTGGCGTACGGTTTGCCTACGGTGGAAAGAAGGCTAATTGGCCTGTAATTAGAAGGATTTGTGTAGTCACCTTTCTTATAGATTGGGACTACAATTGCATTACGCCAGGCATCAGGGATAAGTCCCGTTTGATTAATCATGGTAAAGAAGGAAGCAAGAGGGATGGCCCACCATTTTGGGTCTGTCTTTAGAAGCTCTGGGGGAATCAAATCAGGGCCGGGGGCTTTCCCGGTCTTCAGTTGATTGATTAGTTCTGTTATTTCCTCAGGGGTCATGGGTGGCCAATCTGGTAAGTCCTCGCCACGGAGGTCATATGAATTACTCATACAGTCATGGTTCTGCTGAAACAGTGCAGAGAAATACTGTAACCATGCATGAGAGGAGATTGCAGATCTGGGAGAAGGTCCCATATGTAACGAACCTGAAACTATGGCCCAAAACTTCTTAGACTGATTTAGAACATTTGCTTGTTATAGTTGTTCCCATTGATTGTTAAGGAACTCTATCTTCTTCTTTTTCATACTCTCCTGTAGCTGTTTTTTTTTACCTGAAAATACTTTGGAAGGAGGGCAGGATCATTAGAAGTTCGAAATTGGCTATAGGTATTATGTAGTTGAGATTTTAGTGCTCTGCACTCTGCAGGATACCAATATTTGGTGCTCCTATTACACTTTTTTGTAGAGTGGTTAGAATTTATACAAAGTGCCTGACAGAAATGTGAAATCAAGGTATTGTAAACTGAAATCTTTAGAGTAGGTTCCATGTTATCAATTAAAGAGGCTCTAAGGTAAAGAATAGGCATCACTGCGGCATCCCTCTGCAGCAGCCTGCAGGCTGCAGACACGGCCCACGGCAGCTACCTCCCATCCCCACCAGCGGTGCAGCAGGTCCTGGGCCGGCTCTGGGGGCCAGTGCCTCAGCAGTGCAGGTATCCAGAGACCTCCAGGCTGCAGACCGCAGACCCCACCTCCTCTGGTGGTCTCCCAGCCAGGCCATGGCTCAGGTTCTCTGGCAGCCTGGCAGGCAATGCCACAACCCTCCTCCTTCAGTGTGCTCCTGGGTGTCCCCACTGGCCACGTCCTGCAGTGCCCTCCCAGGGTCCTGGACAACCTAACTCATCTGGCGGCCTGCCGGCTGCCTCTGCATCCCACCTCCTCCTTCGGGCTTGGGCTCATAACAGTCCGCCCAGTGGAGTGTCCATCCCCTGAGGCTGGGCAGGGGTTCGGGGGGAGCGGGACCATGGCATGGCATGGACAAATCACAGGGCATGTTCAGCCCAGCGCTGTGTCAACCAGTGGCCAGGGTCCCCAGGGTGAGTGGCAGCTCCTTCAGCCTACAACTGAGGGAGCGCATTCTATGTGCCACCCCAAATTGGCTTTATAATATAGAGAGATATGGAGCAGAGGTCCATCAGTGGCTATTAGCCACAAGGTATAGATAGGAACTCTCAGTCTGGAGCAAGTGATGCACTGTATTCTTGGTGCTTGGGGGGGGGACAGTGGGAGGGCTTCTAGTGTCCTGGCTCCATTGCTGGACCTCCTGATGGCACCTGGTATTTTTGGCCACTGTGTGACAGAGTGTTGGACTGGATGGGCCACTGGCCTGATTCATCACTGGCTTCTCTTATATTCTTATGAAATTCTGGGAGCAGCAATGTGCTTTTCACATGGCTATGCAATCTGACATTGCACAGAATAATCAGTGGAATGGTGGTCCTCCTTCTGTTTTTAAAATACAGGAAAAATTGTTCTCACTGTGTATTAATTAAAGAAGCAAGATGCAGAGAGCTCTGAATGACATGCTTCACATATCACATACACTTAAAACACTTGGTCTTTTAATCTGGCAACAAACTTCATTTGACTCCTGTAGTTAATATGCACAAGATTTAGTTAACTTTCATCGTGTAATGTTCATTCTTTTGCAGCATGACTGCAAATGAAAACCTGGTCCTTTTGCTTTGAAACATCATTTTTGTTATTTCAAAGTAGCAAAAGTTGCACTGAGGGGGGGAAGCTGACAGTATTTTTTTGGTATTGATGTCAAAACTCAGTATCCTGGACAGAGGTGCAATGAGTCTCATATGCAACATTTTGCATTGGAGTAAGAAGAAGAAGAAGAAGAGAAGAGATTGGATTTATACCCCGCCCTCCACTCCCCAAGGGAGTCTCAGAGCGGCTTACAAACTCCTTTTCCCTTCCCCTCCCCACAACAGACACCCTGTGAGGTAGGTGGGGCTGAGAGAGCTCTTTCCCACGCTGTCCTTGAGGGAACAGCTGGCACAGAGCTATGGCTTGCCCAAGGTCATCCAGCCAGGTGCAAGTGGAGGAGTGGGGAATCAAACCCGGTTCTCTCAGATTAGAGTCCGCGCACTTAACCACTACACCAAACTGGCTCTCTTTTCCAAACCACAAAAATGCCCCTGAATTTGTACTTACTTATCTAAAATTTTGACTGAACAAAACTGGAGAACCCATATGAGAAGTTACTGATGTAAAACTCTTGAAGAATTTTCATTCATTGTGTAGACTTTTATCTTTTCTACAACAATCAGGAAATCAATTTGCTTCCGAAAAATATCATTTGTCAATCTTGAAGTCAAGCATTTTTGCACATTTGGTAAATATTAGATAACCGGTGTTAATATTTCATTTCAGTATTTCACTGTAATTAATAGCTGGCATGCAAAGGCATCTGAGAGTATTTAACCAATGACATGAATTCAAGTTCCACGGGGGCCATTACAGTGCAATCCTAAAGACGCTTACATACTTCTGAGTTCACTGAAGCCATTCAAAGTGTGTACCGTGTAACCCTTCCTAGGATGGCCGCATTACTATTTGATGGTTGATATGGCATTTAATATTTACTTGACAGCATTAGGTTGTTGGAATGTAATGATATTTGGCAGCTGTTACTGAAACCCATAAAATGCTAGCTAGTTGACCATTTATTGCATTTAATATTTGACATCTGACATAACCAAGCAGTCGGGTGACTCCTAACAAGCATCGACTAAATGGGTTGAAAATGAGGCAAAAGAACATACATCATGTGCATTAAATAAAATTGCCCAGGGAAGGACTCTGCAAATTGGTGGGTGATGTTTCCCTCCAGAAAAAAAAAATATCACTCCCCGAGATAATGAAAACAAAAGAGTATTCAGTGGCATGAAAGGCTGAAACCTTTGTGTCCATGAAGAGATGTCCAGTTCGGATCTATTGCTTATTGTTTTTTTTTTCTAATTGGGATGATTTTTGATGTCATCAGTTTTAACTCACAGAGCATCAAAATGACTCTGAGCTGCCTGTACTCATGATATTTCTTAGGATGGTATACTGGAACTTGAAGTGCCGATTTTCTTAAAAGGTGAATTAGCCTTTGGAAAGTATTGGAGTCGGGAGGCGAGAGGTAGTGATTTCATGGTAAAGCTCTTTATTGGGGGTCAGATGGAACATGGGGAACCCCAGGCTCAGAGCCCTCTTTTATGCCGGCCGGAGACAATGCCCCGACCTCGCCCCCAGGTCCTGATAGGACCTTAAGTCCGTGGTTGCAGTTCATAGGTCCCCCAGCGGGAGACCTAGGCACGTAATTGGTGGTCGCTCAGGATCCAACTGGCTATTGTTCTACCTGGCTGAAGCTCAGGTAGATTCTGACCATGTGCGCTGACCACGTGGCGGTCGCCATTACGGGAGACCAGGCGATCGTGGTCTTAGTACACAACAGCCTTAAATCCATAATCTGTGGGTAGAATGTATCAAATGAAATCTGTTGGTGGAGAATAAAATCTCATTTAATTTAATTTTCAAAGAGCATTTAAAAAAAAATCGTTTTGAAACTCTTCTCCCACATTTTAAGAACATTGCTCATACATGGAGTGCAAATGATTAATTTTGGGGGGGTCCAGAGGTAAAGATGCCTGCATATATGAGTATACCCACTCTCCAATAGATAATTTCCCCCAGATGTCACAAAAAAATTAATGGAACTTTCTCAGCTTCAAAAAAAATAGTGGTCAGGTATGAGAGCTTCTGAGACACAAATATCTACAGAGCTCTATGAAGCTTCAAAAGAGACCATATGAAAGAATAGGATTACCTGAGAGCTAGGGTGAAGAGCTTTTACCTGTTTTATTGCCTGGAGTCCTTCAGCCTTTTTGTTCTGTTTTAACCTGTTCTGTAATGTTACAAATTGCCTTGGGTGCCAGCATTGGCAGAATCGTATGATATAAATGCTCCCAATAAATATAAATAAATAGTGGACCACGGTCCACATCTTTCTGTGATTCATGCAGGCAATCCACAGTAGTAATTCACACCTTATGGTTTAAATGGAGGCTTCTTGCCCTTCTGCATTTAATGTATAAGTGCAATTTCTGATCCAGAATGGCAATACAAGCATGAAAGGTGTTTTGTATACTCTTTCCCTTGCTGGATAGGAGCCATTTGGCATGGCTTTCCACACACCTTCCAGAGGGACCATTGATTCAGCCTGAAACCGTGAGGTGGCCAAATGGCTGTGCATTGGCCGGGAATTAAGTAAAGGACAGACTTTCCCCTCTACACATGTCTGTGGTTGTCACACCAATAGTGCTGATTTTTCTTATCCAAGGACTCAAATCTTTCATAGCATTATTTTAGCTCAACTTCTTGATATCAGGCAGTTGATCATGTACAGCTGTTTTGGAAGAGCTGAGGCTTTTGATCTCCTACCAGCACAGAGTATGTTGTCTTTTGTTCCAAAGTTGTTTTTCATATTCCACTCAGCAAGAAGACTCCAGTCTAGCGCTTCAGGGAGTCTGAACCCCCCCCCCCCCCCCCCCCGCAAACCTGCAAGGCTTACCAGATTTGTAATGTGAAGGCCTACTGCAAAAATTTTGTGTCTCCTCTTTTCTTTTTCCTGGGTCAGGTCTCCTCCTGGCAAGAAGTCTTGTGTACCTTATTTATATGCAACCATTTCACCCAGCTTGTTTCCTGCTGACAGAGCCTATTTGGTGTAGTGGTTAAGTGCCAATTTGGAGTAGTGGTTAAGTGCACGGACTCTAATCTGGGAGAACCGGATTTAATTCCCCACTCCTCCACTTGCACCTGCTGGATGACTTTGGGCAAGCTGTAGTTCTGGTACAGCTGTTCTTGAAAAAGAGCAGTTTCTGTCAGAGCTCTCTCAGCCCCACCTACCTCACAGGCAGAACCGGTGCTACCATTAGGCCAACCTAGGCAGCTGCCTGGGGCAGAGACCTCAGAGGGGCACAGAACTGATAGTCTGCATTACTGTGCAGGAGACCCACTGCCAGGCCCAGCACCAGCAATTTCAAATTTTGTGGTTTTCAGTCTTTCTAAAAGGCATTTATGTTTGAAAATTTGTGGGCACATGGGGGGTGGGGGTGGCACCAGAAGGTAGCCTCACCTAGTGTGCAAAAGAACCTGGCACCGGCCCTGCTCACAGGGTGTCTGTTGTGGGGAGGGGAAGGGAAAGGCGTTTGTAAGCCGCTCTGAGAATCCTTCGAATAGTGAAGGGTGGGGTATAAATCCAATATCTTCTTCTCTTCTACTAGTTATGAACTTCTTTGCCTGGCTCTGTCACTGTCTTTAGGGTCATTTTATACCTCCCCTCTAAAGTAGTTTGACTGCTGTCTTTTCCTGTGCTGATTTCACAGTGGTGTGAAATTTCACTCCAGGGGGTCTAAGTGCACTAATCAACAGCAATTGTTTAAAGCAGAATCAAGCCGGTTGAATACTAGCTTGACCACAGGAGGGCAATTAGTAGATGTGGACATTTCAGTAGCAGCACGGTTTCACACCGCACAGAGGTGTGGGCAGGGTTTTTTGGAACTAGAATGATTCCAGCGGGAAAGTCAGATGTAAAAACAGCCTTAGTAAGCTGAGAGCTGAGGCTCAGTGTCCAGATCAGTGGCATGAGGCTGAAGCCAGTCACTGTTATGGTTGGATCCTTGTGCTGGCATAAATGGGCTGAGGAAACTGGCAAAGCCCCGTGAGGGTACTCAAAAGTTTATTTGCCTTTATTCAGAACAAAGTCTGAGTCCAGTGGCATCTTTAAGACCAACAAAGTTTTATTCTGCTTTGGTCTGCTTCAGACCAACATGGCCACTCACCTGAATCTGTCTTTTTTCAGACATTCTAAGTGGCAGGGCTGACTTATCCATTAGGCACAGTAGGCACAGTGCCTAGGGCCCGCAATACTTTTAGGGGCCCATGAAAATGTTTTAATGTCTTTTAAAATTGGGGGGGGGGGGGAGGACTTTTGGGTCAAAGAAAATGTTTTAATTTTTTCCTCACATCAGAAAAAATGAAATGTTTAGGGCCCACAAAAATGGATTAAATTTTCCCTAAAACAGAAAGTTGAAGTATTTAAAGTTATATACAAATAATTTTTAATATTGCTACTATTATTATTGTGGGAGGGGCCCACAAAGGAATAGTACCTAGGGCCCACGAAAGTTATAATATGGCCCTGTGTGCTGGATAAGTGAGTCCTCTCCAGATGATGAAAGCTGCAAAAAATGGACCACCCAGACATAAATTAGGGGTCTCTGCTTCTTCCGGGGATTCTCCAGGTGAACAAAAAAAAATAAGATTTTGTAATGGAACCTGAAGATAAAACAATTTTTAAAAACCGATGCTGATAATGTTTACAGCAGCTGTGCATCAGTTAAAAGGGGGAAATGGGGTGAAGGGAAGATCAGCCGGTTCAAACCCCTAACAATTCAAAGAATCCTGGAAGGGAAGGGTTTTTTGAGGGGTGGGAGAAATCTCCAAATAATTCCTTCTGCAATTATTGAGAATCCCCAGGTAAAAAAATCCAAGCTCCCTTTGTCCCTTTTTCTGTCTTCCTCCCTCCATTTATTATATTCTTTTTGAATAGTCAGTCTGCAACTTTCTCCCACCCTGCTCCCATACTTTGCTCCTTTTTCATTAAAGGTTCAGTGGTGTGACCTAGATTGGGGAGTTCATGGGTAAACACAGGTTGCCCCTAGGGTGTGACCTAGTTAGGGAAAGTTCATGGGTACACACAGGTGCCCCCTAGGATGTGACCTAGATACACCTCTGAATTCCATCTACTGGCCCCGGGGTCAGTGCCAGGTTTTTTTGCACACTAGGCGAGGCTACCTCCCCCCCCCCACCCCCGTGCCCACCAATTTCAAACATAAATGCATTTTAGGAAGAATGAAAAACACAAAATTTGAAATTGCTAATTTCTTTTTTTTTTAATTGTGAGAACAAGTAATACAATCTCTGATTTTCTCTCAAACAGAAAAACACAAATCACAAAGCATTTTGAAAAATCCTGTTCTCACTGTACAACTTGTTAAGCCCATCAACTCCAGCTAATAACTAAATGGACAGGTTCTCTTCTCAAAGCAGTTACTTGCATATGGAACTGAACAGTGATGGGGATCCCTAATTCAAATACCAACAACAGGGTTCCGTTGGAATAAAAACGTATCTTCCCTCTAATGCTTTTCAATTTGATTTAAATTCCCCATGAAGAAATTCAACTAAAAATAATGAAAATGGCGATGGGAGTTTTTCTAACCACCCACACAGGAGTGCAAACACACACCAAAACAGAATGTGTTTATGTGATAACAGCAGAGGAGAAAAAACTAGATAAAAGGGAGCAAAGAGCTTTTTACTGAGAAAGCAGAACAAAGGGAAAAGACTAAACTGACAAATTTTGGAAGAGAGGTGATACAAAGGGAAAAAGTACAAACATGAAAACACGCATCTTTGGAAAGAGGGAAGAGGAAGCAGAGGATAAACTAAACGAAGTAATAAACAGAGATTAATACAAAGCAAAAAAAGACATAGGTATAGATACAATTGGGGAAGAACAGAATGGCCATACAATTAAATGAAAATGGAGGGAGCAGAGAAAAACTGTGAAGATCCAATGGAAAAACAATGACAAAAGTAACAGGAGAAAGAAAAAATATTAGCATGTCCAAAACACAACTGGAAAAATTGGTGCAGAAAGTAGTCTAAAGATGGGACAGCAGAGAACTGGAAGGGAGCAGCAGAAAGTACCAGTGTCAAACCTATTTTGTGGCAAGATATTATTTGAGGTGGTGAATTCGTAAAATGGATACCATTTCTCAACAAAGTTAGTGGTTCTTGGAAAAAATTCTGTTTTATAGATATTATATGTTACCTTCTCCATTAGGAATTGGTTCCATACTTTTGTAAGCCAGAGTGACATTGAGGGTGGTGGTTGTGACTTCCATTTCTGCGCAATCGCTGCTTTCCAGTCTTTTTTCAAAGCATTTGAGAAACTTCTGTTTTGCTCCTTGTAAACCTTGCTGGATTCACTATATTCATCATCTGGGGTTTTTTATTTTGAAAAAAACCCTGATGTTGAATGTCAGCCTGAGGACAGATTGGCCGTCTCGGCCGCTCTGCCTCCAGGAGGCGGCCCGGACGCATCGCGTCCAGCGCTGCACTCCTTCCGCAGCAGCCAAGCACCACTTCAAAGTGGTGCTCGGCTGCTGCAGCGTGCCCCGCGCGCGTGTTCCACCCACCGGAGCGGGTGTGAACACGCGCTGGCAGGGGCAGCCGCGCGGCATCCGCCCGCAGCTCCAGGAAGCCGCCCGTAGTCTGAACGCTGCGGGCAGCTTCCTCCTGGCGGCGTGTGAACGCCGTGCCGCAGGGGAAATTCCCCCCGCCCCATTCTGCCTCGCTGCGGAGGCGCAGCAGAATGCCAGTTTGTCTCCAGCCTCAGACAAGAATTGTTTAATTCTGTATAAAATCATTATCCACTGTTATGGGCCAGTTTGCGAGGTCAATGTATTCTTTGAAATCACTGAATTTGCTTCCTGTTTCCTGTTTCTGCTCTGTCTCTTCTTGTTCCATGGTACTTTCATGTTGACCACTGTGACTGTCATCTGTATCAAAAATGTCAACGGTGGGTTGATGATGGCTAGAAACAGCTCCTACGGTTTGTGCACCATCACTGGCTTCACTGGTGCTTGCTTGGCTTGTTTCAGCTGTAGGTGTTGACAAAGTTTGACTTGACACTGTAAAATAGTTTGATAATTTTGGACATTTAGAAATTTCATCAGTTCGTTTCTGATGCACAAATCTGTGCCTGTGTGCTCCCGTGGCCAAATTGGAAGCACACAGTCGGAGTCCAGACAGTTAGATGAAGTATCTGTTTATTGCAAGAAACAGGAGTACAGGACTGGGTGCACTAGCACCCAATACCACCAAGCTGTATTCTGCCATAACCAGGAAGGGCAGGTCTTCTACCCCAAGTGACATCACATATAATTTACACATTAAAGAATCTCTAATTGGTACCAAGCAGTTAACATCAGGGAAGCATCATTTGACTCAGTGCATCTCTCATTGGTGTCAGCAAGTACATTTGTTTATCTGGTCGTCAGAATGATGGAGACATTAAAGAACAGTGGGACCCTTTCTGGCCTCGCTTATGGAGAGCTAGCTGATAAGGGCCGTGACTCACATTAAACTTAGCACTTGGCATCCTTACAACTTCTAAATACGCATTCCATTCTATCTACAGAGGCTTCTAATAATACTTTTGCTTAATATGGCTTCTTATACAGAAAAATACAATTATAAAATATATCTGTTCTACTATAGATTTCTTCCATCAGGGCTAAATACCAAAATCTGAATATACTATGATTAAACTCTTATAAAGGCATAGTGTCAGCTGTCAGCATACCAATATGTCAGAAGAAATGTCAGGACTCGCATTCATTTTTCCCTTGTCCTACATTTCTCCTTGAGTTTGCATTTTAGGTATCCGCTTAAGTACTTTCTTGAACTCATTGCTATTCCTCTTGGGGTCTTGATCTCTACAATTCCAGCCATAAAGTTGGTATTGTTATTAGTTCTACTGCAGCTACATGTATTTATGAATAACACACTTAAACCCAAACATAAAAGAGGCAATGCCACAGATGCATTATAACATTACAATAAACGATATAAACAAAAGCATGGAGGTGTTCATAGGAGTCACAGAGGTGCTGAATCTCACTTGGAAAGCGGGGGAGGCAGGATGAGAACAGGGTAAGGTAGTTCTATTCAATCTGGTTCCATGACATTTTAAAATATCCTGGTTTTTAAAACCCAGCTACAGGGATTGTAGTGTGCTGTCACTTCTAATAGATGTAGGCAGGGGTGTTTTTTTTTTGTAGAAAAAGCCCAGCAGGAACTCATTAGCATATTAGGCCACACCCAACAGCAGAAATGCATTGGCATATTAGGCCACACCCCTGACAGCACAGCACATAAGTGTATTAGGCGGGGGCTGGGAAAGCACAGGGCAGGCATGGAAGCTTGCCTCCCCCCACGAGCGTCTCCGTCCCACTTCAGCATCACCTTTCTAGTCTCCTCCCCCCTCGAAAGATTGGGAAGGGGAGAGGGCATGTTTGCTGGGCTGCCCTCGGTCTCCCCAGCCAGCCCGCCAAGGCGCGCAGGCTGGGGAGACCGAGGGCAGCCAGGCAAACATGCCCCATTCCTTCCCTGAATTGCCCTGCTTTTGTGGAGAGACTCAGGAAAGTGCAGAGGGGGGCATGGGTAAACACCTTTCTCTCCCTCCCCCAAATCAGGGTGGGAAAGAAAGGTATTTTCAACATGCCTAAGTTCCTCCCCCCCCAATCTTCTCACACCTGGAGAAGATCAGGAGGGGAAACCAGGCATGTCTGCCTGCCTGCCCTCTTTCCCCAGCCTGCCTGCCACAGCGGTCAAGCTGGGGAGAGGAAGGCAGGCGTGCACACATGGCCCTTTCTTCCCTGAGCCTCTCCACTCTTGTGGGGCATGGTTAAATGCCTTTTCCCCAGATCAGGGAGGGAAAGAAAGGCATTTTCAATGAGCCTGAGTTCCCTGCCTGCCCTTTTCCAGCTGCAAAATGTCAGCTAGAGAAGGGGAGGCAGAGAGAGGTTTTTCCTTGTCAGTTTCACTCTCAGCTGACTGGCGGGGAGTGAAATTGACAGGGAAATCTGGAAGGACTCCCCAGAGGGAAAGCCACATTTTAACATGCCGCCTTTCCCTCTTGTGTGTATGTGGGGAGGACAGCGTGCTTTGTAGCCACGCATGCCAGAGGTTTGGTTGGAGAGCCAGTTTGGTGTCGTGGTGAAGTGCGCGGACTCTAATCTGGGAGAACCGGGTTTGATTCCCCACTCCTCCACTTGCACCTGGCTGGATGACCTTGGGCAAGCCGTAGCTCTGTACCAGCTGTTCCCTCAAGGACAGCTTGGGAAAGAGTTCTCTCAGCCCCACCTACCTCACAGGGTGTCTGTTGCGGGGAGGGGAAGGGAAAGGAGTTTGTAAGCCGCTCTGAGCCTCCAAGTGAGTGAAGGACAGGATATAAATCCAATCTCTTCTTCTTCTTCTTCTTCTTCTTCTTGGTTGTAGGCGTGACCAATTCAGGAGCCAGCATGAACTCCGTTCCTGTGCATTCCTGCCCCAAAATAGCCCTGGATGTAGGTCCTAGCAAAGCCTCCAAAGTCATTTGGGCTCAGGCATGGCCACAGCCATTCCAAAGAGAGGAAGATGCCCCTGTTGCCTTCTTGACAGTGTTTATTGCATCAGTTGCACGTCAAGACTCCAAATGGTAATAAGCAGATGCTCTTTTCATTGGGATGTTTTCTTGCCTGTTATCAGCTTTTCCATATCTTCTTGTGTCTCTGGAGCAGGACTGCCATTTAGCATTTTTTATGGAACTGTAGACCCTGACCTGGATAGCCCGGGCTAGCCTGATTTGGTCAAATCCCAGAAGCTAAGCAGGGTCAGCCCCAATTAGTACTTGGATGGGAGATGGTAGAAGGAAGTCTAGGGTCACAACACCTCCGTCAGTCTCTTACCATGAGAACCCTATGGGGCTGCTATAATTTGGCTGTGAGTTCATAGCACTGTACACACACACAGAGAGAGAGGGGGAGGAATAGAGAGGTGGTTCTTTTCACCCTACAGAAAACCAAATATTCCAACTGAGATTTTAGAAAATGCAGGTGGTAAGGATCATTTTCAGATGACTTATTCAGTTGGTGCATTATGCCACACTTTCCCTTCGAAGAGTTCAGAAAGGCATTTCTCCCATCAAGGCATCTTCGGGGCCAGAACTGTTTTCACTTCTTCCAGTAGAAGAGAAACATGTGCCTGCAGATGATTCTCTGATCTGATCATTCTTCAACTGGGCGTCACCAATACTGCCTGTCTGGACCTGTCTTTCTCTGGCAGAGGCCTGCGTCACACAAAACCATGGATTTCCCTACTGCATATCACATCTGCACCACTTGCTGCTTTCCAGCATATGGACATGTGAAAGTAGGAGCTGTCTTCCGTGAGTGCAGAGCTTTGGACTTTCTGCCCACAGGACTCTCCTTGTGCTCAGCCTCATGCTCAGCGGCTTTATCTGACTTGGCAAACTAGTAATTGGAGGAATCTGGCCCATGCCCCTCCCTGCTATCCGCAAGTACAAAGTCTTCCTGACCAAGGGACGACATTTTCAATAGTGAATCCTTTATCAGTTTGCCACTACTTTAAGTTTAGAAGATTACTATGCTGCCTGTTCACAAAAAGAGGTTGGGAATAGTGTGATATGGACTCCATCAGTCTTACATTATCATTTTTTTAAAAAAATGCTTTTGAAAATAAGAATTATAATTGGGGGACCTACTAGGACTCGCAGTGGCATCTCATTTTCCCCTTCCCCACTATTTCTTCTTTCCCCTCCCACAAAGATCCCGCTGCCTCTTCCCTTTTCCTGCCTACCTATATTCTTCCTACCTACAAGCCAACCTGTCTTCATCTGTCCCATTTTCAGCCAGCCAGCCAGCCAGCCAGCCAGCCAGCCAGCCAGCCAGCCAGCCTTCCTTCCTTCCTTCCTTCCTTCCTTCCTTCCTTCCTTCCTTCCTTCCTCCCTCCCTCCCTCCCTCCCTCCCTCCCTCCCTCCCTTCCTTCCTTCCTTCCTTCCTTCCTTCCTCCCTCCCTCCCTCCCTCCCTCCCTCCCTCCCTCCCTCCCTTCCTTCCTTCCTTCCTTCCTCCCTTCCTGAGAGCCAGTTTGGTGTCGTGGTGAAGTGCGCGGACTCTAATCTGGGAGAACCGGGTTTGATTCCCCACTCCTCCACTTGCACCTGGCTGGATGACCTTGGGCAAGCCATAGCTCTGTACCAGCTGTTCCCTCAAGGACAATTGTCTCAGAGCTCTCTCAGCCCCACCTACCTCCCAGGGTGTCTGTTGTGGGGAGGGGAAGGGAAAGGAGTTTGTAAGGCGCTCGGAGACTCCCTTGGGGAGTGGAGGGCGGGGTATAAATCCAGTCTCGTCTTCTTCTTCTTCTTCTTCATTCTCCCCTCCCCTCCCTTTTCTCCCCATAGCAGTTATCCACTGGGGAACCCATAAGGTTATCGAGTTAACGCCCCACCAATGTATTTTTTTAATTTCAGATTTTTCTGCAAACCTGGCACTTTTCCAGGTTTGTAGAAAGATCTGTCTTGTCTGTTCATGGCCCTGGTCTCTTTAGTTAAGTATCCACAGATTTGGCTGTGCTGAGAATTAGATGTATTGATAAACAGGACCAGCAAGACTTGTAGGGTCTTGTGTTCTCCTCCCCCACTTATGTTCTTATGTTCTCCTCACCCACTTTCCTCATCCCCTTCCCTGAAAGCCCCCATAGCCTGTCCCCTTTTCCCTTTCTCACCCACCAGTCAGCCTACTTTTGTCTTCCCCACCTTTTTCAGCTTTTCCTCCTTTCATTTCCCTTGCAGCCATACTCCAACTCAGATATCATATGGAATCAAACCATCTAGCTCCAAGGGGTCTCATGGCGATCAGGGTCCCTAAAATTTTGTCACCGATGTCGCTGTCTCGGTGGTCCCAGTCACGGAGATCAACTGTAGTGTGATTTTGGGTACAGCTGCACCCAGTACCTGATTTAAAGAGTGAAATGATGCCCCCCAAGAAACAATTACTTAAACATTTTCTCCAACCCATTTCATGAGCATTTGAGCAAGATAATGAAACATGAAGCAACTTAAACTGAATCAGAGAACTGATAATCAGGATCAGTATTGTCTGCTCTGACTGGTAGCATCTCTTCAGGGTTTCACATAGAGGTCTCTCACATCACCAGGGGTCCTTTGGGGCCGGAGCGAGGCGGAGCAAAGCTCCACCAGCTCAGGAGTGGCCACTAGGGCAGCCACGGGCCGAATCATATTCTCTGATCTGATTCAGCCCGCTGCCGAATTGCCACCGAAATTCGGTGGCAACTTTAAAAGCT
Organism: Lepidodactylus listeri; assembly: GCA_029233225.1. Classification (NCBI taxonomy): domain Eukaryota; kingdom Metazoa; phylum Chordata; class Lepidosauria; order Squamata; family Gekkonidae; genus Lepidodactylus; species Lepidodactylus listeri. The sequence goes on along the minus strand of JARCFY010000015.1, from coordinate 19,815,967 downwards.
ACTGGAGGGGAGGGGGTTTGAGGGAGAGGCTCCAAACTTGCAGGGTAGCTGCTGGGGCCTCTCCTCGAAATGCCCACCAAGTTTCAAGAAGATTGGACCTGGGGGTCCAATTCTACGGCCCCCCAAACAGGTTGCCCCCATTCCCTCTATTGTGGAGGGGATGGGACAACCTGTTTGGGGGCCCATAGAATTGGACCCCCTGGTCCAAACTTCTTGTAACTTGGTGGGTATTTCGAGGAGAGGGCCCAGCAGCTACCCTGCAAGTTTGGAGCCTCTCCCTCAAACCCCCTTTCCTCCAGCCCCTCATATACCCTATGAGTTTTTGCCATTGATTTCAATGGCCCGTAGGGTATAATGAGGCTGAAACTGACATTCCCTTTCTGACACACTTCCAGTGATGTCAGGGGACGTGGCATATGCGAATGAGTTACGCTAATGAGTTATGCTAATGAGCTCCTGCACCTCTTTTTCTACGAAAGGACCCCTGCACATCACCTTCCTTCCTCATGATCATTTTAAACTGGAGATACTAGAGATGAACCTGGCACATTCTGCATGAAGAGCAGGTGTTCCACAACTATCCATTGTTGCCTAGAAGACAGCCTCCTGGAGACAAACCATGCAGGAAGCCCACACGCTTAGAGCACACAGACACCCCTCCCTCCCTTCTTGTCAGACAGGCTAAGTAAATTTTTACATTCTCCTCTTTATTCCCCTTCAGGCAGCAGCACCGCCTTCCCCCACGGTATATCTTTACATATTACTAGACTGTGTACTAGCTTCCTCTCGGTGTATATGATATTCTGCTGGACAAACAGCTTAGTTTTGAATTGATTCTATTTCTCTGCTTTTTTATATGTTAAACGCTCTTTGCCTACTTCCATTTCTGGAAACACAGTACTAAGTCTGATCCTTGTATACATAGGCTTGAAGTTCCCAACAGAAACACGGCCTGCTTTACGTGGACTTAAGAACAGCTGTACCATGTACAGGGAGAACTCTGTGTAATACCAAGGCCCTTCCACCACAATATGTATTAAAGAAAATTCACCACTCCTGAAAATGTTCAGGGGGTGAAAGGTGGAGAGAGAGGACATCTGTTAATGCGCTGAAAACACAAACAAATTAAGTCTAACTGTGCTGGTCAGGTAATACCGCTACCATGACTACTTAGCCACGTAAATAGGAGGGAAGAGGTAGAGGCAAGTTGCGGCCAGCAATTGAACTATCCTGTCCCTATGGGTGCATTCAGACAGCTCTTTTGAAATGCGCCAGGCATGAGTTCCTGGTGGATTTAAAGCGCATGTCCAGACCTCAACATCTGGCAATCGTGCTGCTTTCGTTAGTAGCCCGTCAATCTCCATCAGGGATCCGTACTTAAAAGATAGTGCTTAATGTTCGGTGGACCAATGGGCCAATGCTGGACTTTCCATCATCAGGTCATTCCACCAGCACACAATCAGCCTGTAGGGATGGTTTCCAGACCATCCCGAACGGCTGCCATGTTTAAAAAGTCATAGCGGTGCACGCGTAACCGCTTAAACATGTGACGTCCGCAGACAGTGAAGCACATATGCACATAAAGCACATATACAGATATGCACATATACACATATGCACATATGTGCATGCACAAAAAGGATTTTTTTAAAAAGCCGACTGCACGGCTCCTTAAGGTGGATGCTGTCTAGACAATCCACCGTGGAATCACGCGCGGTAAAGCAATTCAGCGGGGGAGCTGTCTGGTCGTACAATGCTGGATTAAAAAGATCTAGATCGAATTACAGCCGGGCCAATGGTGGGATTAGCTGCCCGTCTGAACGCTCCCTATGGCTATGGAGCTTGCACTGCAGCACTGGAAATCTAATGATACGCCTTTTAAAGTGACACTAATGAAGCAATGACATTTCATGGTGGATGCTCTGCACAGGGATTTCAGAGTCCTTTGATGCCAACGTTTAACAGAAAGCACAAAGTGATTCACATGCAAAAGGCTGCAAAAGGCCTCACGTTCCAGTTCTTCTAGATAGAAATGCACAAGCTGAGGTGAAGAATTTTTTCTCCATTACACATCCCCTTAGGAAAGTTTAGGATGGTATCCAGCCCATTATGGCACAGTGGGTTGAAACCTCCATTCAACTACAGTGTGAAATCTACTTTATTTTATTTATGAACTTTCTGCTTGTGTTTTCAAACTTTCAGAAGTTCCGTAAGAAAACAGGAGTTGGTAATGCATCATTTCTTTGCTGTATATGTCTACCTCTCAAAATATTTTTGCAAAATTCAGAAACTGAGAATATTGAAAATTTTAATTCAGAAACCTGATTCAGATCTCAGGCAAAATTTCAGCTAATTTATTTTATTTATTTGTTGTTGTATTTAAGAACATAAGAGAAGCCAATGTTGGATCAGGCCAGTGGCCCATCCAGTCCAACACTCTGTCACACAGTGGCCAAAAACATCAAGTGCCCTCAGAAGGTCCAGCAGTGGGGGCAGGAAGCCCTTCTACTGTTGCCCCCCCCAAAACACCAAGAATACAGAGCATCACCTGCCCCAGACTGAGAGTTCCTATCTACACTTTGTGGCTAATAGCCACTGATGGACTTCTGCTCCATATGTTTATCTAATTCCCTCTTGAAACCATCCATGCTTGTAGCCACCACCACTTCCTGTGGCAGTGAATTCCACGTGTTAATCACTCTTTGGGTGAAGAAGGACTTCCTTTTATCTGTTCTAACCCAACTGCTCAGCAATTTCATGGAGTGGCCACGAGTTCTTGTATTGTGAGAAAGGGAGAAAAGGACTTCTTTCTCTACCTGCTCTATCCCATGCATAATCTTATAAACCTCGATCATGTCACCCTTCAGCCATCGTTTCTCCAAGCTAAAGAGCCCCAAGTGCTTCAACCTTTCTTCATAGGAAAAGGGTTCCATTCCTTTTATCATTTTAGTTGCCCTTTTCTGCACTTTTTCCAATGCTATAATATCTTTTCTGAGGTGTGGCAACCAGAACTGTACACAGTACTCCAAATGAGGTCGCACCATCAATTTATACAGGACCATTATGATACTGGCTGATTTGTTTTCTATTCCCTTCCTAATAACCCCCAGCATAGCATTGGCCTTTTTCATTGCAGTCGCACACTGTCTCAACATTTTCATTGAGTTATCTACTACGACTCCAAGATGTCTCTCTTGGTCAGTCTCCGCCAGTTTGGACCCCATCAATGTGTATTTATAGTTAGGATTTTTGGCTCCAATGTGCATCAGTTTGCACTTGGCCACATTAAACCCCATTTGCCACGTTGATGCCCACTCGCCCATCCTTGACAGATCCCTTTGGAGGGCCTCACAATCCTCCCTGGTTCTCACCACTCTGAATAACTTCATGTCATCTGCACATTTAGCCACTTTGCTGCTTACTCCCAACTCCAAATCATTAATAAACAAGTTAAAAAGCATTGGACCGAGTACTGATCCCTGCGGTACCCCACTGCTTACCTCCCCCCACTGAGAAAATTGCCTATTAATACTCACTCTGTTTCCTTTTAATTAGCCAGTTTTTGATCCACAAAAGGACTTGTCCTTTTATCCCATGGCTATTGAGCTTGCTTAGGAGCCTTTGATGAGGAACTTTATCAAAAGCTTTCTGGAAGTCAAGGTTAACAACATCTATTGGGTCCCCCTTGTCCACATGTTTGTTCACTCCTTCAAAGAACACTAACAGGTTACAGAACTCATGTTGAGTCTTCCTCAATAGATTTTGTTCATCAATGTCCCTACTAAGTTGTTCCTTAATAACAGTTTCCACCAACTTAACCATTATCGACATTGGACTGACTGGCCTGTAATTTCCCAGATCTCCTCTGGAACCCTTTTTAAAGATAGGAGTGACATTCACTACCTTCCAGTCCTCAGGAATGGAGGCAGATTTTTAGGAAAGATTACATATTTTTGCCAGGAGATCCACAAGTTCACATTTGAGTTCTTTCAGAACTCTCGGATGTATGCCATCCGGGCCTGGTGATTTATTTGTTTTTAAGTTGTCTATCAGACGCAGGACCTCCTCTCTTGTCACCTCAATCTGACAGAGGTCTTTCAACCACCCTCTCGAAATCAGTGGTTCTGGAGTGGGCAGAATATCCCGCCCTCCCCGTATGCAGGCTCAGGGTGGCTCACACTCATAAAAACACATTACAAGGCACATAAATGTGCTTAAATTACATTATAAAACCCCATAACATCCTAAAAGCAATACAAGCAGATCATCATCATCATCATCATCTCTATATATAATAATTCTCTGCATGGTGGTGGCACGCTCCTGAAGATTCCACACGCCACCCCAGCCTTTGGTCCCCTGGCCTGTCAATCAGAAGCTGTCCCTATCCACTGGCTGTGAATACTTGCATGCCATTGGCTGGGTCTGCTCCTCTTCCCCGCCCACTCCCTCAGCCTCTGTGCCCTGTCAGAATTCCTGCCAGATGACTTTTTGCTCTTGACTAAGACACTTCTCCAGCTTCCTTCCTGTGGGGGGATTAACTGTTCCCTCAGTGGCTGTTGGTTGGTGAAATGAAATGGCAGTTACCTGTGTCTAACAGATGGCTGCTGTCTATGGTTTGTTTAAAATGTTCCCCCATAAGGTTTGACTGTTACCTCAGTGGCTGTTAGTAGGTGAAACAAAATGGCAGTTACCTGTGTTTATAAGATGGCTGCTAAATGTGGTTTGTTTAAAATGTTCCCCCATAATTCAATTGAGCTGTAGTTCCGAAGAGGAGCCTGCAGGAGTATCACTCACTGGGTTGAATGGGGCTTCCTCATCTGCTGGCCTACAGTTCCCAGCTGCCCCAAGACCAAAAAGTGCGGGAAAAGAGGGACCCTCCCAGGTGGCAGGGCACCATCAATATAGACTCCAGCCCATCCAGGGAGGATTGTGTTTAACCCCTGTTTTATTTAGTTGTCCCTTATTCATTTACAGTGTGTGTGTGCTCCATAATTGTGTAAATACTAAAATAAATTATTCTGTTTGGACAAATAATCTGTGTTGTGCTCTGACCCCATAGTCTCTGCCGCTCTGCCAATACCAAAGGGAGGGGGTAGCCCAGGGAAGCAAGGAAAGGCCAGACCCTTGGTTGCCAACTTTCCAGGGATCCCCCAAAGATTTTGGATTCTGTCTCCAAATAGGGAGATTTGACCACAGGGGTCTCACTGACCCTCAAAAAAGGCAGTGTCAGAGCTTCAGAACATGGCAGAGGTTGCAGGTGGGGGGGAAGAAATGAAAAGCTGAAGAATGAAAGGGAAATTAAGGTAAGTTGATGCTTGGCTGGGAAGGAGATGGGGTTGCCAACTCCAGGTGGGGAATTCCTGGAGATTTGAGGAGTGGAGCCTGGAGAGGGTGAGGTTTAAGGAGAGGTGGGGCCTCAGACAGGTACCATGCCATAGACTTTGCCCTCCATACCAGCTATTCCCTCTTGGGGAACCACTGCTGCCAATCTCCAGGTGAGGGCAGGAGATCACTCAGAATTACAACTGCTCTTCAGGTAGCAGAGATCAGTTCCCCTGGAGAAAATGGTGGACTCTGTGTCCTTATACCCTGCTGAGGCTGCCACAGCAAATTGATGCTGAGTGCCCAAGCCCTTGACACTCTCCAAGAGCCTCTTTCTAGAGCCTGTTGTATTTATTCCCACCCCAAGGTCAAAAAGTGTGTGTGTGTGTGGGGGGGGGAAATGGAAAGTGAGGGGGAAATAAAGGTAGGTTGATGCTTGGCTGGGAAGGAGATAGGGTTGCCAACTCCAGGTGGGGAATTCCTGGAGATTTGAGGTTGCCACAGCAAATTGATGCTGAGTGCCTAAGGGCTTGGCACTCTCCCAGAGCCTCTTTCTAGAGCCCTTTGTATTTCTTTCCACAATGGCCCTTACTCCTAGTAATAATAATAATAATAGTGCTGATTGATGTTCACAATTTCAAAGATGGCATGCGATTTTGTAGATATCTCGGCCTCACGATGTTATACTTTCAAGCCGACTATCTGAGCCAGGTTCGGTGGTGGTAATAGTGGGGCAGCTCCTAGTTGAAAGCCTGGTGGAAGAGCTCCGTCTTGCAGGCCCTGCAGAACTGCGATAGGTCCTGCATGGCCCTGATCTCTTCTGGGAGCTCATTCCACCAGTATGGAGCTGCCACTGAAAAAGCCTAGCCCTAGTGACAGTGAGCTTGGCAACCTTAGGGCTAAGGAGGGTCAGCCGATGTTGAGACCCTGACTGTAGTGCTCTCTGGGGTATGTACAGGGAAAGGCAGTCCCTCAGGTATGCCGGACCCTGGCCAAATATGGCTTTAAAGGTAAGCACCAGCACCTTGAAGCGAATTTGGTATGCTATTGGCAGCCAGTGCAATGTCCTCAGCACAGGCTGGATGTGCTCCCATCTAGGGAGGCCCATCAAAAGCCTGGCCACAGCATTCTGCACTAGCTGCAGCTTCCAGATTTGTGACAAGGGCAGCCCCATGTAGAGAGTATTACAGTCTAGTCTCAAGGTGACCATAGCATGGATCACTGTAGCCAAGTTGTCATGGTCCAGAAAGGGGGCCAGCTGCCTGACCAGCTGCAGATGGTAGAAGGCCGACCTGGCAGTGGCTGCTACCTGGACCTCCATTGTTAAGGAGGTATCCAGGAGCACTCCCAAACTCCTAACATCTGATGCTGGCACCAATGGCACCCCATCAATGGTTGGGAGTGGGATCCCCACCCCCAAACCGCCCCGACTCAAGCACAGGACCTCAGTCTTCATATGATTCAGTTTCAGCCGGCTCAGCCTTAGCCAACTAGCCACAGCCTTCAAGGCCCAGTCCAGATCTTCCGGTTTGGAGACTGACTGGCTGCCCAACATCAGATAGAGCTGGGTGTCATCAGCATACTGGTGACACCCCAGCCCATACATTCTGGGCAATCTGGGCATGGGGGTACCCGTTGGGGAGAGCACTGCCCCTTGGGGCACCCCACACATCAGTGGGTGCCTCCTGGACTGCTGCTCCCCCAGTGCCACACTTTGTCCCCAACCTTGGAGAAAGAAAACAAGCCATCACAAGACAAGTCCCTGAACTTCCATGTCAGCGAGGCAGTGGGCAAGTAACTGATGGTCGACAGATCTAACAGCAACTGATGGCTGACAGATCTAACAGCAACAGTACCGCCACCCCGCCCCGATCCAGATACCTCCAGAGGTCATCCATGAGGGTGACCAATGCTGTCTCCATCCCGTGTCCTAGGTGAAAGCCAGACTGGAGCATGGAAGTGACATCCATAAAGCTCTCCAACTGTATCGCCACCGCCCTCTCAATTAATTTGCCCAAATAATTGAGGTTAGCATGGTTGCCTGAATGTTGGCCACTCCACTAATTATGATTATTTATTTTTGTCAAGTTGTTACCTGAATGATGGTTTGAAATTGGAGAAAGTTCATAAAGTAAACTAGATTTCATGCTGTAGTTAAGTGGAGGTTTCAACCCACTATTACCATCGTTTGAAATTGGTTTACTAATGTATGAATGTGGACGTCCTAGCTTAGTCTTGGCTTGTTCACCAATAGTACTCTCACTGCAGTGCAGGTCATGATGCCTGTTAGGTCTCTGCAGGGAAGGCAGAAGAAAGGATAACATCAGTGGAATCAGCATTGGTTGGTTAAGGCAAAGAAAGATTTGAAAGACTTGCTGTATTCAGATATAATGTGAAATCATGATATCATTAAACTAATAATGATTAATGTGATGGTCTGAATGTGTCACTCTACTAACTCTGGTTAATTAAAGTCCATCAAACCAGAATTTAAAGTGATAGTTTGAAATTGCTTCATTAACCACAGTTAGTCTTAACTATGGTTTTGTGTGATGTGTACATGCAGACACCTTGGGTGTGGTCACACAGGGGTTTAAATCCGGGAGCCCTCTCGGATTTAAAGAAACTGGATTTTTTAAATTTCAGGTTGGTATGATTACACATCCCAACCCAGCGGTGCTGGCGGCGGCTGGGGGAGGCAAGGTGCGGGTGGTCCTCGCATGGCTGCCTCCCCCGAACACAGCCAGACAGAAGCTCCCCCCTCCCCCGCCGCAGAGAGGCTCTTCCACCTACCTGCTGGCTGGCTGGCTGGCTGGCTGGCCTTGCACTCTGCTCCAGGCTGCAAGCCCCACTGGCCGCTGCCTGAGGAAGTTGGGAGAAGCATGGGGGGGGGTTGCCAGGTGACGGCAGCTGGCGGGGTTCGCAGCCCAGAGCGAAGCGTGGGGTGAGCCAGCCAACCAGCCAGCAAGTAAGAGTCTCTCTGCACAGCGCCGGGGGGGGGGGGAGCTTCTGGCTGCATTTTTTCCCCCTTTCTTTGCACTTTGGGCACTTGAGTGCCCAAGTGCAAAGGGGGAAAAACACACCATGGGAGGGACAATCAGACAGCCCTCTCTCACAATTATTGCGAGAGAGGGCAGTCCAGATCGGCAAAATCGCAGGTTCAAAGCGCGACTCCCGGGAAAATTGTTGATTTTCCCAGGGTTGGAAAAAGTGTTAGGAACCCGGTCTGGAGCCCGCTTTGGTGAGGGAGTGGCCGCGGCCGGTATGAACGGTCCCTTTAAATGCGGGAGGAAACAGCAGTTCCTCCTGCTTTAAAGGGCTGTGTGACCGCAGCCCTTGACTTGATACTGGCTTATTCCCCAGCACTGCCTTTCTCAGCTATAGAGTAAAGATGACAAGGCAACCCAGGATCTGAGTGGTCATTAGCAAAGGTGAATCCTGGCTTCAAAACTAACCATATTTAAAATAAACTATGGTTTTGCATTATGTTTTAACTGAGCCAGCAATTGGAATGTTAGCAAAATACAGTGAAATAGGAACCTAAGACGAATGTTTTAATCAAGCTGAAATAGATCTGAAACACATTTGTTCTCCAAAGCTGTCTTCTGTGAACCTTTAAGGCAAGTGTTCAGTGAAAAGCTGGAAATGTTTTATGTTCAATATGAATAATTGATTTAAAAATTTGATTGTATTTAATAGTTGTCGTGCAATAGTATTTGAGAGTATTTGACTACTGATGTGGAGTGATATGACCTAATAAAGGGACCCAAGGAAGGTACCAATATATAAAACCATTATCATAGGCTATATAATTAAAAATACAGCAATGATGTCCACATTTCGACTCTGTCGTTGTCAAACAATACCACAGATCATTTTTAAAAGTTTTGATTTGCAGCTTTTTCTGAATGAACTTGGACAAAGTTACTCAAATATGGATCAGTGCGCCAGGTCAACGGAGTCTAGAAAGAGCAGTATTATATGAACCGATACAAGAAGGCATTTTTGCCGACTGCTCTCCTCAGGAAGAAAAGGGGCAGATGAATGTTCCAGTAATAAACAAATGCATGCTGCACCCCTGTATTTCCCACAGACATCTCCAATCATTCAGTCACCAGTCTGCCAAATGAAACCCAACAGAATGCTGGAAGGAGTGGACATCTCATCTTTCCCACCACCACTGTAACTCCTCAGTCCATGCACATGGGACAAATAAATATGTGTAGGTTAATGGGCTCATACAAAAGACACACCAAGGATGGTCTTTGCTTGAGTTGCATGCCAGAAGGTGATATCCAGAATGACAATAATTGATATTAGAGGTGTTGCAAACTTCACAATGAACACATTCAAAAAAGTAACAAGTCATTTCTGACATCAGTTATCACTTGTGAGCCACACTTCAGATTGCCTCACTGTTGTTTGACTGAAGCAGCTGCCAAACAGCTTTGTGTATGCACAGCAGCTGTAGTGGTGGAGTTTATCCCTTCTGCTTGGTGGTTGCTTTTGCGTCTACACAGCAAGTGAAATTGACACTCCCGCTCATGGGTGATTGGGGAGGATGACCCCCTTATAACTGCAAAAACATATGCATGCCCAAAATGACATGGATCTAGTGTTGGCCAGCAAGGCACTGCTAGTGCTCTTATGGATTTTAAGATTCATAAGCTTGAACTTGGGTTGCTAGTGTTGGAAGGGCTACATGCATTCTCCATTACTGGGAGAAGCTCCAGTCCACTCCAGGAGGCTGGCACCCTTGATAGTTCACAAAGACAGAGACAAAGACTCCTTCTGCCAGGAGGTTTCTTTCTGTCACACAACGCTGGTCAACCCCTGCCCCCTCCAACATACCTGCATGGATTATGCTAACGTGGTTACCTGGCAACTAATGGTCGGGCCATCAGCCAGCCGGCTAGAGCCATCAATGGACAATAGAGGTGATCCAGTGAGTCATCGGACTTTGCCCAGGTGTCAGGTTCCTGTTTAGTTTCAGTTTCACAATATTGTCCACTCCCCGGCCCTCCTCTTTTTGTTTACCTTTAACCTATGGTAGGGTCAGAAAGGGACGGACTGCCTAGTAGGTGTGTTAGTGGGATGTGGTTAGCGCTGCCCGCCCTCAAGACCACCTAATAAAAGACCCTGCACAGAGGCAATCGGTCTCTTGAGCCATCGTCCCCTATCTGCTTTGCTACCCCTTATGTCCAGCTTCCTATCCAAATACCCTTGCCTCCATCTTTAAATCTCTGGATTCCAGAACAGAGAGAACACGTGGTCTTGCTGGTTCGAGCCACGTGCCCCATTTTTCTATTTTTCTCTCCCCATCCAATTCTTCCTTCGAGTGGACAACTCCTCTTCAGGACAGGTAAAGTATCACCCATCAACGAAACTCCTGCTAATGCAACAGTGCTATTTTCTATCTTTATTTCCTAGGCCTGTGTGTATATGTGTGTGAATCTGTTTTTGGTGTGCTTGAACAACATTATCCAGTAAACGGCATTGAACTTGCTATCTGCCTCACATGCCTCTTTCCTTGAGAACTCCCGGGTGGGGTGGGACCCTGGTATAGCTGGCAAGTAACCCGGTATTTTGCCAATTGCTAAGCGTAAATTAAAGCAATTCGGCTAACACTAGGTGAAGAGAAAAGAGCAATTTTTTTTTAAAAAAACAACACTATAAGTAGAGTCTGACCGATTGGTCTGCTCACTATTTAAAAAACCTGGCTTCTGAGTGACATGTAACAATGGGAAGTTGGAGGGAGGACTAGGACTTCCATAGGGCCATGTGACAATGTGCATATATGAAATTCTGCTAGTTGCATTGCACTGTGCTGTTTGAATATATAAGCAACCTACCAAACAGGCTTGAGATCCTAATGAACATTCAAACCACTTGAGGAAAAACCGGCTCCTTGCTTATGACTGGCAAGAAGAATGTGAGCTGAACTGGTGGGTGTTCAAGCATCCTTAGCTGAAAATGAGGTGGTATTTCGTATTTATCTGGCAATATTATGTTGATATGCAGTGCAATTTGGCAACCATTGCAAGGACTCAGAGAGTATTAGGTAGTTAACAGTCTGTTGCATTTGATATTTGACACCTGACAAACCCAAGCAGTCAAGCCAGGGCTAAATGTACTGAAAATGAGGCAAAAGCACATGTATTATGTACACTGAATAGAATTGCCCTGGAAGAGACTCTGTAAATTGGTGAGTGATGTCTCCTTCCAGGAGAAAAATGTCACTCCACAGGATATTAAAAACAAAAAAATGATCAGTGACATGGAAGGCTGAGTCCTTTGTTGTCTACAAAGAGATGTCTCATTCTGACCTATTATTTATTAACTGCCTTTTCTAATTAGGATGATTTCTGAATGTCACGGGTTTTAACTCATAGTGTGCCAAAAATGACTCAGAGCTGCCTGTACTCTTGATATTTCCCAGCATGGTGTATAGGAACTTGCTGATGCCAGTCTTCTTAAGTGTTGAACTAGTCTTGAATCAACCTGTTAGCAGCATATATCAGATAAAATCTGCTGATGGAGATAAAAGTCTCATACCTAAAAGTGATTAAATCTCATTTAATTCAATTTGTCATAGTTTTTTTTTTTAATTCTGCTTTTGAGAGTAACTTTTCACCCATATTTGAAGAATATTGCATATCTCCAGGGGTCCGTTGGGGCCGGAGCGAGGAGGAGCAAAGCTCCGCCAGCTCAGGACTGGCCAGTAGGGCAGCCATGGGCTGAATCAGATTCTCTAATCTGATTCAGCTCGCCGCTGAAATTCGGCAGCAATTTTAAAAGCAACTGGAGGGGAGGGGGTTTGAGGGAGAGGCTCCAAACTTTCAGGGTCGCTGCTGGGGCCTCTTCTCGAAATGCCCACCAAGTTTCAAGAAGATTGGACCAGGGGGTCCAATTCTACAGGTTGCCCCAAACAGGTTGCCCCCATTCCCTCCATTTTTTCTCTCCATAGAGAACAATGGAGGGGATGGGACAATCTGTTTGGGGGCCCATAGAATTGGAACCCGTGGTCCAATCTTCTTGAAACTTAGTGGGTATTTTGAGGAGAGGACCCATCAGCTACCCTGCAAGTTTGGAGCCTCTCCCTCAAACCCCTTTTCCTCCAGCCCCTCATATACCCTATGAGTTTTTGCCATTGATTTCAATGGCCCATAGGATATAATGGGGCTGAAACTGACATTCCCTTTCTGACACACTTCTGGTGATGTCAGGAGACGTGGCATATGCTAATGAGTTATGCTAATGAGTTATGCTAATGAGCTCCTGCACCTCTTTTTCTATGAAAGGACCCCTGTATACCTCTGATAATATTTTAATACTATTTGAGACTTGTGATGATTTGCAGGGCAGAGGAGATGCATTCTTCCTTTCCCCTTCTTTTGATTCCACTCTTTGTATTGGCGCCACTTCCTAACCCCTTCTTTCTTCCCCATTACTGCTTGTCCAGTTTCCCATATCCTCTTCCTGCTGTATCCAGCATCCCCCCCCCCATCTTATCCCCACCCCCATTTGCTCTGTGCATCCCCTTCACCTTCTTGTTGGGGGCTGCGATCCAAAATAAAATCTGAAATTTTACAAGATCTGCTCACCAGATTTTAGGAATCAAGTAGTTGGGATTATTTTTGTGTGTGTGACACCTGCACATATGTGAACATGGCTGCTAAAATTATTGTTGTACCCCTCCCCCCTTGTAACTTTTAGATTGTTCTTCAAACACTGGGATTTGCCCAGATTTATAGGCATCTCTGATTTGGGTCGGCATCCAAAGAAACTTGTATAGATGGTCCTGTACAAATGAATTTACCTCCTGAATTACCTGTTTAATATTGTAGGTAACCTTCCTCAAACTTCACAAAAAGTGCTGGGAATTTTCTCAAGTAAAAAAATAGTGGTGATTAACTGTAAGAGCCAATGGTATAGTCGCATTCCAACAATGCCAATGCCCATGTTATCAGGGTGAGACATGCAAAAACCTGTTGCCCAGCATGCATGTATTTGTGGTGCCCCAGAATTGGAGGACAGCCCTCATTACATTGTACACTGTCGCCTTTATCAGAAACCTAGAACCAAATCTCTTGTTGTTTGTTTGTTTATTTATTTATTTATTTATTGGGATTTATATCCCGCCCTCCCCGCAAGCAGGCTCAGGGCGGCTTACATGGGCCCAAGGCCTAATCAAAACATTAGAATCTATAAAATCTGTTAAAACATATTCAAATACAGTTAATACATGTTAAAAGCTTCCACAGAAATAGCTACTGAAATTTCCACAAAAATAGCCCCTTGGCAGGTCCGGTCCGGTCCCCCCCCCCGCCGCCGCCGCCATTGCCAGGGCCATACTTAGTTATCTTTGTTTGTCTAAATTTATGTTTAGTGACTCAGAAATAAATTTATCTTTTACCTGATGCTCACCAGTACATCACTTATATGGTGTCACTATGTGCACTGGCCACCAAGAACATCTGTACCGAAGTTTTATTTCATGTTGGTATCGTTATAGGCCTGGAAATTTTAACCTTACTCTTTTTAATGAGGCTTTATCATTACTGTTACTACTGTTTTTTGTTAATATTAGTATTTTGTATATTACTTTTTAGTATAAGTTTGTAATGGCCTTTGGCCACTTGCAATACATTTTAATATTGTAGCTATTATAGTACTAAGTTATACAAAAGATCAAAGCATGCATAAATAACAAAAATATATATATTCTTTTTTTGGGGGGGTGGACACAGTGGGGATTTCCATATATATATTTTATTTACTTTTACATAAAATATCAACATTACAACAAAGTTTGCCAAAGAAAGAGAGCAAACTGAATTGCATTCACAAATCATACCAATTGGTCCACAACATTTATATATTTTCTATCATACCAATAATAAATTTTTCCCCACATTGTCTTAAATGTTTCTTGCTTATTTTTTAACCGTAAATTCAAGTTGTCTGTTTCAACCATATAAAATAATTTTATTACCGTTTCTTCCTCCCCAGGTATTCTGTTTTCCAATATTTTGCATATAACAATCTCGCTACAATAATAACATGAATTATCAATCTCTTATCTTTATATTCATATTCCTCTGGGAGGATATTAAGTAAAAACAATTCTGGTAACCAAGGTACTTCACAATGTAATATTTCCTGCAGAATTTTCTTTATAAATTGCCAAAATTTTCTTGCTCTTTGACACGTCCACCACATGTGAAAGAAGTTGCCTGTGCTGCTTTTGCACTTCCAACAAGTTTTAGAAATTGTTTTGGAAAATCTAGAAAGTTTATCGGGTGAAAGATGCCAAAAATAAAACATTTTATAAAAATTTTCTTTAAAGGAGCTTGCTTTAGTAAATTTAACATTCCTTTTCCAAACTTTCTCCCAAATGTCCAAATTTATATTATGACCTATACAACGTGCCCAAGATATCATGTTTGGCTTGATTCAACATTCAGTGAGTATGATAATCTAAGCCAGGGATGTCAAACATGCAACCCAAGGGCCAGATCAAGTCCCCGGAGGGCATCTGTCAGGCCCGCCCTGGAACTGGCCATCTCCTGCTTCCAGTTTTGTTGCTGCTGCTGCATCATAGCTTACTTTGCCAGACTCTCTCAATTGCTCAGCCATTTCATGTTTTCCCCTGGGTCCTAGATTCAGAACTTTGAGCATGAGATTTCTGTAATGAATGCCAATAAATCAAAAATAGGTTTGCAACTTACAGGTACACACCTGAACAGCATACTCAAGATTGCATCAACACAGACATTCTGATGCAATAATTCAGAGCAAGAGGTCAGTTATTGGAAACTGTTAAACAAAATATTGCAAGAATGCTAATATTTTAAGCATGTTTTTATTTTAAGTAAAAAAACACCTTTGTGTTTGTGTCCTTTATAAAGTTTATATCTCCGCTACCTGGCATTGCATTTTATGACACACATGGCCTGGCCCAACAAGGTCTCGTTTATGTCAGATCCAGCCCTCATAACAAATGAATTCGACACCCCTGATCTAAACCTACATAAACAGTGTAGTTTTTTGAAAATACAGTAGGATAGTCAGAAACTCAAAAATACATGGTCCAAATACACAAACAATCCTATTAATCCACCTTCAGAAATATTCCAAGTCAAAGTCCTCAAACAGTGATTATTATAGTACTGGCAAAAATGTGTGGTATAAATGCTCCCAACAAATATTATACAACTAAATGGATGGTTTGGAGTTGTTTTCTGTTAATCCAGAAGGTCAGACCAGAACCCAGGGTTGAAATTAAATCAAAACAGTTTTCGGCTAAACATTAGGAAGAACTTCCTGACAGTTAGAGTGGTTCCTCAGTGGAACAGGCTTCCTTGGGAGGTGGTGGGCTCTCCTTTGGAGGTTTTCAAACAGAGGCTAGATGGCCATCTGACAGCAATGCTGATTTTCTGTGAATTTAGGAAGATCATGAGAGGGAGGGCAGGAAGGGTTGCCTCAGTGCTTAGTTCTTGTGGCCCTTTCTTACATGCTCAGGAAAATGCTGATAGCCATTTTGTGGTCAGGAAGCAATTTTTCTCCAGTTTGGCTGGGGATCCTGGAAGGTTTTTTTGTCATCTTCTGGGCATGGAACAGTGGTCACTGTGGGTATGGGAGGAGGTATTTGTGAATGTTCTGCATTGTGCAGGGGATTGGAATAGATGATCCTGGAGGTCCCTTCCATGATTGTGTGATTCTAAATAAGTGGGGAACCGGGGAACCTGTGGGGGTGGGCGGGGGATCCCACTCTTCTCCCTGCTCTCTTGGCTGGCCAGCCATTTACCAGCCCACCCGACTGAATTGCATCAACTTCCTGCATCTCATGGCAGCTAACTCCTTGCCCACCTCAAGAGGAGGAGGAGGAGGGAGAGGAGTTTCCTCTTGTGGGTGGCTCATGGAGTGGGGAGCAGTTGTAATGACTCCTCCTGTCCCACCAACTCTCCTCCAGCACTGCTGCCTCAGTGGCAGAGGGAAGCAGCAGGGTCTCCTACTCTTTTTTTCCCCACTTGCCTCCAATGCCACCATATGGTGGCTGGGGGCCAGTGACAGCTCCATTTTCTTCTCCCCCACCCGCTTCTGGCATTGCCATCTCAATGGGCAAGGGTGGAGTGAGGGCAGTGGCTTCTGCTCTTTCTTTCTTCCCCGCTCTACTCCTCTTCTCATGCCCAGTGGTGGTGACTGAACAGTTGTCTGCTTTTGCACAGGTGACTGTTATCTGTTTCCATAGATGGGGCCATGTTGACTATTAAAAGTATTCACAAGTGGGGGACCTGCAAGAACTTGCAGGGGGCATCTTATTATCCCTCCCCCCTATTTCCTGTCTTCCTTCCCTGAAAGCCCCCATAGCCTTCCCCTTTTACTGTTTCCTTCTGTCCTTCCCACCCATCAGCCAGCCGACCTTTATCTACCCTTCACCATCTTCAGCTTTCCCTCCTTTCCTCCCTGATAGCTTGTCCTTTGGAAAAACTCTGCCCAAATTGTACCAGCCAGGTCAGGCCCAGTTGCATGGTGGGGAACCTGCAAGGACTTGCGGGGGATACTTCACTGTCTCCTATACTTCCATCCCCACATTATTTATTCTTTCTCTTGTCCTGGCAGCCCCCATATCTTCAACTTTCCCTGCTTCCTTCTTGCCTTCCCACCTACCAACCAACGTACTGATTATCTGCCTCCCCACCCCCTTTGGCTTTGTTTATTATTTATTTACTTCTTTCATACCTTGACTTTCTCCACAATGGGAACCAAAAGAAGCTTATATCATTCTCCTTCCCTTCTTTTTATCCTCACAGCAACCCTGTGAGGTATGTTAGGTGGAGAGTGTGTGACTGGCCCAAAGTCACCCAATGAGCTTTCATGACCGAGTGAGGACTCAAACCTGGGTCTTTCAGATCCTAATGTGAAACACTAACCATTACACCACACTGGCTATTGTGAGGTGGCTGCTGTTGAACAATAGCAAGCAGTCAGACCTTGATGAGTCATTCAGGTTGTGTGATAGCAAGTGGCCTGGTGGTTGCTGCTGAGCCTGGCCCCAGTGAGTCCTTCCTTAAAAGGCCAAAACAGCCCCAGAAAGTGTCCTGCCCGGAAACTAAGGCTTGAAGTTGGGCAGTACTGTTGTGGTTGCCTAGCAATGGCCACTGTGGGAATATGTTTATTCAGCCTACAGGCGCTACATCCCTCCAAAGTATTTTAGCTCCCCAGTGTTTTTTGTTTTTGTTTTAATTTAGGTTTTTCTGCAAACATGGAGCTTTTCTCAGGGTTGTAGAAAAATCTTGTTCATCCACAGCTCCAGTCTCTGGATTGAAATATCCACAGACGGGGTCACATTGAGAATGAGATATGTTGATGATAATGGACCATAGTCCAGATATTGCTGCAATTCATGCATACAATCCACAGTAGTGGCCTGCATACATGCAGTGGATTGCATGCCTCTTGTCCATCAGCATCCAAACGTAATTTCTGATCTAGCATGGCAATACAGTCAAGGAAAGTGTTATGCTCTTTCCCTTTCCAGATTGGGCTAATTGGCATGGCTTTCCATACACATTCCAGAGGGATCACTGCTCCGGCATGAAAAAAAATAATACTTAGCTTGAGCTAGCCGAATGGCTACACATTGGCAAGGAATAATCCACACATTATGTAAAAAACAGCCTTTCCCCTAGCCTTTCCCCTCTCCACATGTCCGTGGCTGTCCTACCAATAGTGCTGGTCTTTTTTCTTTTTTTTTTTGTCCAAAGGCACAAGTCTTTCATAGCATTATTTTAGCTCATCTCCTTGGTATCAGGCAGTTGAACCTGCACAGCTGTTTTGGGAGAGCTGATACTTTTGATCTCCTACCAGCAAAGAGGCCGAGGACAGACTGGCAGTTTGGCCCAATATAGGTCCACTTTTCAAGCAGATGAAGAGAGCCCATTCAGACAGCGGCAGCTGCCTGGTGTTGCCATGCCGCACTCACCCGGTCCTGAAACGCTTTCATTGCGCTTCAAAAAGGTACCTGGTGAAACCGGTGTCAAGCTGTCTTGCTGTGTGTTCATCCCGCTTCCTGGCAGTGTGGATGCAAATAAGCCGCACATCAAGTGGCGCCGGTAATGTGAACCTGCAAATCCGGCTGCTGCGCCCATGTGCCTATGCGCCCATGCACAGGTCAGCAAAACGGACCAAAGCCATGCACTGCCACGCTGCCACCACCAGGGGCCACCCCACAGTGTGAACACTCTGTTCCGCCTCCTCCCCAGTATGATCCCACATCAGTCTATGCAGTGCAAATGGAAAACCCCGCGACAACTCGGCCCGGGTCTTTTTGCCCCGCTTCCCTTGTGCTTCATTTTGCCAGTCTGTCCTTGGCCAGAGTATGCTGTCTTCTGTGTCAAGAGTTATTTTTCATATTCCACTCAGCAAGAAGACCCCAGTCTAGCGCTTCAGGGAGTCTTAAAACCCACAACAACCCCGAGGCTTACCAGATTTGTAATGTGAAAGCCTACTGCAAAACTTTTGTCTCTCCCCCTTTCTTTTTCCTGGGTCAGGTCTCCTCCTGGCAAGAAGTCTTGTGTACCTCAATCACATGCAATCATTTCGCCTAGCTTAACAAGGCCATTCTGTTTCCTGCTGACAGGATGTCACTAGCTATGAACTTCTTTGCCTGGCTCTGTCACTGTCTTTAGTGAGCTGAGAGTTGAGGCTCAGTGTCCAGATCAGTGGCATGAGGCTGAAGTCTGTCACTGTTGTGGTTGGATCCATGTGCTGGCATAAACAGGCTGAGAAGACAGGCAAAGCTCCAAGAGTGTTCTCACTTTTTTTCAGACATTCTAAATGGAGAGGTGAACACGAGGGAGAGGAACATACAAGCAGACCGCTGCGTGTCACTTGTGTACCTGCCTCAGGTTCCACAGGTACAGTCAGGAACTTTGGATATGCAGGATGCACAAAAGTGTGGAGAAACCTGCACCCGTGTACACGTGCACATTCCTGGCATCTATGCATAGATTCCAGTGCATAGGTATACAATGCAATTCTGTATAAGTTTGTATTTCGTTGTTAACTGTATGTAAGATTTAAAGGTATTTGCTGATCTTTGATCATAATAAATTGAATTGAACTGAAGTCTGTATAAATTGGCAGGATTAAGCTTGTTGCTGTAATGTCCCCCCCGCTTCAGTTTATTCTACCCAGTTTTATTTATTTATTTTACCCAGGGCTTTTTTTGTAGAAAAAGCCCAGCAGGAATTCATTAGCACAATAGGCTACACCCAACAGCAGAAACTCATTAGCATATTAAGCCACACCCCTGACAGCACAGCTCATTAACCTATTAACTCATATTAGCACAGCTCATTTCCCAGATCGGGGAGGGAAAGAAAGGCATTTTCAAGGTGTCTGGGTTCCCTGCCTGCCCTTTTCCAGCTGCCACGTGTCAGCTAGAGAAGGGAAGGCAGAGAGAGGCTTTTCCTTGTCAATTTCACTCTCAGCGGACTGACCAGGAGTGAAATTGACAAGGAAATCCCAAGGGGCTCCCCAGAGGGAAAGAGGGCATTTTAACATGCCACCTTTCCCTCCTGCGTGTAATGTGGGGAGGGCAGCGTGCTCTGTAGCCACACATGCCAGAGGTTTTGGTTGTAGGCATGGCCAACTCAGGAGCCAGCCGGAACTCCATTCCTGTGCATTCCTGCCCAAAAATAGCCCTGATTTTACCCAGTTAGAACATATGAAATGATGTATTCATATATATTAATAACCTGGTGCATTGTGATAAAAAAATCTCCTTTTTAGACTGTGAATTAATAATATGTAAATTATAAACACTGAAATGCATACAAAAAATTGAACCAAATGAATAGATTCCTGACATTTTATGAGTGCTGTACATTAGGGATGGGCACAAGCCAGAAAAATGTGATTCAGTTTGTGGTTCGTGGCATGCCCTGTTTATGTTCCACAAACCATCACAAACTTTTAGGGACTGAACAAACCAGTTCAGTTTGTGAGGTTTGTGATGTGGTAGAATGGCCCCCCCCCCCCGCATGCTAGAGACACCAAACTAGAAGGGGATCTCCAGTTGACTTTACCTGCCCTCTAAGCTTGGTGAGGATTGGACTTATGGGGTCCAAGTCACCCCCCCCAAGAAGTTGCCCCCACCCTCCATTGTTTCCAATGGAGGAAAAAATAGCAAAAATGCCAAGAGCAACAGAAGCCCAGCAGAACAGAATGCAAGTCCCAGAGAATCTCTGCAGTAGAAACTGAAGGGGGGGCATTTTTGCAGCCCTAGCAGAACCAGTGCAATGTGCCCTGCAGGACCAGTGTGAATGTGGCAGTGCAAACCCAACAGCACTAAGGTCAAGCCATAGAATTTCTGCAGCAGAAACTGAAGGTGGTGATGAAAGGGCATTTTTGCAAACCCAGCAGAACCAGTGCAATGTACAGAGTGTCCAGCACTATCAGCACAATCAAAGAGTGCCCAGCAGAATCCAGTACTGTTGCGGCAATGCCAGCTTAACAGGACTGATGTGAAGTACAGAATCATGATCCAAGTAGGAGGGGTTGCAAGCCCAGCACAACCAGTTCAGTGTACTGAATGCCCAACAGAAGCCAGTGCCACTGTAGCAATGCAAGCAAAAGATAACTAATGTCAAACCAGAGAATTTCTAAAGTACAGACTGAAGGGGCGACTTTTTTCAGGCCAGCACAAGTAGTTCAGTGTACAGAATGCCTAGCAGAATCCAGTGCCACTGTAGCACTGCAAAATTAAAAGGACCAGTCTCAAAGCAGAGTCACAAGAAATTTGAATAAGGGGGGGGGGATTTTGCAAGCCCAGCACAACCAGTTACAATGTGCAGAATGCCCAGCAGAACCCAGTGCCACTGGCATTGCAAGCTTAAAAGGACTGCTCTCAAAGCCCAGAGTCATAACAAATCCAAGCAAGGGGGGATTTTGCAAGCTCTCTGCAAGAAAAAGGGAAGGGAACACAAAGGAGCCTCTGCAAAGGGGGGGGATCCTCTTGAAACTGATAAGACTAGTTTGAAACTGACCCCCTGTGGCTTTGAAATTTGGTAAACATTTAGATTGAGTGGAGACAATCTGTTTGAAAATGTATCCATTCACGGACCGGCATGAACCTCCACAAACAGCTTGAAAGTTTGTAGAAAGTTTGTGTCGGTTGAACTGTCATGAACTCCAGTCTGCAAACCATGGACTGGCCAAACTTCATCAAATACTCTAGTTTATGAGCCGGTTCATGCCCATCCCTACTGTATATTTGGAGCAATCCTAAATTACTGTGAGTGCAGCAACTTCATGCCAGGCATTCTTGCTTCTTCCCCCTTCCCACTGTAGTCCCTAATGCCCACAAATGTGGCAAGGGGAATGCAATTGGAAGGAGGAATCAGTAGAATCAGGCTGTTACCAGTAGTATTACCCCTTCCGCAATTTGTACAAGATGCTTATATGCAAATATTAGAAGTCTTCCAGATGGTGTTGGTAACTTCCCTGACAACTAGCAGGAGACCAGAGGGAACATGGGGGGGGGGGGGGGGAAGGTGCTACTGTCAACAATGGTGTGATATTACTTCTGTTGAAAACCTGGTTTTAACATAGAGTTTCTGGCAATCCCTAGAGAGGACTGACAATGCTTCCAGGTTTTCCCAAGAAGTGACATGACTTTGTGTTCAGTGGGAAAATAGATACAGTGGCTTTTCAGAAATGTGGTGGAAAGGGGAAAATCAGTGGAATAGGGCTATAGGTGGATATAAGCTATATAAGAAGGACACAAAACAATGCATATGGAACAGCTTTTTATGTTAGAGGGGCCCAGGTTCCACAAAATTTAAAAGATGAAAACACTCCCAACAGAAATACTATGAATAGGAATACTAGGGCTGAAAGACAATAGAAACATTGTCCATCTGACTATAACGCTGAGGGTCATACTGAAATAGAGAAAGAAGGCAATTAGAGGAGAAAGTGGTATCATATGGGTGACTTCAGCTACCCTCACATTCATTGGGCAAACGTGTGATCTGATAATGGGAAAGAGACAAAATTTCAACTTACCATGAAGGGCTGTGTCTTAGAACAGTCTGTCTCAGAACTGACTAGGAGTCAGCTCTGGAGTTAGTCCTGGGTTCTCAGGACTTAGTGTGAGACAGAAATGTTTTTAAAGGAGGAGGATATTAAGCTACTACCACCACAATGCAACAGATGGTGAAGCACTGGCCCAGCTTCCCTGATAACTAAGTAGCATGGGCAGGCATTTAGAGGAAGAGAAGTGCAGGGATTGTTGACTCTAACCTCAACATTGCATGGACAAATCTGATTGGAGATGTGATTTAAGCAGTGAAGTGGCTAAATTTGCAGATGACACAAATTTCTTCAGGGTAGTGAGAATCAGGGAGGATTGTGAGGCACTCCAAAGGGATCTGTTGAGGATGGGCGAGTTGGCATCAACGAGGGAAATGGGGTTCAATGTGGCCAAGTGCAAAATGATGCACATTGGAGCCAAAAATCCTAACTATAAATACACATTGATGGGGTCTGAACTGGTGGAGATGGACCAAGAGAGAGATCTTGGAGTCATAGTAGATAACTCAATGAAAATGTTGAGACAGTGTGCGACTGCAATGAAAAAGGCCAATGCTATGCTGGGGTAATAGGAAGGGAATTGAAAACAAACCAGCCAGTATCATAATGCCCCTGTATAAATCCATGGTGCGACCTCATTTGGAGTACTGTGTACAGTTCTGGTCACCACACCTCATAAAGATATTATAGCATTGGAAAAAGTGCAGAAAAGGGCAACTAGAATGATAAAAGGGTTGGAACACTTTTCCTATGAAGAAAGGTTGAAGTGCTTGGGTCTCTTTAGCTTGGAGAAATGACGGCTGAGGGGTGACATGATGGAGGCTTATAAGATTATGCATGGGATAGAGCAGGTAGAGAAAGAAATCCTTTTCTCCCTTTCTCGCAATACAAGAACTCATGGGCACTCCATGAAATTGCTGAGCAGTCAGGTTAGAACAGATAAAAGGAAGTACTTCTTCACCCAAAGAGTGATTAACACATGGAATTCATTGCCACAGGAAGTGGTAGCGGCTACAAGCATGGACGGCTTCAAGAGGGAATTAGATAAACATATGAAGCAGAAGTCCATCAGTGGCTATTAGCCACAAAGTATAGATAGGAACTCTCCGTCTGGGGCAAGTGATGCTCTGTATTCATGGTGCTTGACTGGGAGGCAACAGTGGGAGGGCTTCTAGTGTCCTGCCCCAACTGCTAGACCTTCTGAGGGCACCTGGTGTTTTTGGCCTCTGGGTGACACAGGGTGTTGGACTGGATGGGCCACGGTGTCAGGGGGCCTGACAAAAGACTGCATTGTTTGCTTTAATCAAATGGAATGTTACATGTCTATTGCTATGCCTGCATCGTTTGCTTTAATCAAATGAAATGTTACATGTCTATTGCTATGTCTGTTTCCTACCTTGTTGTCGCCTTGAAATGTATTGCCTGATGAATTCTGCACAATGAAACCATTTCTGTCGGGAGGGTGGCGACCCCACATTTTTGCATGTCACTGACAAACAAATGGCTTGTCCTCCCATGCATTCCCTCCTCCCCTTTCCTGGGACCGAGACATCCTTATCTTGTTGTGAGAGCCTTGAAGGTCTGTTATTGCCCACAGAGTCATTTGGTTATGCATGGGTTTCACACATCTGGGTCGCCCAGTTCAAGAGGGGGATTTTTACAACTTTAGCACCTCACCTTCCTGTGGGAATTCAAACGGCTCGATCCCATCTCCCACGCATTCTATTGCAAATGTGATTGGTTTCGTGGTGGGTCCAAACAAGCGGGAGGGTATATTAGCTCTGACTGTTTTCTACCTGGCATCTCTAACAAACATTCGAGAACCTGTTAAGCAGTATTAAGACTAATAAAGAACTCTGTTTTCATCAACAAAGGTCTGATCTTTTACTGTTAGCACAGAAGCCTCACACACTGGCCTGATCCAACATTGGCTTCTCTTATGTTCTTATGATGTCATCACACTCACTACATTGTCTGAATATATTTCAAGTAACACCTGATGCAATTGTAAATATTATTGTGGTTCTATTAATCAGTTTTTAAAAATCTAAATCTTGGAAGGGGTGAGACATTGAGGAACTGGCCAATCCAAACTAGGTGTGTAATGTAACATATCTGGGGTGCTGTGCAACTCTCAACCTATATTCTTCACTAGTATTCACATTCCTTTCTTACTCAGTTTAATATTCTGATTATAATACTTCTGCTGGGCTATTTAGGACTAGTACAGAAATTTGTATGTTGTGCTCATACCTGTTCTTTCTTCTTTTTATTTTGGAACCACTATTATAGTGGAGCAGCTGCAAGGGAAATAACAAATATATCTGTGCTTATTGTTAGAAGGATCCCCAAAGGTATCAAGGAATCAAGATCATGTGATGAGGTTCTTCTGATCGGCATATTTTGGCCTTCATTTTTTTGAAAAGTTGGCCCTTTTTTATCTACATGGTAAATCATTGGTACTTAGTGGCTCAGGAGCCACATGTTCTCTTTGACATGCCACCTATGGCTCTTCTGAGCCAGTTTGGTGTAGTGGTTAAATGTGCGGACTCTAATCTGGGAGAACCGGGTTTGATTCCCCACTCCTCCACTTGCACCTGGCTGGATGACCTTGGGCAAGCCATAGCTCTGTACCAGCTGTTCTCTCAAGGACAGCTTGGGAAAGAGCTCTCTCAGCCCCACCTACCTCACAGGGTGTCTGTTGTGGGGAGGGGAAGGGAAAAGAGTTTGTAAGCCGCTCTGAGACTCCAAGTGAGTGAAGGGTGGGGTATAAATCCAATCTCTTCTCCCTCTTATTCTTCTTCTTCTGAGCACCATCCCCCAGTGTGGCCACCCCATGTTCTGGGATGCTGGGCAAGGCTATTGCCTAGTAGGGCTGGTGGTTGGTTGATAGCTCCCACTTTCAAACAGCTGCCACCAGCTGGACTGGAGGACAGGTAATTTGCCACCCTCCCTAACCATGGGCACTGTGCCAGGGATGAAGTAAAAAGTCCCTCCATTGTAACACCACCCTGCTCTTTCCAGCAGCGTCCACACTCTTATCACAGCACCTAACCAGGAGAAAAGCAATCTAGCTCCATAGATGGGGGAATAAAACCACACCACCTCCACAGCAGTCACACAGGAGAAGAGCAAGCTGGCCACAGCCAGGGGTCATTTTGAAGAAAAAGAGGTGCCAGAGCTCATTAGCATAACTCATTTGCATATGCCACACCCCCTAACATACCGGAAGTGTGTCAGAAGGCAACACCCACCCCTCAGGCTCCACTCCACAGGTGAATGAAACTGACCTGCTCTTCCTCCATTCCCTTCCCCATCCAATACTTTGTGCAATAAAAATAAGCGTAAAGAACACACCCTCATTCTCTTCCTGCTCCCTTGAAACCACCAGGTTTCAAGTAGACTTGAGATACCCAGGACATGTGCACCACCCATCCCTTTCCCTTCCCCTCCCCACAACAAGACACCCTGTGAGGTAGGTGGGGCTGAGAGAGGTCTTTTGAGAACTGCTCATGAGAGAACAGCTCTGAGAGAACTTGTGACTGGCCCAAGGTCACACCAGCAGCTGCATGTGGAGGAGTGTGGAATCAGACCCGGTTCTCCCAGATTAGAGCCCAACTCCTGACCACTACACCAAACTGATGGGGTGGAAGCTGCTGAAGGGTTGGTGAAATTTCTCCAGTACTTATGTGCCATGTGCCCAGATAAAAAATGGTATACTTAGAAAATGTATATGCCACCTTGAGCAAGTCTCTGGAAAAGCAGCACACAGTCATAAAAGGAACAATGATAAAATTATCAATATTAAAACCAAACATTAAAATCAATAAAGACCCTTGCAGGGCTTTCCCCGGGGCGCTGCGCCTCTGCACTGCTCGGGGAAGCCGAGGAGGGGGCGGGGCTTGGTCATGTGCCTGCCCCCTGGGCTTCTCACTCCCGGAGCTGCGCTCCTGTGCGCTCCCTCTCCAACAGACCTCTGGCCACAGCAATGTGGGAGTGGTTTGTTTTATTTACTACGATATAGAAAAAATTGTGCTGCCCCTCCAGACAACCTGCTCAAGGCAGCTTACAAAATGAAACACAATAAAAACATAAAACGTTAAAAGTCGTTAATTAAAATCAAGCATTACAAACACAGCCGGAGCATTAAAAAACATAAATAACTGAACAGCTTAAAATAAGCAACAGTTTTCCGACGTAACGCACTATAAAGATGCTATTAAAAGATCAACTGCTTAATTAAAAACCTGGTTAAACAAAAACAGTTTGGCACGCTGCCTAAAAGAGAGTGACATGGGCACCAGGCAAACCTCCAGAGGGAGGGGTGGTTTCACTCTCCTTTCTTCAAGGCCAGCCTACTCTCCTCAATGCACCCTGACAATCTTACTCGCTTGCCTGAGCTACTGTGTTTTCATGCTGAAAAGAAAGCAAGAAAGCAGAGAGGGGTTCAGGCTTCCTTCAAAAACAGAAAGCTGTTGGTTGACTTCGAATATGCTCCTATAGTGGGAGACCTGAATGCCCTTTACTTCTCTTGCTGCCTTCTTGCACTCTCCCTGCCACAACTCGTATAAGGTTGTCGTGCTGATACGGCCCCCACCATGTCCCCCCACCCACTCCTGCTGGCAACCCTAATTCATACTCAAGCCTGTAGCAATCATCCTTGTCCCATCTCTCTTCCTGGACCTCTCCTCCTGAACCAATGCTTGTGATTTAGGCCTCATGCCAATCCAAGTGACTGTTAGCCAATCACAGTCCACTGAACTCTGCTGGATGGGAGGAGGTGAGCCTGCCTCAGCTCAAGAAAGGTGAAGAAAAGCTCCCCCCCCCCTTTTTGGATAGGGATTTTATGGCTCTGGAAAGGAGCGTCAGCTTAGCCAGGCTTTTATTTGGCTTTTACTTAGGGTTTGGGGGTCAGCTTAGGGAAGAAAGCTTATTTTAGTGTGGCAAATAAGCATCCTGTTAAGTGCTGATCATTCCTAACTGATGTGTGTAGGTTCTGTGGAGAGGTGCTCGGTGACAGGAAAGAGCGGCCTTGAACCTGGTGAGGTACCCTGTCCAGAGAGAGGGGGATCCAATCTCCCATTGGGGTTATTTACTTTATTTGAGAGCCAGCTTTACTTTATATTTTTAAGTTATGCACACCCCATATTTACCTGATTAAATACTTTATTTTCTATTAAATAAACCTTTGTTCATATAGAATCATAGAGTTGAACAAGACCTCCAGGGTCATCTAGTCCAACCCCCTGCACAATGCAGGGAATTCACAAATACCTCCCCCTCCACACCCGCAGTGACTGCAGTGACGGAGATGTTGTTCAAGAAGACAAATGTCTAAGAAAACATCGTCTCCATTTACCCCACAAATAAGTACAGCCTTGGTCTAACAGGTTTCCAAATAAGAGTGCTTAAGGGAACACAAAATTTACATGCGACCAGTCTAACTTAAAGCTTGTGCCCCCCTTAGGGTTGCCAACCTCCAGGTGGCACCAGGAGATTTCCCACTATTACAATTGATCTCCAGGCAACCAAGATCAGTTCCCCCTGGAGAAAATGGCTGCTTTGGAGGATGCACTCTATGGCATTATACCCTGCTGAAGTCCTTCCCTCCCCATACCCCAGGCTCTACCCCCAAAATCTCCAGGTATTTCCCAACCCAGAGTTGGCAACCCGAGTCCCCCTTTTTATTTGATTGTGAGCAGTTGGGGGTATAAGGAATCTGGAGGAGAGGCCAGAGTGGGGGACTGGATATTCTTCAGTCCAGGAGTCAACTGCCTCAGAGCCTTCCCCCCCCCTCACCCCATAGCTGCCACAAGCCAAATTGCAGATGTACCTTGTGGTAAAAAAAATCCCATAATTTTTTGTTGCTGTGGCAGATCGAATTGTGCCTCAACAGTCCCCAAAGACCCAGACTGAAAACAAGTTTACATATTACAGAATGTTTCTTGTGAATAGATTCACTCCTCCCCTTTTGCATAGTAAGTAACACATACCACTTTTGTTCCTTTATCATTTTCAATTTGAACCTAACATATTAGAAAACTAATATAAACTTACATAATTTTGAAAGGAAAACGTCTAATCATTTTGCTCACATCCAGTATTTCCTCTAAGCTGAATTAGTGTGAGCTAGCTCACAGTTTTTTAGCCTCTGGCTAACACATTTTTGTCTTAGCTCAGGAAGGATGGCTCCAGAGCAAACCAATGTATGCAAAAGCCAAATCGCTCGCTCACAACTTTAATGCCAGCAGCTCACAAAGAATATAGCCCTCTGTGATGAGGTAAATGTTCTCCAGGAAGGCTCATGAAGTTACCATGAAGGGATGTATCTCTCCAGAGCACTTAAAAGTATTTTCCAGGATAAGAGCTCTGAACTATTTTTTGTACTCCAATGCATTTTATGAACTGTGATTAAAAAGCACTCCACCAGTAGATTTCAGGGGTAGTTATAATTTCAGGACATTATTTACTAAAGTACAGGTGACAGTGTCCTAAGAGGGAATGATTGGAGAGCCATTTCTCTATACATTGTATCAAAAAGTGCAAGTGACGCTCTGACCTGGATAGCCCAGGCAAGTCCGATCTCATCAGATCTCGGAAGGTAAGCAGGGTTGACTGTGGCAAGTGCTTGGATGGGAGACCTCCTTGGAATACCAGCAGTCAGGAGGCAGGCCAGGCTTCATTCAGCCATCTCTCTGAATATCCTCCAGGCCTAGGGCTGCCAAGTCCCCCCGGGGGATGGGGATTCCCCCGCTAAAGGGGTCCCCAATCCGCTGGTCCGGATTCAGCTGGCAGGGGGAACCCCACCCCTGAAGTGGCCCGATTCGGCCGACTGCCCAGTGTGACGACGTCACCCAGAAGTGACATCATCACGCTGGGCACATTGCCGGGGCGACACTCTAGCAATCTCCCTGAAAATTCTATGGCACCATAGAGTTTCAGGGTGATTGCTAGAGTGTTGCCCCGGCAATATGCACAGTGTGATGACATCACTGCCAGGTGATATCATCCCGGCGCATGCACACAAAGCGTGCACGAGGAACTCCTGGAGAAGGGACAGGACTCCCCCGCTTTCTCACTGGTAAGACTTGGCAACTCTATCCAGGCCCCCAGTAGGGATCAGTCACCAGAGGTTGCCATGACTTCAAGGTGCTCTCTCTCTCTCTCTCTCTCTCTCTCACACACACACACACATATGAAAAAATACCAAAAATACCCCAAAAGTGTAAGTGAAGTAGAATTTCACTCCAGACCACTTATTGCAAATGCAGATGGTTCTGCATTCAATTCTGGACTTGGGGAAAAGAATAAGTTTCATTCTTGAACAAATAGATTGCGAATGTGAATGTACACCCTTGCGCCATAAAACTTGTGCTCCTTTTTCATCCATTAACTTCACTCTTTTCTAGGCCCAATAAATCAAACATAGCCCGCAGGACCCATATACTTCCGTCACTATCCTTTAAGGAGAGCAGTAAGCGCAAGAGACCCACAAAGGATGTACCCAGCCCAAATTTCTTTAATGTAAGATTAAGCAGAGCCTTTTTAAGTTTCCATCTCAAACTGGTGGATAATTACCTTTTTTCCTCATTAGGGAATGTTCTTGTTTCCCTCCAGCAAAATCAACAATTATTTATGAAGAGCTGGAGCTCAAAGCCCCAAAGCAGTAAACAAAAGTCTTTCAACCTTGGTTGACGCTGGACTTTAGACTCATGTTTCTACAGCAGATGCTCCCAGCTCCAGCTTTACGAGTAGGGTTGCCAGATCAATTTGGGAAACTCCTGGAGATTTGGGGATGGAGCCTGTGGCAGACAGAGACCTCAGTGTGGTACAGTGCCATAGAATCCACCTTCCTAAGCATCCATTTTCTCCAGGGGAACTAAGAAGAAGAAGAGATTGGATTTGTACCCTGCCCTTCACTACCTGAAGGCATCTCAGAGTAGTTTACAAACTCCTTTCCCTTCCCCTCCCCTCCCCACAACAGACACCCTGTGAGGTAGGTGGGGCAGAGAGGACTTTCCAGAACTGTCCTTGAGAGAACAGCTCTGACAGAATTATCGCATCCAATATCTATGAGAACAACAGCTATGGAACAAGTTAAGAGCAGAGAATCATTCAGCTATGACAACACACTCTCCTATTAAAGCATATGCATCAAAAATTTCAAAAATATACAAAATATTGCAAAATATGATTAATTTAATATAGTAGGTGATGGGGGTCCAAAGTCATCAACAACGAACCATCCGGTAGATACATTCGTTTCCAAAAGTCTTCATCAGGTGTGGACCAACAATTAGAATGTCTTCAAATGTAATAAAAGTACCTCTACTATATCTGGTTGATTCAACAATGGCATTTTTTCAACTCACATTATGTCTGGAATACTCCTAAGTTAATGCATGTCACTTTGAGTTGATGACTTTGGACCCCCATCACCTACTATATTAAATTAATCATATTTTGCAATATTTTTGTATATTTTTGAAAATTTTGATGCATATGCTTTAATAGGAGAGTGTGTTGTCACAGCTGTAGAATTATCGCATCCAGCAGCTGCAAGTGGAGGAGTGGGGAATCAAACCCGCACTTAACCACTGCACCAATCTTTGTAGCCTGGATATGAGCTGTAATTTCAGGGGATCCCCAGGTCCCGCCTGGAGGCTGGCATCCCTATGAAGCCCAGATAGGGAGCTTGCATTTAAATTCTTGCTAGAAACTAAGACACCCCCCCACAGATGACTATCACATGACTATGTTTAGTGATTTGCTTGCAACCATAGATTTTGCCTGTTGACAATGTGATTTTTGTAACTTGTTCACAGAAGTGTCTAGGACAAGGGCTTCTGGGTAGTTTGGGCAACACAAACCTGTAACTGTCATAAATGTGTAGTCACCATCTCCTCCATGTACCTTCCATCAGCATTCTGCTAAAGTACACATGAACTCAGGAAGTAGCCTTATACCAAATCAGACCACTGATCAGTCAACATCAGTATTGTCAGTCTACTCTAACTGACAGCAGCTCTCCAGGATTTCAGCTTGGGGCCTTTCATATCACCTACCATCTGATCCTTTTAACTGGAGATGCCGGAGGTTGGACCTGAGACCTTCTGCATACAAAGCAGATAGTCTATCACTGAGCTGCAGCCCCTGTTCTAACCTGTGTGAGAAGTAAATGGTAAGGTCTGGGATCAGTTAAGAATACTTACAGAGCCTATCAAAGCAACTGTTGCTCAAGCCTATGTAAATGGCTTTGATTCAGTAGAATTTTCTATCACCAGGGGAACCCAGCAGGGGTGCCCACTCTCTCCCCCTTATCTTTGCTCGATTTATCGGCCCCCTAACAGCATCTATTCATCATGATAAAAGTATTAAGGGCATAGTGATACCCAAGAAGTAGTTTAAGCTTAGCCTTTTCATGGACAACATAGTTCTATATCTTTCCGATCCATACCCCTCTTTACAGGCGGTCAATTCACTTCTTGATAGTTTTAGCTTCGTCTCAGGTTTAAGAGTGAACTATTCAAACACAGAATTATCCAGTGATCCTGAATGCATCTTTAATTCATACTAAACTCCCTATTCTCTTATAAATGGGTTTCCAAATTGTGGCCTTATTTGGGGGTTAATATATCTTTAAATCTTGATCTCATTCATTCCAGTTTTGCAGAGCTGATTCACTCTATTAAAAACTCTTTCAGGAATTGGGCAAGTTTGAATCTTTCCTGGTTTGAAAAATTTAATTTAATTAAATCCTTTATCCTTCCCAAATTTATTTATCTTTTCCAGACTTTACCAATCTTTTTTCCAATGTCGACAATTAGATCCTGACAAAAACTCCTTAATGATTTTATCTGGGACTTTAAGAAGCCCCGTATAAGGTTTTTTTACTATGCGTAGACCATCTGCTCAGGGAGGCTTTGACTATCCAGATTTGTTATCCTATTATGAGGCGGCACAACTAGCGAATCTGGTTCTTCTAATCAACCTGGATGTTACAGTGGATTGGATGAATGCTCATCTTGTTTACCTTTTCTGTCTTCTGAGTTGATCTAGCAAGACTCAAAGGAATGCCTCCCTGCTACATTAACCAACAGATTCCTATGGGATTCCAAATATGGGATTGGAGGCATAATCTCCTCGCCCCTTCTATTTTGCCACTTTCTACTTTTTTATGCCAATCTTGGTTCACCCCTGGTATTTCTCCTACTTCCTTTACATGTTAGAGGTCTTCCAACTTGTCTTGATTGGTTGATGTTCTTAAACATGGTCTTATCTTAGGCAAACTATCCTTGGATCGTAAAGTTAATACCCCTTTACCTTGGTTCTGATACCTTCAACTCAAACACCTGGTAGACTCTCTGTTGCAAAACAACAGACGTCATACAGAGGTCACTGACTTTGAACATCTGCTCTTGCAAAATTGGAAGGGTTCTATAGGTTTAATATCCATTTTATATAAGTTTTTAATTTCAGTTTCTAGCTCTTCTCTTCCCTCTTATGTCAAGGTTTGGCATAAGGAAGGCCTTTCTCTTCTATCCAATAGCCAGTGGTCCTCTGTTTGGAATTCCTCTATTAACTATTCCAAGGTCATTAATGAGAGAGTCCTACAGAGTCAGTCATAACAAGCATCCTTAAAGAAGGTTGATCGTTATTGAGAAAGGTCTGCTGGGGTCATCTACACATTCTGTGTCAGTAATGGTTAGAAGGATCCCTGGACAGGGCAATTATACAGAATTCAAATAGGGTCTCTCAATGGAATGCAGCCAATCACATAAATCAGTAAAAAGGCACCCAATATACTGGCTATAGGTTCTCATAAGAAAAAGCAGGAAAATACATCAATAGACACTAACAAACTGCCAAGGTCAGTGCTAGGCGGCAGGCAATAAGCAAGCAGGGAGGGAAACGAAAGTGAACATTCCAAGACTCCTATGTTGCAGGACAACCCATGCCACCTCCTGGGCAGGGGATGGCAGCATTAGCTGACATTCTGCCCCCCCGAAAGCCCCCCCCCCCCCCGACTTCATAGGATACATTTTATGGATGGCACGGTGTAATACAGGAGTGTTAACATGTTCATCAGCAACCCATTCATTTTCCCCAGGCCCAAAATCTTTCCATTGAACTAAATAATACAGATGACCCCATTTGATCTTAAGAGTCCAAGGTCTGTGAAATTTCGTAGTATGGTTCACCATTTATCATCAGAGGAGGTGGAGCTGAAGGATGGGGTCTCCGCACGTTCAGCCCAGGATCCCGTTTCAATAGGCTGAAATGGAAAATGGGGTGCAGAGATTTCAACAATTTGGGCAATGCAAGTTCTACAGTGACTTCATTTAGTTTGCACATTACATTGAATGGCCTTATGTATTTCCAGCCCAGCTTG
Source organism: Lepidodactylus listeri (assembly GCA_029233225.1). NCBI lineage: Eukaryota > Metazoa > Chordata > Lepidosauria > Squamata > Gekkonidae > Lepidodactylus > Lepidodactylus listeri. Next base: position 19,782,147 of record JARCFY010000015.1, on the reverse strand, counting down.
TGACTGGGTTGTAGACCCTGAATGTTCTTAGTAGACAAGTACACAGAATCTCCAGGTTGAAGGGACCACCCAGGAGCCCTCCCCTTGTCTCTGTGTTTTTTATAGTCTGCTTTAGCCTTGTCCAAAGTCTTGCCAATAAGTGTCCAAGAGTCCTGTAAGGCCTTCCACCACGCCTGTGAGTCATCAGTCTGGGAGGAGATGGGTGCTAAATGGGGGAGTGGAGCTCCCTCATATCCACATGAGGCCATGAATGGGGAGACCCCCGTGGAAGAGTGGACTGTGTTGTTGTAACTGTACTCTGCAAACAGTAGCAACTCCACCCAGTTATCTTGTTGGTAGTTCGAAAAGCAACACAAAAACTGTTCAATGATTTGATTAACGCTTTCAGTTTGTCCATCAGTCTCTGGGTGATAAGGACTGCTGAGAGCCTGTTCCACCCCCAACACTTGTAACAACTCCCACCAAAAGTTGACAACAAACTGAGGTCCGTGGTCGGAAATAATCTTTCATGGAATTGAGTGTAATTTAATAATGGTACACATAAACACCTTGGCCAAAGCCTTTGCGGTGGGTATCTCCTTGAACATGATGAAATGTGGTTGCTTGGAAAACAGATCGACTACCACCCAGATGACAGTTTTTCCCTTGCTAGGGGGTAGATCCATGATGAAATCCATGGAAATCACTTCCCATGGTCGGCTGGGGTTTCCAATGGCTTTAGAAGACCAGGGGTTTTTCCTGCCTGCCATTTACACATAAGGCAGGTTTGACAGGAGCCTACATACTTAGACATGTCACCTCACATGCATGGCCACCAGAATTGGTGCTGCAATAAGTGGAGAGTTTTCAAAAATCTGAAGTGGCCTGACAGCTTAGATTCGTGAGCAGTGTGGACAACCTTCCCCTGCAGGGAGCTTGGAACCACCAACTTATCACCCTTATACCAGCAGTTATCAGTACCCTTTACCACACCAGGCTCCCCTTCTAGTTCAGTATGGTCAGAGTCAGTAAAGGCTTGCACACATTTAACCCACCAAGCATTATCGTTTGTTTGCAGTCATCCCGGCTTTTACTGCGGGTGACCACTGCAGGTGAACATTGAGTTGATGACCTCATCATGTGTACTGTCATGTTGAGGGAGGTGGGAGAGCGCGTCTGCTAGGGAATTGGCTTTCCCTGGGAAATGGTGGAGCATGAATTGAAACTTGGAAAAGAGTTCAGCCCATCTCAGTTGCTTGGCATTAAGAGTTCTGTGAGTTTTTAACACCTTGAAGTTTTTATGATCAGTCCAAACCTCGAATGAGAGGCACATGCCCTCCAACCAATGGCGCCAAGTAGTTAATGCTAACCGGATCGCCGCAGCCTCTTTGTCCCACACCGCACAATTACGTTCGGTATTCCTGAATTTCTTAGAAACATAAGTGAGGGGGTGTAATTTGCCATCTGCCCCTTCCTGTAGGATCTCCTCCCCCCCCCCCCCCCGGCTACATCTGAAGTGTCAACCTGGACAATGAATTTCTTTCCCTCATCTGGGTGCCCCAGCCCGGGCTCTGAAGTGAACATAGTCTTAAGAGCCACAAACACCTCCTGACATGCAGGGGTCCATTGAAGCCAGGCCCCGGGTTTAGTTCCCTCTGGACCCTTCCCCTAAATCTTTAGCAAATCTGTGAGGGGTAGGCTGATTTGAGCAAAATTAGTGATGAAGGTGTGATAGAAATTCATGAATCTGAGGAAACTCTGGATTTGTCTACAGGTTCAAGGGGCTTCCCATTCCAACACAGCAGCCACTTTAGTGGGGTCCATCTCTAATCCATGAGGGGATATGCAGTACTCCAAAAAGTCAATCTCAGTTTTGTGGAATTCACATTTTGATAGCTTAGCAAACAGTTTATGGGAGTGAAGGGTGGTCAATACTTCCCGCACTAATTTTACATGGGATTCTCTATCCTGGGGGTACAAAAGGATGTCATCTAGATAACAGAGGGCCCCCCTGAACAAGTGCTTTTGTAATACTTCATTTATTAAATTTATGAAGACCCTCGGAGCCCCTTGAAGCCCAAACAGCATCACCAAATATTTGAATTGGCCCTATAGGGTATTGAATGCAGTCTTATATTCATCTTGTTCCCAGATGCGCACCCTGATTAATATTAAGATCCATTTTTTTAAAGTAATGGCTTGCTGGTACCATACTCCACTGCAAATTCATCATATGAATTCATCCTACTCACCCATGTGTTGGAAAATATGTGGGTCTCCTGGTTCCTTTCTCCACTGTTGGTGGTCCTGTCCTCTCCAAAATTTTTGGTCATCTATGTGAGACCAAATTTTTATCATCACAGGTCTCTCTATTCTATTATACCTTGACTCACTATTGCTAAACTTGTGGGATGATCCCCAGATCCCCCAAATTAAGAAAAATTTGATTGTTATATTATGCGCTGCTGTGAAGTCTGCAGTCGCCTCCTGGAAATCACCCTCACCTCCAATTCATGAGATTTGATCTTGATTATTATAATTTCTGGTACCCTGTTTTAAATTTTATTGCTCAAAACAGACCATTTTGATCAGAATTGTGTTATAGATGTTCTACTATGTTAATTGATACTTGATTATTTGCTATGACCCGTTGACAGCATCTTTCTCCTGATAGGCATAATTTTTTGCGGTTTAATTTTTTGTGGAGTACTTGTATTGTGTTGTGAAGTACTGTGAAGTACTTACTCTTTTTATTGGAATTTGTAATGTGATAATCTGTATTTGGCATATGACAGTTTATTGTCACTGATTTGTCTTTGTATCTGATGTTAGATTTTCAGTAAAAGCATTTTTTTTAAAAAGCAACTGTTGTTGCAATTCCCACTACTTACTGTTCAGGTAGACTACTTCTGCTGTTTTACAAATAGTCAATTTAGAAACTGTTAGGAGAGGAGCCATTTTTATCCAATCAAGAACAGCCCACATGTTTGGTGTAGTGGTTAAGTGCTTGGACTCTAATCTGGGAGAACCGGGTTTGATTCCCCACTACTTCACTTGCACCTGCTGGATGACCTTGGGCAAGCCATAATTCTGTCAGATCTGTTCTTGAAAAAAGAGCAGTTTCTGTCAGAGCTCTCTCAGCCCCACCTACCTCACAGGATGTCTGTTATGGGAAGGGGAAGGGAAAGGAGTTTGTAAGCCGCTCTGAGACTCCAAGTGAAGGGCGGGATATAAATCCAATTTCTTCTTCTTCTTCTTCTTCTTCTTCTTTACTCTTTCCAGTCCAGTAATATTTTAATTCCAGAGGGGTGTAGAATTCAGTATTCAAAGAATATGAACACATCTTATTTAGTTGTTAGGCTGCAGGCCCAGAGCAAATAGGATAGTTTTCACTAAACTTTTGGGTAAGCTAGCTGATAGCTAACTTTTTATCCACCACCCTTCAGAACATATTAATTATTCCAAGCTCAAAAGAAAACTGTACACAATGGACATCGTGGTAATAGCTATTAGCATCTTACATGACCTTTAATATATCAGCTTGTGTTCCTGTCTAGGTTATGACCAGGGGTGATGCCTCCAAACCTCTCCTTAGTTACATTGTAGCTCATTATGAAGGTTCAATTAAGAATTCTACTGCCTCCAGCAGTTCTATTGTTCTTTATCAAAAGAGACTAAAAATCATATCCAAAGGATGGAGTGGGAAAGGATTAAGCCTATGGCATGCCCCAGTAATTAGATGGGCCAGTGTGAAGAGCATGACAGCCAATAACCTCAAGATCATCTGCATCCTTCTGAATTTTTCTGGAGTAGCCATCTACCTTTCTTTAAGGAGAGGATGAAACTGCTGTTTTTGGAAATTTCCTGCTTAGCTGTCCTTTACCTTTGGGCTCAATCTTCTAGGATCTTCATAGGAATTTCCTCGCAATAAACAATTGTGTTCACAACTTCTTTCCTGCCTGGATGTAGCAGGATCCAACTCGTGTGCATTTATTAATGGTTCTCAAATTTCTATTATTTACTTATCAGCTCCAGGAAAAGAAGGAGATTTGCATTATTTATTTATATATATTTCCCCCTGTAGTTCTGCTGCTTCACCACAAGATTATATCTAGGCATCTTTGCTTGTTGACACACTTGTTTTAATCCCCATAGCTTCACTTTAATTATTTAATAAAGGTGTTTGTGTTAAACTGCTCGTGGAATTTTTTTCTCTGGCATAGGGTCCAGAAGGTAGATCTAATTATTTCATTTTATACTGCTAATACTACCAACAATTTACATTGTAAAGGCCTGACTTTTAAACCTACAAAATTGGCTCATGTATCGATGTTACTTTGTTGTGGCCAGAAGAGATGCTTAAAGGTTTGTTGCCTGTTTGATGCTTTCTCCCAAACTCTCCTTGTAAGAGGTTTTCCCAGACAGGTCTATTCCCACATACTTGTTCTTTGATATGCATGAATAGCTGCTACATGGAGGGTGATTAAAATTGTTCTTGGTAGAGGCTGGCCAGTGGGAAACAACTGATGTGCAGTGCCTTGGCCTAGCAACTGGGGACTTACCTTTTTGAGGAGTTGGGCAACTGTATGAAGAAACCCCTAATTTCTGTGATAAACTGCTGCGCATGGATGGTTTGTTAAATGGCTTTACTGCAGCAGACAGTTTCTGCAAGTAATGGCAGCTATTTCACAAGCATTGATTCTGAGACTCTGCACATACATTAGTTTGTTTATTCCATTAAAGATTCTCAAGTCAGAAAACATTATACATTTGTAACATTTCAATATTCAACCTAGAATATTTCAGCGCAACCCCAAGACATAAATACTGCACTTGTAGTTCTATAAAGAATATCCTTGTTTGTTCTGTCAGGACCCATAACGGCAGGGTAGTCGATCCGAACAACCAGGAACAAGACTAAAATCAGACATTAAGTGCTCTTTTTCACCTATAGAAGCTACTGTAACTGTCAGTCAAGCCTGTGATGAGCATTTGACATACATCTGATGCATACAACAAAATCAGCCCTTTCTTTCTATCTCTGGAATCAGAAAAGTCAAGGAAAGCTGGGTTAAGCCAGGTTGACTCACAGAATCAAGGAAGCTAGTTTCTGATACTCTTATCTATTTAGAATTTGATAGTGGGATCTGACTGCTGTAAAGTATAAACATTCCTAGTAGCCAAAAGCCATGTGAGTCAAAGTCATGTCCAGTGAAGGCCATAGCAGAGGCCTGAAGCTTCCTGGGAGCAGAACAGAACCAGAGTTTCAACTATCTAGGTTTATTACTATGGATATTAAAGTATTATAGGTGTACCAGAGGTTTTCAAAGTTTTAGCAGAGGACAGAGACTCAATCCAGCCCTAATTCCACAACAAATACTTTAGATGTTACAAAAGATGCAGGTCTCCTACTGAAGCAGCACAGGATGAAACCTAGCATATTTTACACTGAAACTGCTCTTCATCAGAGCAGTATTGGTTTGGTGCTCCAAAAATAGCAATATCCTATTCCTGTTAATGGGTAACTTTGCTTCCAGTTGAACCAATACTTATCTGATCAAGGGAGAAATTCATTCAGTGCTGTTTCAACAATTAACTGCTTTCTGCATCTTTGAACAGCTTCCTAGTATGAATTTGTGAGACTTCCATCTTTGATTGTGTCAGCACACACAGAAAAAGAAATACATGTTGTTCATGCATTTCCCTCTTCTTCTTTTTTTTCCTTTTCATAAAGTTTGAACTGGCTCTGCCTAATTTTGTACTGGGGAAGGCCACGTGGAATACGACATGACAGAAACCTGGTAAAGTGACTGTGAGGCTATTTAGCCCACAGAGCTTGGTGAGCGGATGATAGATGCTGTGATAATGTTTTCTTGGGGGATTGTTGCAGTGATAACCTGTGCTGCTTCCTTCAAATGATGATGCAACCATCTGTTAGGCTGGTTTTCATGGAGGTTCACAGACTCCATTTCCCCAGCCTGAGGATGTGATGTTGTAGCTTTGATATATGCCAAAGGCACCAAAGAAGTCTGAGATTCCTTGCATCTTGATTTTGCAGACCAACTGGCCACATTCCAAGAGGCAGCTTTTAAATAGGGAGATAGTCAGTCCACTGTAGAGAGATTTGATTTTGGGCAAGGCAAAAAAGGTTGACAAGGTAAGAGAAAGAACTATCACTTTAGGATCTAAAGGGACAGGAGGAGTACTTGGATTATCAATCAGTAAAGGTGATGTTCCTTCTGTGGTTCCCGAAGTGGGCTGAGGGCTTGATTGACCCAATGGCCATACTTCACAAGGATCAGACAATAAGTTACTATCCTTTTCACTCTTTTTTTTCTTATATGATTTTTATTTTCAGATACAATACACACAAAAATAAAACATACAAATGAAGAAGAAGAAGAAGAAGAGATTGGATTTATACCCCACCCTCCACTCCCCAAAGGAGTCTCAGAGCGGCTTACAAACTCCTTTTCCCTTCCCCTCCCCACAACAGACACCCTGTCAGGTAGGTGGGGCTGAGAGAGCTCTTTCCCAAGCTGTCCTTGAGGGAACAGCTGGTACAGAGCTATGGCTTGCCCAAGGTCATCCAGCCAGGTGCAAGTGGAGGAGTGGGGAATCAAACCCGGTTCTCCCAGATTAGAGTCCGCGCACTTAACCACTACACCAAACTGGCTCTCTGAACCAAAACAAAGAACATTAAACAAATATAAAAACGTTTCCTTCTTATTTCAGCTATAATAATAAGTTTTGCATCTAATATAATTCAACTTGTTCAATTTACAATTTGGCATTCTCTAGCCAATCATAACGTTTTGACCAGACATCTCTGAAAATATTCTCATCTCTTCCTTGGAGCAATATGGTTAAATTGTCCATTTCTGCAACCTCCATTATTTTGTAAATTAAGTCTTCTTTAGATGATGTCTCTTCTTTTTTCCACATATATGCATACCCAATTCTAGCTGCTGTAACTGTATGTGAGATCAAATAACATTTTAATTTCGTATATTTTTCTGGAATTACATTTAACAAAAAAAAAGGGTTTAAATGGTATATTAGTTTCTAACATTTGCTGTAACATTTCGTGAACCCCCTCCCAATTTTTTTTTACTCTTTTCACAGGTCCACCACATGTGATATAGTGTACCAACTTTTACATTACATTTCCAACATTTTTTGATATTATAAAATTTTGCCAGTCTATCAGGTGTTATATACCATCTATAAAACATCTTATAGAAGTTTTCCTTTAATTAAACAGATTTAGTGTATTTTATATTATTTTTCCAAATTCTAGTCCATTTATCTAGCTCGATATTATAACCAAAATTTTGTGCCCAGAGTATCACTGGAGCTTTGACTACTTCATCTTGCATCTTAATGTCCAGCAATGTCATATATAGTTTTTTATGAGTTTTTCTTCTGTGGTTAACATTATTTTATCAAAATCTAATTGTTTTCCATAAAATCCTATCTGTTTGTCTTTAGTAAATCTGGACTCCAGTTGAATTCTTTCCCACCAATTAAGGTCACATCTTGTTTCTGGACTTTTTCCTGTGTTTTAAGTTTGTTTTTATTGTCTAATAAATCTTCATACCTTCCCAATAGGCTATTTGTTATCAGGTTAGGATTCATGAAGGCTTCCAATGGCACTACCCATTTTGGTATTTTGTTATATATATACTAGTCTCTTCCCAAGTTTTCAGTAGGGCACCTCTTAATATATGTTGTTTAAAATATGTATGTGTGTTTTGTTTGCCATACCAAATAAAAGCATGCCAACCTAGTTGGAGGTTATAACCCTCTATCTTCAAAAGCCTCGTATTTTGTAGAGTCATCCATTCTCTAACCCAAGATAAAGCAGCTGCCTGGTAATATAGTCGCCAATCTGGTAAAGCCAGACCTCCTCGTTCTTTTCTGTCCTGTAGTGATTTTAGTTTAATTCTGGGTCTTTTTTGTTGCCAGATAAATTGTCAGACAAGTTTTTCTAATTTTGTAAAATACATTTGCTTTTTTAAGATAGGTATAGTTTGGAAAAGAAATAGGACTCTAGGTAAAATATTAATTTTAATCACCACAATTCTTCCCATAAGAGAAAGTTGTATATCCTCCCACTTTTCCAAGTCCCTCTTAACTTCACCAAGAAGCTTGAGATAGTTATCTTGCATCAATGAGCTGCATCTATTTGTCATTACTATACCTAAATATTTTATCTTCTTTTGAATTTCAAAGCCAGATATCTTTTGTAATTGATCATTTTGTTCTTGTGTACAATTTTTTGTCATTTTTGTTTTCTTAAAATTTATTTTTAATCCAGCTGTCTGCCCATACTCTTGTAACACTTTTAACAAATAATTCATAGATCAAATAGGTTCTTGCAGTATGAAGATCAAATTTAGTCTTGCAGTATAAAGACTAAATCATCTGCAAATGCCTGTAATTTGAACTTTTCCCCCTTTACTTTCAGACCCTTGATTCGATTATCTTTTCTTATTTTTTCACATAGTACTTCCAGGGCAAAAATAAATAATAACAGAGACAGAGGGCATCCTTGCCTAGTTCCCTTGTATATATCATTTTTTTTTTAGTTAGATCTCCATTTGTTATAACTCTAGCTTGCTGTTTGTTGTATATTGCTCTAACCATATTTGTAAAGTCCTCTCCACATTGTGCTGCTGACAGAAGTTCCAACATGAAATTCCAGTTGATGTTGTTGAATGCCTTCTCGGTGTCTAAAAATATTAAAGCCATCTGTTTTCATGGATTATTTTCAAAATATTCCAACATATTCATAATAATTCTTACATTATTCTTTAATTGCCTTCTGGGAAGAAAACCAGCTTGATCTTGATGGATAATTTGTCCAAGTACATTTTAAAAATGGGTTGCAAGGATAGATGAATAGATTTTGTAATTTACGTTTAATAAAGATATTGGATGATAATTTCCTATGTCCTTCTCATCTGTGTCTTGCTTATAAAGTAATTAAAGCCTCATTCCAAGAGTCTGGCATTTTTTTCTTGCATTTGATGTTTTGTATTGTATATTTTAGTGGGAGTATTAACTGCTCTTCAAAAACATGATAAAATTCAGCTGGCAAACCATCCGGACTCGGCATTTTTAATTTTTTTTTTTTGTTTAATTGCTTCCGATATTTCACAGATTGTAATTGTATCATTCAAAATTTTCCTTTGTGTTTCCGTAAGTTTTTTTTTAAAAAAATATTTTTACTTTAATAAATTCTATAGTTTTTTCTTGGTTAAATTCTTGATTTTCATATAATTTCGAGTAAAAAAATTTTATAATCTTTTTTAGATCTTCAGATTTGTTTTGTTCAGATCTCCCATTTTAAAGATTGAATTAATTTTTTGCCTTTTTCCTTTATACATAAAGAAGATCCCCTCCGGGGTTAACTATTTATAAACAATATCATTTTTCTGAAGACATTTCACCAATTTTATGTATTTTTGTCTTTTTCCCTTCACTCTCCATGGGACATCTTTCAAAAATTTTATTTCTGTTTCTTGCAACTGCAATGATTTTTCATAAGAGTTTTGTAAAATCTTTTCTCAGATTTTTTTTTTATAAAATTTTACTTGTATCTCACTGGGTACTTTATTTTTATTAGCATAAGCAGAGTTCATTATAAACACTGTCTCAATTTTGTCATATACTTCTTTTATATTGTCTACTTCAATAAATTCCACTAACATTTGAGCCATCTCTTGTTTGAGATCTTTGTTTCCCCGTTATATTTTGAAATCTTAGTGTATACACTGCGTTCTCTGCCTCAATTTTTATCACTGAATTTTCTATCTCTTCTTGCTTCTCATTTTTGAAACATATTTGATTTTCCATCTCTTCGGATTTAATTTCAGACTTCCCATTAGAGTAATTAAACCTGCAATCTCTTGTTTGTTTTGTAATGCTTGGTTTTTTTTATTTCTTCTGTTTGTAATGTAAGTTGTTGTGTAAAGTTTTCCAGCTTCATTTGGATTGGTTCTAATGCTTTCCCCATTGCTGTTTCAACTGCTGCATTTACAGCTGGAGGTAAGGCTGCTTCAAGAGCTTGGTTAACTGTAGAGGAAACTGCCTCTTGAATTACATTTTGTAATTCCTGTATATTTACCGGATCCATGCCAGGTTGCCCTGGAGTAGTCAGGGAAGATTTTCTAACTCCACTTGACATTTTCTTTTCAAGAGAAATAGTTTTCTCCCTCTCTTCCTCCTCCTCCTTCCCACCTCTCTCTCTTACCTTCTCTTTCCCACTCTCTAGTTAACTATCCTAAATCCTATATTCTGTATCCTATAAATTTTAACCTTTCTATCTAGTTTCTATTTATACTATCTATCCTATTGCTCACTAACTTATAACTACTTACTAACTAACCAGCTCTAGCTTTAATTAGCTCTGCTATTCCACCCTTACTTACTAAACTACATACCTTATCTAAATAGCCTATTTGCTATTACAGGCCTTCTCTAAATATCCTACAAGCCTTCTCTAAATATCCTATTTATATATATCCAAACCATCAATTTTATAATCTAGTTGACTATAATCCTTTTTTCTTTTTTAACAAGAAGAGTTACTCCCTGCTTGAGACCTCCCTCACTGGGGGGAGACATCTAAAAAAATTGTATTGTATTTTATAGCATATTTTATGGGAATTATGTTGTTAGCCACCCTGAGCCTGCTGAGAGGCAGGGAAGGTGGGGTAAAAATCTAATAAATAAATAAATAAAAAGTGTGGTCCCTCCTGGGAGGGACCTAGTAGCATTGCCTGCCTGCCTGGTTGTGGCAGGCAGACAGGTGGGGTAAGGATTCCTGACACCAGTGGGCAGGGCCCCAACTTGGGCCCAGTGTTCCCCCTAAACTGAGTTAGCGTGAGATAGCTCACAGTTTTTAGCCTCTGGCTCACACATTTTTGTCTTAGCTCAAGAAGGATGGCTCCAGAGCAAACTAATTTATGCAGTAGCCAAACACCTGCTCACAACTTTAATGCCAGTAGCTCAGAAAGTAGAATTTTTGCTCACAGGACTCCACAGCATAGAGGGAGCTTTGCTTGTGACCTGCCTGGTAGCACTCTCCCTCACGGGGGGGGGGGGGAGAGATCTAAGTGTGGGCCCTCCTGTGAGGGACCCAGTAGCATGGCCTGCCTGCAAATACATGACCTACTCGCCACCATGCAGGGATCACCAGGCAGGATGCAGAAGAACTTCCATGCAGCAGACTGTAGCCGTGCCCCCATGCCCACCAGTGGAACATTTTGCAGGCACAACTGTTTCCTGGACTTAAACCCTGAACTGATTGGGGGAGGGCATCCCGATGGAAAAGGGACAGGCAGGGGATTCCAGATCATGGAACAGGATGATGCGCTACGGCCATCATCACCATCCTCAGCACCAGTGATGGCAGTTTCCTCCCTCCCACTTGTACTTTGCCCCTGCAGCCCATTCTGAATCAGCAGGAATGGTGACCAGGACCAGCCCCGGGGATGCTGCAAAGGAAGATGATGTGGAGACCACCAATGACATACTTGGGGAGGATGGTGCCGGTATGGGAGTACGTGGTCATATCCCACCACCTGTGTTCAGTGTGGCCAGTCTTCCACCTGTGTCCATGAGCATGACCCCTTTGGGCCCCGTCATGTCCCCACACATCAGACTCAGGTAGCGGGGGGTGCAACAGTGGTTGTTTGAGATGCGGAGAAATGCAGCAATGGTGGGTAAATTGGATGCCTTCTTGGCAGAGGAGAGAGGTGACCCCCAAGGCAGTGACTCAAGTAACCCAGGAAAAAAGGCAGTGCTTTTGGGAGGGGCAGAAAGGGAACCCCACAGCTGTCAGCTAATGCTGCCATCCCCTGCCTGGGAGGTGGCATAAGTCGCCCTGCAATTCTCACAGCTTGCTTATCGCTCACTGCCTGGCTCTGACCTTGGTAGCCTGTTAGTGTCTGGTGATGTATCGTCCCACTTTTTTCTGTGAGAACCTGTAGCCAGTATTTTGGGCACCTTTTCCTAATTTATGTGATTGGTTGCATTCCTCTTTGAGATCCTCTTTGAATTCTGTATAATTGCTCTGCCTAGGGATTGTTTTAACCATTACTGACACAGAATGTGTAGATGACAATAGCAGACCTTTCTCAATAAAGATCACTTTCTTTAAGGACGCTTGTTGTGACTGACTCTGTAGGACTCTCATAGAGCGTCAGTAATCTTGCTTGGGATCCTGCCTAGCACTCAACTGTAGAAGGCAAGGACAAAGTACCCACAAATACTGCTCCAGTGGAGCTGCCGGAGACTACCAAGGAAGAGGTGGTGATCCCCACCACCAGTAAGTGGGTCTATGAGAGACCCAAACAGGGCCAGTACTCTTGGACTAAGTTTTCAATTGTGCCCCAGGAATTGTGGTCAATGCCTAAACAGCAGTCTGGAGTGAGTCGGTATGACCTCCTGATGGTCTCAAGTGTCCTGGGACCATCGAAAGGGGTGACGGAGTCCCCTAGTGATCTATGGACCCATGTGGACTGAAGATTCGAGGCTCTGCAGGAGAAAGTGCAGAAGGAAATGCTGGAGATGTTCATGGACCTCCCTAAGGTGATTGCAGCAGTAATCAAGGAAGAGGAGGAACAGGTGCCTATGACTACCGCATCGCAGCCAGCACAACAGCCACTGGGGGTACCAGCAGGGCCAGGACCAGCTGGGCCGCCCCGAGACTGATGGCTCCAGGACCCGCAGCAACCCAACGACCCATCCCAAAAGAGTTCCTAGAGGCTACATTTGATGGGAACCCTGATAAGCTCCAGTTCTTCTTGATCGAGGCCAGAAGGTTCCTGCAAAATTGGGGATATCTATTCCCTACTGAGGAGGAGTGGGTTGGCTACATCAGATCAAGGATGAAAGAAAGTGCTGCCGACTGGTATGTGAGCCTACACAACACTCCAGGACTGGAGCTCAGAGACACTGAAGAGTTTATGTGGGCCCTGCAGTGGCAGTACAATGACCCCATGGGAGAAGAAAAAGGCCGCAACTGGATCCATGCATTGCAGGAGGGAAACTGCTCTGTGTGTGAGTACTCTGATGCATTCAAGAGATGTGTGGCTAAGATACAGGGGTGGCCAGAACCCGTGCTTGTCGAACAATACTGGCAGGGCCTTAATTACAATCTCGTGGAGACAATCCTCAGGAATGTGAGCCCCACTTTGTTGGCGGCCTGAGTGAGGGAAGCAGAAGATGCTGAGGGCAGGTTCCAGATGATTCGTATGCATGTCCTGAAGCTATTCCCCAAAACCTCAGTAGCTGCTGGGAAAGCAGCCCGACCCAAGCTAAAAGAGCCCCTCCATGATTTGCGGATGAGACAAGCCCTTTGTCTGCGATGCGGGGAAGGCGAAGCCCCGGGCCCTACAGCTCGGAAGCCCAGCCGGGGCAGGAATGGGGGCTGGGGTGGAGAACACTCAGCTGGCGGGAAACGAACAGGACCTGCTCTAAAGGGTGCAACCCAGCAGGTCCGTGAACAACTGGCGCCACAAGTGGTGAGCAATCCCACCCCCTCCTTTATGTTATAGTCTCTGTGGTTAACCTGGACTTGGGGATGCAGGTCCAGGTCCGTGTTCTCACTGACTCGGGATGTGCCAGAGATCTTATCAGTCCTGTAGTGGTTACGGGATTGGGGGCCGGGGTGATGAGACTGCCTGAGCCCTTATAGTTTACTCAAATGGATGGCTCAGAGATGAAAGAACCCTGTCAATATCAGACTGAGCCTTTAATCATTGGGATGGGTGATCATTGGGAAAAGAGAGAGTTCGTGATCAACCCCCATGCCCAATTTCCCATGGTCCAGGGAAGCCCCTGGTTGGGTTCACATGACTCTTATATTGTGTGGAGTGAGGGGAAGGTACGCTTCATAACAACCCATTGTGTGGAGCATCAGAGCAAGAGACAGGAGCAGGAAAGGCATTGTAGCCTGGAACTCAGGAGAGGGAAAGAGGGTGAAAAAAAGAAAGAGGATGATGCTTTTAGTCTGGCAGTTTGTATCACTGCCTGGAGATCCAGCAGGTTTCTCCACCCACCTACCCAGCGACCCCAGTAAATCCCCCCCCCCAGGCTCACCAAGAGATTTTTTCACGCGTGCAAGGAGAACTAGACTTGCAAACAACCGAAGTGAACAAGAAACAGTTGTGCGCCTCCAGTGATTATATACACACACCTCTCACATTCCAAGGGAGATGGATAGACTTTTCTCATTGGAAACTGGAGTCTTGGATGATCACTATTGGTCCCTTGATGGCTGGAAAATACCACCCACACCCACTTTTCCATGCGAAACTCCATAAGTGGGGTTTCTCTGCCTAGACTGCATGATAGCTTCTGAGCTGAGAAGCTTGGGGGCCTCAGGGCCCAGGTATGTGACTTTCAAGCCAATTCATCCAAGCCTCGAACCAAGCCAAGTTCAGGACGGATTTTGGCTTGGTATTCAGGTCTGTGCCCATCTCTAATGCTATGTTTGGTTTTGGTGGAATCCAGAAAACTGATCATGATTAACATGGTCATTTGAAAAAGTGAAGATAATGAATTAATCTTATTTAAATCTTTTAGAGAGTCTCTGCTATCAGAAATTATTACGAGGCCATCAAATTAAGTATCACTTTAAGGGAATAGGAAAAACCTCTGAAGCCTCATTCATATATTTTTTTTATATATATAAATTTTATTAAATTTTCCACAAATAAACTAAAACTGTACAACCAAAACGATTTCCATTATATACTCATTTCGAGCCTTTGTACATCTTTAACCATACATAGAATTTGGACCATACATGTTCAGGATCTTTACTTTTCTCCGGATTTAACATATAACTCAGTTTTTCCAATTCTGCTAATACTAATAGTTTGTCGATCACTTCCTCTTTATCGGGTATTATGTCAGCTTTCCAATATTTGGCTCTAATTATTCTTGCTGCTGTCAATATTATTATTAGGAGCCTCTCATTTTCTGGCAGCATTCCATCTGGTGTAATATTTAATAAAAAGGTCTCTGGGTTCATGATTATCTCCATCCCCAATATCTCTTCAATTAAGCTTTTAATTCCCATCCAAAACTGTCTCATCTGTCTACATTGCCACCACATATGGAAAAAAGATCCGATTTTCACCCTACATAACCAACATATGTTTGATATATTAGGATAGCACTTATGTAGTTTGTCTGGTGACCAATAAAACCTGTAGAAAATTTTATATATATTTTCTTTGAAATTTATTGCTTTCAAGCTCTTAACTCCTTTCCAAATTTTTGGCCATCTATCCGTCTCTATTTGGTGCCCCAGATCCTTCATCCAATATATCATAACATTTTTAATTGTTTCATCCTGCATTTCTCTATCTATAAAGAAATTATATATCTTTTTAATGAGCTTTTTATCATTGTTTAACCAAATCTTATCTAGTTCATTTTGTTCTTTATAGAACCCTATTTTCTTATCTTTATCATATATAGATTGAAGTTGGGTTTTTTCCCACCATGACAGTTTAATACCTAATTTTTCTAGTTTATCTTCCCCTTTTATATTACCAATTTATCAAGAATGGATTCATAGTTGGCCATATTTTTCCTACTTAATAGCGTAGGTTTATAATAGGCTTCTAGTGGTGATACCCATCTTGGCGTTCTGGTATAGAACTCATTCTTGATCTTAATCCAGGTTTTCATTAGTGCTGCCCTCAACACGTGTGAGTGAAAGTTTGAGTGTATGGCCTGTTTCCCATACCAAATATATGAGTGCCAACCCATATATAGGTCATGGCCTTCTAGATTAAGTAGTCTGGTGTTCTCCAACCTCACCCATTCTTTAATCCAAACCAATGCCGCCGATCTTCCATAGAGTTTCCAGTTGGGAAACGCTAGTCCTCCGCTCTCTTTTTAATCCTGGAGTAGTTTTAATTTCACTCTGGGTTTTTTAGGAAACCATATATAATCCCTAGTTACCTTGTTAAATTCCTGATAAAACGGTGCATTTTCTTTTAATAATGGTATATTTTGCGCTAAAAATATAAATTTTGGGAGAATATTCATCTTTATAGATGCTATTCTGCCTAACAGTGACAAATTAAATCTTTTCCATTTTTCCAGGTCTTCCTTGATTTCTTTCAATAATTTTTTATAATTGTCTCCGATTATGGAGCTAGTTCTATTAGTGCAAACAATCCCTAGATATTTTATCTTTTTAACAATTTCTATATTAAAGGTTTTATAGATTTTTTCTTCTCTCACTTTCGTACAGTTTTTAGCTATAAGTTTAGTCTTTTTTAAGTTTATTTTTAATCCTGCAACCTCTCCATATTGATCTATTTCGTTTAATAAATGTTTAAGAGAGCTCTCTGGTTCCTCTAGTATAAACATCAGGTCATCCGCGAATGCACATAATTTGTATTCCTGGCCTTTGCATTTAAGTCCCTTTATTTGATTGTTCATTCTAACCTGATCATTAAGTGTTTCTAACGCAAAAACAAACAATAGTGGGGATAATGGACAGCCTTGCCTAGTACCCTTCTCTATATTAACATCATTTGTCATATCCCCATTAATCCTCACCTTTGCTTTTTGTTTGGTATAAATAGCATTTATCATAGTCTGAAATTGCTCTCCTGCGTTATATTCGTTCAACTTTCTTTTTAAGAAGGACCATGACAAGTTGTCAAAGGCTTTTTCAGCGTCCATGAACATTAACAGTAATGCTTTATCTGGTTTATTTTCATAATATTCTAATACATTTATTAATGTTCTGAAGTTATCTTTCATTTGTCTCTGCGGTAAAAACCCCGCCTGATCTTTGTTAATTGTATACATTAGGACCTTTTTAAATCTCTCAGACAGAATATTAGCGAAGATTTTATAATCCACATTTAAGAGTGATATGGGTCTATAGTTACTAATCATATCTTCTTTACTTTGTTCTTTAGGTATTAGTGTAATAAGTGCCTGCTTCCATGAGTCAGGTATCTTACCTTAACTTTCTTAACTTTCCTGGGATGGATGTTGGTTTTTGCTCTTGTGGAACGTCCTTATTACCAAACTTCTTAGCAGATTTGGACTCTTCAGTCACCTCAGTTGCCACAGATGAGGGTGAGAATCTGTTCTGAAGTTCGATGGCAGGATTTTTAAAAGAGTCAAGTTTATTCTGTTTAGGAGCACATGCCTTAACTGGCTGGAAAGGGCACTCTCTTTTCCTTTTCATGGTGACACAAGAGAAACACGGAGATTGTAATTTTGCAGGGAAAACCTTTTCTTTTCTAGCCCTCCCCCCCATTCTCTCTCTTCCCCCCTCCCTGAGATAAAATAAGCTCAAAGGGGTGGGAGTAACTCAAATGGCTCAGGAGAAATACGGCTGAGTGTTTTACTGGCAGAAAATCCAAGAATGTTAATTCAAGAGAGAAAGGCTCTTTCTTCAACTAAACTGAAAATAGGATACAAGCAAAATAGAAATGTAAACATGAAATATAAATGTATTTTATTTATTTATTTCCTGAGATTTATATCCCGCCCTCCCCGCCAAAATGGCAGGCTCAGAGCGGCTCACAACAAGAGTTAAAATTACAATCAATTTAAAATAAACACACATTCTACACAAGATCGGCAGCATTACAAATTTACCCATGGGTGGATCCGAACAGCATTCGTCTATAATCCCTGTGTGAACATACACAGGCTGGCAGATAGAATTGTCGGCAGATGGAACTGGGCCAGGGCTAAGATGTTTGCCCTTGGCGGCCCCTACCTAAAAGCCTGGTGGAAGAGCTCCGTTTTACAGGCCCTGCGGAACTGCATCAGATCCCACAGGGCCCTGATGTTCTCCAGGAGCTCATTCCACCAGTGTGGGGCCGCCACTGAAAAAGCCCCGTATAAAACATATATAAAAGTGTAAAGATAAAACTTAAAACTTAAGACTTACAAATAAGGGGAGAAAAGAGAAGTTAGGGTAAAATTAAGGGGAAGAAAGGGAGGAGAAAAGGGAGGGAGGAGGCTTTTAGTCAAAACCTCAACTAATCTTTTGAACTCAAAGACTCTCGTTATGGCTTTAGGGAGTCTTTCCATGCTAGACCTTAAATCCTGGTTCAGCCCTGTCCCTGAACTTACATTCTACACTACACTCGAATTCACCCCTGGAATTATCTCAGGGTATTTTTTGTCCCCACATTACATTGAGGTCACCCCAGTTTCGCCCCACACTTGTCCCAGGATAAATGGATGCTGTTATAACCAGGGATGAATGCAAGGTATTGTGTCATGAGCTGAGCTCTGATAAAACCAGGGATGAGATCCAAGTGTGGAAAGGACCATTGTTGTCTCTTCACACATGCTAGCTCGCTTAATCATTATTCACACCCTTTCTAATAAGTCAGGCAATTTTCTTTTGGTCACTCACTCCCCTGCTCTCCACAGCGTATCCCTCCACAACTCTACACATACAACTCTAATCTTTGGTCTGAAAAAATGCAGAATAAAATAGCTAGGTGGCTAATTATATTTATAAAAGAGAATAGCCGAAGGGTGTCGTAAATCACCACAGCCGGAAGTGGACTGTCAAAGGGAGGAGAGGATGAGGGCCCTCAAACGCAAGTCTGGACAGGGAAAAAGAAGATGCCATATCTGGATCTTCAGCACCCAGCCAGGATGTCTCTTTTGGTGCTGATCAACTGCTAGCATTCAGAATATATACACTGCACAAGAACAGTCACTTTTAAGTTCAGCAGTTTATAGCTATCTATAATGATTGATAAGAACTTCAATTATCCCATACCCCCTCCAAGCACATTGCCACAATCACAATCACTGTAGATTCAGGAGGGATTTCTGGTCTCTTAGGGTGATTAAAGTCATAGTAATCTTGAAAAATCTGTGCCAAGAATCTTGGTTGGGCACAGGTGAGTAGTGTTTGGAGTATCAGCGGCCCATTTTTTCCTGTCAAAGAAAGATTTCCCTAAATAGAAGGTGCCATGCCACACAATTTAGAAGTCTGTTTTCTGAAAGGAAAGCAAAACTCAGGTGGGGTGAATCAGGGCTCCAGGTGAGGCAAAGCATCTCCTGGCCTCCCTCTTGGTGCTGCCCTGTGGGGAAAGTTGCAGGGCCACTGATCCCATCGGATAGCTGATCGATGCAGTGTGTGGTGGTAATATAGTCATAGCTACCCTCTGTCATCCCATCCTTTGTGAGACCTTTGTAAATTCCACACAGGCCATTTCAAAAAAAGAAACCTTTCCGGCAAATGTGAAAAGTTGTTATTGTCATTTAAGTCCTCATCTATCCTAAGCTAGGACTTCCAATATCGTGTCCACATGGTAGGGGCTTGAAAATGGAGTTGGAGAAATTCATGGAAGATAGGTCCATCAATGGCTATTAGCCACAATGGCCAAATGATATCTCCATGTTCAGAGGCAGCATCCTCTGTTGCAGGGAGGCTAGCTGCAGGGAGGAGGGGTGTGTGATTCCTTGTGCCCTTGTGTGGGGGCTTTTCAGGGCATCAAGTTTGCCAGGGTAGGAACTAGGCTGCTGGATTAGATGGCCCTTTGACCTGATCTAGCTGGCTTTTGTTACATTTTTATATTCAGTAGACATTTTATTCTCCCCATAAACAAGATTATAGTTGTATATAAAAGCAACTTAACCCATGTGTTAGATACTTGTTACCAGGGAGGGGGAATTTAAACCCAAAAATTGTGAGTGGGAATGAACTGCTGATGAATTCCTTATCCATGCTTCGCCCCTGAAATTATCAGCTAAGCTGCTCTCCTTCTGGTGGGGCTTACTTTTGGTCTTGGAGCTAGCTGGTAGAGAGAGTTTCCTGGGGAAACTGAGGGCATGGACCAAGTCTACCAACCCCCTCCAGTCTGACCCTCCTCCATATGACATAATTCCCAGCCCTGCTTTTTTGTGTAGCAACCCATATTCTATGATACACATTTGCCAGTGTCAGACCTGCTCAGGTTCCAAAGCAGCTCGAGTCCCATCTTTGCTTCAGTAAAACTATTCAAATGAAACAGGAAAGGCAGTCTATGAAGCAAGCCGATTCTGAGCTGAATCAGTCTCATCAGACACTTTTCAGTAATAAATCCATGCAAATCACAGGCAGCGCATGGCTATTTCTGCACAGAAGCGCAGATCAAGTTGGAGAAAGGAATCGTTTGCTAACAATAGTTCAACCAGCTGGGCCGCTGGTACTAACCCCCAATCCCCTTGCCACATCAATAAAGCTTCCTCTGCTTCCCCTATGGACAGTTTGCTGATATATTCTAGAGTCCATAATCTGGCTCTCAACATAGTCTGGGTGAGCATCATTGCACTTAAGTCCCATAGTGTGGGGCAAGGAAGCAAGAGGAACTGTTAGTGGTAGTCAGACACTGCCAGAGATGGGAATTGTTGGAGATCCCCATTCTCTGAATAATATTTTGTGATCTGTCTGGGAAATAAGGGCTCAGGGATCTTAATTCCCACTTGTATGATCTGATGAAAGGAGCTTTGACTCTTGAAAGCTCAGACCCCGGGAATCTTATTGCTGGCCTGGCCTGAGATCTTGATCTTCTACTGCAGACCAGTACGGCTTCCCATCTGACACTGCCTTAATGCCTGAGGAATCTTCCCATGGACAGTCTCTCTCCAGCTACCCTCTGAATGTGCTGTACTCAGGGGTCATTTCATAGAAAAAGAGGTGCAGGAGCTCATTAGCATAACTCATTTGCATATGCCACACCCCCTAACATACCGGAAGTGTGTCAGAAGGCAACACCCATCCCTCAGGCTCCACTCCACAGGTGAGTGAAACTGACCTGCTCTTCCTCCATTCCCTTCCCCATCCAATACTTTGTGCAATAAAAATAAGCGTAAAGAACACACCCTCATTCTCTTCCTGCTCCCTTGAAACCACCAGGTTTCAAATAGACTTCAGATACCCAGGACATGTGCACCACCCATCCCTTTCCCTTCCCCTCCTCACAACAAGACACCCTATGAGGTAGGTGGGACTGAGAGAGGTCTTTTGAGAACTGCTCATGAGAGAACAGCTCTGAGAGAATGTGTGACTGGCCCAAGGTCACACCAGCAGCTGCATGTGGAGGAGTGGGGAATCAAACCCGGTTCTCCCAGATTAGAGTCCAACTCCTGACCACTACACCAAACTGATGGGGTGGAAGCTGCTGAAGGGTTGGTGAAATTTCTCTAGTACTTATGTGCCATGTGTCCAGATAAAAAATGGTATACTTAGAAAATTTATATGCCACCTTGAGCAAGTCTCTGGAAAAGCAGCACACAGTAATAAAAGGAACAATGACAAAATTATCAATATTAAAACAAAACATTAAAAAAAATAAAGACCCTAGCAGGGCTTTCCCCGGGGCGCTGCGCCTCTGCACTGCTCGGGGAAGCCGAGGATGGGGCAGGGCTTGGTCATGTGCCCGCCCCCTGGGCTCCTCACTCCCGGAGCTGTGCTCCTGTGCGCTCCCACTCCAACGGACCCCTGGCTGTACTTAAAAGTGACTCTCTGAAGCAATCACTGTTGAAACTTGAGTGTGCTCCTGGTGAAGATTAAAGCTATAAACTGTCACCCCCAACACATTTCCTCTGGAGAGACTCTGTAAAGGTGAGAGGGTCTGCACTGGTTTGTGTTGTAATGATAAATATATTTCAGCTGAAGTTGTTATGAAATTGCCAGAAATCTGTGACCTGATGTATAAAACACATGCAGAAACATTTGAAATAATATTTTGGTATTCAAAAGAAAGACAATGCTGCATTACACACACACACACACACACACACAATACACACACACACACACTTTAATGTGGCAGGGCACCCTTTCGACCAAAACAATCTTGGTACAGAGAGGATATTACTGAAAATGTAAAATATGAGAAAATCTGGAACATATACATATCTGATTTCATTAACCAATGGACTGGCTAGAGGGTACTTAAAGCACCTTTGCCGAATAAACAAGTGAGTGAAGAGTCACAAGCTTGGTTTGAACTAGGAGCAGAGCTAAAGATGTATTAAAGAACTCATGACCTTGGGAAGATATGAAAGAACTGCTCAGATGGTTTGATAAACATTAGGCTTGCACTGAACAGAGGAATTTGTGCCATTGAACCAAAGAGCTGGCATGCTGACTCATGCTGCTCGGAGGACTGGGCACATGAAATTCTAGTTGCAAGGGTCTCATGGAGGCATAACACTGAGCAGAGATAAAAATCTTGTTAGGAAAGACAAGTTTCCAGGGGACTTTCTGGCTTTCAACTGCATTTTCATCTTTCCTTTCAATAATAGGAATCTTTTGTGCTTTTCAGTGCTGCGAGTTCAGCTTTATAAAATCATTTTGATTGTTTAAAGTGATTGCATGCCTAACTTTCCCTGTGAAGTCATATCAGAAAATTACTTGCAAGAAAGAGCATTGCCCCTGATAGATCAGAAAATCTTTCTCTTTGATGCTTCCGTAAAGAGTCAGCCCTGGAAAGCCTGAACACACACACACACACATTTGCAGTGTGAAAGTGATGCAGCACAAGCCAGTATTCTGAACTCATCTGGGCAAGAGCTGCAAGTCAGAATATTGGGCTGTGCCGGGAGGAGTCTCATAGGCAGCCTGGACTGTATATGTCTTGCTGTTCTGACATAAAGGGGAAGCAAGGGTCTATAAAGAAACCTGTGGAAAAATGGCTCAAAGAGAGTTCAGTGTGTGTGTAGACTTGCTGAGACGTGCAGTTTTTGAGACAAAAGTAACCGGGAAAAAATCCAGTCTGATGAGCGTCAGAATGTCCAGGCATTGATTTGTCTTCTTGCATCTGGTCTCTCATGGTGTATACTGTCCCAAGTCCAGCAACATGGGTGCACGTCCATTTGCATTCCTTCCATTCTTGTCATCACTATTCCCTGTGGAATGGATTTTTCGTGATGAATAGTAGGCCGTTTCCTTCATGACTTTTAGGGATATGTGTTTCATTTAGGAAAGATGTTGGCTTCTAGAGTACCACCCCGTTCTTCAGTTGGCTAATTACCAAGAAAACAACTGCTGAAACAGGGCAGCAAAATGCAGCAGGTTGCATGCAGCGCTGTGTGGCCCTGGATGCACATGCTGGGAGAGATGCTAAAGAGAAACAAAAGGAGCACTATGAGCTAAGGCATACAGATGCATCACAGCTGCAGCTAGCCGGTGGGAAGCAGCCCGTGGGCTCTACGAGCTGTGTGGAGCTTTGCAGGGAGGAGGTTTGCAGGGCCCTTTGCAACAGAATACTGCAGAAGCATCAGAGTGGCCTCATCCTCAGGAGCCCGTTTTAGAGCTGGCCACTAGAGGGCAGCTGCAGACTACTGAGGGATGGCAGTGCTTGGTTAAAGAAGCATTGAGGAGAAGTGTGAGAGTTGCGAGTTTCTCTGCTGTGTCTGCTGGTCCGGAGCTCCTTCAGGCACTGGTTGGGTGCAGCTGGCATAATGCTTGTTTTTGTTGAGGGTCTGGGTCCCCTTTAGGTACAACAATCAAACACAAAAACCTTTCCCTTTTGCCCTGTCCCAAAGATGCCTCTCCCCAAACTTCCAATAGAAGAGAGGAGAAGAAGAGGAGATTGGATTTATACCCCGCCCTTCACTCACCTGTAGTCTCAGAGCAGCTTACAAACTCCTTTCCCTTCCCCTCCCCACAACAGACACCCTGTGAGGTAGGTGGGGCTGAGAGAGCTCTGAGACAACTGTCCTTGAGAGAACAGCTGGTACAGAGCTATGGCTTGCCCAAGGTCATCCAGAAGTGTGGCCACTGCCATTTTAGGGAGGGAAACACAATTTCTCTATGCTGCTAGGGACACAGGCGTAATATCTCTGGGCCCCGTACAAACTTGCAACAGAGGACCTTGCATATGCATGATGTCACCTCATATATACAGTTCCATGAGCTATGAAAGAAAGATATGCTTTATTTCATGAAATGGCCCCCAGTAAAATTTACTTCTTCTTTCCATGTTTGGTCCTGTATGCTCATGCTGTGCCTTTTGTGGAAGAAAGACGAAAGACACCAAAACAGGGTTATTAGACCAGACTAGAACTGAACTTCCCTATGAAGCAATTCCTTTCCTCCCTTTTGACAGTCCTTCCCATAGCAGGAGGCCGAATAGGAGTCTTTGTCCCTAAGTTGGTGTTGGAGAAGCAACAGCCTGCTAGGAATCTAGTTACTGTAATTCTAATTATTGTGTGGCAATGGGTGTAGTATAGCCAGAGATCCAAAGATTGTCTGGCAGTGTGAAACTCTAGCTCTGTTTGTGGTGAGCTGGTTTCTTTTTTGGGCTGAGAATGGTGACTGAACCAAGGTAGGGCTGCCAAGTCAAACTCACCTACTGGTGGGGGGGAGTCCTTCTTCGCCCGAGAGCCACCCGGTGACGTCACCTGGAAGTGACGTTACCACGTTGGGGGCGTTGCCAGGGCGACGCCCTGGCAACGTCTCTAACATGATGACGTCACCTCCGGGTGACGTCACTACGCTGGGGAAGTCGTCCACGCTGGGCGACTTCGGGGGCGGGGTTCCCCCCGCCGGCCGAATGCCGGCCTGCGGATCGGGAACCCCTATAGCGGGGGATCCCCCGCCCCCCGGGCTGACTTGGCAGCCCTAAACCAAGGTCACCCAGCTGGCTTCAAGTGAAGGAGTGGGGAAGCAAACTCAGATCTCTAGATTAGAGTCCACCACTCTTAACCAGTACACCAAACTGGCTCTCTAGTTACTATAAATACTGTTGAAAGAGTAGTTTAGTCCTCTTGTACCGTATGGGGAGTTGTGGTGCATTCGCTGGTGTTTAGGGTTTATTGAACATTTTATCTTGCAATTCAGCCTACCTCTTGTTGTTTCTCTCTCTGCTGTGTGTTAGCATGTGTTAGTGCTTGTGCTTTGAAGGCCTCTCTGTTGTATTAGTGGCCAGTTATTGTCTTTTTGCAAAATCCTGTTGCGGTAAACTCATTGAAAGGAAACTCAAAAGCATGGGCTGGATTATTTCTTGAACTTTGCCAACAGTTGCCAGAATAAGTGATGCTATACAGTGGCTTTCAATTTTCTGCAGGGGAGGATTCTCAAAAACCACTCTGTGCCTGCATAAATGTCTTCCTTTGAGGGTGCACCAAAGCCTGAACATAGTCATTAATTTTTGTGCATTATTTCTCCACTTTTCCTAGCAGTATAGTGCCTTTGTGACACTCAGGGGTCCGTTGGAGCAGGAGCGCACAGGAGCGCAGCTCCAGGAGTGAGGAGCCCAGGGGGCGGGCACATGACCAAGCCCCACCCCCTCCTCAGCTTCCCCGAGCAGTGCAGAGGCGCAGCGCCCCGGGGAAAGCCCTGCTAGGGTCTTTATTGTTTTTAATGTTTTGTTTTAATATTGATAATTTTGTCATTGTTCCTTTTATGACTGTGTGCTGCTTTTCCAGAGACTTGCTCAAGGTGGCATATAAATTTTCTAAGTATACCATTTTTTATCTGGGCACATGGCACATAAGTACTGGAGAAATTTCACCAACCCTTCAGCAGCTTCCACCCCATCAGTTTGGTGTAGTGGTCAGGAGTTGGACTCTAATCTGGGAGATTCCCCACTCCTCCACATGCAGCTGCTGGTGTGACCTTGGGCCAGTCACAAGTTCTCTCAGAGCTGTTCTCTCGTGAGCAGTTCTCAAAAGACCTCTCTCAACCCCACCTACCTCACAGGGTGTCTTGTTGTGGGGAGGGGAAGGGAAGGGGAAGGGATGGGTGGTGCACATGTCCTGGGTATCTCAAGTCTACTTGAAACCTGGTGGTTTCAAGGGAGCAGGAAGAGAATGAGGGTGTGTTCTTGACGCTTATTTTTATTGCACAAAGTATTGGATGGGGAAGGGAATGGAGGAAGAGCAGGTCAGTTTCACTCAGCTGTGGAGTGGAGCCTGAGGGATGGGTGTTGCCTTCTGACACACTTCCGGTATGTTAGGGGGTGTGGTATATGCAAATGAGTTATGCAAATGAGTTATGCTAATGAGCTCTGGCACCTCTTTTTCTACGAAATGACAAACATACGAGCAAAGCATGAACACCGGCAACACAGCATTCTTACAAGGCAGTAGATGGGGTGGGGGAGAAAGAGACTGACTGGCTCAAGGACACCCAATGGGCTTCATGGCTCAGGTGTCCCAGAATCTGGTCCAGCACTCCAAAGTCTATACTACAGTGGCCCAGATGCTAAACTGTCATTCCACTAACGTAATAGCAGTATCAGCAATGGAATGGCATTTCTGTTGGTGGAGGTGGGAAGGGCAAATCACCCCACATTGCCCTCATACTGTTTCTAGAGGTCCATCAGACCGCAGGAGCATAATATCAAGGGGCAAAGAGGCTGCAATGAGACACTGTTTTCAATTGCAAGCAAACTGAGAGCCAGTGTGATGTAATGGATTAGTTTCTGGAAGTCCTGAGTTTGAATCTCTCCTCATACCATGGAAGCTTGCTGGGTGACCTTGGGACTGTTATAGAGTCTCAGCCAAATTTACCTCACAGAGTGGTTGTGAGGACAAAATGGAGGAGAGGAGAAGGATGTAAGCCACCTCGGGTCCCTGTTGTGGAGAAAGATGGGGCATCAATGAATTAAATAAATTCATATTGCCATTCATGTCAAGGGGTTCTCGGGCATCATGGGTCAAGTTCACCATTGACTGTGGTTCACAAGTTCAAAAGAGAGAGCCAGCAATTTGTCTTCAGCATCTGGAAATCAGAGGCCACTAAATGTGGAGTTTCTGTTCAGTTTTCATGGCCATTAGACATTTTAGAGCTGTTGCCTACTGGGTTCGACATATGGAGAAGCAGGACAACAGTGTGATGATCAGCTCATAGTTTATTCATACACAACAACCACACCAAACCAGCCGAGGCAGCCAACTATAGACAGCCCCCTGGGTCACACCCACAGTCCTATTGCAGGGTTTGAATTTCCTGTCAAAGTCCCTATTGGTGTACTCCTGGAGATTCAGGATCATTGGCCCCTATTGTTTCCTGGAGCCAAGCTCGGACTGCCTGTCACTGGTGCCTGGTGGCAGTCAGTGGACATAACAAGAGTATGCTATGCAAACAGTGTAAATTTACCTCTTGGTTACTGGCCAGCCCATTCTATGAGTGCATAAAATCAGAAAAGGTTGCAAAGAGCCTCTCCTAGATATGATTGGAATGTACAACCACACAGGCAGCCTTTCATTTATATTTGTCCATATTGCTTTATTGGCAATAAATTCTAATGTGCTTTATCTGGGAAAGCACATTAAGCTTGCATGGAACAAGTAATTAAAGGCACAAAATCTCAAGAGTATTGGGTGGCTAAGAAGGACAGGAGAAACAGGAGTCTTCTTGCATATTTGCCTACAGTACCTAATGCTTAAATGCTGATTTAAAAAGAAGGGGGTTCATTTAAATTGGATACACAAAACTCAAGTTTCCAGAGGACGGCTATGCATTTTTTGGCACTGTATAAATAATGCAGATAACCATGTACAGGAACAGAATTTATGTATTCAACAATAACCATATAGTTCCATATAATTTCCAGTCAACGTGACAATAGTCTCTGCTTATTTGCATAGCTTGTTTTCTCATTGCCTATGATGTTCAAGGCATGTCGACTGTTTGAGAATAGGATTAGCTGCCCATCAATATTTTCTTTGAAAGCCATAGTGAAGGTTGTCTAGAAAAGTCCTTCAGGCATTGAGTAGTACTGTGTTCTTGTTTTGTTTTTTAAATTATTGCTTTTATTCTAAAAACTACATAGAAATCAAAAGGGAGGGGAAACTAATATCTAAGGGAGAAAGAAAAGAAAACCACTAAAATCCCAAGTAGCAGTGGTCAAGTAGATTATACAAATGCTTAAAGTAAAATATCACTTACAGTAGTTTTGTTACCATAAACTGAAAGTAAAAAAACTCATCATAACAAGCATAAAGCCCTGTTTTAAATCAAAAGGAGAGTATCCAAGATTTCGAGTATATTTAGAATTCAATTCATAGAGTTAGCTTAGAGTTTATCTTTCTTATTTCTAAGTTCATAGTTTTGGGGGTTTTAGGGGCTGCCGCCCCCAGTTCTGAATCAGATTCTTCTCCAGATGTTGTGCTTCCACTCTTGCTGGAATCTTCTATAGCTCCGTCATCCTCTTCTGGTCCTAATGCTTTGTCAGTCTTCTGAAGCTGCTCCAGGAAAGCTTTTGCCTTAGTAACAGAGTCTATTCTGTCCTTCTTGTCTTTGAATTTGAAGGTGACCCCTTCTGGTATGAGCCACCTGTAGAGTATGGAATTTTTCTGAAGAAACACAATCAGATTTTTATATAGTCACCTCTTTTTTCTTATTTCAAATGGAATGTCCTTTAACACTTTTATTTCTTTGCCTTCAATTTTTAGGGTAGTCCCATTTGTTGCTTTAAGTATCAGGTCTCTGATGTGTCTTGGAGAATTTCACAAACATTTCACCGGGCAGATTATTCTTAATATATTCTGGGTAGGCCCTATAGACCATATCCATCTTGGTTTGAAGAAGGTCTGCCTTTGTCTCTGCAACCAGTTCCAAAGCATTACTCAAAATTACTTTGAGGTTTTCTCCTTTCTTCTCTGAGACCCCTTGAAATCTCAACACATGAGTTGACTTTTCCATTTGCAGCTGTAGAAGCTGATATTCATCAGAAGCTCTCTTCTTTTCCACTGTCTCCAGTTGTTTTTTGAGTTTATTTGCTTTGGTGTCAGTCTTCTTTAATGATTCAGAAGTTTGCTCTGTCTTGCTGTAAGTTTCTTTTAACTGTCACTGAAGGGC
This sequence comes from Lepidodactylus listeri, assembly GCA_029233225.1. Taxonomy (NCBI): domain Eukaryota; kingdom Metazoa; phylum Chordata; class Lepidosauria; order Squamata; family Gekkonidae; genus Lepidodactylus; species Lepidodactylus listeri. The sequence goes on along the minus strand of JARCFY010000015.1, from coordinate 19,753,343 downwards.
TTCAAAATTCTGGTTTAAAGAAGTCATCTGCTTCAGGAGAGAGTGCAATGCTGCTACTAGCATGTTTGGGAAGTCAGTAGATGCTTCCGGCCTCGTGACCATAGCAGCTGGGCTAGCATTTCCTGAAAAAAGTTTCATTTTAGGCAACGTTCTTTTCCCCACCATTGCATCTGTGTTTACTTTTGGAAAAAAGTTCCAAAAGTCTCTATGGATGGCAGAAATGGATGAGATTTGCTTGGTTACTCTCTATTTTGATCAGGTAAGACTTAGCTTTCCATACCCTTTCTTCGTGGTGGATTTAAAAAGTTTTTATTTTGTGCAGGGTGAGCTCCCCCCACTCGCTTCACTGTAAGGGGATGTATTCACTAGATGCTTAGATGCTTATCTTGCTTTATGATACATCAGACTCACAGTTCAGCTATACTGTTGCCGGGTAAGGGATGTGCTGATACAACACATCTACCCTCTGCGCGCTTGTCCTGGCGTGTGTCTCTTGCATGATTACTGGTTCCATGGAGGCAGTGGGACCTTTGGAGTGAAGGAGTGCCTCAATCCCTTGGCCTCAGCCTTGGGAGAGGCACCTTTGAAGCTTCATGGTTGGGAGCCCCCTGCAATGACTCTGGGAGGTCCAGAATTGTCCAAGTCCCCTCCCTACCACCCCAGCACAGATCAAGCCCCTTGGAACACCAAGGGGATGTGTCCGTCCAACAAGTCGCCAAGACTGGAAGTCAGGCATTGAGTAGTACTGTTGTTAGTGAGAGTGGTGATTATGTGTATTGTAACATGTGAACATAGTTCTGTATGTAATCTAATTTGAACAACGCTGTATATGCTTTAGTTTCATAAGATGTGTTTCCTCCTAGGCTGCACATTGTTGCTCTACCATTAAGATTTTCCTGTCTAAAAATATCAGTACAGGTATAAATTATATTTATTTTTATTCTTTTAAATAAGTCACTATTGTATTTTGGTGTTCTAATTTTGCATGTTTTGTTTAGTTTTGTTGACAAAGAATATCGAAATGAAGAAGTGGAATCCGGAATCTTCGTCCCTTTTGTCTTTTTTTTATATTGTATTTGGACATTGACTATTGTCACGTTGACTGGAAATTATATAGAACGATATGGTTATTGTTGAATACATAAATTCTGTTCCTGTATGTGGTTATCTCTGTTATTTATACAGTGCTTCTTACATATGACTCTTGTATACTGTTGTATCATTTTGTTTTCCATATGCATTTTTGGGGCTATGTTTTGTAGCTGGATTTATTCAATTGACAAAGCTGCCAATACCAAGCTCTGTAGCATGTACAAAGACAAAGTATGAAAAAAGGGGCACAGAGCCTATTGAAAAAAGGTAGAGCTTGCCTTAACTCTGCATTAGGGTGTTTTTCCTGGGAGATCATATGGGTTCCACTGATAAAGCTGACCTTAAAGTAGGGTTGAGAAGAAGGTAGTCCTCCATAGATGATATGAGGCTGCTGCTCTCAAGCCACCATAACCCAGAATATTACAAAGTGTCACAAGCACAAAGCAAGAACAACAAATATGGGTAGAGCCAATAATTCTATAGTGTATTTAATGTGTGTTCGTGTGTTTGTGTGTGTCAATAACTATAATCTCTTGATTAAAGAAAAATAAAAAACAAGCCAAAATATAATATTGTAAATATTTCTACTGTTTTCTGTTAATCCAACACATATAAAAGGTTAAATACTGAGAACTTAAAATAAGTAAAAGGTTAAATGAGTCCCCAGTGTTACCAGCACCTTGTTGTTTGGGGAAATTAGCTAGGCATCAGACAAGGCCAGAGGGGTACAAGGGACCTGTACACCTGTCTATACCAAGGTCAGGTACAGTAAGAAGACTCCAAATTTGAAGAGTAAATGAAATAGTTTTAATTAAAGTATTTCCCTAATTACAAGTACACTAAACATTCAAAAAGAGCAAGCAATACAGAACTAAGAAAGCAGAGGTGATTGATAGTGAATAGAGGGGTCAATTACGGGGTGATACTACCTGTCCAGACATGCAGAGGTCCATGGAGATGAGATTATGGCCCAAACCAAAGCTTTAGGGGTGAACTGCCAGTTGGCATCAGGAGCAGACACACCCTGAGACCATGTGCATGGACGGATATAGACATCAGAGAACAATGCTGATCAATGGGAGATCTTGAGGGGCTTGCCCCAGGTGAAGACAAAAGATTACCTAAACCAATGATGACCCTCAGGAGGTGTGGCATCCAGAGGGGCAAGCCCTAGGTGGGACCAGTGAGCTTTCAGAGGGGCAGAGTCTAGCTGCACAATAGCCCTGATGGATCTAACCCGGTACTGCATGGCTAGTTTTATGGGTCTTGATGGCCACTGATGGTTCTCAGATTTACACAAAAGGTGGGAAATTGGTCCCTGATAGATGCCAGGAAGGATTGTTAATAACTTGAATGTTTGATTAGTTATATTGGTATCCTGAGGGATGGGGCAGGAAGGGCAGGTGTTGAGACAAAGGATTTATAGGAATTACAAAAAGGGCTAGGCGAAGTTCTGGAAACAAAAGGGCTATGTGCCAGGTGGCAACTAAATAGCCGTTGGAAATGCAGATACCTACCCCTGGCGGAACCTGCCTTCATGATTGCTGATGGAGGAGGGGAGGTTGAAGATTGCCTTGGAGGGCTGCCTTGTATGAAAACATGAAAATGGAGACCCTGTCCAGACATGCAGAGCTAGGAGTGCCTGCCTTTGGCCTGACTTTTGTGGGTTTCTGGTTCAGGTCAGGAGTGAGGTGTCCCTATTGTTGGGGCTACCCTATAGTAAGGCAGTGCCTCTGGCTAACACCAAGATGATAATAACTAGGTAGGCTGGGTCCACCCTTTAAAATAGCCAGGAAAGCCAGGCCCATCCAGGCAGGCAACAGAATGTCTGCACAAGGATTCCCATGAACCTGGCCATTAAGCTGGTTTCCAGGTCCACTTTGAAATGCTGATGACTTGTTCATGGATCAGTACATGTGTGAGATCTGCCTTCAGCCCTTCTACAGACAGGTAACCCTGCCAGCTAGATAGCCAGTGCTGCATGTCCAGTATTGATCCAGCAACTGCATACACAGTTCTGGTGGCTGGCTGGAGACCTGACTGGACGCTATATGCTGAAGCTTGTGTTCTGTGTAGATTTAACTTGCTAGATTAATCTCTCTCTCTCTCTCTCTCTCTCTCTCTCTCACACACACACACACACACACACACAAACACACACAAACACACACACCCACACACACGCAGCTGAAAAAAATCTAGGTTCATCATGAATTTTCATTATTTTCAATGGGTGAGTATCTTGTATTTCTCCAGTGGATGCTGTCTGTATGCAGGGTACAACTGTTCCATTTCCTCCACTTGCAGCTGTTCATTCATGACTTGCCATTGATCTGAGCTCATAAGTAGAAATCTGAGTGACTCTCCTTGTCTGCTGTTCCAGTCTTCTCTGTCTGTGCCAACAAGTAATTTGGGAAGCAGCAGGTGTCTTGTCCCTTGCTATTTACATGGCAAGCCTAAAATTTGTGATTCTTAACAGCCTCCCTGCTGGGAATGCCAATCTGACTGTCCAGTGAGTTGGATAAATACTAGAGATGGAGCAGCCAAGGAGGAACGGGTCACTGTCTGAACGGCTGAGGATACATATAAAAGCCATTCACATATAAACATTGCACTGTTACCTGAATTGGTCTAATTATTTCATAGATTGCTTAGGGAAATTAGCTAGTGAGAGGCGGATAACACGGCAGTCTCTACCTTTGTATACAGGAGTCCTTTCCCAGGGAACTTTAAAAAAAACAGGCTGATGTTCAACTGGTAGTTTTTTTGGAAAATAGTAAGAAGCAAAACACACCTAACAGCACACTGTACAACAAGCTTACAAGCCCTAACTGAGAAAATAAAAAGAAGAAGCAGACGGAATAATGGTTTAGGGTAGGCCAGTGATGGTGAACCTTTTAGAGACCGAGTGCCCAAACTGCAACCCAAAACCCCCTTATTTATCGCAAAGTGCCAACACAACAATTTAACCTGAATACTGGGGCTTTAGTTTAGAAAAAAAGAACTCATACATTTTTGCTTCAGCTCAGGATGGCTCCAGAGCAAACTAATGTATCCAGCAGCCAAATCGCTCGCTCACAACTTTAATGCCAATAGCTCACAAAGTGGAATTTTTGCTTCCAAGACTCCCCACAGTTTAGAGGGTGCATTGGTGTGAAGTAAACCCCATTGGAAAATCAGGTCACCTAGGTTCGACCTAGCTGCTAAGTTTCTCTCTTTCACCTACTTTTTAAAGCTTCCCTCCAGTTCCCCCTCTCCTAATCTCCTCAGTGCCTTTCCCTTCCCCTCTGCTCTCTCAAGCTCCTGCCCTCTCTGGGCGATCCCGTCGCTATCCCTCCCAACTACTCGTTTGCTCCCCTGCCTTTTTTGTCGGGTGGCTAAAGCCAAACTGGACACTTGATCCCTTTGCAATAAGCACAGAGTATCCAACGGCGGGGTGGGGGGGAGGAAAGTGCTTCTTTCCACTTTATGGCTGCTGAAAACCCCTCAAGGAGAGCACGCCACACCACCGTCCAATGCCTGGGGACCCTCCAATGCCCAGGTAAAGGGAGACAACACCTGGGGGGGAAAGAGGAACGGATGGAAAGTTTGTGAACTCCAGGTGAGGCGCGCGATCACACGCACACACAGGTAGCAGCAAGAGAGAGACAGAGGAGGTGCTCGCGTGCATGCGCTGCTCCAGTCTTGCGCCTGTGGCAGCCCAGCTGCGAGTCTGTGTCATCTTTTTCCTTTTAGAGACCGAGTGCCCAAACTGCACGTGTGCCCACAGAGAGGGCTCCGACTGCCCCCTCTGGCACACGTGCCACAGGTTTGCCATCACTGGGGTAGGTGATATTTACCAGTCTTCTTGTTCCAGGCCCATGGAAGTGAGAAGCAACCAGTACTTCGTCCAATATGAAGTTGACGTCAAGAAGAGAGTATGCATTTTGGAGCTGGGTTCCTGTATTTATAGGGAAAATGTACCCTCAGGCAATATGACAGGTTTGCCCCTAAAACAATAGCTAAATGTGTTTACAGGAAGTTCCCAGAAACTTGAACAAATGGTTAATGTTTTTTCCAGAGGGAGATCAAAGTATTAATAGCCCTCCTGAAGCTAGGACATGGCAGTTGATGTGCATTGATGCAGGATGCATGACTCTTCCAGGTGCTACGGATATGCCAACAGGGCTGGAGGTGCCAAGAAGAGAAGCCAGTACTGAGAATGAAAGAGGTACCATCAAAGTGGGGTGCTGTTTTCCGGAGAAACCCATTGTTATAAAATATGCATTGCCTTTAGGTGGGAGAGATTTATTTGCAGTTCAGTTCCAGATAGTTTCTCTCAAGCTGATTTTCTGCTTGGCATTCTTTGTGGGGTCATTTTTTTAGGCCAGGAAGTGTGTTAGATTTAATATCTACCTGGATTGATTTTATATGAAGGGTGTTTGGGCTTGCTTTCTCTCTGGGTGCCAACTGCCCAGCTTTAGAGGAGAGCTGACTGCTAACAGCACTATCAAGGAGAAAAAAAGAGAGAGATTCCCACGCTCAGTCTCGCCCTGACACTTGTACAAGCTCTTGGCAAGCACATGTACTAAATCATGTTGGACCAGAACCAGTGGATTGAAATTAAATCCAAAGGGTTTTCGGCTAAACATCAGGAAGAACTTTCTGACGGTTCAGTGGAACCAGCTTCCTCAGGAGGTGGTCGGCTCTCCTTCTTAGGAGGTTTTTAAGCATAGGCTAGATGGCCATCTGACAACAATGCTGATTCTGTGGATTTAGACAGATCGGGGGGGGGGGGGCAGGAAGGTATGAGCCAGCACTCAGCTCTCATGGTCCTTCCTTACATACTCAGGGTAATGCCGATCGCCACTTTGTGGTCAGGAAGAAATTTTCCTCCAGGGCAGACTGGCCAGGGATCCTGGAGGATTTTTTTTTTTTGCTTGACTATGGGCATAGAGCAGAAGTCACTGGGGCAGTGGGGGGGGGGGAAGGTAGTTGAGAATGTCCTGTATTGTGCAGGGGTTGGACTAGATGACCTTGAGGCCCATTCCAGTCCTATGTCTCTATGTCATTTGGCCAGATAGTAAACAACACTGCAACCATGGAAAGGTCAAGCAGGAGCTCTGGGGGTATCATGATCTCACCAAGCATCACTTATCTATCTGCAGTCAAACAATTATGTTTCATCGCTGAACCTTCAAGTATATAAATACTCCCAGTTTCTGGGGACCACTGGCACTGTCATCTGGAAGAACTGCCCCAGGGATCACAGAAAGGCTCAGAGCTTGGGTGCTCAGGGGCTATCAAGAGTTAGGGTTGTATCCTATTAGTGTTTCTGCTGGCAGAAGAAGGAAGAGGGTCACCTTTTGACCACTGAAAAGTCTCTGGTGGGTATTGTGAGATCTAAGCCTCACAGGGCAAGCAGAAAAAGCTGGTAGGACTGAACTCTTAATATTTTTCAAGTGAAGCATTTTCTTTTCCAAATTGATTTTGGCCTATTTACAACGTTAACATTTAGTATGCGTTTCTGATGTTTTTTTAAAAAAATAAGTATTTATTTTCATAATCTGACGTCATGAGAAAAAAGGGGGAAATGTTATATCCTTGCCCCCTCTTTTATTTGTTATGCCATGTTGTTATGCCTGAAATCGTGATCTACTGTATTTTCTGGCATATAAGACTACTTTTTAACCCAGGAAAATTTTCTCAAAAGTCGGGGGTCGTCTTATACGCCGGGTGTTGTCTTATAGGGCAGGTGATGAAACTTCCAAGCCGGACTGGAGAATCTGCAGTTACCCCATCCCTACCACGTCCACAGCTCAGCCGATGGAGAGGAACGAGAGGGCAACCAAAGGGAAGGGCACTGTGCAGACCTCCAGCTAAAGGGCGCCTTCCGAAAGATGGCGCGTGGGGCTTAGTGAGGTGGGACTAGGCAGGGCCCCCCTGGGAAATGAAGTGGCTGCTACTCGCGCTGGTGGCGGCCGCGGGAAGAGAGGCCTCGGGCCGCTTGCAGTGCTGTGGGGAGGGAAACCTCGCATCGCTCGTGGCGGCCGCGGCGAGGTCTTGTGCTGCTCGTGCCGTTGCCGGCCGTGGGGAAGGAAGCCTTGCGCCACTTGTGGTGGTGAGGCCCTGCACCGCTTGTGCCGGCTGCGGCGAGGCCCCACGGCCGGGGGTGGCGCAAGCGGCATGAGGCCTCCCTTACCAAGGCCAGCGGCGGCACAAGCAGCAGCTGTTTCATTTCTCAGGGGGGCTCACACCGCTGCCGGCCACGGGGAAGGAAGCCCCCACGCCACTCACAGGGAGGCCCCGCACCACTCACAGCGGCTGCAGGGAGGTGTTGTGCTGGTGCCCAACCCCCCCCCCCGGAATTTAAAAAGACGACGCCCCTGGTGTGAGCTAGCTTACAGTTTCTTAGCCTCCGGCGTCCACAGAGCCGCTTGAGAGAGAAGGACTAACTGAAGGTCTGGCGCTGTATTTGGTGTGCATTGGAAGAGGGGTAGTCTTATACGGCGAGTATATCCCAAACTCTATATTTTGACTGGAAAAGTTGGGGGTCGTCTTATACACCCAGTCGTCTTATACGCCGGAAAATACGGTATTTATTGTTCTCATTTGGGTGGAGGAGATGGGGATTTTGTGAGCTCTGCTACTTTTGCCTGCAGTACTTTTGTAAGTAAATAGTCCAGAAAACCTTTGTGAGGAGCTGCAAACATCTATATTCCACATGGGGGGCCATTTCTTCACTTTATGTTCCCTTGCTATGGCTGCCAAGTGCCGGCGACTTACCGGCGGGGGGGAGTTGTTCTCCCCCCAGGAGCTCTTATGGCACGTGCGCGCCACGGCGACATAATGACGTCACCTCCGGGTGACGTCATTACACGGGGGAAGTCGTCCTCACCGGACGACTTCTGGGGCAGGGTTCCCCCTGCCGGCTGAATGCTGGCCGGCGGATCGGGAACCCCTATAGCGGGGGATCCCCTGCCCCCCGGGCTGACTTGACAGCCCTATCCCTTTCATAATTAGTCAGTGTACCTCTCTGAGTAGCTTTCTTTACTTTCCATTTCACTGCAGGCTCCTGTCTTGTTAACTAAACAACCTGGAATAGCAGGATCAAACCATTCCATTGGAAGCCCCTGAGTGCTCAGGTCCCATTCAGATCCCCATATTACTGCTTCTCTTTTTGCTTAGCTATAGGCCCTAAGTCTCAGGCTGCTCTGGTTCTTCCTAATGGAGACCTCAGTCATACAACCCCCACAACCATGAGCTGGCTCATAAAATCTTTGGCTTAAAATGCCACCATTGCAGTTTCAATAATCATAAAGTAATGCTTGCATTGTGCTGGAGAGAAGGAACATCTGCAATCTGCAGCATGTATAGCAGCATAAAATGCGCACCGCAGGGCTCACCTTTAATGAATCCTGCTTCACTGAGACTTAAAGCCAGCAGGGAAGTCAAGAGCAGAAGCTTGTGAGTTACTAGAGGCCAGCTACCTAAAATTAGTGTCCAAAAGAGTTAGGATACTAGGACTCCCTATTGACCCCAACCCCTTGGTGCCCTCTTTCTTACATTCCAACCTTTCATAATATTGTCCTCTTTCTTATATTCCAACCTCTGGCCACTGAGTGGAGAACCAATCCAAGTGGTGAACCAATCAGAATGGAATAGAAGGAGTTTATACTAGGGATTGTGATGTACCATATTTTTCGCTCCATAAGAGGCACTTTTCCTCCCCAAAAAGTGTGGGGGGGGGAGTGTGTGCGTCTTATGGAGCGAATATGGAGCTTTTCTCACCTGTAACAGGGCTCTTTCTTCAGCAGGAACGCAGGGGAACGCCATTCAGGCTGGCATCCCAGCCTTCCCCGCCCCTCCCTGCTGGGCCTGAGCTGTTAAGACTTAAAAGGGAAACGGCAGGAAAACCCCCACCAGGCTAAGTACTCTTTCCCTTTAAGTGCTTTTCCCCTTTAAGACAGCCAGCAGCAGAAAGCCCCGCCCACAGATTAAGCTCCGTGGCTACTTTGCACAGAAAGGCCTGGCTTTGCATGGCATGCCGACGTCTCTCTTCTTTCCTTTCTCTATCTTCCTTCCTTCCTTCCTTCCTTCCTTCCTTCCTTCCTTCCTTCCTTCCTTTCCTTTTTTCTGTCTGTCTGTCTGTCTTTCTGTCTCTCTCTCTCTGTCCCCACCTTTCTTTCTTTCTTCCTTTCTCTTTCTCTCTCTCTCTCTCCTCCTTCCTTCCTTTATCTCTCTCTCTCTCTCTCTTTCTTTCTTTCTGTTTCATTTTTTCCTGTTTTCCTCCTCTAAAAACAAGGTGCGTCTTATGATCAGGCGCGTCTAATGGAGCGAAAAATATGGTATGTATTCAGTAAATATTTTGAAGTGCTGCTTGAGGTCTCTGCCTGGAATTCAAGAGCCTTAATGTTCACAGTTTGCAGCTAACTGGTTAAAGCGCTGTGAGCTAGAAGGGAAAATGGGGGTTGTTTACAGAATTGGGCAAGCCTACTTGCAACACATTTGCCCAGTCTTTTGAGCTACCTGCCTACAAAGACATACCTTGCTGATCACTGGACTCGCTGGAGAGTGGCATGCATGCTACCATTCTGCTGAACAAATCACAAAGTGTTCCTGTAGCCTAAGGAGCCTTCTTCCAATTTAAGTGGCGCTTCCTCCATTGGAGGAACCGCTTCAGACCTGTAGCCAGGAGTCTTCATTTTGTGGGGCAAATTTTTTTTCTTGTGGGGCACCCCTTATGTTTATACTTACTAAATAAATAATAAAGACAACTCATTTATCACTCAAAAATGTTTCAAGTTTATTTCAAAAATGCTAACCATTAAATACTAAACATTACTGATCTTATGATTTGTCGCATAAAAATGTTTCTGGTTTATCACAAAGATGCTAACCATTATAGAACTTGTAATATTTGTCGCTCAATTTTTTTTTCTGGTTACAGAACCTGGTTACCATTCAGATTCCCTTCTCAGGCTCAGCTCATTATAGTTGAAATTGGCGTGCTAGGCCTCGATCCCCCAGGCAGGTTCCGCTGCAGTTCTTACTTCTCCTCCAGGCTCTGCTGTCTTGCCAGGGAAGTTTCAGCAAAGCTGGGAAGCTTTGTGGTGCAAATGAAAGCCACTACAGCCAGCAGTTTGACAATGCAGGAAGAGAGCAGACGAATGATGTGGCAAGCTAAACAAACCTCTGCAGGGCCCACACTTAAGCTGCACCACGGAGGCCACAAACAGGCCACCCAAATGCCTCCTCCATCCCCAGCAACACTCTGTAATAAGTAATAAGCTGGGGGAGTGTCGTGGCAGCAGGGCCAATGGTTGGGCCGATGCTCAGGGCAAGGCTGATATCCAAGCCAGCACCTGAGCCTCTGCTCCTGTCTGTTTTATTCTGCATGCCCTGTGCCAAGCGAGAATACTGTCAATGGGAGCTGTTTGAAAAGCTCCATTCCAGAGATCAATGGGGAGGGTGTGGGGTGCCTGTGATATATTTAGCTGAGCTTTCTGTATAGCCAGATACAAAGGGATGGGAACTGGGTGATATTTCAGAGCTTCACACAGAAGAGGGGTTGGAGAGAATCTTAATTGTCGGAAGAGAACATTTTGCAAACTTGCACAGAGATGTTTCTCTAGTGTTGTCTTGCTATGGAAGAAAGAACCAAGAAAGAAAGAAGAGATATGAAATGTAATTGAACATTGTGTTCCAAAGAGACAACAATGCCTTGCAGTCTACAGGGGCTGCTTGATCGTTCACTTTGGTAGAGAGCACCACTTACATTAGTGCCCTTTCGAGAAGAGGAGAAATGAGAAACACACACACACACAGCCTACCTGTCCCCTCCCAGTCCATGATAGGCTGCTTAACTTGCAATTAAAACTGCTGTACCCTTAATCCTGAGCACAAATCTACATGAAAAGAAGCTCTTTTAATTTACTAGAAATGAAAACATGCATGCTGCTTGCAATTCGTTGCTGGTGGGGCAGGGTGGCGAGGCAGAGAGAGAGAAGCGGTATGCCTCGCCTTGTCTGGCACTGATAAATGACTTTCCTTGTACCTTGCACCTCGGTACCCTCACCTAGAAGCAGCTTAATGACATGAGCAGGGAGGCTTTCCTGTCAGTGGGGGGAAGCGAATAGTTTCAGAGAGGCAACAGTACCACATTCTCAGTGAGCGTACTTGCATGCTCCCTCCGACACAATTTATTAAAAACATTTTTCAGTGCAGGTGTGTATTCTGTAGCATCCCTACATGCCAGCCCACTTTTCCTATAAACAAACTCTCTAAACTGTTTTTTTTTTAAAGATGGAAATTAGAAACAGGGAAATGTAATAACGTCCCATTATGCAAATTTGATTTAATCAGAGATGAGGCTGAAGTGCAATAAAAGCATACTTTCATTAAGTTTATGACTTTCAGGCTATATAATACCCCAGAAATGTCAATTACAAGGTGACTGTAGCAATAGACAGTTATGGCCTTCTAGGAATTGGTCTCCCTTCCAGTCAACAGGAATGGAGGAATTCAGTATGTATTTAGCACCTCAGCTGAGAAAAGGATCTGCCAGGCATTTGTCGGTAATGGTAGCTATTCTGCTGCTCAGGGTTCTGTCTAGTGGCTAGAGGTTCCCCCCAGTGTCTAGTCATGAGCGTCTACCTGTCTTTAATGAACACTGGAACAAGCACCTGATTGCAAGGCCTTGGCAAAATCTGGTCGCACAAAACCTTGCTCTTATTTCATTTTGCTCTTTGTAAAGATTAGAATGGGGCTGGTCATGTTACCATTTTATACTGGGAAGAAATACTGACGTACTGTGGTAGTTTTTAGTCTTAGAAACTACTGAACGACATGTTTGGGTACTACTATGGGACAGAACATGATTGGCTTTTCTATAAGCTTTAAAAGAGGGAGGGTGCATGATATCCAATTCTACTTAGGGAAGACTAACAAGACAGATACTGTTCAATACCAGAACTTCCTTTATTGGAAAAACTAATTCTCGGAGCTCTGTTGCTAGAGAGATAATTGTGTTACTGGACCTTGCTCACAAAAGTACTGGAAAAAGCAGAACTTCAGTTAATGTAAGATATTCCCTCTTATAATGAGAGCCAGTTTGGTGTAGTGGTTAAGTGCACGGACTCTAATCTAGGAGAATCGGGTTTGATTCCCCAATCCTCCACTTGCACCTGGCTGGATGACCTTGGGCAAGCCATAGCTCTGTACCAGCTGTTCTCTCAAGGACAGCTTGGGAAAGAGTTCTCTCAGCCCCACCTACCTCACAGGGTGTCTGTTGTGGGGAGGGGAAGGGAAAGGAGTTTGTAAGCCGCTCTGAGACTCTTAAGTGAGTGAAGGGCGGGATATAAATCCAATCTCTTCTTCTTTTTCTTCTTATAACCATGCAAAATGAAATATTATTGGTAAAAATCTATGTGAAGCAGACCAAAGATTGTTATCCATCTCGACTCTCCATTCAGTAACTTCTGGCGATAAGACTTTATTTTCCCAGGTTAGACCTGAGCATGTATGATCTTGTATCTTGTCATATATTTTAGTGGGTTCTGCAGGATGGGTTCTTTTCAGGTAAGTTCCTTGGGAAGAAGTTCAACCCTTCAGCAAAGAAGTTAAAGGATATTCAAGCAACACCACACTGCAACAGAGTTTAAGAATGCACAGATTTGAATTCTTTCCGAAGTCACAAATATGCATGGGTACATTCAGGTATGGTATCTTCCATTGTTCTTTCTCCTGCATCTTTCCTAATGGATTCTGTGGTAAAATGACACCACACCACACAGGTGTCTGTGGACTGTAGAAGAATTACAACCTTGGGAGATAAATGTTTAAATTACACTATATTTATCATCAGAGGTTAACTTAAAACTGCAAAAAGGCAAAACGTTACATGCCACTTTTTTAAAAAGTCTATGAATTTATTCATGGTGTGGAGACAGTGGACAAGGAGAAGCTTTTCTCCCTTTCCCATAATGCTAGAATTCAGGGTCATCCACTGAAGCTGAAGGATTGGAGATTCAGAACAGACACAGTGAAGTACTTCTTCATACTGTGTACAGTTAAATTGTAGAAATTGCTGCCACAGGATGTGGTGATGTCCGCCAATTTGGAAGGCTTTAAAAAGGGTGTGGGCAAACTCATGGAGGACGGAGCTATCAATGGTTACTACTCATGAGGGATATCTACTCCCTTCAGTACCAGAGGCAGGATGCCTCTTTGTTTCAGTTGCCTTGTATCAGATGCTGATGCAGTCATCCTGGCTTGTGGGTTTCCTAGAGGCAGCTGGTTGGCCTCTGTGTGAACAAAATGCTAGACCTGATGAGCTTTTGGTCTGATCCAATATGACTTTTCTGATCTATATAATTCTCAACAGTCCCCTCTTTATGCGGATACTTATTTCTTCAATCAGAGGGCCCACTCTCCCCCAGCAGGTTTTACTACAGACTCAGGGGCCTCTGTGGTCTGCAGAAAAATTCAAAGAGTTAAAAAAAAAACCTCAGGGAGAGTTGAATCCCCCCCAATATCTTTTGAAATGGCCACCTGGTGAGTGGGGAGGTGCTGTGGCTGCTGAGGGGTTTGGGGGAGTCCTGGCTGGTTGGGGCTGGGACACATCCCCTCGAGCTCTGGAGCCACAGGATCTTCCTCAAAGAGGTAGGAGAGGTAATTGGCCATGCGGTGATCCCTGCCCGCTTGGTGCCGCACTGAAAAGCAAAAAGGGAGAAGTGGCAGGTACCACCGGAGGATCCAAGAGTTGGAGTCCTTCCTCTGGGTGAGCTAGATAAGGGGGGCATGGTCAACTACCAACTGAAAGGGGTTATTAGTCAAATAGTATTATAGGGCCCCAACTGTCCATTTGACAGCCAGGGCTTCCTTTTCCACCGTGGAATAAAGTTTCTTGGCTGATTGAAGTTTCTGACTGATGAAAAGGACTGGGCGGCCCTCCCTGTCTACATTCTGGGCCAGCATGGCACCAATGCCCGTCCCAGAGGCATCTGTGTGCAGTACAAAGGCATGGGTGAAGTCGGGGTTATGCAAGACTGGCTCCTGGGGCAAGCTTGCTCGGAGGGTCCGGAAGGCTTCCTCTTTGGGCACATCTCAAGGAATCTGGTTAGGGCTCATTTTGCACAGGGAATTGGTGAGCTAGCAGTGGGCTAGCAGTCAGTGGAAACCTGGGGGTGAATTGGCTGTAATATCCGACAAACCCCAGGAATCATCGGAGTTGACGCTTTGTCCGGGGTTGCGGGTGGTTTTCCAATGTACATAGTTTCTCAGGTAAGGGTCTCAACTGGCCTCTCCCATCCAAGTAGCCCAGGTACTTCTGTTCTTGGAAACTGAGGCGGTTCTTCTTGGGGTTAGCCTTCAGCCCAGCCACTCATAGTGCCTGTAATACTTGACAAAGGTGGTGTAGGTGAGAGTCCCAGTCATGGCTGCAGATGATAATATCATCCAAGAAGGTGCAGGCGAACTCTCCACATTGGGCAAGGGCTGGTCCACTAGCCACTGAAACATTTCTGTGGCACCATGTAGCCTGAAGAGCATCTGCTGAAACTGATACAAACCCTGTGAGGTGGCAAAGTCTGTCTTTTCACAGTCCGAGGGGTAGACTAGTATCTGCCAATAGCTCTTTATGAGATCCAGGGCTGACAGAAAGTGGGCCTCCTCCAGCTGATCAATCAACAGGTCTGCTCGGGGCATTGGGTAGGTGTCGAATTGGGCCAGTTTATTTACTTCTCAATAGTTGATGCAGAACCTCACACTTTGGTCCAGCTTTGGGACCAGGACCACAGGCTTCTCCATGCGCTCTGTGAGGGTTCGATAATATCAAGCTGTAACATCTCATCAACCTCTTTGGCAATGTCCCGCAATTTGGGTGGGACTGGCTTCCAGTGGGCTCGAGCCACCTTACCAGGGGTCATGGAAATGCAGCGGGTCATCAAGTGGGTACACCCCAGAATTGAGGAGAAAACCTAATGGCACTCCTGCAGCAGATGGTGTAGTCCAGCTCTTTGACTTTCTCAGAGGGCCTCATCGAGCACGTGCTCCTCTGGTCCCACTGGGTCATTACGCCAAGGCAATGTCCTGTCTGACAATTCCCTGGGGTCTTCAGCCAAATGTGTGGAGTCCTGGGGAGGGTCCCAGGCCCACCACTCCTTTAAGTCATTCATATGCACGTGCTTACATGAACAGGAATGGGGACTGCATTGTATTTCATATGATAGAGGCTCTAGGACACGGGTGACCCAGAAGGGCCCCTGCCAGGGGTCCCCCTTTGATGTGGCCATTACAGCACAAGAGAATAATACCCAATTCCCTATCTGGAAGGTGCATAGTTGTGTACCTACATCGTAGCTTTTCTTCTGGGCCTCTTGGGCCTTTTCTAGATTGGAATCTGCCTCCTGCTGAATGTGAGCTAGACGTTCTTGTAGCTTGCATACATAGTCACACAGGATATCCCCCGGGGGGGGGGGGTCAGAGTTGTCAATTCAGCAGCCCTAGACCAGTCCCAAGATGCCCTGGGTTTGGCACCCATATATAAGCTCAAAGGGAGAGAAACCAATTAAAGCTTGAAGGGTCTCTCTGAGTGTGAATAGCAGCAGGTCCACATACAGGTCCCAGGCGTTCAGGTGCTCATGTGCCATCTTCCATATCATGACTTTCAGTGTTTGGTTCAGCCATTCTACTAGGCCATCTGTCTGTGGGTGGTGGATGGAGGTAAACATCTGAAGGATCTGGAATACCTGACAGACTTGTTGCATGAGGCGTGCTGTGAAAGGTGACCCCCAGTCCATAAGGATCTCCTGGGGGAGGCCTACCATGATGAAGTACTGCATTAGGGTCTGGGCCACCCCGGCACTTTTCAAGCTGGGAAGGGGGATTGCTTCTGGGAAGCAGGTCGCATAGTTCATTAGGACCAAAGGGTATCCTGCCCCTTGGGGGGTCCGGGGCAATGGACCTATGAAATCCATCAAAACGTGGTCGAATGGTGTATTATGGGAAGAGGGGAAAGGAGGCCTTGGGCTCTGCACACTGAGGTATCCGTTGGCAGACCTCGCAAGACCTACAGTAGGCCTGTACATCTCTTGCGACTGTGGGCCAAAAGAAATGGGCCAAGACACGGGTCAAGGTGCTCTTCACCCCTTGATGCCCAGCACAAGGGTGGTCATGAGCATAATGCAGCACCTCTTGGAGGTGTTGGTGCAGTATCAACAATTGCTGGTAGGGACCCAACCACCCTTTCACCTCCCAGAACCAGGTGCCACCCTCTTGGACTATCTGGGGTAATCGCTGGCTCCTTCTTTGGTTCAGTGTTTGCCTGTCACTCACTGCTACATGCTGATGAAGGCCTGCCAATGCTTCATCCTGCTCTTGGGTGGTTTGGAACTGGGGATCTTGTGTCCAGCTGGGGGTGGGGATGACAAGGTCCACATCAGCCCCCTCTGCTTCTGGGTCAGTCAGCTCAAGGCCGTCAGGTCCTGAGGCCTCATCAGCTGGGGCAGCGAACTCAGCCCCTACATGCTCTAGTGGTCGCATGGCTCTCGGTTGGGGGTTCACCTCATTCAAAGCCTCCGTGAAGTGTGGGGCATCTCTTCCCAAAAGGACTAGAAATGGCAATTTGGTGACCCATGCAACGGGGACCTCCCACCGCTGCCCCAGGTATGTTATCGAGACAACCATGACATGGCACCACTCCTCGTGCCCATGAAAACAAATGATTGTGGCAGTACGAATGACTGGCAAGACTTGGGGAAGCAGGTGTAACCACACCATAGAGACAGAACTGCTGCTATCCAGAAAGGCCATCATGTGACATCAGCCTAATTCTCCACCAGGAGAATCCCACAGCTGATGTCTGCATGGTGGACTTGAACCCCAGGTTGTACTCCATCATGGGGCAGTCCCTCTTGTGGTGCACCCATTGCCCGCACATGAAACAAGGCCCCAGGTCTGCCATGGGTTGCCCTCCCATGGATGGGGAGTTAACCCCCCTTTGCTCCATCCCTGAGGGCCACTGTCACTGTGGCCCCCTGAGGAGGGTTTTTTGGCCATGGACAGAAGTCTGCTATCCCAGGTAAGCCTTGGGATGGGATGGGCCATGCCTGTCCGGGCCTACCTGACTCCTCCCAGGGCCCAGTTGGCAGGACCCCGGCCAGAGTTCTCCCAGGCATCGAGGTGCCTCTTCCAAGATGTCCTCTGTCTGTCTTGAGGGGGGGGTCTCTCTGTTGACAGCCACCTGGTAGTTCTCACATAGCTCTTGGGCCTCACTAAACTTAGTCGGTTTTCAGCAACCCACCCAGTGACAGACCCAGGTGGGGAGGATTTGAAGGAGCTGTTTGATAACCACCCACTCGGCCACCCGGCAGGCATCATCTGAAGAGGGGTTGAGCCAGTGGGTTGTGGCATCCCTGAAGGTGGCGATGACTGCCCAGGGTCTCAAGAAGCTCTGAACCTAAATGCTCCGAAACCACTGTCTGTCAGTCTCTGGAGTGATCTCCAGTCAGTTCAGTACTGCAGTTTTCACCTTGCCATAGTCAGACGTGTCAGCCCTCTCTAGAGCTTTAAGGGCTTCCTGGGCCTCTCCCATCAGGTAGGGCCCCAATATGTAGGCCCATTGGTCTCAGGGCCACTGTGCAGCCTTGGTGGCCCACTCAAAGGCCTCCAAAAAGACCTCAATGTCATTGTCCAGGCCTAGCTTTGTGAGGGAAGGCCAGGGGCTCTGTGCAGGCCCACCTGCCCCAGCCACCCTGGCTTGGCCCTCATGAGTCAGCATGGCCTGATGCAAGTCCCTGATTAGGGCAGCCTGCAAGGCCTGCTGATGCTGTGTGAGGTCTTGGAGAAGCTGTGCCTGATGTTCCACTATCCATTGGCCGAATTGTGCCAAATCCATCTTGAGCAGGTTTGGGGAGGGCGGCTCCCCTTTGTCAATGCATTCCTCCCTCAGTGTCTCCTGTGAGGGGAGCTGGAATGTCGGGGTGTGCAGCAGCCACTGGGTGGTGGTCCACCCTGGGGGGGGGGGTTTGGGGGAATGGGTGCCCTAGGCTGGGGCTGGTGCCTGCATTCTCCACCACTCTGTCACATCCCACCTCCTCCCCCATCAGAGCTCCCCCCATGGCTGTGGTGTCACTCCCCCCCCAGTGGTTCTGGACACAGGAGCCTTGGATAAAGAGGGAACGATGGGGCCTCAGAATGACAGGGGACGGGGTTGATGTCACCCAAGCTATCCCTCTGTCTCTGCCAGACCTCTAGGGTGAGTTTCAGTCTCCTCTTCTTTCTGTTGCTGGCCGAGGTTCTGCACATCGGCTCGTCCCCAGCCCCGTCTAGGCTCTCCCCTTTTATCCCCCCAGCCCCACTCCCAGAACCACCCAGGCTCTTCCAGCGCCTCCCCCACCCCTGACTTCACCCCTGCTAATAAGCCGGGATGCTTTCCTGGTTTCCTGAAAGTGGCTACTCCCCCTCCTTCAGCTGGCTGAGTCACTGGCCTCACTCAAATGGTCTCGGAGTCCCTGGGCCTGCTGGGCCTCATCTCTCTGCTGGCCACTGGGCAAGGCTCCCAGGAGCAGCAGTGGGCCCATTGCAGCTGATCTTGTGCTGCCCCGGGGCCCATGGAGCTACTGCTGTCTCACCCTGCCACTGATTTCTCCATGGGGCAGAGCCCCATCACATCGGGTGGCTCCTTCTTTGTTTCTGGGCCCGGTGGGTGGGAAGGTGCCATGGCCACTGAGGGGTTTTGGAGGAGTCCCGGCCGGTCAGGGCCGGGACAGGTTGAGAAGTGGAGGCTACATATGTTCAATAACACATGTGTAGAATCCATGCACACCTGTTCTGTGCTGAATAGCTTTATCTAATTGTACTCCCAATATATGCACTTAAATACCAATAATTAGACACAATGAATAACTTGACCATGTGAGTCTGCATATCTATATCTGACTTCTGACACATTTGTGGGATTGAAATTGCTTTGGTTGTCCTATACTGAGAGAGAGAAAGAGAGAGAGAGAGAGAGAAAGAAGGAAGGAAGGAAGGAAGGAAGGAAGGAAGGAAGGAAGGAAGGAAGGAAGGAAGGAAGGAAGGAAGGAAGGAAGGAAGGCATGTCCTAAAACGTGTTGGGGGTCACTAATGGACAGGATGAGGGCTAATAATCTGTTTTTAATCTGTTAGCTGCCTTGGTGGCCTCGATGCTGGCAGATAGGCAGGATTTAACTCTTGTAAATAAATAATAAACTGAAACTCAATCCAGACAAAATGGGGATTCTGTGGGTAGTGGTTCTTAGCCCTAAAAGAAAAAAGTATCCTTTTCTGAATGGGATTACATTTCCTGTTAAATACCAGTCTTGAGAGTGTTTCTGGATTCAGCCATACTATATGCTTAAGTAGTATTTTGTGCAACAGGTGCCTTTTTATCAGCTCAGGTGAGTATGCCTAATGTGCCCACTTCTGGGCAGAAATGATCTGACCATGATTATCCACATTTGGTTACATCCAGACTTGATTACTGTAATGCACTGAGGATGTGGCTGCTTTTAAAGACCAGAAAGTTCAGCTGTCAGGAATGTATTCCAATCACAATTTAAAGTGTTGTTGTTGACCTCTGCATTCCTCAGTGGCTGGAAGACAAGTGTCTCAAGAACAATTTACCCCCACATGAATATTCCCATTAACAGAGATATTTTCTGCCTGCCCCTGCCTTTAGTGATCCTTTCATTATGGAACTCCCTGCCTACTCAAAGTTGCTTGGCTCTTCAGCGTTCAGCTCTGGGTGAACTCCATCCAATTCACCTATGCTTTTAACACCTACAACCTGCATGTCTTCTCTTATTGATTTTATGCTTCACTTTATTGCTGGTTTTGTTTTATTGTTTTAAACCAATGTGATTTATTATTTTTGTCTTCTGTGTATAACACCTTGTAGGTTATTTGAGCAAAAAAAGAAAAGAAAAGCCAGATGAAAATCCTTAAAGATATGAAGAGTCCTTTGATGACTTCTGGAAGAGTAAAAATTAGAAAGTACTCAGACCAACCTCTGGGTCTCACACTGGTGTATGTCTGGAGCTGTTTAGATGCTGGCTAATGTATCTCAGCAATGCCAGCTGGCCGTATTACTGGATCAAGAGCCCATGCGAGCAGAACTGGCTCCCTGGAGTGTTTAAGTGCATTCAGGTTCACATTGCCATCATCCCAGTAGACCATCGCTATACTCTGCTTTCTACTTGTTACCTGTCATGTGTCATTTTGACTCCATTTGGGGATTTGAATTCTCTTTGTTAAAATCTTCTCGTTCTCACAGCCTAGTTGATCTCAACAGCACTTTGCACTTTGTAACAGGAATATGCTGTGAACTCTCATCCCTTGGTGAGATGTTTTTGGGGTTCAGTTATTTAAACTGAGGCCTCGCCAGAACCCTGTCCCCAGGAGACTGCCAGCAGTGCAGTCCTATACAGACTTACACCCATCTAGGCCTATGGACATCACTGTATTCAGAAGGCTGTAACTCTGCTTAGGACTGCACTGTAATGGTGTGGCATATTTGCCAATTGGAAAAAAATATACCGCAATTTTAGACTTATGGGCAGGGATGGTCTAACCATGTGTGCAGACTGGACAACCAACCATCAGTGTAGCAAAATAAAAGGGCTGCCTACATTAACTACATCAGTGTTCTGAGGAGAGGAGAGCCACTGCCTTCCCTTTTGAAGGAAATGCATTGAAACAACTCATGGAGCTGGATTTTACCCAAGGTGGTGACAGCAACAGAAAAAGGGAAGGCAAGATAGTGACCCACATGGGTGACAGAGTTCATGACACCTGCTTTCTATTGTTTTGCTTAATTTCTATTATTTTGCTTAATAAAAACTGTTTCCTGAATGAACACAAACTGCATTTCAAGTAGCTGTTTGTAATGGGAAGTTATCTGGCTCTTTGGGAAAGTTTCTTGTAGATAAGCAATCATATGCAAGCAGTGGATAGGTAATAAGTCCTATATAGGGGATGAGATAAGATTGGAGGTGTTGAGTACTGGGTTCGATGCATGAAGAGCTCGGACTACAGCATGATGATCAACTCACATTTATTAGCACACAACGCAACAACACATACCAGCTGATGTGGCCAACTGTATACAGCCACCTCAGACACACCCACACTCCCATCGGAGGGTTTGAATCTCCCACCACAGTTCCTATTGGTGAGTACTAGGTGATCTAGGATCCCTGGCCCCTATTGTTTCCAGGAGCCAAGCTCAGACTGCATGCTGCTGGCACCTAGGGGTGGTCAGCGGACATAACACCCATAGTTTAAAGCCAGTCTAAAAGACATAGTCCTTTAAATAGACTGGGGGCCAGTGTTCCCACAAGGAATGCCATGGAGCAGGAATTGGGGCTTCTGGTGCCATTTCAGGCGGACCTGCCTGTATGCTCTGCTGCGGTGGCATAGAATCCTTATCAGGCACAGCAATGGAGGCCGGCATCCTGTCACCCAATTCAGCAGATGAATGGGGGCCTGTTCCTGGATCCTCTCGTTGGGAGGGCTGATTTCCTGGTTGTCAGGCAATGTTCCTTCGATGTCCCCAGGAGTCTGGGCATCAGATGAGGTGGAGAGCAGGCATCTCATCAGCTGATCTACATACTTCTGGGTACCTGGCTGTCATCTGTGGAGACTTTGTATGACCCTGGTCCTGTTGGGCGAATGATTCAGCCCTTCCTGAAATTCCAAATGTATATGGGGTCTTCCGGGAAGAACCCCCTCAGCGCCGCTATGCTCGGGTGAGTCTGCATGACTTGGAAGCCCTATTGAGATGCAGTCTGTCCAATAGGATTGCAGCCCATCGGCCCATCAGGAGTTCCACTGGGCAGTGGCCGCTGACTGAGTTGGGGGTGGTCTGTTGTGCCAGGAGGAAGTAGGTCAGATGGAATTCCCAGTCACCTTCTGTAATTCGGCTTAGGGCTTCATTGGTGGTCCTCACCATCCACTCTGCCTGCCCGTTGGTCACTGGGTGGAATGGTGCAGACCTCACGTGCCAGATTAAGTTGCTTTGGAGGAACTCCTGGAACTCCTCCAATGTGAAAGCCATCCCATTGTCAGAGATGATGGTGGGTCACAAAGATCTGCTGTCATGCACGGATGGTGGCTTTGGAGGATGAGATGGGGCTTATCTCCAACCATTTGGAATAAGAGTCCACAGTGACCAGGAACAATAGTCCATGGAAGGGGCTGGTGAAATCAGTGGAGTCTTGACCAAGGCATGCGGGTGGACTCCCAGGCCTGGGTTGGTGCACTAGGTGGATTCAGCCATACAGCTTGGCAATGCTTCACCCATGCCTTTATTTCAGCATCAATCCCTGGCCACCGTACATAGCTCCTGTAGTGGGCAATCCTAGTCCCAGGCCTGTCTCCAAAATAGGCCTGGAATGTGCCCTGCCCCCTCCCCCTGCCTTTTTAACCCAACCCTCCTGCTATTTAGCCATTCATACTGTAGGAGGAATCCTCTTCAATCCCAGCTCCAGTTGTGCTTTTGCTTCCTGCCCTTTCCCCCCACTCACCATCTGTCTATGCAGACCCACAGAGTCCCCTGAGTCTATAGAAAAACCTTTTGGGGGAGAGTATGCCCTCTATTTGTGGAAATAAGTATCTGCACACAGAAGGAACTGTTGAGAATTAGATATATAGATAAGACTTCCCTGTATAAGTTGTGTCACAGGTGGCTCAAGCCTTGGATGATATTGCAGCTTGCAGAAGCTCTTGTATCTTTCAATACCTTCTTGCTTAATTTTGAAGCCACATGTTCCTCAGAGTCATAATCAAGTTATTAAAGTGATCTAAAGTGAACATAGATTAGTTCGTTTTATTTGGAAATTCTTAATATGCCTTCCTTTTAGTCCAGAACCCAAGGTGGCATATGAAACAAAGAAAATAAGAAAAACAACATCATCAACACAGCCACCCATGCCGAACAGAAAACCTAAACATGGAGACCCTTTTACTCTCCCATAAATTTTCTTCTAATGAGCTCTCTTTTAAATCTCCTTCTAAAAGTCTCAAGAACTCCTGTATTGAGGTTTGCCCAACTAAACCTGCATTTAATTCATGTGTATCTGAGGGGTAGCTTTGCATGCAAAGTCAGTCAGTCAGCCAGCCAGTACCTTTATAAATTAAAATCAAACAAAATCAATATTTGAATATACAGAGTACAATCAAAATCAATCATCTCTCCAGAATCTTATATTCCCTGATCCTCATAGCAATCAGAAGAAACCTTGCTACTGTGTGGGTAATATGGGAACACTGATCCGATAAGAGAAGGGAAACAAGCCTCATTTCTGGGAGGTTATGCCTGTTATGCAAAATAGGGCTAATTAAGACATACTGTATTTTGACATAAAATTCACACTGAAGCAAAATATGAGCAATTAATTCTGGTTCTTTACTACTGCATGGGTAGAATCTTTTGTGGTAAGGCAGATTTGCAAATCTCCTGTGAAGTACTGCTGATGGGAAGACATTGAATCATGCAAGCATAACAGCACAACCTAATTGAGGGACTGTAAGCTGTATGAAATAGGCACTTGGAAGCCCCTGTCTCGGTGTTATAGTAAACTGCAGAGGGGAACAAGTTTGACCTGCAAGAGAGCAAGGGGGATTGTTTCTCAGTGTCGAGGAATCTCTGCTTCAGGGATCTAAATACTTGGGGGGAGGGTATATATATATATTTTATTTTCACCATATAACGTATATAAAACAAACAAAACCTAAATAAAGCATGAGTATAAGGGGGGGGGGGGAGAATTTGGGCTTTTACAACATTTTGCCTTGTTTGCCTTTACCATTACATACTGTTAAGCTGTTTCATCAATTTAATCTTTACTTTTTTACAGAGTTTTTTTTAATAAGTAACCAATAAAGATTAAAAAGGTAGTGAAAACAATTATAATTATGTTTCTTCAAATATCAAAATATTCATGGGTTATAAACTATCATATTTGTTTATTTTTGATTTATTTATTTGATTTCTAGGCTGCTCTCCCTGCGTTCGCAGGCTCAGAGCGGCGTACGAGACCTGGCATGCCAGGAATCAGTAAACATTATAAATATTTAAAACAATATAAAATATTTAGTTAAAAACAACAACAATTTAAAGTGTTCAACAGTATAGAACCTTGACCAAATATTATCAAATTGATCCTCTGTTGAGTTTGTCAAATCAAAAGTCAACCTTTCAATTTCTGCTGCTTCCAATATTTTGTTAGTAGTTTCAGTTTTAGAAGGTATTTCTAGTTTCTTCCAATATTTAATGGACAAAATTCTAGCCTCAGTGATCACACACAGTATAAAATGTACATCATTTTTTTACATCGTTGAGGTATAATGCTTAAAAACAGATCTGGGACAAAGGGAATAGAAATTTTAAAAGCTATTTTGTATTACTTCATGTATCCATACCCAGTATAGCTTAGCTTTTTCACACTTCCACCACATATGGTAAAAAGTCCCTATTTTGTTCTGACATTTCCAATATAAATTAGAACATTTGCTATCAATCTTAGAGAGGATTTCAGGAGTAACATACAATCTATGAAACGTCTTATAGATGTTTTCTTTATAAGAGATTGCTCTTGTAAATTTTATATTTCTTTTCCAAATCTGAGCCCATTGTTCTAGACTGATATTACGTCCCAAATTTTGTGCCCATTTTATCATAACATTCTTAACTACGTCATCTTGCATTTTATTTTCTAAAAGGAGGTTGTATTTTTTAATATATATATATATATATATATATGGTCTCTATACATCAAAATTTTATCTATTTTTTTTTAGTATAAAAGCCCACTAGTTTGTCTTTACAGTATCTAGACTCAGTTTGTATGTTTTGCCACCAATCGCATCTTTGTGTTCTTTTAAGCTCTTGTTTGGCGTTTAACGGGTCCTGATACCTTACAGCCATTTCTTCTTGGTAAATATTTGGTTTTGTAAAAGCTTCTAGAGGAGCCACCCATCTTGGTATTTTAATACAGAAGTGATTTCGGGTTTGTTTCCAAACTTTTAATAAAGAGGCTCTAATCCAGTGTTGTTTGAAGTATTTATGAATAGCAGTCTTCTTGTACCATATAAATAAATGCCATCTGAGAAGTAAATCATGGCGTTCTAATTTCAAAAGCCTTTTATTGTCCAGTCCTTGATCCAGGCCAGAGCTGCTGCCTTATAGTATAGGGACCAATCTGGGAGAGCAAAGCCACCATTGCTCATAGTTTCTTGAAGAATTTTGAGTTTAACCCTTGGCTTTTTCCCTTGCCATATAAAGCCAGATTTTTTCCAACTCTTTAAAGTAACTTTGATTTTGAATTACAGGTATCATTTGGAATAAAAATAACAATTTTGGAAGTATGTTCATTTTGATAGTTGGGCTATTCTCCCCATTAAAGATAACTGAAGATGAGAGCCAGTTTGGTGTAGTGGCTAAGTGTGCGGACTCTAATCTGGGAGAACCGGGTTTGATTCCCCACTCCTCCACTTGCACCTGCTGGATGACCTTGGGCAAGCCATAGCTCTGTACCAGCTGTTTTTTCAAGGACAGTTGTCTCAGAGCTCTCTCAGCCCCACCTACCTCACAGGGTGTTTGTTGTGGGGGAGGGGAAGGGAAAGGAGTTTGTAAACCACTCGGAGACTCCCTTGGGGAGTGAAGGGCGGGGTATAAATCCAATCTCTTCTTCTTCTTCTTCCACTTCTCTAGATCATTCTTAATCTCTTTTTGAAGTTCCTTATAATTATTTTTCATCAGGGAGCTACATTTGTTAGTTATATGTATACTCAAGTATTTGATCTTCTTCATAATCTCTAATCCCACTAGTTCTTGTAAAAGATCAGTTTGTATCTTTGTCATATTTTTGACCAACATATTTGGGTTTTAATTTTAAGCCCAGCCACTTCTCCATATTCTTGTATAACAGATACCAACCTGTTAATTGAGCTAGATGGATTTTCCAAGATAAAGGCCAAGTTGTCTATAAAAGCTAAAAGTTTATATTCTTCTCCTTTCAGTTTTAAACCTCTAATTTGACTATCCGCTCTGATTTGATCAGTTAAGGCTTCCAGAGTCAGTATAAACAATAGTGGTGACAAGGGGCAACCTTGTCTAGTGCCTCTATATATCTCGACAGTTTGGGATAAATCTCCATTGACCAATATTTTAGCTTGTTGTACTTTATAGATTGCGCTCACCATTTTATAGAAATCCATCCCAGCCTGAGAATAAGTCAAAAGTTCAAGTAGGAAATTACAACTAACATTATTGAATGCTTTTTCTGCTTCAAGAAAAATTAACACCATTTGCTTTTCTGGGTGGGCTTCATAATATTCTAAGACATTTAATATTATCATCACATTATGGCATAGTTGTCTTTTAAGAAGGAAACCAGCTTGATCTCCATGAATAATCTCTGACAGTGCTTTCTTCATTCTTGTAGCTAAAATAGAGGCATAAATCTTGTAATCTACATTTAGTAGGGAGATAGGTCTATAATTTCTGTTTCATCTGAATTCTGTTTATATATTAATGTTATTAGTGCTTCCATGTTTGCGGTACTTCTTTATGTGCTATATTTTGACATACCATTTTTAATGGGTTTACCAGCTGCTCTTCATAAATATGATAAAATTCTGTTGGAAATCCATCTGGGCTTGGAGATTTGCATCTTTTTTTTGTTTTTTTCTTGCTTCCATGACTTCAACCACTGTTATTGGTTGGTTTAATATTTTCCTCTGGTCTTCTGTAAAAAAATTCAGTTTATGATTTTCAAGATAATTTTTAATTTGTTGTTGTGTTGCCTCTGTATCTTTATATTGCTTTTTGTATTATGCTTCCACAATATTTTTTAGGTCCTCTAATTTATTTTTATCCTCTCCTGCTTCATTTTTAAGTTTTTGTATATATCTTCTTTCCTTCTCTTTGTGTAATCTGTATGCAAGCCATCTGGTGTGTTTATTCGCATTTTCAAAATAGTTCTGTTTTGCATACATTAGTTTTTTTTAGCAATTTCTTATGTTAATAGACAATTCATTTGGTGTTGAAGGAGTTAAAGTTTAGTCTTTTTCTGTTCATTTGGGTGACCTTGTTTCATCTTCTCTTCTTGCTGTTTAATCTGGTTTTGGATTAAAAAGTATTTTTCATCTCTTTGCCTTTTAAGGAATGCTGTTTCGTTAATCATCAGACCTCTTGCGTAGGCTTTGAAGGCATCCCAAACAGTATTCATAGAAACTTCAGCTTGAATATTAGTTTGAAATTCTTTTTTAGTTTGTATTGAAAACTTGTAGTTCAAGAGTATATTGTAGTTCAAGAGTAATGGGATTATGGTCTGCAAATGTTGCAGGGAGTATTTCTGCTTCTAAAATGTCATTCGTCATTGTTGCTGAGATCCAGCACATGTCTATTCTGGACCAAGAACTATGTCTTGCAGAATAAAATGTGAAATCTTGTTTGTGGGGATTTCTCACTTTCCATGCATCTACAGAGTTATTTTCTTCCATTAATTTTCTTCCATTAATTTATAAAAGGTTGTTGGAAGTTCGTTGCTCCATTTTAGTTTTCTTTTTATTGATTCTCTGTCTACAGTTGTATCAAACACAGTGTTGAAGTCTCCTATCATACATAATTCATCACGTTCAAATCTAGCAATCAGGTTTTGTAGTGTTTTATAAAAGTTTTCTAGATGTTGATTTGGAACATAGATATTTACTAGAAGAGACTTCTTAAATTGTCTTTGTATTTGGACTACAAGAATTCTCCCATCTTCTGATGCACATAATAACTCTGGTTGAAGATATTCTTTTATGTATGTTACTAGACCTTGTTTCTTTTCTTTTTTTTGTCAGAGGTAATAAAAGTTTTTCCAATTTTTTTTTTTAACTTGGAGGTATTTTTGATTAACATCCTTAATATGTGTCTCTTGAAGACATATAATATCCAGCTTGGTTTTTTAACATTTGTTGGAAAATCTGCCTATGTTTCTGAGATACATTTAAGCCATTTACATTAATTGAGATAATTTTTATTTTTTTCTTATCCATCTTAAAGTTTAGTCTGTAGTTTTTGGTCCTGTTCCTCTTTCTTTTGTTTTCTTGTAGTCATCTTTGGAGCCTTTAACATCTTCATTAATTCTGTTTTTTTTCTCTTTAAGAGATGGTATCTCAGAACTCAGAAGTTTTAAGAAAATTCTCTGCTTTAAAAATCAAATTAACTTTAAATCTTTTCCCTTTATAAAAAAAATCAAACCTTCTGGAAGTTGCCATCTATAAGATATTTCATTTTTCCTCAAAACTGTTGTTAAGTTCTGATATTCTCTTCTTTTTCCCCAAACTCTCCAGGGAATTTCCTTTAGTATCCTTATTTCCATGCTGTCCAGATGTAATGGGGTGTTGAAATTTTTAGAATGTCTTCTCTTAGTGTTCTCTTACAGAATTTCACATGCACCTCTCTGGAAAGTTGGTTTTTCTTAGCATATGTTGAGTTCATCCTGTAAGCAATGTCGATTTCATCCATAACTTTGTTCGCATCATTGGATTCTATATACTTCACTATAATAAGTGACATCTTCCTCCTTAATTCTTCATCTTTTTCTTTGGGAATATTTTGAAATCTTAGTATAAAAGCTGCTTTGTCCAGCTGTATTCTCAGTAAATACTGTTCCAATGTACTTTGTCTTAGTTCAGTTTTTTTTTTTTAGCTTGGGTATGTTCTGTCTTTTCTTCAGTCTTCATGATTGTCGTATTAAGTTCATTTATCTTTTGAATGTTTTCTGATAACTGTTTCTGTAGGTCATCCATTTGAGTAGACAGTTGGTGTGACATAGCCTCTTTAATTGGCTCCACCGCTTCTGTTATTGTTACCCTTATAGTTTCTTGAATCAAGGTTTGGAGGTCTTTCATCACTGTGGGAGAAAGACTTGCTGCTACTGATTTAAGGGTACCTGGGGAGCCTAAGGGTATTTTAGGGGAAGGTCTATTGGGACCAGACATTTTCCTTTTTTAATTTAATTTTATTTCTTTTCCCCACTCAACTAAATATTATAATATACTATACTAAAACCTAAAGTATGCTAAATACTAAATACTATACTAAATGCTATAAAGTTACAAAGAATAATTAGTGTTAATATTAGGACCCCAGTATCCCCCCAAAGCAGTTATTTTTAAAATATATTTTAAGTATTTTTGTATATTTTTTCTACTAGAATATTTTATTACCAGTTTATTGAAGCTCTACATTACAACAGTCAAACTTCTTAGTTAGTAGTAACATACAACTTAGCAAAGTCCTCCTCCACCTACCAAGAAACACCTGAAAAAGAGACAATAGGTTCCTAATGAGTGTGGGGGGGGGAGTAGAAAAGATGGCACTCTAAAAGCTCTCAATGGGTCTGACAGTCCAAAAGTTCACAAGCCCAGGAAAATAATTTTCCTCAGGTAAGACCAACCTCTTCTATATGCCTCCTCTATATACCAACAAGAGTGGGAGACAAAAATTGTATGCTGTAAATTTCAGAGAAATTGGACTGCCAAGTAAAAGGAAAACAGCAGAATAAAATTGAGTGCGATGCAATTCTAAAGAAAAAACAATTGAATGTGTTGCAATAGTAACCCAAATTTTTGGGAATATCCTATATGCCTGTTTTCATTAATAGTAGATAATAAAGAACACTCTTCTTAGCCTCCTGGAATGTTAATCCCATAGTCTTAAAATACTCTGTTAGCCGCTACCATCCTCGGCTGGGAGAGAACCTCCTGCCTTGGCAATAACGCTTCTCAGTGGCTTTAAAGCTTTAAGGTTTTAAGGCTCGGAGAGCAAGTATAAGCTTGAAAAATATGACTGAATCCCTGTAGTCATGGTCTGTTAGGTCAGTGTTTTGGCAGGGTTTCTAACCCCCCTCCTTCTTGGTAGCGACAGCTACAACTCATGCCATGAGTCTCTTCAACATGCTCTGTGCTGGAGGCAAACCTCGGCTATTTTTGCAGGCTGCTGCTTTACAGAATGCCCGGTGAAAGCCCCTTGCTCTGTGTCATCTTCCTGAGGGCCAGCAGGGTCTTGAGTCTTGGATGCAGGGCCAGTTCTTTCATTAGGAGGGGTTAGGCAATTGCCCCTCCCTCAACAAAAGCCTTGCTCCAACCTCCACTTGGAGTCGTCCAGGAGGGCAGCCGAGCAAGCGAACCTGCCTTTTCCTCTCCTTCAGGATCGAGCATGCAAGGCCCCCTTCTGATGACATGGCTGGGCTGCTGGTGAACTGGGAAACAGCCGTCCCCCAGGGGGGTGGCCAAATTGTTCCATGCTCCCTGCCAGAGAGGGGTCCAGGGACTTCTGTGGGAACACCCACCAGGGCTGGATGGCTGAGCGTACCTCAGCAGCAGGTGGCTCAGTCTGGGGCCTGGCATCAGGGTGGCAGCAGCCGCCTCTCCCCACCTGGCCCCGATGGTTGGAGCCAGCCCCATCCCACACCTCTCCTCCCCAGGCAGCCAGGCATCTTCTGCCGCACTGCAAGCTGCTGTCCCGGGCCAGTGTGAGATTGTGCAGGTAGATGTAGTCCACAACAGGTCTCCTTAAACAGAAAGTCCTTTATTTGCAGAAAAGATCTTATTGGTCAAATACACTTCTTCTGTTAGTAATGCCCAAGCATAGGAATGCAACTACAATGATACTGGATATGAAATAAGCCCCTCACGACACCCACCAATCAGTTGAGAGAATGATTGGCGCCCCAATATACTGGCCCACTGTTCCCAAGGAAAGTGCGGTAAATTAGGTTCCCAGGCAAAGACACTGTTAGGATTTGTGAGGCGAAATGTTCCCGAGAATAAAATCAAGCAAAGGAGCAAGTTGCACCTGTGAATAACATAACATGTAGCAGGAGGCTTTCAGCTCAAGGCCATGAGCTAGCGAGAAGCGAAAAAGAGATAAGGAGGAAGGAAGGCGAATCATCAGCAAGCATGCACAGAGCGAGCAAGAAGCGCATTCTTGCGGTGGGAGTCACTCTCCCGATGCTATCTCCCATCCGGGACCTAGAGGAGTAAATATGGAACTCAAAATAAAGGTAAAATTAAGTGATCATCAGAACAGACAATAGGAACCATCAGCAGCGGTAATGGACATGAATGCAACAGAACCATGGACAATAACAGTCAACAGGAATCAATGGCAGTGCTAACTGACAGCCAGGCACTGGGCTGCTTCTGGGCTATGGGTGGTGCACCAATGGTGGCGGCAATGGCTCGCCTGACCTGCTGCTTCCTGCTGCTCTGGCAAGCCGGGGGGTGGAGCCGGGTGGCCGATGATGGGCTGGCGGTGCACATGCGGGCATCTGCATGTGCTCCTGGGAGGGCGGCCACCTGCTCCTGTGGGAGTACGATGATGACGCTGAGGCCAACATGGCGTGCAGCTTCCAAGCCAGCTGTCGTAAGTGCGGGTGGCAGGCGCCCCAGAAACATGCTGGGTGGTGGGCGGGTGGTGAGGCCGAGGTGGCCCCAAGTTACAGAGCAGCTACTTGGAGAAACTGATGCTCACTCCCCCAGCTTCCCCTCCTGCCTGCTCGCCCTGCATCTCCCCCCTCTCTCCTCCTTTTTTCTGGCTTCTTGCCATTCTTTTTTTGTGCTCTGCTTCTAATTAGGCTAGGCTTGCATGTGCGGATTAGTATGTACATTTGCCTTTGCAACATTAGGAGGTGGAGGGGAGAGCCTGCCTTCCACAAGCTGTGCAGAGCAGCAGAGAAATCTTGCTTCAAACAACATCCCGGGAAGGGGGGGGGGAAATTAAAGACTTTTTAATTAGTGCAGCAATTAAGCGTTCTTTAATCAGCCCCCCCCCCCAATCAAAGGTCAAACAGAACTATTCGCGGGTTTGTGATCTGGATGTCAGAGCAGACAAGGTCAGATGTGAGAAATCGTGCTTGGGGGGGAAGAGAGCCCCTCCCAAGCACGAAGCTTTACAAAGTCTTCCTCCAAGATAAAAGTTAACCAGGTGTAATGTAGTATGTTCTGTGTAACAACCAGCCTGCCATGTGCTCCCAGGTAATGGCGCCCACCGCATGGCCAGAGCACATGGCCAGGCAGAGAGGGGAGCTTGAATCTGGAGGAACAATAGACATCCAGATTCTAAGCCTCCACCAATGTGGGACCTAGGTTCTCCCTGGAGAGCCAATGCAGCCAAAGGCTCCTCCAGGGAACCTATGAAAAACATGCACATATGTTAAGCCCCTATCAGGTCTTTTGGGTGCGGCCGGAGGTGTGGCTCCGGCCAGCATATAATGAGGGCCCTGGAAGCATGCTTGTTCTGACCATCTACTGAATCACTCAGTATAGGCTTCATGATTTCACCGTTCCTGGTCTCTCGAGTCCAGTACTCTTCACCAGGTCTCTCCCCAGACTCACTTTCCCGAGAGGGCATTTTTAGCTAGGCAAGCAGACACTTGAAAGCAAGACATTATCGAGTGATGTTATTATTTCATGTAAAAGTACAAGGAGCCGAACAGGCAGAGACCTCTACAAAGATGGCAGAGGACTCATGAAACCTCATGAGAGCCAGTTTGGTGTAGTGGTTAAGTGCACGGACTCTAATCTGGGAGAACCAGGTTTGATTCCCCGCTCCTCCACTTGCACCTGCTGGATGACCTTGGGCAAGCCATAGCTCTGGACCAGCTGTTCTCTCAAGGACTGCTTGGGAAAGAGCTCTCTCAGCCCCTCTTACCTCACAGGGTGTCTGTTGTGGGGAGGGGAAGGGAAAGGGGTTTGTAAGCCGCTCTGTGACTACACATGAAAGGCGGGGTATAAATCCAATCTCCTCCTCCTCCTCCTCCTCCTCCTCCTCCTCATTTACTCAGGCTTTTAGTTGTGGGATTTACTTCCAAGTAAGAATGTTGCAGCTTTACAGCCCGAGTCCTTGCGGGCGATAATCAGCAATAAATCCAATAGTACTAACACCAAGTAAATGTGAGTAGGATTTGCAGCCCAAACAGGCCTCAAAGTCCAAGTATTTCGATTTTCAGTGCTTAAGAAGGATAAGGCAGTCCCAGAGGCTTCTCAGTTCTTTGCAAACATGAGGGAAAAATAGACACCTCCAGTTTTTCAAGGGGTCTTGCAATTACAGGCTGTTGATGCCCTGCCTTTGAATCCAGCTTTCCCTGGACTCTCATACAGACTACAACCTTGAAATTGCATTCATCTTTTTTTTTTTTTGCACTGGTCAGGTATTTAAAAATTATTTTTTTTAAAAAAAATCATATCCTGTTTTAAGAGCAGGTGGCCCCCTTGAATTATTTGAAGTTCCTCCTGACCACCAAGTCCGTCTCTTATACTTAAAAATTATACCTATCAGCATGTTTAAAAGAATATATAATTTGACCAGTTGGATTACAAAAAAACTTGTTGAAAAAATCCATCTGAACAAACAGGAGGGGTGACAGAGCCAGTCTTAAACAATTTGAACTGTCCTTGATTTCAGTGGGAAAACCGAGCATGTGCTTAGAACTTAAAAAGATGGAGCACTTATATTGTGCTTTATTCACTCATTCATACTACAACTTGTATACATTCAGAATGATTCACCCTCATGTTGCACTTAAAATCAATGAGATTTATATGAATTCCATGGAACTTATTCCAACCTAAGGTGTGTTCAGGTTGCTGGATAAAGCACTCAGCTGTGGCTACATAGTGCTTGTGGATTCTAATATTTTAACAATCTTGATACCTACATCACAATTCTCCCCGCTCTAGTAATCCAGGTCAATTATCATCATTTCAACACTATTATCATTTCAAAAAACATGCAAGGTTCTAGAGTCAGGTTATAGATCTTTCCTTT
This sequence comes from Lepidodactylus listeri, assembly GCA_029233225.1. Lineage (NCBI taxonomy): Eukaryota > Metazoa > Chordata > Lepidosauria > Squamata > Gekkonidae > Lepidodactylus > Lepidodactylus listeri. The sequence goes on along the minus strand of JARCFY010000015.1, from coordinate 19,719,424 downwards.
GCTCCTTGCTATTCTAGGTCGAAACCCATTTATTTGGACTTACAGATTTCAGCATGACTTATTTCAATGAGCTACTTCAATGCTGATTTTCTGTTCTGACATAACTTCCACAATTCATTTATTTATACTCTGTTTTCCTCCCTCCAAAGCAACTTACAGCATCATTTCCCCCTCCATCATTCCATGATGGAAAACTATGTGTGCTGGTCATGCTTGTGGTGGAGAGTGCTGTCGAGTAAGAGCTGCCAGTGCCTGCCTTCACAGCATGACCCCGGGATTCCTTGGAGGTCTCCCATCCAAATACTAGCCAGGGCCGACCCTGCTGAGCTTCTGAGATCTGCCGAGGTCGGGTTATCCAGGCTTCCAGGCATCAGGTTTTAGAGGGTAGCAATGTAGATCTGGAGATTTTTATTCTCCCTAAAATCCATTTATGTTTGAAAATTGGTGGGTGCATGGGGGGGGGGGGGGGCGTGCCAGTAGCCTTGTCTAGTGTGCCTAGTGTGCAAAAAAAGCTGGCACCAGCCCTGCTTGGACAACCCCTTTTAGAGAGCGAAGAAGTTGGAGTGGCTGTGGAGAAAATCTCCACCATGTCCGTGACGCTATGCTGCAACCGGACGTCTCCAGGGATCTAAATATTTGAAGTTCATCTCTCTATATAATAATTCTCTGATGGTGGTGGCACTCTCTAGAACATTCCACACACCACCCCAGCCTTTGGTCCCCTGACCTGTCAATCAGAAGCTGTCCCTATCCACTAGCTGTGAATACTCACATGCCATTGGCTGGGTCTGCCTCTCTTCCCCGCCCACTCCTTCAGCCTCTGTGCTGTCAGAATTCCTGGCAGATGGTTTTTTGCTCTTGATGAAGACACTTCTCCAGCTTCCTTCCTGTGGGGGGATTAACTGTTACCTCAGCAGCTGTTGGTAGGTGAAACAAAATGACAGTTACCTGTGTTTATAAGATGGCTGCTGCCTGTGGTTTGTTTAAAATGTTCCCCCATAAGGTTCAACTGTTACCTCAGTGGCTGTTAGTAGGTGAAACAAAATGGCAGTTACCTGTGTTTATAAGAGGGGCTTCAGAGCAAGGTAGGTTGATGCTTGGCTGGGAAGGAGATGAGGTTGCCAACTTCAGGTAGGGAATTCCTGGAGATTTGAGGGGTGGAGCATGGAGAGGGTGAGGTTTGAGGAGGGGTGGGGCCTCAGACAGGTACAATGCCATAGACTCTGCCCTTCAAACCAGCTATTCCCTCTTGTGGAACCACTGCTGCCAATCTCCAGGTGAGAGCAGGAGATCACTCAGAATTACAACTGCTCTTCAGGTAGCAGAGATCAGTTCCCCTGGATAAAATGGTGGATTCTGTGTCATTATACCCTGCTGAGGTTGCCACAGCAAATTGACGCTGAGTGCCGAAGGCCTTGGCATTCTCCCAGAGCCTCTTTCTAGAGCCCATTGTATTTATTCCCACAACAGGCCTTATTCCTAGTCTAACATAAAAAGGGAGTCCAGAGATATACCAATTGATTGTAATTTCCTCAAGATTGAATGAAGCCAGTTAGATGAAAATGAATCCAACAGCATCAGGGCAACATAACTACTAGGCCATGCCCTGTAATGGAGGCATAACCAAAGTTTCAGTGTCGAAAGCCAAGCTCTAGTCGTAAGAAGTCCACACCCTGTCTCCAGGCATGTGGCCACAAAACTTACACTGTTTGGGACCCCAAAGATACACTGCAAAAACATGGCCTGGATCTACTCAACATGTGAATTAAACGAGTTGATCCAGATAGGGATACTATAAAATAATTGGGATACAACTTCAGCATTGAAAACTCTCATGGTTGCAGAAACAAACTGGTTATCGTTCACATTAAAAACCCTAATGATTGCAGACCGAGTACTTCTGGCCAAATTTAACACTTGTTTCCTCTGGGCCATCCAGTTACTGTTATCCTGGAAGATGACCCCCAAGGATTTAAAATATTTGACTTGCTCTATTGGGTTGCCATTAATGTGGCAATTAAGGCATCTCCAGGACTTTGAAAACACAAGAATTTTTTATTCGAAGTTAATAATAAGGAGTTCTTCAGTTTCTCCTTTCATATCACTACCCTCTCTCTCTTGAGGAGACCAGTAGGGAGCATTCTCTAGCCCCAGGTGTCCTCAGAACTTGTGGCTTGCTTTCTCACTCGGCTTCATAGGTTCCTTCTCCCTCCTGAGCTCTCAGGCTAACTCCCTGTCAACTGCCAATTCTCTCTCCCTCTTTTCCTCAAACTCCCTGAGAATTCTGAATGACCTGCCCCCCCCCATTCTTAGTCATGTGACCTAGCAGTTCTCTTGCTTCCCTGCTGCTTACTGACAAGCCTTACAATCTGTCACACTCCCCTTCCTCAGAGATGTACTGTCCTGCCATATCAACAGCCTGGCCACCCTTACAAAAAATGGTGGACAGTCCAGTTCTGCTTTCATGGATCACATCAATACCTTCTACACAAATAGGTGTAACAATGTATACATGCACACGCCTACTGTGCTCTTCCTGAGAAGGCACAGTCTATGGAATTTTCCAGGCCTTTTACTATGGACTGCAACCAAATCCAAGAAACATGGCAATGTTCTCATTGCCTAGACTATCACCTATGTGTGAGGATTTAAACAATTAAGTAATAGAAGTCTGAATCAAAACTTAATTCTAGTGTATCACTGACATGACTTGTCATTATTTTAGGCATAGGTTAACAAAGAGGCTTGTTGACCAAGTAGGGATAGTATATGAGCAGTCATTTAATTAGTTGTAAAGCACAGAACCTGATCCTTCATCTCCCATGTGAATATCTGTAGCTTAGTTAGTCCTATGGCTGATTCTTACATTGTGGAAATAATGTAGAAGCCTTTTCCCTAAAGTTCAATCCTACTCTTGCTTTGGTAATGTAGGAAAATGGAATCACACAAGTGGAGACCTGCAAGAAACTTGCGGGATGGTTATCCCAGTCCTCACACCTTTGCTTCCTCCTCTCTCCCCCTACCTCTCTCACACTCTTTCTCCCTTCTGCCCCCCTTTCTTTCTCTTCTCCTCCATGTATATTACTTCCTCTCTTTCTCTGTCTGGCTCTCTCAACTGACTGGTGAGGGTATTCTAACTCTTCACAGGCTTTTCCAGAAACTTAGTCTTTCCCTCAACCACCTCACAAGTTCCCTTGGAGAAGTGTGTGTGTAGCTTTGTTAATAAAGTTAACAGATAACAGGTTGGTCTCACGGTAGGATGTAAAAATAAGCGCTTGAGACAGAAATGCTGTCTCTGGTGGTGTTTCCCCAGCCAATTTGAGAAAACACCCAGCTCAATCTTGTAGAGCAGAAAATTCCAAGAACTTTTTTAATAAAGGGGGAAGCACAGGTACAACAGGGCTTTCAACCCTCAAGTGCCCACTGGCTATCCCGAAGTTACAATAGGGGACATAGGATTTTATACTCAGTATGACACTTGCACATAAATCATAATTACTGGTTCCATCAAACTTTGTCATATGTCCGTCATAACTTTCTGATTGGGTTCAGACCTGAGGGTTGGACTTTATTTATTTATTTACAGATATGCTAAGTGCCACTGATGATCCTAATCACAGAAACAGAAATCAATCCTGAATACATATTCAGGATATTCACTTTGGTTCATTGCTTAAATGCATTCTGGGAAATAGCTAAATGCTGACAGGCTGCTCTTCTGTTAAGAAGAGAAGAAGAAGAGATTGGATTTATACTCCGCCCTTCTCTTGTAGTCTCAGAGCGGCTTACAAACTCCTTTCCCTTCCCCTCCACACAACAGACACCCTGTGAGGTAGGTGGGGTTGAGAGAGCTCTGAGACAACTGTCCTTGAGAGAACAGCTGGTACAGAGGTATGGCTTGCCCAAGGTCATTCAGCAGGTGCAAGTGGAAGAGTGGGGAATCAAACCCAGTTCTCCCAGATTAGAGTCAGCGCATTTAACCACTGCACCAAACTGTTAAAGGTTTGCGGCCTTGTTTTAGCCAGCTACAACTGCACATGTTTCTGATGTCAGTTAGCCTAGTTAAATGGAGAACATCACCACTCTGTATCTACATCAGCTATGATATGTATCCTTCTGTTTCTGTGATTAGGATCATCAGTGGCACTTAGCATATCTGTATGTCTATCTATGTCAGAAAGATGTTGAAAAGTACTAGGTCCAGAGACATATTTTGTAAAATCAGCTCACAGTTTATTTTGAAGATAAGAACAAGACTGAGAATGCACCCTGAACGCCCCCCAGTGTGTCACAATAGTCTGTGCCTTGGTGATGGCATCGTCCACCAGTAGTTGCTGGTAGGCCTGTGCTAGGTCCAGCTGCCCAAAGATCTTTGCCCCCGCAAGTGAAGCGAAGACATGGCTAACTACAGGGACCAGATATGCATGATTCTGTAGAGCCCTGTTGATAGTACACTTATAGTCCATGCATATCCAGACGTCCCTGTTAGGTTTCACAGGAGTGACTATGGGGGTTTCCCACCTGGCGTTCGGCCCCGGCTCCAGTATCCCTTGTTCTATCAGGCAGTCTAGCTCAAGGTTGATTTTAGGATGCAAAGCAAACTGGGCGTGCCTAGCCTTCATGCAGATAGGCTGGACCGAGGTGTTGAGGTTGAGGGCAACTGGAGGACCGGTGTAGCAACCAAGTGTACCATCGAAAACTGGGGGAAACTCATTGCAAACTGAATTAAGGTCCTGAGGTCGCACGTGGTTCACCCTGGTCACCCCTAATCCCAAAGGCCTGAACCAGGAAAATCTCAGTTAGCTAGTGAGCTTGCCTTCCATCACCAGCAAATCCAACAGTCCATTAAAATCTTTGTACTGGACTCAAAATTTGTCCCACCCCTTGATGGCCACTGGGTTCTTCTGGAAGTCCCAGAGCATTAGACCAACTGGTTTCTTTAATATAACCCCCCTTAGGACAGAGTCTCTGAAGGGTTTCTGTTGATATTATGGAGAAGGAGGACCCAGTGTCCAGCTCCATCTCTCAGGGGAACCCCTCTACTAACACAGTCACATGGAATTTGTTGGGGTATTCTGGGGCAATTGCATTACCTGGTGTTGGTGGGTAGAAGTCATGGTGTGAAGATGCATTGCCTGATGTTGTCTGTGACCTTGGGAACAGCAGGCCTTGGCAATGTGCCCCGTCTTGCCACAGAACAAGCAGGTCGCATTCCAGAATCAGCGGGACCAGTGTTCATGCACATCCCTGCAGCTGGTGCACGATGTTGGAGTGATGGAGCGTGGGTTGGTTGGAGCAGATGCGGTGGATGGACGTGGTGGACCTCTGCAATCAGGGCAGCATATCTGGAGATCATCCTCCTTGTCAGACATGTCAGAGCTGGATGTGGCATCCATTCGGTGTGCTGCTGATCCCTGATCCCTGCTGATCCCTCTTTGTGATTTCTCGAAATCTGTGGCTGCTCTGAGTGCCTTGTTGAGCTTGATGTCCTTGAGGCCCATGAGCTTTCAGTGGAGTTTCAGATCTCGGACAACCCAAACAAATTGGTTCAAAAGGGTGTCCTCAGTGGTGGGAAACTAACAGTTAATTGCGAGCTGGCGGATGTCAGCCATGAAGTCAGTGGCCAATTCTCTGGACTTTTACATGCGTGGAAAAAAGTCCATGCACATCACCATCTTGGATGGTTTCAGAGCAAAATGCTCAGTGAGCGCCTTTACCAGCTCATTGAAGGTGGTTGCATCCAGTTTCTTTGGCATGATGAGGCTCTGCACCAGATGGATCGTGGAGACTCCACACGTGCTGAGCAGCCATGATTTCTTCATGTCTGTGGCTGTTGTTCCCTGGACTTTGAAGAAGTAGGTCAGTTGCTCAACCCAGGCTTCCCACAGCTTGGGGTGAGCTGGGTCGAAGACGGTGATCTGTCCCGGAGCGGCAGCCATGAGTCAGAGCATGGGAGCGAAGAGCTGCGGATGTGCTGAAGCAAAGCGATGCAGGGTGCAGGAGTGAGGCCCTGGAGGCAGTTCTGGTGTGCAGTGTGGTGCTGGCTTCTGAGTCAGCTGGGGCTAGGGATTCATTCAACGGGGTCCCATCCTCATCGCCAGTGAAAAGTACTGGGTCCAGAGACGTATTTTGTAAAATCAGCTCATAGTTTATTTTGAAGGTAAGAACAAGACTGAGATTGCAGGACCTGGGGGTCTGCTTATATCCCAGTTCAAACCACACCCACACCCAACACCCGTGATTGGCTTATGTACAGTCCACCCACAACCATAAGTCCCTTGTTCCAATCCAGCTCCCTCTATTGGTCCTCTCCAGGATCTTCTTGGTCTATTGTCTTATAGTGTGAAGCTTGGGTGCTTTGCATGGCCATGTGTTGGCCCGACTGCATGTGCAGTCTTTAGTCGGAACACAACAGATGCCAAGTGTGCTCACCAAAGCCAACCTGCTAAGTCAATGGCAAAATACAGAGCATATAACAATGTTTCATAAACTGCACATACAACATAGGCTAACAAGAGGCAGTCATTGACTTCTATAGAGATTTGCTATTTTGGAACACAAGGTAGCCCCTCTAATGATGTATGGCTTTAGAGGAACACTTGGCAGCTTTAGAGGACAGAGACTGAAAGATGGGTGAGCAGAAGACTGAGGACTGCTACACGTGTTGTGCTTCTTAGGTCAAATTTACATCTGACTTTCCCGCTAGAATCAGTCTAGTTTCAAAAAAACCCCTGTCTATACCTGTTTCTAGTTTCAAACCATACTTGTTCTAGTTTATAAATTACTGTTTACATTCGTTAATTGCCCTCCTGTGGTCAAGCTAGCATTATACTGCTTTAAACAAATGCGGTTGCTTAGTACTCTTCAGACCCCCTGGAGTGAAATTTGAAACCAGCGTTAAATGAGTGTAGGAAAAGACAGCAGTCAACCTACTTCAGAGGGGAGGTGTAAATTGGGCCTTTAGACTATTCTATTGTCACTTTATTTGGTCCAGGAAGAGAGGGGTAAAAGATATACCCCCTCCCTACTTGAGCAGAAAGTTCTGATACTCAGCACGTTTGTAGTAAGGCCACGATGCCTGGCTGGGATTGCATTAATGTTGTAATGTTTTATACCTTTAAGAAAGGAAAATTTGACATGCAGCTGCAGGGAATCAGTCTGAATACTTTTTAGAGAGTTCCTAGCTGGTGGAGAGTATTTGTAAGTCTGTTTAAAAAGAAGGCTTTTAGCCAGAAGAAAGGAGGACTGATGTATGCCTCTACCTGGTACACCTAGAGAGCAACTGAGCCAGCACTTGAAATAGAGAGCATTTACCAGCCATTAAAAATAAGGAAGGCTTTAGCCGGGTATTGAAGAAAAGACTGGTTGCTACTTTTTCAGAAATAAATTAACTGGCTTGCTCCTAACTTAAGTACTTTTGGAATTTAAAGTAAGTTATAGGACATAGATTATTAATTATCTTAAAGATTATAGAATAACATTCTATTCAGCTTCATGTTCCTTTCAATAATTATGTTTGTTCTAGGTTTGTAGTGGAAGCAGCAGCTATTATGAAACTCAGAAGATATGAAGAGAACTAAAAAGAACTTAGGCTGAAAAACTTTGAAGGAAATATAATAGAAGCCAAGCTGCACCTAGAGGCTGACACCTTTTAATCTGTGTAAAGTTACTCCTGAGGAAGATTGGTGAAATGACTGTGGTCATTGACTTGTTTTGCCAAATAACTGATGCACATAAGAGTTATGACTTGTTTTGCCAAATAATTGATGCACATAAGAGTTATTAAATCAAGATGAGGATGTTAAAAGATAAGGATGTTGGACTTTTCAGTATAAAGTTAAATAATTGATGTTTATAAAAGTTATTAAATATAATTGTTATTTTATCACAGGGCTTGTTTATTTGTTGATTGTAATTCCTGTAACTGTGATCCCTGCTTTGTCTTACTTACTGGGATTGTCATCTGCCAGTTTTAACTGGCATGTTTAAATGCTGTTTGCGCTTTGTGATGGTTTCTTTATTTTAAACTCAGTCAAGTGGTAAATCCAAACATGCACACAGATGCAAATAAGAAATGCCTCTGCCTTTGGAAAGCAATGTCTCAGGAGCACAAGCTTGTTTGGTTAGAAAGGCTGGTAGGGAGAAAGCACTGAGCATCCATTACGGGGCAAGGCATGGATGGCACAAGGCCCTGCCCTGCCAGATGCCTGCTCCAAGCATCAATCTATTTATTTCCACAGGCTCTCCAGCCAATAAGAGCATCTGTCTCACAAGTAGCTACTAGAGTTCAAGCAGACACTTGTGTGGAGGAGGCTGTGATTGGGCAAGCACATGACACGCATGGGATGAGGGACATTGTTTGGGGATTACGGCCATGATATAATTCCTAATCAGGCCCTGCCACAGCCTCCGTGAACGAATGCTGAGCTCCCCATTTGCTGGCATTCAGTGGCTCCTCTGGATGCTATTTCAGCAGAAGAATAATTAGTGACTTGCAGGGGAAAAAACAAGAAAGCCCTGAATGGTATTTAGTGACAATTATTCTGCCAAACCACTGCTTACTGTTATAAATGGAGCTTATTAGTGCCAAATTGTTCTGATAGGAAGCAGCCGCTGGAATGACTACAGCTCCTTATGGGGTGTAGGCATCAGCACAACCTCACCGGCCACTTTTGTTCATTTGGCTTCAGACTTCTCGGGAGTAGAAGCCAGCCTGCTATACAGTTCTGCCCGTGGGGCCGCTGTTACTTCCCATTTCCAGAACAAATTTGTTCCACAGGCCCTAGAAGGACAGCTAAGATTGACTGATTTCAAGAGCAGCAGCAAGTCATTTCAGTGAACGTACTGGCAGCTCCAGCCCTTGTAAAGTTCCACATGGGAGATACTCAGTCACCCAGCACGCACTATTGTTTTACCATCTTTCATTTACTAAAGGGCAACTTGGCAAGAACATTAGAAATTAGGGATGAATGGATCATCAGAAATGAATGCAGCAAAATCTGAACCGAGTCCCTTTTACTGTTTAATACAGCCTCGAGGTGGAACCTGGGGATCCCCTGGAATTACAGCTCATCTGCAGACTACAGAGATCAGTTCCCCTGGAGAAAATGGCTGCTTTGAAGGGTGGACTCTGTGGCATTGTAGCCCACTGAGGTTCCTCTCCTCCCCAGGCTCCACCCTCAAATCTCCAGTTTTCCAACCTGGATCTGCTAACCCGTACCCTTCCATCCCCTGCTGGTGGCCAGGAGATACCTGGCAAATCTAGTTCAACTAACTTCAGGACCGTAGCCATGGTTGGGCATTTGGGGCAGAGCCCCACCACCCACAAACTCAGCCCCACCATTTCATGATGCCAGACGCCCCCACCTCAGTGTGCCTAGCCCCGCAGTGGCAGGGAGACTGGAGAAAGAAAGGGAAGTTGCCCTACAGCTTCAGGTCAGTTTCACTCCCCACTGATCTGAGGGGAGTGAAAATGACCAGAAGCAGCAGGGCAGCTTTCCTTTCCCTCCCCAGCCTCCCCGCTGCTGGTGGTGGGGAAGCCAATCTCTCTTTCTCCCATAACTTTCCATGGAAGGGGGTGAGGGGGGGGGTTGGTGATGGTGCAAAAGTTAACCTCTCTCTCTCATAACTTTCCATGGTGGGGGTTGGGGGGGGGGGTTGGTGATGGTGGGGAAGCCAATCCCTCTCTCTCCCATAATTTCATTTTTCATTTTTCCTACAATTCATCTGTTTTTGAAAACTGGTTAGCATTGGGAGGGCGGCGCAAGTATTTAGCCTTGCCTAGGACACAAAGAAGCCTGGCACCAGTCCTTTGAGGACAAGCTAGTTCTCCACACTGCTTGTGGCTTGCTTGGCATCATAGTTCAAAGTGAGAATACCCTCAAATCTATATGTGCGCATTAGTGCTTTCAGAATGTGAACAGAATAAGAACTGTTAAAGGTGCATGGATACTGCAGCTGACTGGAACTACATTTTCGTTACCGTTAACACTTTACTGCTGGCTTTCTGCAGTTTTATTCTCCTCACATTTCACAACAATTGAGTGCTTTAGCACTCAAAGTTCCCCTACAGGTGAAGCATTCACACTTCTCCAGAGATCCTGCAAAGTTAGATCCAGTTGAGTGCTATAAATCGATTACTACTTTTCCACCTACCAATTCACTCCACACGTCTCCGAGTGGAATGTAGGCCAGCTTCTTTCCTTTCTGATCACCTCTCACGGTGGCCGTGACACTGGCCCTAATCCTATGGTGTAATGCAGGGCTCTAAAAGAGTACTGTATTCAGGGGTCTGTTGGAGCAGGAGCGCACAGGAGCGCAGCTCCGGGAGTGAGGAGCCCAGGGGGCGGGCACATGACCAAGCCCCGCCCCCTCCTCAGCTTCCCCGAGCAGTGCAGAGGTGCAGCGTCCCGAGGAAAGCCCTGCTAGGGTCTTTATTGTTTTTAATGTTTTGTTTTAATACTGATGATTTTATCATTGTTCCTTTTATGACTGTGTGCTGCTTTCCCAGAGACTTGCTCAAGGCAGCATATAAATTTTCTAAGTATACCATTTTTTATTTGGGCACATGGCACATAAGTACTGGAGAAATTTCACCAACCCTTCAGCAGCTTCCACCCCATCAGTTTGGTGTAGTGGTCAGGAGCTGTACTCTAATCTGGGAGAACCGGGTTTGATTCCCCACTCCTCCACATGCAGCTGCTGGTGTGACCTTGGGCCAGTCACAAGTTCTCTCAGAGCTGTTCTCTCATGAGCAGTTCTCAAAAGACCTCTCTCAGCCCCACCTACCTCACAGGGTGTCCTGTTGTGGGGAGGGGAAGGGAAAGGGATGGGTGGTGCACATGTCCTGGGTATCTCAAGTCTACTTGAAACCTGGTGGTTTCAAGGGAGCAGGAAGAGAAGGAGGGTGTGTTCTTTACGCTTATTTTTAATGCACAAAGTATTGGATGGGGAAAGGAATGGAGGAAGAGCAGGTCAGTTTCACTCACCTGTGGAGTGGAGCCTGAGGGGTGGGTGTTGCCTTCTGACACACTTCTGGTATGTTAGGGGGTGTGGCATATGCAAATGAGTTATGCAAATGAGTTATGCTAATAACCTCATGCACCTCTTTTTCTACGAAATGACCTCTATCTGTATTTATTTATTTATTAGATTTATAGGCCGCTCCCCCTGCAATTGCAGGCCCAGAGCAGCTTACACAACTTGGCAAACTTGGCCAGTCACAAGTTCTCTCAGAGCTGTTCTCTCATGAGCAGTTCTCAAAAGACCTCTCTCAGCCCCACCTACCTCACTTTAATGTATATAAATACATTAAAACAATTAAAACATTTGAAGCATTCAGGATTAAAACAATGCCAATATCAATACAGTTAAAGTGCTCAATAATTTATCAGATGGCATCCTGTTTAAGCCCCAACGTATCCGGCTCTGGTTATCAGATGGCTCTGACTCCGGGTGATGGTATCTGTGGCTGATCATTGCTGGTAATAGGGTGGGGGAGGCAGATCAAGAGGTGGCGGCCCCTATTTGTAAGCCTGGCGGAAGAGCTCCATCTTGCTGGCCCTGTGGAACTGCATCAGGTCTGCAGGGCCCTGATCTCCTCTGGGAGCTCATTCCACCAGTAAGGGGCCACCACTGAAAAGGCTCTCCCTCTATTGGCAGTGAGCCTGGCTTCTCTGGGGCCTGGTATATCTAACCGATGTTGGGCCCCAGACTGTAGTGCTCTCTGGGGTATATACAGGGAAAGGCGGTCCCTCAGGTAAGTCGGACCCAGGCCATTTAGGGCTTTAAAGGCAAGCACCAGCACCTTGAAGCGAATTCAGTACCCTATAGGCAGCCAGTGCTGTGCCTCCAGCGTTGAGAAGATGTACTCCCGTCTAGGTAGGTGCATCAGCAACCTCGCTGTGGCGTTCTGCACCAGCTGCAGCCTCCGGATTTGCGACAAGGGCAGCCCCATGTAGAGAACGTTACAATAGTCTAGCCTTGAGGTGACTGTTGCATGGATCACTGTAGCCAGGTCGGCACAGTCCAGGAAGGGAACCAGCTGCTGTGCCAGCCTCAGATGATAAAAGTCCGACTTTTAAACATGCCAGTTCTGTTGGCTGAATAAACCACCCAGCAGATGCAGTGACAGATGGAAATGATCCCTGCATTTATTGCACTGTTTTTGTACACTTTCCCCAGCTTTACAGCATATTTTATGGTCACTTCCACACTTCCTCTGCATTTCAAGATTTGTGGGAGATTCTCCATCCTTCCCCAAGAAAAAGGGAACTGATACTATCTGTCAACGACAGACTGACAAGCCTGTGAAACAGCAAAATATAGATTTTCAGGCTGGTGGTTAACTGTGGTGCATAAAACATGCACCAAATCCTAGGGCTGGAGGAGGAAGGGAGGTATTTCAAAGTAAAAGCACCACTTCTTGATATATTTCACTGATTTCTTCTACAGTCGACAATAATTGGGCCCCTTCCTGCCAAGACCCTCCAGGAAACTGACCGCTGCATGGGAGGGCTAGAATAGCAGTTTTAAGACTATGAGAAATGAATCAAGTCCTTCACCTATTTTACAAAACAGTTATGACTTTCTTGTGACAGTCTCTTTGCTTTTGTTTTTCCTGAACTGGCAGATTCTCTCTTTGTGGTCCTCCTCCTTGTAGGCACACGGAGCATTCTTAAAACTGCATTTACATTGTTTAAGTTGCCACACATATTTGAGCAGGCCTACAAACAATTTGGTTTCTATGACTGCGTCAATTATGATGCAGTCTGCTGGACTTGTTGCTACTGATCGGATCCCTCATCGTTTTGAAATACACAGGCATTGACAGATGGTAATCTTCTGCCACATACGGGATGTTGCTTCAGCTGCCGAGACTTTTCCTCGTGCAGCAGCAAAAGTTAGATTGGGCTGGTGTGTGTCTGTGTGGCACTGTGTTGCCTTGACTTGAATGCTACAAGTGAAATAAGTATGAAGCCAAGAGATCAGAAATTTAGCAAAAATAAGACCAGGGGTCTGATAGAGCGGGAGCACATAGGAGCGCAGCTCCGGGAGTGAGGAGCCCAGGGGGCGGGCACATGACCAAGCCCCGCCCCCTCCTCAGCTTCCCCAAGCAGTGCAGAGGTGCAGCGCCCCGGGGAAAGCCCTGCTAGGGTCTTGATTGTTTTTAATGTTTTGTTTTAATACTGATAATTCTATCATTGTTCCTTTTACGACTGTGTGCTGCTTTTCCAGAGACTTGCTGAAGGTGGCATATAAATTTTCTAAGTATCCCATTTTTTATCTGGGCACATGGCACATAAGTACTGGAGAAATTTCACCAACCCGTCAGCAGCTTCCACCCCATCAGTTTGGTGTAGTGGTCAGGAGCTGTACTCTAATCTGGGAGAACCGGGTTTGATTCCCCACTCCTCCACATGCAGCTGCTTGTGTGACCTTCGGCCAGTCACAAGTTCTCTCAGAGCTGTTCTCTCATGAGCAGTTCTCAAAAGACCTCTCTCAGCCCCAGCTACCTCACAGGGTGTCTTGTCGTGGGGAGGGGAAGGGGAAGGGATGGGTGGTGCACATGTCCTGGGTATCTCAAGTCTACTTGAAACCTGGTGGTTTCAAGGGAGCAGGAAGAGAATGAGGGTGTGCTCTTTATGCTTATTTTTATTGCACAAAGTATTGGCTGGGGAAGGGAATGGAGGAAGAGCAGGTCAGTTTCACTCACCTGTGGAGTGGAGCCTGAGGGGTGGGTGTTGCCTTCTGACACACTTCCGGTATGTTAGGGGGTGTGGCATATGCAAATGAGTTATGCAAATGAGTTATGGTAATGAGCTCCTGCACCTCTTTTTCTACAAAATGACCCCTGAATAAGACTATAGTACCCAGCCTAGGGATGACAGCCTCCAGGTGGGGCCTGGGGATCCCCTGGAATTACAGCTCATCTCTAGAATACAGAGATCAGTTCCCCAGAAGAAAATGGATGCTTTGGAGGGTGGACTCTGTGGGATTGTGCCCCACTGGGGGCCCTGTTCTCCTCAGGCTCCACTCCCAAATCTCCAGGAGTTTCCCAACCTGGGTCTGGCCACCCCACTCCTCCCTGGTAGCCAGGAGGGACCTGTCAACCTGAACCCAGCCACATGCCATGTCTTCACTAGCTTTTGGGTCTCCTTTTTTTTTTAAAAAAAAAAAAACTTCTGCAAGGTTACAGATGCGATGGTACAAACTCGCTTTTAGCATGGCAACTAATTCAATATGAGTCCTAGAGCTTGGTGAAGCAGGGATAGTAAGGGAACAAGCAACAGCAAAAGTTTTAGCCCACCTATGGTAGGACTGTACAATTATGTTTTGTGGACTTTCTGATTTGTTCACTTTCGGGAAGTAGGATAGTTTTTCAGGATAAGAGTCCCGAGTTGGCACCAACTCATACTAAATTCCTCTGTATGGCTCCGTGTAGTCATTTTAGGCCAAATCTACACCTCCCCTCTGAAGTAGTTTGACTGCTGTTCTTTTCCTACACTCATTTCACACTGGTTTCAAATTTCACTTTGTTTTCTTCCCCCCTGGGTCTGAAGAACAGTAAGCAACAGGATCTGTTTAAAGCAGTGTAATGCTAGCTTGACCACAAGAGGGCAATCAATGAATGTAGACAGTGATTTTTAAACTAGAACAAGTATGGCTTGAAACTAGAAACAGGTAGAGATGGGCCTTTTTTGAAACTAGAATGATTCCAGCGGGAAAGTCAGATGTAGATTTGACCTAAGTCACAGCAGCACCAGCAGAGGCAAAGGCCCTTCCCTTTCAGTGAAAAGCAGAGGCTGAGCCCTGAAAGTTGTTCTTGCAGGCTGCCACTGTATCAGGAACTCTCATCCTCATCAAGTGGGAAAAAAATAGTCTCTGAGATCTGCACAACAAAACAAACACTTGCACTTAGCTATAAACTATCCATCTAGTATCTGTAAGAACCAAGACAAAATTTAGAATGTGTAAGCAGTAACAAACACACCTAATACTAGCTTGATTTGGTGCACTGGTCACACCTGGCATATTCAGATGCTCGTAGCAAAGTGCCTACCACCAAAAGCACAGTTTAGGCTCACCTGACATCTTCTTGTGGATCGGGAGGTGGGGTGATGGGAGGGAGGAGGCAGTGCAGCAGCCTTGTTTTGCCCACAGGCTCTGTAGGGCCAAAACCGGCTGTAGGTAGGACAGGCTGCCCAAGGGGAGTGGCTCAGATACCCTCTTTAGCTATTTAAATTACTCGTGGCAGCTGGTTCTCCCTCACTTTCTCTCGTTGACTTACCTGCCCTCCCTCCCCTGGGTTTTGTGTTCAGGTGTTAGGGGTCACTTGTTGCTTCCTATCAGGGGTCATTTCATAGAAAAAGAGGTGCCAGAGCTCATTAGCATAACTCATTTGCATATGCCACACCCCCTAACACACCGGAAGTGTGTCGGAAGGCAACACCCACGCCTCAGGCTCCACTCCACAGGTGAGTGAAACTGACCTGCTTGGTCATGTGCCTGCCCCCCTGGGCTCCCGGAGCTGCGCTCCTGTGTGCTCCTGCTCCAACGGACCCCTGAAAGACATTGACAGATGGTAATCTTCTGCCACATATGGGACATTGTTTCAGCTGCCGAGACTTTTCCTCGTGCAGTAGCAAAAGTTAGATTGGGCTGGTGTGTGTCTGTGTGGCACTGTGTTGCTTTCCCCAGGGTGCTGTGCCTCTGCACTGCTCGGGGAAGCCGAGGAGGGGGCGGGGCTTGGTCATGTCATGTGCCCGCCCCCTGGGCTCCTCACTCCCGGAGCTGTGCTCCTGTGCACTCCTGCTCCAACGGACCCCTGCTTCCTATGTTTTTCTTTGTTGTTGTTACAGCTTGGGCAGATTTGGACATTGGGACAGATCCTTTGTGGGGGAGGCCATGCCTGAGTGTCTGCCTCCCCTGGTTTGGGGTCTTGGGGGTGCAGCCACCTAGCCACGTGCCCAGTTTGGGGGCTGCCAGCTGGATTCTACCACCAGGTGGTGGGGGAACACGCAGTGGCTGGTGCCCACATGGATCCTGGCTCTTGCCATGCTGCAGTTGTATCCCCCCAGCAGGTAGGTTGGGGTGTGTGGTTATTTGGCGGCAGGTGGGTTGCCCGATGTTGGATCCATCCCTGCTCTGCACCAATGCCCCTTTGGTTTCAATCAATAAAAAGCTGTGGCCATGTTTTCACCAAAACTTAGTCTCTCTGCTCTTTCCTTCTACTGCAGTGTTGCCAACGGCAGTCAAACTACCATAAAGCAACTGCTGAAATGTCACAGGGCAAAGATGGCACAGGCCATACAACATTCAAGCAAGATCTACATCATGATGGCCCTTCCTGACCAGGCACTGCATGAGTCTAAAAATACTTCCCATTTAAGTAGGTGCTTGTGTAGTACTGTTGCCTCCTGATCAATAGTGCATTAACTCTAACAGCCTCCAATCCTTTGCACAGCCAAGATGAGAGGTCTCCTGGGGTGGCTGGAAAGGAAGCCCAGTCAATTAACAGCACATCTATTTGATGGGATTGGAGAGTCAGAGAGTTTTCATTCTCTGCGGAGAAGTCACAGCAGGTGAGAAATGTGCTCTCTAGCCCAACAATGTAATGCAAATGCCAGCGTCACATACCGTGGGCCACTGTGAGCACCCAAGGAAATTAATTAGAATGAAAGATCATTGGCCACAGGGATGAGAGGAATAAATGCCACTCAAAATAGGTGAAGGAAAGAATTCCTGATTAATTAATGAAAGCATCTCTATGGGAATTGGGCAAGATCATAATAAGAACCCTTCCAGGTCACTGGGAGTTAGATCCTGGGTGTCCAGTCGCAGCTCCGGTTTTGTTTTAGCTGTGATCGAAATGGCTTTGTTAAGTTTTCAGTTCGGACCACCTCGTGGCAGTGTGGATTGATTTAAATCATGGTAACTAAATCAGTAATTTAAATCACCACAAAGACGAATGAGTTAAATCAGTTTTTCCCCTTCCAAATGAAAGGGCATATTGCTTTGTGGCTATAACCATAAAAACATATTGATTTAAAAGAGAGCCTTTACACCATTTCACATACTATAAGGTTTGGGCAGTCCAATCCTAAACTACACAGTACAGGCACATCACTCACACTGGGCAATACCAGTGTAGAGATTCTGTATTGTCACCTACCTTTCCTTCACCAATTTACGGAAAAGAACAAAGGAAGGGACACAACACTTTGTCGTATGGAGGACGCCTCTGCCAGAAGTCTGGTCTTTTGACTCATCAAGATTACCACAAAAACAGAGAGCCAGAATGACTGGTGCCTGTGGACTATCAACACCCATTTTTAAAAAACATTGTGGAATATTCCAGAGCCATGAGATTGACCTTCCTTAGTTTGGTGTAGTGGTTAAGTGCACGGACTCTAATCTGGGAGAATCGGGTTTGATTCCCCACTCCTCCACTTGTACCTGCTGGATGACCTTGGGCAAGCTGTAGCTCTGACACAGCTGTTCTCTCAAGGACAGTTCTCAAGAGAGCTCTCTCAGTCCCAGCTATCTCACAGGGTGTCTGTTGTGGGGAGGGGAAGGGAAAAGAGTTTGTAAGCCACTCTCAGACTCCCTTGGGTAGTGAAGGGTGGGGTATAAATCCAATCTCTTCTTCTTCTTCTAAATAGCAAAAATCAGGGCCATCTCCTGTCACAGATTGGCCACTATCCCCAAAAGGACCTTCACCAAGGTCATCCATATGCCTCCTCTCAAAAGGATTTCAAAAGCCTATGACTCTGGGGTTAAAGGAAGGATGTCAAGTTCTGAAAGATTAAATCTACAACTGCCTTCAGCACTACCATTTCCCTCCAGGCAACAAGACAATGCTTATGCTTCAAGCTCAGGTAAAATATGATACTTTCCAAACCCATCTTGTCTTCCTTGGCCTACACTATTTCTCCCCCACACCTCCTCCTGGGAACTCTGCTCCTAGCTACGTCCATACCTCCTGCTTCCTGCTTGAAAGACTTCCAGCAGCCATCCAAACTACCCCATCCACGGATTTCCGGTTGGAGGAATGGCGGTCTGACGCGCTTTGCAAGTGGGCAAAGTGGACGGAGGCTCTTATTGACAGCTCGGGTGGGAAATTCCACCCGACGCAACCTCACACAGGTAGTGTGAGGTCCAGCAAGCAATATAATCCAGGTTTGAGCAAGCTCGGTGAAGGGAAAGTCTCGGAGGAGACTTTTTCAACACCTTGAGCACTGCAACCGAAGAAGATTCCTGCAAGTATCTCTAAGGAGCCGAGCCGAGCTGATTAAATCAGCATAAAATCGCCAATTCCCCTGATTCCTTAACAAAGAAGACAAAGTTTAAACGTTGGGACCACATCTGAAGAGAAGTAACAACTTAAGGTAACGGGAAAAAAGTTTTTGCCTTACCATTACCGCATTTTGAAAGACGAAAAGTAGAACTGGTGAAGCAATAGACTGTTGCAGATTGGATTAATGCAGTTTGGAAACATTAAAAAGTCGGATTTGAGCTTAAAAAGCCAGAAAAAACAAGTTGTTTAACATTCCTGTGGTTAAGAAGAGTCGGGAGGGGGAACATCGTGAGACAAAGAAGGGAGGAGGGAGCCAAGCATCGCGAGAACAAGCTGTGAGGACAAAGACAGGAAGTGCGGGCTTGGGGAGCAGACAAGAAGGGAAATAAAGAAGAACCGGAAGAGAGATGAGGGACTGTATAAACTGTCGGACCAAAAGGATTCCAACAGGAAGTGACGTGTGGAGAGCAGACAACTAAACAAGAGGAAAGGACAGAAGGAAACTACGGCAAGCCAGAAGCAAGGTAAATAGACTGTAACCTTTGACATGAACCATAAAGAAGTTGCGCCCGCCATTTTGGATTTATAATTTTTTTAAACATTAATATCTCAAAAACTATATAACTTAGAAAGCTAAAACCAGTGGAATTTGAATTGGCAAGACATGCTTGTCTGAATACACTAATTGGTGACTGATTTGGAAAGCAAGAAAAAATCGATCTTTTTTAAAGTGACAAGACGGACCGCGGATTGAGATCGAGAGCAGCTACATGGTCCTCCCCTACAATGGCTGCAAAAAAAGAGAGAGAACTGTTAGCTGTTATGGAAGCAATGGAAAAAAAATGCTGGACGCAATAGGGGAGGTAAACACAAAAATGGCAAGCGCAATTGGAGAAGTAAACACTAAAATAAATGGCATAGCTGCACAAGCAGATAAAATTTTTATAGATTTAAAATCTGAATTACAAAAGTTAACCACTAGAACACAAGACATAGAAAACAAAATAAAAGAACTGGAAGAAAATACTCAAAAAACAATAAAGGATAATGACAGAATGGAAAAGATGATACACTATAGAGACATGCAAAACCATCTGAGATTTAGAGGTATAGAGGAAAAATTAGGTGAAGACATTTTCACAAGAATGCAAGAAGCATTAGCAGATTTTTTACAAGAGGAGGAGGAAGCTGTTAAAGAACATATGGATCTTGTTTACAGAGTTAATTCTATGTATGCAAGAGACAAAAATATACCAAGGGATGTAGTAGTTCAATTTACAATGAAGAGGACAAAAGAACAAATCTACAAGAAATGTTTTACAGACTCTTTTGAAATAGATGGAAAAAAAGTTATTGTAATGAAAGAACTGCCCAAAGCAATTTTGCAAGACAGGAAAAAATTCAAGCGTCTGACTGATAAACTGAAAGAGAAAAAAATAAGATTTCGTTGGGAAATACCACAAGGACTGAGTTTTTATTATGGCACCAACAGAATAGTGATTAAAAATTCAGCAGAAATGTACGCCTTTGTTGGTGAGAACAAGGGAGAATTTGGTGATATTTAAGACTACAACAAGATGGATTATAAAGTACTTTCATGGAATGTAAATGGACTTAATTCACCCCAAAAACGTAGAATGGTAGGTCACTGGCTGGAGAAACAAAAATGCAGTATAATTTGTATACAAGAGGCCCATCTCAAGAAACATGACTACAAATATTTAATAAGGAAAAAGTTGGGAGAAGAATTTTTCTCATTGGCAAGTAATAAAAAGAATGGAGTTGTAACATATGCCAAAAAAGACTTGGAACCCAAACTAATATTTAAAGATAAAGAAGGAAGATACTTAGCTATTGAAATTTTTTTACATGGACAGAAGACTGATTGTAAATATTTACGCCCCCAACGGAGCTAAAGAAATTTTTTTTAAAGAACTACAAATGGAACTGGACAGTGTAAACTATGAACAAATTATGATGTTGGGAGACTTTAATGGGACTGTGAACAATAAAATAGATAGGCGCTCAAAGAGAAAAGATGACACACTAGGGAAACTTCCAAAAAACTTTTTTGAACTGATAAAACAGGAAAAGCTGGAGGATATTTGGAGGAAGGTTAACCCACAAGGGAAAGATTACACTTTTTACTCTAATAGACATGATTCACATTCAAGAATTGATATGATCTGGATGTCTACTAATCTAACACTGAAGACAAAAAAAGTTGAAATTCTACCTAGAATAATCTCAGACCACAATCGTCTATGGACTTCTGGGCAGGCAAAAAGGCAAGGGAGATGGAGAATAAATGAGGACTTATTAGATAACCAAGAAATAGTTAAAAAATTACATGAAGAGACAAATTTATATTTCCAAGCGAACATACAAAAGGAAGTAAAAATTCAAACTGTGTGGGATGCGTACAAAGCAGTGATGAGAGGATTATTGATATCACTGAATGCTAAAGACAATAAAAAGAAAAGAGAATAATATGAAAACATAGTACAAGCCATTAAAATAAAAGAAAAGGAACTGAAGAACAGACCAGGAAAAAAGAGACTACAAAAGGAAATTTGGATGTTACAAGACCAAGCAAAAGCTATTTTAAATCAAGAGACTTACTGGAACCTGAAAAAACTGCAACAAAAAGCATTTGAAGGTGCAAACAAACCTGGAAAGTATTTAGCATGGCAATTAAAGAAAAAACGTGAAAATAAATTTATTAAATTTATTACTAAAGTGATACGGGACAATATTGAGATAATAGACAATAAGGGAATAAAAAGAGAATTTTTTAAATACTATGCAAAGCTTTTTAAGAAGGAAAATAAAGACAGAAGAAGGATTAAAGAATACCTACAGTCATTAAAATTACCAAAACCAACAGAGAAAATCAAAGAACTATTTAACAGCCCAATATCATTACAAGAGATCAAAAATGCAATAAATGACTCAAAACTAGGGAAAGCACCTGGATCAGATGGATTTACAGCTAAGTTTTATAAATCACTACAGGAATCGATCTCACCAGTGTTATTGCTATTAATGAACGATATAGGAGTGACAGGTGAGGTCCCAGAGACTTGGAAAGAAGCAACCATCTCACTCATTCCGAAAGAAAGTCTAGACTTAACCAATGTTAAAAATTATAGACCAATTTCTTTGTTAAACAATGACTATAAGATTTTTGCCAAGATTATAGCTGATAGGCTTAAGGAACATCTTAAAGAGACTATACAGATAGAACAAGCAGGATTTTTACCTAACCACCAAATAAGAGACAATTTAAGAGTAGTAGTGGATGCTATAGAGTACTATGATAAACACCCGGAGAAGGAAGTAGGCTTTCTTTTTCTAGACGCGGAGAAAGCGTTTGACAATTTAAATTGGGATTTTATGTTTGAAGTGCTGGAACACCTTGAAATTGGAGACTATATGTTTAATCTTATTAAGTCAATATATAGAGAACAGAAATCCTCTTTAATAATTAATACTGAAAAAACGGATTACTTTAAAGTGGAAAAAGGAACACGACAAGGATGCCCACTTTCGCCGTTGCTATTTATTTGGATTTTGGAAGTCTTGCTACTAAATTTGAAAGAAGATAAAGAAATTAAAGGCTTAACAATAAAAGGTTTTTCTTTTAAATACAGAGCCTTTGCAGATGATGTGATGTTTATAGCCGAAGACCCTATGACTACACTACCATATTTGTTGCAGAGAGTAAGAGAGTTTGGTGATTTGGCTGGGTTTTATGTAAATAAGAACAAATCGAAAGTGATGTGTAAAAATATGTCAAATAATAAGCAAATTGAATTACAAAATCTTATAGAATGTGAAGTGGTGAAAAAGACAAAATATCTAGGTGTAAACCTAACAATGAAAAACATTGATTTGTATAAGAATAATTATGAGAAATTATGGCAGCAAATTATGCAAGATATTAAGAGGTGGAATGCATTAAATTTGTCCCTGTTTGGTAGAATTGCAGTGGTTAAAATGAACGTGCTACCAAGAATAATGTTTCTGTTTCAAACTATTCCGATTGTGAAAGATGTAAAAACATTCAAATGCTGGCAGAAGGAATTGACTAAGTTTGTGTGGGGAGGGAAAAAACCAAGAATTAAGATGAAAATAATGTGTGATGCTAAAGAGAGAGGTGGGTTCCAGTTACCAAACTTAAGGCTTTATCATGATGCAGTATGTTTGACTTGGGTAGGGACATGGACTATGTTACAAGATAGAAAGTTATTGTCCCTGGAAGGTCATGACTGTAGGTTTGGGTGGCACACATATTTGTATTATGGTAAAACAAAAATGGACAATATGTTTAAGCATCAT
Source organism: Lepidodactylus listeri (assembly GCA_029233225.1). Taxonomy (NCBI): domain Eukaryota; kingdom Metazoa; phylum Chordata; class Lepidosauria; order Squamata; family Gekkonidae; genus Lepidodactylus; species Lepidodactylus listeri. The sequence goes on along the minus strand of JARCFY010000015.1, from coordinate 19,696,785 downwards.
TATTTGAGAAGAACACTAATCGATACGTGGAGAAGATATAAAAACTTTTTTCCAGAAGAAATACCTATGTGGATTGTACCTGCAGAAGTTTTAAATCCATCATCTCACTACAAAGGACAAGACTGGTTGAAATATAGAGACCTGTTAACAAGACATGGTAAAGACTTTAAATTGAAGGAGCAACAGCAGTTGGACTTTGATTATGGCTGGTTAAGGTACAGACAAATATATGATATGTACAGAAGTGATAAAAAATCTGGTTTTAGAGAAAAAAATAATGAAATAGAACAAATTTGGGAGGAAGATGGGAAAAAAACGATTTCTAAAATGTATAAAGTATTGTTAAAATGGTTTAATGCTGATGAAATGGTAAAGGAACAAATGGTAAAATGGGCGATAAACTTAAACAAAGACACTGAAATGGAATCTTGGGAATTTTTATGGAAAAATGCTATGAGTATTTCTACATGTTATAATTTAAAAGAGAACTGTTTTAAAATGATGTATAGATGGTATATGATACCAAAAAAAATTGCAAATATTAATCAAATTATGTCTAACAAATGTTGGAAATGTAAAAAGAAAGAAGGTTCTTTTTATCATATGTGGTGGACTTGTGATAAAGCAAAGACTTATTGGTCTATAATACATGCAGAAATGGAAAAAATTTTGAAATGCACATTTAAGAAGTTGCCTGAAATGTTATTGCTTGGACTTAAACTAGAAGAGATAAATGTAAAGAAAAGGACAATAATATGGTATATGATAACAACAGCAAGAATGGTGTATGCACAAAATTGGAAAAATGAAAAAATACCAGAAGTGTGGGAATGGTTAAAAAAATTGTTATATATGGCTGAAATGGATAAATGGACTAGAAAATTGAATAATCTGTACTCAGAGACTTTTTTAGAGGACTGGAAGGATTTGAAAGAATATGTTGAAAAATATTGGGATATGAAAAATTACATTTATACATGGATAGAATAGCATAAATGAATAGAAATAGAGTATATGAATGTATTAATGAAAATTAGAGAATGAAGATGTTTTTTAGAATTATATAAGAGTACAGAGAATAAGAATTGGTGTTTAAATATTCTAAGATATATAACCGTTACCAGAAATGTAAACATAGATATAAGTATTACTATTTTGGATAAAATGGAAAATGTGTTATGCTTCAGATGGGGTGGGAAACCACCAACACAAGATAAGAACAAAAATGTACAAGTAGAACAAAATGTTATATAATATAGAAAAAGTGATTTGTATAATATAAATATATCAATTTTGATGTTTTGAAAAATAAAAATTTCTATACAAAAAAACAAACAAACTACCCCATCCAAGCCAAACTAGGACTCAGCTCTCTGTGGCATTCCCCTTTTCCCTCTTATTATTGGAGAAGAGCCCTGACTCTGGTCACTTCTCCCTTTTTAAGTTACTGGCAAGGGTGACTACACCTCCAGAGAATTCCATCCAAATTGGAAGGGGAGAGTTATTTACTATAGAAACCAATGGAAATGACCCAGCTGAGCTCTGAGAAGCAGCAGGAGACAGAGCTGCTAGAGAGGTGAGTGTTTTTTATTTGCTTTCAGATGAGAAGATTTAGCTGAAGGTACTGTTTGGGAGGACAGTGTTTGGGAGTGTGGGGTTAAGTTTTACATTGTTGCAGAGTCCTGGCTGCTTGAGAAAGGGTGCTTTGTTTGACTGTAATTGGATTGCATGTAATTTGAATAGCTGCTGGCCCTGCCCTCTGCTGGGTTAGGCTTCTATTTAAGGCTGCACCTTGCCAGAGGCACAAGTCTCCTGGCCTGTGGCTCTTAGCCTAGGGACTCTGTAAGGAGCCCAGGAAGGATCAGAAAGCCAGGGCCCTAGTCTCCTTGTGTTCCCGGTAAGGTAAGTAGGCTTTCCACAGGGTGAGCCACATAAATATGAAGGGTTTTAAAAGGGGGATTGTATATAATTATTTTTTAAAAGCAGTTATGAAGGCAGAATGCCAGCAGGGGGTTGGGGGCTATCTAGTGTTTTGCATGGAGTGTCACATGGACAGAAATCTTGGGTGTGTGCTCAGTGCAAGGAGCTCTTGGTTCTCAGGGAACGAGTTTGCACCCTTGAGGCCAAGGTGGCTGACCTGGAGAAGCAGAGGTAGTTAGTTAGGCGCACAAAGAAGACTCTTGGGGTCTTTTTAGATATGTCCCACTCTGAAAATGGCAGCCCCGCTGCTGTCAGGGAGCATGAGGGTTGAGCGAAAACAAGGTACTGTGCTAAGAATAAGAGGAATGTGCCCTCAGAAGAGACCTCTTCTTCAGTTGGTGAACAGGTATCCTTTCACACCAAGGAACCATCCCTGGGCAGGGAGGGAGGGGGGCTCTTGGTAGGTGGTGATTTGATCCTTAGGCAGGTAGACAGCTGGGTGGCAAACCCACATAGTGACTGTATGATGACTTGCCTGCTTGATGCGAAGGTAGTGGACATTATGCATGTTCTAGATAGGCTGGTAGACAGTGCTGGGGAGGAGCCAGTGGTCATGGTATGTTGGCACCAACGATGTGGGGAAATGCAGTCATGAGGTCCTGGAGGAAAAATTTAGGCTGCTAGGCAGGAGACTCAAGGCCAGGACCCCCAAAGTAGCCTTCTCGGAAGTGCTACTGGTTCTACACACAGGGCTGGAGAGACAGGCACAAATCAGGAGTCTCAGTGTGTGGATGAGATGATGGTGTATGGAGGAAGTCTTCAAGTTTGTTAGGCACTGGGATGTTTTTTTGGATCAAGAGGGAGCTGTACAAAAGAGATGATCTCCACTTGTCCCAAGAAGGAACCAGGCTGCTGGCACTTAAAATCAAAAAGGTGGCAGAGCAATTTTTAAATTGAATATTGGGGGGAAGTTGACAGGAGATGAAAAATCTCGAGTTTGGGATGGCTCATCTCAAAGAGATGAAGGGGTAGCTGTTACTTTTCTACAGGAAAATGGATTAGAATTGTCCACCGAGACTGTGGCAAACAATATGGACTGCCTGGCAAGGTCTCAAGGCAGCAGGAGGAAGGTTGTGGGCCTAACATACCTGGGAAATTATAGATGCTTAGATACAAATGCTAGAAGTGTCCAAGGTAAAATTGGGAATTTGGAATGCTTGGTGTTGGGAGGAGGGAATAGACATTGTGGGTATTTCAAAAACTTGGTGGGATGAGGAAAATCAGTGGGATACAGTGATTTCTGGTTATAAATTATATCAGAAAGTTGGGGGAAGGGTTGGAGGTGGGGTGGCACTGTATGTCAGAGAGGGTATACAGTCCAGTAAGACTAAGAAGGTAAGAGAATTGGATTTGCTTCTGAAAATACTATGGTCAAAATAGTGGGCCCAAAAGGAAGCTTAATATTTGGAGTTTGTTATCACCCACCAGATCAAAAGATAGAGGAGGATTATAAAATGATGAATGAATTAAAGATAGCTAGACAAAATAACTGTGTCATAATAGGTGATTTTAATTACCCACACATTGATTGGGTCAATATGAGTTCAAGTTGGGAAAAAGAGATTGTGCTATGGAGCAGATGGTCACAGAACCTACCAGGGGAGAGGCGATCCTGGATTTGATCCTAAGTAACGCCGAAGACGTGGTGAGAGATGTAAAAGTGATTGCACCACTTGGGAACAGTGACCATAATGTTATCGAGTTCAACATTTGTATAAATTGGGAATTGCCCAAAAAGACCGACACAACCACTTTTAACTTTAAAAGGGGTGGCTTCTCTGAAATGCAGGGACATGTGAAGAGGAAACTGAAAGGAAAAGTAAAAAGGGTCAAAACCATTGGGGACTATTTTAAACTACAATCTTAGAAGCTCAGATAAAATAAATACCGCAGGTTAGTAAAGGCACAAATACGTATAGAAAAAGGCCTGCGTGGTTAACAAACAAAGTAATGGAAGCTGTAAAAGTTAAGAAGGATTCCTTTAAGTGATGAAAAGCTAGTCTCAGTGAGGTTGATAAAAGGGAACATAGGCTGTGGCAAATAAAATGCAAGTCTGTGATTAGGCAGGCAAAAAGGGAATATGAGGAAGAGCATATTGCAAAAAACATAAAGACCAACAATAAAACTTCCTTCAAATACATTAGAAGCAGGGCTTTTTTTGTAGAAAAAGCCCAGCAGGAGCTCATTAGCATAATAGGCCACACCCAGCAACAGAAACTCATTAGCATTTTAGGCTACACCCCTGACTGCACAGTTTATTAGCATATTAGGCCACACCCCCATGTTGCCAGAAGTGTGGTCATCCAGCCACACCCACCTTTTGCTTCTTATTCTGTTTACCTTGTTTGTTGTCAAAACCAATAAAAACATTTTTTTAAAAAGTTTCCAATTCCATACTTTTAATAATTAGTATTATATTTATTTTAAAAGTAACATTAACAGTAACATAAGCCAACATCTCAATAAACACTCTGGAACTTGGTATCACATCTGTGTCCCACCCAGTTTGAAACTGCATATTGCAGTATGCATTATCTGCTTCACTAAACACTTGTTGTCAAGTCCCTTACACTTTTCTTTGAGGAACATAAGAACTTAAGAAGAGCTCTGCTGGATCAGACCAGCAAGGGTTCATCTAGTCCAGCGATGTCTGCCAATACATGACCAAAAAGGTCTGAAAGCTGAAAAAGAAATCCATCTTACTCTGAGCACCTCTTCTTCTCCAGATGGTGACTGTTGTCAAACACTTTGGAAGTCTTGGCAGCAGGTGAATTCCAACTATGGCAGTCCTAAGGCATGAGAAAGGCATACAGAGGATGCAGGCATATGAAAATCAAACAAGGATCAGCAAAGATTCTCACCTGCAAGCCCCTCACACCCCTAATTTTAATCCTCTGTCCCCCTTTTCTGTTTCATTCTAACCTGAGAGAGGGAGGGGGCAGGTGAAAAGAGGTAGCTGGGGAAGGAATTAAAAAGGGGAAAGGGAGAGAGTTAGGGAAAATAGATGAGGGGAGGAAGGGAGGGAGAGAGAGAGAGAGAAGGAAATCCTCACCAGAGAAACTGAAAGGAGAAAAGGAAGGAGGAGGGAAGGAAGGAAAGAAAGAAGGGGGGGGGAAAGAGGGGGGAAGAAAAGAGGGGAAAGAAGGAAGGGGACAGGGGAAGACAGAAAGAAAGACAGAAAGGGGGAAAGAGAGAGAGAGAGAGGAAGACAAAGAGAAAGACAGCGAGAGAGAGAGAGAAGGAGGGCACCCACAGCCTTCCTACCCCAACCTGGCTTGCACACACAAACACACACAATCTCCTGCCTTCCCTGACAGTGCTGGCCGTGGCAGACCCACGAGGGTTGCTGGGCGGCATTGCTGAGGGGAGAAGGAGAGCGCCCATGGCCTTCCCACCCCAGCTCTCTCTCTCTCACACACACTCCCTCCTGTCTACTCTGACAGTCCCTGCCAGACCAACAAAAACAATCCCCACCAGCCCGCCTGAGCCCGACAAAAACAATCCCCGCCAGCCTGCTCCTGGCCACCCACCCATCCCATAACAATTCCTGCCAGCCCAAGCCAGAGCGCACAAGCTGCCTGCAGCCTGGGCACTCCTGGGCACCCCCCCAAAAAAACAGTCCCCACCAGCCCACTCCTGGCCACCCCCCCAAAAAAAAGTCCTTGCCAGCCTCCCCCAAGCAGTCCCTGCTACCAACACCCAGCCAAACTTACCTTTCTAGTCCAGGTGGCAGCATGAGGAGAGGGCTGCTGGGAGCAGGGGGCAGGACAGCACTGATTACTGCAAGAACACCATTCCACCCCATTCCTGCCTGAAATGACCCCTGGGCATGGCCAACTCAGAAGCCAGCTGGAACGCTGTTCTGGTGCATTCCTGTCCAAAAATAGCCCTGATTAGAAGCAGGAAACCAGCCAGGGAGGCAGTGGGGCCCTTGAATGACCAAGGGGTAAAAGGATTATTGAATGATGATAGGGAAATGGCTGAGAAGCTGAAAGCATTTTTTGCCCCTGTCTTCACTGTGGAAGATGAGAAGTGCTTGCCCACTCCAGAACCACTGATTTCGGTGATGAGAGAAGATGTTCTGTGACTGATAGACAACTTAAAAACTGATAAATCATCAGGCCCAGATGGCATACATCCAATGGTTTGGAAAGAACTCAAATGTGAACTTGTGGATCTCCTGACAAAAATATGTAACCTTTCCTTAAAATCTGCCTCCGTTCCTTAAGGACTGGAAGGTAGCTAATGCCACCCCTATCTTTAAAAAGGGTTCCAGAGGAGATTTGGGAAATTATAGGCCAATCAGTCTGACGTCAATACTGGATAACTTGGTGGAAACCAGGGCTCAATTTCAGCAGGAACGCGCAGGAATGCCGTTCCGGCTGGCCTCCGAGCCTGCCCCGCCCCCTCCCTGCCCGGCCTGAGCTTTTTACACTTAAAGGGAAAGTTCCTGCAGAGAGCCAGCAGGAATAAGCTCCACTGGGTGCTTTCCCTTTAAGAGCAAAAAAAGCCAGCAGGAGAAAGCCCTGCCCAGAGATTAAGCACAGGGGCTAGGCTTTCTGCATTTGGCTTGCCGACGTCGCGTGGCTTTCCCTCCTCCAGTAAGTTCTCTATTCTCTTTTCCCTCTCTCTCTCTCTCTCTCTGCCCCCCCACCTTTCTTTCTTTCTTTCTGTCTTTCTTTCTGTCTTTCTCTCTCTGGCCCCACTTTTCTTTATTCCTTTCTCTTTCCCTCTCTCCCTCCCCCCTTCCTTTCTCTCTCCTCCACCTACCTACCTTCCTTCCTTCCTTTCTCTGTCTACCTTCCTTCCTTCTTCCTTCCTTTCTCTCTCTCCCCTCACCAACCTCTTCCTTCCTTCCTTCCTTCCTTCCTTCCTTCCTTCCTTCCTCTGTCTGTCTACCTTCCTTCATTCCTTCCTTCCGTTCTTTCTGTTTTTATTTAAAAAAATCAAAAAGGGGGGGGGGGGATGTAAAAAAGCAGAGAGCCCAGAAATGCTGGTTTTGACAATATCTTTAATTTTTGAGGATCTCTTTAGTTTTCTCATGGCATCTTCTGCTTAAGAAAAGTAACTTTGAAGCCTGAGTTCATTGTTGTGTCTTGTTGGGAATGGCTTGCAAATATATGTGTGTTTAAAGTCTGTATTAAAGTGGTTTGGGGCTTACTGCCATGTAAGAGAAAACATCTGAAAAAGTAGCTTCATTGTTGTGTGTGTTGTCAGAACACTTGACTGTTGGGGGGCACTTTGGGGGACATCTGCAGAGAAACAGAGTTGTAACTAAAAATGAGCATGGTCAGCTGCACTTTGGAGATTGCCTGTTTTATGACATTTAAAAAAGTGGGCAGAGTTTCTGAAGATGATGATTGTCCCTCTTCTCCTGCCAATGGATTGACATCTGCCTTTAATGGGCCAGCAAAGTTGATGTTCTTAAACATCTTAATAAGAGAGATTTCCGCTTCTGAGGAGTTCCAACGATTGGTGATCTTGTGATGGTAGTGATACTTTTATGTGGTAAAGACCACCTGTTCACAGGATAATTTTACCTGTGGGACAGACTCTGCATGGTAACCACTCCACTGGTACATAATTGCTTGTAAAAAGTATTATAGTGTAATAATTCAGGTGGGTAGCCGTGTTGGTCTGAAGCAGCAGAACAAAGTTGGAGTCCAAAGTTTCATCCAAGGTATAAGCTTTTATGTGCATACACACGTCTGCCATCTGAAGAGGTGTGGGTGGCACATGAAATCTTATACCTTGAATAACATTTTGTACCTTGAATAAAATAGTCCACAAACTACTCCCATCCAGTGCATCCACAAACCTAGAAGAAGAAGAGATTGGATTTATACCCCGCCCTTCACTACCCAAGGGAGTCTCAGAGCGTCTTTCAAACTCCTTTCCCTTCCCCTCCCCACAACAGACACCCTGTGAGGTAGGTGGGGCTGAGAGAACTCTGAGACAACAGCTGGTACAGAGCTATGGCTTGCCCAAGGTCATCCAGCAGGTGCAAGGAGGGAGTGGGGAATCAAACCCGGTTCTCCCAGAATAGAGTCCACGCACTTAACCACTACACCAAACTGGCTCCTAGCGTTGTTCTGCCAGTGAACTAGGGTTGCTAACTCCAGGTTGAGGAAATCCCTGGAGATTTGGGAGTGGAGGGTGCAGTTTAGGGGAAGGAGGGACCTAAGCAAGGCATAATGCCATGGACTCTACTTTCCAAAGCAGCCATTGACCTAATCTCTGTAGTTTGGAGCTCAGTTGTAATTCCAGGAGGTCTCCAGACCCCACCTGTAGGTTGGCAACACTAAAAAATCATATTCAGCATACTAGTTCTGCAGGAAGGCAACCTGATTTCCATGGGAACCTAACCCTTAGGAATTGATTCCAATCCAGTGTGGGAATAATTGTTGGACATAAGATATTGGTTCAGGCAAGGTTTTGTATAGATGGGACAGAAAATGTTTTTATTGGTTTCGTCAAAACTGTTTTGACAACAAGGTAAACAGAATAAGAAGCAAAAGGTGGATGTGGCTGGATGACCACACTTCTGGGAACACTGGGTGTGGCCTAATATGTTAATGAGCTGTGCTGTCAGGGGTGTGGCCTAATATGCGAATGAGTTCCTGCTGGGCTTTTTCTACAAGAACAGCCCTGGTGGAAACTGTTATTAAGGAGAGAATTAGTAGGCACGTTGATGAACAAAAACTACTGAGGCAGACTCAGCATGGGTTCTGTAAGGGAAGATCTTGTCTCAATAACCTGTTAGTGTTCTTTGAGGGAGTGGACAAGGGGGACCCAATAGATGTTGTTTCCCTTGACTTCCAGAAAGTTTTTGATCAAGTTCCTCATCGAAGGCTCCTAAGTAAGCTCAACAGTCATGGGGTAAAAGGACAAGTCCTCTTATGGATCAAAAACTGGTTAATTAATAGGAAACAGAGAGTTAGTATAAATGGACAATTTTCACAGGGTGGTAAGCAGTGGAGTACCGAGGGATCAAGACTCGTTCTGATGCTTTTTAACTTGTTTATTAATGATTTGAAGTTGGAAGTAAGCAGTGAAGTGGCTAAATTTACGGATGACACTTGATTGTTCAGGGTGGTGAGAACCAAGGAGGTGAGAACCAAGGAGGCACTCCAAAGGGATCTGTTGAGGATGGGTGAGTGGGTGTCAACATGGAAAATGGGGTTCAGTGTGGCCAAGTGCAAAGTGATGCATATTGGAGCCAAAAATCGTAACTATAAATACACATTGATGGAGTCCGAACTGGCAGAGACTGACCAAGAGAGAGATCTTGGAGTCGTTGTAGATAACTCACTGAAAATGTCAAAACAGCGTGCGACTGCAATGGAAAAGGCCAACGCTATTCTGGGGAGTATTAGGAAGGGGACTAAAAACAAATCAGCCAGTATCATAACGTCCCTGTATAAATCAATGGTGCAACCTCATTTGGAATACTGTGTGCAATTCTGATCACCACACCTCAGAAAGGATATTATAGCATTGGGAAAAGTGCAGAAAAGGGCAACTAGAATGATAAAAGGGTTGGAACACTTTCCCTATGAAGTAGGGTTAAAGCACTTGGGGCTCTTTAGCTTGGAGAAACAACGACTGAGGGGTGACATGATTGAGGTTAACAAGATTATGCATGGGATACAGTAGGCAGGGCCGGCCCCAGGTTTTTTTTGCACACTAGGCGAGGCTACCTTCTGGCGCCCCCCCCCCCCCCCCCCCATGTGGTACTTGGGTCTCAAACTGCGGAGCTACCAACTTTCCAGTCTGCAGCTCAGTGTCGTAACCTCTGAGCCATCCCAGCCTAAACATAATTCCAGTTATCTCTTGTTCATTGCAATCACCACTTATTATTAATAGGCTAGTTCTGTAATCAGAAAGGTATTTTATATTATACAGACAGTGAAATCGCCCAAACCCACTGAAGGGGAACAGTCCCAGACTCATTTAACAGTTGGACATTTGACTGATTCAGTCTCCCCCCCCCCACAACCCCCCTGTCCATAACAAGTATCTCTGATCCCTGCCAAGCACTTGGAACTAAACTATAAAAGCTGAACAAGCAAAAAGAATATTTCTCACTGATGCTCCTGGTCAAGAAAAACGAAACACGAAGATTCTGTTGCCATATTTTATATTGTTATTAGAATAATACAGCATTTTAATGCCCCCCAGTAGGACTTTCTATGCTCTGCAGTTTGGCAGAGAGCAAACGGATGGGGCATCAGTTCCTTGGCCAGGCTTGATTCCAGATGTGGAAGTCGGGCAGCAGCTGCAGGGGGCCGGGGCCAGTGGGCACAGAGCGATCCCCCTGTCCCGCCCAACCACCGGCAGACTCCTCCCCTCTCCCAGTGCTGCCCGGAACCCCCACGCTCTCTGTGAGGCTGGCTCGGCAGGCAGCCCCTGGAGGAGAGGCAGATGAGCTGGTTGCAAGCCCCGCTCCCAAATGCAGGGGGGAGTTGCAGGGCGAAGACAGGAGGACGCCACCACCTGGGACCGGGCCCCGGTCTTCCACGAGGAAAAGCCACTTTGGACTTCACAGGAAACCTCCCTCCTGCCCCTAGATTCACCAGAGAGGAGCCAGAGCTGGCCGGAGGCTCCCCAGGGGCACGGGGATGGGGTGGGATCTTCCGCTGGCCACATCGGTCCTCTGGTTCACCTACACCTCCACTGCCAATACCCGGCTGGCTGTTCTCAGGGCGCCTTTCGGCTGGCCAGCCACCGGCGCCACTTGAGAAAGTGGGGGGGGGAGAGGCAGGAGCGCATGCGCACCTTCCTCACTGAGACCCGGCTATTCCCTTTGGGGGGGGGGCGCCACCGCTGCTTCTCTTGCAACATTATGCCCACCAATACTTTTGACTTCTCTCAAAGAGGCAGCGGGGGGGGGGGGGGGAGTTGGACAGCTGGCCAGTTCTGCGCCCACCACTGCCGCTCTGATACAGGAGGTTTGGGACAGGGGGGCACTACCGCTCCTTCTCTTCCTCACACACCTCCTCCTCTGACACTTTCAATGGGCTCGGCTGGTAGGTGCTGTGGGGCAGGCCGGTCACTTCTCTTAAAGGGGCGCGGAGCACAGGAGGGTGTCAGGCAGAAGGCCAGTTCAGCACTCACCACCAGGGGCCGCCCTAGGCAGAAGTCTAGTCTGCGTAGTGAACGGGCCGGCCCTGACAGTAGGTAGAGAAAGAAGTCCTTTTCTCCCTTTCTCACAATGCAAGAACTCATGGGCACTCCATGAAATTGCTGAGCAGTCGGGTTAGAACAGATAAAAGAAAGTACTTCTTCACACAGAGAGTGATTAACATATGGAATTCACTGCCACAGGAAAGGTGGTGGCTACAAGCATGGACGGCTTCAAGAGGGAATTAGATAAACATATGGAACAGAGGTCCATCAGTGGCTATCAGCCACAAGATATAGATAGGAGCTCTCGGTCTGGGACAAGTGATGCACTGTATTCTTGGTGCTTGGGGGGGGCAACAGTGGGAGGGCTTCTGGTGTCCTGGCCCCACTGCTGGACCTCCTGATGGCAGCTGATATTTTTGGCCACTGTGTGACAGAGTGTTGGACTGGATGGGCCATTGGCCTGATCCAACATTGGCTTTTCTTATGTTCTTATGACTAGCAAATTAATTAACTAATTTAAACAAGTGCCATTACAATAGTAAATAATATAAATAACATAATTAACTAAACAAAACCAGCTGAATATAAAGCTGAATAGAAATATCTTTGCACGTTCCTAATAACTTGTTTTATCCCTTGGTTTAATTTTTCTGATTCATTGGGAAATATAATGCTTTTACAGGGGTTAATATCATGATATTAGACCAGGGGTGGCCAACCTTGCTTAACGCAAGAGCCACATAGAATAAACGTCAGATGTCTGAGAGCCGCCAGACAGGAACAAATATCACACACGTTTTTATTTTTAAAAATATGCAAATTTGCTTTTTATTAACGTTAAATGGGACTGCCAAAAATAAAAACAAATGAGGAAAACCAGTTATTGATAATGATATTACTTGTTTGCTAATGATATTGAGAGAGATGGAAAGAAAGAATTAAAGAAGTGGAAAGAAAGAGAGAGAGAGAAACTAGGAAAGCAAATAGATGGGAGGGAGGAGGGAAGGAAGGAAGGAAGGAAGGAAGGGAGGAAGGGAGAAAGAGAGAAAAAGCATGCCTCCCCTTTGCTTCCCCAGCTGCCCTGCCAGGAGCCGCACAATATATGTGAAAGAGCCGCATGTGGCTCCCGAGCCACAGGTTGGCCACCCCTGTATTAGACCCACATTTATTTTATCTGTAGCCCACCTTTCTCACTGAGACTCAAGGTGGATTGCACTGTATAAAACAATGCAATAAAAAGCATGATGGTATGAGATATCTAATAAACAGTGTAATAAGACTAGGATTACAAAAAATAGTAAAAAAATTATCCGGTCTGATCAGTTAGAAGCAATGAAAAAAGTATCAGATATGTCAATGTGGAGAGTAGATCTGAAGAATTAGAAGAAGGAGAAGAGAAGAGATTGGATTTATACCCCGCCCTTCACTCAGAGTCTCAGAGCGGCTTACAAACTCCTTTCCTTTCCGCTCCCCACAACAGACACCCTGTGAGGTAGACAAGGCTGAGAGAGCTCTCTCTGCAGCAGAGATCATCTCCTCAGCGGCCATGGATTGTCCATTGTTCACCAGGTACCTCTGGAGTCTCCTGGTGGCTTTGCTAGATAGCAGAATCTATTAGACAGGAGAGCCTGTTGTGTATATAGGAAGCTGGAATAAAGAGAGAAATGCATAGTCAACTGTATGATGATCCTGGATAACTACTTATGACTGAAAGATGGGATATGATGCAAAGAGAGACAAAATTAAGCATCTTTGCGTCCCTTTGATTTCAAGGGGAGACAGGTCATATGCTTAACTGTCTCTCACTGAAATCAATTAGACTTTCAAGCGCCTCACCTCGACTGCAGTGCTCTTAAGTTGAAATCAGAAAACCAAATCAGTTCTCTTGTTCACTTAACACACGATCTACCTCCTTGCTGCCAGCTTCTCCCTCTTTAATTTCTTGGAGCTAGGCTGCTGCTTTACATACAGCTTGGGATTTGTGTGCATAGATTTTTAATGTGTACAGAATCTGTACCCAATATAGGATTTAAACGCCAGCTGCCCCTAATTTGAGAGAGACAGTGCTGTCTGCCGCTTCATCTGGGAACGGAATCTAGTGGCTGCTGGCATGTATAGAATTTTGAAACTGGGCTGGTTTTGAAAGTGAGATGTTAACATGACATCTGTGAAGCACATCTGTGTTGAAGTGAGCATTGCAAAATGTCTTTGGCAGGGTGTGCTGCTAGACCTCATGGAAATGGCATCCAACTTGCTCACTGCTAATAAGATTAAGGGTTCCACGAGTTCCAGGAGGCACTAAAGGAAGCAATTTGGAGGACACCAGCAGAGAACTGCTGCGGCCATTTTGAATTCAGCTGTAGTGAGAGTTTGTTCTGCACTTCAGTCATCTTGGGTATCGTTTTACAAAGTTTGCCACAGCCAGTACCACAGTAGGAAGTTCTTCTTTGTGCGAGTCTTAAAGTTATGCAAGTGTACCTATTTTTCTACCATTAAATGTTCAAAGTTACACCCAGTTCCCCAGTCCCTTCAGTGGAAAGTGCTATCAAGTTGCAGCTGACTTACGGTGACCCTGTAGCCATCCTGGACTTCCTTAGTCGTCTCCCATCCACGTACTAACCTGGGACCATCAAGCTTAGCTTCCAAGATCTAATGAGATCAGACTAGGCTGCGCCATCTAGATCAGGGCCCAATCCTTTTACTTGGCCCTAATTCAGAACCAGGGGTAATTTTGTAGAAAAAGAGGTGCAGGAGCTCATTAGCATAACTCATTAGCTTAACTCATTTTCATATGCCACACCCCCTAACATACCAGAAGTGTGTCAGAAGGCAACACCCACCCCTCAGGCTCCACTCCACAGGTGAGTGAAACTGACCTGCTCTTCCTCCATTCCCTTCCCCATCCAATACTTTATGCAATAAAAATAAGCGTAAAGAACACACCCTTATCCTCTTCCTGCTCCCTTGAAGCTATCAGGTTTCAAGTAGACTTGAGATACCCAGGACACGTGCACCACCCATCCCTTTCCCTTCCCCTCCCCACAACAAGACACCCTGTGAGGTAGGTGGGGCTGAGAGAGGTCTTTTGAGAACTGCTCATGAGAACAGCTCTGAGAGAACTTGTGACTGGCCCAAGGTCACACCAGCAGCTGCATGTGGAAGAGGAGTGGGGAATCAAACCCGGTTCTCCCAGATTAGAGTCCAACTCCTGACCACTACACCAAACTGATGGGGTGGAAGCTGCTGAAGGGTTGGTGAAATTTCTCCAGTACTTATGTGCCAAGTGCCCAGATAAAAAATGGTATACTTAGAAAATTTATGTGCCACCTTGAGCAAGTCTCTGGAAAAGCAGCACACAGTCATAAAAGGAACAATGATAAAATTATCAATATTAAAACAAAACATTAAAAACAATAAAGACCCTAGCAGGGCTTTCCCCGGGGCGCTGCGCCTCTGCACTGCTCGGGGAAGCCGAGGAGGGGGCGGGGCTTGGTCATGTGCCCGCCCCCTGGGCTCCTCACTCCCGGAGCTGCACTCCTGTGCGCTCCCGCTCCAACGGACCCCTGTTCAGAACTAGAAGAAGAGATTGGATTTATATCCTGCCCTTCACTCACTTGGAGTCTCAGAGCGGCTTACAAACTCCTTTCCCTTCCCCTCCCCACAACAGACACCCCGTGAGGTAGGAACTGAGAAGAGGCCTTTGAAAGGGGGCTACAGCAAGAACGCACTCTCACCCTAATCCTTTCCTGAGAGTTCTGTCAAGTTTCAAAAAGAGTCTGAGCCTGAGCTGAGCCTCCCGTAGGAAGATTCTGAAATTAATGTAGTTACTGAAAGTGAAAAAGAAGGCTCAGGCACCTAATGGAGAAGGTGTGCTCGTTAGTCCAGGAGGCCATTCGTGGGCCCTGCTTTTTAACAATGTTTTATGGCGGGCCATAATCTACTGTAGTGCTTTATTATGTCGAATACAACAGAAGTGTAAACAGGACTAATGAGAAATTAAAATCAATTGCATTCTTCTCTCGACAGCAATAGCAGTTTGTCGGTAATTACTTGTTTGTTGTCTTCATTGCGGATCTCAATAACTGCAAGGTTGTTGATGCTCCAAGAGAGAAAATGAAATTATATTTTCAATTTACTCTGTACAGAGACAAATTGCCAAGAAGAAAAAAGCCGGCTTTATTGGCCCTTGGATGGTGAAGCTGCAAGAGCCCAGGAGGGAAGTCTCTTCCACATCAGTCAGGGAGCTCTATGCTTTGGTTCTTCATGTCTTAAATGGGGAAAGGCAATGGGCTATCTATAGCCAGATGTCTGTGCTCTCCACCTTAGCACTGGCTGGCTAGCTGAAGAAGGCTGGATGTCACTATGCATTGCGAGAGAGAGAATGAGGGAGTGAGGCGATGAGATGAGAGACGAGAGCCTTGTGCCTCTCAGATGCCAGCCCTTATCTGCTTACAACTATGGTATATGCCTAGAAGTGGCTTCGACCTTGCCACCTTATTTTCATGACCTCAGACCACTCCATGGAAACCCTACTGGCTCTGTTGCAGCATGACAAAAAGTGAAGGGGAAAAAAAGGGGGGGGGGGACAACCCAAAAAGTAGCCGTGATCTGAGAGGGTCAAGCTAACAAGTAAATTATTATAGAAGAAGAAGAAGAAGAGATTGGATTTATACCCCGCCCTTCACTCACTTGGAGTCTCAGAGCGGCTTATGAACTCCTTTCCCTTCCCCTCCCCACAACAGACACCCGTGAAGTAGGTGGGGCTGAGAGAGCTCTTTCCCAAGCTGTCCTTGAGAGAACAGCTGGTACAGAGCTATGGCTTGCCCAAGGTCATCCAGCCAGGTGCAAGTGGAGGAGTGGGGAATCAAACCTGGTTCTCCCAGATTAGAGTCTGCACACTTAACCATTACACCAAACTGGCCTAATACAAATATGTATACAAAACTAAAACATAATCAGGTTAAAAGAAACAGTCTAAATATCAGACTCTTAAAGCTTATTTCATTCAGAACTGTTTGTAATACATATCAAACTGATGGATAAAACTTTTGATCTAAGGACCATACGTGTTTCAGCCCCTATGGGCCTTCTTCAGTGTTCAGTATTCCGTATTTTACAATGACACACATCCATAAATACATGCATAAAGAATATTGTATATACACATATGTGACCAGGTGTTGCTTTCTGAAATTGTTGGGGAAAAGGGGAAAGAAAAAAGGCCAGATTATTATACATTAACTGTATATAGTAAACATACGTAATAATACAATTTTTTTTAAAAATAAGAAATTTTTACTGAGGTTACCTTAAATGCTGTGTAGTTGCTACAAATTTGTATGATGGGCCTGAATAGTAGCATTACAAATTCTCCAACTTATTCTAGACAAAAATAGAAATATAATTATTAAAGTTTTAAACTAGTTAAATTCTGGAATAATTTAGCCTGGAAAATATTTAAATTAGACAACAAACCTGGTACCAAATGTCCTATTTGTCAAGATGTGCATCACTTCCATCAAGGGTATTTATTTGTTTGTTTGTTTGTTTGTTTGTTCGATTTATAGGCAGTCTCCCCGCTATTGCAGGCCCAGAGCGGCTTACAGACTTGGCAAGCCAAGATTCATAAATACAATAACAATTAAAATAACTTATAATCTTAAAACATGCATAATTTACAGTAATAATAATAATTTAAATAAAGTGCTCAGTATAATAGATGGTGTACCATATACCCCCAACGTTATCAGGCCCCAGAGCCGAATGGTAATTTCTGGCCGCTCCTTGATGATCATAAAATGGAGGGGGAGAAGAAGAGGCAGCGGCCCCTATTCATAAGCCTGGTGGAAGAGCTCTGTCTTGCAGGCCCTGCGGAATTGCATCAGGACCCACAGGGCCCTGATCTCCTCCAGGAGCTCATTCCACCAGTAAGGGGCCACCACCAAAAAGGTTCTCCCCTAGTGGCAGCGAGCCTAGCTTCTCTGGGGCCAGGTTTAACTAGGCAGTGTTGGGCCCCAGACCTTAGTGCTCTCTGGGGTGTATATGGGGAAAGGCGGTCCCTCAGGTAGGTCGGACCCAGGCCATTTAGGGCTTTAAAGGCTAGCACCAGCACCTTGTAGTGAATTCAGTACACTATTGGCAGCCAGTGCAGTGCTGCCAGCACCGGTCGGATGTGCTCCCATCTAGGGAAACATGTCAGCAACCTCGCTATGGCATTCTGCACCAGCTGCAGCCTCTGGATTTGCGACAAGGGCAGCCCCATGTAGAGAGCATTACAATAGTCTAGCCCTGAGGTGACTGTTGCATGGATCACCGTAGCCAGGTCAGCACGGTCCAGGAAGGGAACCAACTGCCTTGCCAGCCTCAGATGATAAAAGGCCGACTTGGCAGTGGCTGCTACCTGGGCCTTCATAGTCAGGGAGGGATCCAGGAGCACTCCCAAACTCCTAACCACTGGCGCAGGCACCAATGGCACCCTGTCGAAGGCCGGGAGTGGGAGCCTCGACCATGGGTCGCCCCGGCTCAGACACAGGATCTTCGTCTTCACTGGGTTCAGCTTCAACCTATTCAGCCTGAGCCATCCAGCCACAGTGTGCAATGCCCGGTCTAGATCGTCCGGTCCAGAGGCAGACCAGCCACCCAACATCAGATAGAGCTGGGTGTCATCAGTGTACTGATGACAACCCAGCCCCGCCCTCCGGACGATCTGGGCAAGGGGGCGCATATAGAAGTTAAAGAGCATCGGGGACAGAACAGCCCCCTGAGGCACTCTGCATTCAAGCGGGTACCTCTGGGACAGCTGCTCCCCTAGCACCACCCTTTGTCCCTGACCCTGGAGAAAGGAAGTGAGCCACTGTAAAGCAAGCCCCTGTATCCCCATGTCAGCAAGGCAGCAGGTCAGCAGCTGGTGGTCGACCAAGTCAAACGCTGCCAACAGGTCAAGCAGCAGCAATACTGCCACACTGCCCCAATCCAGATGTCTCCGGAGGTCATCAGTAAGGGCCACCAGAGCTGTCTCAGTCCCGAACCGCGGGTGAAAGCCTGACTGGAAGGGATCTAGCACAGAAGTGTTATCCAGGAAGCTCTGCAACTGTATCCCCACCGCTCTCTCTATTAATTTGCCCAAATAAGGCAAATTGGAAACCGGCCGATAGTTGGCCAATTCAAAAGATTTTTTTTTCCAAAAAGGGCAGACCATCGCTTCCTTGAGTGCACTCGGGAACTGCCCCTCCAAGAGGGACAGATTGATAATCTCCCTCAGTGCACCTTGAAACCCCTCATGGCCAGTTTTAGTAAGCCAGGAAAGGCACAGATCAAGGCTGCATGTGGTTGGGCATACGGTAACGAGTAACCTGTCAACTTCTTCAAGGCTGAGCGGGCCAAAGGAATCCAAACCTGGCACCATCGACTTGCAAGGGGCCTCAAGTTCACTTATTGTATCAACCATGGTTGGGAGGTCGTGGCGGAGGGCCAAGACTTTATCCGCAAAATAGCTCACAAAAGCCTCGCAGCCATTCTCTAATTCCCTACTATTTGATTTGCCCTGTGGCAATGTTGTTATAGACCGAATTGTTCTAAATAATTGTGCCGGGCGTGAGTGAGTGGATGCAATCTCAGCCGCATAGTACTCCTTCTTGGCAGCCTTGACTGCCATCCCATAGGCCTTCATAAATGTCCTATAAGATGCTCTTGTAGCTTCATTGCGAGCGCGTCGCCACCGTCTCTCTAATCGTCTGAGCTCCCGTTTCATGAGCCGTAACCCCTGGGTAAACCAGGGGGCAAGCCTAGTACGGGGGTGCAGAGGGCACCTGGGAGCGATCTCGTCGATGGCTGTGGAGAGTCGGCTATGCCAATCCTCCACCAGCTCATCCAATGAGCCACCAGGGGGCCTTGGATCCCCCAAAGCTGACAGAAGCCACCCAGGGTCCATCATGCTCCGGGGGTGAGCTAAAATATGCCCGCCACCTAAACAGGGTTGGAGTGGAATGCTCAAACGAGCCCTCAGAGCATAATGGTCAAACCATGGTACTGCCGAAGCAGTAATCCGGTCTACTGTTACCCCTGCCGCAAAGATCAGATCAAAAGTGTGTCCAGCCTGGTGACTGGGGGTTGTTATAAACTGGGAGAGTCCCATTGCCACCATAAATGACGTCAGGTCCACCGCCTGAACAGAAGCAGCAGCATCGGCATGGACGTTGAAATCACCCAGGACTATCAGCCTTGGGTGTTCCAGTGCCCAGCCTGCTACGGCCTCCATCAGGGCTGGTAGGCTCTTGGCCGGTGTGTTAGGTGGTCGGTACACCAGCCAGATCGCCACACTCTCCCCGGCCTCCAACACCAGGCCGACACACTCAAAGCCCATGATCTTCCGCGTCGGGAGCGCCCTGAAGGAGGAAGCCTCTCAAATGAGGTATAGAGCCAGACAGCAAAAGGGTAATAGTCAAGTAACAAACTACAAACATTACATCCTTATATAGTAGAACCCAGGAATGATGCAATCACACACATACATTGCACAATGCTATTACCAAGAATGGGATTACAAGGTGGGGGGGGGTGAAGAGGAGAGGGGGAGAGAACTAGATGGAGGTGGGGGGAGGAAAAAAAACACATGGTCAGCAACAGAACGACAGGTATACATTTCTTTTTCAAAGGCAGCAAGTCCAATCCACTTCTTCATTTAGTCCTTGAGGAGTTAATGTCTGGAGATGATGTATCCAAAATAACTCTCATCTCTGGAGAAGTTTGAGCATGTTTGAATTTGTAGTCTGAATTGTTTCTATAATCCAGACTTTCAGCTGTTTATCAGTATGTCCCAAGTCCAGATAGTGGCTGAGGACAGACTGGTAGTCTGCCGTGCCTCCGTGGCACGGCAGACTAAGGCGGGGGGAATTTCCCCTGTGGCGCGGCATTCGCACGCCGCCGGAAGGAAGCCGCCCGCAGCGTTCAGACTGCAGGCGGCTTCCTACAGCGGCGGGCGGATGCCACGCGGCTCCCCCTCCCGGCGCGCGTTCACGCCCGCTCCGGCGGGTGGAACACGCGCCGCAGTAGCCAAGCACCACTTTGAAGTGGTGCTCGGCTGCTGCGGGAGGAGTGCGGCGCCGGATGCGATGTGTCCGGGCCGCCTCCTCGGGGCAGATGCGGCCGTCTGAACACTTGTCAGTCACTGGCTGAGGACCGACTGGCAGTCTCGGCCGTCTTTTGAAGCAGAGGCAGAGCGGCCGAGACTGCCAGTCGGTCCTCAGCCAGTGACTGACAAGTGGAGCATTCCTTTTCTTTAATTCGTCCTTGTGAAAAAAATGTATGTGGGGTTAACATTCAAAACCAGTGAAAGTATGAATTGGTGAACATGGGAGTTGTATCAGATTAAAGAAAAGGAATTAGCATGATTCTTACATGGAGACAATATCGACTCCTTTGGGTGGTTTGAGAAGATGGCAATGGTATGTGCCGGTGGGGGGGGGGGGGGCTGAAGCCACTTCTCCTTGTCTGCCATGGTCATAAGCAGAAAAGGGTAAGTGTGCATCTGTCATGATGCACCTATGCGGTTCTCCAACAGACACAAGGGTTTTGTAACATGGCGATTGGCCCTGTGTTTGTGTGCAAGAGCTAGTGAGTGAGTGGGAACTCGTAACAATGGGGAAATGCTGAAATAAAAATCCATATTCAGCCATGAGGCTTAGTAGGTAGCTCTACAAACAAGAACCCTGCCATAAAATATTATCAATGCTAGTAATAAAACACTAAATCTGTACTGTATTTTCTCCTTTTCTGCGCTGTATGGAAGAAACAGTGTTTTCTGGCTTTTCAAAGGTGTATCTCCAGTAGAATTCCTCCCAGAGATGGGTGGTGAATTTACCTTCTTTTCCCAGGAAACTGATTATTAGCAGACTAACTGATTAGCGACTGCTCATTAGAAGAGTTTCTTAAGGCATACTGGGCACAACAGTTGTAAATACACAGTGCGGTTGTTTTTTTACTGGCAAGATTAGCCTTGCAATTTCCCCTTCCCCCAAACTGCACAGCTGTATTTAGCGACTTGAAATTATTTTTGCACCCTTCTAACTTGCATGCAATGAAACAAATTGTCCATAGAAATCTCTTGTTGGGGGATTGGTGAAGAGATGTGTCTATGTCGTTGTTTGTTTAGGGAATTGTGTTATTGTGATGTCTTTGTTGTTGAAAAAGATTAGTAATGCACGACATGAGCGCTTGAGCCAAAATGGGAGCCTGCGTTTTGGTAAACATTTCCCCACCTCATGAAATCTGTCTCAGCTTTTTGCCAGTTTCCCCACCCCTCTTCAGAGGCGATGAGCCATAGAGGTTTTGTACTCAGCAGGACAGAGAGACAACCGGTTTCCTTCGGAAGGTGCTGTCCATGGTATCAAAGAGAACACTGCTTTTGTAACATAGTGCCCCCCCCCCCAATACATTAGAGCAGAAGAATCGAACTCATTTGTTACAAGGGCCAGATCTGACACAAAGGTCACTTTGTCAGGCCAAGCCACGTGTGCCATAAAATGTAATGCCAGGTACGGGAGATACGACTTTTCTAAAGGACACATACAAACCCAGCTGATGATATCATTTTTTTTTTTACTGAAAATGCAAACATGCTTAAAAAATTACCACTCCTACATAATTTCCTTAAAGTATCTCCCTGATGCCCACCTGCCCACTTCCACTGCCCATTACTCAGTAGCACTGGGACAATATGCAGGGGCATTAAGCACAGCCTCTCTCATCTAGCAATAAAGGTCGCTTGTGGGCTGGGTAAGAGCCCTGGACGGGCTGGTACCAGCCAGGGGGCCATACGTTTGACACCTCTGCATTAGAGCCATGGGCCCCATGGTGCCCACCAACATCTTTTTGGTTGCCTGCCAAGTGTTTTTAGAAAGTGAGTGGGGCCAGGTGGAGCTTATGCCCAGCAGGGCCATTGGAGATCTGATTGGCTCTGTTTGAGAGTCCACAGAGTCAATCAACAGCAAGTGTCCTTAATTAGGAAAGCTTTATTGAGGAAGGTCTGAGATGGTCATCTGCACTTCTTCTGTTAGTAATGGGAGGCACCCGCGGATCGGATGTAATTATACAATATTCAAAGGGGACCCTGTATAGTAATAGATCCAATCAGGGAGAGGAGAGAAAAGGCATGTAAAATACTGGCTTTTTGTTCCCAGAGTATAGGCAGGAAGGTATAGAGCCAGACAGCAAAAGATACAACAGGTGGCACATCAAGCCTTCCAAGTTCGGAAGAGCAGGCAGAGTGATAAGCATGCCATGAGAACAAACGAGTAAAACATTCCATTGAAATGAGGCTCAACCCTGGTGAACCTACCTCCCAGGTGGGGGATGGCAGCATTATTTTTTAAAAGTTGCTTCAGCAACATCTGCCACCACAGCACAAGAGTCTTCACTGTGTGTATGCAAGAAAATGTTTTTAAAAAAATATGCAGGGGTCCGTTGGAGCGGGAGCACACAGGAGCGCAGCTCCGGGAGTGAGGAGCCCAGGGGGCGGGCACATGACCAAGCCCCGCCCCCTCCTCAGCTTCCCCGAGCAGTGCAGAGGCGCAGCGACCCGAGGAAAGCCCTGCTGGGCTTTATTGTTTTTAATGTTTTGTTTTAATATCGATAATTTTATCATTGTTCCTTTTATGACTGTGTGCTGCTTTTCCAGAGACTTGCTCAAGGTGGCATATAAATTTTCTAAGTATACCATTTTTTATCTGGGCACATGGCACGTAAGTACTGGAGAAATTTCACCAACCCTTCAGCAGCTTCCACCCCATCAGTTTGGTGTAGTGGTCAGGAGCTGGACTCTAATCTGGGAGAACCGGGTTTGATTCCCCACTCCTCCACATGCAGCTGCTGGTGTGACCTTGGGCCAGTCACAAGTTCTCTCAGAGCTGTTCTCTCATGAGCAGTTCTCAAAAGACCTCTCTCAGCCCCACCTACCTCACAGGGTGACTTGTTGTGGGGAGGGGAAGGGGAAGGGATGGGTGGTGCACATGTCCTGGGTATCTCAAGTCGACTTGAAACCTGGTGGTTTCAAGGGAGCAGGAAGAGAATGAGGGTGTGTTCTTTACGCTTATTTTTATTGCACAAAGTATTGGCTGGGGAAGGGAATGGAGGAAAAGCAGGTCAGTTTCACTCGCCTGTGGAGTGGAGCCTGAGGGGTGGGCGTTGCCTTCTGACACACTTCCGGTATGTTAGGGGGTGTGGCATATGCAAATGAGTTATGCAAATGAGTTATGCTAATGAGCTCCTGCAACTCTTTTTCTACCAAATGACCCCTGAAAATATGTTCATTCTAAAGGCATCTTCTTAAACAGAGCGTCTGCCTGCAATGTTGAAAAGTTACATATTAATCTCACTCCCTCACATTTTGTAGTTGGCATTGCCTCCTGCAGCAGCTGTTTTTGTGGTTGTGCTCACCACCCTGTGTCAAACTTCTGAAGGTGCCTGCAGGCTAGGTATGAGCCAGGGGTGGAGTGTGTGTGCAGTCATGTTAGAGGAACAGTGTATAATTCTTAATCAGTTGCATGTTATGTTCTGTGCTCTTTGTTTCTAACAGAGCGTTCTGTAGAAAAGAGAATCCATAAAACATCAGTTTGGGGTGTGTGTTTTTTGTCCTAGAGCAGCACAGAATAAAACTGAGTAGTTAACTGGTTAGCAGGAGTTTGAGTGAGAAATGCAGTGACTTGGACTTTGGAAATGGAAGTTATTAAATTGGTTTAAAAAGTAGAATGTCATAAAATCATAGAATCATAGAGTTGGAAGGGGTCTCCAGGGTCATCTAGTCCAATCCCCTGAACAGTGCAGGAAATTCACAAGTACCTCCCTCCCACACACCCAGTGACCCCTGCTCCATGCCCATAAGATGGCAAAAAACCAAAAAAACCCTCCAGGATCCCCGGCCAAACTGGCCTGGAGAAAAATTGCTTCCTGAACTCAAATGGCAATTGGCATTTCCCTGGACATGTAAGAAAGGGCTAATGAGAACTAAGCACTGAAACAACCCTTCCTGGCCTCCCTCTCATGATCTGCCTAAGTTCACAGAATCAGCATTGCTGTCAGATGGCCATCGAGCCTGTGCTTAAAAACCTCCAAAGAAGGAGACACACCATCTCCTGAGGAAGCCTGTTCCACTGAGGAACTGCTCTAACTGTCAGAAAGTTCTTCCTAACGTTGAGCCAAAACCCCTTTTGATTTAATTTCAACCTGTTGGTTCTGGTCTGACCTTCTGGGGCAACAGAAAACAACTCCACACCATCCTCTATATGACAGCTATTGTAGCTGTCATATAGCTGACAGCTCTCAGTCGTCTCCTCTCCAGACTAAACATACCCAGGTCCTTTCCTCATAGGACTTGGTCTCCAGACCCCTCACCATCTTCGTTGCCCTCCTCTGGACACGTTCCAGCTTGTCTAGATCCTTCTTAAATTGTGGTGCCCAAAACTGAACACAAAACTCAAGGTGAGGTCTGACCAGAGCAGAGTAAAGTGTGATCTGGACACGATTCTTCTGTTGATACAGCCCAAAATGGCTGAAAGGGAAAGGAAACTACAGGAACCTTTGACTGGAATCCTTTTTCTCCTATTCCTTAAGTGTTTCCTGGGTGAACACTGAAGACTGATGTTATAGCTGTTTATTCATTCAACCTTATTCTGAATGGACATTTGTGCTGTTATTTTGGATTAGATATTTTGAGACTATAAAATATTCTTGTTGTATAAATGCTACCTTTTTGAAGATTTTTGGTGAACCATTTCGTACACAGCCTTGAAGGAGACAGCAGGTATTTCTTCAGAATCTAAATGAAGAAGGGGGAGGGGGAGATTGGATGTATAGTTTGTTGCCCTGCAAGGCGCTTATGTGCTCTTATAGACATAAAGTCTGTAAGTGTTAACACTGGACTGTGTTGTTGAATGTGTAAAAGGGAATGAGATGCAGTTGACCAGATCTCATGATGCCAGCTGTACACACATGCCAGCCGAGGCCTGAGACGATATGCCAGTGGTTCCCGAGGTAACCAGCTCCCAGAGACTTCCCTTAACCCAGCTACTTACACAGAAATGGCCACCCGCCATTGTGGCCTGAACATGTGCTTTCAGACACCATTAGCCATGTTCTTCTTCTCCTTGTCACAGGCAAACCACCCCCCCCCAACATTCCTTGCTTCAGAGCAATAAAAAGGACTATTTCCTCTGTTGACATAGACAATGGACTTGGCCAGAGACATTAAGCTCTTCACCAACACAATGATGCTAGCCGATGAAGTCAATTCCAGCCCCCCAGGCATCTCTGTCACAACCAGGTAGTGTGTAACATTGCCCAACCCCTTAAGCCCCCTCCTCCAGTAGACAGGACTTTTGGGGCGGACCAGAACGGGTGGTCTCAGGGGAGGTGTCCGGCCAAGCCCTCCCCCAGAGCCCCCTAATAAAAGAGGGCACCCAGCAACTTGCTCGCTCTCTTGCTTCGACTACCTCTGACCCTACCCTACCCTACCTCCATGGCTCTTGGTTGCACAGCCAGTCTCCACATGTGCTGCAGGTTCAGGACACGTGACCCTAATTCCTTCCTAGCCTCCCCTTATTTTTCCCGTGGGAACACAACATCTCTCTGGACAGGTAATTATTGCCCTCGACAGATACCAACGATCAGGGGTCATTTCGTAGAAAAAGAGGTGCAGGAGCTCATTAGCATAACTCATTAGCATAACTTATTTGCATATGCTACACCACCTGACATCACCGGAAGTATGTCAGAAGGCGCGCGCGCGAGAGAGAGAGAGCTGGTAGAGAGGGGACAGCTACTAATCCAAGCCTCAGAAATACCACTATTCTGGGAGGATAGCTTCAGTGGTGGCTGAAGCCTTCAGAAGGCTGGTCGGAGGAACAAGGACCGTTCCAGGGGACGGGGTCATTTTGCTGCAGCCGTGACACAAGCAGGCATTCCTCCATGGGGAGGGGGGCTGGCACCAACTCTCGGAGCTGCGCTCCCCCAAGCTCCTGCTGGAAATGACCCCTGCCAACGATATCCCTGCTCATGCAATTGTCTCATATGCCATCTGATTTCCTAGGATCTGTATAAGTGTGTGTATGCATCTGTGTTGTTTGACTGAGAAATAATTCTTTCAGTAAAGAAACTACTTTATTACCGAGACTAGCCTCCTTGCTTATTTCCTGGTTTGTCTGGAAGAGGCGGGAACTCTGTATAAATTGGTGGTGACCCATTTTGCCTATTGCCAATTAATTAATAATCTATAATTCCCCAGTATTAACAAGAAAACAAGGCAATTTGGCTAACAACCTTGCCTTTCAATCGGAGTCTCAGAGCAACTTATTTTATTTATTTATTTATTTATTTATACCCTGACCTACCCCAGCAATGGTCTCAGGGCAGCTTACAATCTCCTTCCCTTTCCCTCCCCACAACACACACCCTGTGAGATAGGTGGGGCTGAGAGAGCTCTTTGAGAACGGCTCTTGAGATAACAGCTCTGAAAGAACTGTGCCTTGCCCAATGTCACCCAGCAGCTGTATGCGGAGCAATGGGAAATCAAACCCACTTTTCCCAGATTAGAGTCTGTGCTCCTAACCACTACACCAAACGTTCTAGGCTCTGTACCAGCATGCTCTCCTGAGGGATCATGGATCTGGATGTGGTTTTTAATATGGTGATCTTTAAATGCAGTGATTTGACAATTGCAGATGAAGAAACATTTTAAACACACACACACTCACACACAATTATTGGGGTAAATTTAAAAAAATTCAGTACTATATGGACTCAGCACTGGAATGTGCTACTGCAGGCTATAGATAGTAGGCTGTAAAATAAGCTAAATTTAATATCACTGTCAAGACATGCTTATTCCTTTGCACCTACATCTACTGACATCCCTAATGGCATACATCCGAGAGTTCTGAAAGGACTCAAATGTGAACTTGTGGATCTCCTGACAAAAATATATAATCTTTCCTTAAAATCTGCCTCCATTCCTGAGGACTGGAAGGTAGCGAATGTCACTCCCATCTTTAAAAAGGGTTCCAGGGAAGATCTGGGAAATTACAGGCCCGTCAGTCTGATGTCGATACCGGGTAAGTTGGTGGAAACTGTTATTTAGGAAAACATTAGTAGGCACAGTGGCGAACAAAATCTCTTGGGGAAGACTCAGCATGGGTTCTGTAGGGGAAGATGTTGTCTCACTAACCTGTTAGTGTTCTTTGAGGGAGTGAACAAACATGTGGACAAGGGGGACCCAGTAAATGTTGTTTCCCTTGACTTCCAGAAAGCTTTTGATAAAGTTCCTCATCAAAGGCTCCTAAGTAAGCTCAATAGTCATGGGATAAAAGGACAAGTCTTTTTGTGGATCAAAAACAGGCTTATTAAAAGGAAACAGAGAGTGAGTATAAATGGGCAATTTTCTCAGTGGAGGGAGGTAAGCAAAGGGGTACCACAGGGATCAGTACTCGGTCCGATGCTTTTTAACTCATTTATTAATTATTTGTAGTTGGGAGTAAGCAGCGAAGTGGCTAAATTTGCAGATGACACAAAAGATATTATAGCATTGGAAAAAGTGCAGCAAAGGGCATCTAGAATGATAAAGGGGTTGGAAGACTTTCCCTATGAAGAAAGGTTGAAGCGCTTGGGGCTCTTTAGCTTGGAGAAACGACGGCTGAGGGGTGACATGATCGAGGTTTATAAGATTATGCATGGGATAAAGCAGGTAGAGAAAGAAGTCCTTTTCTCCCTTTCTCACAATACAAGAACTCGTGGGCACTCCATGAAATTGCTGAGCAGTCGGGTTAGAACAGATAAAAGGGAGTCCTTCTTCACCCAAAGAGTGATTAACACGTGGAATTCACTGCCACAGGAGGTGATGGCAGTACAAGCATGGACAGCTTCAAGAGGGAATTAGATAAACTTATGGAGCAGAGGTCCATCAGTGGCTATTAGCCACAAGGTATAGATAGGAACTCTCAGTCTGAGGCAAGTGATGCTCTGTATTCTTGGTGCTTGGAGGGGGGGGGCAACAGTGGGAGGGTTTCTAGTGTCCTGGCCCCTCTGCTGGACCTCCTGAGAACACCTGGTATTTTTGGCCACTGCATGACAGAGTGTTGGACTGGATGGGCCATTGGCTCAACATTCAACATTGGCTTCTCTTATGTTCTTATATATACAAAGAGGCCTGCTGTCCCCTGAAATGAATTCCAGGATCCATGTTTGAAAGTCCCTTCGTCCAGGAACCCCAAAGGATCCCTCTGATCTTTTTTTTTTTAAAAAGATTCCTTTGAATTGAAGGATTAATATGCAGAGAAGCTGATATTTCCTCTTAGATTTGGGGTTACACAAGGCAGCGTCGTGTCTCCCAGCTGGCCTTTTAAATGGCTCATTACAGAGAAGCCTGGAGCTAAGCACCTGACCCAAGGCTAGCCCTTGAGTCAAAACTGCTTGCAGTTTCAAGAAGAGATTCGTTGGCTGTCAAATTGGAAGTGAAGCGAGTGGATCTCCTGATAAGAAACTAGAGCTTTTGTCTGTTGACATTCCACTTGCACAGTGATGACATCCCAAAGGATAGCCCTAAAACTGAGGACTCGTCCTGACATTGCTGTCACCTGCTTTTAGCGGTCACCCTGTCTTCCTTGAAATCTCAGGGCCTAACTGCATGATACATTTCTCAGGTAAGTCCCTGAGTTAGATTCTCAGATGTGTTCTGGGATCCTATGCCTCTCATGCATGTGTGGGCCTGATTCAAATTGGGGCTGTGGCATGTGGGGAGAGGGGACTTCAGCCACCCCCTGTGATATTTTCCTGACCTGAAACAGCCTTGGGGACATCATTTGCTCCATTGGGGAAACCTATGAGGACCTCATCAGTCCAAAGAGCATCTTCTGGGGCCAGGAGAATGGTCTGGTGGGGCTTAAGTCATGGACTCAAGAACACATCTGTCAACCTGGTCTGAGGATGTATCTTAGGAAAATGTGTCATGTGATTAAGCCCTCTGCGTAGCCAAAGCCAGGTACCTTTGGATTTCTACTATGCTGCAGTCAGTTCACTGTCTTCTCTGCATGTGTGTTTGACAGCATTTTGGCTTCAAAGAAGTGTCTGTAGGAGTGTAGTCGAATAGGTGAAGGACCCTGCTCCCTTCATCCTCCTATTTTAATGACATGGGGTAAAAAGCCCCATCCCATGCAGAGCTTTTGCGAGATCCTTTCTGACAGCCCAGAAGTAACAGAGTTTGGATCTGGGCAATACTTTGTTTACTGCTACAGCTTTACTAGCTCTTACGCCAATAAGGCTCACGCGTCAAATATAATCGGCGATAAATTCCTAATTAGCTTTGACTGTGCAACATGTGGAATGCTTTGTTCTGGGTTTTTACAAACAAGACTGGGTCTATTCAGGAAGGGCATTCATGCACCTTTCTTCATCTCCAGCAGAAGCCATTCATAAACTTGTCCTACGGGGCTATGAATAGTATTTTCTATTCTGCTGCGGTTTATATTTGGATTGGATAATCACTCTCGTATTTTAAGTTCAGGCTGTGAAGATCTCCATAATGAGGCTCAAACAAAAGCAAGATGCTGCTATGCTGAGCACAGTGTGCTCGGTTGGTGCACACATCACGGTCCCAACACTCCACTGTTTCAAATTATTCCACAGCATTCTTTCCAGACAATGCAGACAAATGGTTCACAGGAATTATTTGCCCCTGAAACATAATAGCCAAGTGGGTTGATGATGATGCTAGCTGGTGTGGGCTTGCTCGTTCTCAGCCCTTACCAGCTGATAAAATGCCATGTGATGCACTGAACGGTGTTGAAAGCCATTCAAAGGCTTCTGCTAAACCCATTTTAATAGCTTCATGCTTGATGGGAGGGGCAGGAGTGCACAGAGAATGGTAATAATAATTAAAAAAAGACGTTTGAGGCCTGTGCTGCTTTTCAAGGGGAAAATAACTTGGCAAAGGAAAATGAGTAAGAAAGAACTTTCCAAGGAACTGATGGAAATCTGTCAGACAAGCCTTTATTGGCATATACAAGTAGATACAGAACGGATGAAATCCTTCAGAGCACAGGTCTTCTGGAGCTACTGAACTGTCAAGATCCTCAGTTCCATTTTTCCTGTTAGCCATTTAATTAGCCCCCATTTTAGGAGTGGTACAACTGGCGCTGACAGGCTATTTAAGGCCAAATCTACACCTCCCCTCTGAAGTAGTTTGACGGCTGTTCTTTTCCTACACTCATTCCACACTGGTTTCAAATTTCACTTTGGGTTTTTTCCCTGGGTCTGAAGAGCAGTAAGCAACAGGATCTGTTTAAAGCAGTGTAATGCTAGCTTGACCACAAGAGGGCAATTAACGAATGTAGACGGTGATTTTTAAACTAGAACAAGTATGGTTTGAAACTAGAAACAGGTAGAGATGGGCTTTTTTTGAAACTAGAATGATTCCAGCTGGCAAGTCAGATGTAGATTTGACTTGAGTGTCAATTTACATGTGATGTTAGGATTCTGCAGTTGGAACTACATTGGCGCTTTGGTGCTAGGGAAGTAGGGGTTTAACTCTCCCCCTGCCCTGTACCATTTCCCTAATCTCTATCTCTCTTTTACACACACACACACACACACACACACACACACACACACACACACACTGTTAGTTTCAATAAGGAAAATAAAAGACAGGCACAATATGGGCGGCAGTCTTTTTTCTCCATTGGGGAAATGGAATAAGGGGAAGAATTACATTCTCCTTTCCAGAGTGTCATGGCGCAGACCCATGTTATCGTGGCTACTTTTTAGGGCTGACTCTCAATAACAAAAACTCCAATATCGCATGTCTTTTGGCTGTTAGCCTTTAGAATTTCATACAGAGAGAGAGAGTTTGCAGCGACCCTTACGGCAGAATGCGTAATTGATCCCAAGTGTCCCCTGAGAGTCATGAAATGTCCAGTAAGTAGTGAGACCCTGAGTGACATACATGCAGGTGTGAATCTGTCCATATATACAGAGAAGGTGGAGAAGCTCCAGGTGAGAACAGCTGCTCCTTTTCTGTTTCCATATTTGCAGCAACCAGAAAAGCTGGCAGAATTGGGTGGATTTTCTTATCAAGAAACAGAGTAGAGATGAGAACAAAGACATCTGTCCAAAGTGACTATTACTTGGAAAAGATTGGACTTATGGCTTCCAGTCCTCCGGCATTTCCACAAGTCAGTGCAGCCAGGCCAGTGGCAGCTGTAGGGGCTGGGCCATTCTATGAGTGGCCCAGCTGTCTGCCTCATCCAGCTTTCCATTTGTTGCAGCATGTTTAGGATTAATCCTAAAGAAGGATTACCGTATTTTTTGCTCCATCGGATGCACCTGACCATAAGACGCACCGAGCTCCGCTCGGTGCCGTGGCTTGGGAAAGGTGAGGGGGGTTTAAGACGCACACACTTCCCCCCCCCCACTTTTTTTGGGAGAAAAAGTGAGTCTTATGGAGCAAAAAAATACGGTAATCATTAACCACCATGCTTCCCCCAGTTCTCCCCACAAAATATTGCTAATAGGCCAAAGTAACTGCAGCCAGTTGTGCTGAGCATGCAAACTACATTGCTGTGATGAGAAGAAATGTTCCTGTTTATCAAATTAGTATGTCAATTAGTAAGTAAGTAAGAAATATGGCGGGAGAGCTTTAGCTTCCAGATCTGCTTCTCATTTACATGTAAACCTTGCTTCGTATCAACAGACTAGGTTTGATACCAGTCCTCTCTTATCTTTCCCATTAATGGGACACCAGATGCCACTAAGAAGTGTGTGTGTGTTTGTGTGTGTGTTTATATTCTTGGGTGTAGAATTTTTGCCAGTGCCACCCTACACCTTCCCTTCTGCATAACAGCTAGGGAAGCATCACTCCTCTCTTAATTTTTTTAAAAAAAACAATGGAATTGTACATGCGGTCAAATCTATCCACTGAATTACTAGATTCAGAATAGATTCAGGTGGGTAGTCTGAAGCAGCAGAAGAAAATTTGGGTCCTGTGGCACCTTTAAGACCAACAAAGTTTTATTCAAGGTATGAGCTTTTGTGTGCATACACACTTCTTCAGATACAATGGAATGGAAATTACCAGTCCATACATAGAGGGAGATGGTGAGCAGTACATTAGAATACAGCATAATGAAGATGTTTAGCAGATTCAAGGACCAAACAGAACTAACAAGCTTAGGCTGTGGTCAAATGGAAAGCTTATCCCGATTTATTCCCACAATGCATTTGATCGGGAATATTTTTTTCGCATTGGGATGTTCACACATCCTTCCCCCAACTGCTTGCATCATGCAATGATGTTCCAGGCACCATCCAGATAGCTGCGCTGCCCAAGCAGTGGTGGTGGAGAGCAGAGCTCTTTGTGCAGGCTCAAAAACTCTCACCCTAGGCTCACAGTTGAAACCAAGCCTTGAGGGAGCAGCATCCGCCCAGGACTCCCCCACCTGCCTCTGCAGCCCTCCCAGCTGCTTCTGATGCTGAGATCCCAGCTGGGTCTGGGGAAGCACATGGAGTCTCAGGGCAACCAGCAGCCATCTGGACATGGGTGCCTTTGAGGAGGGGGGAGAGTCAGATGTGGACTGCCAAAACAGCTTTTCCTACATAGTCAGGGGCCTTCCTCAGTCTGCAGAAAAATCCAAAAAGTTAAAAAAAAAACATCAGGGACCATTGAATTCCCCCCAATACCGTTTGAAATAGCATCAACTTGAGACATCAACTGTGAGGAGATTAGAATGTTTGGGGGAGGGGCAGGCTTCTAACTCTTGTCAATAAAAGTCAGGGTTTTTACTGGCAGCAATCTAGGGTTGCTAAGTACCCCCACCACCACCACCAGTGTGGATCCAGATCCAGGCTGGGAAATGCCTGGAGATTTGGGGGTGGAGCCAGGGGAGGATAGGGACCTCAGTGAGGTACAATGCCATAAACTCCACCCTCCAAAGCATCCATTTTCTCCATGGAAATTTATCTCTGTAGTCTGGAGATGAGAAGTAACTCCAGGGAATCCCCAGGTCCCACCTGGAGGCTGGCATCCCTAGGCAGCACCCTCTGAGTGACTTGATACCACCTGATTTGCATGACTTAATTAGGCCCAGCTGCTTTGCTACTGTTCATCAGCAGCCACCCTATGAAAGCCATTGTGATGTAACAGAACTTCAGATTGGGATCTGCGAGACCCAGGTTCAGATCCCCATCTTGCAGTGGAAGCTGACTGGGAGATTTTGGACCAGTCACATACTTTCAGCCTAACCAACCTCACAGGGTTGTTGTGCAGATCACAAGGAGGAAATAATAATGCAAGCTGCTTTAGTCCCCACTGTGGAGAAAGACTGTAATTTTCCTAGGTAGAGGCTGCGGGGGAGAGGGGTGGAGATGGAAAGCTGAAGACAGATAAAGTTAAATTGGCTGTTGGGTGGGAAGGAAATAGGGTTGCCAACTCCAGCTTGGGAAATTCCTGGATATTTGAGGGGTGGAGCCTGGGGAGGGTGGGATTTGAGGAGGGACTGCAGACCGATATAATGCCATAGACTCCACCCTCCAAACCAGCCATTTCCTTTACTTAAACTACCACTGCTAGCCTCCAGAGAAGAGAGCACCCAGAATTACAACTGTTGTCCAGGTGACAGAGATCAGTTCCCCTGGATAAAATGTCTGCTTTGGAGGGTTGCTGAAGCTGCTTGCCTCCCCAAGCCTCACTGTCCCATGGCTCCACCCCCAAATCTCCAGGAATTTCCCAACCTGGAGCTGACAGCCCTAAGGTGAATTGATCTCTGCTGCTGGGAGATCCATTGTGATTCCCAGAGCACTGCCACTGCTGCTGTGGGGGGAGAGGAAGCAAGCAGGAGGCTTGGAGAATGATGGGGGCAGAAAGAGAGAGTGATGGAGTGGGGGAGCAGAAAGAGAGAGAAAGAGTGATGAGGTGGGGAGGCAGAAAAACAAAGAGAATGATGCTGGGACAGAAAGAGAGAGGAAGTAACATACATGGAGGAGAGAGAGAGAGAGTAAGAAAGGGAGGCAGAAGGGAGAAAGAGTGTGAGAGAGGCAGGGGGAGAAGGGAGGAAGCAAAGGTGTGAGGAATGGGATAATCATCCCGCAAGTTTCTTGCAGGTCTCTACTTGTCTATAAACTAATAGCCAAGTTGCCCCCTCTGTGCAGATACCTACATCCGCATGGAGGAGGCACTTGGGGGGGGGGGGGGCAGAGAGATTTTTCAGCACACTTGGGGGACTCCCCACGTGTGCAGAAAAATCTTAAAAGTTAAAAAAAAACTTTTTTGGGGGGTGATATTTAAATCCCCCCAAAGTTAAAGAGCATCCCCTACACACACTGAGAGCCTCTCGGGCCTCACCACCATTGCCAGGGGCAGAGGGGGGAGATCGGCGGGCCCGGTGGCTCTGAGCCACGTGGGCCTTGCCATTGGAACCGGGGGGGGGGAGAGATTTGCAGGCCCGGCAGCTCTGAGCCATTGGAACCAGGGGTGGAGGGGGGAGATTAGCAGGTCCAGCAGCTCTGAGCCACGTGGGCCTTGCTGTTGGAACCGAGAAAGGGGGGGGGGGGGAGATTGGCAGGCCTCGCAGCTCTGAGCCACACGGGCCTTGTCGTTTGAACCAGGGGAGGGGGAGATTGGCAGACCCAGGGCTCGCCATCTTTGCCCGGGGGAGGGGAGGAAGGCTTACCTGTGGCTGCTTCTCCATGTGACTCTCCTTCTCTCCTTCCCCCCCCCTCCCCCGCAAGTACTGTGGGTCCCTCCTCTTGTGTTTATCTAATTCCCTCATGAAGCCGTCCATGCTTGTAGCCACTACTACCTCCTGCGGCAGTGAATTCCATGTTTCATATACCCAGTGAACCTGGGTTCCAGTCTTCCTTCCTTTCTATATCTATTGGAGATCTTTTAAAATATATGTTTTACTATAAACTTCACTAATTGTACAAACAATAGAATAAAACAGAAAAGCACACCTGTACATCTCAATCTGTAAAATACATTGGGGTACCTATGGCTGTATATTGCATATTTGTATCATTCCGATAAATGGATAAAGATTTCTGGTCTGTATGGTTTTTTTCCCCCCCTTTCAAATATTATTTGAGGCTTTTTGTTCCAGTAAGCGACAGATGTCACTTAACAACTTCATTCGTGCTCTCTTCTTTCTGTCACTGAGGTGGGTGTACACTGTGCCCCCCATGGCAGCTTTTCTTTTCAACTTACCCCCACTTTGTGCTGCTCCCGTTTAGCTATAAACCCCCACACCATTTCCTGTAAGCACCATTCTGTGAGTCAGCTCAGACGGATTCAATTTCATGTGGAAAGAAGCTATTTCCCCCCCCCAACTCTAACTCACAATTTATCAAGGTTAAGCATTATTTTAATTTCAAACACAATACAATAAGAGGAGGGGAAGGAAGATAAGTTGAGCAGAAACAGGCCCCAGGAACAGGCAAGTGGTTGTGTTCTGACTTGTAGCTGAGATGATTGTAGAGGGGCAGGAAGGATTTGGACAGCCAGTGGACCCACTGGAACCATTTTAAACATGTCTGATTGTATATTTTGGTATTTGTAACCCCACCACCACCACCACCGCATCTCAGTTCTAGGGAATGGCCACACATGGTATGACAGGAAATGGCAGCTTGAAATGATACCATCTAGTTGTTTAGAGCTGGAAATCAATCAGGTTGACTTAGCCCTTTGTTGCCTTGGTGGCTACACCCTGATGTCATTTGTAGAGAACTTCGTGACCCTCATGGTGAAATTCTCATATTATGGAAACTCCCTTTCCAAGACATCCCATCACAGTTGGGGCTGATTTTTTAGTAATGCAAGTAGTGTAATATAAAATAATGCATTGGTTTTCATTATTATATTCATTTGCTTCAATGAGAAGCACTTTTCTACCTGTAAATTCTATGTCTCCCAGTCA
The DNA here is from genome assembly GCA_029233225.1 of Lepidodactylus listeri. Lineage (NCBI taxonomy): Eukaryota > Metazoa > Chordata > Lepidosauria > Squamata > Gekkonidae > Lepidodactylus > Lepidodactylus listeri. The sequence continues at coordinate 19,660,726 of JARCFY010000015.1, read as the reverse complement.
GGATTAAATTCTCAAAGATTATATCCTCCAGTTAAGAGATCCTCCTTCACAAATTTCAGGCAGATGGGAGAAGGGCTTAGGGATGCCAACTTCCAGACTACAGAGATCAGATCCTCTGGAGAGAATGAATGCTTTGGATGATGGACTGTCTGGCGTTGTACCCCACTGAGGTTCCAGTCCTCTCCAGGCTCCATCCCCAAATCGCCAGGAGTTTCCCAACCTAGAACTGGCAACCCTACCCCCCCATCCCCCGCCGGTCGCCAGGGGAGACCTTGCAACCCTAGAAGGGATTCCTAGTTTTATCAGCAATCAAGGACAAAAATTAAATGTATAATATCTTTTTTTCTCTCCAAATTTGGATTTAAGTCTCAGGCACTGCATCCATCTTCCCAGGGATCATTTGGCCACATTTCAGAGATAATTTAACTAGCCTCTGAGTGGGAATGTTGAACCAAGAAGATGTTGGGAGAAGGAATGTTGATATAACAAACTAACTATAACAAAGTACCAGAAAGAACCCACAAACACTCTACATAAGACCATAAGAGAAGCCAATGTTGGATCAGGCCAGTGGCCCATTCAGTCCAACTCTCTGTCACACAGTGGCCAAAAACAACAGGTGCCCTCAGGAGGTCCAGCAGTGGAGAGAAGAAGCCCTCCCACTCTTGCCCCCCCAAACACCAAGATTACAGTGTATCACTTGTCTCAGACAGAGAGTTCCTATCTATACTTTGTGGCTAATAGCCACTGATGGACTTCTGCTCCATATGTTTATCTAATTCCCTCTTGAAGCCGTCCATGCTTGTAGCCGCTGCCACCTCCTGTAGCAGTGAATTCCACGCGTTAATCACTCTTTGGGTGAAGAAGTACTTTCTTTTATCTGTTCTAACCTGACTGCTCAGCAATTTCATGGAGTGCCCACAAGTTCTTGTATTGTGAGAAAGGGAGAAAAGGACTTCTTTCTCTACCTGCTCTATCCCATGCATAATCTTATAAACCTCGATCATGTCACCCCTCAGCCATCGTTTCTCGAAGCTAAAGAGCCCCAAGCGCTTCAACCTTTCTTCACAGGGAAAGTGTTCCAACCCTTTTATCATTCTAGTTGCCCTTTTCTGCACTTTTTCCAATGCTGTGATATCTTTTTGGGGGTGTGGCGACCAGAACTGTACACAGTACTCCAAATGAGGTCACACCATCAGTTTATACAGGGGCACTATGATACTGGCTGATTTGTTTTCAATTCCCTTCCTAATAACTCCCAGCATAGCATTGGCCTTTTTCATTGCAGTTGCACACTGTCTTGACATTTTCATTGAGCTATGGACTATGACTCCAAGATCTCTCTCCTGGTCAGTCTCTGCCAGTTCAGGCCCCATCAACATGTATTTAAAGTTAGGATTTTTGGCTCCAATGTGCATCACTTTGTACTTGGCCACATTGAACCCCATTTGCCATGTTGATGCCCACTCACCCATCCTCGACAGATCCCTTTGGAGTGCCTCACAATCCTCCTTGGTTCTCACCACCCTGAACAACTTCATGTCATTGTGAGAATGGGCCAAGATATATAGTCCACAACAGGTCTCCTTAAGTAGAAAGTCCTTTATTTGTGGTGGAGGCTCACATACCAATCAGCAGCTTTATTTCGTAGTCTTGAACCGATGTAGCCCACGCGGTCCCCCTCATCTTGGAACAGGTGGCCCCAATTCTGCATACACTGGCCCGCCTCAATAATGAAGAACTGTAGCTTCGCAGAGTTCCCGTCGAAAGTGGCTCCCATCAGCTCATGTGGCACTGGCTGCCGATCCGCTGGCTGCACAGGACCCGGGACTGGTGCAGCTGGTGACCCTGGGGGTGCAGGAGGCTGGGCTGGTGGTTGCACAGGCGGCGGTACCACTGCCAGAGGCGCGCCGGCCCCAACCCCAGCCCCCACTAGTTGCACTTGGATTCCCTGTGCCACCACATTTGGGAGGTTGGTCATTATCACCATCATCTCTCGTTGCAGTCGTCTCTGGATCGTGTCGAACATCCGATCCATTTGCACCCACATCTCGGCTACCTGGGAGTCGTCTGCGGCTCTCCGGACTGCCCCTCGGGCCGCTGACTGCCAGGTCCCACCTTCCCATCACGGGGACCAGGTTTCAGTAGTACGGGGTCCAAATTGAGCCCAGGATTGGGCTCCTCCACTCCATCTGGAATGAATAGTCACCCCGCTAGTGCTGGCAGGGCACATCGGCACCTCTTCGGTGGTGACCAGTACCTCTGGTTCAGTTGTAGGGATCTCAGCGCCATCGTCATCCATAGCAGGTATGATGAACTGGTCCCAATGAGGATTACTAACAGTCTGTGAGAATGTGCCAACAGATATAGTCCACAACAGCAGGTCTCCGTAAGTCAAAAGTCCTTTATTTGTAGAAAAGATCATGTTGGTCAAACACTTTTCCTGTCAGTAATGTCCAAGCCTAGAAATGCCATTACAATTATACTTGATATGAAATATGGCCTGCCTACCATCTACCAATCAATAGTGAGAATTATTGGCACCCAAATACACTGGCCCAATGTTCCCAAGGAAAGCGCGGCAAAATAGGTTCTCAGGGAAAAATACTGTTGAGGGTTTTTGGAGAAAATGTTCCCAGAGGAAACGAAACAAACGAAATACATAACACCTGTGATTCATGTAACACATAACAGGAGGCTCCCCTGTTCAATGTTGTTAGCCAAGGAATAGCCAGCTAGAGATAAGAAGGGAAGGAAAGCAAATGAGTAATGAGCATGTGCAAAGTGAAGCAGGCAAGCAAGACTCGCATCCCAAAGGTGGGAGTCAGGTTACCGATGCTATCTCCCGGGTGGGACCTAAAGCGGTTGAAAGAAACCTTGGAACACAAAGCAATGTTATTAGATCATCAAACCAGAGGGCAAAACAGCCAGTATTGATACATGTAACTCAGCAACCTTACTGACTATGGCAAGACATTGATCATACCCACGCCTATGGCAGTGCTAACTGACAGTCATCTGCAAATTTAGCCACTTCACTGCTTACTCCCAACTCCAAATTATTAATAAACAAGTTTTAAAAACATCAGACCAAGTACTGATCCCTGCAGTAGCCCACTGCTTACCTCCCTCCACTGGGAAAATTGCCCACTTATACTTACTCTCTGTTTCCTTTTAATTAGCCAGTTTTTGATGCACAAAAGGACTTGTCCTTTTATCCCATGACTATTGAGCTTACTTAGGAGACTTCGATGAGGAACTTTATCAAAAGCTTTCTGGAAGTCAAAGGAAACAACATCTATTGGGTCCTCCTTGTCCACATGTTTGTTCACTCCCTCAAAGAACACTAACAGGTTAGTGAGACAAGATCTTCCCCTACAGAACCCATGCTGAATTTTCCTCAAGAGATTTTGTTCATCAACATGCCTACTAATGTTTTCCTTAATAACAGTTTCCACCAACTTACCCAGTACTGACGTCAGACTGACTGGCCTGTAACCCTTTTTAAATATGGGAGTGACATTTGCTACCTTTCAGTCCTCAGAAATGGAGGCAGATTTTAAGGAAAGGTTACATATTTTTGTCAGGAGACCCACAAGTTCACATTTGAGTTCTTTCAGAACTCTCGGATATATGCCATCCAGGCCTGGTGATTTATTTGTTTTTAAGTTGTCTATCGGTCATAAGACCTCCTCTCTTGTCACCTCAATCTGACTCAGGTCTTTCAGCACCGCTCCCGAAATCAGCAGTTCTGGAGTGGGCAAGCACTTCTCATTTTTCACAGTGAAGACAGAGGCAAAAAATGCATTCAGATTCTCAGCCATTTCCCTATCATCCTTCAGTATACCTTTTACCTCTTGGTCATCCAAGGGCCCCACTGCTTCCCTGGCTGGTTTCCTGCGTCTAATGTATTTGAAGAAAGTTTTATTATTGGTCTTTATGTTTTTTGCCATATGCTCCTCATATTCCCTTTTTACCTGTTTGATGTCAGATACGCTGCCATTTCCCGGCCGGGGGTTGGGACTCAGCCAGTGACCCCACCCGCTGGAATGTGCTCATGGGCTATTTAACTGTCTGGCTTCCTAATCATGCCCCGCTTTTTCCCACTACGCTCCCAGCTTGTGCCTGCTTCGCTCCCAGCTTGCTCAAGGTCTGGGATAAATCCTCCCCTACCATGTTATTCTTTTTGCAGCTGCTCTCACAAACATTTTAGTAGAAGTTCCCTGGGAACACAAAGCACAATAACCTGCTTGCCGCCATTTCTATGTGAAACCTGTTTACAACTTTTTATGTTTTATTATTGGTGCAGTGAGGGGGATTCTGGTTACTTAGTATAATACTAACTGTTTGTTTACAACAAAGTCATTACTAACAGAGAAAGTGTAACTATACCAATAAGAACCTTTTTGCAAATAAAGGACTTTCTGGCTAAGAAGACCTGTTGCAGACTGCATCTTTTGGGACAACTTCTCATTTGATCACAGACCTGCATTTTATTTGCCACAGTCTGTGTTCCCTTTTATCAGCCTCACTGAGACTAGCTTTCCACTGCTTAAAGGAATCCTTCTTACCTTTTACAGCTTCAATTACTTTGTTTGTTAACCATGCAGTATATATTTTTTCTGAGCTTCTAGGATTGTAGTCCCCAAGCTTCCCCAATAGTTTTGATCCTTTCTACTTTTCCTTCCAGTTTTCTCCTCACACGTCCCCTCATATCAGAGAAGTTACCCCTTTTAAAGTTAAAAGTGGTTGTGTCAGTCTTTTTGGGCAACTCCCTATTTATACAAATGTATATGGTCATTGTTCCCAAGCGGTGCAATCACTTTTACATCTCTCACCAGGTCTTGGGTATTACTTAGGACCAAATTCCAGGATCGCCTCTCCCCTGGTAGGTTCTGTGACCATCTGCTCCATAGCAGTCATTGAGAGTGTCTAGAAGCTCAATATCTTTTCCCCAACTTGAACACATATTGACCCAATCAATGTGTGGGTAGTTAAAGTCACCTATTACAACACAGTTATTTCGTCTAGCCGCTATCTTTAATTCATTCATCATTTTATAATCCCAACCTCCTTCCAATATAATTTATAACCAGGAATCACCGTATCTCACTGATTTTCCTCATCCCACCATGTTTCTGAAATACCCACAATGTCTATGTTTTTCCCCAACATCAAGCACTCCAACTCCCTGATTTTACCTCAGACACGTCTAGCATTAGTATATAAACTTCTATAGTGTCCCATACATATTAAGCCCACAACCTTCCTCTTGCTGCCTCAAGACCTTGCCAGGCAGTCCCTATCATTAGCCAGAGTCTCAGTGGACAATTCTAACCATTTCCTTGTAGGAAAGTAACAGCTACTCCTTCGTCCCTTTGAGATGAACCATCCCGAACCAGAACTTTTTCATCTCCTGTTGGCTTTCCCCCAAGAAACAGAATAGAACTAGATCCAGTAAAGACAGAATTGTTCTGGAGGCACTTTCATGGCGTAAAAAAAGCCTTCCCCAAACCATGGATTATTGATGGAAACAATGTGAAAAGGAAGTGCCACCAAGACAAATCTCTTATATGAATTATCTGTTTGACTGTGTGCACAATCTGGCAAGGGTCCATGTCACTTTTGTATCTCTTGATCTCTTCCATTCCCACCAAATTTGTGCTGGTCCTCCCACTCAATGCTTTTTCAAGATACTGTGAGGTAGATAAAATCTCAGGCTTCCGAAGGTGATCTAGAAGATCCAGTAGAAGAGGTAATACCGACCCCAGATGCAAAAAATGCAGAGAATGCAAAAACTATTCTGCATTCTGCAGAGAATCCAGAAACTATAGTCATGGCCTCCTTGTTTGAATATTTTATTGATCTTCATACTATGACTGCTTCCTACCCTAAAAAAAGGTGTTGTTGGGACAGTTGTCCTTTCACAAACCCTCCCAAGCCTTGTGGAGTATAGAAAGTGTACTTGAAGTCACCATAATCCTGGATTTATAACCTGCTCTGAATTACATATATAAATAGAACAAGGTTCAGCTTGTGTTTGTACTGTTGTTTTACACAGGGTATATCACTCACCTGCTGACTTAATCTATACACGTCTTTGGGGCATTCATTCTGCTACAGTCTACTCAGGAGTTCTTTACCATTCATAAATGCTTGGTAATGAGTGCAGAATTTTCTACATGGAGCATTTTCTACATAAGACCTTCCATTTCTCTCAGCCCTCATAAAAGAGGACAGAACAGTCCAGAAGTCTTGTGAAGCAGAGGAGAGTTTGCAGCTCTATGAGCTGTCACAGGGGAGCTAATTTAGCTTTCTGCTGATGCTGCAAACCCTTTCCCCCTTACTCCCCCTCCCATGTTTGCAATAGGCATAACTTCTTTTGTCTGCTGTCAGATTGTGAGTGATCTCTTGTGTATCTAGGAAGGGGGAAAATATAATGCAAAGCATTCTGCCGAGCCTGACATTGTTTGAGGCCCACACAAAATTTTACTGCTGAATGACACGAATGGGCTTATGATAGAGAGAAGGAAACGAACGAACAGGGTGAATGAACGAAAAGTGGAGCTGGGAATCACACAGCACCTAGCAATAAACTTTGGGAAGGGGTTTCTGCTTGACAGGGTGGCACAAAATGTTATCAAAGAGAAGCAACTGCATTGTCTCAGCCTCCCAGAGGAAATTAAGAGGAACCAAGTGATTGTGGTTGTTTGCCTGATGTGAAGAGTTTCCACAGATAGGGAACTTCACACTTAGCATTTTTAAAACTGTTTGTCCCACCTGTTTTCTAGCACCTCCTGTGTAATTCATTTTTGTTTATAAAATTCCCTAGTGACATAGGTATCTGCAAAGATGAAAATACTTATTGTGAGTCAGACCATTAGTTTTGCTAGCTCACTATTGCCTACTCTGATTGGTAGCAGCTCTCCAGGGCCTCAGGCAGCCACCAGTTGCTTGAGATTCTTAAGCTGGAGGTGCCAGCGATTGAACCTGGGACTATCTTTAAGCAAAGTTTTATTTAAGCATGTCTCCCTCCCTAAAAGTGTACAGGCATGGACCACAGGACCCTTCACACAAATAAGAATCCTACCATTAGACCAATGAGAACTGCAGAAAGTTTGTTTTGTAATCATGTTGGTGAAGTATACCATGTGGTTATTAGATTTGTTTTATCTCTTGTACTACTGTTTCAGTTCTATTTTGTGTTTGTATTTAATTACTGTTGTTAATAAAAATTTATTGGAAAAAAAAAGAACTGCAGAATGTGCTTAGGGAGTTTGTATTCTACGGGAATAGAATCCTTATATCCTACATAAACATGACAGAAATGTGAGGCACTTCCTACACTTTTTTTCCTGTATTGACTATAATGTAGCTGTGCTTTCTATTGTACAAAGCCTCTATCTGAGTGGAAAACTTCCAGGTTCACAACACCAGACCTGTCTAGTTTTTAGGCTTCGTATCTCTCCTTATATATAATTCTGTTTTCAAATGGCAATGTTCCATGTGCTCCCAAATCAGTTGGCTCCCTCAGCTGCTAATCAGAAGGCACTGGCTGCATTGGCTGGCTGCATTGGCTGAGTCCTGCCCACATAAGTGGCATCCAGCATCTCGGGCTCAGTGTGCTGGAAGCCAACGGATTGGACGGATGCTCTAGCGGGTGGAGGGTAAGCAGGACAACTGGGAGAAAGGGGGGGAGTGGAGCAAAAGGGCAGAAAAGTAAAGAAAACTGGGACCACACACCCCTCAGCCCATGCTAGCCTCCCCTCATGGGGAAGGGCCCCCCCAAAAGGCCCCATTGTCCCACCACAGTGCCCACCCTTCTTCTGCTCCCATGTTGAGGCATCTGGCCTCGAGGCCCTGCAGCTGGCCACACCATTTCCCCTGTCCACTTGGGCCTGGCCTCCACTTCTCTTCCTGGCTACCTGGTCCGACCAAGCGCCTGCCCTGACAGGCAGCTGCTCCAGTTCTGCTCGGTATCCGGCAGTGGGGGAGCGGCGGCAGAGGAAGCACGATCTGCCCAGCCCTCTGTGGTGGCACCGTGCCACTCCCTCTGTGCTGTTTCAGCTGTTGCCACAGAGCTTACACACTGAAAGCGGTAGATGTAGTCCAGAATCAGAGTTAACAAACAGAGCCAGAGGTCAGCGAGCCGGGGATTCCTTCCAAGGTCGCAGGGTTCAGGAACAAGGAGCAGTTGCTATACACGCAGAGGCAGGTCTTGAATGTGCAGAGTTGCTACCACACTGAGGCAGGTGTGTGAAGTGTTTATCAGGAGAGTCTCCCTTCCCAGGGAGTGGAGTCTGCCAAGGCTTACAACTCCTCCCATTGACTTTGCAGGAGCTGCAGTCTCGCACTCCTTCGCTCCTGCCCAGTCAGCCTTTGGCATGCCCTGCATCTGAGGCATTCAGGAGAACTGGGCAGGGAGTCTGGCCTTGGGGTGTCTGCAACTGGGGCTGCTGGGCCAGGCTCAGGATCGGTCTCTCCTTGTGGCTGCACCTCCTGTGTAGCTGCTGGGGACTCTTCCTCCTCAGGTACTGTTGAGGGTTCTTCCTCTGGGCTGACTCCCAAGGAGGGTGGGTTGCTCTCTGCCTCTTCCTCATCTGAGGGGTAAGCCTCAGCAGAGCCAGTAGTCATGACACTATCCAGCCTCCAGGATCTGTGCAACCTCAAACTGTTCATGGTTCATCAATCCACACAGGCGGGGGTGCAGAGACTGGAGGACAGTGTGGATCTGGAGGAAGTGCCTGGATAAGCAATGAATGGTGGAATACAGGGAGAACCCGAAGGGAGCATGGCAAGTCAAGCCGAAAGGCAACAGGGTTGATCTGTTCGATCACAGTGAAGGGCCCAATGTACCGAGCATCTAGTTTCCATGAGGGCCAGGAGCAGTGGAGGAGGTGTATGGATAACCAGAATCAATCACCGACTTGGATTTGTTCTCCCAGGAGTCAAGCACAGTCAGCATTAGCTTTGTACACAGCTTTGGCCTGGTCCAGATGCTCCCACAACATGGCACATTGGGCCTGCAATTCTTGAGTGATGGTATCCGTAGCCAGTACTGCTGAACAGGGCAAGACCAATGGTATATGACAGGGGTGATAGCCATAGTTGGCTTGGAAGGGCATCTGCCTTGATGATGTATGTAGTGCATTGTTATATGGAAATTCAGTGAGGGCTAGCAAAGAAAACCAATTGTCCTGTTGGTGGTTGCAATAGCACCTGAGGTATTGTTCCAGGACGGCATTCACTCACTCTGTCTGCCCATTGGTCTGTGGATGGTGGGTGGAAGAAAAGTGGAGACCAGTGCCTAAGAGGGAATGCAGCACTCACCAGAATCGGGATGTGAACTGGACTCCTTGGTCAGTGATTATCTGTTTTGGTAGACCGTGCAGGCAGAAGATGTGCTGGACGTAGAGCTGAGCGGTCTCCTGGGTGGCAGAAGTCCTCAAACATGGAATGAAGTGGGCTATCTTCATGAAGGAGTCAACAACGACCAGGATGGCAGTGTGGCCACCTGACTGGGGTAACTCAGTGATGAAGTCCATTGAAATAGTATGCTAGGGTCCTGGTGGGGTGGGCAATGGTTGTAGTAGTCCCAATGGTTTCCCGAGCCGGTCCTTTGCCCTACAGTAGATATTGCAGGTATTCATGTACCGGGCTACGTCAGCCTGGATCCAGGGCCACCAGAAGTCCTGGGTGGTGAGGTGTAAGGTCTGATAGTGACCAAAATTGCCAGCGGGGCCCACATCATGGGACAGGCGAAGCACTTCACCACACAGTGGACCAGTGGGGACATAGAGGTGTCCTTGGTGCAGCAGCAGGCCATTCTGCAAAGAGGTATCAGCTCCAACTGGAGCATCTTGACTTTGTAGCAGCCATATCTGTTCCTGAGTCCAGGGATCCTGGCTTTGGCTTTGTTGAATATGCTCCCAGAGCAACAGCGGGTCAGAGATAGCGGCAAAAGCTGAGGGCAGTAAAACTGTCACTGGTGTCAACGGTGGTGCAGCATCCTGGTAGTACTCAGGCTGTTGGGAGAGTGCATTCACCTTCCAGTTCTAGGTGCTTGAGACATACTGGATGGTGAAGGTGAACTGTGAGAAGAATAGTGAACAGCAGATTTGCTGCTGGTTTAACTGCCGTGCAGTCTGTAAATACTCCAGGTTCTGGTAATCAGTGAGGATCTGAATGGGGTGTCTTGCTCCTTCAAGGTGGTGGTGCCAGACCTTAAAGGCCACTTTGATGGTCAGCAATTACCTCTCCCAGGTTGTATAATTCCATTCAGCAGGAATTAGTTGCCATGAGTAAAAGGCACATAGTTGAAGCAGGTCTGTGGGTGTCCTCTGTTGGAACAGGACAGCCCCTACTGCAACACTGGAGGTGTCAGTTTCCACGACAAATGGGAGGGCAGGATCAGGGTGTTGCAGTATAGGATCTGCGGTGATGCATGTCTTCAGCATCTGGAGTATCTCCCTGGTTGTCTTCATTCCACTGGAACAGTTCTTTAGATCATAGCAGCCAGGTCAAAGGAGTTGTTGCATGGGCATAGTTCTCTATGAATTGCCAGTAATAGTTGGTGAAGCTGAGGAACTGTTGGAAGTCCTTACAGTTTTGTGGCTCCTGCTATTCAAGAATTGCAGTCACTTTGGCCGGGTCCATTTGTATGCCTTGGAGGGAAATGCGATGTCCCAAGAAGTCAATAGTGGTCTGGTAGAAAGCGCAACTCCAGCTTGGCATAGAGCCGATGTTCCTGAAGACGCTGCAATACTGCTTGTACATGCTGCACATGCTGGTTAGGGTCACGGGAGTAGATCAGGATGTCATCTAGATAAACGATCATGAAACGGTCAATCAGATCTCATAGCACCTTGTGGATGTAGCACTGAAACACCGTGGGGGCATAAAAAAGACCGAAAGGCATAACAAGGTACTTGTACTGACTGTACCATGTGCCAAAAGCCATCTTCCAGCTACAAGCATGTATGGTTTCAAGAGGGAATTAGATAAACATATGAAGCAGAAGTCCATCAGTGGCTATTAGCCACAAAGTATAGATAGGAACTTTCAGTCTGAGGCGAGTGATGCTCTGTATTCTTGGTGTTTGGGGGGGGGGCAACAGTGGGAGGGCTTCCTGCCCCCACTGCTGGACCTTCTGAGGGCACCTGGTGTTTTTGGCCACTGTGTGACAGAGTGTTGGACTGGATGGGCCACTGGCCTGATCCAACATTGGCTTCTCTTATGTTCTTATGTTCTATTCATCACCTGCATAGATCCGGATAAGGTTGTATGCCCCCTGAAGGTCAAGCTTGATAAAGAGACAAGCCCCATTGATCCTCTCTAGGAGTTCTGGGATCAATGGCAGAGGATAACAGTCCTTCACTGTGATTTTATTTAGAGCCCAGTAATCGTTTCAGAGCCAGAGTTCTCCACATTTCTTCTTTATGAAGAGTACTGGTGCTGAGGTAGGCGAGGTGGATGGCTGGATGAACCCATGCTGCAGGTTCTTGTCCAGGAACTCCCACAGGGCTTGGCGTTCGGGTTCAGATAGGGAGTACAAACGGCTTACAGGCAAAGATGCCCTGGGCTAGAGGTTGATCCCAGATTCAAAAGTTCGGTGTGGAGGGAGCTGGTCTGCTCCTTTGGCCTCATCCAGTAGGATGCATAAGGAGCTGGCAGAGAGGTGGTCTTGGTGGAGTTCATCACTCCCAGGATCGGGGTGTCAACTAGGTGTAGACCGGGGTCCCGACAACTTCAGTGCAGTCCAATCAATGAGAGGATTGAGCAGGATCAGCCAGTCTATCCCTAAGACCAATGGGAACCAGGGCATGTGTGTGATATCCAGCTTCAGCGTCTCCTGGTGGTGCTGGACCTGAAGAGGCAAGGGTAGGGTCTCCTGAGTGACTGGTCTAGAATGCAAAGGCTGCCCATCGATGGCTTCCACCTTAACTGTGGCTATTTTTACACAAAGAGGTACCTGATGTTGGGTGGCAAAGGAAATGTCCATGTATGACTGGGCTGCTCCAGAGTCCACAAGGGTCAGGATCCAGGGCCCCCCAGGAGGGTATAAGCACACCGGAATTAGGATGTGGCAGGGTCCACCATGGTCAGGTTCTCCTGGGCCTGTTGTGTGCCCCAAGCAGCCAGGCCCAATGAACCTTGGGGCTTGGTGTTTCCCAGCTGGTGTTGCTTTTCTGGGCAGGTGTTGGCATAGTGCCCTGAGCCTCCACAGTAAAGACAAAGGTCGGCCTGATGCCTCCGGTCCTTTTCTGCAGGCATCAGGCGGGGTCATGCAGCTCTCAGTTGCATGGGCTCCCCAGCGCTATCTGATACTGGTGCCATTGATGCTGCAGGGGCTGATGCAGGAAAGGAAGGTCATGTGGTTGCTGGCCATGGCCCCAGCCCTGGGCTTGACAGCGTTCCTCCAAGCACCCATCGATTTGTAGGCATAGGGTAATTAAGGCCTCCAGGGTCGTGGGTCATTCCACCCTGGCCAGTTCATCAGACAGGCCTTCCAAATACTGGTCCCGCAAGGCACCATCATTCCAATCCAAATCCAGAGCCAGGGTCTTGAATTCTACAGAGTAGGCAGCCACTGACCCCTTTCCTTGTTGTAATCATCTCAGCTGGTGATTGGCTCTCCCCTGTTTCTGGGGATTGGAGTAGGCTGCCTGGAACGGGGTCAAAAAGGCAGTATAATCATTCAGCAGGGGAGAATCTGAGACCAGCAAGGGTGTGGCTCACTTGGCTGCCTGGTCCTTTAAGAGGCTCAAGATAAATGAGACTTTGGTCCTGTCAGTGGTAAAATCATGCTGCCTTACAGAGATGTACAGCTTACACTGTGCCAAGAACAGTGGGAAGTCAGCTGGCTTACCTCCAAACTTCTCTGGCAAGGCCACAGGCCATTTCCCTGAGGGAGGACAAGTGAGGACTGCTATCTGTTGTTGCATTGTTGAAAGAGCCTGGGTCACCTGTTGCAATTCCCCCTCAAGGCCTGGCTTTCAGCCAGCACTAAAGAACGCTGTGTACGGAGAGCCTGGTTTTCTGTTTGCTATGCAGCCATGGCATTTCTGGCTTCAGCATGCATAATGAGCAGCCAGAGTTTGGCCAGTAGCTGCTGGAATGTTGATAAATGAGTGGGAGTGAGGTGGTAGCAAGCTGTGCTGTTTCAGCTGCTGTCATGGAGCTTACTTACAGAAAGCGGTAGACGTAGTCCAGAATCAGAGTCAACAGAGCCAGAGGTCTGAGAGCTGGGGATGCCTTCCAAGGTTGCAGGGTTCAGGAACAAGGAGCAGTTGCTGTACACGCAGAGGCAGGTCTTGAATGTGCAGAGTTGCTACTGCATTGAGGCAGGTGTGTGAAGAGTTTATCAGGAGATTCTCCCTTTCCAGGGAGTGGAGTCTGCCAAAGCTTACAACTCCTTCTGTTGCCTTTGCAGGAGCTGCAGTCTCGCACTCCTTCTTCGCTCCTGCCCAGTCAGCCTTTGGTGTGCCCTACATCTGGGGCATTCAGGAGAACTGGGCGGGGAGTCTGGCCTCCGGGTGTCTGCAACTGGGGCTGCTGGGCCAGGCTTCGGATCGGTCTCTGCACTCCCTGTGCAGCTGCTGGGGACTCTTCCTCCTCAGGTACTGTTGAGGGTTCTTCCTCTGGGCTGACTCCCAAGGAGGCTGAGTTGCTCCCTGCCTCTTCCTCATCTGAGGAGTAGTCAGCCTCAGCAGAGCCAGTACCCATGACACCCTCACTCACTGTCCACCTGGCCAGGGCAACTTTGCAGCAGCTCCGGGACCCACATGCAGTGGTAGAGGGCACGGGGGAGCAGCTCTGCAATGGTGCACAAGGCCCAGTTCAGCCCAGCATCCAGGGTGAGCAGCCTGCAGCAGATGGGGGCCAGCAGACTAACCATCCCGCTCAGAGTGAGGCCTGGCCTCCCACCCACGGCAGTGGTCACCTCAGTGTGGCTCCCATCCAGCTGTGGTTTAGCCATGGTGCTTGGGCGGAGCTGCTGGGGGGGATACAGGTTACTGCTGCAGGCCAGAGCACTCTCCCAGGCCCTCTTTCTAGAGCCCATTGCATGTCTTTCCACAAAGGGCATTATTACTAGTATGTATATATAGATCCAGGGGTCATTTCATAGAAAAAGAGGTGCAAGAGCGCATTAGCATAACTCATTTGCACAACTCATTTGCATATGCCACACCCCCTAACATACCAGAAGTGTGTCAAAAGGCAACACCCACCCCTCAGGCTCCACTCCACAGGTGAGTGAAACTGACCTGCTCTTCCTCCATTCCCTTCCCCATCCAATACTTTGTGCAATAAAAATAAGCATAAAGAACACACCCTCATTCTCTTCCTGCTCCCTTGAAACCACCAGGTTTCAAGTAGACTTGAAATACCCAGGACATGTGCACCACCCATCCCTTCCCCTTCCCTTCCCTTCCCCACAACAAGACACCCTGTGAGGTAGGTGGGGCTGAGAGAGGTCTTTTGAGAACTGCTCATGAGAGAACAGCTCTGAGAGAACTTGTGACTGGCCCAAGGTCACACCAGCAGCTGCATGTGGAGGAGTGGGGAATCAAACCCGGTTCTCCCAGATTAGAGTCCAACTCCTGACCACTATACCAAACTGATAAGGTGGAAGCTGCTGAAGGGTTGGTGAAATTTCTCCAGTACTTATGTGCCATGTGCCCAGATAAAAAATGGTATACTTAGAAAATTTATATGCCACCTTGAGCAAGTCTCTGGAAAAGTAGCACACAGTCATAAAAGGAACAATGGTAAAATTATCAATATTAAAACAAAACATTAAAAACAATAAAGACCCTAGCAGGGCTTTCCCCGGGGCGCTGCGCCTCTGCACTGCTCGGGAAAGCCAAGGAGGGGGCGGGGCTTGGTCATGTGCCCGCCCCCTGGGCTCCTCACTCCCGGAGCTGCACTCCTGTGCACTCCTGCTCCAACAGACCCCTGTACAGATCAATTTCATATTCACTCAGTTTTGTAGATATTCCTTGTGAACACTTTATGTTAATTAACCTATTAAACAGCTGTCCTTCTATACAGTGACTCAAGTTCAATTAGAAATGCAAGTGAAATACCTTTGATTGGTTCAAAATAATCTGCTAAACTTGATATTGTAGGTGCTTATAAACTTACTGCACAATGGTGTGTGTTTGTGCGCGCGTGCCTAACTGTAGCCACCAAACAAGCGGTTAAATGTAGCATTAGCCTTCAGCTGCCTGGAAATGTGGGGAAAAGAAAAGTCAAACACAGTGAACTGGACTATGTAACAGAACACTGTAGACAGCTGTCTTCATGGATTTACGAGCATAAGCCAGCTACCACATGGCTCCTGAATGCATGAAACTTCACATATCAGAAAATGTATATTTCCCTCCTATACAAATGGTGTGGGGTTTCATTGTAAAAGTGATGTGTGTGGGTGTGGGGTTTAACCTGTTGTGTATTGTGATGGCAGGGTGCTGCCCCATTTCCCCCCATCCATCACGCCCCAAGTAGCAGTGACCAAAGCTTTTGGTTATGCTTGTGGGTGGTCAGTAAGGCTAAATATAAAAATAACCATGCTAGATAATCTGTTGCAGAAGTATATAGGATGAGGGGAGAGGGCAGGGGGCAGCACAAGTATCCAAGACATTTTTTACTCCTCCCCTTCCCTTTCCTGGTGTGATTCACACCAACCTTATTTTCACAACTTAAAAATAAATTTATTGTCTTTTCTTTAGAAGAGCTTATGAAGAATGGCTGGGTGGACAAGTAAAGGGGTGAACCAATGTAGTAAGTAACTATTCACAATGAAGGGGAGCTGAAGCTCTGCTTTAGAAGGGTTACAGTCCTCCCTGTCACACTGGCTCTCCCATGGAAGATCCGGCTGAGCTCCTCATAATAGGGGCAGGTCTGCCATGAGTTGCCAGATTTTGCATTGCTGGCCACCACCTTCTTGAATTTTAGGTGAAGGCCCTTGGTTTTGGTGTGGCATTCCTCTGCACTCCGCTTAAAACCTTTGGCAGCCAAACCTTTGGAGATTTTCCTGAAAATATCAATGTTCCTAGTGGAACACTGGAGGTTTTCTGGAACTTTCTTGGCCCTCCAGAGAGCTAAGAGCTCCAAAGTCTCCTCACAGCGCCAGGAAACCCCTCTAACAACAGCCATTATTGCAAGGTGTCACTTTCCTGCCAAAAGCATGCCCTGAGCTGAATATGTGAAATGAGTTCCAGTAGAAGTTCTAGTTCCTCGGTACTATTTCCACTTCAATCCAGCCCCTCTGACATAGCACTTCCCTTTAAACTTCTAAACCGAAAATAACTTCTGCATGATCACTAACTCACCTAAACGCTAAAAAAGACTGACCGTTCAAATATTGGTTTTATAAATGCAGGAGCAGAGCTCTGCTTATGTACATACCACTGATGCACACAAAAAAAATGGCGGGTGAAAAGTGGAAGCCTTGGGTTTCCGCAGCAGCGTTCCAAGCGGGGAGGGGGTTTAAACACTTGGAAGTGGCTTGACACCGGAGGAGCGATCACACAGGGAAAACTGCGGCTTTAACCGGGAGAGCTGAGAAAACACCACTTGGGACCTGGTAACAAAATACTCTGGTTTAAAGGGGGCTTTGATCCGGAAACCAACGGCTGGGGACGGGAGGCAGATGATGCTGTGTGAACGTGCGTATAAAGTCCATTCTTGAACCGTGACGAAACCGGGTCAAATGGTGCGTCTGAACGCACCCAGTCTCCCACTTTTATACAGGAGCCCTGCAGGGCCAAAACTGAAAGACGTGCAAAGCAGACTCTTGCCCCTAGAGGCTGCATTACAACTCTCTCTCTCTGTGTGTGTGTGTGTGAAAGAGAGAGAGAGAGAGAGAGAGATGGCTTTTACTTAAAATGGCTCACAAAATCTAGGAATTTCAGACTCTTGAAATAGTATTAACTTGTCTCTCAGGATTTCCCCCTCAATCCCCCTCACAAGTCACTAACACACTATTTCTCTGAGGTAACCTAACCTGCCATTTACAGGACAGGATGCCTAACCTAATCCTGCCTCTCTGTAGGAGCTTGAATCCTAAACGTCCAGCTCTATCAATGTCTGAGTCCTATCTACTGAGTTTTATCAATGTCTGAGCCCCTATCTGAGGAACTTTTCTGTTACTGTCCATTCCCCCCCCTTTATCTTCTCTTCCTGCTCTCTCTCTTTGACAAATCCACAGCTTCTTATTGGTTGGAAACTCTAGAGATTTGCACACACAGCAGAGAATCAGGGATTGGCTGTGCTGCATGGAGGATGCAGCTTGTCAAAAGTATTCACCTTATGAGATGCTGCATGGTTTCTTCCCTGGGTGAGGGGAACACAAAATTGTTTGAACATTGACTAAAAAAAAAGAAAAGCCTTTTGCAGCTATGAAACCAATTTACCTGAAACCAATGTACCAACTTGAAGCCAGGGTTTTAGCTAACATATTGTTATTCATGCAGTTCTTGTGTTGATCTGTTGTTTTCCCTGAATACATCACCTTCTTTGTGACTGTTTTGCCTATGGTTACTTGAAGGGCATAGCTGCTTAAATACCACTTGATACCATAAGTGCTATCATAGGGTGTCAGGGCTCTTTTTGTAGAAAAAGCCCAGCAGGAACTCATTAGCATATTAGGCCACACCCCTGGCAGCACAGCTCATTAACATATCAGGCCACACCCCATGTTACCAGAAGTGTGGTCATCCAGCCACATCCACCTTTTGCTTCTTATTCTGTTTACCTTGTTGTCAAAACAGTTTTGACAAAACCAATAAAAACATTATTTTCTGTCCCATCTATACAAAATCTTGCCTGAACCAATATCTTATGTCCAACAATTATTCCCACACTGGATTGGAATCAATTCCTAAAGGTTAGGTTCCCATGGAAATCAGCTTGCCTTCCTGCAGAACTAGTACGCTGAATATGAATTTTTAGGGTTACCAACCTACAGGTGGGTCTGGAGATCTCCTGAAATTACAGCTGAGCTCCAAACTACAGAGATCAAGTCAATGGCTGCTTTGGAAAGTGGAGTCCATGGCATTATGCCTTGCTTAGGTCCCTCCTTCCCCTAAACCCCACCATCCACTCCCAAGTCTCCAGGGATTTCCTCAACCTAGAGTTGGCAACCCTAGTTCACTAGCAGAACAATGCTAGGAGCCAGTTCGGTTTAGTGGTTAAGTGCGCAGACTCTAATCTGGGAGAACCGGATTTGATTCCTCACTCCCCCCTTGCACCTGCTGGATGACCTTGGGCAAGCCATAGCTCTGTACCAGCTGTTGTCTCAGAGCTCTCTCAGCCCCACCTACCTCACAGGGTGTCTGTTGTAGGGAGGGGAAGGGAAAGGAGTTTGTAAGACGCTCTGAGACTCCCTTGGGTAGTGAAGGGCGGGGTATAAATCCAATCTCTTCTTCTAGGTTTGTGGATGCACTGGACAGGAGTAGTTTGTGGACTATTTTATTCAAGGTACAAAATTTTATTCAAGGTATAAGATTTCATGTGCCACCCACACTTCTTCAGATGGAAGAAGTGTGCATGCGCACAAAAGCTTATACCTTGGATGAAACTTTGGACTCCAACTTTGTTCTGCTGCTTCAGACCAACACGGCTACCCACCTGAATTATTACACTATAATACTTTTTTACAAGCAATTATGTACCAGTGGAGTGGTTACCATGCAGAGTCTGTCCCATAAGTAAAATTATCCTGTGAACAGGTTGTCTTTACCACATAAAAGTATCACTACCATCACAAGATCACCAATTGTTGGAAGTCAACTCCTCAGAAGCAGAAATCTCTCTTATTAGGAGGTTTAAGAACATCAACTTTGCTGGCCCATTAAAGGCAGATGTCAGCCCAGTGGCAGGAGAAGAGGGACAATCATCTTCATCAGAAACTCTGCCCACTTTTTAAATTTCACAAAACAGGCAATCTCCAAAGTGCTGCTGACCATGCTCATTTTTAGTTACATCTCTGTTTCTCTGCAGATGTCTCCCAAAGTCCCCCATGCAACAGTCAAGTGTTCTGCCAACACACACAACAATGAAGCTACTTTTTCAGATGTTTTCTCTTGATGGCAGTAAGCACCAAACCACTTTAATACAGACTTTAGACACACATATATTTGCAAGCCATTCCCAACAAGACACAACAATGAACTCAGGCTTCAAACATACTTTTCTTAAGCAGAAGATGCCATGAGAAAATGAAAGGGATGCTCAAAAATTAAAGATATTGTCAAAAGCAGCATTTCCTGGGCTCTCTGCTTTTTTACATCCCCCCCTTTTCAATAATTTTTAAAATAAAAATACAAAGAGCAAAATGAAACAGAAAGAGAGAGAGAGAGAGAGAGAGAGAGAGAGAGAGAGAGAAAGAAAGAAAGAAAGAAAGAAAGAAAGAAAGAAAGGGGAGAGAGAGAAAAAAAGGAAGGAAGGAGATAGATAGATAGATGAGAGAGAGAAAGGAAGGAAGGAAGGTGGAGGAAAGAGAGAGAGAGAAAGGAAGGGGGAGGGAGAGAGAAAGAGAAATAAAGGTGGGGAGAGAGAGAGAGAGAAGGAAAAGAAATGGGGGAGGCACTTACCAGAGCAGGGAGAGTGATGCAACATCGGCAAGCCAAATGCAGAGCCAGGCCTTTCCGTGCAAAGAGCCTAGCCCCGTGCTTAATCTCTGGGCGGGGCTTTCTCCTGCTGGCTCTCTGTACTTAAAGGGAAAGCGCTGGGTGGGGCTTTTTCCTGCCAGCGCTCTGGAGGAACTTTTCCTTTAAGTGTAAACAGCTGAGGCCAGCAGGGAGTGGGCGGGGCAGGCTTGGACGCCAGCCGGAACGGCGTTCTGGTGCGTTCCTGCTGAAAAAGAGCCCTGCAGGGTGTAGCGCTGAAAGTAAAGAAAAACCAAACTTTGTGGGAGGGAGGTGAAAATTCATAAGGAAAAGCTCATGTTGTGTAGCAGATAACAAAACAAAGCTGTCAAAGATTAACACGAACCAAGCAAGGTCTGGTTACTTCTGTTGCCTGCCTGAGTGTTCCAAGGACAGAATTTGTGTACTAAACCCAAATATCTCCCAGCTCTTCTTAAAACAAAATGCCATTGACACATATGCATGGTCCCAATGCTGATAAGGACTGAACCATAAACATATGGAACAGAGGTCCATCAGTGGCTATTAGCCACAAGGTATAGATAGGAACTCTCAGTCTGGGGCAAGTGATGCTCTGTATTCTTGGTGCTTGGGGGGGGGCAACAGTGGGAGGGCTTCTAGTCTCCTGGCCCCACTGATGGACCTTCTGATGGCACGTGGAATTTTTGGCCACTGTGTGACAGAATATTGGACTGGATGGGCCATTGGCCTGATCCAACATTGGCTTCTCTTACATCGTTATGTTCTAAACCCACTGGGACATACAGTGGCTCTCTAGGGCTGTTATGCGTCAGGAGAACTGCACAGGGGGAAACCTCCCTCATCACTCTCTGGGCGGTCCAGCCACAGAACTCCAAGCACGCTGTTTAGCTCTGCTCTGTATCTGAGGCACTTTGAGGGAATAGTTGAATCCCAGGATGCTGGTTCCTAACCCTTTCTAACTTCATATTCATTTTGTCCCCAATTCTAGCCAACTTCCTCTTCACAACCTCTGTAGTTTAAATTATGCAGGGAGGGGGGATCCTTAATTCCCTGTGATGTGACACATAATATAAGTATGATCCTCCACCTTTCATTCCCTCCTTTCCCCAGGTTGCTGTGGTTATGTTGCCAGATAAGCAGGCCCCAGAATCTTCCTTGCTCCCCTTGCCCTCTCAAGGACCAAGGTTTAACCAGTACTAATTGATTGGAGGGACTTTACCCAAAATAATTGTAAATAATAATTTAAATCCCTTGAAGGTACTTAGTCTCCATTTTCAGCAGCCATGAAAAATGGGATTTAGAAGCATGAAGGAGGAAAGAAGCAGCTGTGTTGCGCTGTGGTCCGCTTAAGGGGTTCGGCATCCCTATGTGTGGCTTTCTGCAAATGAAAGTTAATATCAGACAGAGTGGTTTTATGTTTTGATTCAAGTAGTCAAGACATTTTTGTAAGGAATCCCCTGTTCTCTAACATATCATTAAGATATCTTTTGGAGGAGTTTGGCTCCTTCCTGTAGAAGTACTTTTCCTTAACAGTATGCTTTTGTTCAAAATTGCCCACAACGAGATAATCAAGGGCTCAATCCAGATGAAGTTAAGTGAATGGTATTTTAACGTAAAACTTTACTAATGGAGCAATAGTACCAGGGGTCATTTCGAGCAGGACCTTGGGGGAGCTCAGCTCTGGGAGTTGGTGCCAGCCCCCCCCCCAGCGGGGGAATGCCTGCTTGTGTCATGGCTACAGCAAAATGACCCCATCCCCTGGAAAGGTCCTTGTTCCTCTGACCAGCCTTCTGAAGGCTTCAGCCACCACTGAAGCTATCCTCCCAGAATAGGGGTATTTCGGAGGCTTGGATCAGTAGCTGTCCCCTCTCTCTCTCTCTCTCTCTCTCTCTCTTTCTTTCTGTCTCTCTCTCTCACTAACAAGACAGACATTAAAAGGGAAGTATGTTCTAGTAATTATGCTTAAACTTATCTTACTAAGAAAATACTTACCTGTATCTATATTTTTGCACATTTTGGTTCAACAGTTCTTTTCTATTTATGCTTTAAGTAGGTTATAAACTAAAACAAAAACAAAAACCGGGGGGGGGGGGGGGGAGCCAGCAGAAAATAAACATGCCTGAGTCTGCCTTTCGAGCAGGCGAGAGAAGTTCCCTGTGCCTTGGCTCTTCCCTCTTTCCCATCCTCCTCCCAGGGAATTGGTTTTATGGTTTACTGTTACAGGGGAAAGAAAAAACAGGATGGGCGGGGAGAAAAGTTCTTCTTCAGAGACTGCAGGAACGTGAAGGTAGGTTGGCTGTTGGGTGGGAAGGAAATAGGGTTGCCAACTCCAGCTTGGGAAATTCCTGGACATTTGAGGGGTGGAGCCTGGGGAGGGTGGGATTTGAGGAGGGACTACAGGCCAATATAATGCCATAGACTCCACCCTCCAAACTAGCCATTTCCTTCACTTAAACTACCACTGCCAGCCTCCAGACAAGAACTGAAAAGCATCCAGAATTACAGCTGTTATCCAGATGACAAAGATCAGTTTCCCTGGATAAAATGTCTGCTTTGGAGGGTTGCTGAGGCTGCTTGCCTCCCCAAGCCTCACTCTCCCAAGGCTCCACCCCCAAATCCCCTGGAATTTCCCAACCAGGAGCTGGCAGCCCTAAGGTGAATTGATCTCTGTAGCTGGGAGATCTGTTGTGATTCCCAGTGTGTTGCCACTGCTGCTGTGGGGGGGGGGGAGAGGAAGCAGGCAGGAGGTTGGGAGAGTGATGGGGCAGAAGAAGAGAGAAAGAGTAATGAGGTGGGGAGGCAGAAAAAGAGAATGCAGATGGGTCAGAAAGAGAGAGGAAGTAACATATATGGAGGAGAGAGAAAGAAGTAAGAAAGGGGGACAGAAGGGAGAAAACGTGAGAGAGGTAGGGGGAGAAGGGAGGATGCAAAGGTGTGAGGAATGGGACAACCATCCCATAAGTTCCTTGCGGATCTCCACTTGTCTATATACTAATTCCCAAGTGCCCCTTGTTCATGCGGATATCTAAATCCACACGGAGGGGGCACTTGGGGGGCAGAGAGACTTTCCTACACACTTGGGGGACTCCCCACATGTATAGAAAAATCTTAAAAGTAAAAAAAAAATATTCGGGGGATACATAAATCCCCCCAAAGTAAAAAGTGTTCCTTGCGCATGCGCAGAGAATGCAGTTAGATCTATGCCTCGCCTCCACTGCGGGGAGAGGCTTGGTGGGCCCGGTTGGAGCCATGCGGGCCTTGCTGTTGCTGCTGGGGGCGGGGGGAAGAGCTTGGCAGACCCTGCAGCTGGGAGCCATGTGGGCCTTGCTGTCAGTGGAGGGAGGGAGGGAGAGGAGGCCTGATGGGCCTGGCAGCTCTGAGCCATGCAGGCCTCACCATCAGTGGGGGGCAGGAGAGAGAGAAGGCCTGGCAGGCCCGGCGGCTTCGAGCCATGCAGGCCTTGCCATCATTCGGGGGGGGGGGGGGAAAGGAGGCCTGCTGGGCCCAGTGGCTCTGAGCTGCATGGACCTCACTGTCGGTGGGGGGGGCAGGATGGAGAGGAGGCCAGGTGGGCCCAGCAGCTCTGAGCTGTGTGGGCTTCACCATCGGTGGGGGGGACAGGAGGCCTGGTGGATCCGGCAGCTCTGAGCAATGTGGGCCTCGTTATCGGGGGGACGGAGGGAGAGGAGGCCTGGCAGGCTCAACAGCTTGGAGCTGCGTGGGCCTCACCATCATGGGGAGAGGGGCAGGAGGGAGAGAGAGAAGGTTTAGTGGGCCCGGCAGCTCAGAGTTGCGCATGCCTCACTGTCGGTGCCGGAGGCAGAGAGAAAGGGAGGCTTACCTGTGGCGGCTTTCTCTTTCTCCACGTGGAGCTCTCCTGCCCCATGAGTATCGCAGGTCGTCTCCTCTTGTCTATATACTAATTCCCAAGGTGCCCCCTCTATGCAGATATATAAATCCACACATCGGGGGCACTTGGGGGAGCAGAGAGATTTTTCTGTATACTTGGGGGACACCCCAGGTGTGCAGAAAAATCCTGAAACTTACAAAAAAAACTTTGGGGGGGATATTTAAATCCCCCCAAAAGTTAAAGAGTGTTCCCTGTGCATGCGCAGGGAATGTTCTGGGAACTCTGTGGTGGCCCAGGGGCTGAGAGGTGCTGAGGCCTTGCCACTGGTACCAGGGGGTGGGGGAGGGAAATCGGCAGCTCAGTGGCTGAGAGCTGCTTTGGCCTCACCACTGGTGCAGGGGGTGGGGGGGAATCAGAAGGCACGGTGGCTAGAAGCCTCAGGCCTCACCATCGGTGCAGGGGGGAGAAGGATTGGCAGGCCCAGGCCTCACCGTGGGTGCAGGGGTGCGGGGAGAGAAGACTCACCTACAGCTGCTTCCTCCACTGTGTGGAGCTCCTTCTCTCCCCCCCCCCCATGAGTATCCTCTTGTAGTAAACTAACTAGCAAGGGCCACAACTCACGTCAGGCAAAGGGATCCCCCCATCCCTTTCCCAACCTTAAACAGGATGAACCATCAAGCCCCTGTCACAAGCGAACCACAACACGGCCTTTGCCAGGCAGCAGACATGCTAACACCCTGCTGTGGTCCACCACCTCTAGCCACAGAGCATGAGACCTACCACAAGGTGTATAACAGGCCACTCACAGTCCCCATCCAAGTCCCATGCCAAGGTATGGTTTGTACCAGGTGCGCCAACCCCCCAAACAGGGGGGCATCAATTGGTGTTCCCCCTCATAACCAAAAGTAGGCCAGGTGTTTGCCAATACCCTATTTAAACAGCACCACCCGGAGCCAGTTCCCCTGCCACAAAGACAGTGTGAGGTGGGCAAAAACACCCCCTTTTCTCAGCCAATTTGAAAAGAAGGCGAAAAATTCCTACCCAGCCCCAAATTGGTGACCAGCAAAAGCCCACATTGCCTAGGGAGAGAGGGAGGGCTGACTGCAAAAAGACTGATCAGATGAGGGGGAGCGTTGCTCTAATAAGCACTAAGCTCCACCCCTCTCCGGATACCCATATGGGCGGGAATCGCCCCACACAGGCCTCTCTCCTTCCATGCATGCAAAAGGGGCCCTCCATCCTTATGCAGCCCTTTGGGCTGCCATCTGTCAGGGGCCTATTGTATCTGGCCGTTTATTAACACACACACACATTCCAAATAACGTATCACACAGCACTGTGGAGTTTTAATAAACAGTATGGTAGGGACCTCAACAGATATGCTTGAGGGAGTTTAGGATGGCCTTCTTCGTTATAAATTCTTGCTCTGGGAACTGGCATGAAGAAATAAACAAGGCAACAATTCCTTTTCTTTCCGAAGAAAAGATTTCAGAATAATTGTGAATCTGCAACAATAGAAAACATTGGACGTATGGCAGGTGGACTCTCTTTTAAATGTATCCTCTGTGGAGCAGTAGCCCTTTATTGGCTTGGCAGTGAGCAATGAAGTTTGGAAGCTTCTTTTTCTTTTCTTTTCTTTTAAAACAAGCATTTTAGCTCAGTTGCTCTGTGCAGCTTTCAAGGAGGGGAGCAAGGGATTAGCCAGAAATGATTATATTACTGCTGGGCTGAATATTTGCTCTGGAAGTTTCCAGGGGAGGGGGTTGAAAATGTGTTTTAAAAACCCCTAACATTCCACTCTTTCACACATTTTTTAAATGTGGGTGGCAGCTATTGTTCCCATCTGCTCGAATGCCATTTTTAAATCTTTAATGGACTTACTCCCTGCATATCCCAGTCAACCAGAGATAATATAGTTAACATAGTGCCACACTGCCATGTAGTCAGTCATATTTTGAATGCATCACTGTTGCCCAGGGAACTGGGCTTACACACCCTTTTTGCTGTGTGGCAGTGGTGACTTCCTTGTCCTCCAGAACCAAGTAGCAAAACTTTAATCCCAGCCCAGTTCTGCCCATGTAGTTACACATGATTAGCTAAGGAATGATGTGGATGAGGATGTACATTCAGATATACATCGAAATGTACATCTCATTGAAAGTCATGCAGTATACATGGACAGCATCTGCATTAGGATGCGCAACTACACATTCTCAGTAGCAAAAGACTTTTCAACACAGGAATGTCCTGGCCTTTACCAAAGGCCCAGCCCAAGGAAGTTGCTATTTCATCAACTAGTGTCCGGTTCCTCTTTTTTTCCTTTTTTACTCAGTCAAGAAAAGCACTTAAGTCATTAATTTACCCATAGTAAAAGGGTCTTCAGATCTCTGGTCCAGATCTTTGCTGGTCAGAACTCTGGCATCCTGCTGAGAACCCATGATCCACTTTGCAGGCTTTTTATCCTTGCTTAGACAGCTTCTCGTTCTGTTCCTTGTACCTCAACTATGTTTGCCCCTAGTCCTCTCCAGATCTCAAGCCCAGAATTTCAGGTCATGCGTCCTTTCCCTAAACCTTCCCAATTTCTTCCCTCCTACCTTTTATAAGTATACCCTCTTGTTGGTGTGTGTACATGTGTGTGTAGTTAGGGAATTGGTCCTCAGGCGCCTAGTGTAGGTTCTTTACATTTTTATTCTTTTTATTTCATTTTGTATACAATAAAATTGCTTGTGTTTATGATCACTCTCACACTCTCTTTCTTCATAATTTTATTTTGGGGTATCTCCACCAAGTTCCACCCTGGTATACTCAGATTTACAAAGTCCTGCGTAACTCCTTTCTGGAACCCTTTTAAAGCTAATTTCCCCTTCTTTGGGTCCAGTTCGGGTAGCAAAGCAAAGTAAGAATGTAGAGGAAGGGTGCTGCAGGAGCAAAAAGGAACAGGAGAACCAGTGATTGGTGAGGGAGGTTTTCCTACCATCTGTCCTAGACTTTCCACACAAAATGGCTCTTCAGATTACAAACTCCTCTCCTGTATTCAAGTAGGTTAATGAAGCCAGCACAAGTGCAGTGGCTGCAATTGCAGCCATGGATGGGGACCACTTTGAGAATCACTGCCCTAGGGAATTAATATCTGCTGGGCAAGAGAAGAAGAGGCATCACTCGCTGTCAAAATATGCCACCAACTTCTACGTTTACATACCTGAGGGATAGGATGCAGGTCCTGGCAGCATTTACTCCCCAATAGTCTACCCATAACAACTATCCACCTAACTTCTTGGGGGACAGAGGCCGCTCACAGGGACCTAGTTCTACTTACTAATTTGACAATGAATGACAAGTTGCTGCTAGACTCTGGGCTCAAAGCACCATCTTAGTATGCTGATTCATGGGATGGAGGGCAGGATTTTCTACAGCTGGTGCCTGCCTATTGTTATTAGGGGAACATATATCAATTTCTTGCAAATTTTTAGTTTTATAGCAGCTCAGGTTCTTTGGTTTGTCCCATGGGGACTCTCTATTAATTTAGTCCCCACTCCTTTGCCGGGGAGAGACACAAAGGCAGTTTTAGTTTCCATTTGTAGTGGTGAGTATCCACCAGAAATGGTATTTCACTGACAGAAAGAATGAATCAGATAAGGAGAAAGACTCTGGCTGTTTCTGCTTTCAGCCTCTACTCCAGAGTTTTCCAGCTCTCGAGTCAGTACACCTTTAATTAATCTTTCCTGCTTTCATTTCTGCATATGTTAATTTTCAGTGGATGTTGGTACCAGAAACTCAACTCTCTGCAGATATAGCTTTAGTAAACTTTATATTAGTTTTCCATACTTTGTACCATTGGTCTAATTCAATATTGTGACCTAAATTTTGTGCCCATCTAATCATTGAACATTTAACCACCTCATCTTGTGATTTCCTTTCTAACGGCATTGCATACAGCTTTTAAATTTAATTTAATTTAATTTAAATAATTTTTTCATCAATACATAACAACCTTTTATTCAACTCAGTATGCTTTTCACAAAAAACAATTTGTTTGTCCTTAGCATATCTGGATTCTAATTGTACTAGTTCCCACCAACTCAAATTCATATCTTGTTGTTGGAGGGTATCTTTTGATTTCAAAACATTTTTGTTGCCCAACAAATCTTCGTATCTCCACTTTGTATGTTTTAAAAATAACCTGGGATTCGTAAAAGCTTCAAGTGGTGAAACCCATTTTTGTATAATAAAGTTTTTTTTTGTTTCTTCCTACTTTCAATAATAACTTTCTAAGAATATGCTGTTTAAAATACTTATGAGTATCGCCTCTACCATACCATACAAAAGCGTGCCAACCAAGTAGTAGATCATGACCTTCTAACTTTAAAAGTCTTGGATTGTCCAACAAGATCTATTCTTTCACCCCAAAAGAGGCAGCCTTATAGTATAGGGACCAGTCTGGTAGGGCAAATCCCGCTCTCTCTTTTGCATCCTGCAGTGCATTCATCTTTATTCTGGGTCTCTTTTCTTGCCAGATAAATTGTTTTATAAGTTTATCCAAATCTTTAAAGTACTGTTGATTTTTTAAAATTGGGATGGTTTGAAATAAAAAAAAAGTTTTGGCAAAATGTTCAATTTTAAGGTGGCTATTCTTCCCATTAAGGATATTTGTAAGTCCTTCCATTTTTCCAAATCTTTCTTAATTTCTGATAGCAGTGTCATATTGCTGTCCTGTAGCAAAGAGCTACATTTATTTGTTAAAGTTATTCCTAAATATTTCACTTTCTTCTGAACTTCAATACTAGAAATTGTTTGCAGCTATTGAATCTGATCTTTGGTACAGTTTTTTTGTTAAAATTTTAGTTTTCTTTAAGTTGATTTTTAGTCTAGCTACCCTTCCATACTTTTGTAGCGTGTTTAGAAGTTGAATAACTTCTACAGCCAGCTCATGCTGGCTGGGTGGCATATAAGTCTAAATAAATAAATAAATAAATAAATAATGGAGTCTAGAGATTCTTCCAAAATAAATACCAAATCATCTGCAAATACTTGTAATTTATATTTCTCTCCTTTTATTTTAAGTCCTTTGATCTGACTGTCTTTTCTTACCATATCATTCAATGTTTCCAGTGCAAAGATAAAGAGCAATGGAGAAAGCGGACATCCTTGTCTAGTTCCTTTTTGTATCTCAATACTTTGTGTTAAATCTCCATTCACCAAGATTCTTGCTTGTTGTTTAGTGTAGATTGCTCTAACCAACGTATAGATATTTTCTCCACAGTGCCAATCTAATAGTTGTTCCAACATAAAATTCCAGCTAAGATTATCAAATGCTTTTTCAGCATCTAAAAAGACCAATGCCATCTGTTTCTCTGGATGTGCTTCAAAGTATTCAATTACATTCAATATAGTCCTTACATAGTTTCTAATTTGTCTTTTTGGTTAAAATAAACCCCTGCTTGGTCCTGGTGAATTTCTTGTAGAAGCACTCTTTTCAGTCTTGTGGCCAGTATGGATGCATAAATTTTATAATCCATGTTCAATAGTGAAATTGATCTATAGTTTTTGATTTCCTATGGATTAAAGTAATTATAGCTTTGTTCCAGGTCCCTGGTACTTTCTTATCAATTACAATACTTTGCATTGTACATTTTAATTATTATTTGATCTTCAAAAACTTGGTAAAACTCTGCAGGAAGACCATCTGGGCCTGGGCTCTTTCTTTTCTTTTGGTCCTTAATCACTTCTGTCACTTCAGCAACTGTAATTGGTTCATTTAAGATTTTGCTTTGATCGTCAATAAAGTTCTTAACATTGTCTTGTTTAAGAAATGTTTTAACCTCTTCTTGGGTGGCTTCTTTTTTCTGGTATAAATTCTTGTAAAAGGATTCAACAATCTTTTTTAAGACTTTAGGTATATTTTTTTTTCTCCTTTTTCATCTTTCAAAATCTTTATGTTTTTTTTTCTCTTTCTTTCCTTAGTTTACAAGACAACCATCTAGTTGGTTTATTTTCATTTTAAAAATAGTTTTGTTTTGCATAAGTAATTTTTTTTTTTTGCAATTTCTTGTGTTAGCAGGCAATTCATTTGGTGTTGTAGGTTCTTTATTTTAATTTTGGCCTGCTCAGTTGGAATCTCTTTTTTCATCTTCTCTTCCTCTTTTTTGATTTGTTCTTCAATCTGGGTAAATTTTTGTTTCTTTTGTTTCCTCATTCAGGCTTCTTGTCTGATAATCCAGCCTCTTGCATAGGCCTTAAATGCATCCCATATTATGTCCATAGTAATGTCTGGTTATGTTTTGTTTAAATAACTCTTGAAATTCTTTCTTCAAGTCTGTTACAACTTTTTTATTTTTTAAGAGCCATGTATTCATAGTCCATTTTGATTTTTTTTTTTTTGGTGCATCTTGTAATGTCAAAAGAAAGGGACTATGATCTGCAAAAGTTGCTGGTAAAATCTCTGTCTAGTAAATCATTTATCATAGTTGTTGAAGTCCAGGCCATATCTAGCCTTGACCATGACTTATGTCTCTTCAGAAACATGTAACTTGCTGCTTTTAACTGGAGTCAACGGTGAACGAGGCTTCCTTTTTACAGCTTGAATTTCAGCTTGCTCTAACTGAGGCAAACCTAATGCAGATAACAAAACTGATTCAGAAACAGAGTCATATGCAATATATTGAACTGTGGAAAGTTCAGCCACATGGCTCGCACCTGTCACTCCAGAGGCACCCGGAGCTGCCTGTCCACTCATTAGGAGTAAGCGGAGCTGCACACAATAGCTGTCCACCAACACCAGGTACTGAATTTGCCCCAGAACACCCCCATAAAAGTGACTGTGCTAATAGAGGGTTTGCCCTGCGAAATGGAACTGGGCATGGGATCCTCCATCTCCATCATCTCAGAAGAGACTCTGCGGAGGCTCTGTCCACAGGGGGGTCCCTGCTTCAGGCCCGCTAGCTTCACCCTCAGAGATTTCCAAAAGGACGAGGTGGCCATTAAAGGGTGGGGCAAATTCCATGTGCAATACAAGAACTTTCAGGGAATGTTGGACCTGCTCATAGTAGAAGGGCGGCTCACAAGTTTACTGGGACTGGTGTGGTTTGCGCCCTTGGGAACTGCAGTGATGGGGATGTACCATGTGCGGATGTTGACTTTTGATAGCATGTGCAACAAGTTCCCTGCTGTTTTCAATAGCACCCTCAGACAATATATGGGTCCTACCATCTCCCTACAACTCAACACATTGGTGCAGCCCATCTGTCTAAAGGCCCACCGGGTCCTGTTTGCCTTAAAACCGAAGATAGATGAGGAACTGGACCACCTCATGGCACAAGGGGTGTTGGACCCCATACCACATGCTCTCTGGGAAACCCCTATCATGACACTGGTCAAGCCCAATGGTGACATCCACATCTGCATGGACTACAAGTGCACCATCAACAAGGTCCTACAGGACCATGCCTATCCAGTCCCGATGGTCAGCTGCATCTTGACATCCCTAATGGGCACAAAAGTTTTCAAGAAGAAGAAGACGAAGAAGAAGAGAAGAGATTGGATTTATACCCCGCCCTTCACTACCCAAGGGAGTCTCAGAGTGGCTTACAAACTCCTTTCCCTTCCCCTCCCCACAACAGACACCCTGTGAGGTGGGTGGAGCTGAGAGAGCTCTGAGACAACTGTCCTTGAGGGAACAGCGGGTACAGAGCTATGGCTTGCCCAAGGTCATCCAGCAGGTGCAAGTGGAGGAGTGGGGAATCAAACCCAGTTCTCCCAGATTAGAGCCCGCACACTTAACCACTACACCAAACTGCCTGGACTTAGCCCAGGCTTACCAGCAACTACCCATAGATGATGCGACCGCCAAGGCACAGACGATCGTGACACACAGGGGTGCATTCTGGGTAAGATGGCTACAGTTCGGGGTCAGCATGGCCCCGGGAATCTTTCAGAATCTGATGGACTCATTCCTTAAAGGTATTCCCAGGGAGCCCATCTTCGACGATGTTCTGATCGCCACGCCAATGGCTGAGGACTTCGCCAAGAGACTACGCACTGTCCTGCAATGTTTCCACAGTGCCAGCCTCAAGGTAAAGCATGATAAATGTCACCTGGGGGTCCTGCAAGTCGAGTTCTTGGGGTTCTCTGTGGACACCGAGGGCATTCATCCAGCCACTGATAAAGTCCATGCCATCGCCAGTGCTCCTTCCCCCACCTTGAAGTCAGAACTTCAGGCCTTCTTGGGGCTGCTGAACTTCTACCATTCCTTCCTGCCCCACAAGGCTGCACTAGCCAAGCCCCTGCACCAGCTGCTGGATAAAAAGGCCCCCGGGTCTGGGGCCAGAAGCAAGCTGCCACTTTCCGGGCCATCAAAGACCTGCTTACATCGAATGCAGTCTTCGTGCACTTCGATGAAACGTTGCCCATTGTCCTCGCCTGTGGTGCTTCCCCGTACAGAGTTGGAGCTGTCCTGGGGCACCAGCTACCTTACACCCGGCGGTTCCTGTGGTGTATTACTCCCACACCCTGTCCTCGGCTGAGCACAACTACATGCAGATAGACAAGGAAGCCCTGGCAATTGTGGCTAGGGTCAAGAAGTTCCATGACTACCTCTACGGCCGGCCTCTTATCACCATAACAGATCACAAGCTCCTCCTCGGCCTGTTGGCACCGAATTGCCAAATGCCACAGATGCTGTCTCCCCGGGTCCTGTGCTGGTTTATCTCCCTGGCTGGCTACCAGTATTTGCTCCTCCACCACCCAGGGAAGGCAATGGGTCACACTGATGCCCTCAGCTGCCTTCCGCTGACTGTGACCCAGCTCCAGCTCCTGTGCATCAGATACTGCTGCTTGAGGACCTGCCTGACTGTCCTCTTAGCTTCGATGTGTCCTGCCTCACTGCCCGTGACCACATCCTCTCCTGCGTTTTGAACTGTGTGGAGAGGGGATGGCCCACCAGCCGGGTGGGCCCTGAATTCACGGCTTTCTCCTCCCACCAGGAAGAGCTTTTGGCCTACAAGGGCTGCCTGCTATGGGGTAACCGGATGGTCATACCTGCACCGCTACGCCGGCAAGTACTAGCAGCTCTACATGAAACACACCCTGGAATTGTGCGAATGAAGGTGCTGGCCCACAGCTACATATGGTGGCCCGGTATGGTCAGTGAAATTGAAGACTGTGTCCAGCACTGTCAGGCATGTCAAGAAACCCGACCAAAGCCCTCAGGGCCCCGGTGCAACAGTGGGAGTCCACCCACAACCCGAGGTCCCAGCTACATCTAGACTTTGTGGGACCCTTCCAGGGACAGATTTTCTTTATCCTGGTGGACTCCGGCATGAAATGGCTAGAGGTGATACTGGTCCCCTCCACCTCATCCCAGGCTGCAATTTGCGCTCTCTACCGGAGCTTCTGCACCCATGGCATACCCAACACCATTGTGACAGACAATGGAACAGCCTTCATCTCGGGTGAGTTCCAAGTGTTCATGGGCCACTACATGACCTGGCACATTCTCTCCACTCCTTTCCACCTGCAACCAATGGCCAGATGGTGAGGACTACAAAGGAGTCCCTCAGAAGGCTCATCCATGGGGATTGGGATCACCAAATTGCCGCTTTCCTCTTCAGCCACCAGGTGACCCCTGGTACCACCACTGGCCACAGTCCCGTAGAACTCCTGATGGGCCAGTGCCTGACAACCCACCTCAACAGGCTGCACCCTGACTGCGCTCCAGAACATGGCCTGGGCACTGAGTGTCAAGCAGCCCCCTGTGGATTCTTCCCAGGTAACCCCGTCTATGCCTGGAATTTCTCCAGAGGCCTGGCATGGGTCCCCACAAAGGTACTGAGGGTAACTGGGCCCCTGTCATATGAAGTATCCATGGAAGAGGGCCTGCTACTCCAGAGACACATCAACCAGCTCTGACGCTGTCTTCTCCCAGCCAAGCCAGGTCTACCCTCAACAGCTCCAGATGACAGTGATGAGGAGCTGCAGAGCAACCGAGACTCAGAGCCTGAGAGGAACACCCAGGAGGCCAGCGAGCAGCCTGCGACCTGGGAGCCGCCAGCAGACAACGAACTGCCAGCGAGCCAAGCCACCAAACCACCAGAGCCAAGAACTACAGAGGGTCCCGATGTCACAACTGCGCCACCACCAACCCCCCGACCCCCTGCGCCATTCACCAACCCCCCGACAGATCTGGTGGACTCCGTCCATGAAGCCCTGGCCCCGCAGACAGAACCTCAGTGCTCAAACCGCGAACGTTGCAGGCCGGCTTACTTGAGGGACTTTGTTAGGTGTCTCTGAATTTAGGGGGAGGGGTGTTATATATTGGGATTGAATCATCCCTGATGGAATCACCCTGGTTGAATCATCCCTGACTGAATCACTCTAGAGACTGGCTGAGCTTGGAGCACAAGAAGAATAGCTAACCAGGACTCTGGAGTAAGCCAATCAAGTAGTAATATTTTGTAAATAGCCTATCACGGGGAGTGTGTGTGTGGGGGGGTGGAGTGTTTTGCAGGCATATAAGCAGGGCTTTGGCCCTGCTAGTGTTGTCTTTTGAGCTGAGCTATAATCACTAATAAACTATGAGCTGATCATTCTTTGTGTCTGAACCCAGTATATTTCCAACTCTATATGTACCATATTTTGTCATTCATTCCTCCCCCCCCCCCCATTTTCTTGAACCTCATCCTGGTGTATTGTTCATCCCCAACCAGCAACATTCACCAGGAAGTTAATTTCATTCTGTAAGCTTTACAGTTGGCCCATTTCTTCTCATTTGGTCCTCCTTGATGGAGGAGAATAATAGATCAGCTTTCTCGTTCCCTATATCCAATTGCATATTTGATTCAAACTCTCTGTATCGTGGAATGACTTTAATGAAATGTTCTGGCTTTTACACCCATGAAATATGACAAATCCATTTACAATATGGAAATGTCTGCAAGGAAATGAAATGAAGGGCAGCCTTTGGCTATACTGCCCTGTTCTGTGACATGGAGCTGGAACAAGATGGTAACATGTCGAAGGCAAAATTGAGGGTGCAAGTGGAACGGTTGTTTTCCAAGTCTCATCCTCAAAATGCTACCCCACCCTGGAGAGTTTTGTAGAGAATCACAGAATCATAGAGTTGAAAGGGATCTCCAGGGTCATCTAGTCCACCCCCCTGCACGATACAGGAAATTCACAAATTCCTTCCTCCCACACACACCCAGTGACCTCTGTTCCATGCCCAGAACATGACAAAAACCTCTAGGATCCCTGGCCAAACTGGCCTGGAGAAAAATTGTTTCCTGAACCCAAAGTAGCAATCAGCATTTCCCTGGGCGTGTAAGAAAGGGCCATGAATACTAAGCACTGATGCAACCCTTCCTGCCCTCCCTCTCATGAACTGCCTAAGTTCACAAAATCAGCACTGCTGTCAGATGGCCATCGAGCCTCTGTTTAAAAGCCTCCAAAGAAGGAGACCCCACCACCTCTTGAGGAAGCCTGTTCCACTGAGGAACCGCTCTAACTGTCAGGAAGTTCACCCTAACGTTTAGCCAAAAACTCTTTTGATTTAATTTCAACCCGTTGGTTATGGTCCAACCTTCTGGGACAACAGAAAACAGCTCTGCACCATCCTTTATATGACAGCCCTTCAAGTACTTGAAGATGGTTATCATATTACCTTTCAGTTGTCTCCTCTCCAGGCTAAACATGCCCAGCTCCTTCAACCTTTCCTCTTAGGACTTGGTCTCCAGACCCCTCGCCATCTTCGTTGCCCTCCTCTGGACACATTCCAGTTTGTCTATATCCTTCTTAAATTGTGGTGCCCAAAACTGAACACAACACTCTAGATGAGGTCTAACTAGAGCAGAGTAAAGTGATACCATCACTTCATGCTATCTGGATACTGCACTTCTGTTGATACAGCCAAAATTGCATTTGCCTTTTTAGCTACTGTATCACACTGCTGACTTGTGTTCAGTGTATGGTCTACTAAGACCCCTAGATCTTTTTTGCACATAATACTGCCAAGTCATCATCATCTTAAAATTATGCATTTGATTTTTCCTACTTAAATACAAAATGTTACATTTATCTTCGTTGAAATTCATTTTGTTTTAGCCCAGTTTTCCAGCCTGTCAAGATCATCCTGTATCCAGACTCAGTTTTCTGCTGTATTTGCTGTCCCTCCCAATTTAGTATCATCTACACATTTAATAAGCATTCCCCCTATTCCTTCATCCAAATCATTTATAAAGATATTGGACAAAACATGTCCCAGGACATATCCATGAGGCACTCCACTTGTTACTCCTTTCCAAGGGGATGAGGAAACATTAACAAGCTGTCTTTGGCTGTAATTTGTCAACCAGTTACAGATTCACCTAACATTAATAGGATCCAAACCACATGTTACCAACTTTTCAACAAGAATATTATGTGGAACCTGATCAAAAGCCTTACTGAAATGAAAATAAACTATGTCTACATCATTGCCCTGATCCAGCAAGGTAGTAATTTTCTTGGGAAAAGAGATAAAGTTGGTCTGACATGACTTGTTCTTGAGAAACCCATCCTGGTTCTTAGTGATCAGAGCCATCATTTCTAAATGCTCAAGGTACAGACATCAAAGCTGACAGGTCTGTTCTAGTCCAGGCCAGGACACTCCTCCTGGGGCCAGCCCCAGCGAACCATCCTTGGGGAAAACCAAAACTCAGGCCTCGGTCAGCTCAAACCCAGTGCAGCCAAGTCTGAGCTGCTGTGGCCTCACCGCCCTTGCAAAGCTGGCGACTCACCTCTTGGGTACCCACAGTACCAGCCCCAATGTTAGGAACAGGGCTGGTTGTCGGGTGGCAAGAGGAGAGAGCTGGGCTATGGGACAGCAGAGAGAAAGCTGGGCTGCACCAGGCCCCATCTCCAAGACATGCACCAAGGATGAGAAGAACAGGGGAAGAAGCTGGGGGATTTGCTCAACCCAGCATTGAAGCATCCTGCATCGGCATGGAGAAAGGGGAAGCAGCCGATGCCTGATCATGCCTGATTCCCACTGAACCCCAGTGCTCCTCGAGAGTGGCATGCGAGGGCGGGACCAAGGGAAAAAAGTGCCCTTCACCACAGCCAATGGGATACCTGAGAGAAGAGAGGGACAGGTGGAGTAATCAAGGGGAGAAGGGTGATGGAGGAAAAGGGGGAGGAATAAAGGGGAGGAAGGACACTGGAACCAGGGAGGAAAGAGGAGCTGTAGATTGCTGACGAGAGTGAGAGAGAAGGTTGAGAAAGCAGTAACTCCATCTGCCAGTCCCGTCTGTTCGCAATTACATCTGCCAACCTGTATGGGGTTATACAGGAAATATATATGATCCACCTGCTTGGACCCACCTGTGGGTAGAATTGAAATGCCGCCAATGGAGAATGAGTAGAATGTACTGAAAGTTTTAATGTTTGATATGGAACGTTTATTTTAACTGATTGTAATTTTAACCTCTGTTGTGAGCCGCTCTGAGCCTCCCTTTTGGTGGAGAGAGCGGGATATAAGTTTAACAAATAAATAAATAAATAAACCCCGTGGCTCCCATTCTGAACTTCAGCTGAATTTCCCCCTCCCTCCTCAGGACAGCAGAGGACAGGAATCTGTGGGAGGACAACGCCCAGCACCACAAAGTTGAGAGTTATGCGGATCCTCCTTTCCCCACTTTTTGAAGATGGGGTCAACATTTGGCTGCCTCCAAACGTCTGGCATCTCACCTGTTCTCCAAGAATTTTCAAAAATAATGGGCAGAAGCTCCAAAATTACATCTTCGAGTTCTTTTAGTCCACTTGCATGCAGTTCTTCTGGCCTGGAAGATTTAGTTTCATTTAAATAAACTAGGTGTGTATGTACTTCCCTTACGCTGACCCTAGGCTGCAACTCTCTTCCCTCATGATGTGTTCTGTTTTTGCCATGTTGAGCACCGCTCCCCTCGTAAGAG
This sequence comes from Lepidodactylus listeri, assembly GCA_029233225.1. Taxonomy (NCBI): domain Eukaryota; kingdom Metazoa; phylum Chordata; class Lepidosauria; order Squamata; family Gekkonidae; genus Lepidodactylus; species Lepidodactylus listeri. The sequence goes on along the minus strand of JARCFY010000015.1, from coordinate 19,623,299 downwards.
AAGATTGAGGAAAGGTAGGAACTGAGCAGTTCTGCCCTCTTTTCATCACCTGTTACAACTTCACTTTCCTGACCCTGCAATGGGCCTACTATGTCCTTGCTCTTTTTCTTACTTTGAACACAAGAAAATAGCCCTTTTTTGTGGTTTTTAGTATCTCTTGCCAGCTTGAGCTCATACTGAGTTTTAGCTTTCCTAACTCTCTCTCTACAAGCACTGGTTATTTGTTTATATTCTTCCTTGGTTATAAGGCCCTCCTTCCATTTCCTAAATGAGTCTTTTGTATTTCTCAAATCTTTAGAAAGCTGTTTATGGAGCCACCTTGGCCTTTTTAGGCTCCTCTCATTTCCCCTTCTCATAGGAATCATTTGTGATTGTGCCTTCAGTATTTTACTTTTAAGAAACTCCCACCCTTCCTGAACTCCCTTCTCCTTAAGTATTTCTTAAAGCATAACTTTAAGTTTGTCAAAATTTGCTTTCCTGAAGTCCAACCTATGTGTCCGACTATGTAAATCTTTTCCCTTCCCCAAGACTGTAAATTCCAAAATTACAGGGTCACTATTACTACCCAGGGTGCCCACTACTTTCACCTCATCAACCAGTTCTTCCCTGCTGGTGAGAAACAAGTCCAAGATAACCCATCTATTTTCCCTTTCCGCTTTCTGGAAAATGGAGTTGTCAGCCAGACAACTCAGGAATTTATTTGACCTTTCATTTTTAGCAGAGTTGGACTTCCAATAGATCTCTGGGTAACTGAAATCTCCCATGACCACCGTGTCCTGTCTCTTTGAGAACTTTGTAATCTGCTCTAGGGGTGTCTCATCCAAGTCCTCTGCCTGACTTGGTGGTCTATGGCTGACACCCACCATAATTTCACTATTATTTCTTACTCCTTTTATTTTTACCCAGAGACTCTCAACTGAACTTCCATGCTCAGATTCACATATTTTCTCACAAGTGTAGAGCAGGCCCACTCGCCTATCATTTATTAATGCTGATTTTATTAATAATGGATTTTTGATGAGCCAAGGCAGGACTAAAATTCAAACATGATTTTAAAGAAAGCCTTTCCCCCTCTTTCTTTGTTTCTCTGAAATGCTAGCAGACATCATTGTTTTAGAAATGCTGATAAGCACCTGCTTCAGCCTTGCAGTAAAGATGTTGCAAAAACAGAACAATGGAGCATTGGAACTTGGTGCTGCAGCTTGAACTAATTTAAAAGTAACCTCCCCTTTCTGTGTGTTGCTAAGGGAAATTAATGAGTCTATAATATTAAGCCTCACACTTTATAGCCCTTTGTAATATAAGTGAATTCAACAATGTCTTAAAGTGGTTTTAAAGTGCCTTTCCAAGATAAGGAGAGGCTAACTTGCATTATCTACAGATAATATGTTTCAATGCTGTGTACAATCAAAATGCTTGGAGGCCAAGAATTATTAATAGCTAATTGTTTTATTTGGACCTATAGCTGATCTGTTTGCTTATTCAAATGAATGATCAGTGCCATATTGATTATATGTACATTCACACACACAGAGATAGATAGCTATAGATATATTGATAGATGTAGATCTGCAGCCTTTGTATTTTAATGTAATTCACTGCTAAAGAGTACAAGAGGCTACCTTTCCAGTATTAAAGTCTACTTTATAATAATTTATATAATATAGTGCATTTATAAATGTTTTCACAAGCTGTTTTAATATTTTAAAGAGTCCCTCCCAGACAGAAGACTACTGCTAAGCTAAATGTTGCAAATTTGCTTTAACAAAGAGGCCTAGAATTGAAATATTTAATAGAAATCTTCTATTCATTTCTTATGCCTGGGTTTGGTAGTGTTTGGAAATATAGCTTGCTAAAATACAGCAAGAGGGAACATTCCTAAAGGGTGTGTGTGCTTAAAAGTGCAGATTAACAATAGCCTTTCAAAAGGCCTCATGCCCTTATAAGTTTTAATAATAAATGTCTAATAAATCAGACAAGCTTTTATATGTTTTAAATTATCTCTATGTGGCTTAGTATGTAGTAATTGATTACATGACATGTATTAGTACCAGTAATTGATGTGTTTGTAGACAATATAGCAGGGGTGGCCAAACTTGCTTAACATAAGAGCCACATAAAGTAAACATCAGATGTTTGAGAGCCACAAAACATGAACAGATATTACACCCATGTTTTTATTGAAAAATATGCAGATTTGCTTTTTATTAACATTAAATGAGACTGCTAAAAATAAAAACAAAAAGGGTAAAAATAGATATTGATAATGATATTTAGTTGTCCAGTGATGTTTGCTAATGATATTTATTTGTCAGAGAGAGAGAGAGAGAGAAAGAAACAAAGAAAGCAAATAGATGAGGGAGGAAGGGAGAGATAGAAAGAAAGGAAAGAAGAAAGAGAGAGAGAGAGAAAGATGAAAAGAAAAAGTGGAAAGGTGGGTGTGACATTGGTGGCAATGGTGGACATAATTCTGGTGCTCCTTCCCAACCATTTACCCCTCTCCTATGACAATTGCAAAATACACCAAAAATTGAGCTTTAACCAGAAGACAAGCCAAGGGAATCAGCCTACTGCATAATAAGCTGCCTTCTGGCTCCCTCCTTTGAAGCTATGGGGGGAAATGCAGTGAGAAGCTGCTACCCTGCAATTGTGCAAAAAAACAAAGTGGCTGCCAAAGGCAAAATAAAAAAGAAGAATCCACAGGAGGTCCCAGTAACTGCAAAAATCCTACAGACCACCTCGAAGAACACACTATGATCTTTAGAAACATCCATACTTGATAAAATAACAACAAAAATCAAAATGATGTTACAACCCATAACAACCCAAATTGCGCAAATAGCCATGACTCTAGACACAACAACAAAAAGGGCTGAAACAGCTACAAATTTAGGAATGACTCTACAAGCTGAGAATCAAAGCATCCAAGAGGAACAACTTCATTTGAAAGAATGCATTCTAATTTTAGGAACAAAAGCCCGCCAAAATGTCACAGGCTGGGCTGGGCCAGTAGTCAGGAGTCAGGTCTGGTTTGGAGGTCATCACCAGAAGAGACAGAACAGGAGCCGAATCGAGAGTCCAAGAGATGGCCGTCCGAAGCAGGAGGTCAGAAAGCCAGGAATCCAAACAGAAGCGAGGTCTGAGAACAGGAGCCAAGGGTGTATGCGAGGTCAGCATAGATGCAACTTGTTGCTTCCATGGAGAGCCCAATCCCGAGTTGGAGCTATACAGGCATCCAGCAGTGCTTCCCTTCATGGCGGCGCAGCTCTTGCCAATACTCAGGGCTCGGTGCTCACCTTCCCTGCCAGTGTATATCTCAGCAGGCGGTTGCTAAGTCCCTGTCGAGCCACTCCCTCAGCCGAGCCACCCATGGAGGTGAATGAGGTGGGTTTTCCATTTGCACCTGTGCCTCATTGGCTGCTGCAGGATCAGGTTTGGGGGTTACTGACTTGGGCACTGGCAGCAGCAAGCTGCAACTCCTGAGGAGTCAGAGGGGCCAGCTTCCAGCTCTGGTGATGCTGGAGACTCTGGCTGCACTGCTAACTTGGGCAGGGGCCCGGTGTGGTCATCGTTGCCCATGACACAAAATAACTTGAAATTTAGAGGCTTTGTGGAAAATCCTGGAGAAAGCTCAGTGTTGATAGAAAATATCAGCTCTTGGCTGGCAAAGTTACTTCAATTAGAAAAAGGCAATTACCCAACGATACACAAGGCTCATAGACTTGGAGCCCCAAACAAACCCAACAGATGCTTTCCTAGAGACATTCTAGTTGCCTTTGCAGATAAATAAAGAAAAAAAATTCAAAACATAGCAAAAGTGCATGGCTATTTACTATACTAAGATGCTCAGATATTGGGTTTTTTAGACCTACCTAATGAAGCTCTTCAAATTCAACAGAAAGAGTGAAAAGAATGGGAGAGGGAGGGAGGAAGGGGGAGAGAGAGTGGTGAAAAGAAAGCAAATAAATGGGGAAGGAGTGAGGGGGGGTTGGAAAGGAGGCAAATTTAACTTTAAATGTATCCACCTCCCATGCCAGATAGCTTGGCTTGGAGAAGGGATTTAAAGAGACAAATGCCTTCTCCAAGCCAGTGGGTGGGGCCACGAGGCAGGGGCTTGGAGAATGCCTTTTACTTTAAATGTGTTTGCCATGCCCTCCACCCCCACTACCATGCTGGCTTAGCCTAGAGAAGGGATTTAAAGAGATAAATGCCTTCTCCCAGCTGGCTGTTGTAGCAGTGTAGTGGGACTTGGAGAACACATTTAACTTTAGATGGGGAGGGGGGAAAGAGAGAGAGAAAGAAAGAAAAGTGGAAAGAGAGACAGTGGAAAGGAAACAAATAGATGGGGGAGGGAGGAAGAGGTGGAAAGAAAGTGACTTTAACTTCAAATGCATCCTCCAAGCCCCCCCCCCCCCGCCATGCCACTTGGCTTGGTTTGGAGATTTAAAGAAACAAATGCCTTCTCAAGCCAACCATCCCTACTCAGGCAAAAGCCCCTAAGATCCATTCCTCTCCCTCTCCCCCCTCCCTTTGCCTCACATCCAAGTGGGGTGAAGGGAGGGGGGGGAGAAAGGGAATCTAGGCACTTCTGCCTGTCAGAGGGGCCAGCACTTCATCCCCTCTGTCCAGCAGAAGTGCCTGAGATCCATTCCTTTCCCTCTCTCCTTGCCTCCAAGAGGGGTGAAGGGAGGGGGGGGGAGAAAGGGAACCCAGGTGCTTCTGTCTAAGGGGCCAGCACTGGCCCTGCCGCTGGGCAGAACTGGGCTTCCGGGTACTCGGCAGCGCCGTGGAGCCTGGGGGCCGCTTTGCCTCCGCGCGGAATGGAGGCAGCAATGGTTGATGCGCTCCCGCACATCTCAGAGCTTGCGGGGGCGGGGCCTGCCTTTTAAGGGCAGGCGCCCCACCCCCCATCGCTCCGCGTGCTCACCCACCCGACCGCCCTGTTTGCAGTGTAGGCTGTTGCTGGTCGCCATTTGGGGCCGGGTAGGAATTTTTGCGCCTTTACCTGATTGGCCGTTTGGTTGAGGTGTTTTTTGCCGACCTTACACTGTGATCGGGAATTAAGGGCATAGATGGTGGACGAGTGTTAAATAGATCGGTCACTTGGCAGGTTATGCAAGCAAGAAATGGAACTGGTGAACGCCTCACGGCATATCCCGATTGGGAACAGGAGGTCATCAGGATCTGCCCTAGGGCTTTGTGGTCCAGGGCGGTGACTGGGGTCTCCTCTGGGAACCTGTCAGGCTAGGCTCCTCCCCGAAAGTCTGTGCAGTCTCAGGGGTAGGCGCTCCTGGGGGGCTACCAGTATGCTGGGTTGCTGGTTACGAGCCAGAAGTGGCTGGCTTCAGACCGGAGCTAAGTGTCCCGCCCATATCAAGGGCAAGGAGGTCGTGTCTAGGAAAGACGCCTGCCTTGCCTGTTCCTGTGCTTGCTTAGTTTGCCCGTTGCTGCAATGTTCTGTTTAAATAGTTAATATAGTGGCCCTTGTTTAATTCCAAACTGTTGTCTGCCTCTTTATTTCGGATGGGGGGGGGGCAAATGTCTGAAGGGGTTATGCCACCTCTATGAAGTGACCAAAGACAAAGACTGAGGGGTTTTAAAGTTTAAATTCCCCCCCCCCCCCCGAAGTTGTGCTGCAGTGGTGGCATGCTCCCGTCATTGAAGGGAAGGCAATTTGCCTTCCCTTCAATGATGGGAACATGCTGCTCCCCTACGACTAGGGGATCATTATATTCTATGGGAATAATCTCCATAGATTATAATGAGCCAAATTAATTCGGCTATAGTGGTAATTTCCTGAACCTCAGTATCATACTGATACTGGAATTCGGGAATATCAGCAAATGCTGATATTTTTTGTTTTTGGGATATCCAAACCTGAAAAATATGGTGCTTTTTTTGGGTGCACACCCATAATTAGCACATATAGTGAGATAATAAAATCAATATCCCTGTTAAATCCTGGGGGGGGGGGGCTGTTCTGAGTATTGTAATAACTTGTAATCCAGCAATTTCCATTTCCAGTCTGTTCCTGAAGTTCTTTTGCAATAAAACAGCTACTTTGAGGTCACCCACTGAATGTCCTGGAAGGCTGAAGTGTTCTCCTACCGGTTTCTCAGCCTTGGGATTCTTAATGTCAGATTTGTTCCATTTATCTGAGGAATTATGGATACACCTGTCCTCCATTAATGCATCTACAGCCATGTAGACCTCTAAGCTATTGACCACTATGGCAGCTCATAACAATGAACGCTATGGCCCAAACTATGTTTTGTAATTCTCAAAGGTGACAAGGTTTATTTTATTTATTTGTTTGTTTGTTTGTTTGTTTCGATTTAAAGGCCGCTCTCCCCGCTGTTGCGGGCCCATGTTCTATGAAGCCCTGGAGCTTTGACATACAACCTGCTTGTCAGAGAAAGGATCTTTTCCCGCATAGAAGATGAGTATTAAAGGCTGTGTTAACATTAGGACAAATGTACAAAAGGGGCCCCTGTTAAGCAATCTTCCAATAGTCAAGACTATTCCTAATTCATGTCCTGGACTCTTTTAAAATTTTCTTCAGGATTAACAACCAGCTTCTCAGGTATGGAGCAACATGCATAAAATACAAGCAATCTGTTGTAGATGGTGAGCACAACTGCTGCATGCTGCGTACTGTTGTGACAGATGATCTGTGTTGCATTGTGGGTGGGAGAGAGCCTGCCTTGTGCATATAAGTGTGTAAATCTCTCACAGTTCCATACTAAGCAAGGGCCCCCCTTCATGGAAATCAATGGGCTAATAAGGATGTACTCTGATTAGGATATGGGTGACATTGTAATAGCACTGGAAGAGTAGAGTTGTGTAGAATCTCAGAACATTGCTCAGCACAACAACCCCTGAATTGTTAGTAGGGCTGCCAAGTCAGCCCGGGGGCGGGGGATCCCCCACTACAGGGGTTCCCGATCTGCCGGCCAGCATTGGGCTGGCGGGGGAAACCCCACCCCTGAAGTCGTCCAGCCTGGACGACTTCCCCCACGTAATGACGTCACCCGGAAGTGACGCCATCACGTTGGGGGCGTTGCCAGAGCGTCACCCTGGCAACGCCCCCAACGTGCTGACATTATGCCGGGGAAGCTCCCGGCTGGCGGAGGACTCCCCCCGCCGGTAAGTTCAACAGACTTGGCAACCCTAATTGTTAGCCATCTTTTGGTCCAGAAAAGCACCAAGGCATGTGTTATGTTATGTCCATGTCACATGAACTGAGGATCTTGCAAACTCCTCTAATTTCCTAATGCTGGAATTCCATGTTAATATATATGGGCCATGAAGAAAGGAAGATTAGTACTAATCAGTTCTTATTTCTGACATTTGGCTACTGCCATTGATCAGTTGTTCTTCATTGCTAAATTTGATAAGGGGCTTAAAATACAATGGGATTAATTTCTCTGTGGGACCGTCTCTCCCAATATGTTCTCCAAAGAGCTTTACGCTTGGTAGAACAACACTTACTGGTAATCCCCGGCTTTAGGGGCATCTGCTTAGCGCCAACCAGAGCCAGAGCTTTTTTGGCTCTGGCTGGACAGAAAAAGCTCCCAACTGAGACCAGGGCTCTGTAAGACTTATTACAGTTCTGCAGGACCTGTAAAATGGAGCTGTTCTACCAGGTCTTTGGTTAAGGTGGTGGATGCCTCACTATATCCATTCTCTTGTGCTCTAACCAGCCCCACCCCCCATCAACCAGCCTAGGTTGTTAGTTATATCACTGTGTATCATAGGCTGGGGGCAGAGCCCAATAATTACCTGATGACCCTTCCTGGAGTCATAAACAGCTACAGTTTGGTGTAGTGGTTAAGTGCACAGACTCTAATCTGGGAGAACCGGGTTTGATTCCCCACTCCTCCACTTGCACCTGGCTGGATGACCTTGGGCAAGCCATAGCTCTGTACCAGCTGTTCTCTCAAGGACAGCTTGGGAAAGAGCTCTCTCAGCCCCACCTACCTCACAAGGTGTCTGTTGTGGGGAGGAAAACGGAAAGGAGTTTGTAAGCCACTCTGAGACTCCCTTGGGGAGTGGAGGGCGGGGTATAAATCCAATCTCTTCTTCTTCTTCTTCTTCTTCTTCTTCTTCTTCTTCTTCTTCATCTCTGAGGTTTATGTATTGCCATTTCACCATCCTGTACTTAGTTTAACTGGAATTTATATAGAACTGTTTTATATGTTTTGTTTGTACTTTGTAACCCGCACTGAGCCCACTTTTGGGGGAGGGCAGGATGAAACCCACATAAATGAATAAAATAAAATAAATAAATATCTTGGAATCTCTGTATTACTTGCTTTTGGAGGCCTGTCCAGCTTCTTTCATCATACCTCAGTCACTGTATTTTATAAGGAGAAGTAGACAGGCCAGAAATTTCCAGAGTAACTAGAGGATATGAATATAGTGTCCCCCCCCCCCCTCCCTCAAAGGACAGAAGAGCTGGAAGGTTTAGGCAAAAGACAAAAGAACTTTCAAAGCATATCTTTAGTCAATTCACTTGCCATATGATCTGGAATCCAAGCTGTGTCTGGGTTCCAGGGCAGTTCCAGTGTTCATGAATCCTCACATCATCATCATCATCTATTCAATTTATACCCCACCCTAACCCACAAGTGGGCTCAGGGTGACTCAAGCATACAGTCCATAAAATAATAAAACAGTAAAAGTAATAAAACAGTTGATGGCACAGTAGACAATTATCATCAAACCCCATGCCTCATATCAGGTGAATACAGGGGCTCCAGTGCACAATAATATTATCTGACAGCAGGCACTGGGGAATTGGCCATAAAGAGGGGAGGCCAGAATGGTTGAACATCCACCACCTCAACCAAAAGCCTGGTGGAACAGCTCCATTTTACAGGCCCTGTGGGACTGTAATAGGTGATCTCAGGTGGGAGCATGTTCCACCAGGTCAGGGCAAGGGCCTAAGCGGACATCCCTCAGCCCAGGGATCACCAGGAGGTCTTGAGCAGAAGTGTGCAAAGCTCTCCAGGGTTCATATAGGGAAAGGTGGTTCCATATGTATGATAATCCCAGGCCACATAAGGCTTTAAAGGTCAAAAACAAAACCTTGAAATGGATCCGGTGTTCAATCGGCAGCCAGTGCAGTTGGCACAACACCGGCTGAATACATGCCAGAAAAGATATCGCTGTCAGCAAGTGTGGTGCTGCATTCTGCACTAGCTGCAATTTCTGGATCAGGCAATTCACACTAATACAGCCTGGAAGTGACCATTGCATGGAATACTGCAGCTAAGTCCTGAGGAGTGAGATTGGGAACCAACTGCCTGACTAGAAGAAGGTGGTAAAAGGCTGATCTCACTTGGGCCACCATGGTGAGCAAGGGATCCAGCATCACCCCGAGACTCCTTACCCATAGGGATGGCACCAATGGTGCCCCACTGAAGACTGGGAGCCTGATCCCCAACTCAAGTCCTCCACAACTCAGGTGCAGTACCTCTGTCTTCATTGGATTCAATTTCAGCTGGCTCTGCTGCATCCATCCAGCCATGGCCTCTAATGCCCTGTTCAAAATTTCTGGGGCAGAGTCCGATTGGCCATTCACCAGCAGCTAGAGCTGGGTGACATCTGCATATTGCTGACAACCCAGCCCAGCCCACCCCTCACCAACAGGGCAAGGGGGTGCATGTAGATGTTAAATAACATTGGAGAGAGGATCGCCCCCTGCAGCACTCTGCATTCAAGGGGGTAATACAGGGACATCCTCTCCCTGAGCGCCACCCTCTGTCCCCAACCATGGAGAAAGTAGGAAAGCCACTGTAAGGCAATCCTCTGTATCCCAGTGTTGGCAAGGTGGTGGGCCAACAAGTCATAGTTGCCGGTGTTGAACGCCATTGTCAGATCTGAAAGCAGCAGCAGTGCTGACCCACCTTGATCCAGGTGACTTTAGAGATCATCCGTGAGGGTGACCAGTACAGTCTCCACCCCATGACCAGGGCAGAAGCTGGACTGGAAGGGATCCAGAAAGGATGCATCATCTAAGAAGGCCTAGAGCTGCTCAGCTGCCACCCTCTCAACCACCTTGCCCAGAAATGAAAAATTCAAGACTGGGCGGTAGTTGGCAAGGACCACAGGGTCACCAAGATGGTATGTTTTTTTGAGAAGCAGACATACCACAGCCTCCTTCATTAGACATTTATAGTCCATTCAGCTATCTTGGCAGTCTGAGATCAGGCTCCCAGGTCTGCAACTTTTATGAGACAGAGACCACATGATGTCTTGGCTGAATCTTCTTCAGAGGCAGACAACAAGAATTCTTCCATAGTAGGATAAAAAGAAGTGTGTGCATACATGTGTTCATGGAGAAGACCTTTCTTGGGTCTAGGGCAAACAGTATCCTTGAAGGTCTTGTGGGAAGAGGCAAGGTGACTACAGTTACTACAGGTGGCAAAGCCAATATTTGATTTCTCAGTGGAGAGGAGAAACAGCTGGGGAATACATCGGTTCCTTGCAGTCCTTAACAGCCTAATAATTATCTGGCCAGAAAATGGAATGAGCAAGAGGAAAGGAAGCAATACATGTGCCAAATGCATCAATTACAGGTGATTGTCCTTGACTGTCTTTCTGAAGGAACTATAGGCTGCCAGCAGATCCACAAGTATTCCCATTTTCATCTTAAAATGAGGTGTGCTAACTTTCTGGTGCATTAGTTTCTTAGTGTTAACTGTTTTACCCTTTTCTTTAGGATTGTTTAGTCTTGTAGGGTGGGGAGGGGTTACCAAGATAGGAGGTCAGGGCAGACAGACTGTTTTATGCGGACTACCCCTATCTAAGATTGGCAGCACCTGTTAACAGATGACCAGGTGTGTAGAACCCATTTGGTAACTAGTAGGGCTGGTCAGATGTCCAGAAGTGGCCGAGACCTTAGGGTAAAGGCCGCAAATGGACTGATGGCTAGCCAGAGGATACCGGTGCTCCTGGGGAGAGGGAGGTATGGTGGTGGGACCAGATCAAAGGGCAAGGGATAGAGACAGAGACATGAGCGAGCTCGGTCCCCATCCAATCTGTGTCCCATCCCGACGGTAACACGTTGTGGGGCTAGGAGTATAAACCCCTCTCCGACATTGCTGTTGTGCAATGCCAGGTCCATTAACAATAAGACCAGAATCATGCATGACTTTGTGTCAGAGCAGGACGTGGACCTGGCATGTGTGACGGAGACCTGGGTGTGGGAGGGAGAGACTGTAGCTCTCTCCCAATTGCCCCCCCCCCCCGGTTTCTCGGTCCTCCATCAATCTCGGATGCAGGGGCGGGGGGGGGGAGGGGTGGCTTTGTTCATCCAGGAGAGTTACACCTTCAGGATGCTCCCACCATTGACTCTTGTGGGCGTGGAGTGTGCCGGTTTTGTCTGGGAGGCTGGGGAGAGGTTGGCTGTCTGGCTGGTGTACCGACCACCCAACACACCGGCAAGCAGCCTGCCATCCCTGCTGGAGGCCATATCAGGCTGGGCACTTGAACACCCTCGATTATTAGTCTTGGGTGACTTCAACATCCATGCCGAGGACGCGACCTCCATGCAGGCAATGGACCTGGTGACATCCATGGCATCACTGGGGCTCTCCCAAGTTATCACAGCTCCCTCACACAGAGCCAATCACACACTTGACTTGATTTTTGCAGCTGGGGTTACGGTGGACCGGATTATGACCATGGTTATACCATGGTCAGACCATCATGCCCTGAAGGCCTGGGTGAGCATGTCACTTCAAACCCATTTGGGTGGCAAGCAGATTTTAGCTCGCCCACGGAGCGGATAGATCCAATGTGATTCCAGGCAGCCCTGCAGGATCCAATGCCCTCTGGTGGCTCACTTGATGAGCTAGCTGAGAAGTGGCATGGCCGACTCTTGGCAGCCATCAATGAGACCGCTCCCCGGCACCCTCTGCGACCTCGTGCACGACTTGCCCCATGGTACACGCAGGAGCTGAGGACAATGAAATGGGAACTCAGATGGCTAGAGAGATGGTGGCAGCGTACTCCTGATGAGGCAGCAAGAACATCCTTTTTTTTTAATTTTTTTTTATTGATTTTATCTATATCTACTACTACATCGCTACATTTCTAAGCTATATTTACCTTATACAGAGTGTGCTTTAGCATTTGCTTAATATTACCTTACCACTAATACATATGAAGCATTTTAAACCTTGGTTAATGTTCAATTAAAATTGTTACTGATGGTATATGAAAAATAAAAAAGCTGTTTGACAGACATGTTCTTTTGAAGGGATGCTTAATTATACAAATTATATATAATATATAAGTGCAATTTCAAAAAGCATTTCAACCCTTATTTCTTCTTTCGTCCTCTTCTTGTCTTAACAGTCTCTTCTTGTACCTTTGGAGCTGCTGCTCCCTTTTCCGAGTCGGAAACTTCTTCTTCGCTCTTTGAGCTATCAAATCCATACATACTTTCTTGCGATGCCAGCGAACCATCTGAGTCTCTCTCTTTTTTCTTTTCTTTGCTTTTTTCCAAAAAACTTTTTGCCTGTTGAACAGAGTCAATCTTGTATTTTTTGTCTTTGATGCTGAAGCTCAGTCCTTCCGGAACATTCCATCTGTAGATAATAGATTCAGACTGAAGCCAAGATGTCAATTTTCCATAGGCTTTCCTTCTTTTCCATATTTCAAATGGGATATCTTTCATCACTTTACTTTCTTTTCCTTTGATCTTCAGAACCGCTTTATTTGTGGTCCTAAGCACCACATCTCTTGTTGACTTTTTGGAGAACCTTATCTGAATCTCCCCAGGCAGGCTTTTCTTTTTAGTATAGTCTGGATAGGTTCTGTAAACCATATCCATATCGCTTTTTATCTCCGCTGCTTTTAAGCCCGTCACTGGTTCAAGCGCTTCACTTAACAGATTTTTAAGGTCTTCTCCTTTATCCTCTGGTACATTCTGAAGTCTTAGGAAAAAGTTCGATCTTTCCATCTGTAGTTTCAAAAGTTGATCAGATTGGAAGGCCTTTTCTTTCTCTGCTTTTTGTAGTCTTGAATCATGATTTTTTTACTGAAGTCTTAACTTCCAGAAGTTCTCACTGCAGCTTCTCTGCAGTTTTATTCGACTCCTTCAAGTCCAGCTGCATCTTGTCCATTTTAACGTTGAGAGCTGTCATTTGGTCCACTAGAGGTCGCAATAACGAGGAGAACACATTGCTCATCTCTGTGGTATCAACCTTTGAACTCGGAGCTGTACTTCCTAGTTTGGGGGAAGGTTTCGGTTTCCCCGCCATTGTTGAGGCTGCGCTTCTTTGTTGATAGTTAGATAAGATGGACGAAAGAAGCAAATTCTACGACTGCACTTATATCTTTTTAAAGTTCATATCCTCTAAAGAGCGATGCCGCCATCTAGCAAGCCGAATATACGTTTTTTCATGCAGTAACGCCACGTAAAGAGTCCCGTAAGTACGCCAGTCTCGAGAGGGGGTTTGCTCCACCCGCCTTTCCCGCTGTGTTCTGCTTGTTTTTACTTCAGACTCACGTTTTCTCCGTGCGTAACTATAAGTTCCAGCTTCAAAGCTTCGCACTCTCTGCTGCTTCACGGTTTTGCGCTTTTAGCCATACGGCTCCCACGGACGGGGGAACCTATGGGGGTGATGAAAGGGGACCTCAATCCCTCGATCGCCACCGTAGGGAGAGATCCCCTTCGTGCCACCCCAGGCAGAGCCCCTTCACTAGGGTCTCTGGGGGCTCGGCACCAGTCCGAAGCCCCTTCTTCTCGCCGGGTACGGATCGCGCTCCCCGCAGATGCGGAGGAGCGCGTCCGCCATGGTCGCAAGTCTTGCCGGAAGTCCAGGCAGCAAGAACATCCTATAGGACATTTATGAAAGCCTATGAGGTGGCAGTCAAGGCTGCAAAGAAAGTATTCTATGTGGCCACGATCTCATCTGTGAATTCCTGCCCAGCCCAATTATTTAGCACAATTCGGTCTTTGACGACATTACTGCAATGCAGCCCAAATGAGAGAGAATTGGAGATTGTCTGTGAGGCTTTTGGGAACTATTTCGCAGACAAAATCTTGCGGCTCCGCCAGGACCTCCCTGCCACAGTTGATACAGTAAGGGAACTTGAGGCTCCATGCACATCTTCTAGTCACATTTTGGATTATTTTGATCCACTCTGCCTAGAGGAGGTCAACAAGTTGCTCCTCTCAGTCCTATTTGGGTAAGTTGGATACCGGCCGATAGTTGGCCAATTCGGCTGGGTCCAACAATGGCTTACCTATTTGGGTAAGTTAATCAAGAAGGTGGTGGTGAACCAGTTGCAGGGCTTCTTGGACAATGCCTCCAGTCTAGACCCCTTCCAGTCCGGCTTCCGGCCAGGCCATGGGACAGAGATGGTGCTGGTTGCCCTCACAGACAACCTCTGGAGGCATCTGGATCGAGGTGGAATGGCAGTGCTGGTGTTGTTAGACCTGTCAGCAGTGTTCGACATGGTTGACCACCAGCTACTGGCCCACCGCCTTGCCGACATTGGGATTCAGGGGTTGGCCTTACAGTGGCTTTCCTCATTTCTCCAAGACTGGGGACAGAGGGTGGCGAAAGGAGAGCAACTGTCCCAAAGGCGCCCACTGGTGTGTGGGGTGCCAAAGGGTGCAGTGCTCTCCCTGATGCTGTTTAACATCTACATGCACCCCCTCGCCCAGATTGCTTGGAGGCATGGGCTGGGCTGTCATCAATATGCAGATGACACCCAGCTCTATCTGTTGTTGGGTGGCCAGTCAGACTCTAGCCCGGAAGATCTGGACCTGGCGCTGAAGGCTGTGGCTGGTTGGCTTCGACGGAGTTGATTGAAATTGAATCCGGCGAAGATGGAGGTCCTGTGCCTGAGTCGGAGCAGACCGAGATTAGGGACCCCTCTCCCGATCTACGATGGGGCACTATTGGTGCCAGCACTGGAGGTTAGGAGTTTGGGAGTGCTCCTGGACCCCTCATTAACGATGGAGGCCCAGGTAGCAGCCACTGTGAGGTCAGCCTTTTACCAACTATGGCTGATCAAGCAGTTGGTTCCCTTTCTCAAACGCAATGACCTGGCTATGATGATCCATGTGTTGGTCACCTCAAGACTGGATTACTGTAACACTCTCTACATGGGGCTGCCCTTGTGCCAGATCCAGAAGCTGCAGCTAGTGCAGAATGCAGCGGCCAGACTGATGTTGGGACTCCCTATGGGGGAACACATTTAGCCTGCCTTAAAGGCACTGCACTGGCTGCCTATAGCATACTGGATCCGGTTCAAGGTGCTGGTGCTTGCCTATAAAGCCCTATATGGCCAAGGACCTGTTTACCTGAAGGACCACCTCTCCCCGTATATACCCCAGCGAGCTCTTCAATCAGGCTCACAAAACTGCCTAGTCCTACCAGGGCCCAGGGAGGCCCGACTGGCGGCAACAAGGGCCAGGGCTTTTTCGGTGGCGGCCCCATACTGGTGGAATGAGCTCCCTGCGGGACTTAGTGCAGTTCCACAGGGCCTGCAAGACGGAGCTCTTCCACCAGGCTTATGAGTAGGGGTCGCCACCAGATCTTCTGTAGCCCTGGCCCAAGTATTAAATATCACCATCCAGACCATCTGCACCTGTGGTCACTCTTGGGATGGGGTGAAGTAGAGCCATCTTGGTAAGATGGACACTGTATAATGTTCAGTATATGATGTTTTAAACTGTATTTTATGGTTTTAACTGTTTATCATACGTGGTGTTAGCCATCCTGAGCCTGCCGAGAGGCGGGGAGGGCAGGATATAAGTTTTAAAAATAATAATAATAAATATCAGCGAGGTCTACTTACTAATGAAATAGTACTATACTGTAACAACTTCTGAAAATACAGAGAAAAATAGAGCACTTCTCCAAGGGATTTATCTCCAAAAAGCCAAGAGAATCTCAAATATTAGTGACTAGGCTTAAGGGCTTGTTCAAAAAGAGAGCCTGAAAGGAGTCAGAAGTGCATTTGTATTATTTTGACATCAGACGTATACACCTGCTGAAGTGCATCTACTGCACCAGTGCTCAGCCTGTGTTCTGTAGTCCATATCACAGTTGAAGATAATTGCAGTATTACAACCAACCACAAAATCAAATTTGCAATGCTGATGCAGAGAACTTCTTTAGCAGAAGCAGGAGCTACTTTTATAAGGGAGGCTCCTTGCACTTTTCACTTTTACTTTAGGTTAGATGGTTCCCATTTCTAAGGTGGGCCACAAGATAGAATGCACAACATAAATTCCCAGTCAAAACTCTAGAATTTAAAAAAATCCCCATGCTGAAGTCTGCCAGCTGACAGAAAGGGGGGGGGGGACATCTTGGCTTGAACTTTCAGGCTTTGGTGGGAATTCCATAGATGTGATGCTACAAACAACTTTCTGCACACCTTTGCCTGAACATAACGTTACAAGAGCAAGCGAGTGGGTGTTCAGCCTAGACAAATGAAATGGTGATGGAAGAAACAGAGGGGAGGAACCCGCTTGTTTTAAAGTAGCACCTGGAAGGTAGGAAACTACAGTGTAGGTTCATTCCTTTTGAGGACCAAATACCTAACTCACATGTATAGCAAGGCATGGCACTGCATATTAAAAAAAAAAATCACCCAAGCCCTATTAGAAGCTGGAAAATGTAAAAACTAAGAGTATTATATGTTTAAACTCAGTGGAGCAGCCTGCATTCAAGTTACATTCTACAATATTTCTCGAAAACTTTTGCTTCTTGCCAGGCAGTAGTTTAGCGAAACAGAAAAAAAGGGATCCCTAGCATATGAACGTAGAAACAGCAGAGAACGCCAAGGGAAGGCCATCAAAGACTGTATACCCTTGAAATGTCTGAGTATGGAATATATTGAATAACCATTTAAATTTTCAAATAAACAATTACATTGGCTGAGGACAGACTGGCAATGTGGCCCGGGATAGGTCTGCTTTAGAAGTGGGGGAAGGGAGGCAGTTCAGACAGCCGCAGCTGTCCTCCATCTCCCTTCTATACTCACCTGTTTCTGAAGCGCTTTCATGGTGTCTCAGTTGGACACCGGCAGAAAGTGGTGTCCAGGGGACTTCCTCCGCTTGAATCCCGCTTCCTGGCTGTGTGGACGGGAAGAAGTGGGATTCAAACGGAGGTGGCAGTGTGAACGTGCCACTGCAGAGAGATGCACATATGTGCATATGCACTCTGTGTGCCACTGGATCATGGCTGAATTGCTGCCACCCATGCACCTATGTGCACAGGTGCCCATGCACCGGTTGCCAAAATGGCCCCGCCGTGAACTGTGGAGGCTGGCCTGCCAGGGGCCACTCTGCAGCAGTGTGTATGCGTATGTGTCATTGCACCCCGAACGCTCCCACAGGAGTCTGGCCAGTGTGAATGGCCAGCCACGGGCCACTTTTCCCCGGGGCTTTTTGCCCCACTGCCATTCTGTATCAGATTCCCAGTCTGTCCTCAGCCACTGAGTTGGTGGTCCACAACCCCCCCCAAAAAGTGCTAAGTGCATATGATAAATCAATATTGAAATACAAAATCACATCACAGTGGTTGCGCTCACAGGCGCTAATGTCAAGGCATGCACATAAATAAGCCCAACAGGTTGTTCCTCCTTGCTTAAATGCAATAAAAGTGTCCAAAGACCTCCTACACTCATAAATAATGCAGAGAACAACCACTGGAAAATCTCCTGTAGCCCAATGCCTTTCCCAGGTATATAGATGTTTAGATGAATTTGTAAAAAAAAAATTAAAAGAAATTCATCTTTGGTACATGATTATAGAGAGGAGGCAGGAGCTTTAGGAAAACAATTCAGAGCAAGGGGTTACCCAGAATGTGTTATAAATAGTGGTAGAAGTAGAGCTGATCAGGTGGAAAGAAAACAACTTTTATAATATAGGGAGAAACCTGCTCATGTAAATATGACTTGAGCCTTTCAATTTTCCTATTTGGCTACTAATATCAAATATATAAAAATTGGCACAGTCTCACATCTGCCTGGTTGTAGTAAGTCTCCAGATATTGGCTTTAGGAGGGACTGCAATTTGAGGAATTTTCTAATGAGATCAGATTTCAGTAAACAAATCAGATAGAGGTGATAATAGCATCAGAGGCTTCCATAAATGCAGGAGATGTGCAGCATGCAAATTCATGTTGAAGGGCGATGTATTTGAAAATCTTAGCAAGAATATAAAAATCAAATGCCCTTTTCTTTGCAACATGTTTTCCAAAAATATTGTGTATATCTATTTATCCTTGTGGTTTTCTATATGTAGGCATGTCCACACGCTCTATTAGGACATGAGTCCTTGAGCATCGCTCAAGGGTTCATCATAAAATTGCTCAAGCACCTATGATACAGCATTATATTCAGGCCGGTCATTCTGCAGAGGAAATGATTTTTTTGTGATTTTTGTGTACCATAATAAACCTCATATCACTCAGAATATCACTCAAATTCTTCTACAGAAGGAGACCTGTTTTATGCATGATCTTAAGACCTATGCCCCATTTGGAATGAATCAGAACCTGGAGTATTGTGCCTTTATTTGAATTGTTCATTTCTGTGCTGCTGTTGTTTTAAGAATGATACACCTGCAATTTGTTAGCTAGTATACTTTAACTGAGGGATGGTGCTGTTATTGTTTGTAAGAACCCTGGGATTCAGTATAGCTAAGAGAACTAGTTTATATAATTCTCTTTGAAATTGGGGTAAATGTATTATTGTCATTATCTGTTATTTTTTAAATGGATAGTCCAGGTATTGCATAAATTGTATGTTATATTATTACTTACAGTTCTACTATTCAGCCGCTTAAGCAGAAGACAAAAAATTGAAATGTCTATATACCTGGGAAAGGCGTTCGGCTACAGGAGATTTCCCACTGGTTGTCCTCTGCATTATTTATGACTATAGGAGGTCTGTGGACACTTTTATTGCATTTAGTCAAGGAGGAATGACCTGGTGGGCTTATTTATGTGCATACCTTGACATTAGCACCTGAGAGCGCAACCACTGTGATGTGATTTTGTATTTCAATATTGATGTATGATATGCACTTAGCTCTTGTTTTTTGGGGTTGTGGACCACCAACTCAGTGTTCAGTCTTAGGCTCAAGCCGAGTGCAGCCAGCAAAGATCATTAGTTGTAGTGATGGCCAGGCAGGGAATTCCAGTGTTCCTGGGGAGGGGAAAGTATAGTGGTGGGACCAGGCAGAGTTGGAAGGGAAGGGGGCAGAGAAATAGAGAAGCTTGGCCACCTTCCAGCCTGCACCCCTTCCCAAAGGTGGCAGGTTGTGGGGCAAGGATTAAAAACCCCACTCTGATACTGGTGTTGTGCAACGCCATGTCTATAAACAATAAGACCTCAGTCCTTTGTGACTTCTTGTAGGAGCAGGATGTGGATCTGGCATGCATGACCAAGACCTGGGTGCAATATGGGGAGACAGTTGCTTTCTCCCAGATGGCTCCTCCTGGGTTCTCGGTCCTCCACCAATCTTGGACTATGGAGCGGGGGGGGGGGGGAGGAGTGGCTCTGTTCGTTCAGGAGGCTTACTCCTTCAGAGCGCTCCCAGCGGCGAGGCTCACAGGCACTGAGTGTGCTGGTTTCATATGGGAAGCCAGGGAGAGTTTGGCTGTTTGGTTGGTGTACTGACCACCCAACACACCGGCTGATAACCTGTCATCACTGGTGGAGGCCATGTCAGGCTGGGCATTGGAGCACCCTAGGCTGATAGTTTTGGGTGATTTCAGTGTCCATGCTGATGATGCAGCTTCTTTGCCAGTGGTGGACCTGGTGTCATCCATGGTGGAGTTGGGACTCTCCCAATATGTAACAGCCTCCATTCACTGAGTCGGGCACATGCTTGATTTGATCTTTGCAGTGGGGGTTACAGTGGACTGGATTACTGCAATGCCAGTTCCATGGTTGGACCACCATGCCCTGAAGGTCCGAATGAATGCATCACCCCAACCCTGTTTGGGCAGTGAGCATATTTTAGTTTGCCCGCGGAGCCAAATGGACCCTGTGCAGCTTCAGATTGCTCTTTGGGATCCATTGCCCCCTGGTAGCTTGCTAGATGAGCTAGTCAAGGACTGGCATGTCTGACTCTCTACAGCCATTGACGAGACCGCTCCCAGATGCCCTCTGTGCCCTCACTCAAGGCTGACTCCTTGGTATACCCAGGAGCTGAGGCTGATGAAGCAAAGGCTCAGATGGCTAGACAGACAGTGGCAGCGCACTCATGACAAAGCATCAAGAGCATCCTATAGGATGTTTATGAGGTCCTATGTGATGGCAATCAAAGCTGCAAAGAGGGAATTCTACGCAGCCATGATTGTGTCTGCAAGCTCATGCCCAGCACATCTGTATAGAACAATTTGGCCATTAACAGCACTGCCACAGGGCAGGCAAAATAATAGGGAATTGGATATAGGCTGCGAGGCTTTCGCGAGCTATTTTGCAAATAAAGTCTTGTCGCTCTGCCACCACCTTCCGGCCACAGTTGAGACAGTGTGAGAACTTGAGGCTCCATGCATGTCTTCTGGTCCCATTCTGGATTACTTCAGTCTACTCAGTCTAGAGGAAGTCGACAGATTGATCTCAACCGTATGCCCAACCACATGCAGCCTGGGCCCGTGTCCCTCTTGGCTAATTAAAGCTGGCCATGAGGGGTTTCGAGGTGCCCTTAGGGATATTATCAACAAGTCCCTCTTTGAGGGGCTGTACCTGGGGGCTCTTAAGGAAGCGATGCTCCGCCCTCTCTTAAAAAAACCATCCTTGGACCCGGCCGAATTGGCTTACTATCAGCCGGTTTCCAATTTGCCCTATTGGGGAAAATTAATAGAGAGGGTGGTGGTGATACAGTTGCAGAGCTTTCTAGATGGCACTTCCATGCTAGATCCTTTCCAGGCCAGCTTCCACCCAGGCCATGGGACGGAGACAGTACTGGTCACCCTCACAGATGACCTCTGGAGGCATCTGGATCGGGGTGGGATGGCGATACTGCTGTTCTTAGATCTGTCAGCTGTGTTCAACATGGTCAATCACCAATTGCTCGCCCACCGCCTCACTGACATGGGGATTCAGGGGATTGCCTTCCAATGGCTTGTCTCCTTTCTCCAAGGTCAAGGACAAAGGGTGGCTCTTGGGGAGCAGCTATCCCGAAGGCACCCACTAATTTGTGGAGTGCCTCAAGGGATGGTGCTCTCCCTGATGTTATTTAACATCTATATGCATCCCCTTGCTCAGATTGCTCGAAGGCATGGGCTAGGGTGTCACCAATATGCAGATGACATCCAGCTCTATCTGTTGTTGGGTGGTCAGTCTGACTCTATCCTGGAAGACCTGGACTGGGGGTTGCAGGACATTTATTTATTTTATTTATTTATTTCTTGCGATTTATATCCCGCCCTTTCCACCATACGGCGGGCTCAGTGCGGCTAACAGCAAACCAGCAGTAACAAATACTTATCTTAAAAACAATAAAACATATAAAACCACATAAACATCATGCGTATCTTCAGCTTGGTATATCAAAGCAGTGCCCAGATGTAATCATTATAAAGCGTCGTACAAACTGGCAGATAAAATCGGGCCAGGGCCAAGATGTATATATTAGGCAGCCCCTACTTAAACACCCGCTGAAAGAGCTCCGTCTTACAGGCCCTGTGGAATTGTAAAAGACATGGCTGGATGGCTTAGGCTGAGCCGATTGAAGTTGAATCCGATGAAGATGGAGGTCCGGTGCCTGAATCGGAGTGGGCCGGGGTAGGGATCCCACTACTGGCCTTCAGTGGGACGTCGTTGGTGCCAGTGCCGAGGGTCAGGAGCTTGGAAGTGCTCCTGGATGCTTCCTTGACAATGGAGGCCCAGGTAGCAGCCACTGCCAAGCCAGCCTTTTACCATCTCTGGCTGGTTAGGCAGTTGGTTCCCTTCCTCAAACGCAAAGATCTGGCTTCAGTGATCCACGCAATGGTCACCTCGAGGCTAGACTACTGTAATGCTCTCTACATGGGGCTACCCTTGGGGCAACTCCAGAAGCTGCAGCTGGTGCAGAATGTGGTGGCCAGGTTGTTGATGGGTCTCCCTATGCGGGAGCCCATCCAGCCTGTGCTAAAGCTACTGCACTGGCTGCCAGTAGCATTCCAGATTCGCTTCAAGGTGCTGTTTTTGACCTTTAAAGCCCTTTATGGTCAGGGACCTGTTTACCTGAGGGACCGCCTTTCCCTGTATGTTCCCCAGAGAGTATTGCGATCAGGAACACAAAACCACCTGGCCCTTCCTGGTCCTAAGGATACCAGGCTGGTATCAACCAGGACCAGGGCATTCTCCCTGGTGGAAACGACGTATTGGAATGAGCTCCCCGGTGAGATCTGGGCCTTGCAGGACCTCCAGCAGTTCCGCAGGACCGTGAAAACGGAGCTTTTTCAACAGGCACTCCAGCAGGAGCAGCACCTATCGACTGAGCCAGCACTGATCTGCTACCAGAAGTTATTTAAAGTGGTTGCACTGTGGAACATGTTCCAGATGCACTTTATTATACTGTGCCGCCAACAATATATATTATGGTTTTTAATTGACTGTGTAATTTATATTGAAATGTATGGTTTTACTGGTTTTATGTAAGTCGCCCTGAGCCCACTCCGGTGGGGAGGGCAGGGTAAAAGTGAACTAAATAAATAAATAAATAAATATTTGAAAAGTTAAATCAGGGCTCATTTTGTAGCAGGAGCTCCTTTGCATATTAGGCCACACACCCCTAATGCAGCCAATCCTCCAACAGCTTACAGAGCTCTTCTTACAGGTGCTACTGTAAGCTCTTGGAGGATTGGCTACATCAGGGGTGTGTGGCTTAATATGCAAAGGAGCTCCTGCTATGAAATGAGCCCTGTAAATATTTATTCAGGATATTCCATACTCAGACATTTCAAGTGTATACAATCTTTGATGGTCTTTCCCTGGTGTTCTCTGCTGTTTCTACAGGCAGTAGGTTAGGACATACTGTCTTGATTATATTCAGGGAATCCTGGACAAACTACAGCCCCTGAGAATTTACTGATCGCCAATTTGGGGTCAGGGAACAATTTTTCTCCAGGCCAATTTGGCTGGGGATCCTGGAAGTTTTTTTATCATCTTCTGGGCATGGAACAGGGGTCACTGGGTGTGTGTGAGGGGGAGGTAGTTGTGAATTTCCTTCATTCTGTAGGGGGTTAGACTTCAAACTCTATGGTTCTATGATTCTATGCATTTGAACCAGGCCTCCCAGTATTCCAATAACTCATCATTTGTTACAATGATCTCTATAGGATAACAGTTTTATTTAGGCTAGAAGACACCCAGGCTGATGACCCAGATTTACTTTGTGCTGTCTTTATAAGCAGGCAGTTCTAGTAGTTAAAAACAACAACCCTAAAAGGGCCAGAATTATGGCAACAACAATGAACATCCCACTCTCCGTTTCTAACTACATTCCTAAACAGTTGCTAGTTTTCATGATTGTAAAGAAACTGGGATGCTCAGAAACCAGAAGGCAAACCAATACTCAGTTCCTTTGAATCATGCTTTTAAATCAATTTTAACCCCTTTTGGGTGCCTGAATGTATTTGTCAAGACATAATGAAGTTAATCATGGATTTCTAAAACCTTCAGACTCTATTTACAGTCTTTCTTCTCTTTGGATTTTTTTGTCAGTTTGAAAAGAAAGGGAGTCTGCTCATGGAAAGTTACTTCAGAAAACTCATTGGGGACAGCAATTAGCTGCTGATTTCCCTTCCATGCTGACTCGGCACTTCTCTGGTTGTTCGGCAGATATATGAAGATAAGTAGCACCTTCTAATCTCTCTGTAATGTAATGCATAGTGCTCTTGGGCCAGGTGATGTGCTGATGGAGCTGGTGCTTGACCTTAGGAAAGCAAAAGGGAGGGGAAGAAGGAGACAAATGGAACAGAGTGTTGATCAAGGCTGACTGGGAGGTGTATTTCTTTAGCATCAGGGGTCATTTGGGGCTGGAGCGAGGTACTGTCAGTCATTCCTTATTGTGAAGTTTGTTCGCCTTTGGAAGGAAACTGGTAGCCCGACATTAAGATGTGGTAGTAGGATTTATTGTCTATGAGTTTGAATAGTATTGCTATTTGGAAAACACATAGTGCAATTAGAAGCAACTTGTATGTCACTCTGAAGAAGGACCACGAGACGGAGTATTATCTGGATACTTCGTTCCTGCTTGTGACTTTCTATTTGGATATGGACTTTTCTTCAAGATCAATATTTATGTTCTATTATATATAATTTCTTATTGTTCTGTTTGATATTGTTATAAATTGATTGTTCTAGACTGTAGTGTTGTTTATTACACAGTTTTGTTGTTTTGTAACTCTTATACACTGTGTATTCCGCTTGGTTCTATTACATCTAGAAGTGGTAATTCATTCAAAACTAATCTTCTGAACATGTGATCAGTTCCTTTAAATTTACATGTTTTGAGGTTTCCAAGGATTACAAAGCTTTCCGAAGTGCCTCGTGGCAATATGGTAAATGCGAGATGAATTCTGAGCTGGGCACATGCTGACGTAATTACACAGCCTATGCAGCATGGAGCCAGCTGCCAGTCTGCTCAACCCACACCTCAGCACATGTTAGGCTATGCGAAGCAGCTGCACCGATCCTACCAGGTTGTGCACAATTCTCTTTCTATCCCTTTCCTTCCATTCAGATTTCAGGCAACACAGTGCAACTCTTGAGGCGAAATGACTTGAGTGATGCTTTCAACATGAGGAAGCTGTCAGCCATTTGTGATACAGGAACGAAATACTTTGCCATTCCTTTCTCCTTCATTTATTTTGTAGGTTTTGTGGCTCCCTCCCACCTTTGCTAATGAATATACTGAAGGCCTGTCCACATTTGTTAGGTGGGAGCCATGCTGTAATCAATCCTGACTTAACAGACACACTACTTAATGACATTAATACCCTGTTAGCAGAAAGGGTCACCGGGCACACCGGAATATTATTTCCGTTCATTATGAGGCAATGACAAAGAGAGAAATATGTTGTGATGGCAAAACATCATTCGAAACTTGTGGAGACCCAAACAAAATTCAGCAGAGCAATAACTGCAAAACCATACCTGCTTCTGGGCTGTGGAGCGTGTTTTGACTTGTCTCCTTCTTCATGGCAATCTACCACTCAGCAGCACTTTCTAACAAGGCGCCATTACTAGAGGGGCGTCCAGTCAACATTAACTAAACAAAACCCAAGGCAAATTCACTCTGTTCTTCAGTATTATACCAAATTCCCATCGTAATGATATTTAGATCTGAGCAGGGAAGTACATTAAATCTTAGCATTATAGTGCCTTGCTAACGGTGTTTTAGTTCAGTGAAGGCCATGGGAGAGGAATGGCTCAACAGATAAAAGTGATAGGCACATTGACCAACGAATAGAGGCTATCCATTTTGCCTGCCACCCAAAAGGAGTGTTCCAATAAGTTTCTGTGCATTGCATTTCTGCCAACAATTGCCTTTTTGGAAGCAGGAACAGTGCAGCCCTTTCCCTGCCTGTGTTGAGAGACATGTTTACTGTTAACTCTGCCTTCCTACATGTCTTTTTGGGGTAACCAAATCAACCCCTCTGCCTATTGTGCATAGGGTTGCCAGGCCTGGGTTGGAAAAAACCTGGAGACTTTGGGGGTGGATCCGGGAGAGGGGGGTTTGGGGAGGGGAGGGGCCTCAGCATGGTATCATGCCATAGAGTCCACCCTCCAAAGCAGCCATTTTCTCCAGGGGAGCTGATCTCTGTCAGCTGGGGATCAGTTGTAAAAGCGGGGGATCCCCAGGCCCCACCTGGAGGCTGGCAACCCTAGTTGTGCAATTGAGAATGTTAACTAATAAATAAATAGAGACCTGTTTTCCTATCTGAAATTGAGCAAGGGGGATCCCTTGGGTGAGGGGGTCCAATACTTAAACATTTCGTTATGATTGGACAGAAAACAAGATATATCTGGAAAGCTATTTTCCACTTAAATAAATGGAAATAAAGAAAACCAGGGGTCATTTCGTAGAAAAAGAGGTGCAGGAGCAGCTCATTTGCATAACTTATTTGCATAACTCATTTGCATATGCCACCCCCCCCTAACATACCGGAAGTGTGTCAGAAGGCAACACCCACCCCTCAGGCTCCACTCCACAGGTGAGTGAAACTGACCTGCTCTCCCTCCATTCCCTTCCCCATTCAATACTTTGTGCAGTAAAAATAAGCGTAAAGAACACACCCTCATTCTCTTCCTGCTCCCTTGAAACCACCAGGTTTCAAGTAGACTTGAGATACCCAGGACATGTGCACCACCCATCCCTTCCCCTTCCCCTCCCCACAAGAAGACACCCTGTGAGGTAGTTGGGGCTGAGAGAGGTCTTTTGAGAACTGCTCGTGAGAGAACAGCTCTGAGAGAACTTGTGACTGGCCCAGGGTCACACCAGCAGCTGCATGTGGAGGAGTGGAGAATCAAACCCGGTTCTCCCAGATTAGAGTCCAACTCCTGACCACTACACCAAACTGATAAGGTGGAAGCTGCTGAAGGGTTGGTGAAATTTCTCCAGTACTTATGTGCCATGTGCCCAGATAAAAATTGGTATACTTAGAAAATTTATCTGCCACCTTGAGCAAGTCTCTGGAAAAGCAGCACACAGTCATAAAAGGAACAATGATAAAATTATCAATATGAAAACAAAACATTAAAAACAATAAAGACCCTAGCAGGGCTTTCCCCTGGGTGCTGCGCCTCTGCACTGCTCAGGGAAGCCGAGGAGGGGGCGGGGCTTGGTCATGTGCCCGCCCCCTGGGCTCCTCACTCCCGGAGCTGCGCTCCTGTGCGCTCCTGCTCCAACGGACCCCTGAAGAAAACAATGACAACGAATAATGAAATTGAAGAAACTGAATAACATTATTAAAAAAACACCAAGCCTAAAATGAATACAGATAAGTTTTGGTGCAAAGCCTTCCCAGGCTTCATCCTTGCACCAGGGTCTTAAGCGAAGCCTGTACGAAGTATGGCCCACTATTATGGTCTGCTAAGCCTCATTTTGGCAATTTGAGCTTGAGTCAATATGTCTAATTTTCCACATGGCCAGACCTGTGGATACTTACATCTGGAGACAGAAAAAATGAACGGGCAAGACAAATCTTCCTACAAACCTGAAAAAGCTCTGGGTTTGCAGAAAAATCTGGAATAAAAAAATACATTGGGCAGTTAACACACCCCCCCCCCCCCCCGGCAAAAGGAGTGCCTATACATTTAACAGATGAATGTCCGCAGTGGCCATTTCAAGGCCACCATGTAGTATTGCCTGCTTTGGTTTCTGGCAGTCAAAGGCGGGGGGACGGCGGAGGACCCTTTCCAGGGCTGTTTGGTGTTTAAGGGACCAGCCCTGGCAGTAGACATCAGGTGGACTGGCTACCACAGGACTTGCATGACTCACACAGCACCAGCCAGCCCATGAAAGCCAGTGTAGTGTAGCAGTTATTTTATTTATTTATTTAATGTATTTCTTAAGATTTATATCCCGCTCTCCCCACCGAGGTGGGCTCAGGGCGGCTCACAACATAAAATAATCCACTCAGTTAAAAATAGTTAACTGTTACATATTCTATCATAAAATCGGCGGCGTTACAAATTTCCCATCTGGCTGGATCAAGGCAGCACTCACATATGATCCTTATGTGCGCGTATCATCATGCGTTATCAGGGCACATGATCAGGGCCAGTGGCATTATCCGGGCCTGGGCTAAGATGTTCACCTTAGGCGGCCCCTACTTAAAAGCCTGGTGGAAGAGCTCCATTTTACAGGCCCTGTGGAATTGCATCAAATCCCGCAGGGCCCTGATGTTCTCCGGGAGCTCGTTCCACCAGTACGGGGCCGCCACTGAAAAGGCCCTGGCCCGTGTTGTTGCCAACCGCGCCTCTTTCAGTCCTGGCAGGACCAGTCGGCTTTGGGATCCAGATCTAGTTAGGGTTTCAAACTAGAATCTGGGAGTCATGGAAGCTCACTGGGTGACCTTGGGCCAGTCACACCTGATCAGTCTAACCCTCCTCACAGGATTGTTGTGAGGATAAAATGGAGGGCAGGAGAATGATATAAGCTGCTTTGGGTCCTCATTCTGGAGAAAGGTGGGGCATAAATGAAGTAAATAAATAATAAATATAGCTGAAGACTAAGGGATAGATTGGCTAGAGGGTGGGAAGAAGGAAAGAAGCAGGGAAAGGTGAGGGTGTGGGTGTTGCCAGGAGGAGGGGGGAGTGAAATAGTGTGGGGAAGGGGGACACAGGGAAAAATGGGGTGCCTCCACAAGTCCATGCGGGTCCCCAACTATGCCATTGGGCCCAGCATGATGTCTAGCATTGCACACTTTGCTGCTGCAGCAGCAACTCTAGTAAACATCTCCGAAGTGACAACACAGATGTGACTGGTGGTGCACCAACCTTTCTAGAAGTAGAATATTTATTACAGTGCGTTAGAGCATAATGTGCTCTATAGAGAAGCAGTTTAGCCCTTGGTGGCAAGACGTACATTGAGCTTTCAAAGAACTACCAAGTGATTCATAGGCGTGTGTGTTCCCGGAGACTTAAGGAATCTTCAGTCAGATAAATACTGCTCTCTAGGTGGTGTCATTCATATCTGAAATGAAAAGAAATCAAGTACAAGGCAGATGCTGGAGTTTAATGCAAGGGGCAACTCAAAAGAGCAAGGAATGGGAGTGGATCCACTACTGAGTGAAGACAGACCCAGAGACATGCTTAAGACTGTAAATGACGTCAAATATTTTCACGTTCTTACTTTTTAACCGTAGGATTTTTTAAAAAATGGTGATACAAGAGAGTTAGTAGGCTTAGGCTGATGATGACAAATGAGCACCAGTTTGTATATTGTAAAGTTCTTGTGTCCCTCGCATGGCCACTGCGGGTCCTGTCAAGAAGACATGTGCTTGAAAGTCTGTGCTTGGAATTTCCAGGCGTACCCACATCTGATTTGGACTGCAACCACAGTGCATGAGGAGAGGGGCTTAACCTATTGCCTGGCTGAAATGGCCCTGGTACCCACCGTTGGGACATTTATGTGTAGGCATCAGTACATGCACACTTCCCCATTGGGTCTAATTGTGGATCCATGTGCTGTTTCAGGTTGGGAAAACCATATGGTGGAGGGGGGAGGATGGCTTTAGCTCCCTCTCCCCTTGTGCTGCAGTCCTGATCTGAATCTGGGAATTAAGTTCTCAGCACAGAAGTACAGGAGACTCAAGGGAATTTGTAATCTACTAGGAATAAGGCCCGTTGTGGAAATAAATAAAATGGGCTCTAGAAAGAGACTCTGGGTGGGTGCCCCAGCCTTCAGAACTCAGTGTCAGACCTCAGCAGGGTATAATGACACAGAGTCCACCATTTTCTCCATGGGGAACTGATGTCTGCCACCTGAAGAGCAGTTGTAATTCTGAGTGGTTTCCAGCCCTCACCTGGAGATTGGCAATAATAGCTCCCTCATTCTCCAAGGAGATCAGAGTTTTCCTCTCTTCTGTTTTAGCCTCACAATAAAACCAGGTGAGGTAGGCTAGGTTGAAAGAAGGTGGTTGGTTGGCCTGGCGAGCTTTATGGTGGGGTGCAAATTTGAACTTGAGCCTCTCCAGTCTGCACTCTATACAGTACTTGTTCTGACCAATATCCAGGGGTCATTTCGAGCAGGAGCTCAAGGAAGCTCAGCTCCAGGAGTTGGTGCCAGCCCCCCCCCCACCACGGGGGAATGCCTGCTTGTGTCATGGCTGCAGCAAAATGACCCCGTCCCCTGGAAAGATCCTTGTTCCTCCGACCAGCCTTCTGAAGGCTTCAGCCACCACTGAAGCTATCCTCCCAGAATAGTGGTATTTCTGAGGCTTGGATTAGTAGTGGTCCCCTCTTTCTCTCTCTCTCTCTCTCTCTCTCTCTTGTTTCTTTCTTGCCTTCTGACAAACTTCTGGTGATGTCAGGGGGTGTGGCATATGCAAATAAGTTATGCTAATGCGTTATGCTAATGAGCTCCTGCACCTCTTTTTCTACGAAATGACCCCTGCTCATATCAGACAGCCAAATAAGCATCCTGCAGAAAATGCAGCCTTGTATAGAAACTTCTTTTGGAAAAGACAATGACCTACATATTCTGTGAATTAAAGAGATCTGGTTGTCTTGAAAAGTTACATCATTTCAGTGTCCTGAATACTGCTATGAATAAAGTTTCTAAGTCCAAGGCTGGAGGTCTCCGTGCAGGTGTGAACTCTGGCATCTCTCTCCTTTTTGCTATGAAATGAAAAATTTCTTCTTTAATTTTCTTGGTTCCCTGAACTGCAATAACTAGGCTGTGGTCACACGAGCAGTTTGCACCAATATTGTTGCAGTTCCTTCGCAGATTTAAAGAGCACAATCAGACAGCAACATCTGCCTTCTGTGCCCCTGTTGTTGCCACCCTGTTCTGCCCCACTTTGGAAGCAGAGTGATCAGCCCCCCAGGAAAGTCCAGTGTTTACAGATACTAGTGCTTACAGATACAAATACAGATATTACAGATATTAGTGCTTTCACTCCGCATTTCCGGATGTCTGAACTCCCCTCGTGCAAGCTCAGCCTGGCTGGGAAGTCTGATCACTGTGTTCCATCTTTGCTCCTTTTTTTAGCCAGTTAGTAATGTGCACATAACCACATCCTTGTGCACACCAGCAAGCTTACAGCTGTTTTCTGAGGCAAGAAGGGAGGGAGGGGAGGGCAGGCTGAGAAGCCTCTTTTGTCTTTTTTCATGCCAGTTCCTCTGCATACAGCTTTGCAGCACACAGGGTAAGGGAGGGGTTAATTGAAAATATGAGTTTTTTCAGAGGGGAAGGCAGCCTCCTCCGGCTGTCAAAACAGAGTGGAATAAGCAGTTATGCACATATGCAAAAGACAAATTAAAAAAGAAGCCACCCGACCACCCACTCCATGGTTGCCCCGTAGCAATAATCTGAACGGTCAACCACAAGGAAGCCTGCAGTGAGGCCACTTCAGAGTGTCTGTCTGGTCACCCCCTTCCCGTGAAGATTTAAACTGCTGCAAACAGAGGTGCCCCCAGATCGTGCCAAGCCTCCGGTGTGATAGCAGCCCTAGCACTGTTTATCTTTTCCCCGCAACTGGGAGTGGGATACAAAAACTGCCATGAATCAAGATGTTCTGGTCTTCTCCAGCTGCCTACAAATCCAAGCAGGTGGCAGCATTTCTAGCTGAACCTCATTGCTGCATCCAGGATCTGTAGGTGGGATAGTAATTTCCCTCTAAATTCAGTTTTGCAAAGGTAAAAAAAGAGAATGAAATGAAAGCAAGCTAACTTTGAAAGGAATTGTGGGCTATGAAAAGATTAAGGACAATAAATGGTCATCTGTAGGGGCTTTTCTATCATTCTAACTCTAAGCACAGCATGCCAGAATCTCAAATACCCCACAGATTAACCCTTAATGCCTGCCACTTTCTGAAGTTTTATGAACTCGGGATATGGGGCAGCCGAGCTGTATGCCTGCCATTGAACAGCATCTCTCTCCAATATTCTGCCTGCTCTTTTGATTTTTAATGACTGTACAGAGGACAGCAGCTGGATTTTCCAAAGGCTCGTTGTTGCGACTGCTGAAAATTAAACTGACGATCAGCTGAAGCAAGCAACTGTTCTCTCTGAAACAAAGCAGACAAAACTCTGAGATCATCTGGCTGGAACGGGGGGGGGGGGGGGTGGAGAGCAAAGAAGAAAGTGGTAGCAAGGAGCCCTGTTTGAATGGAGCAAATTAGAATACTCCCAGAAAAGAGAAATAGCATTCTAAACAGCTGAAGAAAATGGGGTCAAGATTCAAGGAAATGCTGGATATACTCATATGCCTGGGCATCTGTCTGAAATATTCTATACAATCAGTTTACTGTGTAACGGAAGATTCTTCTTCTGTGGCTCTTGGAGATTAGAGAGAAGCCACCTGGGTTTGTCCCAGAGGCAAGGGGTGAGGGCTAAAAGAATTCTGGGTTTCGGGCCTCAAAAACAGAAATATTAGGCAACTGGGGAAAGCATTAAACCTGGACAGCAGCTTCGGTTAAGATAGCACATGAGGTCATTCCTTTTCAATCCCAGAGAATGATCTGGAACTCAAGTCACGACAGCTATGTTTCTACTGGCTTCATCTGATGAAACCTTAATGTGACAGTACTGGATTACTTTTGACACTGTGAGTTGATGATGGGTAATGGAAAAGCCTCTGTTAACCGTGTGGACCAGGATGCAGAATGGTACATTTCACCTGGAACAAGCACTAGCTACTCCACTAGTGAGGCACAGTTTCTTGTTAGCCCTCCTGCATTCAAATCTTTGGAGATTTTGCAGTTCTCTCGGACAGTCCGAACTAGTTACCCTCAAAGGCACCCAGTATACATCAACGTGCTCTGTGTACTTTTTTCACAAAATAACACAAAAACAACCTATACAAAAGTATATAATATAAAGCCCTACATACAAAGTGAATGAGGCTGAGGACAGATTGGAAGTCTGACTAAGGCGGGGGGAATTTCCCCCGTGGCGTGGCGTTCGCACGCTGCCAGAAGGAAGCCGCCTGCAGCGTTCAGACTGCGGGCGGCTTCCTATGGCAGCAGGTGGACACCGCGCGGCTCCCCCTCCCCACGCGTGTTCACACCCGCTCCGGCGGGTGAAACGCGCGCCGCAGCAGCCGAGCACCATTTTGAAGTGGTGCTTGGCTGCTGCGAGAGGAGCGCGGCGCCGGATGCGATGCGTCCGGGCCACCTCCTCGGGGCAGATGTGGCCATCTGAACGGCCGCTCTGCCTCCGCTTTTGAAGCGGAGGCAGAGCAGCTGAGACTGCCAGTCTGTCCTCAGCCTTAGTTTCTATATATGCTGTCAAAATATTGTTTATATTGGCATTCATAAAGGCTACACCTAACAGAATAGATGAATGTCCACATAGTGAAAATTCCAGTGCTGACTAACTCAGTGCACACTAACTCAGCTGAAAGTTTTCATCCAGGAAACATTTCATAGAAGAAAGAATTCTGAAAAGAAGTTTCCAAATTCTTATTTCACACAATTGCTAGTTGCAAAGTATCTGTGTTTCGCCCATGCTTTCTCAAAAGTAGAACCTTATGCTCTGAAAATATATTATCCAAACAGTTTAAATGGGAAAAAAATGAATGAAACACACACAGTTGCTAAATAATAATTTACAAAATTAAAATTTGCAGCTTACCAATCATTACATAACAAGTTTCTTTCTACAATACTAATTTGGCTGCAGCTCCTTCAAACAAATTAGAACCAAGTGCACAGTTTCCCAAAGAAATGCTTAGCTTATAAAGGGATCCAGTGCCCAGAGTCTAAAGGGAACATGCATGCCTCTTCTTAACAACTCCCACTGATGAGTTTCAGACAATGCTCCCTCTAAGCTGTGAAGTCTTGTGAGCAAAAATTCTGCTTTGTGAGCTACTGGCATTAAAGTTGTGAGCAAGTGATTTGGCTATTGCATAAATTAGTTTGCTCTGGAGCCATCCTTCCTGAGTTAAGACAAAAATGTGTGAGCCAGAGGCTAAAAAACTGTGAGCTAGCTCACACTAACTCAGTTTAGAAGGAACATTGGTTTCAGATGAATAATCATCACAGATAATTACAATAAACAGCAATAGTCCAAATTTTGATTTAAACCAAAGGGAGACAAAGTATAAAATTTATAAATACATTTTGCGTCTTGTTGTAACAAAAAATTTCGGGCATCAATATCATTATACATATGTCCTTTGAAGAGGTACAACACAAAAAATCAAAGGGAATCAGCATCATGTTTAGAGTTAACAAAATGGTCAAAGAGTGAAGCCTCAAAATTCTGGTTCCAAATTTGGGACCAGTGTTCCAAAATTCTGGATTTAATAGGTCTAACTGGGTACCCAATATATAAAAGATTACAATCACAGACGATACAGTATATTACTTTTTTGAATTACAATTGGAAAATGTAGATGACTTATATTTAAACCCCATCACTGGATGAACAAATCCCCTAATTTCCAAAGCCATAGGACAGGCAGCACAAGAGTGACATCTAAAGTGACCACTAGGTTCCTATATCCGTTTAAAAGGCTGTAAACAATCAGATCTAACAAGTATGTCTTCAAGATTTCTAGTTCTTTTAAATCCCACTCTTGGTGTTGGCAACATGGAATGTCCTGTACTACATGCCAATAGCACTCAATTATTTTCTTAATTGCATAAGCATGTTGAGAATATTCCAAAGAACAAGTATTTCTTTCATACAATTCTTGCATTAGAACCCCGGGTATCCGATAACATCTAAAAACTAAAACAAAACCTGTTTTGTTGTACTGAAAGGAACTCAGGAAAGGTGACAATCAAATTTGGGCTTAGGTGAATTGCTAGGGGAATAACACTGCATAGCTGTAGATCAGCTCCTGAGACTGTGGCCGATTTCACACTAGCGTTTGCCCCAGGTTTGCCCTCATGCTTGCACCGGAGCTTCTGGTTGATTTCACACCAGTTCCTCCGGGCTCACGTTTTGCTCTGGAGTATCGCCCTGCTGCACCGGAGTTCCCCTGGAGCAAACAAATCCTGTTTTTAGAGGATTTTCCTGTTTGCTCCGGGAGAGAACCCAAAATGAAAACATGCCCACTCGCCCGCCTTTCATCAGGGCCGCCCCATTGTGGGAGTTTCTAATTTTTTTGGGAGAAAACCCTTTGTCACCCTATATCAAAAGGGCTGAGGTTCCAAGTGGGAAAATGAAGAAAATACTCCGGAGGAAACTGGGAGGGGAAATTCCGAAGAGAACAAGAGGCAACTGGCCAGTGCGAAATCGGCCTGTGTGTTAGGGGTATTCTTGCTGGAAATGCACAGGAAGGCCATCTGCCCTGTATTGACCTCAACTCTCTAAGGTATAGAGCTAGAACTGGAAAGGGAGGGAGGTATCTATTGTGGACTGGGTTCAATGCATGGAAGCCCGGACTACAACAAAGTGATCAGCATAGATTTATTGAGTACACAACAAGCATGCAATACTGGCCGAGACGGCCAACTATATACAACTCCTAGGACACACCCAAAAGTCCTATTGGCGGGTTTGAATTTACCACCAGAGTTCTTATTGGAGGGCTCGTGGTGGTCTCGGATCCTTGACCCCTATTGTCACTCGGAGTCAAGCTCTGACTGTAAGCCTCTGGCGCCCAGTGGCAGTCAGCGGACATAACAGTATCTCTGGCCATCAGACATTCCATTCATGATAAATAATTGCTTTGGATCCGAAAGCCTCTTCCCATGGCACATTCTGGATCACAGCTCTGCTTCTGTACAAGGATCGACTGTTTGGATGTTCTGCCAGTGTGCACAAAGGATATCCAAAGCACACATCCGCACATCACAGCTGTGGTGATTATGTTCAGCAGGAACATGTGGTGATGTTCTACGAGTTGCTCCCTGGAGACTTAACTCATGTTTGACCAGGCTGTGGGCTTGTGCTCCCTGCTGTTCCATTGCACTGGCATTTATGTACGATAGGCAGACTGAGGAACCCTGCAGTACCTTCCAAAGCTTCCATCTGACAAGCCCACTATGAATCTCATTATATGGAAAAGGGGAGAATGCAAATTCTCTCCTGGCAAATGTCCTGTGCCCATTCTTCTTCATTCGTAACCCCTCTGCACGTCTGTGCTTAACACACAGGTGTATTGTTTAATTAGATCAATCTGCTACAAAACCTAGTAGCCATACAAATGCAGGAATACATTTTGGATGGTCTTAATGAATCCTGCTTGATTCTTCTCATTTTAGAATCCCAGAAAGTGTTAGATCTATTTTCAGACTTTCCCCAGCCCATGTTTGGCATGCTTGGTGAGTTTGTATCACTAAGGTGTGACAGTTTACCAATAGCAGAGAACGCCTAGGCTTGCAAAACCAGTGGAGGCAAGAGAGACCTGCCCCGATTCTGCACAACTGACAGCCCTGCATACTTGAAGGGTGGGGGTGGGTGGGGGGGTTATCATAGGCAAGGCAAGGATTTCTTTTGCTCCCATCAGCAGAGGTCCTGTCAGCCTGGAAATCTCCCAAAATTCTAATTGATCTCCAGACTACAGAGATCAGTTACAATGGAGAAAATGGCTACTTTGGAGGGTGGACTCTATGGCATTATACCCCACTGACGTTGCTCCCTTCCCCAAACCCCACCCTTCCAAGTCTTCTCCCCTAAATCTCCAGGAACATCCCAGGCCTGAGCTGGAAATCCTATTTCAGATGTGCTGATTACCCATTTGCTTCTGGGCCCAAATCAAACCCCTTTAAAGCTCTTCCTGGCCTGGGTCTCTTACACCTATCAAACCACATCTCTCAGCATACTTGCCTGTGCCAATGATGTTCCACAGACAGCCTCCTTCTTAAAGTGCCCTCCCTTAGGACCTTTCATATTGCTACACTGAAATAACAGGTTTTGGACCCAGTTCCTTGATATAGCGTGACAGTGCAGATGAGGAGGGCATCATCACCTGCTACATTCAGGCAGGCATATAAACCAGATTTATTCCAGAGAGCATTTGGTGGAGGGTGTGGCAGAACAGCCTCATTGACCCATGGGCACTGCTCAGTCTTGCCCTCTAAGGCATCTAGGCAGCAGCAGCCATTTGGGTCTCTGCCTGGCCCTGTAGTAGGGTTGCCAAGTCCTTCTGACTTACCGGCGGGGGGGGGGGGTCCTCCTGGGGCCGGGAGCTTCCTCGGCATGCACACTTGCTCACACGCCGTGATGATTTCACCCAGAAGTGACATCATCACGTCAGGGGCATTGCCAGGGTGATGCTCTGGCAATCACCCAAAAACTCTATGGTACCATAGAGGGCGTTGCCAGGGCGACGCTCAGGCAATCACCCAAAAACTCTATGGTACCATAGAGTTTTGGGGCAATTGCTAGAGCATCGTCCCGGCAACGTCCTCAGTGTGATGACATCACTTCCGGGTGATATCATTACGCTGGGGAAGTCGTCCTAACTAGACGACTTCAGGGGTGGGGTTCCCCCCACCGGCCGAATGCTGGCCGGCGGATTGGGAACCCCTGTAGCGGGGGATTCCCCACCCCCCGGGCTGACTTGGCAGCCCTACCCTGTAGGAATTACCTGTTGAGAGGGCCAGGGCTCCCAGCTCCCCTTCCCTGAATTGTTGTTCCAAGGTCTGTTTTGAAGCTGGTTTACTGGGAGCATTGCTGCATTTCTATTCCACAGCTCCCCCCGGGGAAGCTTAACATGAAATACGTAAGGGTATTAATATTTTGAATAAAATCTTCTTCCCACAGCACCATCATTTTTAATTTGTCTCTTTTTCTTTATCTCTTGGTACGGCACTTCATTTTCTTCTCACGTTCTAAGGCCTGCCTTGTGCCTGCATCTCTTGCCACTGATGAGTGCCAGGCCAGCTTAGTACACTTGCGCACCACTGGGGGATTAGCAGTTTGCCAGCTGACAAAGTTTTCTGGCACCCATTTTAATATG
This sequence comes from Lepidodactylus listeri, assembly GCA_029233225.1. NCBI lineage: Eukaryota > Metazoa > Chordata > Lepidosauria > Squamata > Gekkonidae > Lepidodactylus > Lepidodactylus listeri. The sequence goes on along the minus strand of JARCFY010000015.1, from coordinate 19,585,738 downwards.
CGTGACCAAATTGTGGAAGTCTAATTGGTACAGGGAACAACTACCAGCATTAAAAATTATATTAAAAATCAAATGCCCACATACCCAGGCGTCATTTCATATAAAAAGAGGTGCAAGAGCTCATTAGCATAACTCATTTGCATAACTCATTTGCATATGCCACACCCCCTAACATACCGGATGTGTGTCAGAAGGCAACACCCACCCCTCAGGCTCCACTCCACAGGTGAGTGAAACTGACCTGCTCTTCCTCCATTCCCTTCCCCATCCAATACTTTGTGCAATAAAAATAAGCATAAAGAACACACCCTCATTCTCTTCCTGCTCCCTTGAAACCACCAGGTTTCAAGTAGACTTGAGATACCCAGGACATGTGCACCACCCTTCCCTTCCCCTTCCCCTCCCCACAACAAGACACCCTGTGAGGTAGGTGGGGCTGAGAGAGGTCTTTTGAGAACTGCTCATGAGAGAACAGCTCTGAGAGACTTGTGACTGGCCCAAGGTCACACCAGCAGCTGCGTGTGGAGGAGTGGAGAATCAAACCCAGTTCTCCCAGATTAGAGTCCAACTCCTGACCACTACACCAAACTGATGGGGTGGAAGCTGCTGAAGGGTTGGTGAAATTTCTCCAGTACTTATGTGCCATGTGCCCAGATAAAAAATGGTATACTTAGAAAATTTATATGCCACCTTGAGCAAGTCTCTGGAAAAGCAGCACACAGTCATAAAAGGAACAATGATAAAATTATCAATATTAAAACAGAACACTAAAAACAATAAAGACCCTAGCAGGGCTTTCCCCGGGGCGCTGCGCCTCTGCACTGTACGCGGAAGCTGAGGAGGGGGCGGGGCTTGGTCATGTGCCCGCCCCCTGGGCTCCTCACTCCCGGAGCTGCGCTCCTGTGCGCTCCCGCTCCAACGGACCCCTGCACAGACCTACTCTCAGCCCAGCTACAGACTGGAGGTATGAGCTGACCATTTCATTGTCTCTGTCCAGGGGATCTGTTAGCATTTCTAAAGGGCTGGGCAAGGCTGGAGAGTACTGTACCTGACCCCCTCCTCCTGCCTGTTCTCTGCTAAGATAAATAAAAACTTTTAAAAGCTAAAGCTAAAGGTTTTGTAGAATCCAAACCTGCAAAATAAAATGCATTTCTCCAAAGAGTGTGGATTTTTTTTACCAGATCTGGCAGTGATTTTATTGATCCTGAGTGTTTTCATGTGAGTTTTGGATCAGAGTGCTTTTAGATTTGTAATCTGTGTGCTGTTATCTGTTTTGATTTTGTTCATTAGATCATTCCCATTTATGCCTTTGGAACTTGGTTGCTGCATCATTCCCTGCGTTGCACCTGAGTAAATTATAGGGGAAACAAACAAACAAATAAGTTCTCTGTGCTGCCTGCCCACAGATATTGTCAATAACAAACACAACCGTGATGTTGTATTATGAAAATATATTTAGGCCTCAGTTCTGCAGTGAATATATTTCTTCATCACATTATGAAAACATATGCACACACATGACAGAAAATGCATATAAACCATTTCACATAACGGCTTTTTTAGAGAGTACATATCACTAGAAAGAGAGGAAACAATAACAGTAAAATTACCAATTTGTATTAACAATCTTGCATAAAAACTCTATAATGCCTACCATAGTTAATACTTACACACAGGGCTTTTTTTGGGTAGAAAAAGCCCAGCAGGAACTCAGTAGCATAATAGGCAATATCAAACAGCAGAAACTCATTGGCATATTTGGCCACACCCCTGACAGTGCAGCTCCCTCCCCGGATCGGCTTCCCCACAGCTGTGGGGTGCCTGGTAAACCGGAGGAGGGGAGGCAGTTTAAACTGCCTTCCCTCCCTGGTTTGGCTTCGCTTCTGCAGGCACCCCACAGCTTGCAAGGCACCTGGGGAGCCAGGGGTGGGGGGGGGGGGAGCAATGTTCCCTCTAAGCTAGGTTAGTGTGAGCTAGCTCACAGTTTTTTAGCCTCCAGCTCACACATTTTTGTCTCAGCTCAGGGAGCAAACTAACTTATGCAGCAGCCAAATCACTCGCTCACAACTTTAATGCCAATAGCTCACAAATAGAATTTCCGCTCACAAGACTTCACAGCTTAGAGGGAGCACGGGGGGGAGAGGCTGTAGGTGTGGCCAACTCAGAAGCCAGCCGGAACTCCGTTCCTGTGCGTTCCTGCCCCCAAATAGCCCTGCTTACACAATATTAATCCATGAGTTAACACATAGCATTCTTGCTGCTTCTTTGAAGACAAATCCTTTCAGTGTTCATGTTATCCAAACTTGTTACTCCCTTTACATAGAAACACTATCTTAATTACTAACAGGTGGCAAAACAGAGATCACACATTTAGAGAGAATGTTTATAACAACAAACTTGCCCTTGTGTAATAAGGAATCACTGATCTTATACACTTTAAAGGAAGCAAGTTTTCATAAGAAACAACTTAAATCTAGTTCCGAATTAAGTCCATGAGGAGAAAGTGAGTTTAAATGGAATATCCACTTAGCTTCTTCCTGTAAAAGTATCTGATGTATGTCCCTGCTTTTTTCTTATGAAACTTTGTGAACGCTGAAAGAATTTGTCTCAATGAGGCAGTGAGAATGCTATGTGTTAACTCACAGATTAAGATTGTTTAAGTATTAACTATGGTAGGCATTATAGAGTTTTTACGCAAGACTGAGTGTTAATACAAATTGGTGATTTTACAGTTTATTGTTGCCCTCTCTTTCTAGTGATATGTATACAAGTGTCATTCATGCAGCACACTCTGAAAAAGCTGTTATGTGAAACGGTTTGTATGTCGTTTCTGTCGTTTGTGTGCGTGTGTTTTCATAATGTGATGATGATGAAGAATAAGAGATTGGATTTATACCCCGCCCTTCACTCCCCAAGGGAGTCTCAGAGCGGCTTACAAACTCCTTTCCCTTCCCCTCCCCACAACAGACAGACACCCTGTGAGGTAGGTGGGGCTGAGAGAGCTCTGAGACAATTGTCCTTGAGGGAACAGCTGGTACAGAGCTATGGCTTGCCCAAGGTCATCCAGCCAGGTGCAAGTGGAGGAGTGGGGAATCAAACCCGGTTCTCCCAGATTAGAGTCCGCGCACTTAACCACTACACCAAACTGGCTCTCCAAACTATGAAGAAATATATTCACTGCAGGACTGACGCCTAAATATATTTTCCTAATACAACATCACGGTTGTTTTTGTTATTGACTGCATCCTTCCTGTGATCTCTCTGTTGTTTCTGAACACAGACATTAGGAGAGGGATCCAGCTTGATGGAGGAGGACTTCTGGACCCTTTTGTGCCCCAGCTCTGTGGAAATGGTTTGCAGTGAATCTTGACAGCATCCACATGCTCAGTATCAGCAGATTTTACAGATATGGTGCATGGGAGGGGGACAGTGTTCTTCTTCTCCTTTAGCCCAAAATGGCTCGTGGCAAAAACTCTATAGATCAAGAATTATCCAGGCACCTTTAGGAAGATTCAAAGAGGACTTCAAATAGATGCATTATAACAGTTAAGAAAACAAAATAAGCTCTGGGATAGTCACCCTCCAAGGTCTGGACAATGCACAATTCCTGACCAGCACTTCAAGTGATGAAACCTAACAATACCAGCCTGGTTGAAAGTCCTGGCCATTTCCTTGCAAATGAACCCAGCTTTTTGGAACTGGAACCTAGCTTTTTGGGAACTCTCAAGGGGCAGCTGACTGCCCTTGTGTTCAATCAGCTCTGCATTATACAACATGGAGTGCAATTACTGAGCCTGCTCTTAAACTTCATTTAGGGGCCAGGGGAGCAATTTTTTGATTTATGAAATAATATCTTTCTCCTTTTCTGCAGTAAATATGTGGTGAGCGGAAGAGTAGATTCTCATTCATATCTTACTTCAGGGCATGTTCTGTAATAACATCACTCAGTTTGTAATATAGACAACAGCTTGGGAAGAAGCAAAGGGGCTTGAAGCATTGTCCGAGGTTCCTGTACTGTACTTTGGGGAAAGGACACGCAGCACAACCCATGTTTGGAATAACAGAGGGAGAGCATCAAGTTATAGCCCCAGGGGCTCACGCCTTTCCACAGGCTCAAATTATTACACAATCCCCCTCGGGGGGAGGGGGCTGAATTTTTTCCCCCGACAAATTTTAATCAGCTCAAGCTTCTGTTTCTCTTGTGTTTAATTAGATGGGAAGCCAATCCATGCCCTGCACATTAAGAAGAGATGTTGTTGCATGGGTGTTTATTAAAATGTTGGAGCTCTGACTCAGCAAAATTGCTCCATGGTGGCAAATTCACAGGGAACGCAATGAATCCCATGCATCATTCATTAGTCTGGGGATCTGAAATGTGTCCATAGGTAATGCAAGTAGGTCCCTGTGCAAGACACCGAAAGATGCTCTGCAGAGCCACTTGTAGTTTTCCTGTGTCTAGGTTCTTATCGCATAAGCAGTCACCCCACAGCTACTGCCGGAACATGAAGGAGTTATCAAACCACCACTGGATAAACGTTTCTTCATTTCCTGCCATGGAATGGAGAGAAGTGAGGGAGTTCTGGTATGAAGATTCTTCACAGCCACCAGGGTATTATGGGATATGCCACAAGTAGATAATCTCAAAGGTTTAATGGGGGTGTTGTGTACTAAGACCACGATTGCCTGGTCTCCCGTAATGGCGAACGCCACATGGTCAGCGCACATGGTCAGAATCTACCTGAGCTTCGGCCAGGTAGAACAATAGCCAGTTGGATCCTGAGTGACCACCAATTACGAGCCTAGGTCTCCCGCTGGGGGACCTATGAACTACAACCACGGACTTAAGGTCCTATCAGGACCTGTGGGCGAGGTCGGGGCATTGTCTCCAGCCGGCATAAAAGAGGGCTCTGAGCCCGGGGTTCCCCATGTTCCATCTGACCCTCAATAAAGAGCTGTACTATGAAATCACTACCACTCGCCTCCCGACTCCAATACTTTCCAGGGGGTAATTATTTTGGATAGAGAAATGGGTTCCTCATTTGCCCTTTAATGAAGAAGAAGAGTCGAAGAGTTGACTTTTATACCCCACTTTTCTCTGTCATAAGGAGTCTCAAAGTGGCTTACAATCACATTCACTTCCTCTCCCCACAACAGGCACACGTTGTAGGTGAATCTGAGAAAGTTCTGAGAGAACTGCGACTGGCCCAGAGTTACCCAGCAGGCTTCATGTGGAAGAGTGCTGAATCAAACCCAGTGTGAGAGTTCTGTTCAAAGTAGTCAAGGATCAGATCCTGGTTGGTTAACCACAGTTCTTTATTTCCAATCTCTACATTAGTACAGCATCTCGGATTATTGTCAGAGATGAGACAGATTATACAAGCGGGTCTATTATACCATTCCAAGGAGTTTGAATTACACATAGGTAGCCAATCCCCTTAAGGGAAAATTGGCGGGCAAAAAGGTGTCCAGACCGTTTGGTTCTCACAGGAAAAGAGTGAGGTGTTAAGCAGTAAATTTCCTCTCCCAAACCAGACCCCTCAGATGTTACCAGTTCACATAACAATCAATGGCCTCAAGGTTTTTGCATGTGATAAGAGATGAGAGGCATCCTCCCTTGAAGTTCCTGCCGGAGCAGCTGGAATGCGGAGGCAGAGATGTGAGGCCTCCTTGTTCTCATAATTCATGGATGTCACCCTCCCGGTCTGGACAAGCATCATTACATTACAGTTACATGGAGTCCCAATACATGACAGTTACATAGGAAAACGAAAGGCATACATGAAAAGAAAGACAGAGGAGGCCTGACTAATATAATGTCTGAATTAGTAGATTCTGACACACTGGCCTCCTCATAATTAACTTCACCTAGCTTTATCAGGAAACATTTTGTGGAACAGTTTCACCAGTTTGGGAGCATGAACATTTTCTGAGCGAATCCATTCATTGTGTTCCGGGCCGAAATCAAGCCATCTAACTAAGTAATATAATCGGCCTCTTCGCATTTTGGAATCAAGGATTTCAGTTATCTCGAAGTGAGGGGCCCCCTCCTTCATCAGTGGAGGAGGAGCTGGAGGAACTGGATGCCAGGCATTCGGCCCAGGATCTTTCTTCAGTAGGCTGAAATGAAAAACAGGGTGCACAGAACTCAGTGATTTAGGCAATTCCAGTTCAAAAGACACATCCGATATTTTACGCAACACCTTGTAGGGCCCAACATATTTCCATCCCAGTTTCCTGCTGGGCTGCAAGCCATGGATATTTTTCGTGGAGAGGTAGACAGAGTCCCCTGGCTGGAGATCCCAGCCTGCCGCTCGTCCTCTGTCAGCATATTTTTTATAATCTTCTTTTGCCTGGTCCAGTGCTTTGGCTATCAATGGCCAGGAGTCTTGCAAAGTAGTCCACCAACTTTTAAAATCCGATGGGGAAGCATTGGATTCATTCTCAATGGTAGGCAATGGTTTCCCTTCAAAACCTCCCACCGCCATAAAAGGAGAGACTCCCGTGGAAGAATGCACAGCGTTGTTATAACTATATTCCGCAAATGGCAACAACTCCACCCAGTTGTCTTGGTGATAATTGGCATAGCATCTTAAAAATTGTTCCAAGATTTGATTAGTTTGTTCGGATTGGCCATCGGTTTCTGGGTGGTAACCCGAACTCAGTGCTGGTTCTATGTCCATCATTTTTAGGAGCTCCCGCCAGAAGTTGGCAACGAATTGACTGCCCCTGTCGGATACCACTCTTTTCGGAAAAGCGTGTAATTTTATCACGTGGTTAAAGAAAGCTTTGGCCATTCCCTTGGCCGTGGGCAATTGCTTGAAGGGGGTGAAGTGAGCTTGCTTTGAAAACGTGTCTACCACCACCCAAATAACCGTCTTCCCTCTTGAGGGGGGTAGATTAGTGATGAAGTCCATAGCTATGGTTTCCCAGGGGCGAGAAGGGGTGGGTAAAGGGTGCAGTAGTCCCGGAACCTTCCCCCCCCCCGTTTTTTGCACATTAAGCAAGTTTGGCAAGCCGAGACGAAATCGGAAACGTCTCGGCGCATGCGCGGCCACCAAAACTGACGCTGAATTAAATTAAGCGTTTTTAGGAATCCAAAATGCCCTGCTAGTTTGGAAGAGTGGCAGGCCAGCAATATCTCTTTACGTTTGTTCAGTGGCACCACCAGTTTGTCTCCATGGAACCAGCACTGGCTTTCTTTCTTCGAGCATTCCCCCAAAGCCTCCAATTCTTCCACTTCCTCGGGAGCATACTCCCCCCCCCAATCACAAGCCCCGATGTCCAACTGCGTTTTCTTGAGTTGGCTCCGAGTAACTACTGCCCCTCCTAATTGCTGGGGGGAGAACATGGAATCAAACACATCTTCCTTTACACTCTCATGTTGGGGCAATCTGGATAGTGCGTCTGCCAAGGAGTTGGCCTTCCCAGGGAAATGCTTAAGTACAAAATTAAACTTGGAAAAGAAGTCTGCCCACCGCAGTTGTTTGGCACTGAGAGATCTCTGCGTGCGCAACGCTTCCAGGTTCTTATGATCAGTCCAAATTTCGAATGGGGCTTGCGCGCCCTCCAGCCAATGCCACCATGTAGTGAGCGCCAATCTAATAGCCGCCGCTTCTTTGTCCCAAACAGACCAATTTCTCTCCGTGTCATTAAATTTTTTCGAGATGTAAGCCAGGGGGTGTAACTTCCCATCCAGCCCGCTTTGTAGTATGGCCCCCCCCATGGCTACGTCTGACGCGTCTACATGGATTATAAACTCTTTGGTCTCATCTGGGTGGGCTAAGATGGGCTCGGAAGTAAAGAGAGTTTTTAAGGTTTCGAACGCCCCTTGGCACTCCCCGTTCCAGGCAATCCGTTCCCCTGGCTTTCCCGCCTCGGGCCCCCTCCCCTTAGTTTTCAGCAAGTCTGTGAGGGGAAGGGTGACCGTTGCAAAGTCTTTAATGAAGGTTCGATAGAAGTTACAAAATCCTAACAGGCTTTGTAATTGTTTCCTCGTTCGCGGAGCCTCCCACTGCACCACTGCCTCCACTTTTGCTGGGTCCATTTCCAGCCCCCTCTGAGAGATGCGATAGCCTAGGAAGTCTACTGACTCACGATGGAACTCACACTTCGATAACTTAACATAAAGCTGGTTTTGCAGCAAGGTAGAAAGGACTTCTCGGACTAGTTTTACATGCTCTTTCTTATCAGTAGAATAGATCAAGATATCATCTATGTAACATAACACCCCTTTAAACAAGTGCTTGTGTAATACTTCATTGATCAAACTCATAAAGACCCCAGGCGCGCCACTTAAGCCGAACGGCATCACTAGGTACTCAAATTGCCCCAGGGGTGTGTTAAAGGCAGTCTTGGGTTCGTCCCCCTCCCTTATGCGCACCCTGAAGTAGGCATCCCACAGATCCAGTTTGGTAAACACCTTCCCTTTAGCTGCTTCCGTTAATAAGTCCTTTATTAAAGGAAGGGGGTAGGCGTTAGTAGTGGAGACGGCGTTCAGTCCCCTATAGTCCATGCACAGTCTCAGGCCCCCGTCTTTCTTTTTCCGGAATAACACGGGGGCGGCAAAAGGGGACTTGGCTGGTCGGATAAAGCCGCGCGCCAAGTTTTTGTCCAGGAACTTTCGCAACTCTTCTCGCTCTAAAGGGCTCATGGAATAAAGCTTCCCCTTAGGGAGTTTCTCGCCCGGGAGTAGCTCGATGGCACAGTCCGACAATCGGTGGGGGGGTAATTCATCCGCCTCGGTTTCGCTGAATACTTCCAGCAAGTCTCTATACTCCTTGGGCACCAGGGTGGGGGTAAGGGCAAGCGCGGTGGGTTGGGGAGGAGGGGTCGGCGGTCCCGGCCCCCATTCCAAGTCCCATCTATGCGTGAGGCACCGGTCATCTATCCAAGAGATCTTCCCTTCACTCCATTTAATGTAGGGGTCGTGCGAACTGAGCCAGGGGCTTCCCAACACCATGGGGAACTGCGCATTTGGGGTAATGACGAAAGCTCGCTTCTCCCAATGTTCCCCTGTCCCCAGAATCAGGCTCTCGGTTTCCGCTATGCACTCTTCCTTCATCTCCGACCCATCCATTTGAGTAAATTTTAACGGCTCTGCCAGCGGGGTCACCTTTGGTCCCAACCCTTCCACTACCAAAGGGCTAATTAAGTCCCGAGCACACCCAGAGTCAATTAAAGCGCGGACCCTCATGTGCGTGCCCGATCCCGGGGTCACCACAGTCACTACCATATATAATAGGGGCCAGGGATGCTCACCGGAGATGGCGCTTCTTGGCGGGGGACCTGCAGCTCTGCGCCGCTCACTGCAGGCCGTTGGAGTTTCCCGACATCTGCGTTTCCATCAGCTCCAGCTCCCCTTGTTCGCTCGTGGCTCCCTCCAGCTGCAGCGCCCGGGGTTTGATCGGGGTCTTCCCTCGGCTAGGAGTGCTCCCCGCCACCGGCGTCGAGGTCTTCGGCCCCTTCCCTCCTCCTCTTGGGCACGTTGAGGCGAAGTGGCCACTCTCCCCACATTTCATGCACAGCCCTTGTCGAAACCTGGCATCTCGGATGTCTTGTACGTTGGGCCGTGGTTTCGCTCTCGGTGCTGCTTTGCTGGCTGCCGTAGCCGAGGTTCCCATCTTGATCAGGGTAAATCTTTCTTCCATGTCGGTTGCTGCCCTCATCCAGGTAGCCAACGTACCCGGGCGGCCCCCAAGCAACACCGTCTCGTAGATCTCGGGGTTAAGGCCCTCCCAGTACTTCTCCATGAAGAGTTCCTCTGGCCAGCCGTGGATTTTAGCCGCGATGCGCCGGAACTTGTCAGTGTAATCCCTCACGGTGGATCTCCCCTGGAACAACTTCCGCAGTTGGTTCCGGGCCTTTTCCTCGCCCAGAGGGTCTTCAAATTGATGTCAAAGGGCCCACATGAAGTTGTTCAACGAACGCAGCTCAAGTCCGGGGGCATCGTGCAGGCTCACATACCAGTCGCTGGCGGTGTCTTTCAGCTTGGACCCGATGTAGCCAATCCGTTCCCTCTCGGTGGGATAGAGATGCCCCCAGCTGTCCAGGAACCGCTCTATCTCCAACATGAAAAAACGCAGCTTCTCTGGGTCCCCATCGAAAGTAGTCGTCAGCGGGTCGGACGGGGCTGGGCGGACGGCTGGGGCGGCCGGTGCCGGGGCCGGTGCTGGGGCGGGACCTGGCACCGGAGGCAGGACGACCGGCGGGGCCAGCTGCACCGGTGGCACGGGCGCTTGAGGCTGAATCGGGACCCCTCCAGGAGCTGCCGGCGGTTGCTGAACCCCTATCCCCGGGCCGGGAAGGGCTCCTTGCATGACCCTCATAGCGTCGCGGAATTGGTGCTGGAGATCGAGGGCCAATTCTCGTAGTTCTGCGGTGAGTTGGAGCCGTAGCTCTCCCATCATCTGGTCCAGTTGGGGCATCTGATCCCCCCGGTACGGATCGGGCCCATACGGACCTGTCCTCTCTCCTTCGAAGGGCGGGCGACGCGGCTCTCCTCGGTAGATCGGCTTGCAGTCATCTCCCAGGTAGCTCGGTCTCCCTCGATCGAGCGGGTCGCCAGGGAATGAAACCCGTGCCCCTTTCCGGTCGTGCACCCACGAATCCACGGTCCCACGACCGAACTGGCTCCAAGCGTACTTGGGGGTCCTGCTCTGACGAGGAGGTAGGCGCGGGATGTAGTGAGCCCCCTGAATCGTAGTCACCGGAACGTCTGGGGCCCCTCCGCCGCCTCCACCACCGTTCCCCGGGTCCGTCGGGGTGGCGGGGACATCTTCGGGTGTAGGGATGGGGACCGTGTCGTCGTCTGACATGGTCAGGAACGGCTAAGTCCCAGTCACAGATCTCTGACAATCTGTGAGAGTTCTGTTCAAAGTAGTCAAGGATCAGATCCTGGTTGGTTAACCACAGTTCTTTATTTCCAATCTCTACATTAGTACAGCATCTCGGATTATTGTCAGAGATGAGACAGATTATACAAGCGGGTCTATTATACCATTCCAAGGAGTTTGAATTACCCATAGGTAGCCAATCCCCTTAAGGGAAAATTGGCGGGCAAAAAGGTGTCCAGACCGTTTGGTTCTCACAGGAAAAGAGTGAGGTGTTAAGCAGTAAATTTCCTCTCCCAAACCAGACCCCTCAGATGTTACCAGTTCACATAACAATCAATGGCCTCAAGGTTTTTGCATGTGATAAGAGATGAGAGGCATCCTCCCTTGAAGTTCCTGCCGGAGCAGCTGGAATGCGGAGGCAGAGATGTGAGGCCTCCTTGTTCTCATAATTCATGGATGTCACCCTCCCGGTCTGGACAAGCATAATTACATTACAGTTACATGGAGTCCCAATACACGACAGTTACATAGGAAAACGAAAGGCATACATGAAAAGAAAGACAGAGGAGGCCTGACTAATATAATGTCTGAATTAGTAGATTCTGACACCCAGATCTTCAGATTAGAGTCTGCCACTCTTAGCCACTACACCACACTGGAAACTTGAGGCCATTCAATTTCTCTGATTCACTTTATATTATATGGAAAGGCTAGGCACTAAAGTGTCATGAGTAGGCCAGATATTTTCAGAAGCTGCTGAAAATCTAGTCATTCATTTAGAAGAGGCTGAATGGTATAAGCTTTAAAAGAATAGAGGACAAACCTGAATACATTTCTAGATAATTTACTTTGCCTTTGATTGTACTAAGGTAGGCAACATTCTTAAGATCATAAGAACATTTCTATTTGATTGGCTTTATTACCAGATTAGGAGATCATGGAACCAGGATCTGTCAAGGCTATAAGAAATCAGCCTCACCACAGCCCAAATACTCTACTAGATACAGAATAAATTTAGTCCCTGTTCTGCTCCTAACATACTATGCAGACTTGAACAGGCTCTAACATAATATCCTGAGGCATTTTCCACTCTACAAGCCTCTTTTTATAAATTTAATTATTATTATTTTTTTGTAAACACCCAGCCTAAGGAAGAGTTCTGGAGAACTCAAAAGTTCATGCACTGTTACATGTCATATGGTAGGCCCTCGTAATAAAATATATTATTGTGCATCTTTGTGATCAAGACCGGGAGGTTTCTCCAGAACTGGGGCCATCTATTCCCTACTGAGGAGGAGCAAGTAGGCTGCATCAGGTCACGGATGCCGACTGGTATGTGAGTCTCCACAACGTTCCCAGACCTGAGCTCAGAAGCACAGAGGAATTTATGTGGGTGCTGAGGCGGCAGTACGAAGTGACATGGTGTGTGTGGGTGTGTGTGTGTATGTTTGTGGGTGTAGTGGGCATTAGTAACAGTGAGGATACTAGAGCTGGGTAAGGTTAAATGGTAAAAGAGGTTTGTAAGCCAGAAATGAAATCATTTCTTCTTTTGACTGCACTTGAATCTAAGATGGTGAGACATTTAGAAATAGAGAAATGAATTTCATGGACTCCCTTGCTTGGATGATGCAGTTCATGAATTTTAGTATATTTTATTGGGTACTTTGGAGTTCTTCCAGTGGAAGGAGTTCAAAGTAACTAACAAGCACCTAGCTGTCTAAACAAATAGGGTAACTTAATTAAGTCTTTGTATCCTGTGTCTCGATATCCATCTCAAGAGGTAATCAGGGTTTAACAAAAGGGAAATTCCCAAGTATTGCAACAAGAAAGGCAGCATGTTCAGGTTTTGCAAAAAAATTATATTTAGAATGGTAAGGATAGGATATAGAGATTAGATTAAAATATTGTTTGTTTGTTTAAATGTTTTTAATTTCATTTTATATTGCCTTGTGAACCCTGATTGGGTGGAAAGGCTGCATAAAAATGCTTTAAATAAATAAATAAACCTGCTCTGTTCTTACAATTGTACAACATCTTCCACAGGATATAGTAACAGCTGTCCTGGATTGCAATAGTAACCCCCCCCCCCCCCCAATTAGCCGAATTGCTTTAATTTACGCTTAGCAATTGGCGAAATACCGGGTTCTTGCCAACTATACCAGGGTCCCACCCCTCCTGGGAGTTCTCAAGGAAAGAGGCACGTGAGGCAAATAGTAAGTTCAATGCCGTTTACTGAATGATGTTGTTCAGGCACACAAAAACAGATTCTCACACACAGACACACAGGCCTAGGAAAATAAAGATAGAAAATAGCACTGTTGCATTAGCAGGAGTTTTCGTTGTTTGGGTGATACTGTACCTGTCCTGAAGAAGATTTGTCCGCTCGAAGGAAGAATTGGATGGGGAGAGAAAAATAGAAAAATGGGGCACGTGGCTCGAACCGGCAAGACCACGTGGTTTCTCTGTTCCGGAATCCAGAGATTTAAAGATGGAGGCAAGGGTATTTGGATAGGAAGCTGGACATAAGGGGTAGCAAAACAGATAGGGGACGATGGCTCAAGAGACCGATTGCCTCTGTGCAGGGTCTTTTATTAGGTGGTCTTGGGGGCAGGCTGCGCAGACCACATCCCACTAACACACCTACTAGGCGGTCCGTCCCTTTCTGACCCTACCATAGGTTAAAGATAAACAAAAGGAGGAGGGCCGGGGAGTGGACAATATTGTAGAACTGAAACTAAACAGGAACTTGACACCTGGGCAAGGTCCGATGACTCACCGGTGGCCACTGCATTGTCTGTTAATGGTCCTAGCTCGCTGGATGATGGCCCGACCATTAGTTGCCAGGTAACCACATTTGCATAATCCGTTCAGGTATGTTGGAGGGGGCAGGGGTTGACCAGCATGGTGCGACAGAAAGAAACCTCATTGCAAAAGGAGTCTTTGTCTCTGTCTTGGTGAACTATTGTGGGTGCCAGCCTCCTGGAGTGGACTGGAGCTTCTCCCAGCAATGAGTTCAAGCTTATGAATCTTAAAATCCATAAGAGCACTAGCAGTGCCTTGCTGGCCAACACCCCCCCTTATTCTGATTGAAGTACTTATTCTGATTGAAGTACTGGAAAGATCCAATTGTACGAGAATCCTAAAATAGTGTTCCATCTTTCTTTATTTAACTGTCCAATGATCCAGTGGTCTTGGACCGAACCAGTCTGACAAATACCACACTCTATTTCCGTAGTCTCATAGAAGCAACTGCTCCAAGAAATTTGGCCACAGGCGAAGTAATACCAGGGTCATTATCAGCTAGCAGGGAAGACACAGAAACAAAGGAAACCATGGAAACTTTCACCAGCTGTATCCACAGATCTCTCAAAGAGGCAGCTAATACACAATCAAAGAGAATCTGAGATAAAGTTTCAGTTGCCCCAGCCCACATGCCAATGTAGTTCAATTGCACTAGTTTCACCTAGAGGACCAATAATATGTGGAGAATATGCATGACTTCTGGTCCTGTGCAATCTATTGAATTAATTCACTGGCAATCCAGCAGGTACTTGGTGGCTCCAAATATTCTTCACAAACTCATGTAAATATTTGCACACTTGTGTTTATGCACATGCACTCCTGGTTTTGCGCATCCAGAGAAATACTTCTTGTGTCGTTAGCAGGGCTGAAGTCATCATTTTTTTAAAACTGCATCTTGTTTGTGCTTTCTCAGGATGAAAGACATGCATTTAAAGGTAATTGGATCTACTTGCTTCCTGAACAGCTAAATATTTACATGGAGGTGGCCCATTAATCACAGCCCGATATGGCAGGAACGCTTGCACAGGCACTTTGGGTAAGGGCTTTGCGCCAGTCTGTTTGTCTCACGGATGTCTCCCTGACAGCTCCACTTCCATCACAATCAGCTGTGACACCATAATTACAGATTCGGGAGGTTTGCTGCCTCCAAATGATTGATTGTTTGATACACATAATTTAGGAGATAGATGTTCTTATATAAATTAACTATTTAGCATGGGGATGCAGCTATATGGCAAAAGGACCAGGAAGAAGTACTGTCCTTTGCTATGCCAATATTTCACTGTGGAGATTCGGGATTCTTGTTAGGATATTGAACGGAAGACTCTCTATAGTCTCTTTGAAGATTTTCTCCAAGGACAGTTCACCACAAACATTAGATGGCTGGTTATCTGTTCTGTTTGCAGAATCATAGAGTTCGAAGGTACCTTCAGAGTCATCTAGTCCAACCACCTTCACAATGTAGGAAATTCACAAATACCCCACACCCCCAGTGACCCCTGCTTAATGCCCAGAAGATAACAAAAAACCTCCAAGATCCCCAGCCAAACTGGCCTGGAGAAAAATTGCTTCCTGACCCCAAAGTGGTGGTCAGCATTTCCCTGGGCATGTAAGAAAGGGCCATGAGAACTGAGGCAACCCTTGCTGTCCTTCCTCTCATGATCTGCCTAAGTTCCCAGAATCAGCATTGCTGTCAGATGGCCATCTAGTATCTGTCTGAAAACCTCCAAAGAAGGAGAGTCCACCACCTCCCGAGAAAGTCTGTTCCACTGAGGAACCACTCTGTCAGGAAGTTCTTCCCAATGTTTAGCCGAAAACTCTTTTGATTTAATTTTAAACTGTTGGTTCTGGTCTGACCTTCTGGGGCAACAGAAAAAAAACTCTGCACCATCCTCTATATGACAGCCCTTCAAGTACTTGAAGAATGGCTATCATATCACCTCTCAGTCATCTCCTCTCCAGGGTAAACATACCAAGAAGTGCAAAGTGTTTGGGAATAGAGTTGTTCCTTATGAAGGAAAATGCAACGGATTTTCAGAGAGCTGAAAAACATTACCTACAGTGCTGTACTCATCCCACTGTTCTCTTTCTTCACAAGCTGTGAAGGGTCTTGTAGTGCTTCAGTCACTCGTCCTTGATAAGTGTGAGACCAAATAAATTAGTGGCTATACTACAGGAAACGATGCTTCTGTGATGCCACTGTCAACAGTCTTAAAGTCTAATGACCACCTCCAGTTTTACTGGACATCACACAACCACCTAGACACAAGCCCTACCTTTTATTTTGTTCTTATGAATGGTGGTATACTCATCACGCCCTGAGCTTTTTCCCTGTCTCACCATGTTCCCTCAGAGGAAAAATCCTCTATGTATTACATGGTCTTATTTTATAATGTGTCTTGGGTCTCAGTAGGGTTGCCAAGTCTTATGGACTCACTGGCGAGGGGGAGTCCTCCTGTGGCCGGGAGTTTCTTCTGGCACGCGCGCTTTGCGTGTGCACCCGGCGGCATCACCGGAAGTGACGTTGGCACGTTGGGGGCGTTGCCAGGGCGATGCTCTGGCAATCACCCCAAAACTCAGTTTTGGGGTGATTGCCAGAGCATCACCCTGGCAACGCCCCCAACATGCCGACGTCACTTCTGGTGACGTCATCACGTTGTCCTTGCCAGACGACTTCGGGGGTGGGGTTCCCCCGCCGGCCCAATGCTGGCCGGCGGATCGGGAACCCCTTTAGCAGGGGATCCCCCGCCCCCCGGGCTGACTTGGCAGCCCTAGGTCTCAGAGAGAAAGGTAGACTTAAATAAATAAACCTCCGTATATCACTGGTCTCCATTCTGTATGGAGTCTCCAAACTTTTTGAAAATACTAGTAAAAAAAACATGTGAAGTCTGATTAAGATTGGAGTCATGTCCGGGTGTGTGTGTGTGTGAAGGTTTAACTACCTTTGGTGAGGTTTTGCAGAATGAAAGTGACCCCCCCCCGGGAAAAAAAAAGTTGGCATCCTACCCTCTTAAGATGGTTTTAGTTTTAGTCAAAGAAACTGCAGGGAAAAAAGGAATGTGTTAAACTCCCTCTCTTCTATTAGCATTTTTTTTAATGTCGGAAAGACCCGGGCCACTTCTGCATATTCAGCTTACTCCTGCTTTTCTTGGCAGTTGATCTACAAGCATCGGAATCAGCCTGGATATGGTTGTTTGACATGTCTGACTCTTATTTCTATTGTGGAATTGATGTATTTCTTCTGCGTTATGGCCAAATAATCAGAAAGAACCAGCAAGAGGGCTGGTTTCACTGGTGGCAGAACCAATGGCACCACAGCGCCAGTACCTCTTTTTATTTTATTTTTTTGCATAGGCACTCTAGTGATACCGTGACATAATACCAAAAGAGCAGTCCTCCCCCTCCAGCAACACTGTTGTCACGGGTGTCACAGAACTCCCACACTTTAAAAAAAAAAAAAAAGTTGTGTGTGCTTTAGAGATAACTGTGATATTTATTTATTTATTTATTTATTTTTTCCCAATTTATACCCCGCCCTCCCCGCGAACGGGCTCAGGGCGGCTTACATGGGCACAAAGGCCAAAAATAATACATTAAAATGACGAAAAACAGTTAAAATGAATTCCTATGGCTAATACATTGCTAACAGCTTCCTGTAACATTATTATCAGAATGGCGACCCAATGGTAGGTCTCCAGATCCCGCCCGCACCAGCCAGGATTGTTAGGGCCGGTACATCATTGATGGTATTCCTGATGGATGGAATCCTCGGTGGCGGCTCCTATTCGAAAGCTTGGCGGAAGAGCTCCGTCTTGCAGGCCCTGCGGAACCGTACAAGGTCCCGCAGGGCCCTGATCTCCTCTGGGAGCTCATTCCACCGGACGGGAGCTGCCACCGAAAAGGCCCTGGTCCTTGTTCTGGTGAGCCTGGCGGCCCTAAGGCCTGGATATAATGCTAAAGATATAATGCTAAAGGATATAATGCTAAAGGACCCCCTCCATAAATGTGACTGGTCCGATTCCTTTCCCCCTTGTGGATTTTAAATGTACACATTGTGATTTGGTGAGATGATCTTTGGAAAACCGTTATTGGTGGGGTGGTATTTTTTTTAATTTGTACTTTTCCCCTGGTAGTCATTTTAAGACCGGAGAATCTCCATTGGGATTCCAGTTTGGGGATCGGTTGACCAAAGTGCAATGGAGCTGGAGGAGTTTCTGATGGCAACACTGCAGGGCATCATTCTATGCCTGAGAAGCTCCCCTTTTCTCTTTTCTGCTCACATGCATCAGATACGTGTGATTCAAAGATCCCTAGTAACTGACAGGGCAGCGACAAGATGGAGAGCGTGGCCCAGCAACATGGCTTGGTACTCGCATTGGGCACAGATATGTTGGAATGCCTAGCTAGAGTGTACTCTGTCCCCTAAATAGTTTTTGCTTCTTGTTGCTTTTATTGTAAACAGTTCCTTGTAGCAGGGTCTATACTGTAAATAGTTTTTGCTTTTTATTGCCTATATTTTTGTGGGGGGATGTTCTGTAGATAACAGGGATGGAAGGGTTCTGGTGTTACTATGTATTTATGAATAAAAAAATGGTGTTCTTTACAACCCTTTGTTTTGTTCTCTGAAATTTCCCCAAATAAGTCCTCAACAACAACACTAGGTATGCTGCAACAAGAGACAGTAATTTTTATTGACCAAAAAGCATTACAGAACCACTTCTAATCATATGCATGAGCAGCATGCAAGCAAACTGGGAGTCCAAGTGAGCCTTCTTATGGCCAGCACATGCATGCTTATTGGGAGTGGCACTGGGCACATTGTCCTGAGTGTCAGTACTGTTGTGGTGTGTGCAGGGGTCATTTCGTAGAAAAAGAGGTGCAGGAGCTCATTAGCATGACTCATTTGCATATGCCACACCTCCTAACATACCGGAAGTGTGTCAGAAGGCAACACCCACCCCTCAGGCTCCACTCCACAGGTGAGTGAAACTGACCTGCTCTTCCTCCATTCCCTTCCCCATCCAATACTTGGTGCAATAAAAATAAGCATAAAGAACACACCCTCATTCTCTTCCTGCTCCCTTGAAACCACCAGGTTTCAAGTAGACTTGAGATACCCAGGACATGTGCACCACCCATCCCTTCCCCTTCCCCTCCCCACAACAAGACACCCTGTGAGGTAGGTGGGGCTGAGAGAGGTCTTTTGAGAACTGCTCGTGAGAGAACAGCTCTGAAAGAACTTGTGACTGGCCCAGGGTCACACCAGCAGCTGCATGTGGAGGAGTGGGGAATCAAACCCGGTTCTCCCAGATTAGAGTCCAACTCCTGCCTACTACACCAAACTGATGGGGTGGAAGCTGCTGAAGGGCTGTTGAAATTTCTCCAGTACTTATGTGCCATGTGCCCAGATAAAAAATGGTATACTTAGAAAATTTATATGCCACCTTGAGCAAGTCTCTGGAAAAGCAGCACACAGTCATAAAAGGAACAATGATAAAATTAAAACAAAACATTAAAATCAATAAAGACCCTAGCAGGGCTTTCCCCGGGGCGCTGCGCCTCTGCACTGCTCGGGGAAGCCGAGGAGGGGGCGGGGCTTGGTCATGTGCCTGCCCCTTGGGCTCCTCACTCCCGGAGCTGCGCTCCTGTGCGCTCCCACTCCAACGGACCCCTGGGTGTGTGTGTGTGTGTGTAGCTTATTCAGTGCAGGGGTTCAGTGGACTATCTCTTTGGCCTCTGGTAGGGGTGTGCAAGGGAAAAAAAAACACATTTGTTCCCATATTCAGGTACAAAAGAGCCACAGTTATTTGGCATTCCTGAATATTCCCAAATACCAGTATCAGCATTGTATTCAGATTCAGGAAATATTCAGTGATACTGAATATATTTGGCTCCATTATATCCTACGGGGCCATTACAGCCAAGGGCAAATCTCCTATGGTATATTCAGTGAGCTGGGGGAAGGGGGTTTGAGGTAGAGGCACCAAATTCACAGTGTAGCTGCTGGAGCCTCTCCCCAAAGGCACTCCCAAATTTCAAAAAGATTGGACCAGGGGACCCAATTTTATGGGCACCCAAAGAGGGTGTCCCATCCTCCATTGTTTCCAGTGGGGGAAAGTAGCAAGGCAATACAAGCACAGCAGAATGTCCCAGAGAATCTCTGCAACTGAAGAAGAAGAAGAAGAAGAGATTGGATTTATACCCTGCCCTCCACTCCCCAAGGGAGTCTCAGAGTGGCTTACAAACTCCTTTCCCTTCCCCTCCCCACAACAGACACCCTGTGAGGTAGGTGGGGCTGAGAGAGCTCTGAGACAATTGTCCTTGAGGGAACAGCTGGTACAGAGCTATGGCTTGCCCAAGGTCATCCAGCCAGGTGCAAGTGGAGGAGTGGGGAATCAAACCCGGTTCCCCCAGATTAGAATCCGCGCACTTAACCACTACACCAAACTGGCTCTCAGTGAAAGTGAGGGGTGGCATTTGTGCCCAGCAAAACCAGTGCTACTACAAATTTGGTGCCTCTGCCTCAAACCCTCTTCCCCCCAGACCACTGAATATACCCTAAAAGATTTGCCATAGACTATAATGGCACCATAGGATATAACAGAGCCAAATAGTAGCCGAATAAAGTTGAACAGTGTTCAGGAATCTCTACTTGGCTACCAAATAGCTGCTCTGATTTGATATTTTGCTTAATAAATACCCCAAAAATGCCCCAAAAGCATTATTTGGGTATTTATTTGGCCCGGTAAATACCAAATGCACACCCCTATTTTTTCCCAGGACTCCTTGTGGCTTTGACAGCATTACTTCACTCATTGTTCTGAGGGCACTGACAGCCACAAGCATTACATTCACATCCTGCTGCGTGGCGTCCTGGAATGCCTTGTTTCATCAACCATCTGGTCATGATGGTTTCTGTCTTCTGCCATCATCTCCTCATGCTGTCAGTTGGCATTTGCTTCCTCTGTTGAACACTGGCTAAGCATCTGCTGAGCAACATCCTTCAGCATAGAAACACACTTCTTATGGCGCCTTACAGTGACCAACCACATGGCAGGTGACAACTCTGCCACAGGCCTTTCCCGCTGCTCATCTGAGGATTCATCTAAAAAGGGTTCTATTTAATTGCCAAAAGTGGTTGTTAAGTAGGAAGGAAGTTTCTCAATCCTGCATCAACTAGTTTTGGGTGACGGACAGGTTTAATGGGAAACTGTTAAAGGGCTGTTTGCGGCCACAGCTGTTTTATAGCCACCACAATTCTCCATAGGCAGCTCCCAATGATCTATACATTTCAGGGTACTACCTGAGCATGTTCATCTTCCATCACATCCAAACCCACAAGAGCTCAAAAAAGCAGCCCCCTCTCTGCTGACCATCTGGAAGGTACAGGGAAACCTGGAAACCCTGGACTGAATTACAGACAGATAACTAGAAAAGGAAGCACCTCAGATTACCCAGCACATCATGACAAGAACACCTATCACATACTACCTTGCTCTCCGGAAGCTAGATTGGAGAGTTACACCATATGGCCTTCAGGCAAGGCAGCTTGATCTCCAAATGCAGCAATGTCCCCTGAATGGTAAAGAAAACATGAGCAATCTAGACAAACAGCCTGCGACGCTTTTCTGAATGGTGTGCTCAAATGAGGTGCTTGGGGGTTCCCTAACTCTGAAGGGACAGTCTGTAAAGTGGCTTTGCATAAACTGTAAAACTTTTTTTAAAAAATCAGGACACTGCTGATAGGGTTCCTGTTAGCACTCTATCACTAGCTCTTTATTTAAAAAATTAAAAAGAGGTAGCATGGGGTGGAGGGGAGGGGTAATGAAAAGTAATTTTCAACAAACTGTTTCAGCAAATGCCGACTGGGTACCTGCACGCATTCTATTACTGGTTCTCTTAATTAAATAATAATAATAATAAAGATGCTGAGTACTCTCTTGCTACTTCCATTTATTTTAATATTTTTTAAAAGGGGTGGAAGGTAGAGGGGAGGTGGAAAAGGAGGGGGCATGGATTGAGGGGTGGAGGAGGGATGTGAGTGTGGATGGGCATCAATGGAATGGGTAGTGGTGGTGGGGAACTGAATGGAGCATTATGCACATAAAGTGAAGCCAGCTCAGTATTGGCCTGAAAAACCATTGGCCTAAAACAGGGGTGGGCAATTGTTTTGGCTCGGGGGTCATTTTGTGGGAGCAGAGGTTAGCGGACGGCTGCACCTTTTTAAATTATTGGATTCATTAGTTAACTTTGCATTGCAGACAAGGTATAAATTGTATCATAAAAATCAATAAATATAGATGAAATAAAATAGTGGTAGTTTTATTCAATTTATTTATTGTGCTAATTTCATATCGTCTATAGCTGCAAGCACATTTAATTTTAGAATCAGTTTAATGAGACAAATGTACCCTATCACACTTTTCTACAATTTTGTTGAAATCAGGAGTGAGATTGCTTGTTGAGATTCTCATCGCAGCCTGCAAGTTAATGTCTGTCAAAGAGCATCTATATTTACTTTTCTTGATCTTCATGCAAGAAAAACTTTGCTCACAAATACATGTAGACCCAAATATAGAGAACATTTTCCCAGCAAATTTCTTCATACATGGAATTTTTTTCAGCAGACAAAGGTTTGTAAAAGTCAACTAATGTCACAGCATTAAACATTTCTTTCACAGTGTGATCGGACTGCATGTCAATAAGTTCAAGCTGCAGCTCCTCAGGTGCTGTATCAATATCAGCAGTGATGGGACGAGAGAGCAAATTGAATTTAGGCTCTATTTTCTTGAAGTCCTGAAATCTTCTTGGCGGGCCGCAAAAAACTCTGTGGCGGGCCGCATGTGGCCCCCGGGCCGCAATTTGCCCACCCCTGTCCTAAAAGATGCTCCCCCCAACCCAGAAAAAAAAAGAGCTGAAAAATCAATAGGGAACAAAACACCTGTAGTGGAAAAAAGAAGAAGCAGTTCAGGGGCCAGAACTGACACAAAAAAAAACGCACACTGAAAAGGCACCAATCTCCCAACATCCCATCTAGTTTGGCCCATTGTCTTCTGTGGGTACAAACACCTCAGGCCTTGATCTTGGGTATTCCAGAGGACTGGGGGGGGGGGTAACGACCCTCCTCAAGCTACTTTCTGATTGCTATTTCAGCTATTTCAGCTATTTCAGCTTCTGTCATTCTGTAATTCTGGATCTTTTTTTTTTAAAAAAAATACTTTTGCAATTGGGATACAGCTGTATCACTGTGTTCCCAGATAGTAACACTTTTCCGTAGCCAGCCCTTTCCCACATCTGGAAGGGGCCTATTGTTCCTTCCCATCTCTCGCTTTTGCCTTCTTCGGGAGCTGCACAACAGTGGCAGCACCTGAAAAGGTCACATAGCAGGGCCCTCAGTACCAGTTCATCCTCGCCTAGGATAATTGATTGTGTTCAGGGAAGCACGGAACTGTGGCAATTTCTCGTTAACCGGCAGCCAGGATTTCACTCGATACTTTACTGCGTGGAGCCACGAGCACCCACTTTGGATGAGCCACAGAATAAGGAAGAGGGAGATATTTGCTCAGACAAGCAGAACAAGAAGGAGATGCTAAAAATAAGGGGCAGTTCCAGTTCAATTAGAAACAAGGGACAATATTTTTAATGGCCCAGCCTACTAGTCATTGTTCTGGCTTTCCCAAGAAGGAAGAGACTTCTCTCCCACCCAGCCTGCTAACATTTATTGATTTAAAACACACACATATATACAGGGGTCATTTCGTAGAAAAAGAGGTGCAGGAGCTCATTAGCATAACTCATTTGCATAACTCATTTGCATGTGCCACACCCCCTAACATACCGGAAGTGTGTCAGAAGGCAACACCCACCCCTCAGGCTCCACTCCACAGGTGAGTGAAACTGACCTGCTCTTCCTCCCTTCCCTTCCCCATCCAATACTTTGTGCAATAAAAATAAGCGTCAAGAACACACCCTCATTCTCTTCCTGCTCCCTTGAAACCACCAGGTTTCAAGTAGACTTGAGATACCCAGGACATGTGCACCACCCATCCCTTCCCCTTCCCCTCCCCACAACAAGACACCCTGTGAGGTAGGTGGGGCTGAGAGAGGTCTTTTGAGAACTGCTCATGAGAGAACAGCTCTGAGAGAACTTGTGACTGGCCCAAGGTCACACCAGCAGCTGCATGTGGAGGAGTGGGGAATCAAACCCGGTTCTCCCAGATTAGAGTCCAACTCCTGACCACTACACCAAACTGATGGGGTGGTAGCTGCTGAAGGGTTGGTGAAATTTCTCCAGTACTTATGTGCCATGTGCCCAAATAAAAAATGGTATACTTAGAAAATTTATATGCCGCCTTGAGCAAGTCTCTGGAAAAGCAGCACACAGTCATAAAAGGAACAATGATAAAATTATCAATCTTAAAACAAAACATTAAAATCAATAAAGACTCTAGCAGGGCTTTCCCCGGGGCGCTGCGCCTCTGCACTGCTCAGGGAAGCCGAGGAGGGGGCGGGGCTTGGTCATGTGCCTGCCCCCTGGGCTCCTCACTCCCGGAGCTGCGCTCCTGTGTGCTCCTGCCCCAACGGACCCCTGCATATATTTCTTTTTAGAATCCTGACCCTTAAATACCAATTAATGTACCACAGGAAGTAAAATGAAACAGCAGTTTGAATGCAGCTGAAGAAAGTATTTAGTACAACTAGGCTCTCATGGCTGAGAGACTTCATGCCAGCTCTGTGAATACGGGAGAATAACACAGAAACTCATTCTCCTCCTGGGACAATCTTCAGGCTCATTGGTACTAATTAAAGTCATGATTTGAGCATTGCTCATCTGCAAAGCCATGTCTTCCATGCTTGAATTTTGTTGATAAAATGCAAACAAAGCTGGAATTTACCTTGCGAGATACTAAACATGAAAGGCAGTTAGTGGAAGTTGTTTTTGTTCTGAATGGGTCAGCTGGGAAATATTCCCAAAATGCACAGGGAGAAAATGTTGCTTTCTGTGCAGAATGCATGTCCCAGAGAGCTGGATGACAGATTTCAATAATACAGGGAAGATGAAGGCAGAGATCTATATGCAGCCATGAGAGAACTTATTGGCAGACCTCGCTTGGCTTTGCTGATCCTACATGTACTGGGCATTTCACATGAACACACAATTTCTATTGATAAAATTATGACAACCTCTGATCACAGATTTCCCGTCCTTCTTGAGGTACTATACGGACTCATTTCGTAGCAGGAGCTCCTTTGCATATTAGGCCACACACCCCTAATGTAGCCAATCCTCCAAGAGCTTACAGAGCTCTTCTTACAGGGGCTACTGTAAGCTCTTGGAGGACTGGCTACATCAGGGGTGTGTGGCCTGATATGCAGAGGAGCTCCTGCTACGAAATGAGCCCTGGGTACTATTATCTAATCCAGTCGTTTTCAGATTTTCTACTTTCAGGAAATACTTTCTGTTCCTCGGAAACCTTCTGAATATATATTCTAGAGTACTAACTATGTTGGCAGCGGTGGCGGGGGGGGGGGAGAGTGGCCAGACCTCTTGGTTTGCTGTTCCCGTGCATGAACTGAGGATGACCTACAACACAACTCTCCCTTGTAGTGACATATTGCAGTAGATGATCTGTAAAGGTGAATAAGATGTCTTTTAGGGAAGTTGTTTGAAGAAGCCCTGAATTCCCCACAACACAGTTTGAAAACTCTTGCTTTAGCTGCAAATTTTGCCAGGAACTTGCTCAGTAGTAGAACTTACTGTGTTTGATGTTGTTGATCAGATATGAGCTGATCACCCAGCTTGTTCAGTTCATTCTGAGCAGCCGTGAATACCAGTCACATGGGTTTGCATTAGGTGTCTGCAAAACTGCGCAAGCACAATGCCACTGCTGAGTCAAATGGATGGGCAGCCATTAGTGTCATAGGCAGTACTTAGATGAACATCGAAGGGCAGGACTTTATTAAAATCTATATATCTAATAGCCAAGGCGCTCCCTGTGTGCGGGTATCTAAATCCGCACATTGGGGGCACCTAGGGGACAAAGAGATTTTCCTGCACATTTTGGGCAATCCCCAGATGTGCAGAAAAAAACTGAAATCTATAAAAAAAAACTATAGGGGGAATAATTAAATCCCCCCAAAAGTAAAAGAGCGTTCCCTGCACATGCACAGAGTCGCTCAGCCCTCGCCGCCACTGGAGGGGGAGGGAGAAGTCTTGGCAGGCTGGCCAGGCCTCGCTGCCGCCGCTGGTAGGAGAGGGGGGAGGGAGAAGTCTTGGTGGGCCAAGCTCAGGCCTTGTCGCCAGTGCTGGGGGGAGGAGGGAGAAGGCTTGGCAGGCCCAGCGGCTGAGAGCCATGCGGGACTCACCATTGGTGCTGGGGGGGAGGGGAGAAGGCTCACCTGCGGCTTCTCCTCCATGTGGAGCTTCTCCCCCCCACAAGTATTGTGGGTCCCCCTTCTTGTAGAGCATCTATTTATGACTGACATAATTTGTGACTGATTTAATTTTTGTTTTTTTCCCCTTCCTTCTTTGCTTTCTTCCTTTTAAAGGGAGATGTATGTATGTGGTAAGACACCAGGGCCAAACTGTCTGATTTTTCTGTAACTTGAAGGGGTTCATTCAGTATAATTTTCTTGAAGAGTTCATTCAGTGTAATGGTGGAAATGAAGATGGGCCAAGTCTGCTTTAAACAAAAGAATGACCATGTTCTCTGAAAAGTACTGGGTCCAGATCCATTGCAGTGAAATCAGCTCATAACTTTATTTAGAAGATGTGAACAAGACTGCTGAGCTGGACCCAGCGGTCTGCTTATATACCGGTTTGAACCCCCCACCCACCCAGTGATAGGTTATTTACAGTGCACCCACACCCCATAGATCCCTCCCAGGATCTGGCTTCCACCATCGGCTCCTGCCAGGATCTTCAGGGTCGATTGTCTTTGTGTGCGAAGCTCGGTCATTTTGCATGGCCACGTGTTTGGCCAACTGTGTGTGCGCCCTTTAGTTGGAACACAATATTCTCCCTGCCAAAGTCTGTTCAAGAGATGACAAGGGCAGTGACAAATGTGGGTTTGAATTTAATTAACACGGATATATCCTTCCCTCTTCATGGATTTCCTTTTTGATATTTTGCCTGTATCAGGTGTGAATGATGAAGTCTTCACTGAGGAATCCAAATATTTGCAATAGAGGTTCTGAACGAAGCTCAAAGAATCCTATATACTTAATGAAATACCCATAGGAGTCTGAAAGCATAACCATCACCCTAGTATTTCCTGATAGAATTGTAGCGTTCTGAGGGTAGGGAGAAGAAAGTTCAGCGCCTACAAGAATTTTCGTTGGGATGCTGCACATTTCACAACAAATGTGTTCAGCAGTTAAACCTATAATGTTTGAAGGTGTTGAACAGATGTGAGCTGATCACCCAGCCTGTTCAGTCATGCTGAACAGCCATGAATGACTGAGGAATACATTTACATTGGGTTTTTTTGCAAAACTGCATGCACAAAGTTGCTGCTGATTTGAACTAATCAGAAGTCATTAACATCGTATGGATTACTTAAATCAGGGCCCCCCAATATGGTGCCCACAACACCTCAACTGGTGCCCGCCAAGTGCTTTTAGAAAGTGGGTAGGGCCAGGTGGAGCTTTTGCCCGGCAGGACCATTGGAGGTCTGATTGGCCATGCAGAGTTTTGAAAAGCTGCTTCAGCAACAGCTGCAACCACAGCACAAGGATCTGTACTGTGTGCATGCAAGAAAATATCTTTAAAAAAGTATATGTTCATTTTAAAGGCATCCTGTTAAAGTGAGCTTCTGCCTGAAATGTTGGATAATTATGCACTGCCTCTTTCCTCACACTTTGCAGTTGGCCCCGCCTCCTGTTGCAGCCATTTTGTGGCTGTGGCCACTACCCTGCGCCAGCATCCCAAAAACACCTGCAGCCTTGAGACTTAACTCAAACGAATACCTACGGGTAGGATTTTAATTCAAACACAGCATTATTTCTGACTGGTTTATATGATTTGTGGCTTCATTTAATTGGCTATTTAAACAATTGCCTACTGAATGGAGAAGTTATGCAGCAATGAGGGGGGGAAGCAGGGCTCAATTAAGCTGCATGAGAATGCATGGGTAATGGAAAGCCAATTGCTCTTTCATCCACGGCCGGGAAAGAATAATGTGACGCAACCTGCCAAGCAGCCACAAATGGGGCAATTAACAGTCAAACTGATTATTGAAAAGCAAGGTCCCTGTTCGTGGCCAGTGAACAGGACATAAGCTGAAGTGGTGGGTGTTTGAACCTGATAAGTATTGGAGTCGGGAGTCCATGGAACAGTGAAACAGCTAGATCTTTATTGCTGGTCCGGATGAAGCATACAACCCAGGGCTCGAAGCCCTCCTTTTATGCTGGTCAGGGATAATCCCCTGACCTCACCCAACTGGCCTGATAGGCTATTAGAAGTCTATTTACAATTCATAGGTTCCCTGGGAGAAACCTAGGTACAGGATTGGTGGCCGGTTTGAATCCACCTGGCCTTTGTTCTACCTGGCTGAAGCCCAGGTAGTTTCTTGGCCATGTGCTCTGGACACATGGCAGTCACCATTACTGGAGCACATGGCGACCGCATGGTCAATACATAACAGAACCTCTCTAATCTTGTCTTCAGTTCAGCTACTGAGAACCAGTCCTGTCTTCTTTTGTGTCTGGTGACCTTCCCTGTTGGGTTCCTGGCCAAACGAGATGAGGCGCTGGGAGATCTATGCACCGATCTGCTTACTGTAGCTATGGTGATCCTTGATGCCGAGTGGGAGGTACAGCATGGGTGAGAAAGGTTTTAATCCTCCCACCCTGCCTGCATGATTTTACTGTTAGAAACTGAGCTTCCCCAGGTCTATTGTGAGCCCTAGCAGGGAAAGAGACATGCAAACTATGTTTTTTCCCTTCCAGGGTTAACAGCTATGACGTGCAACTTTATAATCTGCTGTATTGTGCCGTTCTGTGAGGTGACCGATCAAGCTTTCCTTTATTGTACTGACCAGCTTCCTCTATCTCCTTGTAGTCTCTTCAGGGTTTGTTTTAAATTTCTTTATAGGCAGGGGTCATTTTGTAGAAAAAGAGGTGCAGGAGCTCATTAGCATAACTCGTTTGCATAATTCATTTGCATATGCCACACCCCCTAACATACCAAAAGTGTGTCAGAAGGCAACACTCACCCCTCAGGCTCCACTCCACAGGTGAGTGAAACTGACCTGCTCTTCCTCCATTCCCTTCCCCATCCAATACTTTGTGCAATAAAAATAAGTGTAAAGAATACACCCTCATTCTCTTCCTGCTCCCTTGAAACCACCAGGTTTCAAGTAGACTTGAGATACCCAGGCCATGTGCATCACCCCTCCCTTCCCCTTCCCCTCCCCACAACAAGACACCCTGTGAGGTAGGTGGGGCTGAGAGAGGTCTTTTGAGAACTGCTCATGAGAGAACAGCTCTGAGAGAACTTGTGACTGGCCCAAGGTCACACCAGCAGCTGCATGTGGAGGAGTGGGGAATCAAACCCGGTTCTCCCAGATTAGAGTCCAACTCCTGACCACTACACCAAACTGATGGGGTGGAAGCTGCTGAAGGGTTGGTGAAATTTCTCCAGTACTTATGTGCCATGTGCCCAGATAAAAAACGGTATACTTAGAAAATTTATATGCCACCTTGAGCAAGTCTCTGGAAAAGCAGCACACAGTCATGAAAGGAACAATGATAAAATTATCAATAGTAAAACAAAACATTAAAAACAATAAAGACCCTAGCAGGGCTTTCCCCGGGGCGCTGCGCCTCTGCACTGTTCGAGGAAGCCGAGGAGGGGGCGGGGCTTGGTCATGTGCCCGCCCCCTGGGCTCCTCACTCCCGGAGCTGCACTCCTGTGCGCTCCCGCTCCATCAGACCCCTGTTTATAGGTATGTTGAGGACCACTGCTAGATATATTTGTTGTTGGTTTTAAGAGTGAGGCACTAATGCGTTTTCACTTCAAAATAAAACAGTACTTTATTTTCAGAACACAACAGGGGATGGGGATGTATATACAGTTGACACTTTATTTCTTTGTAGGCTGGCACGTTTGGCTTGGATTACACTTAGGCAGTAGGCTATATTGTTTCCAGTTTCTTTAGCTGTCCATAAGTTCACTCAATACCTTCATAGGTACACTCTCCTATCCTGCTTAGTGGTTAATCTTTTGGCGTTGGTTTCCTGGCCCTTTTTCCTTGAGTCCCAACTGGCCGCCAACCAGCTGTCCAGACTCTGCCAGACCTTTCCTCAGCCCTCGCTTAACCACCTATCCCAGGTTCTTCAGGAGTGATGTATTTTGTGTTTGTGTCCACTTATGTGCTCTACTTTCACTAGTCTGTTCATTGTCCCCTGAACCAGACTATCCAGCCCCCAGTTATCTGCTTCAACTGGTATTTTAGGCTGCTCACACAGAGCTACAGAGGACTGTTCCCTCCACAGACTCTCACTTTCCACTGTCAGCCCCAGACTGTCAGTTGTGCGAGTTAAGTGTCAGTCACTGGTTGTTCTGAGCCAAATGGCCCCCTCCTCACTCAGTCATGTGACTCAGTAGTGTTCCTTGTTTACATTCTGCTGGTCCCAGATCATTAAATCCATCACAACAGCTATGGGGGTGATGAACTGGAGAAGGGAGTCACCAGTTGGGCGAAAATGAGGAACAGAATTCTGGAAGTCCTCAAAACCTGGGGACAAAGAAAAGGGAGCTTCAGTTTCTTCTATGCTGCCACCAAACCATAATTCAGATGCAAATTCCTTCAAAAGCAAACTCACAACAGGAGGTTATATAGTAACCTAGCTAGTTATATCCACAGCTCTGGCCTGACTCTCTGCAATTTCTCTCCAGCATCCTCTTCCTTGCAGTTTTCCTGTTTGTGGGTATGACAGCCTCACCCACAGTAAGAAGAGCTCTGTAAGCTCTTGGAGGATTGGCTACATTAGAGGTGTGTGGCCTAATATGCAAAGGAACTCCTGCTACGAAATGAGCCCTGCATGTAGGGTACATGGCTACATGCCATACAGATTGTTGGCCAGCAAGGCACTCTTAGTGCTCTTATGAATTGTGATATTCATAAACCTGAACTTTGGGCTGCCTTGAATGGAAGGGCCATGTGCTTTCTTCATAATAGGAGCCAGCTCCAGCCCACGCCAGGAGGCTGACACCCTAGATAAGTTCACCAGAGACAAAGGACTCCTCTTGCCATGAGGTTTCTTTCTGTTTCAGCGATCGCTGGCCAAACCCCTGCCCCCTCTCCTACACATCTGGATAGTTATGCTAACGAAGCTGCCTAGCAACTAATGTGCCAGACATTAACCAACAGGCCAAAGTCATTGATTAACAATGGACTTGGCCAGGTGAGTCATCGGACCCCAGACTCAGTGTCCGCTTCCTGATGAGATCATACTCTTGCAACACTGCCCAACCCCTGGACCTCCTCCCTTTGTTCACCTTTAACCTATGGAAAAGTCCAAGAGGGATGGACTGCCTAGTAGGTGTGTTAGTGGGTTGTGGTCTGCAAAGCAAGACCCCCAATAAAAGTCCAAACCGAGAGTCACTCGGCCTCTTGAGCCGTCGCCCTCTGTCTATTCTATTGACCCTTCAGTCCAGCTTGCTGTCCCCAACCCTTGCCTCCATCTTTGAACCCCATTTTCTCTCTCTGGAATAGCTACCCAGGAGAACCACGAGGTCTTGCTGGTTCAAACCTCGTGGCCCCATAGCCTTTTATACCTTTCTCCCCATCCAATCCAGCCTGACATCGGACAACGCATCTAAGGTACTGTGCTTTTCCCCATCAACGATATCCTGCTCATGCGAAAGTGCTATTTTCTCTCTTTATTTTATTAGGCCTGTAAGATTGTGTGTGTGATTACGTTTTTGGTATGCTTGACAACATTATCCAGTAAACACCATTGAACTTGAAACCTGCCTCACGTGCCTCTTTCCTTGAGAACTCCCGGGAGGGGTGGGACCCTGGTATAGTTGGCAAGAACCTGTGTATTTTGCTGATTGCTAAACGTAAATTAAAGCAATTCGGCTAACAAGATCACATGTTAGCAGCATGACCTTCCATAGAAGGCCATTTCCGGTTATTTAACCACAAAGTGGTGCTTTTGGATATGACTACGGACATTTTAGTTTATTATTTATGCAATATAATTTATAAGTAAGTTCAGAAGGGGGACCCTCAAGGACATGTAGCAGTATGACCTTCCATGGAAGGACATTTCTGGCTATTTAACCACAAAGTGGTGCTTTTGGGTATGATTATGGGCATTTTAGTTTATTATTTACATGATTTCATTTATAGGTAAGTACAGGCAGGGGACCCCCAAGTACTTGCACAGGGGTGTCTAATTTTCCTATCCCCCCCACTCTTTCCTGCTTCCATCCCTGAATGTCCATATAGGTTCTTCTTGCTTCCTTCCCTCATTCCCACCCTGCAGCCAACCTACCATTATCTCCCTCCTTCATCTTCAGGTTTCCCTAGAGTCACCAGGTGTGACTCGGGAAATACCTGGAGAGTTGGGGGGGGGGGTGCTTAGCAAAGATGTAACATCACCTTTGTGATGTCATGTCCTGTGATATCACTTCCAGGTCAAAGGTCAAGTGATGGCACTTCCAAAGTTTCACCTCTTCCAATGATGTTACTTCATTTTTTTAAAAAAATAATTTTTATTGAGTTTTTATAAAAGAAAAGGAAAGGAAAAAACAAGTCAAAATATACAAAGATAAAAACATACTAACAGATAAAAACATACTAATAGGTTTCCAGTCCATCTCTCATTTGCTTTCAGTCACTCCCAGGTGAGCTCTCAAGGAATTACCAAACCTCCAGGTCCCAGCGGGAAGAACCGGGGTTCCAGTGTCCCATAGAGTCTCTCAGAGGGAGACTCTAGCCATAGAGCTTGACTTGAGGATTTTTGTGGGCAGCGGGCAGCATTTAGACCCCAAGTCGCTCTGAAGCAAGGACCTGAGAGGGAGTGTCTATGGCAGCGGTTAGACACCAAGGCGAGAGTGACTGCTTTTCCACGGAGCTGTACTCCCTTGAAGAATCCTACTTCAACTTGCTTTTAAGGACACCACAAGTAATTCTGAGCAACCTGAACTTTCCTTTCTGCTATCCGGTCTTTGTGCATCCATCCCCAACTAAAAGTCCTGGGTGAAAGGAAGGTGGGAGTGATCCCCCACCACCTCCGTCTCGGCAGCTTGTGTGTGCAACCCAGGCACATCTAATTGTCTACGGCTTAGATCTGACCATAGACACAAAAATCTCCACTCTACCTCTATAGGAGGAAGGCTCCACTTGGGGATTTACAAAGAAGAATGAATAAAGAAGAATTAAAGAACTCTTATGTGCCCCCCCCTTTTTTTTGCTTGTAGCTGTGGCAGAGAAAGTGAAAGCACAGCAAACCTCTAGCCGTAGCACCCAATGATGTCACTTCCAGCACACTCCACCAAAACTTCCTGTCAAATTTGCAGCTTTTAAAAAGAATGACAGTTATTGGACAGAACAGTTCTATGAAAACAACTCCAACCAATTTGCAGCAGGAAGGTCAGCAACTGAATGTTGTGGTTTCTAATGTCAGACTCATGTCCATTTATTCTTTGCATCCTTCTGGACGGAATCCTCTTGGACAGAACCGAGACCTAGGTTTCCTGTCTCATTACCAATGCTGATATCTCCACACCTACTTTCCCTCTGCATCACACCTAATCCAATCATGCCTGTTATTGCTATTAGGCATCTGAAATCATCTTTATAAAGTTTATATCTCTGGCACCTTGTTACATTTTATAGCACACATGGTTCAGCCCAACAAAGTTACATTTACGTCTGATCTGGCCCTCATAACAAATAAGTTCGACACCTCTGTGTTAGAGAATAGAAAGGTTTTTTTCCAGCACCAATTTGTGTGCGTGTTATTCACCAGAGCTGTGCTTTGGTAAGTTCGTTACACAACAGAAGTTTCCATGTTCAGGGACGAGTCTTCTGTCACCATGTCGTGCTTAATATCTCCAAGGTGACAAACCAAGTGAGAGTACAGAGATCTTATTTTGTTGTGGCCTTACTGACAGCCCTGTCAGGTAGGTATGTAGTATTAGCCTCATATTGCAGAGGGATGAAGGGGAAGGGTAGATGCTGAGACTGAGAGAGAATTGCTTGGTTATGGCTACTGACTAAGTTCAGGGCAGAACGATAATCTGAACCAGGGATTCCAGATTTATGGATCAGTCTCTTTGGAGTAGGGATGGGCATGAACTGACTGATGAATGAAAGTTCATCACAAATTTTGGCCTATTCATGGTTTGCGAACTGATGTTTGCAAACTGAAGAACTGCCATGAACTTCCATAGATTTTGGTGCAGTTCATGGTGGTTCATGAAGAACAGAAAGCCGGGGTCTACCCGCTGCTCAGCTGTTTGGTTTAAATAGCTCTGAGCCATTTAAACCAAACAGCTGCTTTCTGCAACCTGCGGGTTTTCGCAGGGAGCAGAGAGCAGGTTTTAAATGACTCAGAGCCATTTAAACCAAACAGCTGAGCAGCGAGATTGCTGCTCAGCTGTTTAGAAAACCCTACTTTCTGCCCCCCTTGAAAGGCCATGGGAGCAGAAAGCAGGGGTTTAAACTTTAAATAGCTCACAACTAATACAAATCAGGTCAGTTCATGAACCAACCCCCCAGTTCATATAGGTTCATGTGGTTTGTGCCCAAAAATGTGGTTCGTGCCCATCCCTACTTTGTAGTACTCCTAAACAGGTCTATTCAAAACCAATCCCAGTTCAGTTAATGGGGCTTACTCCCTGGAAAGTATTCTTAAAGTTGTAACCTTAGTGACCACTGCATGCTTAGTCGGAAGAAAGAGACTGTCACAGCTAAATGGTATAAACTAAAGGCAGCTTTATTTATTATTAATACACCCGTGAACTATAACTGGCAAGGGCTGCAACATGCGTCTGGCAAAGGGATCCCCTGATCCCTTTCCCAACCTCAAATGGGGGAAACACCTAGCCCCTGGCACAAGCCAACCAACAACATGGCCTTTGCCAGGTGGTAGACATGCTAATACCCTATCATGAGCCATCCACCTCTAGCTGGGAAGCACGAGGGTAGACCCAGCTCGAGGTATCTAACAGGCCACCTGCAGTCCCCATCTGAGGCACATGCCAAGGAATGGTTTCTGCTAGGTGCACCAACCCCCCCAGACAAGGAGGGGTCTGTCACTTGGTGTTCCCCCTAATAACATAAACGGGCCAGATTTCCGCCAACCCTAATTAATGGCACCACTTTGACCCAATTCCCCAACCTCAAAGACAGTGTGAGGTACAAGTAGGGCTGCCAAGTCAGCCCGGGGGGCGGGGAATCCCCCGCTACAGGGGTTCCCGATCCGCCGGCCAGCATTCGGCCAGCGGGGGGAACTCCACCCCCCTTCCCCAACATAATGACGTCACCCAGAAGTGACGTCATCACGTTGGGGGCGTTGCCAGGGCAACGCTCTGGCAATCGCCCCAAAACTCTATGACACCATAGAGTTTTGGGGCGGTTGCCAGAGCGTCACCCTGGCAATGCCCCCAACGTGATGCGCCCGGGAAACTCCCGGGCGACGGAGGACTCCTCCCCGCTGGTAAGTAAGGGGCACTTGGCAACCCTAGGTACAAGAAGAAGAAGAAGAAGAGATTGGATTTATACCCCGCCTTTTACTTGGAGTCTCAGAGCGGCTTACAAACACTTTTCCCTTCCCCTCCCCACAACAGACACCCTGTGAGGTAGGTGGGGCTGAGAGAGCTCTGAGATAACTGTCCTTGAGAGAACAGCGGGTACAGAACTATGGCTCACCGAAGGTCATCCAGCAGGTGCAAGTGGAGGAGTGGGGAATCAAACCCGGTTCTCCCAAATCAGAGTCCGCGCACTTAACCACTACACCAAACTGGCTCTCCAGATAGCCAAAAACACCCCCCTTTCCTGGCCAATCTGAAAGGGGGGCAAAAAAATCCCACCTGGCCCCAACCAGCAGAAACCCACATTGTCTAGGGAGGGCCAGTTCAAAACAAACTGCCCTGATGGGAGGACGTGCTGCAGCAATAAAGCCTGAGCTCCTCCCATCGCCAAATACCTGTGTGGGCGGGAATCGCCGCAACCAGTCTCCCTCCTTCCAAGCCTGCAAAGTGGGCCCTCCGTCCTTATGCAGCCTCTTGGGCTGCCGTCTGCTAGGGCCTTGTCGTGAGAGCATGGGCATTTGAGAAAGCATCCTGAGACTATTTAACTTGACTAACTCTGAATGAATTCATTCTAGGTGCTGCTTCATATTGAGTCAAGGATTGCCAACAAATTTTGTTTACTTTAGGTGCAGGTAAGAGGTACTTCTTCTGCAAATGGATGTTAAAGAAAAGATGAAAGGGAACAGCAAATTATTTACAACATGCCAACTGCCTTCTGACTAGACCTGCTTAGACCATAGTTTCTCACACTCTCTCTCCCCCCCTCACACACACACCCTCCCTTCTTTGTTATTCCTCCCTCCTTCCTGTCTCTTCCTAATAACACTGGCTCTCTCTCTCTCTCTCACACACACACACCTTTCTGTGTCTATCACACCCAGCCCTCCTGACACATGGAACTCCTTCAGTCTGAGCAGCAAGGAGAGAGCAGCTGCATGCTGCACTGAAGCTGGAGAGAGACCCTATACTGCAGCTGCTGGAGACAGTGGGAATTATGAGAAGAACTAATTGTAGTAGCCTGTGTGAGTGTACACACACACACACACTTGCCCCAGAAGGAATGAAAGGCTAGGGGGAAATTAGGAGCTTTGTGAAAAGCTAGGGCCAGGTGTCAACTTGCCGTAGAAGCCGTGCACACACACAGAGAAACCGCAGGAGGTAGCGTAAGAGCCCACAGCTGCCGGCAGGGGTGAGGAACGACTGAAGAATTAATTGAAGGACTGTGGGGAGGTTCAGTTAAAGAACTGGATGGCTCAAAAGGCAGCCATTCTTGAGCTGCCCTCTGGGTATAGCCGGGCTGCTGCAGAACCAGCCAGGTCGCTAAGTAAAGTTGTAAGTCACTTCCCCATGCACACATATAGAAATAATTTGAACATGTAGTCAAAAAGAACAAAGTCTGAACTGAATGGGCCTGGGAAGGCAGACAGTGCTGGTGGGCTTTGGCCCCAATGAAGAGAGCACAGTCTAACCTATCTCCTCTCACTAACTACTCAATGCACTGCACACAAAGTCTGCACACTCCAGCTTTTAAGTGTAGGGGATGCTCTATCCTTAAACTAGTCTCCCTTCCATGGAGACTAGAAGGGAGGAATGATAGAGCATCCTTTTTTGACAACCCCCCCTGTTGCCTGATAGCCCTGAAGTGGGGGAGGGGCGCCAAGGCAGGGGATCCCTGCCACTAGCCCTAGGTTTTGCTCTCCCCCAGCAGCCTCTACCTGAGAAAACTATGGCCCGGTTGCACAGTGCCAGCCAACAAGCTGGGACCGGTTATGCAGTGCCAGCTGCTGGGACCAGCCCAGCTATGCACCACAAACTGATGGGCCAGTTTGCAAACCAAACCAGTTCGTATTGCTTCATGAGCCATTTAAAGTTTAACCCCCTTCTTTCTGTTCCCTGCAAAAAGTGGTGGGGAGCAGGAAACAGGGCCATTTAAACCAAACAGCTGAGTGGAGAAGAACTCCTCACCACTCAGCTGTTTGGTTAAAATGGCTTGGAGCCATTTAAACCACTGCTTTCTGCTCCTCACAAAAAGCTGTGAAGAGCAGAAAGCAGGGGTTTAAAAGGCTCCAAGCCATTTCACCCCCAGCTTTCTGCTCCCTATGGCTTTTGGTGGTGAACAAAAAGCAGGGAGTGAAATGTCTGGGAGGCATTTCTCCCCCTGCTTTGTGCTGCAGCCTTTCATAGCCTGCAGAAAGCAGTGGTTTAAATGGTTCTGAGCCATTTAAACCAAACAGCTGAGCAGCATCATGAAGAGCAGAACGCAGGAATTTAAATGGCTCAGAGCCATTTAACCCCGTTTCCCCCCCCTGTTTTTCACAAACTGCCATGAACCGCATTAAAATCTGTGGATGTTTGTGGCAGCTCTTCAGTTCCTGAACATCACTTTGCGAACCATGAATCACCCAAAATTCATGACAAACTTCAATTCGCCAGCCGGTTTGTGCCCGTCCCTAGTGAAGAGAGACCTCATCTTCAACTGTATCTTATTCCCCATTCTATTTCCTCATTTTTAGCAAAACATATCTCCTCACTTTTGTGGAGCAGGAGAAGCATAATGCTCCAGGAAACAACTTACTGAGAGTGGGAGGAGGAAGTAGGAGGGAACAGAGCTTGTCAACAGGAAGCATTGAATGGACTGTCAGGCTGAGTCATGTTAGGATGGAGAAAGTGCACGGGCTTCTCAAAAAGAGTACATCTATGTAGTATAGCTAAGGGTTGGTAAGATCAGGGTCAGATTAGAGAGATAACAACTGTGGCCTGTGGAAATGCTTAGTTCTCATCCTCTCAGAGAACCTTTTGCCCAAGGGTGAAAAACCTGGATCTCTTTGTATTTGTGAAGAGGAAATGTCTCCATGTTGTTGCCTTGTGCAGCAAAGCATGCTGCCCCCGGCAAGCTGGCTCAGCAATACCTGTCACCAAGGAGGGAGCTTGTGACATATTGCAGGCAATGCTTTGATTGAGGCAGAATCTTCAGAAAGCAACTTTGCTTTATTACTCACTGACTGGATTGTAGCTTGGCTTCCACTTGGAAACAGCCCATTACACTTTACAGAAATAAAAAATGAACACTTGGACATAAAATTTATTGCCACAGAATAATGGAATGCTGGCAAGGATTCTGCTCTTTCAGATGTTCTGTTGATCTTTTCCTGCCAACCTTTTTAACACTCTTTTTACATCATAGAATAATTACGTTAGAGAGTGAGGAACTGAGCAGCCATCCTGGACTTGTGATGGACCCAGAAACAGTATACAATACTTCTCCTATATAAACTCTTTTTAAAAAGAACTCAATCTGGGTGTATTTCTTGTTGCCTGGTCTTTTTTTATGATACAGAGAACTGTGTAGATGGGCATGATTCACTTACTGATACAGTTGTGGTAATATGTCTCTTCACAATCTACTCCTGGGGCTACTGCAGAAGGGGGTAGCAGCAGAAGTAACTAAGCAGCAGCTGGAATGGAAGGGTCAGGGAGAGTGTTAGCCAAATTGCTTTGATTTAAGATTAGCAATTGGCAGGATACCGGGTTCTTGCCAGCTATACCAAGGTCCCGCTCCCTCCGGGAGTTCCCAGAAAATAGGCAACGAGGCTGAGTGGTTTCTTTAAATGGTGTTTACTCATAACATGTTATTCAAGCATACAAAAACGTAATCACACACCCATACACACAAGATCTAAGAAAATCAGATAGAAAATAGCACTGTAGCATTAGCAGGAGTTTCGTTGAGGGGTAATACGTTACCTATCCTGGAGATGGGTGGTTCACTTCCACAAGAAGATTGAGGGGAGGTGAAAAGGAAAAATGGGGGGAACGAGATCTGAACCTGCAGATGCACGCTCCATCCTGGCTGCGCAAACCAGGGATTAAAGATGGAGGCAAGGTGTTGGGTACAGGAAGCTGGACATAAGAGGTTGGTAAGAAGATAGGGGTTGAAGATGGCTAGCAATGGGTTTCTGTTGTGCAAGATCTTTTATCAGGTAGCATTGGTGTGGGTTGCGCTGACCACATCCCCTTGTCACACCTACTAGTTGGTCCGTCCCCACTAGCCTTACTATTGGTCAGTATCATAAGGAAAAGGAGGCAGGAAGGAGTGGGTAATATTGCAAATCTAGGTGCTAAGCAGGATCTAACACCTGGGCCATCTGGTCGGTCTTCTTGGCGCCAATCTCTGGTCTTGTGATGGCTTCAGCCAGGTCACTCGATGGTCGACGATTAGTTGCTAGGCAACCTAATCTCTTACAGGAACTTTGGGGGAAGGTGTGAAGAGGCCAGCGCAAAGGAGAAAAGGACCTTTTGAAATGGAGTCCTGGTCCCCCTGTTGGTGTGAACAC
Source organism: Lepidodactylus listeri (assembly GCA_029233225.1). Taxonomy (NCBI): domain Eukaryota; kingdom Metazoa; phylum Chordata; class Lepidosauria; order Squamata; family Gekkonidae; genus Lepidodactylus; species Lepidodactylus listeri. The sequence continues at coordinate 19,545,998 of JARCFY010000015.1, read as the reverse complement.
GTGAAAGAGACCGAAGAACTCTTTGAAATGGAGTTCTGGTCTCCATGTAGGTGTGAACTCTGAAGGAAGTCTCCTGCTGTGGGCTGGAGCCTCTCACTGCAATAGAGAGTGCCCTTAGCAGAAAAACAACCCAAAGTTCAAACTTATGACTTTTAACAGTTCATAAGAGCATATAATATGCCTTGCTGGCTTACAAGAGGGCAAGAGCATCAGTTTCCCCAGTGTCTACCAGAGGCACTGCTGAAGGGCAGGCATGATGCTGGGAGATCCTGGCATTTTTAATATGGAAAAAACAGCTGCATGGGACACTGGTTTGGATGACAGCAACTGGATGTGTGTGTGTGGGAGGGGAAAGAGATTTAAACCTTCTCTTGGACAGTTTTGCTCTTAGAAATCAATCCTCCCACCACCACACCATCACCTAGGCTATTAGTTCTGGAAAGGAAAAAAAAAAGACAGGCAAAAAGGGAACCTGTGTGTTTTCTCTTCCAGGGCTAATGTTAGACCATGGCAGTTGGTGAAACCATGCAGAGTTGGAAGGTTTAATCTCCTCCTACCCCTTTTCAAACCATAGCCTCAGCCTAAATCAGGAGCCTCTTTGCTACCATTCCCTTTCTTAAAATGCAGTTTGTCATGTATGGTTTGAGTCTGAGACAAGACCCAACAATAGCAGAAGTAGCTGAACAGTGCCTGGAACAACTGAGAGAAAGGGGAGAGGCAAGAAAATCAGCTCCCTCCAGGGTTTCTAGAGTTTTTGCTACTGTGGCTGAGAATGACCTGCTAAGCTGTAACAGGAGAGAGTGGTGGTGATGAGCTATCAGGGTGGATTATGGAGGAACTCTGCAGAACCTCTCACATTAACACCTCCCCCCATTGTTCTCTTGACTGAGGCTATGGTCGCACAGCCATTTTGATTGGGTTTCACTGCTGTTCCCTCTTGCATTTAAAATAGCTGATCAGACGCTCACATCCGCCTCCCACACTGAAGCGGGCTCACTGGTACAATCCACCTGGTTCCCTAGCGAGTTTTCCGACACCAGAAAAATTAAGTACTTTCCGGGTGTTTGTGCTTTAAGTCCGTGATTTCGCTGGAGAGCTGTCTCTCGCATGGATGGTGATTAGGGTCGTCTGACTGTTCTTTGCACAATGAGGGGTCCCCCCCTCCCAGCTTCTGCCTTTGAGCGCATGAGCAATCATTCAGTTCAATATTTAAACATTCAAATGCACATCCAGCACAGAGGTCATGGTCCTGCCCACCCCATGAGTCTCCAAAGCTGCAGCGTTAGGAGAGAGGGTGGGAGCCCCTGGCACTGGGGAGCATGCACAGCTTGCCAGCAGCGTTGGGCTGGGGCTGGTCGGGCAGCAGGAGGCGGCATGGAAAGTTGCTGGGGGGGAGGCGGGGAGGCGGGGAAGGAAGTGCTGGGCTGGCTGGCAGGCAAGCGGGCGGCGGAGCCCACCCCAGGAGTCCCTGAAGCTGCAGTGAGGAGGGAGGGTGGGAGCCCCCAGCGGGCAGGTGAGCGGGCAGCGGAGAGAGACACAGGGGCCAACTCATCTAGACGGTGCCCAGAGTGTCATGGCACAATGCTTGCGATTCAGGGAGGGATGTGTGATCATCCCAACCTGAAAAAAAAAATTCCAGAATAAAATTTATAGCAGGAACTAATCACAATTAGCTTGCCGTGTGACCACAGCCTGAGAGAAGTGGCTGAGAAAGAACAGTAATGGAGCATTGAGAGTAGAGGAGAGGACATCACCTACCTGTGTCGCTCCTTACCCATGCCATAGAGGAGTAGTGAGCCATAGAGTCATCACTGGCCCATGTGAGGAAGCCCCTCCCCTTCAGAAAGAAAGGGGTTGAGTGGGGGGGGGCTTTGAGGGATAGGGCAGAGTTGTTTATACTCTTTTGTGAGAGAAGAAATGGGGGAGATTGGGCTGCTGGGCCAGGTGAGAGCTGGACTGGAGTCACTTGTGGGTGACAGACTCTGAGTGTGACATATTAAATAAGGTTTCCTCTGTTTTTAGGGTTCTACTTTAATTAAGGCCATAGCTTGTAATTGCGTCTTGAAAGAATCTAAGAACTCTATTTGTTGCCAAATGGGCTTCATTATAGGATAGTGGGATGTTCTATGCTTGCTGCTAATTTCCATTGTGAAAATGTGTAATGCATTATGCACTTTAGAGATTACAGGACACCCTGTGGGGGAAAGGGAACCCCAGCTAGGATTTTTACAGGCAGGGGGAGATGGGGTGGGTGAGTTTTCAGATAAACCAGGTGAGGAAATAGGAAATCACACAAGTAAGAATTGTTCCACATTCTGATCCCCATGTGGGTGGCCAAATCCACACAACAGGGTCAACCACAGCTATGATGGAGGATTCTGCAAATCTGGCAGAATCCATACTTTTTTGGGAGGGGGGACTGAAAGGTAACAGCAGCTGTGCCAGTGTCATTAGATGGTATAGATGGTGAATGTAAGGAGTCAGGAGGTGAGGAGTGGAGCCAAAGGGGAAGGTGAACTGGAATGGGATGGGAGGAGACCCACATGCAGTGGCTTCAAAATGGGGGGGAGGAAATACAGTGGCACTTGGAAAGCCAGAGCCAGCAACGGGAAAGGGAAAATGGATTTCTTCTCCCCCACAAGTTCTTGTGGGTCCCTCCTGTGTGCATACTTAGAAACCTTTTAGCTTTAGAAAAGTGTGTAGCACTCTATGGGCACAATGCAGAAAGAGAACACTCTACATTTCCATACAGTTCAGATCAATATGCCCTGCATTACAAGGATAATATACACTGGAATCCACTATTGCTGCTCCTGCTGTTGCTACTTTGAACGGGTGGAATTCTGTGGGACTGTGGTGGTCATTATATAGCCAACAGGCAACAAGAAGAAAAGCTGAATCCCTATTTTTTTCTTTCTTTGGGCTGCAAAAAAAAAGACTGTAGCATAGATAGGGAATAGCACTAATTCATTCAGAATCTCCTAGCAGCTTGAATAGCAACTAATACTATCTGTTGCTGCCAACACTTTTAAATGTTTCTAATTGCTTAATTATATATGTGTGTATAAGGAAGCTAGCAAGTTGGAGGAGATTTCCCCCTTTGCTGAGATCAAGAAACAAGTACATCCAGCCCCTAACACTGAAACGTGATGGAATCTTTTACTACCTCCTGTGGAAATACCTGGATGATTTGTAGAAGTTTGAAATCAGAGGAGAAGGATCTGACAGTCCACCTACAGAACAATTTTGAGCTCAGCTTCTGTGCGGAAGTGGTCATTTCCAGGGGAATGGATGATGACTGAAATAGCCAGTGGTGCAATGCACTGTTGAGCTTGTCATAGTTGTGTGACAGAGAATAATTCCACCCCACAAAGAGCTGCTGGCATCAGTGATGTGATAAAGATATTATTGTCAATGGCAATTTATTTTACTATTATCTCAGGGGCTAATTGATGTTACATGCAAATGTGTGTTAACTGAGCATTGATTATGGTGGTAATTTCTTCCGCCACCATGGTCGTCTTGTTGAGCCATCTGTCTCATGTATGGATGGACATGAACTGGCTCACAAAGTTTGCGATGCATTTTGGCCAGTTCATGGTTCATGAACTGAAGTTTGTGGCAGATCGACCAGTATGAACTTTCCATGAACTTTCAAGCAGTTTGTGCAGGTTTGTGGTTGTTCGTGAATGGATACATTTCCAGACAGACTGTCTCAAGTCAAATAATTTTTTTACCAAACTTCAAAGCAAGGTGGTGTGTGTGTTGAATTCTCCAGCCCCAGAAACACTCTTGTCAGTTTCAAACTAGTCTTGTCAGTTTCAAGAGGGTTCTTTGCTGGGGTTCTTTTGTGCTCCCTTCCCTTTTCTTGCACAGAGCTTGCAAAATCCCCCCTCTTGCTTGGAATTGTTGTGACTTTGTGCAGTTATTTTAAGTTTGCAATGTTGGTTGTGCTGAGCTTGAAAAAAATGACCCCCCTCCTTCAGTTTGTAGTGCATGGACTCTTTGGCTTGACATTAGTCCTCTTTTACTTGTATTGCTACAGTGACACTGGGTTCTTCTGGGCATTCTGTACACTGAACTGGTTGAACTGAGCTTGCAAAATCACCATCCCCGCTTGGCTTGTGATTTTGTACTTCTCATTAGTTCTATTTAGCTGGCATTGCCACAATGGCACTGGGTTCTGCTGGGCACTGGTATATTGCACTGGTTCTACTGGGCTAGCACCTCCCCTTGCCTGGAGAGTGATTCTGTACTTCACATCAGTCCTTGTATATTGCACTAGTTCTGCTGGGCTTGCAACACCCCCCCCCCCCAGCTTGGAGTGTGATTCTATGCTAGAATCAGTCCTGTTGAGCTGGCATTGCTACAACGGCACTGGTACTGCTGGGCACTCTGTACATTGCACTGGATTTGCTGGGCTTGCAAAATGCTCCCACCACCTTCAGTTTTTACTGTAGAGATTCTCTGGCTTGATCTTAGTCCTGTTGGGTTTGTAGTGCCACAGTGGCACGGGTTCTGCTGGGCATATTGCACTGGTTTTGCTGGGCTTGCAAAAATGCCCCCCCCCCACTGCAGAAATTTCTCTAGGACTTTGATTCTGTTCTGCTAGGCTTCTATTGCTTTTGCTTTTTTGCTGTTTTTTTCCTCCATTGGAAACAATGGGGAATGGGAGCACCTTCTTTGGGGGGCATAACTTGTACCTTGTAAGTCCAGTCCTGTCAGAATCAGTTAATTCTGTCAATGTAATCTTGCTTGCACACTATGTATTCTATTATTCCTTATGTATTGGATCTGTATTTTCTCCTGTCTGGGTCGGGAGGGTGACAATCCCTGGAGTGAGAACAAGGAGGCCTCTCATCCCTGCCTCCGCATTCCAGCTGCTCCGGCAGTAACTTCAAGGGGAGGAAGGCTCTCATCTCTTATCTATGCTAAAGAACCTTGGAGCCATGAATTGTTATGTGAACGGAGGGGTCTGGTTGGGAAAGGGAAATTTACTGCTTAACACCTCACTTTTTTCCTGTGTGAACCAAACGGTCAAGACACCTTTTAGCCCGCCAATTTTCCCTCCTGGGGATTGGCTACCTATGGGTAATTCAAACTCCTTGGAATGGTATAATAGACCCGCTTGTATTATTTGTCTCATCTCTGACAATATCCCGAGACGCTGCACTAATGTAGGAATAGGCAATAAAGAACTGTGGTTAACCAACCGAGATCTGATCCTTGACTACTTTGAACAGGACTCTCACAGATTGTCAGAGATGATGGGTAGACGAACGCTGCCAGAGCCACCGCTGGGACCCAGGATGGGGTCCCGGACCCCCCAGCCCGCCGTCTCCTGCGGCCGCCCTCGCCCTCGTCCCTGCCATGGTGCCTAAGGAATATAGAGACTTGCTGGAAGTGTTCAGTGAGACCGAGGCGGACGAGTTGCCCCCCCATCGGCTGTCGGACTGTGCCATAGAGCTCCTCCCAGGCGAGAAACTCCCAAAGGGCAAATTGTATTCCATGAGCCCGGCGGAACGGGAAGAGCTGCGGAAGTTCTTGGACAAAAATCTGGCTAGGGGGTTTATCCGCCCCGCCAAGTCCCCTTTTGCGGCGCCCGTGCTGTTCCGAAAGAAAAAGGATGGTGGCTTACGATTGTGCACGGATTATCGAGGGCTAAACGCAGTCTCCACCTCTAATGCTTACCCCCTCCCGTTAATAAAAGACCTTTTGGCGGAGGCGGCTAAGGGGAAGATTTTCACCAAGTTGGATCTGCGAGACGCCTACTTCAGGGTGCGCATAAGGGAGGGGGATGAACCCAAGACTGCTTTTAACACCCCCTTGGGACAGTTTGAATACCTCGTGATGCCGTTCGGCTTAAGTGGCGCGCCCGGGGTCTTTATGAGTTTAATCAATGAAGTGTTGCACAAGCACCTATTTAAGGGCGTGTTATGTTACATAGATGATATCTTGATCTATTCCACTGATAAGAACGAACATGTGACTTTGGTCAGAGAAGTACTGTCAACATTACTGAAAAACCAGCTGTTTGTGAAACTGTCTAAGTGTGAGTTTCACCGCGAGTCTGTGGACTTCCTGGGCTACCGCATTTCTCAGAAGGGGTTGGAAATGGACCCGGGGAAGGTGGAAGCGGTGGTGCAATGGGAGGCTCCGCGAACGAGAAAACAGCTGCAGAGCCTGTTAGGATTTTGTAACTTCTATCGGACTTTCATCAAGGACTTTGCCAAAGTCACCCTTCCCTTAACGGACTTGTTGAAAACCAAAGGGAAGGGTCCCGAGGCGGGGAAGCCGGGAGAGAAACTGGCATGGAATGGGGAGTGTCAGAAGGCGTTTGAGGCTTTAAAAACTCTTTTTACCTCGGAGCCCATTTTGGCGCACCCGGATGAGACTAAAGATTTTATAATCCATGTTGATGCCTCGGATGTAGCAATGGGGGGGGCCATCCTACAAAGGGACTCGGAAGGGAAACTGCACCCCTTAGCGTACATCTCAAAGAAGTTTAATGAAACAGAGAGGAATTGGTCAGTGTGGGACAAGGAAGCTGCGGCCATTAGATTGGCGCTCACTACCTGGCGCCACTGGTTGGAAGGGGCGCAGACTCCGTTCGAAATATGGACGGATCATAAGAACCTGGAAGCTTTGCGCACACAGCGGTCCCTCAACGCCAAACAACTGCGCTGGGCTGATTTCTTCTCAAAATTTAACTTTGTGTTAAAGCATTTTCCTGGGAAGGCTAACTCCCTAGCAGACGCGTTGTCCAGATTGCCCCAACACGAGAGTCTGAAAGAGGAGGTATTCGATTCCATGTTCTCCCCCCAGCAGCTGGGAGGAGCAGTTGTCACCAGGAGCAAAGCAAAGAAAGCCGAGCTAACCACTGGGAACTGTCAATGGGGGGAGGAATATGCTCCTGAGGAAATAGAGGAATTGGAAGCAGTGGGAGAGTGCGAAAAAAGAGAGGACAATTGTTGGCTCCATGGGGACAAATTAGTGGTGCCTAAAACCAAACGCAAAGAAATCCTGCTAAATTGTCACTCTTCCAAGCTCGCCGGGCACTTTGGATTCCTAAAAACTCTTAACCTAATCCAACGTCAGTTCTGGTGGCCGCGCATGCGTCGAGACGTCTCGGATTTCGTCTCGGCATGTCAAACCTGCTTAATGTGTAAAAAACGGGGGGGCAAAGTCCCGGGATTGTTACACCCCCTACCCACGGCTTCCAGGCCCTGGGAAGACATAGCCATGGATTTCATTACCAATTTGCCCCCATCAAAAGGAAAAACAGTGATCTGGGTAGTAGTAGACACTTTCTCTAAACAAGCCCATTTCACTCCCTTCAAACAATTACCCACCGCCAAAGGGATGGCTAAAGCCTTCTTTAACCAGGTGATAAAATTACATGCTTTTCCGAGAAGGGTGGTATCCGATCGCGGAAGTCAGTTCGTTGCCACCTTCTGGCGGGAGCTTTTGAAGCTAATGGACATAGAGCCTGCCTTAAGCTCAGGTTACCATCCAGAAACCGATGGCCAATCCGAGCGAACTAATCAAATTCTGGAGCAGTTCTTAAGATGTTACACCAACTACCACCAAGATAATTGGGTGGAATTACTACCCTTTGCAGAATATAGTTACAACAATGCAGTACATTCCTCCACTGGGGTCTCACCTTTCATGGCAGTGGGGGGCTTTGAAGGTAAACCGCTCCCCACCCTCAAGGAAGACCCCCAGGCTCCTCCCTCAGAATTTAAAAATTGGTGGTCCAGTCTCCAGGACTCCTGGCCGTTGATTGGTAAAGCCTTGGACCATGCCAAGGAGGACTATAAGAAATATGCTGATCGTGGCCGAGCACCGGGATGGGACCTTCAACCCGGGGACTCAGTTTATCTCTCTACCAAAAATATCCACGGGTTACAGCCCAGTAGAAAATTGGGATGGAAATATGTTGGACCTTATAAAGTGCTACGAAAAATCTCTGATGTCTCCTTTGAACTAGAACTGCCTAAATCACTAAGTTCTATACATCCTGTGTTTCATTTCAGCTTGCTGAAGAAAGATCCTGGGCCGAATGCATGGCATCCAGTTCCTCCAGTTCCTCCTCCACTGATGAAGGAGGGGAGTCCACACTACGAGATAACTGAAATCCTGGATTCCAAGACAAAAAGGGGCCACTTGTATTACTTAGTTAGATGGTTAGATTTTGGGCCGGAACACAATGAATGGATTCGTTCTGAACATGTTCATGCCCCCAAGTTAACCAAACTGTTCCATAAAATGTTCCCTGAAAAAGCTAGGTGAAGAGGATTATGGGGAGGGCAGGGTGTCAGAATCAGTTAATTCTGTCAATGTAATCTTGCTTGCACACTATGTATTCTATTATTCCTTATGTATTGGATCTGTATTTTCTCCTGTCTGGGTCGGGAGGGTGACAATCCCTGGAGTGAGAACAAGGAGGCCTCTCATCCCTGCCTCCGCATTCCAGCTGCTCCGGCAGTAACTTCAAGGGGAGGAAGGCTCTCATCTCTTATCTATGCTAAAGAACCTTGGAGCCATGAATTGTTATGTGAACGGAGGGGTCTGGTTGGGAAAGGGAAATTTACTGCTTAACACCTCACTTTTTTCCTGTGTGAACCAAACGGTCAAGACACCTTTTAGCCCGCCAATTTTCCCTCCTGGGGATTGGCTACCTATGGGTAATTCAAACTCCTTGGAATGGTATAATAGACCCGCTTGTATTATTTGTCTCATCTCTGACAATATCCCGAGACGCTGCACTAATGTAGGAATAGGCAATAAAGAACTGTGGTTAACCAACCGAGATCTGATCCTTGACTACTTTGAACAGGACTCTCACAAGTCCTCACCAAACTTGGGGGAAGATAAAGGAGAGTAAGCTGGAGATGCCCTGCATACTTGATCTCTCTAGCATGCTTGGGGGGGGGGTTTCTACTGCCAAACTAATTCATTTAGCTCTTTAATGGCGACCGCACCATGGTTGCTGCAACGCACATGGTCAGGCTAGCTACCAGAGCTTCGATCCAGTAGACAATAGCCCAGCCAGATTGTAATCTAAACTAATCATGTGCTTAAGATCTGACAAGGGACCCATAGTGCACAACCGCGGGAAACTGCACCTATCCACTTATTCGAGCGAGGCCGGGGGCACAGCTAAAGCAGGAATATAAGCAGGCCCCCGGACCTCTGTCCAGCACGACTACCTAATAAACTTAAGAGCTGATTTCACTTGAAGCATCTCCGAGTCCAGTACTTTATAAGCTCCTAAACGTTTGTTCCTGTTTGTAGTTCACAAACTGGGCATACCACAAACCATGAACTGAACCACATAATTGCAACTTGGAACTACAGAGGGGCATGGGAGGCCCATGGGACTATACAGTATAGCATACTAGAAATAGAAACCACTTTGAATGCCTCTCCAAGCCTTGAACCTGCTCTTCAGAGGGTAATAGTTGTTTCCTCAGTAGCACAGGCAGAGCTTCCAGTACCTACTGATGTTGTTGTCTTGCATTATGACACAAGCATGTTAATGTGCACCACCTCCCCATCTACATTCTTCTGAACACATCTGCAGATGCCAGCATTACCACCTTCTACATGATGCTGCCACAACCACACCTCTGGATATCCAAGAGTGGCTTTGAGCTTTCACAAGGCAGTGAGAGCTGTTCTCTTTCTTTCCTGCCTCCCTTCCCCCCCATTCCGAAAATAAAAAGGAACTGGAGAGAGAGAAGAAACATACAGCAGATTCATGAGGGGAAAAAATACAGAGAAGCCAAGCAGCTCCTTAAAAACATAATAAAATGTATTTCAATGTAAGTTTTCATGAGTTAGAGCTCACTTCTTCCTTATTTGGTTTACCTGACAACTCCACCCCACCCCATATCTCCCTGCTTGTAACAATCCCAGCAGGGGTTCCTCTTCCCTTTCCCCCATAATATATAGACATTCTTGTATGTATGAATATTTTAATATTTCTATATATTTATACAAAATGGTTATGGCTGTATATTGTGCATTCAGTGCATGCCCTTATTGTTATATATTTTCATAAGGATGTTATGGTCGATGTTTGGATGAAGTTTCCCTTGAAACGAAGAACCATTCCAGAGGCCTTCATCAACCACATCAGTTCAATGGACTGTTCCCTTAATTGTTTCTATTATATGCAATTTGCACTTTATTATATTTTGTATGGTTCGCTTAAATAGATAGTGCTTTTTTGCAGTTTCCTTTGGTCTTTTTTCTATGCTAATGAAAATTACCAGCAAACACAGAACATTCCACAATTCTACAATGAGTTTTTATAACCTATCTTCCTTCTCACCACTTTGGGATAGTCTTCCTGTTCCAAAGGGAGTTTTCTTTCTGCCACTTTAGTCTTCCCAGCTCTGTGGCTACCTGGGTGTGACACACTAGCAGGGGTTTGGGTAGTGGGCTATTAGCATAACTAAGAGTTTGAGTGCTCTGTGCTAGGAACTTGATGGCTACCAGGGGTCCTTTCGAGCAGGAGCTTGGGGGAGCGCAGCTCCAGGAGTTGTTCCCAACTCCCCCCCCCCCATCCGCGGGGGAATGCCTGCTTGTGTCATGGCTGCAGCAAAATGACCCCGTCCCCTGGAAAGGTCCTTGTTCCTCCGACCAGCCTTCTGAAGGCTTCAGCCACCACTGAAGCTATCCTCCCAGAATAGTGGTATTTCTGAGGCTTGGATTAGTAGCTATCCCTTCTTTCTTTCTTTCTTTCTTTCTTTCTTTCTTTCTTTCTTTCTTTCTTTCTTTCTTTCTTTCTTTCTTTCTTTCTTTCTTTCTTTCTCTCTCTCTCTCTCTCTCTCTCTCTCTCTCTCTCTCTCTCTCTTCTTTCTTTCTTGCCTTCTGACATACTTCTGGTGATGTCAGGTGATGTAGCATATGCAAATAAGTAATGCTAATGAGTTATGCTAATGAGCTCCTGCACCTCTTTTTCTACGAAAGGACCCCTGGTACCCATGTTTCTCTTTTAGCTGCAACCTGCACTAAGAACAGGGCAGGAGGGTGGGCCGAGCATGAGGCGACGACTGGTTGGGCAGGGGTGGAGTCTGGCCTTTAGCAAGGCTGGCAGACCTTCCAGCCTCCCTTCTTAATGTTGGACGCTTCCAGGTCATCCAGACAGCAACCCTCCCACCAGCCTGCCAGCTCCACGCCAAAACCCCATCTGTGGCAATGATTGGAAACTATGCACCAAAAAACTCATCATGACCTCTTGCTCTCCTGGGTAAAGTAAAACTTTGAAACAGCCTTGAAACAGATTTTCATTTCCTTACCCTCACCTCATCCTCCCAGCCCCTGTGGCCATCTTCCCTATTCTGTCTGATGTCCTCTGTGCCAGCTCTGCATTATGGATTTTGTGTTTTTGTCTTTGGACACACCTTCTGCCTGAAATGGTGAGCCCTGATTCCATATCTGGCAATTTTTGTATGCAGGATAATTTGTAGTTTAAAATTATGGCAATCATTAAAAATTGCATCAGAAATGTTTGATATGATAGAGCTCTGCCACACAAGAGTGCCTGTTTAACAGACAGTTCCAGTGGAGGAGGCTGCTGAGGGTTTCAGAGCAATGGGAGGGAAAACAGGCAGAGGTGGCCTTGCTATGACATACCCCACCAGAATGGCATCCTCAGATTTCTAGAGAAACGTAAATAGAATTTTAAACTGTGTTGGAGATAAGGGGAATGGTTTTGTAATGTAGAAAACACTTAAGTACTTTCAACCTTTTACTATTTCCAAAGCCAACCGGCAATTTTATGGTGACAACTTGTTTTGCCTGGGATGATTTATTGATGCAATACACTTGGGTGTATTTCACATGGGGATATATTAGCCAGCAGTGCGAGGTGTCAGCTTTCCTTAAAACAGAGCAGTAAACCTTTCATGGCTCCAGGTGACATAGAAACTCATTGCTTTGCAGGAAACCGAGCTTGAAAGCAATGATAATCGCAATAATAATTGCCTGATTAAAACTACTCTATCCTCAAGCCGGAAGGAGCTGTGTGACCGCAGCACCCTTGAAGCAACGTTTCCAGGCTATGTTGTGGGCCTTTTACAGAGCTTTTTAAAAAAATGTCTAGGAATGGGAATGGAACCGGCCTAGGGCCAACTTTATGTTACCGAGATGAAGCTGAAGACAGAAAAACTCAAGGGCAGCACACCCACTAGGTTGTTGTTGTTCAGTTGCACAGTTGAATCCGACTCTTTGCAACCCCGTGGACGACATCACACCAGGCCCTCCTGTCTTCCGCCGTCCTTCGTAGTTTGCTTAATTTCATGCTCGCTGCATCGATAACACTGTCTAACCATCTCATCCTTTGCCGTCCCCTTCTTCTTTGACCTTCAATCTTTCCCAGCATCAGGGTCTTCTCCAGTGAGTGCTCCCTTCTAATTCGGTGGCCAAAGTATTTGAGCTTCAGCTTCAGGATCTGGCCTTCCAGGGAGCAGCCAGGGTTGAGTTCTTTTAGGATTGACTGATTTGATCTCCTTGCAGTCCAAGGGACTCTCAAGAGTCTTCTCCAGCACCATAATTCAAAAGAATCTATTCTTCGGTGCTCGGCCTTCCTTATAGTCCAACTCTCGCAGCCATACGTCACCATCCACTAGGTGGTCCTAGGCAATTGCCTAGGGTGCTAGATGGTGAAGACTACCAAGGCTACTGAACGTGAGCAGCCTTGCAATGCCTTCATCCCCAGTGCTGCTGCCTTGCTGGTTGGGCAGCTCAGAGCTTACTTTCCTGCCAATATTAATGCAGCAGGAAAAAGTGGCAGAGGGGAATTCCATGGAAAACTGGAAGTAATGGGTGACACTCTGGGAACTCCCAAGTCCCTGTCTCTTTACTATATAATAAATACCTGCTATATTGTGTCACCGTTAAATTAAATCGCAAAAATCACAATTTTTCCCCATAGAAAAGCAGGCTTTTCTTATGTGTCATATCTTGAGATATGTCTGTGTGGAATGGGGGAACAAAGTCATATCTTCTGGCTGTGCTCCAGACTTCCATCAAGAAGTCAGAACAGATCCTATACATATCCAAGCTGTACACTCTTAGACTCTGTATACAAGATTAGCCACTTGATGAATGTATGGAGAAGGCGAGGCCAGTCGGTATGTTCTCATTCTGCCTTCCCCATTGATTTGCAAGGATTGGTCACATGAACAGGGCTACAACTGTGTTCGAGAAAAGTCATGCATTCTGTTCCAAGGAATTATGAATGCAGACTTCAGTGTTGGCTTGGGATACATACAGGAAGCATTTTAAATCCGGCTCTATTTTAAGGAACACTTAGGCTTGCCAAGCCCCTGCTGAGGGCAGGGGAACCCCAGATTTCTGATCCCCACACCTGCATTTTCAAAATTGGCCAGCGGGAGACAAAATGGCAGCCGGAGTGTGATGCTCAGTCCTCCAAGTCTCTATGGGGACGGAAACCATAGAGTGGAGGGCTAGAGAATCACATAGCTGGAGGCATCCAGTTATCTCTAGTGTGTGTTGGTGCGGAGGGATTCTTTCCCCTGCCACCAGGGCTGCACCGCTCCAGCGGAAACAGGTCCAGTGGTCTGGCACCAAGTCCGTCGTCAGCCCGAGGCAGCCTGACAACAAGTGGGTGCTGGGCTCAGGCAGCAGTCCCACCCCCTTGTAAGCAGCAGCAGCAGCCAGCACCCCCACCCACTCCCAGCAGGTCTCACTTGGGTGGTGATGCATAGTGGTGCTGGCACCTTCTGCCTCGCTCTTGCCATCGCCCACCACCGCACAAGCCTCAGGAGTTGAATCAGGCTGCCCTGAGCAGCCACGCCAGCCAGGGAGCCCCAGCCTGGGAAGGTAAGGGTTGGGCTTTGGGGGGGGCAGTGGGCTGACCCCCCGGGGGGCCTTGGGCCCATGCGGCATCCGTTGAGCCGGCTGGGGTGGGGGAAGGGCTCTCACCGCTGCCAGGCTCTTGCTCCAGCCTGGGAAGGCAAGGGTTGGTCTTTGGGGTAGGCAGTGGCTGCCTGGTCCGAGCTTCTAAGCCCCAACCTCCCCGCCCAGTGGCCCCGGACCCATGAAGAAGCTGGCAGGCCGGCTGGGGAGGAGGGCAGGCCCTGGCCACTGCTGGGAAGCTAGGCAGCAGGGAACTGCAATGCTCTTCTGTGCCTGCCTGGGTTTCTCCGCTGTCTGGTAAAGGGCATCTGCCGAGGGGCCTCCTCCAGCCCCATCTGGGTGGAAAGACAAAGAATGTGTGTGTGTGAGAGAGAGAGAGAGAGAGAGAGAGTGCCTGCGTGTGAATGAGAGACAGAAAGTGCCCATGTGTATGTCTGAGAGTGAAGGAGAAACAGCGCGAGGAGGGGGGAGAACATCTCACCGAAGTGTGTGAGCATCTCACCAAAGTCAGCTGGACACTGCAGGTGTTACCGTCTTTAAAGGGTTAGAGTCCTTAAAGAGTCCTTTGCCTCTGTCTCTATTTGCAGAAGTGAGTCAGTGGCTTACATCTGAAGTACTGGTGATCGAAATCTCTCATGTGAACAATGAAAACAGCTTCTTTCGTGGCTCAGGTGAGAAAAAGCAACTTTTCTTCCAAATAGTCCTTGGGTCAGATCAGACAAATGAACTTTAGGCTTGTTATTGATCCCTCCGTTGTGCTATATTGGTGCTGCATTTTCCCATGAGCAATGAAGGCAACAACAGTTACCATCTCAGGCTGAGATCCTAAAAACACTTCTCTGGGAGGCTGGAAAAAATAAGACACTTCTGAGTAGACTGGTTTAGGACTGCGAGTTCAGAATCCTTCAGGTTGAAAGATATAAATTCTTTTAAAATATGGATAAATAAATAATAGCTCCTTATTTCTTTTTTTGACCCAGAACATATATTTTTCACCAAGTCCTGCACCAAGATGAATTTTGACTCTTTACGTAAACTATGATAATTAATTCTATCTCCGTAGTTTTTTTATTAAAGCTTTTTAAATTCAGTCTTTAATGAACCCCCTCTAGAGGGCTTTGTGCTGGTTTAAAATAATTCTATCAATCAAAAAAATAAAATAGCCATTTAGAATATTACAATACTGTACAGAAGTCAGCCGTTAAAAGCCACCCCAAGCAAGGATTTAAAGCACTTCTGGACAATGTTAAGGCTCGAACCTTGGTGAGACTGTAGAGGAAGTGAATTCCAAAGCTGTAGAACAGACACCAAGGCTGCGGTCACACACACTAAATAATCCACTTTCAATCCACTTTCAAACTGGATTTTTACTGTGTGAACTTGCAAAATCCAGTTGGAAAGTGCATTACAAGTGGAATGAAAGTGGATTATTTAGTGTGTATGATGGCAGCCCAAGTGTGCTAGTGAACTTTTGTGGTACAGATTTGGTACAGTCCACTAGGATCATATTCTCCTGAGCAGATCACTTCCAATTCCTCTGTATCTCTTTGTTTCATTCCTAGTGGGCTCATGCAGATATTTTCTGTAAGGAATTGGAGCATTCAGAAGTATCTTGCAATGTCCTTCAAAATTACTGTGGCTCAGTTCAGACGTAACATGAGGCCATGATTTAATTAAACTTTGATTAGTGAGCCTAACGGAATGCAGGCCACTCTGCTGGTTAATTAGGGTCCCTCAAACCAGGATCTGAAACCGTAGCTTGAAGTTGAATAACTAAACCAAAGTTAGTCTTCGCCATGGTTTTGTGCAATGTATGAATGAAGCCATGTTGACTCAACCCTGGCTGGTTTCTTAGCACCGGTTATACTCATCCCTGAATATAGAGATGCCTAAGGGTCATTTAGTAAAAAAAGAGGTGCAGGAGCTCATTAGCATACATATTAGCATAACTCATTAGCATATGCCACGCCCCCTGACATCACCAGCCGAATGTCAGTTTCAGCCCCAATATACCCTATGGGCCATTGAAGTCAATGGCAAAAACTCATAGGGTATATGAGCGGCTGGAGGAGAGGGGGTTTGAGGGAGAGGCTCCAAACTTGCAGGGTAGCTGCAGGAGCGTATCCCTGAAATACCCACCAAGTTTCAAGAAGATTGGACCACAGGGTCCAATTCTACAGGCCCCCAAACAGGTTGTCCCATCCCCACCATTGTTCTCTATGGTGGGAAAAAAAGTTACTTTTTTCCCACCATAGAGAACAATGGAGGGAATGGGGGCAACCTGTTTGGGGGCCCGTAGAATTGGACCCTCTGCTCCAATCTTCTTGAAACCTGGTGGGCATTTGGGGGAGAGGCTGAGTTAGTGTGAGCTAGCTCACAGTTTTTTAGCCTCCGGCTCACACATTTTTGTCTTGGCTCAGGAAGGATGGCTCCAGAGCAAACTGATTTATGAAGCAGCCGAATCACTCGCTCACAACTTTAATGCCAGGAGCTCACAAAGTGGAATTTTTGCTCACAAGACACCGCAGCTTGGAGGGAACATTGCTTATGTCTTATCTGAACAGCATGGGAGCCGCTTTCTTGAGTCTTTTTACCATATGACAACAGTATAGGATTCTACCACAACCCAGAAATCATGAAAATAAGTAATGGATATAGCAGTTTGCTGCCTGGAATGCATCAGTTCTTTTTTTTTTCTGCTACTTTTCAAAAATCAAAAAGCCAATTACACTCTTTGTTTTCAGCCATAATTTCAACACAAAGCATAATTTTTGTTACTATATATCATATGGTTATATTTGATGCATGGGTGCAAATAATGAATGCAATTTTTGGCTAGTTTCAATGGGGAAAAGGCGGGGGTGAGAATTGGGTGATATATGGCAGTGTATTTAAATTTGAATTTTGAATGAAAGAAGTCACTTCAGAGGGTGGCGGGTTTGGGACAGTGCCCTCAAAGTGACATCACAGGAAGGGGTGGGGTTTTGGTACAGTGTTCTGGAAGTGACATCATTGGAAGGGGTGGAACATGGGAAGTGACATCACTTGACCTTTGACCTAGAAGTGACACCACAGGGTGTGACATCACAAAAGTGATGTAACATCATTGTTCCTGGCTCTATCCCAAAGTCTCCTGGCTCCACCCCCTAAGTTCCCAGATATTCCCTGAGTCGGACCTGGAAACCCTAGAAACACTTAATGCAACTGAATTAAAAACAGGAAAAATCTGTTTTAAAAGAAAATACTGACTTTCTAAATACTGTTGATTTTTAGCAGTCTTTAAAAATTGTCTGAGAATGGAAGAGGCCTAGTGCAAACTTTATGTTTCCAAGATGAAGCTGAAGACAGAAAAACTCAAGGGCAGCCTGAGTGAAATCAGCATCAAAAACCACCATGGTTTTGGATTCTCTTCTAGTTCCAGTTAAGAAAAATGGATTTGCTGTCAAAAGAGGTAGGGTAATTAGACAAGCCCTATTCTCATGCAGCACTCTTAATATTATATTGGCAGCTACCTCATGGAGTCTTGTTGTGATTGACAGGTGCTTATTTTCTTATTTTACAGTGTGAGCTGGGAGACCTGGGAACTGCCTGAGACAATAAGTCATCCCTTCCAGACCACTTAGCAGTGGGAGAATGCCCAGGAAGACAATTGAGATGCCACTCTGAATTCCAAATGTACTTTCAGTATCCAGGCCAGCTGCAAGTGTGGGATGGAAAAAAAGCACATTGTATGGCTATGGTGACCCAAACATTACAGCAGGTTTGATGAGAAATGCTCAGAGCTGGTTTGTTAAATGGCAATCAGCAAAAATGTAGCCACATCTAATGCTACAGACTCCTTACTTCCTCCCACCTGACAATTAACAGGCCTTCCAGCAAGAATATATGCACAAATGACTTCATGGTTTAAAACCAAGAGTCCCCAAATATGTTTTCATTTAAAAACAAAAGTCTAGGATTCAGAAAGGCCTTCTTGGCTTAGGCTGCTGCTAAATACAGTTGTGCCAAAGTGCTAGCCAAGGAGGCAATCATAAGTAGGAGGCAATCATAAGTAGGAGGCATCATCAACCTCAAGATGGGGCCTAGAGTTCTCCCAGAGTTACGGCTGATCAGAAGACAACAGAGATCACTTCCTCTGGAGGAAAGGGTGGCTTCAGAGAGTGAACTCTATGGTAGACTGTAGAGTTTAGGAGAAACAGAAGTCCTAGGGTGACATGACATCTCTGCCGGACTCCCTTCCCACATCAAAGAACTTCTCTCATCAAACAACTTCCCTCATCAAACAACTTCTCGTCCCACAAAATGTCCAGGGATTCCCAAAGCCAGAGTCAGTTAGGCAGGACAAGCAGGTTCTTTCATGCTGTAACTTTTCAACATCTATGCTGCAAAAACAGCCAAGTGCCACTAGGGCTGCCAAGTCCCCCGGTAGAGCGGGGGAAACACCGATTTTGAAAGCTTTCCCCCGCTTTTCCAAAATTGGCCACCGGGGGGACAAAATGGCTGCCAGCAGGGGAACCTCGGAGCCTGCCCTGCTGGCCTCTTGAACTTCTTAAAAGGGAAATTTCCCCTTTAAGAGCTAATCGAGCAAGACAGCCCCGCCCAGAGATTAAGGAGGGACTAAGCTCTTTCTACTGAAGGGCTTCCGTGCAAGGTTGCTGCTGGCGTAAACTGCTTGGGTAAGCTGGGGTCTGCGAGCTCTTTTCCTTCTCTGTCTCTCCCCCTCTCCCTCTTTCTTTTTTCTGTCTGTCTGTCCACTGTGGTTTTGTCAAAGGAATAAACTGTCACTTCCAAAGAGGTAAACATCACAAGGAGAGGTTGCCTGTAGAAGGTCTGGGAGTGGGATTGTTTAAAATGTCTTGTCCTGGCTGCTTGGGTCCCCCCAATCCTCATTTCCCTTCTGCAAATAAAAGTTGGGATTCCTCATTTTTATGCCAATTTTCTGTTTCTTTCAACCGTGTGTGTCCCCCCCCCCCCCCCCCGGCAGTAAAAATCTGCATTTTTAAAAGCATTTGTACATCAAGTAACCGGTATTTTAAGTTAGGGATGGATCCAACTAGCTTTTCTGCTGGCGAAAAGGGGAGGACAAAGGTCCTCTTTAGCCACCAAAAAGCCTATGCTGGGGGGGGGGGGGGGGAGAAGTTATGGGACTTACATGGACAACAGCTGGGTGAAACAAGGGCCAGAAATAAAGCCTGGGAATTGGGCAAGAGTAAGTGAAAAAGCTGTCTGTCTGTCTGTCTGTCTCTCTCTCTCTCTGTCCCCATCCAGCAGAGGTCTATCAGTGGCTATTATTAGCCAAAAGGTCTAAATGGAACCCTTTGTCTGGGGCAGTGATGCTCTGAATTCTTGGTGCTTGGGGGGCAACAGTGGGAGGGCTTCTGGAGTTCTGGCCCCGCTGCTGGACCTCCTGAGGGCACCTGGTATTTTTGGCCACTGTTGTGACACAGAGTGTTGTACTGGATGGGCTGTACTGGATGGGCCGATCCACTGTGGCTTCTCTCCTGTTCTTATGATATGAAAATCATATTTAGCACTTGTGTAGCACTTAGGGCTTCATATTCTGCCGAGATGAGGAAGGATTCAGTAGGGCCATTGCTCAGTGCTAGAGCATCTGCTTGACATGCAGGAGGTATCAGCCTCTTCAGCTAAAAAAGGATCAGGTAATAGGTGACATTAAAGATCTCAGCCTGAGACCCTGGAGAGCCACTACCAGTCTGAGTAGTCAATACTGACCTTGATGGACCAATGGCCTGATTCAGTATCAGGAAACTTCATGAGTTCATGTGGAAGCATGTGGAAGCAACATCACAGGATGTGACATCACAAAATGATGTCACTTCCTTTCTCCTGGCTCCACCCCCAAAGTCTCCTGGCTCCACCCCCAAAGTCCCCAGATATTTCCCAAGTTGGACTTGGCAGCCCTAAGTGCCACTCAGTGGGGTGGGGTCAACTTGAGGCTGGGCACCATATCACATTTATCTTTACACCTCAGGAGGAGGGCAAGCCGGCTGTGTTATATCTGAAAGAAGGGTGTCCCCACCATAGGGATGCCAGGCCTCCTGCTATAGTGGAAGAGTTCCCAGCATCCTGGGGCTTTGTCCTGTGGTGCCTAAGACATTGCTGGGAGGAAATGGGGTGGGGGAATGGAGCATGCACTGGTATTCTGCTGGCACACTGAAATTATTCCCAGTAACAAATGGAAGTGATGTAGTGGGCACTTTAGTTCTTGTAAATTCTAGAACACCTAATGACATCACTTCTGATTTTTACTAGAACTGAAATCAGCATGCCAGGACCTGCACACCGGTTTCTTTTAGGGGTTGCCAGTTGTGGCCCAATCCCACCACATAGAGTTAAACCTTAGCCCCATCCCCAGTAGTGGGGACATCATGAACGGGGGCTACAGATATACCAAAAAGGAGGACTGTAAAAAAATCTGAAGGTAGCTGAGATAGGGTACCCCCGCTTTTCAGGGCTTCAGTCTGCTGTCAGCCAGCTGGCTGGCAGAGAAGCCCTACCCCAAAACACAAACATCACCAGGCAATGTCCCTGACATGATGACATCACCCAGAAGTGATGCCATCACGTCACTGACGTTGGGGGGTGACCCTCTAGTTTTGGGGCAAACTCTATGGTTTTTTGAAGGCAAAAAACCAGAGTTTTGCCCCAAAACTAGAGTGCCACCCCCTGACATCAGCAACATGATGATGTCTCTTCGGGTAAAAGATCTCGAGAAGGAGCTGGGAGCACCCCACCAGATGCCAAGTAGGACCTGGCAACCCTAAACTGGCGCTACCACATACAGGTCCTTTTGGAAGGGACTCAGGATTATGACCCCAACACAATGGCAAACCTAAGGCTGGCCTCATGCTTTTATCAAATTTTAACCCCTGCTAACATGTGGTTGGGTTGCAGGTAAACAAGACCATCAGCCCCTTGGGACAGTCATACCTGGGTTTGCCCATCATCTCTCAGTGGGAAAAATCCTGGGGTCTGTGCTGTTTCCTGAGATCTTGTCTTCCATTGCACTGCCAGAGAATCTTCTGTGGGCTGAGCACTGAATATTTCCTGTTCAGCTGTCCCTTCCCAATGCTAACTGCTCTCCTGTCTTGCTTCAGGCAACCATCTATTTTACCAAATCCCTCGGTTCCTTGCAGTATGTGACTCCCAAGGAGCCTGCCCGGTGGAATCCCCAGAAAGTCTCTGGAGAGGAGTGGATCCCTATCCAACATTCTGCTGTGGAAGTCTGAAATCAAATATTTTCAAATCCCCAACGCGTTTAGTGAAATGACGGGAACGCGTACAGTCTTTGATGAGACGATGGTGATGATAATTATGACGATGATGGTCATCATTTCTGTTGTGTCCATAAGTAGACAGGCAGTGACAAAGGCCCTCCGTGGCTGGCTTGTCGTCTACAAGTCATATTCAGGGGCATCGTAAATATCACTGGGCAGGTGAAAATTCCAGAGTAGTATTTCTGAATGACAGTGCTTCTTTTAGTAAATAGAGGAAGAGAAGAAAAGAAACGGCTGCTGAGGCCACCGCAAGTGGTCATCCTTGAGAAATGAACATGTGGTTGTCTACTGTTCTTTCAGGTCAGGATCAAATGAAAGCAGATGAACAGAAAGGCACTTCTTACAAATGCAGTTTTTCCTAAGAAGAATGTTCATCTTATTTTGACGGGAAGTCCTTGCTAGCAGCTCTTCTTCAGATATAAACTTCAAAGTCAACATTATCCTGCTACAGACAAATGTTACTTCCTGAAAGTCTATGTTAGAAACTCTGCTTTGCCGAATCCAAAGTTCTATCTAACTCAGCATTTTTCTTTTCCGAGCAAGACTATTTATATGCTTGCCAGTGGAGAACAGATTGGGGGCTGAGCAAAGAAGGCTGTTAAAACAGCCACCTAAATATCCTCCATATTTTAGCTTGATGCATTATCACTGAGCATCTCCCAGGAATAGTGCAAGCAGCAAAGGGACTCTGTATTCCCAAAGGGCTGGTTTTCGATTACATTATTTCTAGCATCCATCTGTCTGCTGCTCATCTACTTTTTCATAGATGGACAGTATACATTAACACAGTCATTTGCTTCCTTAAACACTAAAGTCGCAAATGCTGCAATGAAGAAGAGTAGCTTTTTATATTCTGCCTTTCTGTATGCTAAGGAGTCTCAAAGTGGTTTACAATCACCTTCCCCTCCCCACAGTGGGCACCTTGTGAGGTAAGTGGGACTGAGAAAGTTGTCTCAGAGCTGTGACTGGCCCATGGTCACCCAGCAGGCTTCATGCAAATAAGTGAGGAATCAAACCCAGTTCTCCAGATTAGAGTGCCCACTGCTCTTAACCAGTACATGATGCTGACTCTCAGGGCAACATGTTCCTGAAGTGTGTTAGCTGCAAAATCGTATCTTTGTCTAAGTTATGGTGGGGAAATTAAAGAGACCATTTGCTTAATAGGTATGCATGGTAGGGATGGTACTCCAACTATACCAGAGTCAGGCTGAGGACAGACTGGCAATCTGCCCCGGGAGAGGTCCGCATGAGAAACGGGGAAAGGGAGCCGGTCCAGACATGCGCAGCTGTCCCTCGGCTCCCTTCCGTACTTACGCGTCTTGAAGACGTTTTCCTTTCGCTTTACCGGGACACCGGGAGAAACTGGTGTTCAGGGGCCGTCTTCCGCATGCCTCCCGCTTCCAGGCAGTGTGAACCGGAAGAAGGCAGGAGGCAAGCGGAGGCGGCAGTGCAAACGCGGCATTTTGCCAGTTTGCGCATGTGTGCACGTGCGCACATGCGCAAATTGCCGAAACAGCCCTATTACGAACTGCGGAGGCCGGCCCACGTGGGGCCACTCCGCAGCAGTCTGAACGCTCCATAACGGCATCCTTGCGCAATACACTGGCCAGTGTGAATGGCCAGCCCCGGGGAGTTTTTCCCCTGCAGCAGTTGCCTCCGCATTCATCCCGCTCCAGATTGCCAGTCTGTCCTCAGCCTCAGAACCCTCTCTGAGCCACACAGATGACAGCTAGGAAATGTCTTTTGTGAAATTTATTGAGAAAATAACCCTAATACACTCAGCTAAGCAATGGAATATCACACACACACCCCAGAGAGCGAGGAAATAAAGAGGTGAGGTGATCTTAAAGAGATCAGTAACAAAAGAGGGTGAAGCATTGAGAAGAAGGGGGTACAGCTACCTTCCTGAAGAGAAGAGTCCATGGTGAAGAGAAGCAGACTGCTTGGCTGGCAAGCATACCTGAGGAGACCCAAAAGAATGAGGGATCCAGCCGGTATGCATCCCAGGACACTGAACCAAATATGGCTGGCTTTGGAGTCCTGATGTGGGAAAATTGTGCCTTTGGAGCAGTGGGCACAATGGGGGAATGGTCCGTGATGGACTAGGATGGCTGGCAACAGCTCTAGAGGGGTTTTGGACAAAAGAAGTCCATGGCTGGGGAAGGAAAGCCTTTGTTAGTAAAGCACTGGGCAATTGCAGAGTCTTGGCTCCATTAATGGCTGGGCGTTCAAGAAAACAGTAACAACAATGGGCTATGGCCAGGGTGGTGTCAGTTAGCACTGCCAATGGTTCTGTTGCAGTCATGTCAGTTACCACTGCCAATGGTTTCTATTGCCTTTTCTGATGGTCACTTAATATAGCCTTTGTTTTGAGTTCCATACCTACTCCTCTAGATCCCAGATGGGAGATAGTATCAGTAGAGTGACTCCCACCGCAGGAATGCGCTTCTTGCTCGCTCTGTGCATGCTTGCTGCTTATTAGCTTTTCTTCGCTCTTATCTCTCTTTTGCTTCTTGCTAGCTCACGGCCTTGAGCTGGAAGCCTCCTGCTACATGTTATTTTATTCACAGGTGCAAGTTGCTCCTTTGCTTGATTTTACCCTGGGGAACATCCGCCCCACAGATCCTGACAGTGTCTTTGCTTGGGAACCTAATTTGTTGCGCTTTCCTTGGGAACAGTGGGCCAGTCTATTTGGGTGCCAATAATTCTCCCAACTGATTGGTGGAAGGCAAGGGGGGCTTATTTCATATCAGGTATAATTGTAGTTGCATTCCTGTGCTTGGGCATTACTAACAGAAGAAGTGTATTTGACCAACCAGATCTTTTCTGCAAATAAAGGACTTTCTGTTTAAGGAGACCTGTTGTGGACTACATCTATTGGCACAATCTCACAAGTGGTCCCAGTATCAACATGCAAAGTCTGGAGGTGTGATAATGGGATGTAGAAATGGAATACAGGTCCATCGACACCCTCAGGATGCTAAGATTAGGACATTGTCTTTTCTGATGACAGATATGTGTCTGCATGAGGCTGTATCTGAAGCAATAGCTGATTGCATCAGTGAGACGGTCCTGAGCACATGGCTGGGCCGGTTGGTACTGCACAAAGAGAGGGCTATATTTGCCGTATGCCAACTCTGGCCCTAACCTGGCCTGGGCACCATCTTTATGTGGCAAGTGGGGGCTTGAGCTAACAAGTGGCATGGAGGAGGATACTCTTTTGCAAGTCTAAGGGGAAATTCTTCTGTCTCAGAGCCTGTTGGCATAACACAACCTGCTGCTTGAAAAGAATTTGGCCAGGCTGCCTGTTACTCCTCTGGTCCTTGACTTGACATCAGGAGTGCATAGTAGCCCAGCTCAGGATAACTTCCAGAAAATGTTGACTGAAGAAGCCCAACTCTGAAGCCTAGGCTGATTTTACATCTGACTTTCCCGCTGGAATCATTCTAGTTCCAAAAAAACCTGCCCACACCTCTCTGCGGTGTGAAACCGTGCTGCTACTGGAATGTCCATATCTACTAATTGCCCTCCTGTGGTCAAGCTAGTATTATACCGCTTTATTCTGCTTTAAACAATTGTGGTTTCTTAGTGCACTTAGACCCCTGGAGTGAAATTTCACACCACTGTGAAATCAGCACAGGAAAAGACAGCAGTCAAACCACTTTAGAGGGGAGGTGTAAAATCAGCCTTAGTTCTCCTGCAGCATGTCACTTGGTCCTGGCTCACCAACACTTTGAGAAATTATGGCTGCGGTCACTGCTGCTGATTATAAAGTGTGAATAAAATCCTCAGTGTGCTGGTGCCCCCCGCAATGAGGTAGCAATTAAAGAGAGTGCCGGTTGTATATCACACCCTCACCGAACTCCTCTACAGCTAGCAGGTCTCGGTTGCTCTTCTTCCTGGACATGTTGCCTGGAGCAGGGTCATGCAATCATTATCCCATCAGCCCCAGTCTCTCATGCCCTTGCAAGGAGATACACTGACTGTCCATGTAGCTTAGTGAAAGGTGTATTTCCACTGGTCCTTCTATGATAACTGATAAGTAATTGATCAGTTCTGAAATGCTAGCTTTCAGAATTGTGTTGTTATTAAGGACTATTCGTTTTAATATGTTGCGTAGTATCATGTATTGGTTATTGATTGGAAGCCTCTTTAATGGCAAAAGAGTAGTGCATAAACTGTGAGGGTTTGTCCTTAGGATCACATCTTTAAGACTTGCTGCTAACAGGAGGGTGTATACAGTACTTTCTGCCTCCCAATGGTTTGTTATGCCTGCCAGATTGTCCCTATGCATCACCAGTCACATGGAAGACTGGCACTGCCACTCCCCTCTTCTCTCTCTCACTCTTTGCGTGGCAGGGAAAGAGTTTCTTTGGCCTGGCCAATTGGGTATTCATAGTCTCAAAATCTTCACAGTTTTAATCCAAGTTAGTCCTGCTGCTTTCTGCCCTTAGTCCTCCCTGCTGGGACAGACCTTGTCATCAGCATTTCCCTCCTGGCAGTTTCCTGTGAGGATGGGGCCCTAGCTGCTTATCTACTGGCCCCATCAGTCCAGCCTATGACATTAGGCCAGGCTTCCTCATTCAGTGGCAAAGCCTGCCTCTGCCACCCCCATTCTGGGGAGTGTGACCTCAAACCAAGGCTAGGTTGCTTGCCTGCACTGCCTGCCATTGTAATGCTAACATCTGGTCCTGCCCCACACAAGGTAGGCTCAACATCTTCACTGGGGAGAGGAGGCTATGGCTTGTGAACACGAATTGGAAATCAATTTCATAGCTTAGTGATTTCAGATTATTCATTTGTAGTTAGATTTATTACAAGTGGTGGGAGGGGGATCTGTAGGGTTGCCAGGTCCCCTTGTCACTCCAACAGGGCAATTGGGGGGGGGCATTCCAGGGCAGATGGGGATGCCCCAAGCCCCATCCCCAAGTCATGGCCACCTGTGGCCACCCCTTTCCCTCCCCTCCTGCAGAGATTTGAAGGGCTTCAGCAGATCAGTAAGGAGCATGTGGCTCACATGAGTGGGGTGGCGGTGAGTGGGCCTGAATCCCAAATGGCGAATCGGCCACTGGGAAACCTCACCCTGCTCACAAAAAGACCCTTTGAAGCAGAGGTGTCAAACTCATTTGTCATGAGGGCCTGATCTGACATGGATGTCCCTTTGTTGGGCTGGGCCATTTGTGCCATAAAATGTAATGCCAGGTACTGGAGATACAAACTGGATAAAGGACAACAGCTGGTAAGCTCTGACCCGGTGTGTCCTCACTGCAAGGCCCCATGGGCTGGGAGGGGGGTGCAAAGGAAAACCCACGTGGGCAGACTGGAGAGCCAGCACTGCAGCACTGGGCAGATGCTCCCACGCTGCTTGACTGCTGCAGATAGGGCTGCCAAGTCCCCCGGTAGGGCGGGGGAAACACTGATTTTTAGTGCTTATCTCCCGCTTTTCCAAAGTTGGCCACCGGGGGGACAAAATGGCTGCCTTAAAAGGGAAATGTCTGCAGAGAGCCTGCCCTGCAGTAAAAAGCCTCGCCAGACATTTCCCCTTTAAGAAGTCAGCAAGAGAGCTTCTTCCACAGCAAGAGAGGTCCGCCCAGAGATTAAGGAGGGACTGAAGGAGCTGCTTTTGCATGTGGCTGGCAAGGTGAGTTTCTCTTCCAGCTCTTTTCATTCTCCCTCTTTCTTTTTTCTGTCTGTCTGTCTGTCTGTCTCTCTCTCTGTCCCCATCCAGCAGAGGTCTATCAGTGGCTATTATAGCCACAAGGTCTAAATGGAAGTAAGTGCCTCTGCCAGTTTTTTTCCCTTCTCTCTCTCTCCCTCTTTCTTTCTTTTTTCTGTCTGTCTGTCTGTCTGTCTGTCTCTCTCTCTCTGTCCCCATCCAGCAGAGGTCTATCAGTGGCTATTATTAGCCACAAGGTCTAAATGGAACCCTTTGTCTGGGGCAGTGATGCTCCGCATTCTTGGTGCTTGGGGGGCAACAGTGGGAGGGCTTCTGGAGTTCTGGCCCCGCTGCTGGACCTCCTGAGGGCACCTGGTATTTTTGGCCACTGTTGTGACACAGAGTGTTGTACTGGATGGGCTGTACTGGATGGGCTGATCCACTGTGGCTTCTCTCCTGTTCTTATGATATGAAAATCATATTTAGCACTTGTGTAGCACTTAGTGCTTCATATTCTGCCGAGATGAGGAAGGATTCAGTAGGGCTGTTGCTCAGTGATAGAGCATCTGCTTGACATGCAGGAGGTATCAGCTTCTTCAGCTAAAAAAGGATCAGGTAATAGGTGACATTCAGGGGTCCTTTCGTAAAAAAAGAGGTGCAGGAGCTCATTAGCATAACTTATTTGCATATGCCACACCCCCTGACGTCACCGGAAGTGTCAGAAGGCCACACCCACTGCTCAGGCTCCACCCCAAAAATCTCCAAGGTATTTCCCAACTCAGAGCTGGCAAGCCTATCTGATGGCACACGTGGGGGAAAACAAACAAACTACCCATGTCATGTAAAGAGGGGGGATGCCAGGGTACCAGGTCAATATATTTTTATTCTCCTTGGCATTGATAGCTGAGGTGCTTTTAGTGTTCCTTTTCTGTTTGACTGGCAGTCTTCCTCTCTGTTATAGTTGACTGTGGGTTTTATATCACTGGCATTTAGTGTTATTTTTGTCAGCCACAACAAGGTCACTTTCAGAGAGGAAAAGCAGGTTCAGTCAGCTGAACCTCTGCAGTGTATTGGTCCCCTTTTCATTGTGCCCCCCCCCCAGTTGCTTAACTAGCTAACCAGCTCTGGGCAAGGTCTATTTGGTTATCAGTAAACCTTGGAAGACCACTGCTTGGAGGCAACATAATGTTCTGCGGAGCAGAAAAAATTGCTCCCTATTAAAAAGTGCCCAAGCTAGCCTGATCTTGTCAGATTTTGGAAGCTAAGGAGGGTTAGCCCTGGTTAGTATTTGGATGGGAGACCTCCCAGGAATACCAGGGTTGTGACGTGGAGGCAGGCAATGGCAAGCCACCTCTGAAGGCATCCTGCCTTGAAAACTGTAGGGGGTTGCCATAAGTCAGCTGTGACTTGCTGGCATTTTCTGCCACCATTAAAAAGATATTAAATAGCTGTTGTTTGAGAATTTCTTTTTTTACCAGATTGTATACTTGGTATTTAGGAACAGCTGTTCACTATACATATGTAACAGAGGATTGCGGTCAGTTTTAGCACACCATTTAGCCTTTTATCAATATTCCATTAATACAATCAAAGCTGTCCAGAAACCAGGCTAAATGCAGCTCTTCAGTTTAGAGGTGTGACTTCTGGCTCCTTAAATTTCCCAATTAGGGATGCCAGCCTCCAGGGGGGACCTCAGGAACCCCTGGCATTACAGCTTATCTCCAGACTACAGAAATCAGTTCCCTGGAGAAAATGCATGCTTTGGTGGGAGGACTCGAATCAAGGGCGTAGACTTTCCATCCCCCCCCCCCTCAGGTCTTTCCCTCCTCCTCTTTCCCCACAGGAACAAATAACTTCACCTGGAAAAGGGGGGGTGGGGTGGAGAGACTGTACTTTCCCTACAACTGTGAGAAATCACTGGCTGGCTGGGATTTAGCCACAATATTGTTCTAAGGAGCTGGGGGGGGGGGAGACCATGTGCCATTGCTCCTCTATCCCTTTACCTGCTTCTAAGTCAATGCAATCAAGGAGGGGAGAGCAAAGAAAATGACAGGACTGGCCTCCCTTCCCCTCCCTTGTTTCAGCTCCAAGAATGAAGGGATACTGAGGTGATGCCAAATGTCCAAAACCTTCTTGGTGGGGGGAGCATTGCTTCATGGCGGGCAACCTGGGCCCCCACCCTCATCCCCTGGAAGGTATGCATGGTCAGCCCTGGCTAATATTTGGATGGGCGACCTCCAAGGAATACCAGGATCATGATGCAGAGGCAAGCAAAAGCAAAACCACCTCTGAATGTCTCTTGCATTGAAAACCCTAGCTGTGACTTGACAGCAACAACAGCAAATATACATTAATATAGACCTCAGACCCAGATAATTTCTCCAAGGGACTTTGTGCATCTTTCTGTACAGTGCCACCCTATTGCGGAAAGCTGGGAGTCTTCCTGACCTCAGCCATGCTGTTACACAAGGTGGGGGCCGCCAAGAAGGCACCCTTGGATGGGCAGTTGTTGATTCTGCCCACGGGGGGGGGGGGGGGGCTGCAGGAGTTCCTGCTGCTCAGATGATCAAAGTTGTCATGACAGAGCGTAAGGGAAGAAAAGAGCAAGAGTCCAGCAGTACCTCACAAAATTCGTGGCAGGGGAGGAGCTTTCCTGACTCAGTCACAGCTCAGGAGTTTGTAAACTGCTCTGAGATTCCAAGTGAAGGGTGGAGTATAAATCCAATCTCTTCTTCTTCCAGCACAACTGACTTATTTCCCCCCATGACTTACTTGAGACCCTGCTCAGAATCCGGCTGAAAAGCTTTTTTTCTCCTGTTGCAGAACTGAAACCCTCCCTAGTCTCTTTGGCCATTCAAATAGCAAAGCCCCCTCTCCCCAGCCCTGGAAAGGACTTTTCCTCCCTCCCCCCCTCCCACCTCTCTAGGAAGCAGCTCTCACACCATTTAACCCTTACAATGCTGCAGTTCCCCTGGCAGGGTCACCCCATGCAAAGTTACTGGCAGGCAGCCTTGTCGAACCTACATGGAACAGATATTTGCCATTGCATTTCAAAACTATGTAATAAGAACTTCCCATTAAAAAAAAAGTACACAACAGCCTGCATCTCTCTCACCAGCAGGGAGGGACTGAAGGCTTATCTCCCCCCCCCCTTACTTACTTGCCAGTAAACCTGCAAGGGATCCAGCTGAAGGGCTTTCCCCCCTCCAGTTGCAGTCTGCAACTTCAGCTGAGGATTCTCTCAGAACTCTTTCCGCCTTTGGGATGGTGTCAGGGGCGCTGAGTTTTGAAATGGGGGGAAAGCCATGCCCCCGCGGCCTCTCCTGCCTCTGTTCCTCCCTCCCCACTCCATTGGGGCCAGCTGGGGGGGGGGAAGGAGGAACAGAGGCTGCGAAGCCCCTGCCCAGAATTAAACTTTGTTGGTCTTAAAGGAGCCACTGGACTCAAATGCTATTTATTCAGACACCTCACAGTGCGGGATGCACCGGAGAGCTCTGTAAGAGCCCCCACCACCACCCCGATTTAAAAACTCCACGTCCCTGCCCAGAATTAAACTTTGTTGGTCTTAAAGGAGCCACTGGACTCAAATGTTATTTATTCAGACACCTGAAAGTGCGGGATGCACAGAGTGCGCCGGAGAGCTCTGTGGCTGGCAAAGCGGGCCAAGCAATCTTGTGCACGTTTGTCTCTGTTCCGCAAGGCTGGTCCCCCCCCCCTCCCGGCAGTGTCCTGCCCGAGATGCCCAGCAGCAGAGCCTCCTTGCAGGCAGCGCCCCGTGCCCCTCTCTGGCGGGGAGCCCAGCGCTTCCCTGGGCAGCTCGAGCCCAGCGCTTCCTTGGGCAGCTCGCGCAGCGAGCGAGGACATAGCCACAGGACAGCGGG
This sequence comes from Lepidodactylus listeri, assembly GCA_029233225.1. Taxonomy (NCBI): domain Eukaryota; kingdom Metazoa; phylum Chordata; class Lepidosauria; order Squamata; family Gekkonidae; genus Lepidodactylus; species Lepidodactylus listeri. Next base: position 19,515,267 of record JARCFY010000015.1, on the reverse strand, counting down.
GAGGCAGCCGCCGCCTCCTCCTGGGCGCCGGACGGCCCCAACAGAAGCCCCTTGTCTCCTCTCCTGCCTCCACCACTGGCCTCGCCATCCCCTGCCGCCGTGCTCCTCCATAGCGCGGGGAAGGAGCCTAGAGGTCACCTGGCAGCAGTCACTCCCTCTCGCTCACTCGCCCGGCCAGAGAGGGAGCTGCTTTTGCTGCGAGAGAGACGGAGGAGGATGCAGCAGCAGCAGCAGATATGCTGGACACCAGCCAAAGCCTGACTAGGGCTCGCCATGAGAGTGCTACAGACTCGGCAAAGGGCATTTGGGAGGGAGGGGAAGCTGCCGCCGCCGCTTCCCACCCCCCCTCCCCCAAAAAACACCCCCGCCCAGCTCCTGGGCGCCGGGGACTGCTGCAGGCCTCCTAGCTGGCTGAGAGGCTTCTCAGCCAGCTGGAGCTCCTGCTGCTGCTGCTTCCCATGCCCTCCCCCCAAAAAAACACCTCCACCCGGCTCCTGGGCGCCCGAGGCTGCTGCAGGCCTTCTAGCCGGCTGAGAGGCCTCTCAGCCAGCTAGGAGACCTGGGGCCCGCCGGAGCGCCTGCCGCCGCCACTTACCCTCTTCCTTCTCTCTCCTCCTCGCTGACTAAGACCCCGCCCCCCTAGCTCGTCACTCCCGGAGCGTCGCTCCCCCTAGCTCCTGCCTGAACGGAGCCCTGGTGACATTAAAGATCTCAGCCTGAGACCCTGGAGAGCCACTACCAGTCTGAGTAGTCAATACTGACCTTGATGGACCAATGGCCTGATTCAGTATTAGGAAACTTCATGAGTTCATGTGGAAGCATGTGGAAGCAACATCACAGGATGTGACATCACAAAATGATGTCACTTCCTTTCTCCTGGCTCCACCCCCAAAGTCTCCTGGCTCCACCCCCAAAGTCCCCAGATATTTCCCAAGTTGGACTTGGCAGCCCTAGCTGCAGACGAGGTTGTTCCACCATGCTGAAGCCACAATCATAGTGGTTCCTCCCACTCCCCCCTTGAGCAGTCTCCTGTTATGTCCCTTGTACTAGTTGCTCGCGGACTGCATGAGAGTTCTAGGTGGGCTGGTTCCAGCCCCCAGGCCTTATGTTTGACACCCCTGTTTTAAAGGGTCTTTTTGTGAGTGCTGGCGACAGCCCCTCTCCCTCCCTGCTGAAAGATTTAAGGGACCCTCCAGCTGATTGGTGGGCCACATGCTCCCCACCAATCAGATGAAGCCCTTTAAATCTCTGCAGGAGGGGAGGGAGAGAGGTGGCCATGGGTGGCCTCAGCTTGGGGGCAGGGCTTCCCTCACTGGCCAGTTGGACAGTGACGGATTGGAAGTATAGTACAATATAGGTGGCTGAGACAAAGACACTAAATGCAATAATATGCTAAGGCAGCTTTTACAATCAGTATGAAAAAGGGAAATACAATGACATGAAGTACAAGAGTACAAAATCATGGAATGCAGTTGGCACGATTAAGGCAACAATAACTACGGCTGACAACACCCCAAGGGGGTGAAAGAAGCCAGAAGCAACGAAGACTCCGGGTTATTCCTGTTTGTTTTTTATGGAAACTTCTTCAATGGCTATTATTAAAAAAATAATATAAAACAATATTTGAAACATGCAGCACACAACAAGGAACCCACAAAGCTGAAAGTGTAAACAATAAAGATTGTTTTACCATATATCTGGTGTTCCATTTTCATTATACACCTGATGGGTGCACTTACACAATGTTATCTATAAAAAATAAATAATAATTAACATGGTACTAAGGCAAATTCCAGTCAATAGCCCTGTATCCCCTAGATACTAACAACGCTTACATTCACAATCAAGTAGATGTTACTCAAACCTTAGTTGAAGAGACAGGCATCAGACAGACTTTACAGGTCAGTTAATACATACTACTAGAGTTGAAGTGCCTCACCAAGGAGGCACTAATGATCCCATTAAATATGACGCTGAACGGGATAGTAGGGACTATTAAAACAAATAGTGTCTACAGATGGTGCACTTTAGGGGCTACGAATAATAGACATGTTACATGGGCGGATTCTAGGCAGTCCTTCTCTGAATTAGAAACTACTGAAGCAGAGGATTCTGCTCCCACCTCGGGAGAAGAGGGGCTGATTCAGAGACCCTTCTTAGATAGGAACACCAAACACAAAGCTCAGGGGAATTTTTTGTACGGTCAACCGAGCAGACGGGGTCCAAGGAAGAGGATTTAATTGTCAGCTTGTCCTCAAGGAACCTGAATGACAAGGAAAAGAAACTCCTCAACCGTGGTTTGGGGTTTGTCTATACACCTAAGTATCGTAGTTTTCAGACTAGAATAGATGTATTTAAATTGATAAGAACCTTAAAACTTAAAGTTTGGTTCCAAGACTCAAACTTTGTATCTGTAGATCCCTTTAAAAATAAGTCCTCCTTTGTTCCCCCTATTAGTGTTTTGTCCATTTCAGTTTTTGAGAGACGGATCATTGAGGATATAGAGAGGCTAGAATCTAGAAGATTGCCAGTGAAATATAATCTTACCCACAGTGAGGAGGCTACCTTATGCAATTTGGCTACACGTCTTTTGTGATAAAAGCCGCTGATAAGGGCGGGGCTGTTGTTCTCCTGAAGCATGAGGACTATATACATGAAGTTAATAGAAAGCTAGCAGACCATGATCTTTACCAACCAGTATCATACGACCCCATGGAGAAAATCATGAATATCATAAAGATTACTATCAGAGAAGCACTGGCATTGGATTATATTATGCCACATACAGCCTCTTTTTTTGTCAAACCTCCATCCTCATGTTTCTATTTTCTATACCCTTCCCAAAATTCATAAACCCAACAGACCCCCCCCACACCCGGAAGCCCCATAGTGTCCGGGTCCAACTCCATCTTTGAACCCCTCTCCCGCTTTGTAGATTCATATTTACAGCCTTTTATGGAACAAATACCTTCCTTTTTGAAAGACACCAAAGCCTTCATATCTAAAACAGAAGGCTTTAAAGTTCCTCCTCAAGCAGTCCTAATGACATTGGATGTGTCATCTTTATACATAAATATTCCTCATGATGAGGCTAGACTATGCCTCCTAAACACATTGGAGAAAAGGAACTCTCCTTTCCCTCCCACTCATTTTCTTATAGACTTAGAAGACATTATTTTTGATAAGAGTTTTTTTTCATTTTCAGGACAACTTTTTTTGACAGACGAAGGGCATGGCCATGGGCAGTGCATTTGCTCCAAGTGCGACCAACTTGTTTATGTTTAATTCTGAGAGCACATGGATTAGTAATAAAGATAATAACCCCTTTTTAATCATGTTTTATACTACAAAAGATTTTTGGATGATTTATTTCTAATTCAGGATGACATTACAATAGTGCAGACATTTGTAGACTGGCTTAATTCTTGCCATAACTCAATAAAGTTTACTACTGTTTTTGACGATCTTCAAGTCAATTTTTTAGACACTACAGTGTTCATTTTGGATCAGTGCCTTGCAGTATGCCACTTTAACAAGGCTACCGATAAAAATTCTCTCCTTCACTATTCCTCTTTTCATGCCAGACATCTGAGAGAAAACTTACCATACGGACAGTTCTTGCACTTAAAGAGGAATTCTACACATGATAGGGACTATCAGAACGAAGCATTTAAACTCCAAGATAAACTTTTTAGGCGGGGATACCCTCTGGACGTTGTAGTTGGAGCACGTAGGAGAGTAGACTCTGTGATAAAATCTAACTTAGTTAAGTCCTCTGAGCCCAAAGAATATATGAATTTAAGTTGGGCTCTGGACTGTACCCTACTAGCCTACTCCATTCGCAACATAGTATTTAACACTGGCATGTCTTGAGCAACATTCCTGGGTGTGAATCTAGACCCTTTGTGGGATTTTGGAGAACCACTAATATAAAGGACGTGATTATTTGAGCAGATCTTCCAACTGGAAAAATGCCCACTTTATTGCCAAAAGGACATTTTAAATGTTTAAGTTGCACAGCATGTGAGCTGGCATGGGAAACTAAAATTGTTGACTTTCCAAAAGTTAAATTCAAAAAGGAACTTTCAACTTTTACTAACTGCTCCACAAAATGGACCATATATCTCCTAATATGTCCATGTGGTAAGAAATATGTCAGGAAATCCACATGTGCAATAAAAACACGCGTGTTGGAATACAAATCAAGAATGAAACATAAAAATCTAGATGCACCTCTGGTGCAACACTTTCTTGACCTCGGCCACAGGTGTGATGAATTTAGATTTATAGGCTGAGGACAGACTGGCCATCTGGAGCAGGAGAGCTCTGCTTGTGAAGCGGGGGAAGGGAGCCCGTTCAAACAGCCACAGCTGTTCCCCGGCTCCCTTCTATACTTACCTGCTTCCATGCCACTTCTCTGCCGCTTCAGAAGGACACCGGGAGAAAGTGGTGTCCAGGTGCCGTCTGCCACTTGTTTCCCGCTTCCTGGCAGTGTGAACCAGAAGAAGGCAGGATTCAAGCGGAGGCAGCAGTGTGAACGTGCTGTTTCGGCAATGTGTGCATGAGTACTCATGCGCACATGCACTCATGCACCCACGCACACATTGGCAAAACGGCCCTGCCATGAGCTGTGGAGGCCGGCTCACCAGTGTGAATGGCCAGCCCCAGAGCAGTTTTCCCCGCAACTTTCAGCCCCGCTTTCCTCCCACAGCAGATTGCCAGTCTGTCCTCAGCCACAGTCTTTGAACATATTTACCCCTAACAAGTACAATAGAGCTGACACTGATTTACTGCTTTTGCGGAGGGAGGGTTATTATATTCATAGGCTGAATACCCAGTTTCCTGCAGGATTAAATGCATCTTTGGAGTTGTCATTTTTTTTGTAACTACATTTATTGCAACTCTGTTGCAAAGTTCCTTACTTATGACTTAGCTAGGTTTCATTTTGTAGGTTTTCTTTTCTAATTAGAACCCTGTAGTTAGTAGATCCCTAGGTTTAAGAAATATCCCTTTAAGAGAAATAGAACATTGTGGTATATAAGAGAAGAAACACTGTACTGGTTAGGCTTTCACAGCTTCTTTGCCCGTCTATTATTCTTTTGCTTCTTGAAGATGTCTTTGAAATAAACTGTATGTGAGTGAAGAAACCATTTAAAATTGTAGGAAGGATATAAAATTATTGTTAAACCACTGATATGTAATATGTTTGTCCCCTTTTAGAGAACAATGTGCCAGTGATTTTGTTCTACTTGAGAATGTAAAATTGGAGACTTTTTGTATGTATAAAACTTTATTATTATTATTATTACAAAGGTATGAAAATGTATTATACAGAAGCACTTGGTACCCATTTTTGTAAAACATTGTTGTAAATTATCTTCAAGGATATATGGTCCAGTTCGGATAAAGTTTCTGGCGAAACGAAGTAGAATTCCGGAGACCTTCGTTAACCCACCTTGTGGACTGTATAATTTTAATCTTTTATAGATTGCATATTTATAGGATGATTGTGCACTTTAAGAAATTTGTTAGTATACTTATACTATAATTAATGCTTGCTGTACAGTTTTCTTTGGTCTTTCTATTTCATGGAACAGTATCAAGCAGTTTGATCTGGTAAGTCATGCAAGTTGTGTGGTAGCAAGTTGCCAGTAGTTGCTGCCAGGCTTGGTCTCAATGAGGCCTTCCAAAACAGCTCTGAAAAGGGCCCTGTCCCCCTCCTCCTGCCTTTTCCTGGCAGAAACCAAGGTTTGAAGGCTGACAATATTGTTGTTCTCTGGAGGCATTTGTTTCTTAAAGCTACTGGTGCTGCTTCTATTAGTTAAGGGGTTAAACACATTTAAAAACAAAAGATTTCAGATTTTTCTGTAAACTTCAGATGATTTTCAGTTTGTTGAAAGTTCTGACTTGTCTTATCCACCAATTTGGCCACGGTGAGAATTCTATCATCTGTTTGTCAGTCTAGGTTGCCAACCTTCAGCTGGAGTTCTCCCAGAATTACAACTGATCTCCGGACTACAGAGGGCAGTTTCCCTAGAGGAAATGGCCACTTTGGAGGTGGACTGTACATAATGTGTACCCTATGATATCCTAACCATTTGAGGGTTAAACTCCTGATGCCAGAGACTGCCCACATCTCAAAAACCTGTGCATCTTAGCCGACTGCTCCCTGAGCTGCCCAGCTATGATTAGATTGAGATGCTGGAATTGTATTGATTTTAGCTGTTAGCAAAGTTGTTGTCATTAAGTTAAAAGACGCTTGAGTGATCGCAGGGAGCAGAGGTGCTGACTGCCTTCCAGCACAGTTCAAATAACTGAATTTCAGAGAAAGGCATTAGTTGCTCCTTACAAAGCAGCTGCATTAGACCCAGACATGCCTGGTGGGATTTATCAGTGTTTTATGCACTGAACAGGGGTTGCCGTTCCTCCCCACTTCAAAGCATGGTGCTCGATTGCCAGTTGGAGACTAATGAACGAAGTCCTCCCTTTCTTCCCATTGACCTTGAAAGAACAGTCACTTTCACTTCCACACTGAAAGACTGTGAAAACTGGGGGGAAGGGTCATCAGCAAACATGCTGCTTCTTGCCACTGGATGACTAATGCTAAGCTTATCAAAAGTCTTCGTCCATACCAACTCTGTAGGACTCTAGCTCCTTATTCTTTCCTTTGTGTAGAAGGAAAGCCAAGATGAAGCAACCTGGATGTCTGTACTCTGAGCTATGATCAGTAAAAAGTAATGTTCAGCATTTGCAGAGGAATTTGAAGTATTCAGAGGTCATTGCATGTGTTACTACTTTTTTCAACAGTTCTGCAGAATTATCTTAACTCCATATTACAAATAGGAATTGGAGAGACAGTAATTTTGTTGGCCAAATTGCTCTGGGTTACTGATTTTAAGGTTAGCAATTGGCAAATAACCGGGTTACAGCCAACTACACCAAGGTCCCACCCCTTCCAGGAGTTCCCAGTAAATAGGCACTGTGGGGGAAGTCCGTTTAAATGTTGTTTACTGAAAAATATTCTTAGGCACACAATACAGTTCCACACACACTAACACACAGTTCCTAAGAAACTTAGATAGATAAATAGCACTTTCGCATGAGCAGGAGGTTTGATGGTTGGGCAATACTTTACCTGTCCTGGAGATGGGTTGTCCGTTCCAAAGGAAGAATTGATGGACTGAAAGGAAAATAGGGAATGTGTTCTGAACTGGCAGAGGCACGCTTATCTCTCTCTCTCTCTGGCTGCAGACTCAGAGATCAAAGATGGAGGGAGGGTATTGGGATAGCAAGCTGGACTTGAGAGGGGTAAAAGCAGATAGGGGTCGTGGAAGCTCAAGAGACCGGTGGCATGGTAGATGACCTTTTTTATTAGGTGATTTGGGGGCGGGCAGTGCTGGCCACATCCCCCTAACACACCTACCAGGTAGTCCGTCCCTACAAGCCCTACCATTGGTTGAAGGAGAAAGAGGAGGAGATGCTGGGGGTGGTCAGTATTGAGACTCTAGAAGCTAGACAGGAACTGACACCTGGGCAAGCTTGCGATGAGTCACTGATCCCTCCTATTGTCTCTTGATGGCCCCAGCTCAGCCAGTTGATGGACGAATGATTAGTTGCCACAGCACCCTCATTCAGATGTTGGGGGGGGGGGGGGTTTGGGTTACCTAGGGCAAGTCAATAGGAACACCCTTGGGCAATGGGGTCCTCAGTTCCTTCTTGTTGTGGACAATGGCGGGAGTGTGCTTCTTGGCAGTCAGGAATAGACTGGAACCTCCTACAGTCAGTAAGAGGGCATGTGTGCAGTTTGTGACTGACATCACAATACAGTCCTTTAAGCACAGTCCAAAGTTCAAACTTATGATCATTAAGAGTCCATAAGAGCACGTACAGTGCCTTGCTGGGCAACAATTTGACTACAACCATGTAATAAATTCATGGCTGAAGTGAGATTTGGGCAAAGGGTGTTGCAGCTCATAGTCTTGCCCAGTACTCGGTACCAGCTCTCTGCCAGACTTGCAGCATAGTCCTATGCAGAACAATTACTCCAGTCTAAACCAAGTGAAATAAAATAGGCTTAGACTGGGATAATACTCCCTAGGATTGGACTGCTGGTATAATACACCCTTCTGGTATCTATGATTGCCAACCTCCATGTGGGACTTGGAGAGCTCCCAGAATTACAACTATTCTCCAGACCGCAGAGATCAGGTCTCCCAGAAAAAAAAAGGCTGCCTTGGAAGGTGGACTGTACAGCAATATACCCCACTGAGGTCCCTCCTGTCCCTAAACTCCACCCTCCCTAGTCTCTACCTCCAAATCTCCAGTAAGTTTCCTGCCTGGAGTACCCAACTGGTACTCCAGTCCAAGACAGTTTGGCTGCTCTCCAAGCTGGCACAAACAAACTTCTGCTTGCTGTGTCTTGGGCATCAGAGACAACCCAAGAAGAAGAAGAGGAGGAGGAGGAGATTGGATTTATACCCGCCCTTCACTTGGAGTCTCAGAGCGGCTTACAAACTCCTTTCCCTTCCCCTCCCCACAACAGGCACCCTGTGAGGTAGGTGGGGCTGAGAGAGCTCTGAGACAACTGTCCTTGAGAGAACAGCTGGTACAGAGCTATGGCTTGCCTAAGGTCATCCAGCAGGTGCAAGTGGAGGAGTGGGGAATCAAACCCAGTTCTCCCAGGCTAGAGTCTTCACACTTAACCACTGCACCAAACTCCTCTCAGGGCTATGCCAGGTTGGTCTTTTCTTTCTGGAAACTCTACTGAACCTAGAGCTGTTTGAGAGGATGCCTCTTTCACCACGAAGGGCTTTTCTTTGATTGGTAACCTAAGTTTTCCTAAAGTATAGGATTTTAAACTCAGATTTCATATTTCCTCTACCTTTAGTTTGCTGTGAAGACTCTGACTTTTCTTGTAAAGCCCAGCCGTCATTCCTTCCCCCAAATCAGTTTAAAGCAGGCAAAGACAGGAAGAAGCATGTCCGTTTTCCTGTCCATTGTTGAATACTGGCTGGCTGGGGAATGTTATCAGGTGGTCCTTCATACCTGAATGACTTTCCTGTTTCGGCTTGAACTTATACACCCTTTTCGATCCTCTCAGCAGATTCTTTCACTGGTGCCCTCTTTGTGCCAGGTTTATTCCTTCTTGGAGAGATCAGATAGGGTTTTTGGTTTGGGGCACTGGTTTTATGGACTAGTCTGCCACAGGAGGTGAGGAGGATGAGCGTACCATCAATGACAGCCTTTTGTAGGGCTTGCAGATTGGTACGATTTTATAGCCTAATTTTGGAAAGTTGTAATTGGAACTTGGGCTGCTTATTCTATTTTTTTTTCTGTTTGAAGTTTTTAATGTTGTTCTATTTCTTATTCATTTTATTCATTTAATTAATTCAGTTTCTAGGCCGCTCTCCCCGCGCAGCAGGCTCAGAGTGGCTTACGAGACTTGGTGAACCAAGATTCACATTATCAATAAAACAGTTAAAGCATTATAAACTTTCATAATTAAAACAGTTAATAAAGTGCTCAATACAATCTAATGGTGTGCAATATTGCAATCTAATGTTGGGCGTGCAGGATCGCCAGTGACTGGATAGTAATGCATGTGGCTGATCATTGGTAATTGCTGACAACGAGGGGAGGATGAGAAAGGCGGCGGCCCCTATTCATAGGCCTGGTGGAAGAGCTCCGTCTTGCAGGACCCGCGGAACTGCATCAGGTCCCGCAGGGCCCTGATCTCTTCTGGGAGCTCATTCCACCAGCGAGGGGCCACCACCGAAAAAGCCTTCCCCCTAGTGGCAGCGAGCCTGGCTTCTCTCGGGCCAGGTACCACCAGACGATGTTGGGCCCCAGACCATAGTGCTCTCTGGGGTATATACGGGGAAAGGTGGTCCCTTAGGTAGGTCGGACCTACCAATATTTTATAAATATTGATTTTACAAGACCCCTTGATTGTGAGATATGACAAGGAACATATTTTTTAAAAATAAATAAGGTAAGAGGGAGGTTGATCTGAGCTATTTGAGGCAGATTCCTGGGAAATTAGTGCTTCACAACTGTTTTCCCTATACGGTTGCCTCATAGCATTGGGGTAGGGGCGGGTTTGAGGTGTACATGATGGTGACAGAGAAGGAAGACATACATGTCTTTGTCTGCCACTGACCTACCTTATCCCCCACAAGAAAAAAATTCTATGAGGGAACCATAGAGAGAAACAACCCATGTGCCCATCCTTCCTTAAGTTGGAAGAAGGCTGCTTAGGTTGGAGGAATTTCATTCATCCTTAGGTGGGATACAGGACAATGTTTTTATAGTAGTGCTAGCCCTATTTTATGTAAGTTGCTCATTCTCTTATCCATATATGGCGATAAAAATGCAGGGGAACAGAGAAATAGTCAGGAGAGAGGGTAGAGCCACAGATAGGGCTGCCAAGTCATCCCGGGGGGCAGGGGATCCCCCGCTATGGGGGTTCCCGATCTGCCGGACGGCATTCAGCCAGTGGGGGGAACCCCGCCCCAGAAGTCGTCCAGTGAGGACAACTTCCCCCATGTAATGATGTCACCCGCCCCTTTTTGGAGCGATTGCCCTGGCAATGCCCCCAACGTGATGACGTCACCTCCGGGTGACATCATTACATCGCTGTGGCGCGCACATGCCAGAAGAGCTCCCGGGGGAGAACAACTCCCTCCCGCCAGTAAGTCACCGGCACTTGGCAGCCCTAGCCACAGAGCCTAGTAAGTGTTAGGACTTTTGTCCAATAATCAAGAAAATTCAGAGTAATGAATCTTGCTTTTCTGAAAAGAAGAGATTGCTTCTTTTAGTTTAAAAGAAGTTTATTACTAAAGGAAAAAGGTAAACGGGATTAGCTATAAATAAACAAACCATGCTTACTAAGCAGCATTCTACTGCATCTGCACACTAAGACATCCTGATATATAGAGAGAGAGATTGCAATGGAGGATCTCTCCTTCTTCTTGACCCCTGAAAGGAAACACCTGATATCAGTAACCAATCAGCACAATAGTACACCTTCAGCTTTCCCGGGCTAAGAGTTAATTGGCCAGCTGCCAGGTATCACTTCCAGGCTAAATCTAGGTAAACAAACAAGTTGCATAGGTTAACCCTATAATGACTGAATTTCTCAGGCCTTGTGTTACATGCTCATTTCTCCAACAGTAAGAAGGGCAGGAAAAGCCCAGATGATGCACACAGTATTCCTGTAAAGACCTCCCAACTCCTCTTCCCCCCCTTCCAAAGGCATCGGTGGCTCCTGGGGAAACTTCACCACTCTATTACTTTCTACAGCCAGTGTTGCTGTTGCCACTACTTCTGAAATAAAGGGGCGGGGGTATGTGTGAGTCCAGGATAGCATTTCCCCCCCAGAGCAGTATTATGCTTCAATATTGTGAAAGGGAAAGCATATTGGTGAGACTGGCAAAGCTCTTCCCACCGCTTTATCAGTGTTTCCTGCTGGGGAAAGGTCAAAAACTGCCAAGAAGCAGGAGGAAAATAGTGAACGAAAGTTGACTCACCAAGCCCTCTGCTTTACTGAGTGCCGTAACACTGTTATGCCTGTTCATACCTGAAAGGGTAACACTGCAATTGTCTTAGAAGCTGAACAAACCATTATAAGTCAACACTTAATTTAAAAAGGGGGGGGGGACACTGAAATGTGTGGCTTGGGGAAAACATGATCTGGATTCTGACGAATCAGGAAATAAAGAAATTTTGGCAATGATGGAGAAATGGACCAGCGTAGGCAGGCAGTGGCAAGCCACCTCTGAGCGTCTTTTGCCTTGAAAACCTTACAGGGTCAGCCGTGACGATGGCAAAAAGAAAAGAAAAGAAGAAATGAAGGTTCGGCCTAAACACTCTCCCAACATTATTTCCTACAAGCTTCTTTTCTTCCTACTATCAAATCGAATCCAGAAAAATACAGTGGTGGAGGGAGAGAAGAGGAACAAAAATAATTCTGCAGATGTAGCACTCTGCACTCTCACAGAGCCTACCACTACGCTAATTTATTTCTCTATTTAGACAGCAGATGGCAAAGTGCTAATGAATGTGAAAGACACTGAGATCTGCTGTAAACAAACAGAATGGGACTGGGAGAGAGGCATCAAGGAGGTTTTGAAGAATGCGGCAGATCTGAGCAAAAGTTAATCAAACTCACACTAACAAGCGAGAAAGGAGGGAAGGATTTCAAAGGTCCAACTGGGGGAGGCAGCTGAAGACACCCACAATAATCAGCATGCATAGCGTCTGTTGGAGAGATCCAATTAGTGTCCAGAAGCAGAAAAGAGAGGCTATTATGCTGGGCAGACCAATTTTGGGTGCTCTGATGCCACTTTTTGCATGGGCTCGCTTGGGTTGCAATCCTAAATACACTTACTAGCAGCAAGTAAATTCAGTTGAACTCAGTGGGACTTGCCTTCAAATAAATGTGTATAGGATCGGGTTCTTAGTTTGAACTGACCCTTGAGAATGAAACAAATCTGCTTGTTGGTGGTGACGATGATGAAAGTTCACAAATGATGGGCTCACAATACAAATATTCACTGCTCAGAATACCTGCTTTTATTATGAGTTCTGCATCCTTACCCTGAAACTCATCTGGTGCTCGTAATTAATAACAAGATGCACTCTAGGGAGATGTCTTGTTTCTGTACCTGCACAGTTGGCATTCCTAAGATCAGGCAGCCGAACTGGTAGCCATTTGGCATATGCTGAACAATTGATTATTAAAACCCTTTCCTTGGGCTTGATACAAAACCAGCCTTGCTTCATGACAGCTGAAATGGATTTGAGTTTTCCTTAAAGGCTTTTCAGTTGCAGTCTAGCAACCAAATCATGAGTATTGAAGACTTCCAAAGTAGCATATAACCCAAGAGCAGGGTAGACCTCAAATATAATGTTTACAAAAGCAAGGTTTTTTTTGGGGGGGGGGAGGCTTTTTTTGTATGACCATATGGAGGAAATGAATCTTTCCTCCTGATCAATAAGACTATCACATTTAGGGATGGGCATGAACCAGGAAAATGCAGTTTGGTTTGATTCGTGGTTTGTGACATGCCCTGTTCATGAACCACAGACCGTCACAAATTTTTAGCCACCTTACAAACTGGTTTGGTTTGTGAGGTTCATGGCCCAGTAGAATGCCTCCCCCAGCATGCTAGAGATAACAAACTCACAGGGGATCTCCACCTGCTTCTCCTCCACCTGCCCTCCAAGTTTGGTGACTCTAGCTTGCATAGGATCCGTTCTGTACACACCTGAACCTCCTGAACTTGCACCTGTCAAAATGGCCAAGGTTCAGGAGTGTATAGAACAGATCTTGTGCAAGCTAGAGACATCAGACTCACAGGGGACCTTCCCCAGGGCTCCCCTACTTGCCCTCCAAGTTGTTGCTTTGAAGTTTTGTAAACATTTTGTCTTTATCTTTGAATGTATCCACTCATGAACCTGCAAAAACCTCCATGAATAACATTAGAGTTCATGGAAAGTTCATGCCAGGCACCCTGCCACAAACTTGCCTTTGTGAACCACAAACAGGCCAAAATTCATGACGAATTTTAGTTTGTGGTTCAGTTTTTGCCCATCCCTAATCACATTCCTAGCAGTTGAGCTGGGAATCAAGATACACAATATACATGAAAGAAAGAGGGCACATTGTGCTTAAGCATAGGCATCTTACCTGCCTTCCTCTGCACTAGAATTCCTGAGCAGCCTCGCGACACTCTGTATGCACCAAAACTTTACAAGCTCTCAAAAAAGCTATTTTTAAAAATAAAGTTGAACAAAAATGTTTTATATGGCAGTGATAATAAAACAACACATTGACAGTCCAGAAGTCAACATATGCATTGTACTCATATTACTGTGACTATTATACACATGGTAAGACTTCTAATTGTACATTTTCATCTGGCTTCAGTTTATTCCAATATGCCACAAATAGCTGCCAGTTCTGAATACATATAATTTGTGAGCAATCCTCTTTCCTTCGTGTTTGTTTATGCCACGTAATTTGTCAACATTATGAACCACCATTTCCTAAGCCAGATTTAAAAAGCATTCTTTTTTTAAATCTGTTTATGGAAGAAGATCGTAGGTAGTGACCGAAAGAAGAATTACTTTTCAGTTGTCCCTTGCTTGTTGTAGCTGAAGCTCTTATCCTACCAACAATTCTCAGGCAGCGGTCCATTGGAGCGGGAGCGCACAGGAGCGCAGCTCCGGGAGTGAAGAGCCCAGGGGGCAGGCACATGACCAAGCCCCGCCCCGTCCTCGGCTTCCCCGAGCAGTGCAGAGGCGCAGTGCCCCAGGGAAAGCCCTGCTAGGGTCTTTATTGATTTTAATGTTTTGTTTTAATATTGATAATTTTATCATTGTTCCTTTTATGACTTGTGTGCTGCTTTTCCAGAGACTTGTTCAAGGTGGCATATAGATTTTCTAAATATACCATTTTTTATCTGGGCACATGGCACATAAGTACTGGAGAAATTTCACCAACCCTTCAGCAGCTTCCACCCCATCAGTTTGGTGTAGTGGTCAGGAGCTGGACTCTAATCTGGGAGAACCGGGTTTGATTCCCCACTCCTCCACATGCAGCTGCTGGTGTGACCCTGGGCCAGTCACAAGTTCTCTCAGAGCTGTTCTCTCATGAGCAGTTCTCAAAAGACCTCTCTCAGCCCCACCTACCTCACAGGGTGTCTTGTTGTGAGGAGGGGAAGAGGAAGGGATGGGTGGTGCACATGTCCTGGGTATGACCCCTGCTCTCAGGAATATCTATAAACAAGGGCATCACTCCTTATGGTAGATCCTGGCAGGGGTGTAGCCGAGATTCATGTGGGCTGACTTTGTCCCTCCTCTTTCTGCAGGTATTTAATCTGAGTGGGACCACAGGTATGAGTCAGTGGGCTCTTGGCTTGTAGCTTGCTGCGTGGGATTTGTGGAAGTCAGCTTACCAGACCTGCTCTGAAATATATGTTTTTTTTAAGCTACTTTGGGTGCCACTGGAAAGAAAAGTGTCCTAAAAATCTATGCACACAAATACAAATCTAGGAAAGGGAAGGAAGGCAGCAAGATATAGCCTGATCTCATCAGATTTCAAAAGCTAAGCAGGGTCAGCAGGGGTCACTTCGTAGAAAAAGAGGTGCAGGAGCTCATTAGCATAACTCATTTGCATAACTCATTTGCATATACCACACCCCCTAACATACCGGAAGTGTGTCAGAAGGCAACACCCACCCCTCAGGCTCCACTCCACAGGTGAGTGAAACTGACCTGCTCTTCCTCCATTCCCTTCCCCATCCAATACTTTGTGCAATAAAAATAAGCGTCAAGAACACACCCTCATTCTCTTCCTGCTCCCTTGAAACCACCAGGTTTCCAGTAGACTTGAGATACCCAGGACATGTGCCCCACCCATCCCTTCCCCTTCCCCTCCCCACAACAAGACACCCTGTGAGGTAGGTGGGTACAAGACACCCTGTGAGGTAGTTCTCATTTTCCTTGAAAACCCCTTTCTGGAGTCACTGTAAGGTCACTGTAAGTTGTGTGTGACTTGACGACATTTTACAGACACCCAAAGAACATTTGCAAAATTAATAACACATCTGTAGCTAAACTCCCCAGCATAGATTGTCCTTGTGGTTTCCCCAACCTCATTTATTGTTTCAGCAGTTTCTTATTAATATTTTAAATGCAATTTGTAAAGAACGGTAACATGACATTTAAAGCAAGAGTACTCCAGAATTCATCTCAGCTCTATGCCTGGTGCTTAACAAACTGCACGTTGTTTTCCTTTGTTGTCTCTGTACAGTCTTGCTGAAGAAACTATTAATTGGATGATGCCAATCAGAAGGAGGGAAGAGAGAGAGAGAATGACAAAGGAAATGAAGTAGTGTTGATGCATATTGAGAACTCGATTAGTTAGAAAAAGAAATACAACGGCATGTGGAGTCTGTCCTCACGGTATAAAATAGACAGGCTTCAGAGGAGTCCACAACAAAAATCATGGCCATTTAAAATCAAATGATTCCAGAACAGCATTCTAAAAGTTTCTAGTGAATGTCATCTCTTATGCATTGGCTGTTTTTTGGTCGCTAGGTCTCACACACCTGTAAATTTCTCTTTTAAGAAATGTTCTAAACCAGTCTGATACAGAAGATCGTTGCTTTACATTGCGGAGATTCAAATCTGTGCTTTTTTGCAACCCCCAAGTCAGTATTCATACATGTTGAGTGACAATGGAGGCCCAAACAGATGTAATGAAGGTCGCAGATCTGTGTCATTCTCTAAAAAGTAAGCGACGCATGCTGCCACAATACAACTCATGCAGAAAGAAAGAGTGGATTTAAAACTTCAGCCACACACTTGGTAAGCACAGCCTATGTCACGTTCTCAGGCATTTTTTAAAAAAAGACTGGCTTTTAAAGAGCATCTCAATTGCTAATGGTGTTGCAGGGAGGCTAGTTTTGATCAATAAACCCAAGTGAGGATTGAAGGGTTAAATCATGTCTTCCTTCCCCTGTGGCAGACAGGTTTCAGCCTGACAGAAATCCATAATCTCCATCACGTTTGCTTATGGCCTGAGGTCTAGGCCTGAGCTACAGCAAAATTGTAGCAGAAAATAATTATGGCATAGTTTGGGGCTTATTTTGATTTTGGAAGTACAAATGGGCAGAGCATGTGAAACCAGTTTGGACTGTGTACAGATCGCTGACACACTGTGATCAGCTACAAAACATTTTTAGACCAGGCATAACAACCAAACTCCAAACGAGCTCAGAAGAAAGCAGCCTAGATTAATGACAAAAAAAAACCCCATCAACCCACCATCAAACCATCAAAAAAACAAAACAAAACCCATCAACCCACAAACAGGTCCGTCTCTGAATCAGACTGAAGCCTGACTTGCAGCCCAATCAGTCCTGTGCATATTTTCTCAATGACCAATTTCCCACTAGTGCTGCCCCAGCGTTCTTCTTCCGTTTGCCCCGGTGCTGTGCTTGAATTTCACGATATTTGGCATGGGGCACATTTTGACCCACGGCTCCCCCCAATCTTCCCCATGGTTTCAGTGATCCTGTTTTTTCAGGGTGTCTGTTGTGGGGAGGGGAAGGGAAAGGAGTTTCTAAGCCGCTCTGAGACTCCAAGTGAAGGGTATAAATCCAATCTGTGAAGAAGAAGAAGTAGAAATTTTTGCTCACAAGACTCCACAGTTTAGAAGGAGCATTGCTCGCTACAGCAGGAAAATCTTATTCAGCTATGTGAAGAACAAGATAAAAGAGGCAATGGGCCCATTTGTTGGGTGAAAATGGAGAAACTCTGACAGAGGACAGTGAGAAAGCAGAAAGGCTTAGTGCCTGCTTTGCCTCAGTTTTTCCCCTGAAGAAGAGAACAGGCTCATCCAGAGATGGTGAAGCACTATAAACCAAGAATAGAGATTTCCCAATAATCCTAAGGTCCGAACATCAGGTAGAGAAGAAAGCCTTTATTTTTATGATGTCAATCTCGGCAATGGTATCCCATCAAAGTTACCGAGCCCAGATTTTACTTAGGCTTGGCGTTTTATACTAGGGGGTGAGGATGCACAAAAAGGAAGGGACAGTGTCATACAGCACCATATTCGTTTACAAACCATATGATGTAGCTCCGCCTTACTCACTACTCAAGTGTTAGGAATATCTTTACCTAAATGTTGCTAATTGTCTGCCATTCCCATAATTCTTTAGCCCAGCCTAAGAGCAATAATGTTACACGCTAAACAATGGAAGACTGTTAGCTAGATGTTGTTAGTGGTCCATATAACAGCAAAGAATCTTGTTTCATTGACCTTGCGTTTCAAAGCTTCTAACTTACTAAGCAATATGCAGAGTTCTATTCAGCATAATTATTGATTAATTTTTCTTATTGCTTCAATGGTAGTAGGCAAGGCACGGCATTTGGGCTGCTGGGACAGAGAGGTAGTTGAGAAGCACCTGGCTGCAGTGAATGAGTACAGATCCCTTGGGCCAGATGGTATGCACCTGAGAGTGCTCAAAGAACTTTCTAGAGAGCTTGCAGAGCCTTTGTCCATCAACTTCCAGACCTCTTTGAGGACTAGAGATATGCCACAAGACTGGAGGAGGGCAGATGTTATCCCAAGTTTCAAAAAAGGGAGGAGGGATGACCCAGGAAACTACAGGCCAGTCAGTCTGACCTCTATCCCAGGGAAGATACTGAAACAGATAATAAAGGGATCAATCTGCAAGCATCTAAAGGACAACTTGATGATCTGGGGAAGTCAGCACAGATTTGTCCCCAACAGGTCCTGCCAGACCAACTTCATTTCCTTCTTTGCTTGAGTGACGAGCTTACTGGGTTGAGGAAATGCTGTTGATGTTGTTCACTTGGATTTCAGTAAAGCTTTTGACAGGGTTCCCAATGATGTTCTGATGAGTAAACTAAAGGACTGTGGCCTGGACTCAAGGATAGTTAGGTGGATAGGGAACTGGTTGGAGAACTGGACTCAAAGAGTAGTTGTCAGTGGCCTTTCATCTGAATGGAGGGAGGTGTGTCTAGTGGGATGCCACAGGGCTCAGTTCTGGGCCCAGTACTTTTCAGTATTTTTATAAATGATCTGGATGAGGGTGTGGAGGGGCTACTCATTAAATTTGCAGATGACACCAAACTGGGAGGAGCAGCAAATACACCAGAAGACAGAGATAGAATTCAATGAGATCTGAAGGTACTGGAAAAGCGGGCAGATATGAACACGATGCAATTTAACAAGGATACCTGCCAAGTTCTACATCTGGGTAACAAAAATGAGGAACATGCATGCTGGATGGGGGATGCACTTCTGAGTAGCAGTGTGTGTGAACAAGATCTTGGGATACAGGTGGACCATAAGTTAAATATGAGCAGCCACTGTGATGCGGTGACAAAAAAGGCTAATGCAGTCTTGGGGTGTATCAACAGAGGCATAACATCTGAATTGCAAGATGTCATAGTTCCGCTGTACACCGCATTGGTCGGGCTGCACCTGGAGTATTGTGTGCAGTTCTGGAGGCCTTACTTCAAAAAGGATGTGGACAGAATGGAGTGGGTGTTGAAGAGAGCGATGAGAATGATTGGGGGTCTGGAACCAAGCCCTATGAGGAAAGGCTGAGGGACTTGGGAATGTTTCATTTGGAGAAGAGGCTGAGGGGGGACATGATTGCTCTCTTTAAGTATTTGAAGGGCAGTCACTTAAAGGAGGGCAGGGAGCTGTTCCTGTTGGCAGCAAAGGATAGGACTCACAATAATGGGTTTAAGTTAAGGGTGGGAAGGTGTAAGCCAGCAAGGCATTTTATATGCTCTTATGAACTTTAAATTCATAAATTTGACCTTTGGGTTAGTTTTCTGCCTAAGGCAAAGGCACTCTCTATTGCTATGAGAGGCTCCAGCCCACAGCGGGAGACTTCCTTCAGAGTTCACACTTGCATGGAGACCAGAATTTCATTTCAAAAAGCTCTTACATCTACTTCAAGTGTTCCCACCAACAGGGAGACCAAGACTCCATTTTAGAGGGCCCTTTTTCTCCTTTATGCTGGCCTCCTCACACCTTCCCCCAAAGTTCCTGTAAGAGATTAGGTTGCCCAGCAACTAATCACTGACCATCAAGTGACCTGGCCAAAGCCATCACGAGACCAGAGATTGGCGCCAAGAAGACCGACCAGATGGCCCAGGTGTTAGATCCTGATTAGCACCTAGATTTGCAATATTGCCCACTCCTTCCTGCCTCCTCCTCCCTATGACACTGACCAATAGTAGGGCTAGTAGGGACGGACAAACTAGTAGGTGTGACAATGGGATGTAGTCAGCGCAGCCCACCCCAATGCCACCTGATAAAAGATCTTGCACAACAGAAACACATTGCTAGCCATCTTCAACCCCTATCTTCTTACCAAGCTCTCATGTCCAGCTTCCTGTACCCAATACCTTGCCTCCATCTTTAATCCCTGGTTTGCGCAGCCAGGACTGGAGCGTGTATCTGCAGGTTCAGATCTCGTTCCCCCTATTTTTCTCATTCATCCCTCCCTCGATCTTCTTGTGGAAGTGAACCACCCATCACCAAGATAGGTAACGTATTCCCCCTCAATGATACTCCTGCTCATGCAACAGTGCTATTTTCTGTCTGATTTCCTTAGATCTTGTGTGTATGTGGTTTTATTATTATCCCTTGTATGCTTGAACAACATCTTGCAGTAAACACCATTCAAAGAAACCACCCAACCTCCGTGCCTATTTTCTGAGAACTCCTGGAGGGGGCGGGACCTTGGTATAGTTGGCAAGAACCCGTTATTTGGCCAATTGCTAATCTTAAATTAAAGCAATTCGGCTAACAAAGGTACCAACTAGATATTAGGAAAAACTTTTTTACAGTAAGAGTTATGCAACAATGGAATCAGCTGCCTAAGAAGGTGGTGAGCTCACCCTCACTGGTAGTCGTTATTCAGTGGCTGGACAAACACTTGTCAGGGATGCTCTAGGCTGATCCTGCATTGAGCAGGGGGTTGGACTAGATGGCCTGTGTGACTCCTTCCAACTATGATCTCCAGGAATTTCTCCACTCAAAGTAGGCAATACTCCAACAATATTAGATTTTTACTCTTTCTAGTCGCTAATATGCTCCCAAGGCATTTTACTTTCTCCTTTAGAATCTTAATGCCTTTCACAGCACTAATATGGGATTCTAATTAGAAGACTGCTTCTTAGACTCTGAAGACTGACCACAACTGACAGCTGTTGACTGCTGACTGAATACACTGATTTTTCTCTCTCCACATACACACCTCTTAGCTCTGCCCATACACTCTCAGTCACCAACCAATCACCTCACTCATTCATCTTCCTCTTTCACCTCCTTGTTTTTCTGAAATTTACCAACCATTTAAAGAAACACACACTTATGACTTGAAATCATTACATTGCCTTCTGGCTTCTGTTAATATTTTATCCCTGATTCGAGGGATGTCTCTTGTGATGTTCTGACAGAACTCAGAGAGAGGGCCTATTCTATATGCCTTCTTCAAAATTTAGGGCCATTGCCAACCATGAGGCTATAAAGGTAGCAAGATCTCTAGTCTCCCCTATTCCCCTCTGCCATACTTCTGAAACAAACCTCCTTGCATTGTCCCTGAAAGTCCAGCTCTGTGGTCTTCGTTTTCATCCAGGCCTCATTGTGTTGAAATTGATAGAATTCATTCTGAAGGATGATGCCCTATTTAAGGGCTGTGTCTGCAGCCTAGGAAATGGATTCTTTAATTTCCTTCATCATCCTGAGAGCCAGTTGGTGTAGTAGTTAAAAGTGGCAGACTCTAATCTGGAGAACTGGGTTTGATTTGAACTGGGTGAAACCCCTCTAACAACAGCCATTACTGCAAAGTGTCACTTTCCTGCCAAAAGCATGCCCTGAGCTGAATATGTGAAATGAGTTGCAGCACAAGACGTGCTTCCAAGGTACTATTTCCACTTCAAGCCAGCCCCTCTAACGTAACACTTCCCTTTAAACTTTTAACTCGAAAATAGCCTCCGCACGATCACTAACTTGTCTAAACACTAAAAAGATTGACCATTCAAACGTTGGTTTTATAAACGCAGGAGCAGAGCTCCGCTTATGTGCATACCGCCGGTGCACAAAAAAGAAAAAAGGTGGGCGAAAAGCGGAAGCCTTGGGCTTTCGCAGCAGCTTTCCGAGCGGAGAGGGGGTTTAAACACTCAGAAGTGGCTTGACACCGGAGGAGCGATCACACAGGGAAAACTGCTTTAACCGGGAGA
This sequence comes from Lepidodactylus listeri, assembly GCA_029233225.1. NCBI lineage: Eukaryota > Metazoa > Chordata > Lepidosauria > Squamata > Gekkonidae > Lepidodactylus > Lepidodactylus listeri. The sequence continues at coordinate 19,493,466 of JARCFY010000015.1, read as the reverse complement.
GCTGAGAAAACACCACTTGGGACCTGGTAACAAAATACTCCGGTTTAAAGGGGGTTTTGATCCCGAAACCAACGGCTGGGGACAGGAGGCAGATGCTGCTGTGTGAACGCGCATATAAAGTCCATTCTTGAACAGTGACAAAACCGGATCAAACGGCACGTCTGAACGCACCCTTTGACTCTAAGTAAAGGGTGGGGTATGAATCCAACTCTTCTTCTTCTTCCTCTTCCACTAGTGGGTCCAAAATCTTGGTAATTTGTAGGAGCATCCATGGCTCAAAATCTTGCACGTCTGATTTGGTAAGAGGTAAACCCTTTCCAATAGTTTTACTCCCATCAGCCATTTTGTCATCATCTTTCCCTCTGCTCTTTGCATCCCCACCGGGGCGGGGAGAGTAGGTCCGCATTGACAGCAAAACCATCTTGTTGGAGGTATCTATAAGGATATTAGGCTTCCCCACAATGATTATTTATAGCTGTCAATTGTGAGGGATGTTTTAAGATTGGTAAAAGGGGGTACGGTCGGAAGCAATGGAATCAGGTACCTGCCATCGTCACAGTGTGATGCCCCACCCCCTATTTCTTTCCCCATATGGTTTATTACTTATTCTGCACCAGCTTTTCTGGTGACTTCCAGCTTGGCACGTGTGTCTTTTAAATGCACTCACATTCTAAAAAGATGGCTTTGAGTTGTTATAAATTTCACCCCTTTCCTCACTTATTCATGGAATCTCACTTCCACTCCTGCTGCTCCATTGATATATTTTTTAAAAACCTCTTTCTCTTCTCGCTGATGCCTGGGTGGCTTTGCATCTTTGGCTTCTCCTGAAAGTCTGTGAGCTGCATTCCCCAAAAGCTCAAGTGAATCCAAATGAGAAGACCGGAGGGTATGTAAAAGTTGGACCCAAATTTATATCTCAGCAGAATCAAGGTTAGTAAAGCTCAGACGTGACTCTGCGGGCAGTTTACCAGGTTGGGTCAACAGCCACAAGGTCAGTAAATGAATCAAAGACTTGTGTATTGACTGAGAGCCAAATATGGGCACACAGGAAAAATACCTTGGAACAGCTGGTGGTGTCACTCAATGTGGTGTTAACAGTTGAATCCTCTCTCTCTCACACACACACACACAAACACACACACACACACACACACACACACACACCACCTTGCCATTTTGAATTTTAAGTTTTATCGGGGGTTAAGAGTTTGGGAGTGCTCCTGGATCCCTCCTTAACAATGGAGGCCCAGGTAGCAGCCACCGCCAAGTCAGCCTTTTACCATCTTCAGCTGGCTTGGCAGCAGGTCCCCTTCCTCGACCACAGCGACCTGGCCACAGTGATCCATGCAATGGTCACCTCGAGGCTGGACTACTGTAACACTCTTTACATGGGGCTGCCCTTGGTGCATATTCGGAAGCTGCAGCTGGTGCGGAATGCCGCAGCCAGGCTATTGATGGGTCTCGCAAAGCGGGACCATATCCAGCCTGTGCTGGTGGTGCTGCACTGGCTGTCGATAGCGTACCAAATTCGCTTCAAGATGCTGGTACTTACCTTTAAAGCCCTATATGGCCAGGGTCCAACATACCTGAGGGACCGCCTTTCCCCATACATACCCCAGCGAGCACTTCGGTCGGGGTCACAACATCAGCTTCGGGTCCTGGGCCCCAGGGAAGCCAGGCTCACCAGAACCAGGGCCAGGGCTTTTTCGGTGGCAGCTCCTTTCTGGTGGAATGAGCTCCCAGAGGAGATCAGGGCCCTGTGGGATCTCGTGCAGTTCTGCAGGGCCTGCAAGACAGAGCTCTTCCGCCAGGCCTCCAATTAGGAGCCGCCACTGCTTTTTATCACCACCCACTAGTACCATCCATCATTATCACCATTGTGAGCTGGTCCTGAATACAGCCTAGGCCAGGAGGCCATCGAAGGCTGGACTCTGACCCTAATACTGGGTCAAAAGGAATTACAAGATGCCATTGGAATGCTGATTAGCATTATTGCTATGAGCATTCACCTGTTGTATTGGAATGTTGTATTGCTGCCGTATTGGAATGTATTTTAAACTGTTTTAAATTGTTTTAAATTGCTATTGTGTGTAGGCACTATGTGTGCCATTTGTAAGCTGCCCTGAGCCCACTTGCGGATAAAAATATGAACTAATAAATAAAATATGAACTAATAAATAAATAAATAAATATTTCTCCTTTGACTTCTTGTTCTCCTACCTGTCAGTATAGTAAGGAACATTAGAAGAAGAAGAAGAAGAAGAAGAAGAAGAAGAAGAAGAAGAAGAGATTGGATTTATACCCCACCCTTCACTCACTTAAGAGTCTCAGAGCGGCTTACAAACTCCTTTCCCTTCCCCTCCCCACAACAGACACCCTGTGAGGTAGGTGGGGCTGAGAGAGCTCTTTCCCAAGCTGTCCTTGAGGGAACAGCTGGTACAGAGCTATGGCTTGCCCAAGGTCATCCAGCCAGGTGCAAGTGGAGGAGTGGGGAATCAAACCCGGTTCTCCCAGATTAGAGTCCGCGCACTTAACCACTACACAAGACTGGCCCACTGTTAGCTGTAACAGTGGCAGACTGGGATGTTGAAACAGCCATGGAGCAGGCTAAGCAAAGTGGTACTGAAAGCTGTGCGTGGCTCACTTGGGTTACACCTGGGTTGTACCAATGGGCCGCTTGGCTTTTGAGTTCTGCCACGTCCATGAGGTGTGACTCCCTTTGGCGCTCACCTGATGCTCTCAGTGGCCTCAGTTCAAGAAAGAAGGGGGGCGATGGACACTTTCTTCTCCCTCGTCCCACCAGCAGCAGCTTTCTGACCAACCAGGAACTTCATCAGTAAGTTAAAAGGCCAGTCTGTCCCTAGGTTCTAGATGATTGGTCTTCATTAGTCTTCACCCTGAGGAAGCCTGAGGGTTCTTAGAAGCTTATTTGGGGTTCCTCGTCTAGGGTTGCCAATTCCAGCATGGGAAATTCCAGGAGATTTCTGGGGAAATGTGGAAGTGACATCACTGGATATTTGGGGGCAGAGCCTGGGAAGGGCAGAGTTTGGGGCAGGAGAGGGAGTTTGCAGGGCTGTGATGCTATAGAGTCCATTGTCTGAAACTGTCCCTTCCTCCAGGGGAACTAATCTCTGTAGTCTGTGCATAAACTGGGGGAGGGGGGATGTGGCTCAGTGGAAGAGTCTCTACTTTACATGCAAAAGGTCTCTGGTTCAATCCCCAACATCTCCAGTTTAAAAAAGACCAGGCAGTAGGTGATTTGAAAGACCTCGGCTTGAGACCTGCTGCCAGTTTGGTTAGAGAATACTGACCCCGATGGACTGATGGTCTGATCCAGCATAAAGAATCCTCTTGTAGGCTTCAATTCTGAGAAGCTTTCAGCCCTATTAATGAAAGATAGGTTTCCCTACCAGTCTTCCTCTGCAAAGTGCATCCACTCTGGATGGTTTAGGGCATTCATTTTTGTAGAAACAGTGCCTCATATTTATTTTTAAAATATTTCCCCCCCACACTTTTTCTCTATGAACTTAAAACAGTTCTTCTCCATTTTATCCTCACAGCAACATTGTGAGGTATGTCAGGCTGAGACAAGAGGTAATTCAGTTTATTTTGGTTCAAGCAATTATTTGGGCTTCTTCAGGCTCAGGCCTATACACTAACCATTACACACTGGTACACACCTTAGAATGAGGGTTGTTGCCAGTCAGGGAGAAAATAATAATTAAAAAAAAAAACCATCTGTCTGGCTGATGGCATAATGTCACCTCCTAGGAAAACCTGGAAGTAACATTAGACCTCTGGGTTTTCCCTGGAAGTGACATCACACCATTGCCTTTAACTGCCCCCACTCTCTTCTCCCACTGGACCTGGCAATTCTGCCTAGAATGCATCCCAGAATTCTCTGGAACAGAGACTGTTTCATAGCAGAAATATAGGGGTTGTTCTGCAGATGAATAATTATGTCAAATGTTTCCTGAATATAGAAAGTCTGAAACCACTGTTCTAGATGGCACAGGAACAGCCTGAAGATATAATTCTCACACTGCAGTTTCAGTCTTAATCTAACAACAGAACATTCACCATTCTCTGCGAATATCCACTTATCTTGTCAAAATGGAGTATTAATGACATTTAATGCACACATTCGGAAGCATTTCCCCAGGACTGCGTTATTTTAAATCAGAGTTCCTGCTCTGCCAAGATATTTCTAGTGAATCAATGTTGAAGCAATTTAGAGGGTAACATATGCTTTGCTAACCGAATGTGGGAAACAGTGGGTGTTGTCTCCATGAGGGTTATATTCAGTGAACAGCAGAATTCATGGGGTGGTGGTCAAAAGAACTTCCACCCCAATTGTTGGAAGCCTAAGGACTTCAATATGCTTGGCCGCACCTCATGTGAGCACAATCCCCCCCCCTCTCTCTCTCAATCTTCTCCCACAGCTTTCTTCCTTGCTCCCCATCAGGAATATCAGAGCCTTAGTTTTTTTTTTTTTTAATTGAACAGTTTTCATAGCAAAACAAACAATGCAACCAGATATCTGAGCTACATAATTCCAAATGTTAAGCAAATCCACGAAACAACAAAAGCCTCAAGGAGTTTGCCTATGCAAGAAGTAGGTAACAAATTTAAACTAACAACATTAGACCGGAAGTCGCGGGCAAGGTTTTTTTTAATCTGAGGTTGGTTTCTGAGGCACTTCTGAGAATCACCTCCCCATCCTAAGGGCTTTTGATGATGCACACATGGAGAAGGGGGGAAGAAACAACAGGGTGATCACGATATCCACAATGCCACACTTCGACACTGGAGTGATCACACAGGGAAACTCTGGCTGTGAACCGCAGCAAACCATTTGATACTGGAGTTTCACTAGTACCTTTTTACCACGATTCCCCACCGGATCAAAATGTTCTGCGATGGTTTGACGACAGTTGCGGGACGCTTCCCAGATGTGCTGGTTTGATCACGCCACTTTGGTCTGGTGGTGAATCGTCCCTCTTCTGTGGCAAATGGGTGCATATGATCGCGCCCAATTACTGTCTGTCCAGACAGTAACCGCTGTGGAATGTGTTTGTATTACAGCTATTCCATATTAATAAGTACAATTAAATCCAACATGAGACAAATGGGCTGTTAAACGTGCTTGTTTTATTTTGAAAAACCAAATGATGACTGTCAGTTTACAAGCACACCATACTTCAGAAGCTAGTGCCAGATGGGCTTTAAAGGGTAACAGCATGCCCCAGGCTGAAAAGAGCCTTTGCCAAGATGTTAATGCAGGTAGAGGAGTTCCAGCAGTGGCCCTTGGTTATGAGAACAGCAGTATGACAAGCATGTCCCTGTTTTCAGCTGTTCATACTGCCTGGGATCAATGCCCACATATAAATGTGGTTCTTTGCTAATGGCTTTTCCTTCTGCCCTATGAAGTCCACATTGATCTGTACCATCAGCCCCCACCTCTACTTTGCTCTGTAAAATGCTATTCGCCCCTTGACATATTGCTATACAGAGTATGCTAGACAAAAGCTGCTGACTTGCAGCAGGATGACCAATAACCACAAGCAATTTTTATTCTCATGAGCTTCTTGGAGTCAATAACACATAACCTGAGAGCTGTTATGTACACTGACCACCACTAGGGTCCAGCGGCAGACAGCAAGAGCTTGACTTTGTCGTCGTCTGCATCTTCTATGCTAAGACCCAGTACACAGTACTGGCGACAAGGATGGGAGCCCGTTGAGCAAGCCTGCTGCTGCGATCCTGAGGAAGCCAATGTCCGCCGTCGCTACTCCAGCCCTGAGCAATCAAGATGCCCAAGGAAACACTTCCATGTCACCCCACGCAGCAATGGCCACTGCTTTAGGAGTAGGACTCTTCCCACCATTTGACCCAGCAAAGCCTCAGGACTGGGAAGCCTGGGTTGAGGGACTTTGATTGATCCTGGTCTTCTACCAGGTGACTGAGGAAGAATGTAAGAAGGGCCTTCTCATTGGTTCCTGTGGTACTGCAACAGTCAAGCTCACCAGGAACCTGTTGGTGCCCACCAAGCTCTCCAAAGCAACCTTCGACCAGGTCATCAAGGCGCTGCAGGACCACTTCATCTCACAGCCCTCTGAGATCACACGCCATGTGGCATTCCAGCTATGGCTACAACAACCCCATGAGTCCATCACCACATATCTGGTGGAACTCCAATGGCTGGCAGCAGAGTGCAAGTTTGGAGCATTCCCAGAAAAAGCCCTCCAAAACCAGCTCATCTGTGGACTTCGGGATGAAAAGCTGCGACGGCGCATAATGGAGGATGAGAAGTGTACCCTTGCCTCCGCTTTCACCACGGCAACCACATGGGAGAGGTCCCATCCCATCATGACCAGCTCCTCGTCCAGCCACCGCGTGACCGCTGCCCCTACAACTGGCTCTGACTGCAGTGACAGGGAAGATGTCCACCGGACACAGCTGACAAGACACTGCGACCCACTTCAATCCTGCAACAGAGTCACCATGAATGGAGTGAGCCAGCTGCGGGGACCAGCATGATCGTAAAACATGCCAGTTCAGGGATGCTACCTGCTGGAGCTGTGGCCACCCCGGCCACATCATGAGGGTTTGCCGATTGAGGGGATCATGAGGCCCACTGCCACAGATGCACTAGTGCCACCGAGCTGTCTGGACACACCAGGAGGAGGATGCCACAGCTGAGGACCTCTACTTACTGGCAGTGAAACAGGTACTGTGACTTCCAAGTCCAACCTCCGCCCCTAAAATCCAGGTCACGGTCCACATTGAAGGGTCCCTGTGCACTATGGAACTGGACTCTGGGTCTGCCTTCTCCATAATATCAGAGGAGACGCTTAAAATACTGTGTCCGCATGGGGCCCCCCAGCTGTGCCTGTCCCTGGTCACCCTCATGGACTTTCAACATAACTAGATGCCGATCTGGGGCATGGGCAGTTTTCGTGTCCAGCATAGGGGCTTTATCAGCCGCTTGGATTTGTTAGTTGTTGCCGGCAACCTTTGCAGCCTCCTAGGGTGTGCATGGTTTGGCCCCTTGGGGATCTCGGTGGAGGGGATCCACAACTGCACACAGGACTTTAGTGAGGTGTGCAGCGAGTTCCCAACCATCTTCTATGGGAACCTGGGCAGGTATACTGGGCCACTGGTGTCCCTACAATTAGACCCCAAGGTGACGCCTATCTGCATGCGGTCTTGGAAGGTCCCCTTTGCCATGCACCACAAAATCGACACTGAACTAGACAAACTGGCAGTGCAAGGAATGCTAGAGCCCATCTCCCACACCACCTGGGAGACCCCAATCATCACCCCCGTAAAGCCCAGTGGGGATGTCTGCATCTGCATGGACTATAAACTACATCTGCACGGACTATAAATAACAGGGCTCTCCAGGACCATGCTTACCCGGTCCCAGTAGTTAGCCACATCTTGGCTACGTTGGCAGGGGCAAAGATATTTGGAAAGTTAGATCTAGCCCAAGCCTACCAACAGCTCCCCGTGGATGAGGCCACAGCCCTTGCACAGACCATCGTCACACACCAAGGAGCTACAGTTTGGGGTGAAAGTTGCCCCTAGGCTGTTCCAAAACTTAATGGATTGTCTGTTGAAAGGAATCCCAGGTGTCACCCTGTTTTTTTATGATGTGATGATCGCCACAGCCACACCGGAGGAAATTGAATCCTGCCTGTGCACCATCCTCCACCGCTTCAAGGACACCGGCCTGAGAGTGAAGTGGGAGAAGTGCCTCCTCTAAGTTCCTTCCATCGACTTCCTGGGCTTCACAGTCAACATGGACAGCCTCCACCCAGTGTGGGACAAAATCAAAGCCATTGTTGAGGCCCCTACACCCAAGTCCAAGGTGGAATTGCAGGCATTCTTGGGACTCTTGAACTTTTACCATGCCTTCCTCCCCCACAAGGTGGCGGTGGCTGAACCCCTGCATCACTTGCTAGATAAGCAGGCCCTCTGGGCGTGGGGCCCACAACAGGCCACAGCTTTTAAAGGGGTCAAGGCGCTGCTCATTTCCAACAGCGTCTTGGCCCACTTCGATGAGTGGCTGCCGGAAGTACTATGGAGTGGGAGCCGTGCTCGCACACCAGCTCCTGCATGGGCAAGAGGCCCCAGTGGCCTATTATTTGAGGACATTGTCAGCTGCAGAGCGCAATTACGCACAAATCGACAGGGGAGGGCTGGCGATTGTAGCAGGTGTGAAGACACAAAGTTTATACCAGCATATAACACAGGATCGGGCTTGATCGGTTTGATTTGATGCTAGCCACGAATCTTCTTGTCTCCTCTTCTTGCTTTAGCCAAGAATGGGTGGCGTTGCAGACTGCTGTCCGTCTTTTTCACCACCGGACGATGGCTTTGCTACCAGCTCTCTCCGAGAGCTTGGTGGGAGCCAGAAAAAACCTAAACTCCCCTAGAAAAAGGAGAATTCAGCCTTGAGACACAGAGCAGTTTTCCGCCCCTCCTGCTGCCGCGGCAACCGGAACTGGAAACTCAAACATCTGTGGTGCTCTATCAATGCAGTGGTTCCTCCACTGCGAGTGGAAACACTTTAAGCTCCCTCCCATTCTGTCTTTTCAGCTCCGCTCGTCAAACCCACTCTTTGCTCAATTTCCCTTTCCTCGGTGCTTAGAGTGCTGTGTGGATTTATGTGAGTAAAAATAAAACTGCTTCTCTTACTGTTCTTTTCTAGAGATACGCTCAAGCTGTTTCCAAAAATGCCACTAAGAAAGTACACTGATTACATTTGATTCCCAAAGAGGAATAACCATACCAGTCCCCTGGCTGTCAAAGCTTCTGTCAGAGGCCACACACATCTCTGTCTGAAGCCAGGAAATCAGTTCTTGTGCAAGGGACTTTAGTTATATGAACATTGGACGATAATTGTCTTTATAGACGCAACTATTACTCTGTTTTAATGTGTGTGTGCATGCATGCATGTTTGTAAATGTTTTACCAGTTTTAGATGTATGTAATTGTTGTTGATAGTCACCATGGAAGCACTCTGGGAGTCCCTAAGAAGATGCGTATCTTGGGGAAGGAATGATAAAGTATTCTCCACTATTTCAAGACATGGGAAGATCCAAAGGAAACCTTCAAGGTTTGTGATATGTATTGGAGTCAGGAGTCCATGGAACAGTGAAACAGCTAGATCTTTATTGCTGGTCCGGATGAAGCATACAACCCAGGGCTCCGAGCCCTCCTTTTATGCTGGTCAGGGACAATCCCCTGACCTCACCCAACTGGCCTGATAGGCTCTTATCAGTCTATTTACATTTCATAGGTTCCCTGGGAGAAACCTAGGTACATGATTGGTGGCCGGTTTGGATCCACCTGGCCTTTGTTCTACCGGACTGAAGCTCAGGTAGTTTCTTGACCATGTGCTCTGGCCACATGGTGGTCGCCATTACGTAAGCACATGGCGACCGCATGGTCAATACATAACAGTTTGGTTTTCTTTGAATAGGAAGGTTCCAGAGATCTATAGTATTTTGTAACAATGATTTTTTTTTTTACAGGTACACAAACTGAGCCTGCAGAGAATCCCTTATTAGAGCGTTTTATGATTTAGGCCAGGGGTGGCCAACCTGTGGCTCGGGAGCCACATGCGGCTCTTTCACACATATTGTGCGGCTCCTGGCAGGGCGGCTGGGGAAGCAAAGGGGAGGCATGCTTTTTCTCTCTTTCTCCCTTCCTTCCTTCCTTCCTTCCCTTCTCCCTCCCATCTATTTGCTTTCCTAGTTTCTCTCTCTCTCTTTCTTATAACCGGTTTTCCTCGTTTGTTTTTATTTTTGGCAGTCCCATTTAACGTTAATAAAAAGCAAATTTGCATATTTTTAAAAATAAAAACGTGTGTGTGATATTTGTTCCTGTCTTGCGGCTCTCAGACATCTCTATGTGACTCTTACGTTTATTCTATGTGGCTCTTACGTTAAGCAAGGTTGGCCACCCCTGATTTAGGCACCACTTGGAAACATTTCTGGTTTCCTCAAGTTGTCTGTTGATTTGTGGGAAGCCCCTCCCCCTTTCCTTCCAGTGTGCTGACTTAGATCTGTTCTTGTGATGGTTCTAATGATTGTTATAAAAGTTTTTCACTCAATTTGGAGTAGTGGTTAAGTGCGCAAACTCCAATTTGGGGAAACCAGGGTTGATTCCTCCAGTTGCAGCTGCTGGATGACCTTGGGCAAGCCATAGTTTTGTCAGAGCTGTTATCTCGAGGACAGTTCTCTCGCAGCTCTCTCAGCCCCGCCTACCTCACAGGATGTCTGTTGAGGGGAGGGGAAGGGAAAGGAGTTTGTAAGCTGCTCTGAGACTCTGAGTGAAGGGCAGAGCATAAATCCAGTCTCCTCCTCCTCCTCTTCTTCTATTTTATTTTTTGTGGTCCTGTAATAGAAAAATTCTAATGATATGTTAACTACTTTATATTTGATATTTGGAAGTCACCACAGGATCAATGAGAAAGTATAGGATATAACTGGTATAAATAAATGATTTTTAGGTATCTTGGAATCTTTAGTCCTGCCCCCTCTACCTCAGCTCCACCTCTTTGGGTATGGTTCTGTCCTCAGTTGCAATTCTCATCTCCCCTGGTGTCAGTCTTGGAGGGGAGGGCATCTGAGGCCACCTTGTTGTCTTCTTTCCATCCTGCGATCTCTGGAATGACCAGCCAATCATGTTCTTCTCAGCCAATTCCCATGTCCTTTTAAGGTAAGCTTCCTGCTGACGTTCAAACTCTCTCCAGGTCATTGTCTCTCGTAAGATCCATTCCCCAAGGCTTTACCTCAATTTCCGCTAACTCCAGTTAGCAACTCCTAGCTCTTGTGCTTAAATTCAAACTGGCTCTAACCTGATTGTCTGCTTCTAGCTCAGCAGGGTGTCCCTCCCAAAAGGCTGGATTCCAGGCCATCAGGAAAACATCTCCTCAGACAAGTTGTTATAAGGACTATTTTGTAAAGTCCTGGGCCACTCATTCATAGTGATGAAGACAGTCAAACTCACAAGTTTATTAAAGGTACTGACTTAATGAAAGTATAGTAGAAGTGGGAATTGAATCTAGCTTCTTAAACGCCACAGCTTATACATCTGTTGCAGGCCAGATATATTAGCTGTTGTGTCTACGTACTAGGGTGGTGTTATTGAAATTACAGTGAAATTCTTAGCAGAATTACACCCTTCTAAGCCCATTGCATTTTGAAGGATGCAGCTCTGCTTAAAATTTTCCTGTCAGGATTTGCATGGCAATTCTGCCATTTAAAATGTTTTAGATTTTGTACCTGGATTGGGATTCAACTGGCTCACATAGATTCATGTTCCTGCAAAGTATCAATTTATATCTCATGGAAAGGATTTTTTTTGTACCAGTCTGAGGAAGATTCCAAATGATAATACAGTCTGGACAAGGCCAGCCCAGGGACTTTGGGTGCCCTAGCCTGGGGTGGGGAAGCAGCCCCCCATGCTTCAGGGAAGCAGGAATAGCCGACGGCTGCTTTTTATCTAAAAAAACACAGTAAGAGGAGCTAGGCTTCAAAAGAAAAGATCAGTTCTTTGTTGCCTCTCTCCAAGGTTGCCCCTCTCCAAGGTTTCAACTCCCTGGCTGTGCTATTGGCTGACTGCTTGTGGCCACCAATGCTGCGCTCCTGTTGCAGAACAGGAGGCGGTATCTTGCTCACTGTGCATGGCTGTCTGAACTAAGGTTGCTAGCCAATGGCTGATACCTGGTAGGAGATAGGGGACAGGGCGATGGGGGGGGGGGGCACTGTCATTCCACAGGACATGACATCATTTCTGGGGAAAACCATGAAGTAAACCCATAGAGTTTCTGACAAGTCCTAGAGTGACATGGCATTACTCCCAGAATTCCCCTGCACATGACATCATGTTGTGCACAACAAGTGCTATGTTTTCTCTTCTGGTGGTGGGAAGCACAGGTTACCACTGAGGGTCATAGTGGGAGACCTGACAGCCCTGTGCTGAAAAGAGGTAGCTATGACAGAAAGGGGGGGAAGTGGCCCCAGACCTGCATGAACTTTCCTAGGCTTAGCTAAGCCCATATTTCAAATAATGTGCTAGAATATTCTACTTTGCTTAACCAGATGTTACTACAATCAATTGTGTGTTTTAAGTGTGGTCTAGCATTGGTAGTTTAAAAGTTAAGACACCAGTGGAGGTTATGAAATTCCGCAAATTGTTAGGAGGTTAGTTGGTATTCAAGTCATTGTGTTTATGTAATTAGAATACAAATTGTAAAGAAGGAGGATCCTAAGGGGGATTTTGCTGAGTTCAGCAGGAAAGGTGCTGACTGTGCAGTCACTTCAATGGGGGAGAAGAAAGACTGCAGATATGCAGGAGCAAATAGTAACAGGCCATGAGTTAGTTATATTTAGGGAAACTTGAAACCCTGCTGGTTTGGCTCACTTCCTGTTTACCAGATAAAAATAGGGAGCCAATTTCTTGAGAGACTGTTAATCTGTTCCTTGACCCATTCACAGATGTTCAGCAGTTTTGCTTCACCCTGTTATTTTGTAACAGTGCAGTGTAGTGCAACTGGCTCTCTGCACATGCATATTCACACAGCCTAGTTGAGTTATGCTTGCCTGCTTCATTCAGCGTGCAGTTGTTTAAATCAATGGACAGCTAGATCAGTCACAAATCATGTCACCCAATCTCTCCTTTATTATATAATTGAGTGTTCGTGTGATTCTTTCCTCAACATTCCACACACCATCACAGCCTTTGGTCCCCTGACCTGTTAATCAGAAGCTGTCCCTATCCACCGGCTGTGAGTACTCGTGTGCCATTGGCTGGGTGCTGGGTCTGCTCCTCTTCCCCACCCACTCCTTCAGCCACTGTGCCCTCTCAGAATTACTGGCAGATGGCTTTCTCTCTTGACAAAAACGCTTCTCCTGCTTCCCTCCTGTGTGGGACTAACTGTTACCTCAGTGGCTGTTGGTAGGTGAAACGAAATGGCAGTCACCTGTGTTTATAAGATGGCTGCTGTCTGTGGTTTGTTTAAAGTGTTCCTCCATAAAGTTCAATTGAGCTGTAGTTCCAGAGAGCAGTCTGCAGGGTTATCACTCACTGGGTTGAGTGGGGCTTCCTCATCTGCTGGCTTACAGTTCCCAGCTGCCCGAAGGCCAAAAAGTGCGGGAAAAGAGGGATCATCCCAAGGGATGGGGCATCGTCAATATAGACTCCAGCCCATCCAGGGAGGATTATGTTTAACCCCTGTTGATTTATGCCCTGTTGGTTCATAGTGTGTGCTTACTCCTACAGTTGTGCCTTATTCATTTAGTGCGTATGTGTGCTCCATAACTGTGTAAATAGTAAAATAAATTCTTCTATTTGGGCTAATAATCTGTGTTGTGCTCTGACCCCATAGTCTCCCCTGCTCTGCACAATACCAAAGGGAGGGGGTAGCCCAGGGAAGCAAGGAAAGGCCAGACCCTTGGGTTGCCAACTTTCCAGGGATCCCCAAAGATTGGGGATTCTTGGTCACAGGGGTCTCACTGTCCCTCTAAAAAGGCAGTGACAATTCAGTGAGTGGTGGCAGAGAATTTAAGGAGTGAGATTTGCCCATGGGACAATGGTGGGAGGTGAACAGCTGAGTTGTAAATTGGAGCCCGTTTCGCCACAGTAGACAACCAAGCTTGGTTTCGACAAAGGAAGGAAACCCTTCACAGGCTTTTGTGAGAAACTCATTGGGGCCAGTTCTGACTAGGGTTGACAGCTCCAGGTAGGGAGATTCCTGGAGATTTTCTGATAGAGTCTATGGCAGCCAGGGTTTGGGGAGGGGAGAGACCTCAGCTGAACAGAATGCCATAAAGTCCACCTTCCAAAGCAGTTATTTTCCCCAGGCGGGAGAGATCTGTTGTCTGGAGTTCAGTTGTGATACTTGGTGATCTTCAGGCTCCACTTGGAGGTTGGCTACCCTAGGCGTAGGAATCAGTGCTTCAGAGCAGGGTCTGCTAGATCCAGGTTCTTGCTGTAGAAGTTGAGTGGGTGATTTTGGACCAGTCACAAACTTTCAGCCTAACCTCCCTCACAGGATTGTTGTGCAAGTCAAAAGGGGGAGAGGAGAATGATGTAAGCTGCTTTGGTCCCCATTGCAGAGAAAGACTACTTTTCCTCCTGGGAAATTTTTTAATTTAAATTTTGATCACACCTTCCCAGCCAAGGAAACCATTGTTGCCAATCTCCAGGTGAGGGCTGATCACTCAGAATTACAACTCCTCTCCAGATGGCAGAGATCAGTTCCCCTGGAGAAAATGATGGACTCTGTGTCCTTATACCCTGCTGAGATCCCCCCCCCCATGACAGCCAATGTGACATGGCAGTCAGGGCTTCAGAGAATGGTAGAGGCTGGGGGGGGGGGAGAGATGGAAAACTGAACAGTGAGGGAGAAATAAAGGTAGGTTGCTGATTGGCTGGGAAGTAGAGTTGTCAACTCCAGGTGGGAAATTCCTGGAGATCTGAGGGATGGAACGAGGAGAGGATGAGGTTTGAGGAGGGGTGGGACCTCAGACAGGTATAATGCCATAGACTCTACCCTCCCAACTAGCCATCCCCTCCTGGGGAACCACTGTTGCAAATCTCCAGGTGAGGAGTGGGGATCACTCAGAATTACAACTGATCTCCAGGAGGGAGGGGGGAGGAGGTGGAAAGCTGAAATCAGAGGGACAGATAATGGCAGGTTGATGCTTGGCTGGGAAGGAGATAGGATTGCCAACTCCAGGTTGGGAAATTCCTGGAAATTTGAGGGGTGGAACCTGGAGAGGGTGGGGTTTGAGGAGGGGTAGGACCTTGGACAGGTACAGTGCCATAGACTCCACCCTCTAAACCAGCCATTTCCTCCTGGGGAACCATTGTTGCCAATCTTCAGGTGAGGGGTGGAGATCACTCAGAATTACAACTGATCTCCAGGAGGCAGGGCAGAAGTCAGCTGCAGTCAGAGGGGCAGATAATGATAGGTTGATGGTTAGCTGGGAAGGACATACTGTTGCCAATTCCAGGTTGGAAAATTTCTGGGGATTTGAGGGGTGGAGCCTGGAAAAGGTGGGGTTTGAGGAGGGGTTGGACCTCAAACAGGTACAATGCCATAGTCTCCACCCTCCAAACCAGCCATTTCCTCCTGGGTAACAATTGTTGCCAATTTCCAGGTGAGGGCTGGAGATCACTCAAAATTACAGCTGCTCTTCAGGTAGCAGAGCACAGTTCCTCTGGAGAAAATGGTGGACTCTGTGTCATTATACCCTGCTGAGAACACCACAGCAAATTGACACTGAGTGCCCAAGGCTAGGGCACTCTCTCAGAGCCTTTTTCTAGAGCCCATTGTATTTATTTCCACAATGGGCCTTATTACTAGTCATAAATAAAGGCTGCTTTAAAAAGGCAATATTAATTACTGCTGATCTGTTTTGATTAACATTTTGATGAACATTGTGATTGACATTTTGATTGACATTTTGATTAACATTTTTGCACATGTACAGTTTTGAAGGAAAAACCTTAATTCACACCTTATTGGCAGGCATTTGAGCTGTTTTAAAAAAAGATTTTAATTGCTTTTCACTACACATTACATAAAAAACCCCTAAACACTAAACACTATACTAAAACAATAGCTAAAGAAGGATCATATATCATTATTTCATAGATAGCTTGAACTAAAGTTTTTTCTGCATTGAAGATTAAAGAAATAAAGAACTCTACTTAGTATTTCACTATCAAACTAGTATATATGGGTTTAGCTCAAGTGAATCCATTTTAAAACAAATCAAACTTTCAGCAATATACAATTATGCCATTTAAATCACTTTTTCCCTCTAACTTTATTTTTATCATAGTTCCATCTGACTTTAAGAAGTTTGGAGGCAACAGCCCCTTTTTCTGATTCAGAATCTTCTCCTGAGATACTGCTTGCTGAATTCTCTTGACTTCCCAGTCCATGTGTGCTTCTCCTTCACCATCTTCCTCTATTTCCTTTTTGTCTTTCGCCGTACCTTGTTGCTGCTCCAAAACTGCTTTGCTTTTATAACAGTGTCATTTTTTTTTCTTTCCTTGTAGTTGAAGATAAGTCCTTCTGGTATGATCCATCTGTAGGAGGTGGAGTTTTTCTGCAGAATTTTTTATTGTTTCCTCTTCTTCCTTATCTCAAATGGAATGTCTCTTAGGACTCTAATTTCTTCGTCTTTGATTTTTAAGGTTGTCCCATTAGTCGCTTTCTGTACCACATCTCTTGTGGATCTCTGAGAACTTCACAACTATTTCACCAGACCACATCCATATCATTCTGTAGTAATTTCGCTTTAACACCTGTCACTGGAGCCAACACTTCACTCAATATCTCTTTCAAGTTCTCTCCTTTTTTGCTCAGGGACACCTTGAAATCTCAGAACATATGATGCTTTTCCCATTTGGAGTCACAAAAGCTGGTCTTTATCAGAGGTTCTCTCTTTTCCCACAACCTCCAGCCTTTGTTTTATCGCTTTGGTCTTAGCATCAACTTTTCCCACCGATGTTACAACTTCCTCTTTTTTATATTGGTCTCTTTCAATTGTTTTTGAAGAGTTTCAAAGTTGTTATTGAGATTAGTCATCTGGTCCAACAGAAAGCATGATGCTGTAGCCAACATATTGAGGAAGTCAGTATGTGCTTCCAGATTAGTAGCTGGAAGTGTTGAGCTGGCAGTTCCTGGAGAACGTTTCATCATCATCACCATCTTTTCTGCCCAATGTGTAATTGTTTACATTACATGAAAAGTGTTTTGACTTGGGGCTTCGTGTGATTTCCTCTGATTTCCTCCGCGGCTTCAGTGATCCTCAAATAACAGGATCACTGAAGCTGCGGGGGAAATCGTGCAAAGCCCCAGGTCAAAATGTGCCCCACAGCAAATAGTGGGAAATTCAAACGAGCAATTGGGGCAAACGGAGGAATGACGCTGGGGCAGCGCTTGTGGGAAATCTGTCTAGATGTTTATTTGCTGGAGAAGTGTTTAGTGTAGTGTAGTGCATGGGCATGCAAGCCGCAGGGCACCTGGGGAAGCCGATCCTGGGAGGGAGCTGCACTGTCAGGGGTGTAGCCTAACATGCTAATATGTTTCTGCTGCTGGGCTATTATGCTAATGAGTTCCTGCTGGGCTTTTTCGTAGAAAAAGCCCAGCAGTGCACCATTAGTTTATTATGCAGATTTGTAGTGATTATGACAGGTAGAGGATGGATGTACCACTTACTTCCTTATGCAAGGGACTTCGTCAGGGATGCTCTAGGCCAGTGGTTCTCAACCTGTGGGTCGGGACCCCTTTTGGGGTCAAACGACTATTTCACAGGGGTTGCCGGCTGGCGTCTGAGCCCACCCCGCCCCTCCCCACTGGCAGGAAAGGGCCCCACGCTCAATCAAGTGCGAGGTCTGGCCTCCCAGCTCTTTGCCTTCAAAAGCCGCCCCCCTGCTGCCTTCCCCAGGCTCTGCACCAAAGCGCAGAGCCCAGGAAAGGCGGCAAAAGCCACCCCCTGCCTTCCCCAGGCTCCGCACCAAAGCGCAGAGCCCAGGAAAGGCAGCAAAAGCCCCCTCCACCTTCCCTGGCCTCTGCGCCGAGGCACAGAGCCCAGGAAAAGCAGCAAAAGCTCCCCCCACCTACCTACCTTCCTTCCCCCCTCTCTCTCCCCCCCTCTCTCTCCCCCCCCTTTCTCTCTCTCTCTCTCTCTCTCTCTCCCCCCACCTACCTTCGTTTTCTCATGGCATCTTCTGTTGAAGAAAAGTAAGTCTGAAGCCTGAGTGTGTGTTGTGTCTTGCTGGGACTAGCTTGCAAATATATGTGTGTCTAAAGTCTGTATTAAAGTTGTTTGGTGCTAACTGTCATGCAAGAGGAAACATCTGAAAAAGTAGCTTCATTGTTGTGTGTGTTAGCAGAATTTTATGGTTGGGGGTCACCACAACATGAGGAACTGTATTAAAGGGTCGCGGCATTAGGAAGGTTGAGAACCACTGCTCTAGGCTGATCCTGCATTGAGCAGTGGATAGGACTAGATGGCCTGTACGACTCTTCCAGCTCTGTGATTCTATTATTCTACTGGTCACTACAGTGAATCAAATGCCTGTTTAAAATGATATCAGCCTGGGCTGGCTTTAACATGATTGCTGTTGTGTGCATTGGGGTGATAAGGGGAGTTCTCTGCATTCTGGATTCCCAGTAGTGCCCTCTCTAACTGCAACAGACACTTAGGTGGAAATGCCAGGAGAGGTCGGCTACAGAGCTGGGAGCTGTTTTTTTCAGTCATCTTCTGTAGATGTGCCTTCAGCAGCGGCATGACATGTGCAGCAGCTCATCTCCAAGCCATGAAAAACTTCGTCTGCTAATCAAGCCACTGTTAAAAGCACATCTACAAAGGATGACTGAAAAGTTGACAACCTTCGAGCAAAACACGGTCTGTGCGAGAAGTATAGATGGTACATGAAATAGGGAAAGAATAGGCAAGGGAGTTGTTGTCCTGTCCTATAAGTTCCATTCCACTTTTTATTAAAAATGTACAAAGTGGGGAACGACATCAAACAAAATGCAATCCTTCTCATCACCAGCCTCTTCTTGGAGCTAAAGGAAATAAGACAAACCTCCAGCTCCGCAAGAAGATACAGAACATCATGACTGTGCCTCAAGGAGATACTGTAACATGTGGGCAAGAGCAGGGGGTGCAACGTAAGGAGAGGGAGGAAGTGTTCTCAGGGCCAGGCTTTTTTGCACCCTAGGCAGGGCTGTTTGGGGGGCAGAACACCCCGGAATGGCATTCCGGCTGGCTTCCAAGCCTGCCTTTCCCCCTCCATCTCCCCCTCCCTCCAGCAGTGGCTCTGGCTTTGGCAGCCCTCCTCGGTGAGTGGTGGTGGCAGCAGAAGCATCACCACTGTCTGACCCAGCAGCCAATCCGGGCACCCCGCACCCTTCTGCCCAGCTCCGGTGCTGAGAGAGGGGGAGCGCGCAGCCAGGTGCACCACCCGACCAAGGTGAGGATGATGGCATGGGACTCTCTTGCATGGGGACTCCGGCGGGCAGGCGAAGGGCACCCCCTCCCTGAAGGGAGACCGACAGACCAGCTGGGCCAGCCCTTCCTCCTTGGGCCCCTCTAATCTGGCTGCCTCTGAGTGCTGCATCATGCCCCCTCCCCACCCACCCACCCCCTTTGCTTCCTAAAGCGCCTCCGAGAATTATGCTGTATTCTGCAGCAGTGCTGGGGATCTCAGTTTAATCTTAAAAGGCAAGCAGCCGTGTGTGAGTGAGAGAGAGAGAGAGAGGAGTCGCAGACAACTTCTGGGGACGGGGACCCCACCAGGGGCTTGCAAGTCAAGTGAGAAGCAGAGGTGGTTTGGCGTTGCCTTCCTCTGCAGAGTCTTCCTCAATGTCTCCCTTCCAAGTACTGACTCTGCTTAGCTGCCAAGATTTGATGAGGTCGGGTTATATCATGCCAAAAGCAGCCATAGAGGCAGTCAATTTGAAACAGGGCTAGTTGTGCTGAGAAAGGAAAGATTTACATTGAAAACTGCCCTCTTGGACTATCATTAGCCCTGATGAGGGAACAAGACCGACATCCTCTCGTTGCCCCTGTTTTTCATGCACAAGGGCTACCAGAAACCCAGCAAGGTAGGGGGCTGGTTTTGTTTGGGGAAGTGGCACCTTCCCTTCCTCTGCCCTGCTTCTCTTATACTAACTGGGGGGTGGGGGTGGTCAGAGCTTCATTTTAATGCTTAACTACATGCGAGATCTGATCATGGATCCCCAGTGCCATGTTTCATTTTGGCCTTATATTTGAATACAGAGATAACGAAAGCTCTGGTGGAGCTTTGCTTCAAACCACTGGAACTTCTCAGTAACTCTCCAGGGCTCCCAACTTCCAGGATGGGGCTGGAGATCTGCTATTACAACTGATCTTCAGAAAATAGAGATCAGTTTCCCCAGAGAAAATGGTGCATTGGAAAGCTGACTCTATGGCATTGTACCCCTGCTAAGGTCCCTCACCTTCTTAAACCCCACCCTCCCTAGGCTCCACCCCAAAAATCTCCAGGTATTTCTCAACCCACAGTTGGCAACCCTCTCTCTTATACACCTAGAACCTTGTGATTCCTTAGTTATCTATTTTCATTCCTTAGTTACCTAAACTTGCGGGTTTCCACCTTCTGCCTCTTGAGAAGGCCCAGGGTACCCTCCCAAGCCCAACCAAATGTATCTTTTTAAACCAAGAAACATGGGTGTGATGACCAGGCAGAGGACAATTAAACAAAAGGGTTTATTAACACAATACTGGGGCAGGGAAAACGAGACGAGGGGCATTAAAATCAATAACAGTGTTTAAAGGCAAAATAACTGAATCTAACGTGACTGTTTCATGTAACTGTTTACTACTTCAAGGCCCACTGCCCTAGGGTTCAAGGCCCACTGCCCTAGAGTCCTCCTCCAGCTGGGAGTTCCTCCTGGCGCATGTGCGAAGAGCGCACACCCAGCGATGTCACCGGAAGTGACGTCAACACGTTGGGGGCGTTGCCACGGCGACGCTCTGGCAATCGCCCCAAAACTCTATGGTATCATAGAGTATTGGGGCGATTGTCAGAGCGTCACCCTGGCAACGCCCCCAACGTGCTGACGTCACTTCTGGTGACGTCATTACGTCGTCCTCGCTGGACGACTTCGGGGGTGGGGTTCCCCCGCTGGCCAAATGCTGGCTGGCGGATCAGGAACCCCTTTAGCGGGGACCCCCCGCCCCCCGGGCTGACTTGGCAGCCCTACACTGCCCGTATATAGCAGGCCTGTGCCTGCACTCACTCGGTCCCAAGGGAGGGATCTTTCTCCCAGCCCAGACTGTCCCCTCAGCTTGCCTCTGTGTGAGGAAAGGCCGCAGAAGAAAGAGAAAAGAATGTTGTTTTACATTTCACACAGCTAAAGTTCAGTCTCCTCACACATTCCCCAAACTCCCATTGGCTACCACCGCTGCCAAGCATCATGGGAATTGTAGGCTGTCAGCCTTCTACCCCTACACAAGTCTCTCCTGGGCTTGGCCACACTACGCCTGTCCCCTGAGCAGGCACAGATCATGACACCCCCACACACACCAGACCAAATCATGGGGTCCAGCCTTCAGGAACCCCATTGATTGTTAGATATTCGTTAGTGAGAAAAATAGATTTTAATGTTCAGAGTGATAGATCTTTGCTTCTACTGGAGTCAGAGATGGTCCTTAAGTTTAAAGTAGTTTATTTGCTAAAGGGTAGGGAAAACAGGATCGACTATTAAAACAAAAACAAGCATTCTATGGAGTGACATGTTGCTCCATTTTACTGCTACAACATCCTACATGAGACTGAGAGTACAATGGAGAATCCCTCCATCTTCTTGACCCCTGGAAAGGAAATCACCTGTTTATACAAACCAATCTGTATTTATTTATTATTTTATTTTATTTATTTATTTGATTTATAGGCCGCTCTTCCCGCTGCGCAGGCTCAGAGCGGCGTACACAGCTTGGCAAGCCATGATACATAAATACAGTTAAAATCCATTAAAACAGAATAAAACATTCAGAACATTCAATAACAATAAAAATAAGGTGCTCAATAGGTCTCAATGGCGTCATATATAAACCCCATGTTCATCGAATCCGGGTGTCAGTTGTCCCCCACTCTGGGTGATGATAACCTTGGTCGGTCGCTGCCCATCAGGGCTGCGATCGTTGATGGTCATAAAGGGGGGGGGCAGGGGCGAAAACTTTTTAAATCCGGGGGGGGGGGCTCTCTCGTGCATGCGCGCAAAGCGCGCACGCTCAGGATTATGTCCCCGCCGCTCTCCCCCCCCACCCCAGGGAGCCGCCGCCGCTTCCCTCCCCCGGGCCGTGCCCGCCCGCCGCGCTCCCCGCCCCCCTCCCTCCCTCTCCCCGCTCACCTCGGGCACCGGTGGATTACTGCTGCTGCTGCCGCCGCCTGCAGCCAGGGGCTGGCGTGTCGCCCTTGCGGGGCCCCAGCTCCCACTTCGCCTCGCACTCTCTCCCTGCCTCTCCCCCCCCCAGGGAGGCAGGAGGGCAGGCCAGGGGTGGGGGGAAAGGAGAGGCGGCGACGGCCAGCTGACTGGCCACCAGGCACTCCATTTTGCCGGGGGTGGCTGAGCCCCTCCCCCCGGGAAATTTCGGGGGGGGGCTTGAGCCCTCGAGCCCCCCCCATAGTTGACGCCCATGGGGGGGGAAAGGAGGTGGAGAGGAGGTGGTGGCCCCTAATTATAAGTCTGGCAGAAGAGCTCCGTCTTACAGGCCCTGCGGAACTGCATAAGGTCCCGCAGGGCCCTGATCTCCTCCAGGAGCTTGTTCCACCAGAAAAGGGCTGCCACAGAACAAGCCCTCCCCCTAGTAACAGTAAGCCTGGCTTCTCTGGGGCCTGGGATGGCCAGCCAATGTTGCGCCCCAGACCGTAGTGCTCTCTGGGGTCTATAAGGGGAAAGGGGGTCCCTCAGGTAACTCGGACCCAGGCCATTTAGGGTTTTAAAGGTAAGCACCAGCTCCTTGAAGCGAATCCGGTACGCTATAGGCAGCCAGTGCAGTGCCTCAAGCGTCGGTCGGATATGCTCCTGTCTAGGGATGCACATCAGCAACCTTGCCACAGCATTCTGCACCAGCTGCAGCCTCCGGATTTGGGTCAAGGGCAGCCCCATGTAGAGAGTGTTACAATAGTCTAGCCTCGAGGTGACAGTTGTGTGGATCACTGTCGCCAGGTCAGAGCGGTACAGGAAGGGGACCAACTGCCGTGCCAGCCACAGATGATAAAAGGCCGACTTGGCAGTGGCTGCTACCTGGGCCTCCATTGTCAGGGAGGGATCCAGGAGCACTCCCAAACTCCTAACCACCGGCACAGGCACCAATGGCACCCCGCTGAAGGCCAGGAGTGGGAGCCCTGACCAAGGACCACCCCGACCCAAGCACAGGACCTCCGTCTTCGCCAGGTTCAGCTTCAGCCTACTCAACCTAAGCCATCCAGACATGGTGTGCAATGCCCAGTCCAAGTCATCCGGTCCAGAGCTCGCCTGGCCGCCCAACATCAGATAGAGCTGGGTGTCATCAGCGTACTGGTAACATCCCAGCCGCGCCCTCCAGACAATCTGGGCAAGGGGGCGCATATAGATGTTGAAAAGCAGGGGACAGAACAGCCGCCTGGGGCACTCCGCATTCAAGCAGCTGTTCCCTGAGCACCACCCTTTGTCTCCGACCCAGGAGAAAGGAAGCGAGCCACTGTAAGGCAAACCCCTGTATCCCCACATCAGCGAGGTGGCAGGTCAGCAGCCGGTGACTGACCATGTTGAATGCAGCCTACAGGTCTAACAACAGCAATACTGCCACACCGCCTCGATTCAGGTGTCTCTGGAGGTCATCAGTAAGGGCGACCAGTGCTGTCTCCATCCTAAACCCCGGGCGAAAGCCTGACTTGAAGGAATCTAATACAGAAGTGTCATCCAGGAAGCTCTGCAACTGTATCGCCACCACCCTCTCTATTAATTTGCCCAAATAGGGCAAATTGGAAACCGGCCGATAGTTGGCCAATTCGGCAGAATCCAAAGATGGTTTTTTCAGGAAAGGACGAACCATCGCCTCCTTGAGTGCACTTGGGAACAGCCCCTCCGAGAGGGACTGGTTGATAATCTCCTGCAGCGCACCTCAAAACCTCGTGTGGCCAGCTTTAATCAGCCAGGAAGGGCACGGATCAAGGATGCATATGGTTGGGCATACATTCATAAGCAACCTGTCAACTTCCTCTAGGCTGAGCAGGCTAAAGGAATCCAAACCCAGAACTGAAGACGTGTAAGGGGCCTCTAGTTCACTCATTGTATCAACTGTAGTGGGGAGATCATGGTAGAGCATCAAGACTTTATCTGCAAAATAGCTCGCAAAAGCCTCACAGCTAATATCCAATTCCCTACTGTTTGGTCTGCTCTGTGGCAGTGCTCTTGTAGACCAAATTGTTCTAAATAATTGTGCTGGGTGAGATCTGGCAGACGCAATCTCAGCTGCATAATACTCCTTCTTGGCGGCCTCATAGGCTTTCATAAACATCCTATAGGATGCTCTTGTAGCTTCGTCATGAGCCCGTCACCACCATCTCTCTAACCGTCTGAGCTCGTGCTTCCTAAGCCACAGCAATACCCTCTCTAGATTTGCAGGCATTTCTTAGGTTGGCTGGTCGCCAGTTTGGTGTAGTGGTTTGGTGTAGTGGTTAAGTGCGCGGACTCTAATCTGGGAGAACCGGGTTTGATTCCCCACTCCTCCACTTGCACCTGGCTGGATGACCTTGGGCAAGCCATAGCTCTGTACCAGCTGTTCCCTCAAGGACAGCTTGGGAAAGAGCTCTCTCAGCCCCACCTACCTCACAGGGTGTCTGTTGTGGGTAGGGGAAGGGAAAAGGAGTTTGTAAGCCATTCTGAGACTCCCTTGGGGAGTGGAGGGCGGGGTATAAATCCAATCTCTTCTTCTTCTTCTTCTTCTTCTTCTTCTTCCTTCCGGGTCAGGCTAAAACAATGCTCTGCAAAATAAACAAAGTTAACCCCATAATGACTGAATAGTCAGGTCTTGTATAGCTCATACATTTCTAACATTGATGAGGGCTGCATAACAGTGATCTGTGCTGGTTCTGTCATTTACATAAAAACAAACAATAATAAAACAGTAAACAGTATTCTGATCAACATTAAAGAGAATACAACATCAGGTTAATTCATTGCAGGTCCACCTGGGTCAAAGTTCTTCTCTAATGTCTCATCCTTAGTAGTAGCAAGGCTGTGGCTGGGAGTAAGTTCTGAATTGGATCTTAGCCACACCATTGAGTTCAGAGGTTTTGGACATTCTGCTTTTGTTTTGGCTTCAGATGTATGCCTGTAACGCATACAGTCCTCTTTGTCTCAAATAGTCTGAATTTAGCATCTGAAGTTCATGAAAAAGCTCCCGTAGAAAATGAGGGTGAGACTCGTTTTGAGTTATCAATGTAGCTACTTCAGAATAACTGGTGTCTCTCAAAGCTTCGAATATAGAAAGATCACTGCCTGTTTCTGGTGCTTCCACACATGCATTTCTGGTAGACTGCTACAGTATTGTCCTAGCATGTGCTGAGGACATTTCTGATGATCTACTGCTCTTAATTATTTTTCTTAGTTGTTCCCTATTCTTTTTACTGAATAGTTTCGCTTGGACAGTTTCTTCCTTCCAAGTTGAGTGCCTAATCCTATTGCTCTTGTAAGGTTCCCAGGTACTAGAAACGCTGGCACTTTCATAACCTTTAGTCTTAGGCCTATTTTTAAAGTGGGAAGTACTCCTTCTCTTATTCTTTGACTTAGGTGTTTTGTCTTTGTAAGCCATACTGGCCTGTACAGATGCTTTCCTAGGTTTGACTGTTTCTGACAGAGTGGTAGGGATCCACTGGATCTGGTATTCTCTAGAGATTCTTCATCACATTCTCTTCCCCTGCTGTGTCAGGTTGACTGTTGTGATTACCAGGGGTCCGTTGGAGTGGGAGCGCAGCTCCGGGAGTGAGGAACCCAGGGGGCGGGCACATGACCAAGCCCCGCCCCCTCCTCAGCTTCCCCGAACAGTGCAGAGGTGCAGCGCCCCGGGGAAAGCCCTGCTAGGGTCTTTATTGATTTTAGTGTTTTGTTTTAATATTGATAATTTTATCATTGTTCCTTTTATGACTGTGTGCTGCTTTTCCAGAGACTTGCTCAAGGTGGCATATAAATTTTCTAAGTATACCATTTTTTATCTCGGCACGTGGCACATAAGTACTGGAGAAATTTCACCAACCCTTCAGCAGCTTCCACCCCATCAGTCTGGTGTAGTGGTCAGGAGTTGGACTCTAATCTGGGAGAACCGGGTTTGATTCCCCACTCCTCCACATGCAGCTGCTGGTGTGACCTTGGGCCAGTCACAAATTCTCTCAGAGCTGTTCTCTCATGAGCAGTTCTCAAAAGACCTCTCTCAGCCCCACCTACCTCACAGGGTGTCTTGTTGTGGGGAGGGGAAGGGAAAGGGATGGGTGGTGCCCATGTCCTGGGTATCTCAAGTCTACTTGAAAGCTGGTGGTTTCAAGGGAGCAGGAAGAGAATGAGGGTGTGTTCTTGACGCTTATTTTTATTGCACAAAGTATTGGATGGGGAAGGGAATAGAGGAAGAGCAGGTCAGTTTCACTCACCTGTGGAGTGGAGCCTGAGGGGTGGGTGTTGCCTTCTGACACACTTCCGGTATGTTAGGGGGTGTGGCATATGCAAATGAGTCATGCAAATGAGTTATGGTAATGAGCTCCTGCACCTCTTTTTCTACGAAATGACCCCTGGTGATTACCATTAATGGAATTTTGTACTGGCACTGCAAACTCAGCCTTGAGGAAGAACTGGCTCTCTGTTTCTCCATCCGGATGGTCATTTACCCAAGTTAGTCTACTGTTCTCCACTTCCTCTTCAGGCTGCTAAGCGCCTCTGGTCTTTTTCTGCTCCATCAGTGGAACAACTTTCAAAGGGCTTTGGGAATGTCATATTTTCAGTTTTCCCAGAAGTGTTATGTTCCAGGGGTGGTTGCTGATGCGGTTGTTCACTGGTTTGAGCAGCAACGTTGTGTGGAGAAGAAGAAGAAGAAGAGACTGGATTTATAGAGCCTACTGTCCTTATACCAGGCTTGTGCCTGCACGCACTCTGTCTTAAGTGAGGGAACTTTCTCCCAGCCCAGACTGTCCCCTCAGCTTGACTCTGTGTGAGGAAAGACTGCAAAAGAAAAGAAAAAAGAAGGCTGTTTTACAACCTTCACACAGCTAAAGTTCAGTCTCCTCACACATTCCCCGAACTCCCATTGGCTACCACTGCCGCCAAGCATCTTGGGAATTGTAGGCTGTCAGCCTTCTACACCTACACAGGTGTCTCCTGGACCTAGGCCACAATAGGCCTGTACCCCGAGCAGGCACAGTTCATGACACCTATACTGTTACAGCTTTCCCTTGCTCATGTTTTTGTTTTCAGCTAGGCTAGTAAAAGAGAACCAGAAAGCTAATGAGCTGCACTGTCAGAGGTGTGGCCTAATATGCTAATGCGTTTCTGCTGTTGGGTGTGGCCTATTATGCTAATGAGTTCCTGCTCTGCTTTGTCTACAAAAAGAGCCCTGACCCTAGGCAAGGCTAACTACTTGTGCCCCCCCCCACTGCTAACCAATTTTCAAAAACAGATGAATTGTAGGAAAAATAAAAAGGACAAAACTTAAAATTGTTAATTTTTTTTTTAAAATGAGAAAATAAGCAATACAGCAATCTTTGATTTTCTTTCTCAAACAGAAAGCAGTTTTAGCACACAAATCACAAATCATTTTGAATAACCTGTGAATTGTGATGTTAAAATTTAAGTCTCTTGAATGTTTCCATTTCAGGCATATCAAAACCTCATTTTGCGTGCCTTTTTTTTTGCAAATTTTGTCACCAATTTCTTCAGGTCAAATGCTGGTGCTTCACATGTTCAACTGATATAGCTGCCAAACCAAGTAGTCGCTTTTGCAGCAGTCGTTCTCCTATACTTTTCTCAGTATTGTGATTCTTGATGTCAGATTTGTGTCTATTTATCCTTTGGCATAGGGTTTGACCTGTCTGTCCTATGAAGAGAACTGCTATTTACATGTCCTACCACATTGTTATTCCAAACTTGCTGTATTTATTGCTCAGTTACTTATGCATCTTGACTCTAATCATCTCTTCCTGACAACTAACCCCCCACCTGCATGTAATATATGAAGAAATCTGTTTCACTGTATGTGAAGAAGTGTGCACAGGTTGAGTCACTGTTCTTGCGTGTACCCAGAGTTGAGCTTGTCTTGTCTTGGGGGTTAGGGCTAGGCTGCTTTCTACCTTTGTAATATCATTTTCTGCATTGTTTGACATACCAAGCATAACTGTTTCAAATTGCTGTAATCCTAGTCATTGCATTATTAGCTGTCGCATGTGAATTATTGCATTGATTTACACTGTATAACCCATTTTGAATCTCAGTGAGAAAGGTAGACCATATATAAAGTAAATAAAATAAAGTGCATAGGATCAGGATGTGAGTGGGATTCTTTTCTAAGTGAACAAATATGGGCTCAAGCAAGAGTGGCATGATCCCTGAAGTGCCCACAGGTGGGATCCTCCCCCAGCAACTTTCAGGCTTCAGAGCAGACACAAAACATCACAACCAGCCCCTTTGTGAATAAGATTCTGTTGAGTCAAACAAGATGGGAGAATCAAATTGATGCTTTGCAACCACTGAGATATCATCTTGGTAGTGTATATCAGGGCTATTTTGGGGCAGAAACGCGCAGGAACAGAGTTCCCGCTGGCTCCTGAGCTGGCCACACCCAGCAGGAACTCATTAGCATAATAGGCCACACCCAACAGCAGAAACTCATTAGGATTGGCTACATTAGGGGTATGTGGCCTAACATGCAAATTAATTCCTGCTACCAAAAAGCCCCGGGTTTTGACAACAAACAAGGTAAACAAAATAAGAAGCAAAAGGTGGGTGTGGCTGGGTGGCCACTCTTCTGGTAACATGGGGGTGTGGCCTAATATGCTAATAAGCTGTGCTGCCAGCGGTGTGGCCTAATATGCTAATGAGTTTCTGCTGTTGGGTGTGGCCTATTATGCTAATGAGTTCCGGCTGGGCTTTTTCTACAAAAAAAGCCCTGGTATATATGATGCTTTAATGGAGATCTTTAATGACACAAGCCTAAACAAAATTATTTGGAAATACTTCTTGAATTGAAGCTAAGGCCCTTGCTGAAACAGTCTGTACGTTCAAGTTTGCGGTATCCCTTGTTACATGGTACAACATCTTTTTTGAAATTAATCTTACAAGCAAGCTACTACAAAATAAGGAAGTTGATTTAAATTCAGCTACAAGCCAATTGCAAGGGACCAAGAATTACCTTATGGGCAGTAGGTGTGACGAGGGCTTTCAACAGGTTTTGATAGATGCTACTGAGATTGCAAAGGAGCTAGAAATACTACCAAACTTTGAGACAGAGCAAGCTAGAAAAAGGAGAAAGGAACAGCAGTTTGAGTATGAGGCCCAAGAAAAGGCACGGCAAGATCCTGTCTGTTCTGTCTGCCTCTGAGGTCTGCGCTCTAGGCAGTCATCTGGTTGGCCTAATGGGAGCACCGGCCCTGACTGTTCCCTTAAAGTAAACAGGGTATATCATTGACTTATGTTTCCTGCTAAATTAGGGCTGAGCTGAAAGCAATTAAAGAAATGCTTTCAAACTGAAATGGGACCACAGACTTAAAAAAAGATGAACACTGATGTTTTTTTCAGAAAACATTTTGCTGCTGGCAGCCTCTCCTACCCAGGGCCGGCCCCAGGGTTTTTTGTGCACTAGGCAAGGCTACCTTGTGGCGCCCCCCCCCCCCAGGTGAGGCTGCCGTAGACCCCCCTGCAGAGCCACCCTCTCCACTGCCAGAGACCCGCCCGCAAGGGACACCCCCCCCCCCCCGGTCCCAGTGCCTGCCTGCCTGTCCAGGCTCATGAGCAATCCAGCCCCGCCAGCAGCCACCTGGACCAGCTGGCCACAGCGCCTACAAGTCTATCTGCATTGGCCCAAGGCTAAGTTTGGTTCTTAGCCTGAATGGAAAGCTGCATTCAGACATAATGGTAAATCATGGTTTGCATAAAGCACACTATCTCCTGGTTTGAGTGTCTCTCAGTTTCTCCGCTGCCCCGCTTACCAGCTGCGCCCCTAGGCGGCCGCCTAGTTTGCCTAGTGATAGAGCCGGCCTTCCTCCTACCCCCATCTCCCTTTTTAGTGACTGTTCAACATGGCCCTAAATTTAACACTTGGTAGTTGTGTTAAAACATTCCACATCTAGGCAAAATTGGTCTATGAAAATTTGGGAGTATTTCATTCTAAGTTGTCATACTCTGTATGCAATAGTCCTCCAGCTCAGTACCAAAATAAAGTTGTAAAGGTATGGTTTCCAATTATAAGTTATCTTGAGGAACAAAATATTCTTCCGACAAACCCTGTATACCAAAATATGATATTTTTTTGATTAGCTAATGTTTATTTGATGCTGAATGTGTTTTCTGGTAATCTATGTTTTTTTTCCCCTTCTCACTGTTGTTGGGTCCTATGTTTGTAAAATAAAAAAAATGTGTTAATAAAATTTATTTTTATTAAAAAAAACATTCCACATTATGACACACAGTGCTGTAAGTCTGACAGTCTGTCTTATGTTTAATGTAATAAAGTCGGACTCAGCCAACTTTTCCACTAAATTGTGTGCAATTCTCCTCTGTTCTAAAGCCCCTGTCACATTTTTTTTATTCAATAGGCATAAAATTAGTTTCTTCTGGGTATTTGTTCATATTTTGAGTATCAGTTTGTGTCCTATGCACATTTTAAAATATTCTGGTTTTTTTACTTTGAATAACATTCTTTTTCGCTGTAGAGCAGGAATCCCCAGAGCCCATGGGTTCCATGGCCCCTGCGAGCACCTTTCCTGGCGCCTGCTGTTTTTGGCAAGTGGGTGGACCTGGGTGGGGCTTTTGCCCAGCAAGGCTTCTGATTGGCCACTGCAAGTTTGCTTAAAAAAAAAAAGACATTGCTTTAGCAGCAACTGTCACACAGGACAAAGATCTTTAGCATGTGACAACGTAAGATGTGGCAGCCGTTTTGTGGCTCTGCCCACTGTGCTGTGGCAGAATTCCAAAGGTACTCACAGGATCAAAAAGGTTGGAGACTCCCTACTGCAGAGTGTGGCCTTCGTTCTTTTTACTTTCAGACACTGGCTGCTTCCACTTGAATTGTCTAATCCTTTCTAATCCATTTTAATTGTCATCCTTTCATGGATCTCATCATTAAGTTTTTTATTTTCTCAGGGAAAAGTGGGATACAGGAGGGAATAGGGGGTAAGGAAAAATATGAACTGATCAAAAATGATCAAATATTATGAATAGTTACATACAACAAGTAAAATCAACTGTATTAGTAAAAATACCTATTTCAAATATGGAAGCAGATATTAAAACATCATTATTTCAGTACTAGGAGTAAGGCCAGTTGTGGGAAGAAATACAACGGGCTCTAGAAGGAAGCCCCAGGTGAGTGTCCTGGCCAGTGTTCCCGCTAAGCTGAGTTAGTGTCAGCCAGCTCAAGGTTCTTTAGCCTCTGGCTCAGACTTTTTTGTGTGAAAGAGCTGCATGTGGCTCCCAAGCCACAGTTTGGCCATCCCTGGTCTATTGTCATCATTGTTCCTGTGATAGCCCAGCCATTGACAGAGCCAAGCCTTGCTAACAAAGGACTCCCTTCCCAAACTTGGACTTTCTTTGTCCAAAACCCGTTTTGAGCCATTACCAGCCATCATTTGGAATCGTTTCCCTATTGTGCCTCATCGCCCTGAAGGCACAAATTTCCTATAATATTCAGGGCTCCCAACCCAGCCATTTTTGGTTCAGTCCCCTGGGACATGTGCCGTCTGGATCCCCCATCTCTCTTGGGTCTTCATGGATGTGCTTGCCATCTGCTCTTCACTATGGACTCGACTCTTTGGAAGGTAGCTATTACCCCATCAATGCTTCACCCTCTTTTCTCTCTGATCTCTTAAGATCACCTCAGCCCTTTATATCTTAGTTCTTGTGTGTGTGTGAGTGTTATATTTTTATTGAATTCGTTGAATGTATTAGGGATATTTTCTTAATAGAATTCCAAAAGACATTTCCTGTATGTCAACTGTGCTGCTCCGAGAGGGTTCTGACTCTGGTATAGTTGGAGGATGATCCCTAGCTTGCACACCCATCTCAGCTAAATTCCCCTATCATAATTAAAACTGAGATCCAGTGTTGAAGCTAACACTCCTCGCCCAGCTGGTATGGAGTTTCGGGCTGGGTTGTCACCAGCATGCTGATGACACCCAACTATATCTGTTGATGGGCGGCCAGCTAGACACCATCCCATCAAATCCGGCTGATAGGCTGGATGCTGTGGTTGGATGGTTAAATCTGAGTCATCTTTTGTCAGAAAATGGCTCCCCTTTGTAACAAAAATGGCAGAACACAATGAGATACTTTCCAATCCCAACTATATCAAGTGGCTTCGTCTCTAAACACTCCAAGGTTCAAATAGACACTTCTACAAATATCTAAAAACATTAAAATATCTTGAATATTATTGACCTCAAGGATTCAATACTTACCTTAATCATAATGGTAATAGTATAGTTACAGAGCACCTTTTGTTTAGTTAAAGGGGTGGGGGGAAAGTAAAGGTTAAGCAGATAAATAAATTGCATGAAGAATAGTTACAGCTTTACCAACTGTTATAAATATTTGGTAATTCTTCATTGTTGAAACTGAATATATGTATACAAAAAATGGAAAAAATATTACGTATATCATTGGAAATATTTTTATTGTGCAATAAAAATTTTCTTTCAAAAAAAAAAATCTGAGTCATCTGAGACTGAATCTTTCGAAGACAAAGGTGGTCTGAGATCGGGGAACCAGCTCCTGGCTCTTGACAGCATGCCTTTAACATCGGCACCAACTGTCAAGAGTCTGGTGTGATTCTGGATGCCTCCCTATTTATGGAGGCCCAGATCACAAAGGTTGCCAGATGAACACTGGTTCATCCAAGATGTAGCCATGTGCTGGAACTCCATCTACGCCATGACTGTGCATTTAGTGGAGCAGAAGAGCATGGTGCATGATGTCATCATCTCTGTGATCATCCTGCATGGGGAAGAGGAGCTCAGCATCAGCTCCAATGACTGGCTGACCCTCTCCCAAATGGAGCATGTCCTCAAACCATTCCAGGGCACCACCAATGTACTCTGCACCCACACAGACAGCCTGAGGCAAGTAATTGTCCTGGTCTGAGGGCTGGACCGGGCTCCGGTTTCTGCACTGCAGCTGGGCCTCAAGAGGACGGCTTTCCTCCCGTGGGTCAGGGCCTTGGCAGACAGGTTGCAGGCAGGCATCGCCATCAGGCTGCATTCTCTCTGCAATGAATGGGAGTACAAGCTGGCTTGCATTTGTGACCCCAGATCAAGGGCAGCATCGCTCTCTGTAACACAGAGCTCATGGACTGGAAGTGTAAGTTCTGCAGAGAGGTGCAGAGGTTTCAGGCCAGCAAACATGGCTAGAGGGAATGGTGGGCAGAAGAAGCTGGGGGGGGGGGGAGGAAGAGGGTGCGTACCCCTCTGGGAGACAGTTGAAGGGGGCCCAGTGCTGGCTACCAGTGGCAAAGTAGGAGGTCAGGAGCAGTGTTGGGGGGGGGGGGCTGGCATCCTAAAGTGGACGAGTCCACCAAGGTTATGGTCAGGGAGTAAATTACTGAGTCCCCTGAGCTCCCCAGATCTGATGCCCTGGAGTACTGGTTGCACAAAGCCATAATCTGGTCTGATCTTTCTAGTGTGGCAATGAATCTCCTGTTGTGCCTTCCAACCAGTGTACCGAGCTAGTGGGTGTTCTCCCTCCTGGGAGACATCCTCAGCCCCCAGGACTCCTGCCTGGACCTGGCCATGGTGAATGAGTTGTCAACCTCCCCCTGCTGGGTCATCTTGCTTTTGAGCTAGTGGACTAAGATCCAGGTCACCCCACTGTCCCCCCCTGTGTATTCCCCCTCCCTCCTCTGGGTAATCCCACATGCAGCCTGTGCGTTGCACCTTTGGCACTTGGGTGAGAGGATGGCCGCCTCTGACATGCGGGGTTGGGTTTGCCCCACAGCCAACCCAAACAACATCTACCTCACATGCGAACACCTATGTCATGAACCAACATCTACCTCATAAGAAAACACCTACCTCATGAACCAAACAACATCTATCTCATAGCACAACACCTACCTCATGAAATGACATCCACCTCAGCAAACATTCACCTCTCCAAATGGTGCCTGTACAAGCAAGCCCCCATCTGACTACCGCTTTCCTTTTCATTTGTATGATTCACAATCACAACAGATGATCTCTTCCCTGTACAATGTGTTCCGCTAATGGCAGCCTTGTCACAACAGATGATCTCTTACCTGTATAATGTGTTCCGCTAATGGCAGCTAATGTTCCAGAGCTATCCCATTTCACTCACCCCACTGGCAAGAAGATTGCTGTGCCTAGCTAACCCTTCCTGGTAATAGGACCTTGGCAGAAGGTTCAAGCCACCCCTTCTGATTTCGGTGTGCTCTTTCCTGTTGGGGACTGGGTGTGGAGTGGACTCAGGGCTTCAGACCAGCCTCTCACTTTCCCTGCTGGGCAGATGATTGCTGTGCACGGCCAATGCTTTTCAGTGCCATGAGACAACACACTAACTGTCATTGTGGGATGCTGTGAAGTCAGGCTTGTCTTGGGTCTTTGAGCCATCACATCAACACACATCATCACTACCATCTTCATTTGGGGCTCCTCTGTATTGGATTCCAAAAGGGCCTCCCTTTGTTTCAAGGCTCCAGAGTGATCCCCTTTCACTCACGCTGCTGGCAAGATGATTGTGGCACATATCTAGCCCTTCCAGTGTGTCTGATGCAGGTCATTCTGTGTGGGTTGCAAATCTGATTCACTGCATCCTTCTTATACTGGCTGCAAGACAAAGCCTGGGGGGGGGGGGGCAACATATTGTATCCAGGAGTCTGAGGAGCCTTCCCTTTATTCCAGGGTTCCAGAGCTTCACTGGCACCACTAGCAAGGTATTTGCTGCGCATGGCTAAAACTTTTCCCAAGGCAACTTGTCAGGTCTTTCATTTTATGGCAGAGTTTGTTCCAGGGTTCCAGAGCCATCCCATTTCACTCACATTGCTGGCAAGATGATTGTGGTGCTTGTCCAGCCCTTCTGATAAGTACAATGTGGGTTGCAAATCTATGTGGTTGTATCCAATACCTTGCTGAGTCCCCTGAGGAGTAGGAGACATGTCCCACTCAGAACTTCCGACCTTTTTTGGGATACTGACTGCAAGCCAGAGCCTGGAGGGGGCACAACATAGGGCATTTAGGAGTTGGGGGTCCTCCCTTTGCTCCCTTTTCCCAGGGCTTTGTTCTTGAATTTGGATGGTACTCCTTTTGGTTCTTCTATTCTCCCTCTACTCTCTCGGGGCCCCAAGCTCCTGGGCCCAGGCAGGGCAGGGTAGGAGGGGGGGTTGGCCATATCCAGCTATCATCTTGTCTGCAGAAAGTGAACAGAGCCTGGGGATGCAGCCACCCATGGCCACCCGCCACAGTGTGGGTGGCTCCTGGGCCCAGGCAGGGCAGCGGGGGGGGGGGGGTTGGCTATGCTCTGCAATCACTGTGTCTGCAAACAGTGAACGGGGCCTGAGGATGTGGCCACCCACCACAGTGTGGGTGGCTCCTGGGCCAAGGTGGAGCAGAGGAGGAAGGGGAGTTGGCCATACCCAGTTATCATCTTGTCTGCGGAGAGGGAATGGGGCCCCCTGCTGGCTCCTGGGCTAATGCAGGGCGGTGGGGGGGCGTGTCAGGATCCCTGATCCTAACAATGTATTCTTTGTGTCTTTCATGAATTATGCCAGCATAGCTCAATCACAATTGTAATCGTTTGCTTTTTCTCCATGCATTCCCTTGCTATCTTGCACCAAGCTGTCTCAGGTTTCCTCCCTTCCCTTTATTGCCTTGAGTTATATTGCTTTGTGAAGGTCTGGTCAATGTAACAGTTCCATCCGGGAGAGTGGCGACCTCAAACGCTGACACGTCACCCGAGACCAAATGGCCTCTTCCCCTCATGCATTCCTCCGCTCCCCCGCCCTCCGGAACACGGCACCTCTTATCGCTGTGAGAAGGCCTTGGGATGGCCGTTGTTATGGATAGAGGGGGCACATCTGTGGCGCCTAATTCAAGAGAGGAAAATTTATAACTTTAACACCTCACCTTTTCCTGTGGGAAGTAAAACGGCCGAAGATCTGTAACCGCGCTTTTTTCCTTTTTTGTGATTGGTTGATTATCGGGGTTTCAAACTGTACTGGAGGGTATATTAACCCTAGTTGTCTTGTATACGGTATCTCTAACAAACATTCGAGAACCTGTCATGCAGTACTAAGACAATAAAGAACTCTGTTTCAACAACAAAGGTCTGATCTTTGGCTGCCTAGGGCAGAAGCCTCACAGGGTTGCCTATACCCAACTATAATCTTGTCCACAGAAAGTGAATGGGGCCCAGGGACGCAACCACCTGCAACAGTGCAGCCGACTCCTGGGCTAGGGGGAGGAGGGGGATTGGCCATCCCAGGGATCATCCCAGGGAGGTCTGCTGTGCGTTTGATGTCTCTAGCTAGCATAGGGTCTATTCTATGCACTCCTGAAGCTGCAGCTGATATTTCCTTGAAAGCACTTTCCTGGGGGCACCTTCATTGGGGAGCTGTAACTCAGACCCCCTAAATCCAATTCTCACCAAACTTGGTGGGCAGGTGGAGGAGAGTCATCTGGAAATCCTCAATGAGTCTGGAGTCTATAACATGCTGGAGGGGGCATTTTGCCACATCACAAATTTCACAAAACAGTTCAGTTCATATGAGGCCATTTTAGTTCGGTTCTGTTTATGATTCGGTTTGTGGGGGTGCACTGTGAACCACGAACTGAACTGCATTCTCCCGCTTCATGCTCATCTCTAGTTCAGATTTACATGTGATATATTAGCCTTGCTTTCTATATCAGCCTAAAGATTATTTTGGAGCTTGCTTTGGTTTGCCTTTTCAGATCCCATTAATGTTTCTAGTTTGGGTGTGGTAATGGGTGTTTTTTTTTTTAAAAAAAAATGTGTTTATGGTGATGGCTTAGCTCAGTAATTCATTACTGATAGCTAGTTTGGGGTGAATACATTTTGTTGTTTGTTTATAATTTTTCAGGTGTGCTAATTCATATATAACCTTTCCATTTATACATGTGGGAACAGGGGTGTGCTAAAAAGAAAATCCAGGGGTGAAGTGGCGGGAGGGGCATCTTATCCTGGGCTTGTCTTTTCTCCTGTTCAATTCATCTGAAATGTGCCTATACCTCAGGTGACGAATAGAAGAGGGCTACTGCACATCTTACTGTGTGCAGAAGAAGGAATTGTGGTTGGTTCAGCTGACATGAGTCAGTGTGTAACACAGGAACCTACCAAACTCCTCCTTCTGTGCAAATATAAAATATAGAGCAGCACTCTCCTCCTTTGCATGTAGTCTCCACTAGGGGGGTGTTCGGTGTAAACCAAACCAAAAAAATACCTGAAAAAACCTTATCAGTATTGTTGGGGTATTATTTATGCCAAATATAGATCAGAGATCTGTATTCAGCTACCAGTATAGCTGAGCCCCGAGAAGCCAACTATAACGGTCCCCATAGGGTATCATGGAACCGAAAAATTTTCTGAAACAAATTCCATACTTGTATTGGGATTTGGGAATATCCTGAAATGCCAATATTTTTCAGGTTCAATAAAGCCAAACTCAAAAAATACCAAGTTGTTTTTTTTTTTGCACACCCCTAGTCTCCACACATCATGTAGTGATAACCAAGGCCTGATGGTTCCCATGCAGAGCGCAAAATCTGCAGAGTTGGACCAGCAGTGGTTATCATCTAAAAGATCCACAGGTTTTCAGAAAAATCTAAGATCTTGGATAAATAAATCATGCATATACACACATATCCCCAACACTTTAGCTGCAGTGCAGACATCAAAAAAAGTTGGCTGGAGTTTGGCTGTCATTGTGGGTTGCCACAGCACTGTGGGTTGCCATAATGCACTTCGAAGCACTCTTCTCAGAGATCTGGCATGGAGCCTTGGGGTGAGGAGATGCAGTCGATGATGAGTGGGGAGGAGACAGTGAGCTGGAGGGGAGAAATAAGAGGGGGGAAATCACATTTCTCCTCACCTGCAAGTCTTTGGAACCCCCCCCCCCTCGATATGCTTGGATGTTAGTAGTGAGGTTTGTGTGAATGTGCTGGCAGTGAGGATGCTTAACCCACAGGGATATTTCACACTGTACCTCTATATACCCCTAAAATATTGGTGCAGTGTCTGTGGCTCAGTTTTGGAACAGTTCATGCTCTCCTGGTATTAATGTTCACCTCCTTCCTGCTACCGTTCCTGCGCTGATGAACGTTCAGGTACAAAGGCAGCACATTCACTCTACTGATGCTGATTTTAAATGCTACAAAGCCTGCCCCAGGGATGACCCTGGGGCATATATGCAGTTTAGGCAAGCCAGAAAATTGTGAGCATGATTCTCCAATGGCTCCTTGGGCAGCCGCCATGCCAAATGCTGCTACTGTATAAACACAAAACTGCCTGGAAAGTTACTGGGTCTGAACTCCAGGGAAATCACCGAGACAATCATATAAGATGCTCAACATAAACAGGTATTGCAAACAACTTAAGTATGATAGTAAAGCAACTGTGCTATGAATATGGAAGCATCCCTGTTGGGGGTCTATGTGTGCATTCAACTGAATGCATGGAGGCTGGGGAAGTAGAAAGCAGGCATGACCCCACTCTGTCCCTTCACATATTCAGTTGGTATGGGAAGAGAGCTCAGGAGGAAAAACAGCCAGGTTGTAGGTTTGCCAGGCCTGGCAACCAGTGGGAGTCCAGGGCAACAGCATGATGTCACTTCTGGGGAAAAACAGAATTGACATGATGTCTCTCTAGGAATTGCCAGACTGCTATCGTGGACTGACCACTTCTGGGTTTTCCATGAAAGTGATATTACACCATCCCCGGTGGGAAAATGGCAGCCTTGTTGGTTGGCTTCCAGTGATGTGGGTTTTCTGGAAAATTTTGAATTGAGATATAAGAGTGTGATCTGTTTTAGCATGGTTATTTTCACTTATGCTTAGTAAAAATATTTTTAAAGTACCCTATGTTAAGTTGATGTCACAAAAGCAACTAAGACTTGAACTGAAATGAATGATAAGGGGGGAAATTAATCAAGTGTGATTTAAATGTTGTATTAAGACAAACATAAAGATTTATGTGGAAATTATTATTTTATTGGAATAATACCTGCAGAATTTTAAAGATAATGTGGCATGTACTACCCTTACATTGGGTTGGATTGCGTGGACCATTTCTGCTCATGCAAGAGCTCATGTGCATTGGAAATGCAAGAAGTTCACTGCAAGTAGCCCTTGCACCAAGTCAACTTGACTGTATCCGGTTTTGCATTTCCACTTGCTGGCCACCCCCATGCCATATAGCTGGCCAGATAAGGAAGGACTGTAGAAAGCAGAATGAGTGTCATTTGGCTATGCCAGTTCTGAGCACAACTGCCCAGAGCCTCCTGCTCACTCCTCTCAGTCTCTGGTTGTGGCCACATGGCAAGCTTAGTGTGGTCTCGCCCTACTGGTAATGTCATCCATTTTTTTGGTTGGGTGGTATGATCAGACATCCCTTCCCTCACCATTCCCACCACACAACGAGGCCCTGTTGGACCATCCAGATAGCCCCCTTGCCTCAAGCAGTGATTCTTTTTTTAAAAAAATCTCCTTTGCACATGTGCATATGTGCACAAAGCACTGCTCCCGCTTGGCTGCTCTGTACTCCCTCCACCATCCTCAGAGCAGTCATAGTGTTTAATGCAGCCGTAGTTCCCTGCCAAGAATCACTTGACTTTTCATGTGATCCAGACTCCGTTCACGCGCACATCATGATCTGGCTGAAAATGGATCTACAGGAGATTATTTGGATTGTTCTTCTGCTAGGCATCCTGTAACAAGAGCAGGAGAGACTAGCCCTTATCAGAAAAAAGAAGGCACTTCTATGGTGTCACTACTGGGCTCATTGTCAATACAGAATCCAGAACTACATGGCCCGAAGATCCCTTACAAGGGCCTTGCTCATAAATCTGGTGAAAATGGGGGGCTCAAGCCACTGGTGGGATGTGTTTGTCCTTAGAATCTGGTATGATAAGCAGTGGCTGCTTAACTTCCAGATGACTTGGGCTACCTTCCACTGTTTGGTGAAGTCACTGAGGGGAAGGATCCAGCATCAAGGCACGAACATGAAGGCACCGATCCCCATCAAGGAGTGCATTGCTATCACCGTCTGGTGGCTTGCCAGTACGAACTGTTACAGGCAGGTCAGCAACCAGTTTGGCATAGCGTATTCAACTATTGCAGGGATCATGGTGGAGGTCTGCCTGGCAATGGAATTGGAGTTGCTAAGCACCACTGTTTGTATTGGACCACCTGGAAGGGTGAGCATCATTTCTAAGAACGAATCTCAACCTCATCATATGCTCTCTTTTTCCCTAGCAGGAAGACACCAGTTTCATGTGGTTTGCCTTTTGTTCCTTTGCCAATTCTTATCAGTTTGTATTTATTGTAAGGGAGGGGCACCCTCCATGCATTTACTTATACTTAGCCCACTGATTCCACCATTCCCTTTTTGTATGTTTGCAGGTGATGAACAGCTTTGCAGCCTTGGGATTCCCACACTGTGTTGGAGCTTTGGACAGCTGCCATATATCCATTCATGCCCCAAACCACCAACTGGAAGAGTATATGAACAGGAAGGGTTTCTTCTCCATGCTTCTCCAGGGTACCGTAGATCACTAGGACAGGTTTATTAATGTTTGTGTGGAACACAGTGCCAAGGGTCATGATGCCTTTGTGTTCTGTAGCTCTAATATCTGCAGAGCCATGGATGAGGGTTTGTTTGTGCCTGGGAACCCTACCATAACTCTGGAGAGTGTCCAGATCCAACCACTAATAATGGCTGAATCAGCCTATCCACTTAGAAGGTGGCTGATCACACCCAGCTGAGCTCTGAGAGGCAGCAGGAGACAGAGCTGCTAGAAGGGTGAGTGGGTTTTTAATTTGTTTTCAGCTGAGAAGTTTTAGCTGAGGGTACTGTGTGGGAGGCCTGTGCTTGGGAGTGTGTGGGTGAGTTTTAAGTTGTTGCAGAGTCCTGGCTGCTTGAGAAAGGGTGATTGTTTGACTGTAATTGGATTGCCTGGGTGTAATTTGAATAGCTGCTGGCCCCGCCCTCTGCCAGGTGAGGCTTCTATTTAAGGCTGCACCTTGCCAGAGGCACTTGGCCTGTGGCTAGTAGCCTAGGGGCTCTGTAGAAAGCCCAGGAAAGACCAGAAAGCCAGGGCCCTAGTCTCCTTGTGTTCCCAGTAAGGTAAGTAGATTTCTACAAGGAGAACCACATAAATACATTCTAAAAGCAGGAATATATATATATATATATATATATATATATATATATATATATAAAAGCAAATATGAAGATAGAATGCCAGCAGGGGTTGGGGGCTATCAAGTGTTTTGCACAGAGTGTCACATGTATGACTATCTGCCCACTGGACAGAAGTCTTGGGTGTGTGTTTGGTGCAAGGAGCACCTGGTTCTCAGGGAATGAGTTTGCACCCTTGAGGCCAAGGTGGCTGACCTGGAGAAGCAGAAGCAGTCAGTTAGGCACATGGAGAAGACTCTCAGGGACTTGTTAGATATGTCTCACTCTGAAAATGGCAGCCCTGCCACTGTCAGGGAGCATGAGGGTCGAGAGGAAACAGGGCACCATGCTGAGGATAAGAGGAATGTGCCCTTAGAAGGGACCTCTTCTTCAGCTGGTAAATGGGTATCATTTCACACCAAGGAACCATCCCTGGGTAGGGAGAGAGGGGGGCTCTTGGTAGTTGGTGATTCGATCCTTAGGCAGCTAGACAGCTGGGTGGCAAACCCGGGTAGTGACAGTATGATGACTTGCCTGCTTGGTGTGAAGGTAGTGAACATTATATGTGTTCTAGGTAGGCTGGTAGACAGTGCTGGGGAGAAGCCAGTGGTCGTGGTATGTTGGCATCAATGATGTGGGGAAATGCAGTCATGAGGTCCTGGAGGAAAAATTTAGGCTGCTAGACAGGAGACTCAAGGCCAGGACCTCCAAGGCAGCCTTCTCAGAAGAGCTATCTATTCCACGTGCAGGGCTGGAGAGACAGGCACAAATCCGGAGTCTCAATGTATGGATGAGACAATGGGGTAGGGAGGAAGGGTTCAAGTTTGTTAGGCACTGGGATGCTTTTTGGAGCAAGAGGGAGCTGTACAAAAGAGACGGTCTCCACTTGTCCCAAGAAGAAACCAGGCTGCTGGCACTTAAAATCAAAAAGGTGGCAGAGCAGTTTTTAAACTGAATATTGGGGGAAAGCCGACAGGAGATGAAAAGTCTCTGGTTCTGGATGGCTCATCTCAAAGAGATGAAGAGGTAGCTGTTATTTTTCTACAGGAAAATGGATTAGAATTGTCCTCTGAGACTATGGCTAATAATATGGACTGCCTGGCAAGGTCTCAAGGCAGCAGGAGGAAGATTGTAGGCCTAACATGCCTGGGAAAATATAGATGTTTATATACAAATGCTAGAAGTGTCTGAGGTAAAATTGGGGAATTGGAATGCTTGGTGTTGGGGGGAAAATAGACATTGTGGGTATTTCAGAAACTTGGTGGGATGAGGAAAACCAGTGGGATACGGTGATTCCTGGTTCTAAATTATATCAAAAGGATGAGGGAGACAGGTTGAAGGTGGGGTGGCTCTGTATGTCAGAGAGGGTATATAGTCCAGTAAGATTGAGAGGGTAAGAGAACTGTATTGGCTTCTGGAAATACTATGGGTTGAAATAGTGGGCCCAAAAGGAAGCTTAGCACTGGGAGTTTGTTCTCACCCACCAGATCAAAAGACAGAAAAGGATTATAAAATGATGAATGAATTAAAGATAGAGGCTAGATGAAGTAACTGTTGTAATAGGTGACTTTAACTACCCACACATTGACTGGGTAAATATGTGTTCAAGTTGGGAAAAAGAGATTGCGTTTCTAGACACTCTCAATGACTGTGCTATGGAGCAGATGGTCACAGAACTTACCAGGGGAGAGACGATCCTGGATTTGGTCCTAAGTAATGCCCGAGACCTGGTGAGAGATGTAAAAGTGAAATGAGGAGACATGTGAGGAGGAAACTGAAAAGAAAAGTAGAAAGGGTCAAAACCATTGGGGAAGCTTGGAGACTATTTAAAATTACAATCCTAGAAGCTCAGAAAAAATATATACCGCGGGTTAGGAAAGGCATAAATAGATATAGAAAAAAGCCTGCATGGTTAACAAACAAAGTAATGGCAGCTATAAAAGATAAGAAGGATTCCTTTAAGCAGTGGAAAGCTAGTGAGGTTGATAAAAGGGAACACAGGCTGTGGCAGATAAAATGCAAGTCTGTGATCAGGGGGCTTAAAGGGAATATGAGGCGCATATCAAAAAATATAAAGACCAACAATAAAACGTTCTTCAAATACATTAGAAGCAGAAAACCAGCCAGGGAGGCATTGGGGCCCTTGGATGACCAAGGGGTAAAAGATGTACTGAAAGATAGTAGGGAAATGTCTGAGAAGCTGAATGCATTTTTTGTCTCTGTCTTCACTGTGCAAGATGAGAAGTGCTTGCCCACTCCAGAACTGCTGATTTCAGGAGAGATGTTGAAAGACCTGAGTTAAATTGAGATGATGAGACAGGAGGTCCTACAACTGACAGGCAACTTAAAAACTGATAAATCACCAGGCCTCGATGGCATGCATCCAAGAGTTCTGAAAGAACTCAAATATGAACTTGTGGATCTCCTGACAAAAATATGTAATCTTTCATTAAAATCTGCCTCCATTCCTGAGGACTGAAAGGTAACTAATGTCACTCCCATCTTAGAAAGGGTTCCAGAGGAGATCTGGGAAATTACAGGCCAGTATTGATGTGCCCAGGTGTCCTATTGATTAATGTGGTGATAATTTTAAGATGAGCCTCCCAGTAAAATGGACAGCTGAAGAACATATGCTGTACCAATTCAACCTTGTTTAAAAGGCATGGCATAGCCTTTCAAAGTAGGGGTTTTTATTGTACCTGCCTTGAATAACCAGAGGTGGAAGGGTTGTGGCTGTCTTTGGGGGACAGAGAAGACAGTCAACTTGGTCTCCTTATGGAATGTTTCCACACAATAGGCATGATGACAGAGGAGCACAACCCTGTGATAGAGACACAGGGTCCTATTTTCATAGCCTCCTTGGCAGAGTCAGCCACAGGTAAGTGCATCCATGAATAGCATTGCTAACAAAATATTTCTAGTTTTAGGCTAAGTATGACTCTGTTAGCCCTAGGTGTACTAGTGCCATCACCTCCTAATGCCAGGCATGATGAAAGACTGCTGGCTGGACCCAGCATTAAAGACCTGGAGCGGAGGTCCCAGGAGTTTCAGGGCAGGGTGGATCAAAGATATGAGTATGACTGTCCAGGAATTTGTGATACATATTGTGCTGTCC
Source organism: Lepidodactylus listeri (assembly GCA_029233225.1). Lineage (NCBI taxonomy): Eukaryota > Metazoa > Chordata > Lepidosauria > Squamata > Gekkonidae > Lepidodactylus > Lepidodactylus listeri. The sequence goes on along the minus strand of JARCFY010000015.1, from coordinate 19,449,166 downwards.
TGTAGTGAATATGTCTGTAAGAATGGCTACCTGGCTAGGCACCCTTGATATATTGCTGAGGTGATGTGTGGATTTCAAGAATGCAGGCTCACACATACCATCTCATTAATGGCTTTCATAACAGCAACATCTGTTGGGGTACCTTCATGAGCTGGCTCACATACATCTCACGAGGACCCCACAGAATGCATTGAGCTGCTATAATCCTGGCATATGTTATGTCTCATGTGTGGCTTCCCCCGCTTTTTCCATGTATGCAGCAATTCAGCACATTCACCTGATCACCCTGAAGTGCCAAGGATTCAGGCACCTGAGAACAGAGGTGGTGGGGCGCAGACGCCTATTGAGACCAGACGAGGAGGAGGAGACAGTGTAGGGGAAAACAGGGGAAGAGGGAACAGAATAAGGGGGGGGGTTGGGGTCACTATTCAGTGATGCACTATTTTCACACAAATCTTTTCTTTATTATGACTGCACAATCTTTCACAGTAAACAGGCTGAACTTTTAAAAAACAACTTCATGATATGAGTAATTTCTGTACCATTTCACAGTGACCTTCTCTGCCATCAGTGGAGATGGGGGGTCCATTGATAATTTTTTGGAAATGGAGGTTGAGACAAGAAGTCAAGTAAACGGTGTAAGGTATAAACAGTAGGAACATCCAACATTTTAACCAGTGTTCAGTGTGCACCCTGGCTGAACCACCCAGTAATGTGGTTACTGATGGCAGGTCAGGGCCTGTGTTAGCCGGATTGCCTCAAGTTATTAATAATATTGGGGAATTAAGACATTATAAAAATAGGCAATGCTCCCTCTAAGCTGTGGTGTCTTGTGAGCAAAAATTCTACTTCGTGAGCGACTGGCATTAAAGTCGTGAGCAAGCAATTTGGCCACTGCATAAATCAGTCTGCTCTGGAGCCATCATTCCTGAGCTGAGACGGAAATGTGTGAGTCGGAGGCTCAAAAACTGTGAGCTAGCTCACACTAACTCAGCTTAGAGGGAACACTGGTGATCACCTATGTATACAGGGGTCCCACTTTTTCCAGAAGCACCAGAAATAGATACAGAGACCAACTTCAGAATGAAATGGTATCTTTACTGATGGTTCTTCACAAACATACAATAACTCAAACACACTCACAATTACACAGATCAAGGAAATTAGATAGAAAGGGATAGCGACATTAGCATGAGCCGGATGGTTAGTTGAGGGGTAGTAATTACCTGTCCTCAGCGTGATGAAGTGATCCACAGGAAAAATAAGGGAGACAATTGGGAACTGGGGATCGTGTTCTGGACTAGCAGAACATGTGGGGACTCTGGCTGCTCAAACCAAGAGTTGTGAAGGTAGGGTAAGTCTAGAGGTAAGGGGAGAGAGAGAGCACATGGTGAGGTAACTACTTTTATGGTGAGGTAACTACTTTTATGCTGGCCACCTCCTCTGGCACATTCCCCCTTCTAGCCATCTCCAAAACATGCTACCTGAAACTGGTTCCAGGGGGATGGGGCTAAGGGATTGGGCAATACTGAGTTCTACTTACTCTGGAGTAGAGGCACCTGGAAGGATGATGACTCAGGCAGCCAGAGTCATTGTCATGGATAGTCTGTCCATGGCTCCAGGAAACAAGTAGAGCTGGTACGTGTCAGTTCCTTAATTAACTTACGAATGTGAAGTCCTCTGTTAGGTGAGGCGGCGGGGTGGAGGGTTTCCTGCGTGACAAGGAAGGCATTCCTCATGGAGTTTAGATTCCAGGTCTCTGATTTTATTGCCTTGGTATGGTGTCTGTTTAAACAGCAATGGTTGTTGGCTTTGGGGTGCTTCACATGGCTAGGGAGCTGGTTCATCTCACTATGGGTAAGAGAGTAGGTAACCTCCAGAACCATTGGCACATCATCTCAGGAGAAGGCTTTTCCTCTGCTGGTGTGTGTCTAAGGCTGGCATCACATTTGGTCACCCCACAGTTCAGTCCCTTTTTGCACACTACTTGCACAGTCCATAAGAGCGTGATAAGTGCCTTGCAGGGCAACACCTGGGCCAGTCAGATAGAGAAAAAGGGATTTTATTTTTGGGATTGAGTTGCACTGGCCTCTTTTTAAGCTGAGCTCTTGGGTTGGGTGCATGTTGACCCCTGTCAGATGGCAATGTGGCTCGGTGGCCATACCCATATGTGACACTGTCATCCACTTGTGTCACAGGGTTGGATTCCTGGGCCGAACTACACACACCTGTGGAACTTTCCCCAGCTTGGTTTCCCCCATCATCCTGATCAAAGTGCAGTGGTGGGTGGTCTGCCTGCTCCTTTGGATGCATGATGGCCTTGGCAATGTCATCTAATGTGGAGAGGGTTGAATACAGAAGTTCATGCGTCAATTCCCCAGACTCTTTCTCTTCATGTCTGGAGGCCCTTATCTCCTCTATAAACTTAAAATGCTCCCACCTTCCAGCCTCCTCCATGGCAGCATGTTCACAGGCAGACTTCTGAAGTACCTGGTCCCCAAACATTTGCATAGCCAACACCCTCTTCTTCTTTGATCTTATGAGAGCCAAGCATGAGGCAGGTGAAAACTCGGAAAGAATAGCTCCCGGTGGAACAGCTGTGGAAGATAGATAGATGTTACTGGTTCTGTTGCTTTGGGTAAGCTAAAAAGTATCTATATTTAACCCAAAGTTGTGGGGTAAAAGTCAAGAAAGTTAGTTAGTTTTTACATGTTGCTAAAACTAGGTGGGTTCCATAAAAAGATGATTTGGGAACAATTTGGTGTAGTGGTTAAGTGCACGGACTCTAATCTGGGAGAACCGGGTTTGATTCCCCACTCCTCCACTTGCACCTGGCTGGATGACCTTGGGAAGCCATAGTTCTGTACCATCTGTTCCCTCAAGGACAGCTTGGGAAAGAGCTCTCTTAGCCCCACCTACCTCACAGGGTGTCTGTTGTGGGGAGGGGAAGGGAAAAGGAGTTTGTAAGCCGCTCTGAGACTCCCTTGGGGAGTGGAGGGCGGGGTATAAATCCAATCTCTTCTTCTTCTTCTTAATTACAACTTTTCTAGTTGAATCCAAGGTTTTGTACAAAAAGGCAGAGCATAATAGTGAATAAGTTTTAATTGAGAGGCTATGAAGTATTTTTCTAAATTGAGGAGTCCCAATCCCCCTAATTTAGTTGGCCCAGTTAAAGTGGCAAAATTAATTCTCGCACGCTTTCCTGACGATAAAAATTTCAATAAGTATTGTCGCCAGATTTTAAAATCATTCAGTGTCAACTGAACAGGTAGGTTTTGAAAGAGAAATAGAAATTTTGGCAGCAGAATTGATTTAAACGGCATTTTTTTTTTCTGAGTTAAGTTTAATTTAGTCCAATCTTCAAGGGTAGACTTAACTTGTACTGTAAGAGGTTTATAGTTAATCAGGTTCAAATTTGCTAAATTTATGGGAATATTGGTTCCAAGATGTCTCCAAGAGTTTCTTACCCATTTAAAGGGGTAAGTTTTTGCCAAATTTTCTTTTTCCTGAGGCTTAATACATATGGGATAAATTTCTGACGTTATAATTTATTGAAAAGCTGGCTACCAGAGTGTAATTGGCAAAATGAGTCATCAGACATTCTAGTGCAGCCTCTGGGTTTGTAATATAAAAAACTGCATAATCTGCGTATAAATTGATTTTGTAAGTTTCTATACCTATTTTTACACCATTAACAGGTGGATTAGTCCTAATCGCATGGACTAAAGGCTCTAAAGAAAGAGCGAATAACAAGAGCAAAAGTGGACACCCTTGTCTAGTACCTCTTTTCAGAAACAGGTCATCAGATCTAAAATGGTTCACACAAACCTGAGCTATTGGGTTGAAATACATAGTCCGTATGGCTGTCTAAAAAGGGGTCCAAAACACATAACATCTAAGAGTTCATGTAGATAAATGGGTTCCACCCTATCAAAGGCTTTTTCTGCATCAATGGATAAAAGTACTGAGTTGATTTTATTTATTTTGCAAAAATTAATAATGTTCAAAGTTTTAAAAATACTATCTGTTATGGATCTTCCTGGCATGAAGCCAGTCTGGTCAACGTGAATGTATTTAGTGATAATTTTATTTAATCTAGCAGTTAATATGGAGGAGAAAATTTTAAAATCATGATAGGCCAGTAGGAACTTGATTGTAGTTTGTCCTTTCTGGGTTTAGGAATAACAATAATATGGGTTTTTGCCCAGGATTTGGGTATGCTTCCTGAAAGCAATACAGAATTCAGGGTCTGTACAAGATAATCTAAAATTATGGTTTTAATTTTTTTATATAGTTCTATTGGAATACCAAATCTGCCTGGTGTTTTTTTATTTTTTATTTTTGTCAGTACCTCTGTAAGTTCTGAGGGAGTGATAGGTTGCTCCTATAACTCAAGGTATTTCTTTGACAATTAAGTGGTAAAGTTGATTGATTTCAGATAGTTCCGAATGGCAAGTTTGTCTGGATTACTAGACAAGTAGAGATGTTGGAAAAAGTCATAGAATACTGAGTTGATTTTGCATGCAGTAAGTTGTAGGGTACCTTCTGGATTCCTTTTTTTTTTTAAATATAATTTTTATTATTATAGCAAATCAAAGCAGGATACAACAATGTCAACATTTTCCATGCCAAAAAAACAAAAAACAAAAACAAAACAAAACAAAAACCCCAAGTCATCATATCAAGCAGTGTACAATCACAAGTAAGTATCTTTGAAAGAGTCAAGTTAGTGTCTGGTGGTTTGCTAAATCTGTTTTAACCTGAGTGTAGCTGTCTTAACCATTAAGTCTAGTGGGGTGTATGGTGTGAGCAGGGGAAAAGAGTCATGAAAGAGACAGAGTGGTAGGTTTCAGAGACGGAGCCAAGAGGAGTAGCCAGGATCCTGGGGAAGTAAGTTCTGGGCAGTCATGTATGTTAGGAATGGGTACCAGGTGCACACAAATCGGGAGGAGGTCGCCTTCTGGATTCCTAACCACATGTATCATAGAGTTTGCGGGGGGGGGGGGTTAGCAACTCTACTTTTTAAATTTTTTAAAGATTTGGAGGTTTTTGTGACATATTTTTGTTTTAAGGCTAATAAGTTTTTTGTATTTTAGATGTCTCCAATAAATCTAGTTTTTTTTCCTTTCCTGGACCAATTTTTTAAAGTATCCCCCCCCCAAAAAAAATTTCATGTGTTTGTTCAAGATCTTTTATTTTAGACTGGAGTTCAGATATTAATTTTTGTCTTTCTTTCTTACAGGAGAAAGCAATCGAGATCAAATGACCCCAGATGACAGCTTTGAAAGCGTCCCAGATATTATTCTGAGATGTCTCACAGTCAGCATTAAATTTAAAATATTCTTTAATTTTATTAGAGATCTCTTCACATATTACCTCATTTTGTAATAATAATTTATTCATCATCCAGTTAGGACCTTTTCCATCATCCTGTTGTTTCTCTAAAGAACCTACAACCCATGCATGATCAGACATAATACAGCTACCAATATCTGCATTTGTAAAGTGTTTTAATAAAGAAGTTGATAATAAAATATAGCCAATGCATGTGTGTATGTCATGTGTACATTAGTAAAATGTGTACTGTTTCACACCTGAGTTGCGTGATCTCCACAAGTCACTAAGGTTATAAAAATCTAGTATTTTAGCAAGCTCAGTCAGTTTAGCCTTGCTTGTTCTTTTAGCATATCTTTGGTGTTTGTAAGTCTTATCCATTTTGGGGTCAACTATATAATTTAAATCACAATCAATTATTAAATTTCCATGCCTAAAGTCCATTAACGTGTGCAGAGTGTCTTGAATAAAAGAAATTTGTTGCAAGTTTGGTGCATATAGTGAGGCTATTGTTAAGGGTTCTCCGTCCAGAGTCCCTTTGACAAAGATGTATCTCCCTTTTGGGTCAGTTTTTATGTGTGTGCATTGAAATGGGAAATGTTTAGATAGTAAAATCGCAGTACCTCTCACTTTAGATGAACCTGATGCATAAAACTGTTGTCAAAACCAGGATGTTTTCAGAATTTTTTTCAGTGGTTTTTCAGGTGAGTTTCTTGCAGGCACAGCACACTTGGACATTCTTTGGCCCAAAGTGAAGATACTCTCTGGCATTTGATCTTATTGTTCACACCCCTAGCATTCCAAGATATAATTTTAAATTGGTGAGTCATGGCAATATAACAGACAACCTCAAACTATTGTGCAACAGAAGAAAACTGATGAAACCTTTTAATTTTAACTAACTTACACTATATACTAACTTATACTATTTACTCCAAAATCACTAACAGTTGACTGCTGTACCCTGCTTTAAAACAGGGTTAAGATCCAGGGTTCCCAAATGTGGGAAAGGGTGACTGCTAAGGTCTCCCTACCTGGAAATGTCCAAACATAAACTGGAGGGGTCTAATTTATATTGAAGTATTTGGTAATAAATGTAGCTTCCCATCCCTTCTCCTTTATATAGTAGTGTAGGAAGATTTACTAAGATAAATAGAAAATAAGATTAGTAGTAAGGATTATTTATAAAATTATATGGCCCTAAGATTAAGCTATTTTAATCATATCACAGATCAATAATATACAGAAATCCATATTATTGACAGCTATATTAGGATAAAATACATATTTCCTGAGTTTTAATGCTCTAACTTTATATACGTGCTGCCAACAATAACGAAAAAAATAGGATATAATAGTCTGCAGAAATGTGAGGTAGAGGTAGAATATACCTCTACATCAATATAGTTGAAAGGTATCTTATTAAAAGTATTAAAGCTTATAAATATATATATGTCTTAGATCTGAGTAGGTAACCACGGATAAAAAAGTTAAGTAGACATATATTATGTTCTGTAAAACAGTGAACAATAGTAGGTCATACAAGAGAGGTTACATAAACGTAAAAATGACTTTAAAGTTTCCTGGACCAAAACCTCTATAGAATACACTATGCTTCCATATTATTAGCAGTAGTTCGCATTCTGATTTAATTGCGTCCCAGGCGAACAGTTTCACTAAAAGATGCCTCTAAAGAGAGGACTGTTGCTCTGTAAATATGCTTGTTGAAGGGTTCAGTGGGGAGTTTTCTTCATCTTGAGTCAGTTGTAGTCCCAAAGAGGACAGCAATGCTTTCCCAGTGATTCCATCCGATGCTTGGTAAAGTAATCTGTTCCAGTAGACTTGTATATCTGATGAAGGACTCCATCTAAAATGGATCTTAGCTGCAAAAAGTTTGCTTGCAATCAGCTTAAAACTTTGTCACTTGTCTAAAGATTCCATAGAAAGATCTAAAAGTACTTGGATTTTGCCATCTTTGTAGGGGAGAAATCCTTTAATTTGGGCTTCTTTAAGAATCTTGTCCCTGGTTCTTGGGTATAAAAATTGAGCCAGCACATCTCTAGGATGACCTTTCTGAGCCGTAACAAGTGGACCTAACCGGTAGGCTCTGGTAATTATGGGCGCATAATTATGGGCGCTTAATCTTCCAGATTAAGGGTCGTTGCCAGCCATGAGGTGACAAAAGCCACAATTTCTGTGCTTTCCTCCGCTCCCTTCTCCAGCCTTCTAAATTTTAAATTACATTGTCTCCAGCGATTTTCAAGGGCAGTAATTCTAGATGTTGTAAGTTTTTCAGAGAATTGGATCAATCTTACCTTGTCCTGGATGGTCAGTGCGAGTTCGGCAGTGTTCTCTGCTATTTTGAAGTGTCTTTAAGGTCCTTCACAAGTTCATTCAGCTGAGTCTCCAAAGGTTGCAGTAAAGCAATTAACATGGATGAGTAAGATTTTAGAAGGTTGTCCTTAAGGTCCAGCAAATCTTGTTTATTGGATTGTTAAAGGCCATGTTGGACGCCTCAGTGCTCTCATTTCCGGTCGCCATTTTGTCTTCTTCCGAAGAAGAGGGGCCTGATCTTTTAAGCAAGGATTCTCTGGTAAAATAAGTTTTTACCGAGCTGTTAGATGACGAATTCTGGTTTGCCTTCAGTTTGGATGGCTTTCCCATACTTTAGTAAAGGTTTGATGAGATTTAAACAACTTTCTGTCGACTTCAGGAGAAAAAGGGCTGGGAGTGTGCTCAAACTGTATCCGCCATTGTCCACGGCGCTCCACCTCCCCCTTCCATTCAACTTTTCAACATCCCATCCAGGATTTCTACTGGCCAGGTGCCTCCCAGAAGCTCGCAATCAGTGGCAAGAAGGCGATGCCTTTCCCCTGCTGATTGGCCTCAGCAGCCATGACTGAATGTTATAGTGCCACTGGCCTGGGATATTCCACTTCCACAGTGGAATGAATGACCAGCAGTGATCCTTTCCTCTATGATATATCAGCTTAAAAGGAAGCCATAGACAGTCTACAGCTGTATGCTTCTTATCAGGTGCGGTGGTGCCAGAACAGAAGAAAAGCCACACCTGGCGTTGCTGTGGAGCGTGGCTGACATTCAGGGAGACCTACAACAAGGAACTGTATTGGGCTACATAACACAACATGGTGGGGAGAGGGGATTGGTTGAGTTGTCTGTTTAGGGAACCCCCAGTTTTAGGGATGGGACACCAACATGGAGGAGTGAATACATTTATCAGCGCTTAACAGACATACCGCTTGTGTCCCGAGTAGCCTCCTCGCCTCCAGCAATAGGCTCTAGCACCACTACAGCTCCTCCAAACCCTCAGCAGGCATGAAAGAGGGCTCCAGCTGGGTGTTGATGAGGGGTGCTGGGGGTACGGTAGCTGTCAGCCACTCTTTTTGGTTGATACTAGGGTCCCCTTGTAAAATGCTGTGCATCTCATTATAGTAAGGGCAGGTGATCCTAATGTTGCCTAATGTGCTGTTGTGCAAAAGAGTGTGATTGTTATCCAAGCAGAGGCCCTTTGTCTTCATTCTGCACTCAAGGGCTGTGTGTCGATACCCCCATCCTGGCATGCCTTTGGGTATTTATTCATAGGTGTCCATGTTGCGGTGACACTGTCAAATGACATCTTGGACTTTTTGTTCACCCCACAGGGCAAGGAGATCCAGGATTTCCTCTAGTCACCACAACACTCCTCTAACACCCACCCAGTCCTTTGAGCAGGAAGTGAAGTCCAGGCCCAAAATGGCTGCCAAAATTGGAGCCTGAATGGGGCATATTTAACTGATTCCGGAATCATGGTGTTTTAATTTATGATCAATGCCCAAAATCAACCTCTGCCATACTCCTGAGCCCTGAACACAGTCTGGGCACTTTAACATTCATGCATTGAAAAGAACACAGTGTCAATTCAGTCATGTGCACAGTGCTACCCTTTAAAAAAAAAAAAGAATCTGAAAGCACAAGGAGAATGTTCAGACATCTGAAATGGCTTCAGATCACAAGGAGGTGGTCCAGACAGGCTGAATTGTGGATTGAAGCTGGAAAAATCCATCAAACACCTGATTTTCCCAGTGGGGAGAAAACTGCAATGAAAGAGGGCTGATTGCGGGAAGGCAACGAGTGCCAGACAGGAGTCAGATGTGGCCATCTTATCATGCATTTTAAATCCATTAAGGAGTCGCGGCAACACTGGCACAAAAAGACTGTGTGATCACAGCCTCCATCTGGTCACATCAATTGCTCCAGCTTAAGGCTGTGAAGAGGACTTCCATTTGCACAAGACAGTGCAAGGCATACTCTAGCACATACACACACCAATAATGACCTTCTTCAAGCAACTTCCAAATGATAGCATGAGCTAGCTTTTTGCCTTTTGTTTTTTGGACACAGGGGTACTGATGGGAAATAAGAAATCTGCTTATTCTTACACAGGGCTTTTTTTTTGGTAGAAAAAGCCCAGCAGGAACTCATTAGCATAATAGGCTGCACCCAAAAGCAGAAACTCATTAGCATATTAGGCCACAGCCCTGACAGTGCAGCTCCCTCCCAGGATCGGCTTCCCCAGGTGCCCCGTGGCTTGCGAGGCACATGGGGAAGCCGAGGGAAGGAAGGCAGTTTCTGGATTGGCTGCAGGGCACCTGGGGAACCCAGGGAGGGGAGGCAGATTGGCTTCCTCAGGTACCCCATGGCTTACAAGGCACCTGGGGAACTGGGGGGGCTGTAGGCGTGGCCAACTTGGAAGCCAGCCGGAACTCCATTCCTGTGCGTTCCCGCCCCCAAATAGCCCTGTTCTTACAGTAGCTCTTGCATAATGTCTTGCACAAATGGAAATACATGAACTCATCATACATGAAATCAGTCACACAATTCCTAGAGATGATAATCTGAAAGCATTAATAACCACTTTGAAACTGCTAGGCCTGCCTAATTTTTATTGCCCATAACACCCATTCATTGTAAATTTTATAAAACAATAACTCTTTAGAAATTGAAAACTGTACAAATAATAAAGTACAGGAAATTTTTCCAAGAAAATTTTCCACTTCCTGTGTCTGTTAGCTTTTTTTTTTCTTTAACAGCTGCTTGATATGCAGAAATCTGTAGGTAAATCTTTTCACAGCACGAAGATAAACCTTTTCACCTACTAATGTCTGTAGATCAAGCTGCTGTTAAAGCTACAGAACTAGGGGCTGTTAAGGAAGTTCACAAAATTATTACAGAGTGTGAAAATGATGAAAGCGAAGGCGCATTTGAAATACATCAGCTGAAAGAACTCAAGACTATGCTTGGAAAGTTTATGGATCACTAAACCTTGACAGGAACTAACATAAGAAGCACCCTGCTGGATCACAATGATTAAAACATGCAGCTAGACACATTTGGTTCAATGAATAAAAATTGTACCTATGAAACATCATTTATATGCTTTTGGGCATGTGGGGTTTTAAAAAAGAGCTAGGTTATTTCATAAAAATAAAAACGAAGATAAAAGGAAATAGAAAATGAAGATGAATAGCACATTGTTTCATTGGAAGCACTTTATTTTTGTAAATTATTTGTAACTGTTTTATTAATGTTGTTCTATTTTAAATGTTTTATGATGTACTGAGTTGGCACTGTGTACCCTTGTGGGCCGCCCTGAACCTGCTAGCAGGGTAGGGTGGAGTATAAAAATGAAATATAAATACATACATACATACATACATATGGAATAGGATGGAAGGTTGCATGGTATAGCCCAGTCTTGTGAGATCTCGGAAGCTCATCAGGGTCAGTACTTGGGAGAGAGACCACCAAGGTAAATTCTGCAGAGGAAAGCAAAGGGAAACCACCTCTGCTTCTCACCTGCCTTGAAAGCCCCCTCACTATGGGTCACTCTAGTCATAGTATATGGGAGTGGCAGTGGAGTCGGGTGTAACCAATGACTTGACTAGTCAAAAGCATTTATTAACTATACTGAACTTGATATTAACAGTGTACATACGCATACATCAGTTATGTAGCGGCACAAACCCTTGATTCTGTACTTCCTCCTCTCATGTTTCACCAATCAGACCTATGGTTGGAAACCCCAGGATGGGAAATTCCTGGAGCTATGGGGATGGAGCCTGGGGTTTGGGGAGTGGTGGGACCTCAGCAGGGTATAATGCCATAGAATCCATCCTCCAAAGCAGCCATTTTCTCCAGAAGAACTAATCTGTACAGTCTGGAAATCAGTTGTAATTCTGGAAGATTTCCAGGCCCCACCTGGAGGTTGATCAACCCCAAATTCAGATCAAAATTTTAGATTGTCACCATCTGGGACTGGGTGGTGGGAACTGTTCTGCTTGCAAGCTTCTGAGACAATTCCCTAGGGTTGCCAGGTCCAAGTTGGAAAACACCTGGAGATTTTGGAGGTAGAGCTTGAGAATGGTGAATTTTGGGTAGGGAGGGTCTTCAAAGGGGTATAATAGCATATATTATGCTATTGAAGCAGCCATTTTTTTTTGAGGTGAACTGATCTCTGTCACATGGAGATCAGTTGTAATAGCAGATCTCCAGCCACCACCTGGAGGTTGGCAACCCTATTTAAGCTACACCTGCTCTCTTGCTTTAGTCTTGGTTTTAGTCCTGTGCTTTTGTTTTCAAATGTGTTGGAATACTGATGCCCTAGAATGCACCTTAATGAACAGAGACATGGTAAATGTGAACACCCCTTTGTGAGAGTTCATCCCCATCTTCTCCGCCGTTGTGTCCTCCCTGCTAAATCTTCTTGGATCTCGAAACTGGGAGTTGGTAGAACAATGACTGTGCACTGCAGGTTCTTCCTTTCCTCCCCTGGACAGCACTGTGCTGTCTCCTCTTGGCTTACTTGTGGAACCTCATTTTATTTCTCCCTTCTGGCTTTGTCCTGCCTCTTTCACCCTTGAGCCAAGCAGCCACCCTTCCCCATTAACCCAATTGCCCCTGCACCTGGGTCTACCCAGACTGGGTTTGTTTCCTTGGGCAGCTATTAGCAGGCTCCAAGTAATTCTCTAGGCTGCCTTGACACTGGCTGATGACATTATCAGCCAGGGTAGGAGAAACCTCTCCTTAGTTGCTGCCTTGATGTACAGGCCTTGGACTGTCAGACAAAGAAAGAATGGCCCTGGGCCTTGAGGGGAGGGGGATGTTGAGTCTGGACACTGGCCTGTGTCTGGACAGTAAATGAAGAAGGGTTTTTTTCCCCTCCTAGACTAATGTACATACTGTTGCAGCCTTAATTTGGTTTTGCTTGAAGGGGGAAGGGGGTCTTAGCTCATTCTTTGTGGTTTAGGAGGAAAACTGAGTATCAGAGATGTTCCCTGAGTTTGTTTTAGAATTGGACTCTAAATATTTCATTTACTTAGAAATGCCATACCACTCCTAGCTTCATCCTACGGCATGCCGTAGGGCAAAGCTAGACATAACCGTGTCTTTATGGACACCATGAGGATACTGCCACCATGAGACACACCTCGATTACAAAGTTCTCAAAGAGAGGGGACACCTTGGTCATGGGAGATTTCAATTACCTGGATATCTGTTGGTAGTTGGCTTGCCAGGTCTGGGTTGGAAAATACCTGGAGACTTTGGGGGTGGAGCCAGGAGATGGTGGGGTTTTGGGGGGGTCAGCATGGTACAATGCCACAGAATCCACCCTTCAAAGCAGCCATTTTCTCCAGGGGAGCTGATCTCTGTCAACTGGAGATCAGTTGTAAAAGCAAGGGATCTCCAGCCCCCACCTGGAGGCTGGCAACCCTAGTTGGAAGTCCAACTCTGCTAAAAATGAAAGGTCAAATAAATTTCTGATTTGTCTTGCTGACAACTTCATTTTCCAGAAGTGGAGAGGGAAACAAGGGGATCGGCTATCTTGGACTTGATTCTCACCAACAGGGAAGAACTGGTTGATGAGGTGAAAGTAGTGGGCACCTAGGTAATAGTGACCATGTAATTTTGGTATTTACAGTCATGGGGAAGGGAAAAGCTGTATGTAGTCAGACATACAGGTTGGACTTCAGGAAAGGAAATATTAACAAACTTAAAGTTATGCTGGGTAGAATCCCATGGTCAGAAATAGGGATAAGGGGATTCTTAAAAATGAAATATTGAAGGCGCAAACGATTCCTATGAGAAGAGAGAATGGGAGGAGCCTAAAGAAGCCAAGGTGGCTCCATAAACAGCTTTCAAAAGATTTGTGATATAAAAAAGACTCATTTAGGAAATGGAAGGGGGGCCTTATAACCAAGGATGAATATAAATAAATAACCAGTGCTTGTAGAGAGAGAGTTAGGAAAGCTAAAGCTCAGTATGAGCTTTGGCTAGCAAGAGATGCTAAAAACAACAAAAAAAGGTGTTCTTTTGTTATGTTCGAAGTAAGAAAAAGAGCAAGGACATAGTAGGCCCATTGCGGGGACAGGAAAGTGAAATTGTAACAGGTGAGGAAGAGAGGGCAGAACTAATCAATTCCTACTTTTCCTCACTTGCGAGGGTAATGCTACTCCGCATGGCAAAAACAGAACACGTAATGAGGGAAGGGACTTGCAGCCTAGGATCAGCATAGGGGTAGAACATACACACTTAATTTCTTTAAATGAAACTTAAGTCCTTGGGGCCAGATGAACTGCATCCAAGGGTACTAAAAGAACTCGCAGATGAAATTTCTGAGCCTCTATCCATTATTTTTGAGAATTCTTGGAGAACAGGCGAGGTGCCAGAAGATTGGAGGTGGCCAGTCTTCAAGAAGGGGGAAAAGAAGGATCCAGGTAGGGTTGCCAAGTCCCTCCAAGTGCCAGCAGGGGACTTCGAGGGCATTCGGGGGGGGGGGGGGGGGGGGGACAGACACAAAAGTGACGTCATCACGTTGGGGACCAGTGCCTGCACTCAGCCGCGAATCTGTGGCTTAGAATTCAGGCACGCAACCTCTCTGCTTCTTCCTAAAAGCATTTAAAGGGATCCTTTAAATGTTTGGGGGAAGAAGTGGGGTGGGTGGGTTGGAGTCCCCAAAGCCAGGGGAATCCCTGCCAGGACCTGGGGGATGGCAGCCCTAGATCTGGGTAACTACTGACCCATCAGCTTGACATCTATACCTGGAAACATTTTAGAACAAATAAACAGTCAGTCCTTAAACATTTAGAAAGGATGTCTGTGATTATTAAGTCACCATACAATTAGAATCACAGCCAAATTACAAGAAAAGGAAAGAACAAAAAGGCTGTGTGTGTGCTGCTACAAATTTTATACAAAGAAACATTAAGAGAACTAACATACAAAAACACCACTGTTGGAACACTACTACTATAAGCCTAAAAGCTATACAGAGGTACACTACTGTAAATATATTAGGGTAAGTCCAATATCAAACTGATGTAGTTAGTTGATGAGAATCTCTGGAATAATATCTTGTTTTGATTCCCAGATCTTCATCCAAAACCGGAACATGAGTGACCAGAAACAGTTATAAATTGGTAATAATGTCAATCATGAGGCAAACTGAGCAAGCCTTCCCATAGGTATTAACAATCCAAAATGGGGTAGTAATAAAACTTTCCTATCACAGCTGGGCTGGTTACATTTTACATCTGGGAATCGAAACGAGATATTATTCCAGAGATTCTCGTCAACTAACTACATCAGTTTGATATTGGACTTACACTAATATATTTACCATAGTGTACCTCTGTATAGCTTTTAAGCTTATAGTAGTAGTGTTCCAACAGTGGTGTTTTTGTATGTTAGTTCTCTTAATGTTTCCTTGTATAAAATGTGTAGCAGCACACACACAGCCTTTTTGTTCTTTTCTTTTCTTGTGATTACTAAGAGCCAGCAATGGTTTCTCAGGAACAAGCCATGTCAGACTAACCTTATATCTTTTTATGAGAAAGTTACTACCTTGCTGGATAAGGGGAATGCTATAGACATAGTTCATCTAGATTATAGTAAGGCTTTTGATAAGGTTCCACATAATATTCTTGTTTACAAGTTGGTAAAATGTGATTTGGATCCTACTACCATTAGGTGGATCTGTAACTGGTTGATTGATCACACCAAAAGAGTGCTTGTTAATGGTTCCTCACCCTCTTGAAGGGGAGTGATAAGTGGAGTACCTCAGGGATCTGTGCTGGGACCTATTTATTAAACATCTTTATTTGGATGAAGGGATAGGGAGAATGCTTATTTAAATTTGCAGATGACACTAAATTGGGAGGGGTAGAAAATACAGTAGATGACAGAGCCAGGATACAGGATGATCATAACAGGCTGGAAAGCTGGGCTAAAACAATTAAAATGAATTTCAGTGGAGGTAAATGTAAAGTTCTGCATTTAGGTAGGAAAAATCCAATGCATAATTGTAGGAGTGGGGAGACTTGTCTTAGTAGTATGTGTGAAAAAGATCTAGGGGTCTTAGTAGACCCTACACTGAACATGAGTCAGCAGTGTAATGTGGTAGCTAAAAGGGCGAATGTGATTTTGGGCTGTATCAACAGAAGTATAGTGTCTAGAGATCACATGAAGTGATGGAATCCCTTTACTCTGCTCTGGTTAGACCTCACCTTGAGTATTGTGTTCAGTTTTGGGCACCACAATTTAAGAAGGATATAGACAAGCTGGAACATGTCCAGAGGAAGGCAACGAAGATGGTGAGGGGTCTGGAGACCAAGTCCAATGAGGCAAGGTTAAAGGACCTGGGTATATTTAGCTTAGAAATGAGATGCTGAGAGGTGACATGAGTACCATCTTCAAGAGATTGAAGGGCTGACATATAGAGGATGGTGCAGAGTTCTTTTCTGTTGCCCCAGAAGGTTGGAGCAGAACCAACAGGTTGAAATTAAATCAAAAGAGTTTTCAGCTAAACACTAGGAAGAATGTCCTGACAGAGAGGTTTCTCACTGGAACAGGCTTCCTCCGGAGGCGGTGGGCTCTCCTTTGTTCAAGGTTTTCAAATAGAGGCTAGATGGCCATCTGGTAACAATGCTGATTCTGTGAACTTAGGCAGATTATGAGAGGCAGGGCAAGACAGGTTGCATCAGCGCTTAGTTCTTATGGTCTTTTCTTATATGCCCAGGGAAATGCCGATCGCCAGTTTGGGGTCAAGAGCAGGGCCAGCCCCAGGTTTTTTTGCACACTAGGAGAGGATACCTTCTGGTGCCCCCCCCCCCCGGGCACCCACCAATTTTCAAACAGGGTGTCTGTTGTGGGGAGGGGAAGGGAAGGGGATTTTAAGCTGCTCTGAGACTCCGGGTGAAGGGTGGGGTTATGCATCCAATCTCTTCTTCTTCTTCTCCTTATTCTTTGCTACCTTCCAACATGCAGGGAAATTTTAACACGAGGAAGGTTTCAGATGTGCGATCCAGCGTGAAGTGATGTTTAGACTGGCAGACAGACTAGGTTCTAGGAGATCCAGGTTTGAATCCTTCCCCAGCCATGGAAGATTGCTGGGGGAGATTGAGCCAGTCACCCCCCTCTCAGGCTAACCTGCCTCACAGGGTTGTTGTTACCTGGCAGTCAGAAGGTCTTTGGAGAGGGATGTGAAGTGACAGGACGAGGGGTGTGTGGGGGAGAGGTGGGTTGTTGTACCCCTCCCACTCCCTTTAGCTCTGCACACACCCCACTGAAGGAGGGGGCCAAGTTGTCAGCTCGGATCACTTGTCCATGGTGCAGGTGTACCCAATGTCTCCTTCCCTCCAGGCCCTGCTCCCTCCCCCTCCCCATCCTGCTCTCCCCCCTTTTGCTTGCAAAATGAGAGCATATGCAAAGGACCCGGCTGGGGGGGCAAGCAGCGGGTGGAGGGGATGTAGGGCACCGGGATGCCAGCAAAACACATCCTCCAGCAGCCACCAAAACAGCTTCTCCCCCCCCCCCTTTTCCCACCAGTGTTTCGCTCCCTTGGGGGACTGCCAGAGAAAGGGGGGAACAAAATGCATCTGGGGAGGAAGACCCTGAAGCGAGCCAGAGGGGGACACCCCCCCAGTGATGACAGGGTCTGTGTGGAAGTGGTCCCAGGTTTGTGGTTGGCTGGGGAGGGGTGAGTCGCCAGGTGCACCTCCGGGACGCCGGCTCGCCTCTGCTGCTACAGAAGGGTTCAGAGGTGCTACAGAAGGATTCAGAAGTGCTACAGAAGGGTTCAGAGGTGCTACAGAAGGGTTCAGAGGTGACCCGTCTGGATCTGAGCCCCCTGTTCTCCCCCAGGCTCCCCGCAGAAGGGCAGCAACTCCCAGCACCCCACTCCTGCCCCTCCCTGTCCCCCGAATACCAGGGCTCCTCCCCCTCCCCCAGTTGAAATGACGCCATCTCCCCCACCCCTCTAATTCGGATTTGTGTCCCTTGGGGAGTGAGGGTGAGGCAGGGGGTTTGCCCCCTTGTCCATCAGGGTTCTGGCCGGGGCAGCGGGGCATCCATGGTGGGAATCAAGGGTGGGCAGGCGGTGAGGGCTGCCAGATCCGGTGGGTGGGTGGCCATTTTAGCGCTCACCACCAGGGGGCACCCTAGGTAGAAGTCTAATCTGCCTAGTGGGTGGGTCAGCCCTGGTCAGGAGGCAATTTTCTTTAGGCCAGTTTGGCCAGGGATCCTGGAGGGTTTTTTGCCCTCTTCTGGGCATTGAGCAGGGGTTCCTGAGGGTGTGTGGGGAATGGTAGTTGTGAATTTCTTGTGCTGTGCACGGGGTTGGACTAGATGACCCTGGAGTTCCCTTCCAACTGTATGATCCGATGATTTTAAAATGGTTTAAAATGCTGCAAGGGCCAGATCCTGCTGTGATCCTGCTGTGTCTCTCTCTTGTCCCCCCCCCCCCCCATGTACCTTTTCAAGTACTGAAACAGCCAGGGTGTGTGTGTGTGTGTGTGTGTGTGTGTGTGTGTGTGTGTGTGTGGCTGGTCTTTTTGCCGAGGGGGGAGGCGCCTCAGCCTGCTACGTGACATTTTAAAAACACTTTAAAATGGTGGTGATGTCCTCATGGAGGCGGTGAGGATGCCATAGTGTCTGCTGTGGCTCAAAGGCTTCCCCAACTCCACTGTCACCCTTTGTTCCAACCCCACGCACAACACTGCGTTATGGTGGCGAATGACATCTGGCGAATGACATCTGGTTAATCTGGCTCACTTACCAGCAAGCACACAGCCTCCTCCAGCTTCCCCCTTCTCCTGCCCCGCTTCCATAGCACATGTCAGAGATGCCATATACAAGGTGCATGTCATCTTGATGTAGCTGCAAGAAGCAAAGTGGGGAGGGAGGGAAAAGAGAAGGAGCTCTTTTTCAGCTTGGACAAACAATCTGAGTCAAAGAATTTGGCATGGAAACACCTTTAAATTGAAAGGAAACATTTCAAGCTGCTAAATCTTGGATTCTGAGCCTACCGGGGGGGGGGGGGGGGGGATTTTGGCAGCATCTTTAGTTTCTGTCTCCAACTATAATTAATCTCGCACTCAAAGTTTTGTGTGTGTGTGAGAGAAAGAGAGGAAGGAATTTCTCCTTCCTCCCCCATTCATTGCAGGGCACTTCCATGCTGTTGGCAGAGTAATTAACACAGCAACAGTGCACAACCTGATTCAAGAGCATAAAAAGGTTTATTTAGGAATTAACATACTTGATAGGAAAGAGAGAGACAGAGAGAGGTTCCTAAGTACGTCTCTGGCTGAGAGAGAGGGTAAGACTGGGGCCAATTTTACACTGGCCAGTTGCCTCTCGTTCTCTCCAGAATTTCCCCTCCCAGTTTCCTCCGGAATATTTTCTTCATTTTCCCACTTGGAACCTCAGCCCTTTCGATGTAGCGTGATGAAGGGTTTTCTCCCAAAAAAATTAGAAACTCCCACAATGGGGCGGCCCTGATGAAAGTGGGCGTGTTTTCATTTTGGGTTCTCCCCCAGAACAAACAGGAAAATCCTCTAAAAACAGGATTTGATTGCTCCAGGGAAACTCCGGTGTAGCAGGGCAATACTCCAGAGCAAAACGTGAGCCCGAAGCAACTGATGTGAAATCGACCAGAAGCTCCGGTGCAAGCATGAGGGCAAACCTGGGGCAAACACTAGTGCGAAATCGGCCTGGGTGTGGCACTTCTGAGAAGAAGGGAAATTGCCCTGGAGACAGACAAGGAATGACATTTAAAAGGAGAGAAGGTGCTGACCTCACTATCCTGTCCACTTGTCCTCTTGCTGCCCCCTGCAGGATCATCTGCTCTCTTTCTTTGAACACCAGACACTGCCTTTTCCAACACATCCAAGGCACCCTTCATGCCTTTCTCCATCATTTCCCTTTGCTTTCATTCCTTCTTTCCCCTTTCTCCATCATTTCCCCTTCCTTCCTTCCTGTTTTTTTGCCATTTTCTTTCCTTTTGGTTAGTCCTAGTGTATTTACTTATGGATTGGTGGCCGGCGCTGCCCTTAATAAATAAATAATGTATAAATAAATTAATAAATAAATAATAAATTCTGGCTACTTCTGCAATGCAAGAAAGCTTAGAAGAAGCCCTGTACTGCATCAAATCAAAAGTCCATTTAAGCAAGTGCCCCATTTCTCAGAATGGCCAAACACCCATGGGAAGACCACAAGCAGGAACTGAAGACAGTAGCCCCGTCTCATGATCTCCCCCTCTAGCAACAGATGTATTCAGAGGTACACTGCCTCGGAACATGGATAATAGCCATTGATAGACCTATCCTTCACAAACTTATCTAACCCCTTTTGAAGCTCTCTAAGCTATTACCATATCATGGGGCACCAGATTCTGTAAATAAATTTTGTACTGTGTAAAAATGTACTTTCTGAACTGAATCTACTGCAAATCAGTTTCATTGGATGCTCCAAGTCTGAGTATTATTGGAAAGAAAGAAGAAGTTCTTTGTATCTACACGTCATTTTATAAATGGCTAGGAATAAGGCTCGTTGTGGAAATAAATACAGGCTCTAGAAAGGGGCTCTGGGTGAGTGCCCCAGCCTTGAGCATTCAGCATCAGTTTATTGTGGTGACCTCAGCAGGGTATAATGACACAGAGTTCACTGTTTTCTCCAGGGGAACTGATGTCTGCCACCCGAAGAGCAGTTGTAATTCTGAGTGATCTCCAGCCTTCACCTGGAGATTGGCAACACTGGTTCCCCAGGAGGAAATGGCTGGTTTGGAGAGTGAAGTCTATGACATTGTATCTGTCTGAGGTCCCTCCCTTCCTCAAACCCCACCCTCTCCAGACTGCACCTCTCAAATTTCCAGGAATTTCCCAACCTGGAGTTGGCAACCTTATCTCCTTCCCAACCAACCATCAATGTACCTTTATCTGCCCCCTGACTTCAGCTGTCCATCTCCTCCCCCCTCCCTGCAGCCTCTACCTAGGAAAAGTACAGTCTTTCTCTGCAGCTCACATCATTCTACTCTCCCCCAGCAGAGGCCTCTCTCCTGGCCCCAATGAGTTTCCCACAAAGGCCAAAGTAGGCCTGGAAAGGGCCTCTCCCCTGCCTTTTTACTAACAGACCCAAGCTTAGTTGCCTTTCAACAGCCACTGAGGGGAAAGTAAACCTCATAGCAGGAGGAGAAGAGAATGGTTTGATGGCCGCTAGCCCACCTCAGTAGCCAGCCAGCCAAGGAGGAGCTAAGTAGTAGAAGTGTCTTCTTCAGGACAGACAGCTGTTTTGGCAGTTTATTCTGACAGAGAACAGTGGCCAGGCTGGCAGTGGGTGGGAGAGAGGAGTGGACTGAGCACCTAGCCAATGGCACACAAATACTCTTGAGTGGCAGTTGATGACCCAATGGCTGATGGAGTGCACAGCACAGCCAATGGGGAAGCTGGAAAGTGCCAATATGCCAGGGCTTTTATATATATACAAGAAGCAGGACCCGTGGGACCCGCAGGGGGGAGAGAAGGAGCTCCACGTGGAGCAGCAGCCAAAGGTAAGGCTTGGAGTTCCCCTCCACATGGAGTTCCCCTCCCCCGAGCAACAATGGTAAGCCCCAGGCCCGCCAATCTCTCCCCCCCTTACCCCAGCAAGGCCCGCATGGCTCAGAGCCACAGGGCCTGCCAATCTCTCCCCCCTGCCCCCGGTTGCCATGGCTCAGAGGCGGGTTCCTAGTAACCTTCTCTCCCGTAGGCTGTGGTGGGAGGTAGACTCATTGCCATGTTTCCAAAAATGGGATCTTTCATGGTGGGGGAGGAGGGAGGTTTGCTTTGGATGGAAAGCGAGAGGGGAGGGCGCTGCTGCTTCCTGTGTGCTGTTCCTTGGACCCATTCCCCAGCAATCACTAGGGCACCTAGTTCACTCTGCGATACTCGCGGGGGGAGGAGCTTCACTGGAGCCAGCCGCAGTTGAGTCTTCTCCCCCACTCCATCGCTGCCACTTTTCTCCCCCCCTGCGGTCACCAGCGAAGCCTGAGTGGCTCTTGCCAATCTCCCTCCCACCCCCCACCCCCAGCACCAGCGGCAAGGTTTGGATGCCTCCCAACTGCAGGGCCACCACAGTTCCCAGAGCATTCCCTGCACATGTGCAGGGAGTGCTCTTTAAATTTTGGGGGGATTTAAATATCCCCCCAAAAGTTTTTTAAACTTTTCAGATTTTTCTGCACACGGGGGGAGTCCCCCAAGTGTGCAGGAAAATCTCCCTGCCCCCCCCCCCAAGTGCCCCTTGCATGGATTTAGATATCCACATGCATGGGGTGACTTGGCTATTAGATATATAGATAAGATGGTCACGGTCACGTTTCCTGTATTTTTTCTAAACTAAAAAGTCCAAAACACTCTAGCCTTTCATAAAAAGGAACATGTTCCAACCCCATGATCATTTTGGCTGCTCTTAAATGCACCTTTTCCAGCTCTGCCGCACCTTTTCGTGAAATGAGGTGACCTGAACACTATGCAGTATTCCAGATAAGGCCACACTTTATGTAAAAAGGCATTTTAATTTTCATTCC
Organism: Lepidodactylus listeri; assembly: GCA_029233225.1. Classification (NCBI taxonomy): domain Eukaryota; kingdom Metazoa; phylum Chordata; class Lepidosauria; order Squamata; family Gekkonidae; genus Lepidodactylus; species Lepidodactylus listeri. The sequence goes on along the minus strand of JARCFY010000015.1, from coordinate 19,426,935 downwards.
CTTAATAAACCTTAGCATGTAATTTACCTTTTTCTAAAGATGAGACAGAATTTCAAAAGCTATATGGATCGGTTTGAATATCCTCATTTTGATCTTTTCTTCTCTCATGAGAAATTAATCTGTGAGTCTTAATTTTGGCATCAGTTTTTTTTCCTTCCATTGAACTTTTCCTATCAAAATTAACACATTTTTTCCTGACATCATTTTTTCACCAGTGTAAAAATTGAATAAAATGGTGTGAAAGTTGAATAAAATTGTTTATAAATGGCAAGAGAATCATCAAAGAAAATCAGGCAAACTAAAAGTGATGATAGTGACAGCACACAGAATAAAAGAAGATATGAATTTGTCTGCCGATCTGCAGCCATAGCTTCACTGAGCTGTTCACCATGACCCTAAGATCTCTTTCTCGGTTAGTCGAAATCCATTCAGACACTGTGTGCTCACACTGAATATTTGTCATTGTTGCCCATTCATCCTGGTTGGAAAGATCTTTTAGGAGCTCTTTATGCTGCTTGCGTGGATTCTCATTTTTTTGAATAATATGCTGTCATTCACAAACGTAACATGCTCACCCTGACTGTTTTATGAACAAGTTTGTTCACTTATTTATGACATTTATATCCCACATACAGAGCCTGGGTCCTTATGGCTCTGCCAAGATCTTCCATGGAATGCACAAATATTGGGAGAGGGCAGAAGGTACAATCTTGCTCTCTGCTGTTCAGATTCTGCCTACTCTGTTGAGCTTTTAAAAAAAATTGAAATAGTGCATACAGGATCACCCTATTCACATGCTTGCTGACACTGTCAAAGAAATCTGAAAAGTTAGTGAGGGAGCACTTCTCTTTTCAAATGTTATGTTGATCCCCTCTCAGCAGCATTTGTTCTTGCCAATAGTGCTTTCCACCAGTTTACCTGGAACAGATGTTAGGGCTGATATTTCCTAGACCAGTGGTGGCAAACCTATGGCACACGTGCCAGAGGGGGCACTCAGAGCCCTCTCTGTGGGCACGTGTGCAGTTTGGGCACTTGGAAAAAGATGACACAAACTCTCACCTGGGCTGCCACAGGCACAGGACTGGAGCAGCGCATGCATGCAAGCGCCTCCTCTGTCTCTCTCTTGCTGCTATCTGTGTGCGCGTGCGAGCGCGCGCCTCACCTGGAGTTTGCAAACTTTCTATCCGCTCCTCTTTTCCCCCAGGTGTCATCTCCCTTTACCTGGGTGTTGGAGGGTCCCCAGGCATTGGATGGTGGTATGGCGTCTCCCTTTACCTGGGCGTTGGAGGGTCCCCAGGCATTGGACGGTGGTATGGCGTATCACCCACTGCCAGCCTGGCCACTGTTCCCTGTCAGAATAAACTGCCAAAACAGCTGTCTGTCCTGAAGAAGACACTTCTACTACTTAGCTCCTGGGGGGTTTTCAGCAGCCATAAAGTGAAAAGAAACACTTTCCTCCCCCCCCCCCCCCCCATCCCCGCCGTTGGATATTCTGTGCTTATTGCAAAGGGATCAAGTGTCCAGTTTGGCTTTAGCCACCCGACGAAAAAGGCAGGGGAGCGAATGAGTAGTTGGGAGGGATAGCGACGGGATCGCCCAGAGAGGGCAGGAGCTTGAGAGAGCAGAGGGGAAGGGAAAGGCGCTGAGGAGATTAGGAGAGGGGAAACTGGAGGGAAGCTTTAAAAAGTAGGTGAAGAGAGAAACTTAGCAGCTAGGTCTAATCTAGGTGACCTGATTTTCCAGTGGGGTTTACTTCCCACCAATGCGCCCTCTAAGCTGTGGGGAGTCTTGGAAGCAAAAATTCCACTTTGTGAGCTATTGGCATTAAAGTTGTGGGCGAGCAATTTGGCTGCTGCATACATTAGTTTGCTCTGGAGCCATCGTGAGCTGAAGCAAAAATGTATGAGTTCTTTTTTCTAAACTGAAACCACAGTATTCAGGTTAAATTGTTGTGTTGGCACTTTGCGATAAATAAGGGGGTTTTGGGTTGCAGTTTGGGCACTCTAAAAGGTTCGCCATCACTGTCCTAGACCCTCTGGATCTCTTTTTAAAAAGTATCCTTACACTGGTTATTTTCTGTTGGATTCCATATTTTAGTGACAAATTGCATATTTTTGATACATCAGCAGTCCCATATTTTTTTCATAAGCCCTCAGGTACTAGCCTTCTAATGAACTGCTCATTTTTAATTTGCCAGTCAGCCCCAGAATTTCATCTCTGACTCTAGTCTTCAGGTGCCCTCCCTACTGAGGCATGAATTTCTGTCCAGCTTTGTCTACACGAAGACTGACACGAAGAATCCATTCCACATCTCTGCAATCTCATTTAACTCTTAACATTAAAAAGGAGGGTTGTCCTAAACTAGTATGATTTAAAACTTGCCTTGATTTTTTTTCTCCCCCCGATGATAATGTTGCACACAGTCTAATTGCCTAGATTACCTCCCATATGATTTATAACCTCTCCTGAAAACAGCACACATAAAATACCCAGTTCTGCTTATTTGGCTGAACTGACTGGCTCAGAAAGTTGGAACTGCGGTGGGGGTGGGGATGGGGGACTGATTTGTAGCTACAGCCACAGCTGCAGTTTCTGGCATTAAAAGAGTCCAATCATATGCAAAATGCATGCTAGTCATTACTCATTATTAATCTGACTAATTGACAGTCTCTGGCATGCACCTGACCTATCACTGCTGCAGATGTTGCCTTGGGCTGATCTATTGTTCAGTGGTTAAATGTTAGGAATATTTGGGAGATGTACAAAATATTTACCTTGTGAGCACCACATGAATTAACCTCACTGTTTACTTTACAGCTCCAGTAGCAATTAATTAACGGCTAGCCTAATCAGGGGAAGATGCTGCATTTGAATCTCTGCTGCTATTGAAACAGCACTTTCTGGTTCATGTTAATGAACTTGCTGGGGATGTAAACAAAGTGATTTGTCATCAATTTATGAGTAAAAAGAACTCTGTGTAGGAGCCAAAGTACTTCAGATGATATGTTTTATAGGATTAGCTTTATAAGGAAAGTAAGTGTTATGTCCGCTGACCGCCACCAGGCGCCAGTGACATACAGTCCGAACTTGGCTCCTGGAAAGAATAGGGGCCAAGGATCCTGAACCACCTAGCGTTCACCAAAAGGGACTTTGGCTATGTAAAGTTAAACTGGATATAGATGTGGATTTATTATTTATGGGTGTGTTGGGAAACCATAGAATTGAGAAACAAAATCAGAATATTTTTAAGGCAATGTTATTAGCAGCACATGCAGTGATTGCATATGGTTGGAAGGAGAACTTAAAATGGACTTTAGAAAAATGGAACGAATATCTATATGAATATATACAATTGGATATATTGGAATGTTTAAAGCAAGATAAGTTATGGACTGTAAAAATGGAGGAGATAAAAAAGAAATGGTCGGTATATTTTGAATGGGTTTATAAAGGGGAAGCCAATATGATTATATTTGAAAAGTTGGAAAGAATGTGCTCGTGGTTGAAAATGTAACTTGAAAATTACGATGGTGGCCACCTTAGGGGGGGGGGAGGGAAAAACAGGGGTAAAAGGAGTATCAAAAGAAATTTGGAACTAAATTGTAATGTAACAATAATATTGAGATATAATAAAAAAATATTTAAAAAAAACAATAGGGACTTTGGCGGGAGATTCAAACCCTCCAATGGGACTGTGGGTGTCTCTTTGGTGGGTGTATATAGTTGGCCACCTCAGTCAGTTGTAATTGTTGTTATGTACCAGTAAACTATGAGCTGATATCACGCTTTTGTCCTGCTTCTTCATGCGTTGAACCCAGTACGCAACAGTAAGGTAGCAAGCTTTTGAGTAACACAGAATTCTTTGTCGTGTCAGAGAGTGCCTAAAGAAGAACACTGTGTAACTTAAACACTCATTGTATTCTGCCCGTACAACCATTTCTATATACCTATTCGGAACCATTCGAGATCCTGTTTTCTTTTCTTGGGGAACCAAAGTCTCAAGAAAGGAGCAAAAAGCAAATGGCACAAGACACCATAATAGCACCTTGACTTGGATGAACCAGACTAGTCTGATCTCGTCAGATCTCAGAAACTCAGCAGGGCCAACCCTGGTTAATATTTGAATGGGAGACCACCAAGAAGGTCCAGAGTCACTGTGCAGAGGCAGGCAATGGGAAGTCACCTCTGTTAGTCTCGCCTTGGAAGCCCTACACAGTCACCATAAGCAGGGGTCCTTTCGTAGAAAAAGAGGTCCAGGAGCTCATTAGCATAACTCATTAGCATAACTCATTAGCATATGCCACGTCCCCTGACATCACCGGAAGTGTGTCGGAAAGGGAATGTCAGTTTCAGCCCCATTGAAATCAATGGCAAAAACTCATAGGGTATATGAGGGGCTGGAGGAGAGGGGGTTTGAGAGAGAGGCTCCAAACTTGCAGGGTAGCTGCTGGGGCCTCTCCTCGAAATACCCACCAAGTTTCAAAAAGATTGGACCACAGGGTCCAATTCTACGGGCCCCCAAACAGGTTGTCCCATCCCCTCCATTGTTCTCTATGGTGGGGGAAAATGTTACTTTTTTCCTACCATAGAGAACAATGGAGGGAATGGGGGCAACCTGTTTGGGGGCCCATAGAATCGGACCCCCTGGTCCAATCTTCTTGAAGCTTGGTGGGTATTTTGAGGAGAGGCCCCAGCAGCTACCCTGCAAGTTTGGAGCCTCTCCCTCAAACCCCCTCCCCTCCAGTCGCTTTTAAAGTTGCTGCCGAATTTCAGCAGCAATTCGGTGGCGGGCCAAATCAGATCAGAGAATCTGATTTGGCCCGTGGCTGCCCTAGTGGCCGCTCCTGAGCTGGCGGAGCTTTGCTCCGCCTCACTCCAGCCCCAAAGGACCCCTGACCATAAGTCAGCTGCAACTTGACAGCACCTTCCACCGCAATCATATTTATTTTATTTTATTAATTTATTGTTGTATTTGTACCCTGCCCTCCCCGCGAAGCAGGCTCAGGGCGGCTCACATACTTAAAACACTTTTACAAAGTGCATAAATAGTTCATGACAATTTAAAACCAACAAAACATCATAAAATTTAAACATACTAATGATGGTGCTGCTGCTATTATTATCCCAAAGACGGCCCAGGTTTCACACATTTCTGCAGTCAGGCCAACCATCTGGGCCGCAGTTTGGTGATGGTACAGCGGGGGTGGCTCCTAATCAAAAGCCTGGTGGAAGAGCTCCGTCTTGCAAGCCCTGCTGAATTGCGATAGGTCCTGCAGGACCCTGATCTCTTCCAGGAGCTTGTTCCACCAGTGTGGAGCCGCCACTGAGAATGCCCTGGTCCTGGTAACAGCAAGCCTGGCATCCTTAGGGCCAGAGAGGGTCAGCCGATTGTAGGCCCCAGACTGTAGTGCTCTCTGGGGTATATGTGGGGAAAGGTGATCCCTCAGGCATGCTGGGCCCTCGCCATATAGGGCTTTAAAGGTGAGTACCGGCACCTTGAAGTAAATTCAGTATGCTATTGGCAGCCAGTGCAGCGTCCTTAGCACATCTAGGGAGACCCATCAGCAGCCTGGCCACGGCATTCTGTACTAGCTGCAGCTTCCGGATTTGCAACAAGGGCAGCCCTGTGTATTTTTTTTCCCCATCTTCAAGACACCTAGATAGAAAGTAAATACCAAGAGGTACTCAAGGCGATGGTATTGGCAGGGAAAGCTGTTATAGCGTTAGGTTGGAAAGACAAAAATAAGTGGACTATGGAGAATTGGAATAACTACCTTTTTGAATACATCCAATCAGATATCGTGGCCTTGATGACGGAGGAGATCACTTGGGAGGAGAAGAAGAGTCGGATAAGGGAAAAATGGTCGCCGTATGTTGAGTGGATCAAGGAGGATGAAGCCAAGAAGGACATTCTTTAGAAACTTTGGACTCTGTGCCCGTGGCTGAAGCAATGACGGAAGAAGAAAAGGGGGGGAGAGGACTGAGGGAAGGGAGGGGGGAAGGGGGAAAGGAAAAAAAATGGTGGAACATTATGTGTATGAAAGTTGGCTAAAATAAACATTAGTTGTTCACAAAAAAAAGAAAAAAAAGGGCAGCCCTGTGTAGAGACCCCATTGAGGTCTAGGATACTTTTATTCCAGGTACATAGTTGGGGAAAGAGGCAGAGAAAGGATTTGAACCTAGCTTTTATCAACTGGGCCCATACCAATAGATGAGGCCTCAATGTCTTAGGCAGGCCTAAACATTGTTTTAATTTATGGTAGTACACAGTAATTTGTTTTCTCCTTTTAGTTGCAGACATTCCCATTCATACATACGATTACCACAAAATATAAATTAGTATCTGCATGCAAAAACTGGTTGTACTGAAGGGCTAGCAGATCTAGCTTTTACTCCTTGGTTGCATGAAGCAATTCCAGATTTTCTGCTCTACAAACAAATCCATTGAATATGAAAGAACTACCAGTGTCCAGAGGAAAGAAAAAACACTAGCCACAGGTTATGAGAGAGGCAAGTCAGTGCCATGTGCAGAAAACCTACTTTTTGTTTCATCTTCTCCTTTCCTCTGCATGGTCCGTCCATCACTAAATCATGTCCCTTCTTCCTGGCTCTACACGAAAGAGAAATGCCTGTTTTCCTGACCTTGTCTGTCAGGAAGAACCCACATTTCCCATGAAGCTTTTGGCATAGCCCCTTAGACAGCAGTACTAGGCAGGTCTACTCAGAATCCCACTCAGGTCCATTCAGTGGCGCTAACTCTTGGGAACTTGTTCTTAGGATTCCACTGATAGTCCTTAAACCCTACTGAAATGATGAGCATTAACTACGATGGAAGTGAATATGTGTTCTCCCCCCCACCCCACTACCTCACCCTGATCTTCGGGTGATTTTACATGTGCATTTTTGTAACAGCTTCATTCCAGCGCTCCCTGCACCAGTAACACATTGGTGTCAAAGCTATTGTAGGGGAATGCCCACATCTGATTGAACTGGAGTGAAAGGGGTCATTCTTTTGAAGTGCTGTTAAGAACAGGATTTGTTTACAGAGGTGTGAAGCCAGCTTGAGAGCTAGAGGGCAATTAGCAGATATGGACAGTTGAGAAGGAATGCAGATTCACACTTGAAAGAGATGTGGGCGAGTTTTTTTGAAAGTAGAATGATTCCAGTAGGAAAGGCAAATGTAAAACCAGCCTTCCTCTGCTGTCTCTGTTGCCTTCCACTAGATTGAAAAGTGCCATGCTCTATGATCGTGTAATTATAATAATTAATAATGCTAATGTAGTCTTTCAACTGCTGTCTATGACTGCGTGATTTTGCTTCTCAGATTCCAGGTTCTATCTGCAGAGATCTGAGGTTCAGTCTCACTCTTTTTAGGAAGGATTGTTTTCCTGTGTGATTTATATTCACAGACAGACCGTCTGGGTGGTCCTGGAAAGGAGCTGAGCAATGCCATTAATGGCTGTTCTTCCGATACCATGACAGCAATATTTCTTTAGTCTTCGTATACATTTCTTCAAGCTCTGTTACTCTATGATCTTATGAGGTAACTCCCCTTATAACTTAGGTACATGACATGGTTTCTAGTATTAACATGTGACAAACTACAGGGTTACTTTAAGCAAGCCTCCACTATTTCACGGGGCTTTCGTAAGGCGTACAACAATAATGCATGGGCACAGTAACTGCTTAATCTGGCAGAAAATTTTCTGCTACATAGTGGCTCAAAAGCAAAACAAAGAAATAGGCATGTGGTTTCTAAGGATCAGCTGCTGTCCATATTTACTGACTTAGGGTTGCCAGGTCTTAGCTCCTTGCTGGCGGAGGATGGGAGGGAGCTTTCCAGGAGTGGGGAACCGGGATGACACTCTGGAGTTCTGGGCAAAACTCTATGATAAGTTTGCCTCAACCACCAGAGTGTTGCCACGTGGTGTCCCCAGTGTGATGACATCAAACCAGGTCGGTGATATTACACCAGGTTGTGGCTGTTGGGGGCAGGGCTTCAGCGGTGACCAGGAGCCCATGAAATCAGGTGAACTCTTCTCCCACCTGGGGGCTGGCAACTGTATACTGAGATGAGAGATGGTATTGAGGGTTTTGGTGGGGCTTGGATTTAGAATGTGGGAAAGAGCACAGCACCCAAGTAACAACCTGGTTTACTGAGGGGCTGTGGCCGATGAAAAGACAAGGGAGATGGCTAGAGCCACAATGGAGGAAAACTGGGTGAATCTGAAAAAAATGCCTGAAAGCTCATTTTGAAGCATACTTTGTGGTGGTGATGGGGGCAATGAAGCAATATTTTCCCACCACCATTGAATCCTTACAGTATAGGCCAGTAGAGCTGTTCTAGATGGTTAGAGGCCTATTGGGATCTGGCCTACATGACGGGGTGGACTGCTTGGTGGCCCACTGACCATTTTGCTCAGCACTTTGCAGATCAAATCTTTTGCATCCATTCTGACTTGGACTCTATATTAGCAGTAACAGAATCAGATGGTACCAGAGTGCCAACTTGTCCAATTGTTTGAGACACTTCTCAGTTTTTTTCTGTCTGAAGATGTAGACAGGATTCTTGGAGGTTTGAGGCCTAACACCTGCTTTTATGACCTTGCCCTTCTGGTCTACTTAAATTTGCGGGGGGGGGGGGGGGGCTTGACTGGCTCCAAGAGATAGTTAATGCCTCTTTGAGAGAGGAGCAGTTGCCCTAGCCTTGAAACAGGCTGTGGTGCATCCACTTCTAAAGAAACCTGCTGTGATGGACAGCCCTTAAAACAGACTTCAAAATGCAGCACTATCAGAGTACCAGGAGGTAAAGAGTTAAATCTTCTCAAGAATGGAGAGCTTGGAGTTACAGTTTACTCCAAGCACTCTGACTGGCCAGCTCCAGCTAAGGGGGAAAAAATATTAGCTGGTTGCTGAGGGGGACTGGGTATTCTGACAGATTCCTGATCTGAGAGAAGAGAGAAAATTCTGTACCTTAACTGTTGAAAATCTGCTCTGAGAAAGAATTCAGCTGAAGAACTGAAAGGGTCTGACTCTCAGCCTATGCTGGAAGCAGTTTTACACAGACACAAGAACTGGGAATGAGATTTGGCAAGGTTGTTGGGTAGTGAGATGAGACTCCCATTCAGGCCAAAGGATAAGGGATATATCTTCTAGGGGAACAAGAAGAATCCCTGCCCAGTTAAACGGAGAGTTATCTCTAGGAGGGGTAGATCCCTGATCTGCTGTGGAAGGAAACTATCTACCGTATTTTTCGCTCCATAAGACGCACCTGATCATAAGACGCACCTTGTTTTTAGAGCAGGAAAAGAGGAAAAAATGAAACAGAAAGAAAGAGAGAGAGAGAGATAAAGGAAGGAAGGAGGAGAGAGAGAGAAAGAGAAAGGAAGAAAGAAAGGTGGGGACAGAGAGAGAGACAGAAAGACAGACAGACAGAAAAAAGGAAAGGAAGGAAGGAAGGAAGAAAGATAGAGAAAGAAAAGAAGAGAGACCTCGGCATGCCATGCAAAGCCAGGCCTTTCTGTGCAAAGTAGCCAGGGAGCTTAATCTGTGGGCAGGGCTTTCTGCTGCTGGCTGTCTTAAAGGGGAAAAGCACTTAAAGGGAAAGAGTACTTAGCCTGGTGGGGTTTTTCCTGCCGTTTCCCTTTTAAGTCTTAACAGCTCAGGCCCAGCAGGGAGGGGTGAGGAAGGCTGGGATGCCAGCCTGAATGGCATTCCCCTGCATTCCTGCTGAAGAAAGAGCCCTGTTACAGGTAAGAAAAGCTCCATATTCGCTCCATAAGATGCACCCACTTCCCCCCCCCCCCACTTTTTTGGGGAGAAAAAGTGCGTCTTATGGAGTGAAAAATACGGTACCTCAAGAGCTAGATAGAAATTAGAGATTAAAAGGAAGGGAAGTAGGTGCTGAAAGAAGGTACCAACCTCAAGGAAATAAGAGGAGAAATAGGAAACTCTATTAAGAAGCAGGGGAAAGGCATCTCAATATTGAGATCTCAATGGTTGCGATCAGACGGCTCCTTAGATCTGACCCAGGCACAAGTGCCTGGTGGTTTTAAAGGCAGTGTCCAGACAGTGACATCTGGGAAATGTGCCCCTTCATGATCAGCCTGTCAATCCCCACCAGGGAGCCGTACTTTAAAGATACTGCTGAAAGTCCAGTCTAAAGCTTGCCGATGGGCCAATGGCGGACTTTCTCCTGTCTGGTTGTTCCAGCACGCAATCAGCCCATCGGGATGGTCTGACTCCAGACCATCCTGAACACCCACCATTTAAAAAAATTCTTAGTGGTATGCGTGTAAACGTGTAAATGTGCGATGGCCACAGAGCTCTGCTCAAACATTCTAGATAATTTCATGTTTCTGAAGGGCCTGTGAAATTTATGAATTTTGTTAATTGAAATGGTACCTGGAGGAAGGTACCACTGGCGGTGTTTTTAAGATTCAAGCCCATGCATGTGCAGAAAAACAAGTACACAGTGAGGCACATATGTGAATGCACAGATTTTTTTAAAAAAACAAACCCAACCATGTCGCTCCTTCAGGTGGACGCCATTTAGACAATCCCCAGCGGAGTCTGCACATGGTAAGGGATTCACAGGGGGGCTGTCTGGTTGTGCAACACTGGATAAAAAAGATTGGGATCAAATTAGAGCCAGGCCAATGGCAGGTTTAGCTGCCCGTCTGAACATACCCAATAACTAAGAAAATAATCTGCAATAACTGCTTGTATAAAGAATTACACTCTGTACAGCCACTGATTTTTGCCTCAAAGTTAACAGCTCCTGATTACACCCGACCTTCCCGTCTTTTAAATAAAATCTTTTGTTCTTTTTGACTTTCACATAATCTCAAGTGCCATTTGAAGGGGCTCAACCCAAGAGGGCTCTTTATTCTTCCCTCAGATTCCAGAGCTGGGCTAAAAGTCAAAATATATCTCTGTAAGATGGTGGGACAGACAGTCTTTTAAAGACAAAGAAGAAAACCACGTTACTTCGGGCAGTTCAGTCACAGAAGGGAACAAAATTTTGGAGAGAAAATCTACCTTTGAGTAAGGGAAGTGTGAGGGGATGTAATACTTGCCCTAGATCCAAGATATCTCAGAGTCTGATCAGATGGGCAGTTCAATCCACTGTTGCCCTACCTCAAATTAAACCAGGATATTTTGTGGCAGAGAATCCTGACCAGGCTCACCCATTTTAGCATGCTTCAATGTCGTTTTACCCCTCCTTGCATGACCAGATGGCACCAAGCACGAAGTTAGCCCATCGGCCATTTTTTAAGAAGTTTGCCCTTAGGAGCATGCCCAGAAGTACTTAGCATGCTGGGATATGGAATTCATGGGGCTGTCAGCCATTTTCTTTTTAAATTAAGCCCACAGAGCAATCACACAAGTGAAGAGACTGCTGGGATATGTAGTTCTCTAATCTTTTCAGTTTACCCCTTCCCAAAATGATATTAAAAAGCTGTATAACAGGGGTGTTTTTCAAGGAACTCTCAAAGATTTTTCAAAAGAAAACAAGGTTCTGAGCAGCCCGGGGGGGGGGGGGGAGAGAAGGGTTTGTATATACAGTCATGCAATCCTTGCTTACTGGGGGGGGGGGGGGGAGAGATGGTGGCCAGAAAGCAAGAGTTCTGTGAGACCTACCTGATGCCTTGGGTGTGCAACAGAGTGACTAGACGACAGGGAATCCATTTTTGAAGCAGCTCAGACCAACAGGACCAGACTTTATCAGGTATTAAAGAAATACAGGGCAAGGGGAGGGGGAAGTGGAACTCAAATGACTGGGGCACGACAGACAGATGTTGCTGTCTGGTCATGCACTTTAAATCCTTAAGGGAAAGCAAGGGCAGCAGATCAAATTGCTCATGTGAATGCAACTTCAGTAACTGTTGACCAGCCTCAAATGTTACATTCTTGAGAAGATGACTGTTGCGTACCGGGTTCGACGCATGGACGAGCAGGACGATAGCGTAGTGATCAGCTTAGTTTATTGTACACAACAGAACATGAGAAATACCGGCCAAATTGGCCAACTATATACAGCCCCCTGAGACACACCCACAGTCCCATTGGAGGGTTTGAATCTCCCACCAAAGTCCCTATTGGTGCATACTTGGAGGATCCAAGGCTCCTATTGTTTGCTGGAGCCAAGCTCTGACTGTTCATTGCTGGTGCCAAGTGGTGGTCAGTGGACATAACACCCCTCCCCCCTTAGTCCGAGCCCCACCTAGGTGACATAGTCCTTTAAGTACGCTAGGGGCTGGCACTCTCTCTGGGAATGTTGTGGAGCAGGAACTGGAGTTTCTGGAGCCATGTCAGGCAGACCAGCCTGCATACTCAGCTGCAGGGGTGGCGGAGTCACTTCCAGCTTCGAGATGGAGGCCAGCATCTGGTTGTCCTGTTCAGCAGCTGGAATGGGGGCCTGTCCCGGGATACTCCCATCAGGAGAGTTGGGTTCTGGGATGTCCAATTGCAATGTTTCCCAGAGCCAGGACATCAGTTGTGGCCGGAAGCAAGCATCTCCACAGCTGGTTGACATGCTTCTGCAGGACCTGGCCATCTTCAGTGGAGACCTCGTATGACACTGGTCCCATGGCGCGAATGATCCAGCCTGCCAGCCATGGGGGGCTCCTGCTGAAATTACGGAGGTATACAAGGTCCTCTGGGAAGAACCCCTGTGGCACCTCCCTTTGTTCCAACAGGCTGCGCGACTCTGGAGCTCTGTCAAGGTGCAGTCTGTCCAGTAGGACCATGGGTTGCTGGCCCATCAGGAGTTCTGCTGGGCAGCAGCTGTTGACTGGGTTGGGGGTGGTCCATTTTGCCACAAAGAAGTGGGCCAGACAGAACTCCATCTGTGTCGCCATCTATGATGCGGCTGAGTGCTTCTTTGGTGGTCGAGACCATATGCTCAGCCTGGCCATTGGTTGCCATGTGAAAGGGTGCAGACCACACATGCTGGATCAGGTTGCTGCGGAGGAACTCCTGGAACTCCTCCAAGGTGAATGCCATCCCGTTGTCTGAGATGATGGTGTCTGGCAACCCATGGGTTGTGAAGATCTGGCATAGAGCCCAGATGGTGGCCTTAGAGGACATGGCTGAGATGGGGCTTATCTCCAACCAGTTCCACGATATTGGTAGATCAGACCTCCGGAGAACAGGTCTACCCAGCCCTTGCCACTGACGTGGATAGAAATAATTTTAAGCTTCTTCCTGTCCATTTTGTGGTTGTGATTGTGTAATTGCATCATTCCTATACTTTCGTAGTCTTTTAACTATTTGAGATGCTGGAATCTTTTCTTTAATTCTCTTTGATCTTCGCGGTTTCGCCGAGGCTCCTGCTACACCCTGGTCTTTATCTTGATCCTTCTCTTCTTCACTCTCAGCGTTTTCTCCCTCGGGGTCCAGTTCCATTCTGTGCACTTTGAGGAAATCTTGTACTTTAAACACCTAATTAATTTTAAACCTTATTTTGGGGTGCAGAGGGCATGAGGTCATACCAGTTCCTTATGCATAATAAAGGCAGTATTCCAAATAGAAGCTTGTGGTGCCAGAACCAGTGTTTGGACTGGGCACTGCTGTATATCTTCTTGCAGGGGATGATGAGGTGTCATTTGGGTTGGTCCAAAGAGTGTTTTGTGGGTGCAGCCTGGCCCCAGTGTCTGCCTGTGCAATTGTCATGGGGGCACCCCATTTTGGAGTGGCTTGCACAAGAACCAGGCTTTGGATCAGGAAATGCCATATGTCCCCTCAAAGGGAAGAGTCCACTGAATGTGCATGATATATGGTGGTCCATACCTTATGTCATGGCGCCCCATGGGTTGCCACCTTCCTCTGCCACCACTCTGGACTTAGGGTCCCTTGGGAAGGCCCAGAGTACCCTCCCAAGCTCAGCCAAAATGCCCCTTTTAAGCCGAGGAACATAGGCGTGATGACCAGGCAGAGAACATTAAGGAAATATAGTAGTGGGGCAAGGAAAACAAAACAAAGTGCTTAAAATATCTAATAGTGTCTAAAGGTAAATAAAACAAATCTAATGCAGCTGCCTATTTCTCTTAACCAGTTATTATTCAAGGCCCACAGCCTCTTATACCAGGCAGGTGCCGGTACTCACTCTGTCCCGAGTGAGGGATCGTTCTCTCAGACCAGATTGTACTCTTATCTTAACTCTGTGCGAGAGAAAAAGAATGCAGCTCTACAGCCCAAAAGGTTTTAAGTAACAATTCCCTCATATAGTCCCTGGACGCCAATTGGTTACAACTGTCGCCGAGCATTGTGGGGATTGTAGGCTGTCTGCTTTCCACTCCCACACAGGTTTCCTGGGCCTAGGCCTCACTAGGCCTTCTCTTCCAGTCCTACACAAACCATGTCACCTTATTTTTGGGGTTCAGAGCTGTTATGTTCTGTGATGAAATCTGTGATTATCCAATTACCTTGAACCTTATTCAATTACCTTGACATTTATTCAATTACCTTGAGATTTATCCGACCCTGGGATTATCCAAGTATTATCCTGGGATTACTTTGAAATTTATTCAATTAACTTGGAATTTATTCAATTACCTTATCCAACTGCCTTGTTTGGGCAAGGTCAAGGGTGCGGCTTACCTGTATATATGAGCAGGCCCCCTGACCTCCATTTCCTTATGCTTCATCTGGACCTGAAATAAACTTGCTATGCTGAAATCACTACCACCGGCCTCCCGACTCCAGTACTTTTCAAGAGCTTTCAGACTCTCCTCAGTGTTTTTGGTTGAATTTATGAATGAGTCATGAATAAGGATTGAATAAGGAACTGGGAATAAGGAACCAACTTCAGCCTCCTATATAAGGGTGGTGGGAGGAGAGAGAGTTTCTTCTGATTAGTAAGTACAGTCACACGGTCCCTGTCTCCATCACTCAGTCTCTCCATTTTTATTTATTCCCCCTCTCCTTCCCGTACTAAACCCAGAAGAATACATTTTTACACTGAGTGTTTGAAAAGTTAATACCTTTTTAAATCTCTTCATAATCTCATAAATATAAATTATAGTATTGTGCAGAGTCACAAAAAGGTGCAAAGAAAGCAGGGCAGCTAAATCCTACATACAGTTCACTGGCCTGTTAAGGTGCAAGGCAATCCTTGATGTATAGCACTGGAGATTACACACTGATGTGTGCAGCATTCACACTGTGGAAATTGAGGGACTTGTCACAGCCCTCTCACATTCGCAACCTGATCACTCCTCAGCTCAGTGGCCAGAAAACTTACAACTGAAAACTTACAGTTCCGAAGGGGGGTGCTGCTGGGCTACTGCAGAATATACTGGGATCTATATACTGTGATTAGAGCAGAGGAGACATCCAGTTAACTGGGGACTTTTATACTTTCAAAGACCAGGTGGCTTTTACATTTGGTTTTCTGCGCCAGTAGCCTATGGAGTACCTTGAAACCTGTTTTGCACCAAATACCACCTAAAATTGACTCCCCATTGGGCAAAAAGGCAGGTTATGATTGAAAGGATGGATAGATAAATAAATAAATAAATAAATAAAATCCAATTACATCTGCAGCACATCCTCTGTTCCATTTACAAACTGTGAACTAAGTGTGGGAGCTGCATTTATATACTTTGTAAATATAGGGTTTTTTTTAAGTTTTCAGATTTTTCTGCACACCTGGGGAGCCCCCCAAGTGTGCAGGAAAATCTCTCTGCCCCCTAGATGCCCCCGATGTGCAGATTTAGATATCCGCATGCAGAGGGACCCTTGGCTATTAGTATATAGATTTTAAGCCATTTTTTGAAGATTTATTTTTTTTTGTGAATTGCTCTAATTTGGATGTGTAGTTCAGGCTTTGCAAGACTAATGCAAATGGGCTGGGTTATCCGCAAAGATCTTGCAGTATGCGTCACTTTGGCCTAATAATTTGTAAGCTACCTTGAAGGCTAGTTTAAGAGACTCGAGATTCCCAGGTAAAGAACAATAAAACAAAGAACCGCGGCACTTTCAACACTTCCCTTAAATGGCAAAGGAACAGTTGAAGAAACTTCATGCAGAGAGAACATTTCATAACATATTCAGTGAAATGGACAAGAGAAGTAGGCCGCCCATCATGCAGATAGGCAGTTCTGTTGTTTGTTGCATCTGTGCCAGCTACCCAGTCATTCTGTGGATATATCTTATTAGTGTACCTGTCCTATGTATTATGATAAATGACTCTTTAGTTACACAAGGGAGGTCTATTGACTATACTGGTTGAATATCATGACTTCCTTTATTTTATTGCAATATACCGAGTTTTGCTTTCCAGACCACCCAAATCCATAGATGAGGAATGGTATTTCTCCTGATACAGGATTAGTTCCATTATGTGACAGTTGGTAGTTCAACAAAACCTCTAGGAGACTTCCCATCTAATTAGGTCCTGAAACACTGCGGAGCTGTTAAGGCAATCATGATCAAATGTCGCCAAGCTGTCCTAAAACATTAAAGAACCCTTTTGATTTCTAGAAATTGATTACTGGGTAGACATCTGTGCAACTCAGCTCAATCCTTAAGAGCGCTGCTCAGCCTAGCGCCGGCTGGCACAGTTCTCTAATATGCCAACTAACACATGGTACAGCTCTGCTAATACAGGATTTGCATTCACTTATGAAGTTCTACTACCTTTGAAATGCTGCCTTAATTAAAAATGTTCCATTTCCTGAAGTGAGCAACGGAATGTGTCATAATGTTCTTTCTTTCTTTTTTTTTTTAAAAAAAGAACTTTTGTGGAACAGTTCAAGAAACTTCTAACAAAGAATGGTAGGAGAAAGTCTGAACACACTTGGGGTATCTCAGTCTATTGTCCCAAGAGGATATATGAAGACAAAGACATCTGAAGTTACACCCTGTACATGTTTATTAGGAAAGGAGTCTCACTGAATTAGGAAGGGAGTCTCACTGGATCCAACTAAACTCAGACTAAATTTAGATACTGCACTGAGCCACACCAAACGTTCTCCTGATTTTTTAAAACCCTAAGGAGACTGCAGTTGAAGCAGAGGCATGTCTGAGAAGGAACTGCTTAACTCCTCTCCAGCTCACTTTTTACTCAGAATTACTTTCTCCCCAGTTTTCCTCCTAGTGGAAGAAAAATAGTAGGGGGTTGATTATGAGTGAAAGCCGTAGGGGAAAGGGGCTAAACAGTCTTCACCCGCTCTCCTCCACTTAAACTCATAGCTAGTGTCAGCAGTAGTGGGATGGGAATTTCCAAATCCCAAAAATGTTTTTTTTTTTTTTTTAAAAGCTATTTCCAGCAAATAATTTTTATACAGTTATATCAGAGGAAGAAACCACTTAGTGCTGGTGGTTTCCTCTCTGCTTGGGCTCACAGTTCCTTGAACAGACAGTTCTTGGCTTCACAACTGGATGCAACGTTAGTTTATTAGGGCTAAACGAATGAGTGAATGCTGCTAAATGGGATGTCCATCCCAGTTCCCTGTCTGTGCTCGGTTTATTTATTTATTTATTTGCATTTTTTAATCACCTAATCCCCACGAATGTTGGGCTCTAGGCAATGTACAGATTTAAAAACAATAAAACCATAAAACCATCATCAGAACATATAATTCATTAATTAAAATCAAGTGACAAAATTGTATGGTTCCCTCCCACTTCTGGTCTGTGAGTGCTTCATGGGCTTGGGGGAGCAGACCTTCCAAGGGATAGGGATCCAGGAAGGGTGCCAGCCATGATGTAACCCATCACTGTCCTCAACCGAACATCTGGCAGAACATCTCTACCTTACAAGCCCTGTGGAATTGCATAAGATCCCACAGTGGCCTGATGTTGTTTGGCAGAGAGTTCCACCAGGTTGGTTGAGAACAGCTGGATGTCTCAGAGAGCCAGTTTGGTGTAGTGGTTAAGTGCACGGACTCTAATCTGGGAGAACCGGGTTTGATTCCCCACTCCTCCACTTGCACCTGGCTGGATCGCCTTGGGCAAGCCATAGCTCTGTACCAGCTGTTCTTGCAAGGACAGTTTGGGAATAGAGCTCTCTCAGCCCCACCTACCTCACAGGGTGTCTGTTGTGGGGAGGGGAAGGGAAAAGGAGTTTGTAAGCCGCTCTGAGACTCCCTTGGGAAGTGGAGGGCGGGGTATAAATCCAATCTCTTCTTCTTCTTCTTCTTCTTTTTCTAGGGCAGGGGACCACCAGCAAGTTGTTCTGTGAAGAGCATAATGCTCTCCCGGGAGTGTCACAGAGGAGGCAGTCCTGCAGATATTTTGGTCCCAGATTGCTGAAGGCCTTAAAGGTTAAAACCAAAACCTTGAGCCTGACTCAGTGCTCCACTGGAAGCCACAGGTTGAATATGTGCAGTCTGCAGTGCTCCTGTTAGGACTCGCACTGCTACGTTCTGGATCACTTGAAGCTTCCTGGTCAGTCTCAAGGGCAGGCCAGCATAAAGCAAATTACAGTAGTCTAGTCTGGAGGTGACCATCATGTGGATTACCATTGCCAAGTTGGTGCATGATAGGAAAGGGGCCAGCCAGCTGCTGGGCCTGGTGTAGGTAGAAAAATGCCAGGCTGGCTGTATGTGTGACCTGGGCCTCCATGTTAAGAGAGGCATCCAGGGTCACAGCTAAGCCCTTGATGGACTGCGCTTGTGTCAATGGTGCTCTGTCAAGAGCAGGTAAGCTGAGCTTGAGTCCCAACACTCCTCCCCTCAGCCTCAGAACCTCCATCTTTGTTGGATTCAGTTTCAACTTGCTCTTTTTAAACCATCCCACCACAGTCTTCAAGCCCAGAGTTAGATTCTGTTCATCAAGGAAGGTAGCGACGTGCAGTTTCTCTGCACTTGAACCTTTTCTATACAGCAGATGTATACAAGCCTCTTAAGCCTTCAAGTTGAATGGGCAAGGTTGGAAATGGGTACTCTGTGTGTGTGTGTGTCAAGTGCCACAAAGTCATAGTTGATTTATGGTAACCCATAGGGTTTTCAAGGCAAAAGACATTCAGATGTGGCTAGCCATTGCCTGCCTCTGCATAGCAGGCCTGAGCTTCCTTGGGGTCTCCCATCTAAGTACTAACCAGGGCCAGCCCTGCTTAACCTCTAAGATCCTACAAGATCAGGCTAGCCTGGCCATCCAGGTCAGGGCAGAAACAGATACTACACAAGACAAAATAATAACAGCCGACTTACTGAGAGCAGCACTTAAGGGTTAGTGTGCCAATTTAAGAGGTATCATAGAATCATAGAGTTGGAAGGGACCTCCAGGGTCATCTAGCCCAACCCCCTGCACAATGCAGGAAATTCATGAATACCTCCCCCTCCACATCCACAGTGACCGCTGTTCCACACCCAGAAGACGACAAAAACCCTCCAGGATCACAGGTCAAACTGGCCTGAAGAAAAATTGCTTCCTGATCACAAAGTGGCAATCAGCATTTGTCTGGGCATGTAAGAAAGGGCCACAAGAACTAAGCACTGAGGCAACCCTTCCTGCCCTCCTTCTCATGATATGCCTAAATTCACAGAATTAGCATTGCTGTCATATGGCCATCTAGTCTCTGTTTGAAAACTTTCAAGGTGGAGAGCCCACCACCTCCCGAGGAAGCTGGTTCCACTGAGGAACCACTCTGTCAGGAAGTTCTTCCTAATGTTTAGCCAAAACCTCTTCTGATTTAATTTCAACCCATTGGTTCTGATCCGACCTTCTGGGGCAACAGAAAACAACTCTGCACCATCCTCTAGATGACAGCCCTTCAAGTACTTGAAGATGATTATCAAATCACCTCTCAGTTGTCTCCTCTCCAGGCTAAACATATCCAGCTCCTTCAGCCTTTTCTCATCAGACTTGGTCTCCAGACCCCTCACCATATTCGTTGCCTTCCTCTTGACACATTCCAGCTCGTCTATATCCTTCTTAAATTGTGGTACTCAAAACTGAACACAATACTCTAGGTGAGGTCTCACCAGAGCAGAGGCCGTGGACAGACTTAAAGTCTGCCGCGCCTCCGCAGCGCGGCAGACTAGGGCGGGGGGAATTTCCCCTGCGGCACAGCGTTCACACGCCGCTGGAAAGAAGCCGCCCACAGCATTCAGACTGCGGGCGGCTTCCTACGGCGGCGGGCGGATGCCACGCGGCTCCCCCTCCCGGCGCACGTTCATACCCGCTCCGGTGGGTGGAACGCGCGCTGCAGCAGCCGAGCACCACTTTGCCGCTCTGCCTCCGCTTTTGAAGTGGAGGCAGAGCGGCCAAGACTGCCAGTTTGTCCTCAGCCAGAGTAAAGTGGTACCATCACTTTGTGTGATCTGAACACTATACTTCTACTGATACAGCCCAAAATCGCATTCGCCTTTTTAGCTACCATATCACAATGCTGACTCCTGTTCAGCATATAGTCTACTAAGACCCCTAGATCCTTTTCACACATACTACTGCCAAGACAAGTCTCCCCCATCCTATAATTATGCATTGGATTTTTCCTACCTAAATGCAGAACTTTACATTTATCCCCATTGAAATTCATTTGTTTTAGCCCAGTCTTCCAGCCTGTCAAGATCATCCTGTATCTTGACTCTGTCTCCTACCATATTTATTATCCCTCCGAATTTAGTATCATTTGCAAATTTAATAAGCATTCCCTCTATTCCTTCAATCAAATCATTGATAAAGATGTTGAACAAAACATGTCCCAGGAGAGATCCTTGAGGCACTCCAAGAAGATGAAAAACCATTCACAAGCACTCTTTGGGTGTGATCTGTCAACCAGTTACACCTAATAGTCATAGGATCCAAACCACATTTTACCAATTTGTCAACAAGAATATTATGTGGAACCTTATCAAAAGCATTACTGAAATCAAGATAAACTGTGTCTACAACATTCCCCTGACCCAGCAAGGTAGTAACTTTTTTCAAAAAAGAGAGAAGGTTAGTCTGACATGACTTGTTCTTGAGAAATCCATGCTGGCTCTTAGTAATCACAGCTGTCCTTTCTAAATGCTCAAGGACTGTCTGTTTGATGATTTGTTCTAAAACTTTCCGAGGTATAGATGTCAAGCTGACAGGTCAGTAGTTACCCAAATCCTCCTTTTCCCCCTTTTTGAAGATGGGGACTCATTTGCCTGGCTCATTTCCATTTTTGGGGGGGAAAGATACTTTGGGTGTTTAAAACTCATCTTAGAAAACAAGAATACTCATCTTTTCCACAACAAAAATGCAGAATAAATGTAGCCCAATTTTGCTTTCATTTCATTTTAAAAGCCTTGGAAGTTCTTTGCATAATTTCTGCAAATGCCAAAATGCACAGTAATTAATTGCATAGGTTTTTTTTTTCAGATTCGTTGCCAATTCCACTTGAAGTTACCCAGCAATTTTAAGAGTAATTACCTTCTTTACAACATGCATTTTTCAGATTGTGTGACAATGCTTCAGCTTCAGAGACAGAAATAATCACATAATGACTCCACTGGGATATGTAGGAAGCTTCCTAGTTATATGTCTGTCAGTGAAGACTGCTGCTAACTCGCCCATGCATAAGTGGTCATTAATAAGAGATATTGTGTAGTCATATTCAGTGGTACCAGTAATTACTAGTATTGGTCATTTCCCCAATTGTATATATGGCCACTCTAAGAAACTATCCAGAATGTTTCCAGAATTTGATACAGAGAATAATGATATATTTGATACAGAGAAAAGAAAAGGCTATCATTAAAGTTTCAAGTGCATTATGAATATTTACTATACAATGCCTCTGGCAATATATAAGTAGAAAGAAGACTCTATGGACTACAGTCTAGGTAAATGATGCCAAAAACTTCCCTTCCCCCATAAAATGCCATTTTTGACAGTTTTATAGTGCCATTCTGTTAACAAACTATTCTCATGAAACAGATTGTTGTATGTCCAGCTGCCCTCCCAGTATATGTCAGTAGCAGGAGTTTTGCCTGGCACAAGATGATGGACCAATCAAGGTTTTTCCAGTGTTATATTGTGGCAAGTTCCGGATTTTGTGATGTTCCCTTATTGAACTGTTTAGTTATTTTCCCTTGGTTCATTAGGGCTGAAAAGCACGTGCTGTAGTTTAGTTTCACTTTCCTCTGCTGATTGTTGGTTGTTAGGGTTTTTTTTCAGGCAGAGGCAGGAAAGGCCCTGCTTTTGTCCAATAAAACTTTCAATCCTTCTGGCATGGTGTGCCTGTGGAATTATTACACTAGTGACCATGGTGCAATTGTCATGTTCACAGAGGCCCCCAGGGGGTGGGCTGCCTGTGGCCGTGGTTCTGTGGCCCCCTTTCCAGCTTGAGTGTCTCCCGGCTGGGTTTTCTCGGTCACCCAGACTCCTGGAGAAGGGCGCTGTATCAGTAGCACTGGCCCCACCGGGGCTGGAGACAGAAGGGAGTGTGGCTCTGGGAGTCTCAGCAGGAGCCCTGGAGGGGCTTTGGAAGGTCTCAGATGCAGAGGGAAAGGGGGGGTTTACTTCACCTCCCCTACCCCTGCTGGGATCCAGCTCTCTCTCATTCCTTCTTTCACTCTCTCTTTCTCTCTCTCTGGCTCGCTGTCTCCTCCTCCTCATTGGCCTTCCTTTCCCCCCTTTTATCCTGCCCTGCTTCCTGTCCACCCCTCCTTCTCCCAGGCCCCGCCTCCCTTGAAAAGGGAAGATGCCAGCCACTTTGTTCCTGGCCTCCCTTTCACCTGGGCGCATAGTGCATCCACCCCTGAGGCAGCCCGCCAGCATGGGCTGTGTCCCGCAGCCCTGCTGCCATGCTTCCCTGCAGCTGGGGCAGCTCCCCAGCCCTGCTGTGGCTGCCTTTCTTGGGCCCAGGCCCGGCCACCGTGTTTATGTTGGGCCAAGGCCGTGCCACTCTCCCACCACCTCTGGCCATCCGCTGTCCACTCCAGGCTGCCTTGTCTACTGTCTCTTCCTACCGCTTTCTCCTGGGCCATGCTGGTGATTGAGCCTGCTATTCAGGTGGGGGGTTGGGGTGGTGGTTGTTGCCAGGAGGGGGGCGGCTGGCAAACCTGCAGTCTCCAGGGAGTCCCAGGGGGAACCAGGACAGCAATGTATGGTCTGATGCTGGAGTTTGATGGGGTCAGTGAGTGGTTGAGTATGTGGAGAGGCTGGAGCATTATTTCAAGGCAAATAAGACTAGGATTGCCAAGTAACTTATGTGAAAAAGTGGGGGAGAGCTGGTCCTGGTCCGGGATATTCACGCATGTGTTTTGTGCGCGCACACTGTGATGATGTCACCCAGAAGTGAGGTCATCACGCTGGGCACGTCACCAGGCAAAGCTCTAGCAACCAGCCTGAAAACTCTATGGTACCATAGAGTTTTCAGGCCGGTTGCTAGAGTGTTGCCTAGTGATGTGCCCAGTGTGATGGTGTCACTTCCAGGTGATGTCATCATGCCAGGCATGTTAGCCCAATCTGGCTGCTATGGGGGTGGGGTTCCCCCTGCCAGCCAGATCCGGACCGGCAGATTCAAGGCCCTTTGAGCGGGGGAATCCCCACCCCTTGGGGGGACTTGGCAGCCCTAAATAAGACTGAAGCAGCATGTAAGCCCATGGCCTTCAGCTAGAGTTGCCAGGTCCCTCGAAGTCCCCAGCAGGGGACTTTGGGGGAATGTTACTGGAGGGGGCAGGGACGTCCCCAACATGATGACATCACACAAAAGTGATGTCATCATGTTGGGGACTGGCGGCCCCTGCTTCTTGCCAAAAACATTTAAAGCACCCCTTTAAGTCAGTGGTTCTCAACCTTCCTAATGCCGCAACCCTTTAATACAGTTCCTCATGTTGTGGTGACCCCCAACCATAAAATTATTTCCGTTGCTACTTCATAACTGCAATTTTGCTACCATTATGAATCGTAATGTAAATATCTGATATGCAGGATGTATTTTCACTGTTACACATTGAACATAATGGAAACATAGTGATTAATCACAAAAACAATATGTAATTATATATTGTGAAATATTTATTTCTAATTACAAATAAATGAAATTTTGTCTTGAAGCACCCCTGACAGCCCAGCTACCTCCCTGGATTGGCTTCCCCAGGTGTCCCGTGGCTTGCCGAGCACCTGGGGTACCCGAAGGGGGGGAGGAAGTTTAAAATTCCTCCCCTCCCAGGATCAGGATCCAACCTAAAAGAGGAGCAATAAAAGATGAGTAAAGATCCTCCAGGATCAGGCACTCAAGAAGAGTATGAAAGAAGATGTCAGTTCCACCTAAAGGGCAAGGCCAATTCTACCTAAAGGGCATTCAAAAATCTACCCTGGCGAACCTGATAAGGACTGCCTAGCCATGCAAAAAGCCCTCACACAGTATATGCATATGATGAAAAGAAGACTTTTCAGGGGGAGAATACCAAAATATTGAGAGGGCCACACATGATGTGGTCTGAGTGTAGTACATGCCCTGTCTACCTTACTGCCCCCATCCTCAGCACTCTACTCAACCCCCATGCTTGGGGCTCTATCCACCCACAGTGCTCCGCCTACCTACCCCCACCCTCACCACTCTGTCTAACCACCCTGCCACCATTCCTTCTCTTACTAAGTTAATGTGACAGCCATTGCAGTGACTCCCCTATCTGGCTGGCCATCTGGCAACCTGTCACATTAGTTCATTTCCTCCATTGCGGCAGCTGTAAAAGCTCCCCTCTGCTTTCCCAACTCAGAGCTGGCAAGCCAGCTTTACACTTTGACTAAAGACACTTTAGGTTTCCTTCGCTCTTGCAGGGAAGCTACCCTACAACAAGCATGAAAATACAGATCAAGTTAGTATACTTTTGCTTTTTCTGCAATAAATCAGGAAAACAAGCCTGGACAGGAGTAGTTTGTGGACTGTGCACCAAAGGAACCAGTCCTTCTTAAGATTTTTTTCATGAAGAAAATGCATTTATATAAAACAAGCCAGAGGACCTGCGATACTTGTGGGGGGGGGAGGGTAGGTGAGCCTCTTCCCCCTCCTCTGGCCCCGAGTGCCAAGCCTCTACCCCATCCCCCCTCCAGGCAGCTTCCCCCCCGCCTTCAAAATGACGGCGGCGGCAGGGAGACAGCCGCCCGCCGAGGCTCCCCTCCTGTAAGGCGGTGGCGGCAGGGAGACCGCTGCCTGCTGAAGCTTCCCCCTGCCTTCAAAACGGTGGCGGGGGCATAGAGACCTGCCGCCCGCCGAGGCTCTTCCCTCCCTCCCCCCCGCAAATGGCGGCGGCAAGTCCTCATCACGCCACTTCCCACCCCCTCCCCTGCAGCGGCCACAGCGTTCTCTGCACACGTGCGGAGAACGCTTTAACTTTTCGGGGGATTTAAAGATTCCCCGAAAAGTTTTTTAAACATTTAGGATTTTTCTGCACATGGGGGGAGTGCCCCCCATGTGTAGAAACCCCACCCCCCAAGTGCCCCCCCACGCAGATTTAGGTATCCGCACGGGGGAGGGTACTTGGGAATTAGATATATAGATATAAAAAGCTACATTAAGCTAGAAACACTGAGATACTATAAATCCCCTGTTTATAATGGAGCAATTTTGTCTGTTAATCCAAAATCACCAAAACCAAAGATTATTTGTTCTTGGCATTCATAAAAATATTTTGAATAATGTAGGATGCAACAGGTGTGGAATATTTTCAAAGCCTCAGGAGACTTTCAGAAAAGAGAATGTTCCGTAATTCTTAATAATATTATACCAGCAACCAATTCACTACATTTCCAGTTGAAAATGGGGCTGCCTTGGGTGTGTGTTTGTGTGATCTGTTGCAGACTTGTTTCTGGGAGAGTCATCCATTTTGCCTGGCAAATAAATCTTTTAAGCTTGTTGCCGCTTTGTCTTCAGCTGAAGGTGGGCTGGACAGCCAGTCTGGTGGATTCCACTGCACTGAAAAATGACACAGGGACTAGACTAGCCAGTGTTTTTCAACCTTTTTTGAGCTAAGGCACATTTCTTTCATTGAAAAAATCCCGCGGCACACCACCAGCTGAAAATGTGAAAAAAAGCTTATATTAACAATATAATTGTTATATTGTTAATATAAGCGTTTTTTTAACATTGAAGAATGACGCTATATTATAACGTCTTGAATAGGAATCAAATAAACACAAAGAAAAAAGTATTTTATAATCTTTTATATTTATACTCACTCAGTGTGAAACCTGGGCCTGTTTGGATGAACACAGACCTGATATCCTGGCAGGAATCGATGAAAGATGCACACGAAGCTCTAAGAGTTGAGCATGCCCACTTATATCAGCAGACTCATCAAGTTGCAATGCAAATTTATTACTGATACAGATCTTGTCCAAAACCACACAGTGTGGGACTTTTTTGATTTAGCCACAAATTCAGCGACGTGGTAGCTAGCTTTAAGGGCTCTCTCGTTTACCTTTGTGGTTTTTCTCATGAAAGTTGCTTGTTTCTCCGTGTGTTCATGCAGGTGAACAAAATACTCCACATTTTTGTTTTGAAGTGAAGGGTGTTTCGTTTGGAGATGGCGTTTAAGCTTACTTGGGACCATAGCACTGTTGGAGAGCTTTTCACCACATACCAAGCACAACGGAGTCGGTGCCATTGCATCTCTGGTAAAAGTAAATCCAAATGAAAGATAGCTTTCATTGTATTGCCTCGTGCCAGAAACTTTGCTGGACGTCACCGTCTTTGCTTTCTTTTGACCTCCACTCATACCAGGGCCTTCATCTGGGTCCGGATTTTGTCCAGGGTCCAGTTCAGAGTCAGCATTTTTCCTCTTCAAAAACTTATCCATCACTTTCACTGTTGTCCTGCTATCCACAATGCCACCGTCAATGCCACCTGTCGCTGCATCCATGCGTCACTAATTCGCTTGTCTCCAAGCACAAGGCAATTAGCTACCTGCTGCTGCTGCCATCTACTGGTATGGAAGAGTACTACATGATTACTCTGCCAGGCGCGAGACTGCACAGGCACACAAATTGGATAATTTCCCACGGCACACCTGACTATATCTCGCGGCACACCAGTGTGCCGCGGCACAGTGGTTGAAAAACAGTGGACTAGACGACCCTGGAGGTCCCATCCAACTCTTCTGTGATTCTATAAAATGCCTTTTCCTCAGGAGAGAGGCATTTTCTTTTGCCCTAACGAGTGCCTTTTCCTGAGGGAGAGAAGGGGGGGGGTTGTTGTGGGGGGGGGGTTGGGTTTGTTTGTTTGTTTGTTACTGACAACACCTTTTCCTATGTAAGAGAGGCACTCCCCCCAGCCACAAACGCCTGCTCATAAGGGAGAGAGCAAGGCATTCTCTTTTCCCCAAAAGATGCCTGCTCTTACCGAAGACGGACGTTCGTTTTCTTTTCCCAGCCAGACGCCTTTTCTATGGGAGAGAAGTGTTTCCTTTTCCCTGCTAAACACCGGCTCTTACTGGAGAGAGTCAAGAGAGGTGCGTTTTCTTGTTCCCTGGCAAAGGGACACTCCTACTGGAGAAAGGTGTTTCCTTTTCATTCGTGGGGGGGGGGGAGGGACTCTCTGCCATAGGATCAGGCATCAGTCAGGGAAAAGAGAGAGACTCTCTGCGGGGCTGCCTGGGCTCCAGACCGATGCCTCCTTCCACACTCTCACATCTTTGTGCGTGCACACACACACAACCCCTCTGGCTCTGCCTGAAGGAGGGTGTCCCAGTGGGCACCTCCCCGGACTCCACTCTTCTTCCTGGCTTGGACTTACGTGGATGGTCCTCCTGCCACCCCGACCCCTTTTCTTCCAGCCAGTGCTTTGCTTGCTCTGGGTAGGAGCCTCTTGAAGGGGAGGGGGCAGGGGGCAACCACTCCAGCCCGACCTGTCAGGAAAAGGAACACACCTGATTTCCTATCCCTGGCAGTCAGACTCCCTCCCTGCCTGCCAGCTGCCCAAAGGCTTCTCCGGCTTGGATCCTTGGTCACAGCGGAGGCAGGCTGAGGGAGCTGGGAGGAGGTTGCAGGACCAGACCAACCCAGTGTCAGCTATGCTGCCATTTCCCGGCTGGGAGTTGGGACTCAACCTGGGACCCCACCCGCAGGAATGCGCTCATGTGCTGTTTAGCTGTCTGGCGTTCTTATCACACCCTGATTTTGCTTGTGTCGCTCCCAGCTTGCTCAAGGCCTGGGATAATTCCTCCCTACAGTGTTGTTCCTTTTGCAGCTGCCTTTGGAAACATTTAGTAGAAGTTCCCTGGGAACAAAGAGCGCAATAACATACTTGCCGCCATTTCCATGAGAAACCTGTTCAGGGGCTGGAGCCACTTTTAACACTTTATGATTGGTGTAGACTTCTGTGAGAAACCTGTTCAGGTGGCTGGAGCCACTTTTAACGCTTTATGATTGGTGTAGACTTCTGTGAGAAACCTGTTCAGGTGGCTGGAGCCACTTTTAACGCTTTATGATTGGTGTAGACTTCTCTGAGAAACCTGTTCAGGTGGCTGGAGCCACTTTTAACGCTTTATGATTGGTGTAGACGTAATGAAGGGATTCCGGTTGCCTAGTATAATACTAACTGTTTGTGTACAATAAAGTCATTACTAACAGAGAAAGTGTAACTGTACCAATAAGAACCTCTTTGCAAATAAAGGACTTTCTGGTTAAGAAGATCTGTTGCAGACTGCATCTTTTGGGACAATCTCACACCCGGTCCATCCCAACAGGGCGAATGGGGAGCGAAGTCCCGCTTGGAAGGTCCCAACCACTTGCCGTTCTTCCAGGCAGTGTCTTTCTGCCCCTGGCACCCACAGGGCACTCTGGCCTCCCCCCCCCCCCCATGCCACTCATCTTCCCTGGAAGCGGCTGCCAGGTGCACGGGCTGCCCTGAGCTTGCCCCTGGTTGAAAATGCCGCCGCTGCCACCGGCGGCGGGGGGGGGGCTCCTGCACTCTTACCTTGTCCTTGCTGCCTCCCTCTACTCCTACTCCTCTCAGCGCAGCAGCAGCAGCAGGGAGAGTACCAGAAGACCCACCAATCCCCGCCCCACTGGAGCAGGCCAAGCTCAGGCACCAACTTGGCCCCTTGCAAGGGAGCAGGGCTTCTTGTGAGGGTGGGGCGGCAAGCCAAGGGTGAGATGAGCAGAGGAGGGCTTTTTGGCAAGGAGCAGGGAGGGGGAGGGGAGCATCTTTCATTTCCTAGCAGGGCCCTGCTGTGCTAGGCATGCTCTCCCCCTTCACTCCCCCCCTTGCAAAGGAGTGACTGCAGGGCAGGCCAGGAGCCAGAGCCTTGGTCCTCCGGAGGGGCCAGAGCAGGCCAGGTGTGGCTACCCTCAGGCGGCAGGAGAGACTTGCGGTGAGGCAGGTGTCCCCGCAGCAGCAGCACTTCTCCTCTTCCTCAGTGTTGGCTTTGTTTTCTCCCTGCAGGCCTGCCCTGCAGTCGCTCCTTTGCAGGGGGGAAGTGAAGTGGAGAGCGGCCTGGTGCAGCGAGGCTCTGCTTGGAAACAGAAGAGACACCGCCGCGCCAGGTGCACTCTCCACTTCACTCCCCCCCGCCCTGCAAAGGAGCGATGGCAGGCCAGGAGCCAGAGCCTTGGTCCTCTGGAGGGGCCAGAGCAGTTCTGGCTGAAAAATAGCCCTGCCTAAGACCATCAGAAATACGTGTTTTCCGATGGTCTTTGGCGACCCCTGTAAAATGGTCGTTTGACCCCCAAAGGGGTCGCGACCCACAGGTTGAGAACTGCTGACCTACACTTACATTCTGAAGAAAAGCAGACCGTGATGGATCTTAGAGAAAAAGATGACATTTTTGTTGGCTATGCATTGGGATGCAAAATATACAGAATTCCTGACCCAAAACCAGAAACAGTCAAGATTTGCAGTGTGTTCTACATTGATGAAAGGGAGAAATCAAGCAACATAGAGAAAATAGAAATCAATGAATCTACACCAACAGAAAAAAAAATGAAACACAGCAAATAGAAACCATGCATCTGAGCACTATGGACAACATGCATAATACACCTGTGGAACATGGAGCATGATCACATGCACAATTTGCCCCGACATAGGCACGAATGCCAGGCAGATCAAAGGAGCACAGTCAGACACCAACATCTGGGAAGCATCCCGCAGTCGGCAACCTGTTTTGCTCCACCGCACATATGAAGTAAAAAAACACTTCAGAAAGTCCAGTAGCAAACGAGTTGCTACGGGCCACAGATGGACTTTCCTGCATCGGATCACGCCAGCACACTCCAATGGTGTCAGGATAGTCTAATCAGACTATCCCAACTCCGTGCCGTTGTCCCCCCCCATCGCAGTATGGACATCAGCGCACATTCCATGGACATCCCCCCACACATTCCATAGGGAGAGGTGCGAATCATCGATCCCTCATGTAAGGGCATCAGGAACAAACAGTTCTAAAAAAAAACAACCCACTCACCAGCAGTTGCGTCTGATCATGCAGTGGTGGGCTGCACCCAGATCTACAAAAACCTGTGTGATTGTGCAACGGCGGTTAACTTCTGCCAGAGGAAATAGCCTTGCTTCCCCCCCACACACTTTATCTCACACGTGTGACTGCAACCCTAAAGAACCAGAAGTGGCTACAGAACCAAATGTCAGACACTCAGCCAGATCAAACAAAAAAGTACCACCAAGAAGCCTTTACCTTGCAAAAGCAGAAGCTATACCTGAGCCTTCCACATGGGGAGACATAGCAAGAATGCCTGCAAAAGAAACTTAAAAATGGAGAAAAGCTGCAGAAGAAGAGATTGAATTTCTGATCAAGAACCAAACATGGACATTTACATAACTGCCTCCAGGAAAGAAGGGAGTAGGATGCAAGTGGATCTTCAAAACCAAGCATGATGCAGAAAGGAAAATACAAAGATACAAGGCCAGGTTGGCTGCTAAAGGATACTCTCAGAAGTATGGAGAAGACTATGATGAAACCTTCACACCAGTGGTGAGACATACTTCAATAAGAATGCTCTTGAGCATAGCAGCAGCAAGGAGGATGCATGTGGAGCATCTGGACATAAAGACTGCTTTTCTAAACAGAGAAATGAAAGAAGATGTTACATGGAACAGCCACCAGAATTTGAACAATCCAAAGATCTTGTAAGGCATAACAAGATGAAAATTAGGTAGGATAGTGAGGTTCAGGTGTCATTTTGAGCAGGAGCTTGGAAGAGTGCAGCTCCGGGAGTTGGTGCCAGCCCCCCCCCCCAATGGGGGAATGCCTGCTTGTGTCATGGCTGCAGCAAAATGACCCCGTCCCCTGGAAAGGTCCTTGTTCCTCCGACCAACCTTCTGAAGGCTTCAGCCACTACTGAAACTATCCTCCCAGAATAGAGGCTTAGATTAGTAGCTATCCCCTCTCTGCCAGTGCGTGCGCTCTCTCTCTCTCTCTTTTCTTTCTTTCTTGTCTTCTGACATACTGCCAGTGATGTCAGGTGGTGTAGCATATGCAAATAAGATATGCTAGTGTTATGCTAATGAGCTCCTGCACCTCTTTTTCTACAAAATGACCCCTGATGAGGTTAGCACCTTTTTTCCTGTTAAGTGTCATTTCTTGTCTGTCTCCAGATTGCTACTCTTATGGCAATATTCTGTTTCTTCTCAGAAGTTCCATACTTAGTCAGTCTCTCTTTCTCTCCCCCCCCCCCCTTTAGCTAGAGATGTAGTTAGGACCCTATCTCTATCTCCACTCTTTACTATCCAGCATAGTTTTAAATAAACCTTTATCTGTACTTTAATCAGGTTGTGCACTGTTGCTGTGTTAATTACTCTGCCAACATTTGTTGTTGTTGTTAGCCATTCAGTCATGTTCGACTCTTGGTGATTCTATGAGCCAGCTCTCTCCACGTTTTCTGATCTTGTACTATTTTTTTTAGTTGTTCCATGCTCAGGCTGGTGTTGTCTTTTATGGTGTCTAGCCCCCATGTTCTTTGACGGCCAGGTTTCCTTTTGCCGCTAACCAATCGAAGCATGATTGCTTTTTTTCTAGTGAGTTCTTCCGCATGACACGGCTGAAATAAGTCAGTTGCAGTTTTGTGATTTTTCCTTCCAGTGGCATGTTTGGTTTTATGTGCTCCAGTACTTGCTTGTTTGTCACCTTTGCTGTCCAAGAAATGTGCAGGAGCCTTCTCAACCAACATCTATCCCCTCATGACCCAGTGCTGTTCTTTTCCTGGATTTAGCAGTGTAAGGGATGGGAATGGAAATGTGACCCTGATGCGGCCTGCATGATATTGTGCCTCAGTGCCAACCAGATAGGATGCCATCTTAACGAGATTGGAAGCACTTTAGTGGGTACTGTAGTTTTATTGATGCAGTTTATTCTTGTTATGTAATGGAGTTTTATCGTTGTTTGGTGATTTTAAATCGATTTTAAAATGTCTATGATGTGTATGGCATTTATGCCCTTGTTAGCCGGCCTGAGCCTGCTTGCGGGGAGGGCGGGGTATAAAAACAAAAATAAATAAATAAATAAATAAGATAGCTTGCTGTGGAGCTGAATTTTTGTAAAATGGTTTCTCATCAGAGATCCCTAACCACCCCCTACTGATATATCCATCCCCTTTGTCTGCAACACCTATCCTTCCTGCCATTAATAGCAGCAGCAAGGGTAAATGATTAGCCAAGCCTTCATTAGCAGTTGCTCACTTTCCCAGCACTCCTCAGACAGTGTAATAAATGGGCCACTGGCAGCTCGTTGGGTTCATCACTGCTTTGCCTGCTTGTCCTTTCATCTTGAATCTCTGCGACCTTGTCAGCAACTTCATCCGTTCTACCTGGCAATTTGCAAATGGAGAGAAACATTCATTTATAAAATGTAACTCATTTGTTCTAAATGAGGCTGGCTTTAAAAATATCTCATCATGTTTTCCCTTCCCCTGGTTCCAGTAAAGAAAGTGAGTCAAATTTGAGAATGGAAGTTCACCTACTGTCTAAGAAAATGGGAGAGGAAGACTCCAGGCAAAATAAAAATAGCTAGTCAAGATGAAATTCATATGTAAACTGTATTCATGTGTTCAGTTTCTACCTGAATTTTGTTTTGTCTGGATTAAATGAAATCAGTTTTTGACATTCATGTGAAATGAAGAGCTTCATTAGTTTGATATTAATTCACCTTTATCTGATCACTAGCCTCCTGTTAAACTTCATCACAACAGAAAAGACCAAAACGCCAGTCAACAGAATAATGATATGCTGAATGTTAATCAGTGTTATAAGGCTTAAAAATTTAGATTTGGGTATTCAACAGTAAATCTGAATACTATCACTGTCAGTCCAATTAAAGAATTTTTAGTCAATTAATTACCTGCTTTTTAAATAATTAACCATTTAATTAATGGTAGTTAAACATATGTTACCAACTGCACAATATATTTTCCTTTTTCAGAAAGTAAAGAAAGTGTGAGAACTTATAATTTAATAAGTGAAACAACCACCCATTGTTAAAAGGAAACATAAATATCATTAATGTGTTCACTTTCATTCTATAGCACTTTCCTGCTAGAAACAAACTTGCTTCATATGAATGTAATTAAATTGTACCCCCATGATTAAAATCTGCTCATACCGATTAAAATAACCTTTTACTGGTTAATCAACTAAAGCATTAGCTGATTAATTTAACTACTAAATAAATTAAAGATTGCGAAGCTACTTAATACCTCTGTTTAAAGAAGGTGATTCAATCTTAATTACATGGTTGTCCAACAATACCTGTGAAATACCATATTGTGTTTATTACACCTATGAGATCATTCCAGATGGTCTAGCTCTTGGGATCTGGCTGGACATGCCCCAAGGACTTTGTGGCATAATAATTCCTCAGTTGTCCTAAGACTACATTGGTGGAATTTATAGATATGCACATCTTGCTCCCCTCTGACATGTCAATTCTGAGGACTGGTTCATGTAGTAATCACGTTGTGATTTCCCTATGTGATCTTGTGCCCTGTACGTGATCATATAATAAAGTAAGGCATAAAACAGCAATGGTACACTGAAATATGTTTCTGTTATTTCCATATTGAAGTGCTGCAAACAGTAACAACGAATAGTTACAAAAATAATTTCAAAGAGTACATTAAATGCCATAGGCTCATAGGAAGTTTCCCACAGGATCATGTTTACATGCAAGCCGGTTGGTGACTGGATAGAGAAAATTTACAGTGGACATGACTACATGGGCCGGTGCTGAATGTAGAATATACACATTTGCAATGTAGTCAATTAAAACTGACTTTTGTAATACTAGTGCATCTCTTCTTTGCTGTGAATATTTCTATTAATGCTAAATGAAGACCAGTTCCTTGAAATAAAGAACAGATGGACAGCCTAATTTTAGCAGCATATTTATACAATGCCTTTCCAAGGGATGTTCGTCTTGGTCCCTCACAGCTGGTGACCCTAAAGCTTAAAACAATACTCTTCTGGAAAGTCTTTTGGGTGTGAACTTGCTGCATTTGTGTTCTGATACAATTTTTGTTGCTGTTTGTGTTCGTGTTTATGGTTTCTTCTTGGTGCCTTAGGAATAAAGTTCATTTTTGCTTTTGTGGGTTTTATTGTACTTTTTTAAAATTTTGATTTGTAAGCTGTCTTGGGGAGTTGGGGATCATGTGTATTGGAAGCAAAGGAGAGAAAGTATTTCCCTGTCAAGTTCATTCTTTATATGCTGGAAGTTTTTGGTGCAAATCATCTCTTAAATGTGAGAACTTCCACCTGCAATCTGCAGAGTCCCAAGTGGGCTGTATCATGTTATTCTTGTTGAGGTCTTTGTTGTTTGCTCTAATGTTTCCTTGTTACATTCCTCAGAATGTGGCCAGGGCCTACTCCTGCTCCCTTAGTTTCCACCCTGAGTTTTCTTCATGCAGTTTATTAGCCTTTTGTTCCCTTAATTTGACTTCAAAATCTCTGTGCAGACTTAAACATTCAATGGCTGCCATATTATCAATCAGTCTCAAGACTAAAGGAGATCAGGAGCACTGAAGGTGAAGTACTAAGAGATGTGACTGAATTTGAACAGTTAATTATAAAACAGAAAACAGCATTTACTACAATGAATATATATATTTTACTCCAGCTAGAAACAAAAGATGAACAACTGAAAAAATGTATGATTAAGTGGATGCAAAACTTTAAAGAACATATATCTATTCAACAATGGGAACGACTATGGGAAAAAAAGATATCAAATTTACAGAAAGCCAGACATTAAGAGAAAATTGGTACAAAATGTTTTTAGAAGGTGTATAACTCCAAAGGATATTGAGAAAGCAGATAAAAATTACAAAGGAAAATGCTGGAAATGTCAAGACATAGATGGAACCTTCTTTCATATGTGGTGGACTTGTAAAACAGTAAAAAGTTATTAGAAAGAAATACACCAAAAATGCATAACATATTAAAGTTTACATTCCCAATGGAAGCCAAGGCTGAGTACAGATTCTTGTTCTGCCGCGCCTCTGCGGGGCGGCAGAACAAGGTGGGGGGAATTGCCCCCGCCACGCGGCGTTCGCACGCCACCCCAAGGAAGCCGCCCCCAGTGTCCAGACTGTGGGCAGCTTCCAGCGGTGGCGTGCGAACACCGCGCGGCTCCCCCGGCTGGCGTGCGTTCACACCTGCCGGAAGTGGGTGGAACGCGCGCGCAGCAGTCGGGACACCACTTTTAAGTGGTGCCTGGCTGCTGCAGGAGGAGCACGGCGCTGGACACGTTGCATCCGGCCTGCCTCCTCCAGGCAGCTGTGGCAGTCTGGACTGCCGCTCTGCCTCCGTTTTTATGCAGCAAAATGAAAACTAGACGTCTGTCCATGTCTAGAAGAATTGAAAAATAAGCTGGTGGAATGTGTACTAATGGCAAAATTAGCAACCTGTTTGAGAAATAGGTCTATTACAAAATTTGAGGAGAGATGTAGCGTGTATTATGTGTACTATGCTAGCAGGAGACAAACTTCGAATGAGAAGCAGTCTAAAATAGTATATTCAAATGTATGATAATAAAATAGAAATAAAATTAAAATCTGTTTTAAACATAGCATCTTGAATACAAATGGGTTCTTAATATATATAATATATTATATTATAATATTATATAATATAATATAAGGTATATATAATATGCCTTCCTTTGCACCTTGATATATTATTAAAGGTTCTAATGAATATGTAGAAGTGGTGAAAATATGTAACATTGAATATGTAGTAATGATGAAACTAATTATCTAGTTTGAACCTTAAACTTAAAATATTGAATACAATCATATCCCAACAGAAGTAAGAACTATTGTATATTATAGGAAACACCTTAAATTTTATTAAAGGTAATGGAAAATATTTTCTGTCTTATACATCATGTACTACATGATTGTCCTCAGCAAACACAATTATGTTGTATAACCCCTCTTTTTTCTTTCCCTCTTCTTTTCTGTATCCTCACTGTTTCCCTAAATAAAAAGAAAAACAATCTCTGTGCAGACTCAGATGAGTTTTGCACTCTTCTATTTCAGTATCATCTGTTGTGAGTAACATCCCCTGAAATGAAAAGACAAGGTGTAAGTAAATCATAGTAAATAACTCTTTTAATTGGTTTTCACTTCTTCCCGTTGTCAGTTTACGGATTGAGATTTTCTCATTAATTCCTTATTTGCAGTGCCTTATAAAACAATTCCTTGGGAAGAGTGTTGATCAGGTGAAGATGATTTGCAGATTGTTAGTGAGAACAAGAAGCTTTATAGACACATCCTCTGTTCCTATTCCCAGACTGGCATATCATAACTGAGAGCATAACGTCTATTGATGAATCCCTAAGAATAACTGTCAGCCAGTTGGATGAGCTGCTGTGAAAGTCCTACAGAGTCAGTCACAACAAGCAGCTTCCAAGAAGTTGATCTTTATTGAGAAAGGTCTGCTATAGTTATTGACGCGTTCTGTGTCAGTAATGGTTTGAAAAACCCTGCGCAGGGCAATTATACAGAATTCAAAGAGGGTCTCACAAGGAATGCAACCAATCATATAAATCACAGAAAAGGCACCAATATACTGGCTTCAGGTTAGGATCTGCGAGACCCAGGTTTAGATCCACATTATGCGTTGGAAGCTGACTGGGAGATTTTGGACCAGTCACATACTTTCAGCCTAACCAGCCTCAGAGGGTTGTTGTGCAGAGGACGAGGAAATAATAATGTAAGCTGCTTTAGTCCCCACTGTGGAGAAAGACTGTAATTTTCCTAGGTAGAGGCTGTGGGGGAGGGGGTGGAGATGGAAAGCTGAAGACAGAAAAATGGTAGGTTGGCTGTTGGGTGGGAAGGAAATGGGGTTGCCAACTCCAGCTTAGGAAATTCCTGGACATTTGAGGGATGGAGCCTGGGGAGGGTTGGATTTGATGAGGGACTACAGACCAGTATAATGCCATAGACTCCACTCTGCAAACTAGCCATTTCCTTCACTTGAACTACCGTTGTCAGTCTCCTGACAAGGGCTGGAGAGCACCCAGAATTACAACTGTTGTCCAGGTAACAGAGATCAGTTCCCCTGGATAAAATGTTTGATTTGGAGGGTTAAGTCTATGGCATTATACCCTGCTGCGGCTGCTTGCCTCCCCAGTCCTCACTGTCCCAAGGCTCCACCCCCAAATCTCCAGGAATTTTCCAACCTGGAGCTGGCAGCTCTAAGGTGAATAGATCTCTGCAGCTGGGAGATCTATTGTGATTACCAGAGCACTGCCACTGCTGCTGTGGGGAGAGAGGAAGCAGGCAGGAGGCTGGGAGAGTCATGGGGGCAGAAAGAGAGAGGGATGGAGTGTGAGGGGCAGAAAGAGTGATGGAGTGGGGGGGCAGAAAGAAAGAGAAAGAGTGATGAGGTGGGGAGGCAGAAAAACAAAGAGAATGATGACAGGTCAAAAAGAGAGAGGAAGTAACATACATGGAGCAGAGAGAGAGAGTAAGAAAGGGGGGACAGAAGGGAGAAAGAGTGTGAGAGGGGTAGGGGGAGAAGGGAGGAAGCAAAGGTGTGAGGAATGGGATAACCATCCCACAGGTTTCTTGCGGGTCTCCACTTGTGGATACATAATGTTCAGTTTGTCTACTGTTGTATTCAGATAGTTATTGGAAGATGGGAGTGAGAGGGCTTTTGCTAAAACTGCCATCTTCATTGATATTTTTAGTTCACGGCACTCAGGAATGGACAAAATGGGTTGGTGGTATTCTGACAAGGCAATTTAAAGAAGATTTGCAAGGATGTTATGAGCCTATTCACTTGTCCTTTGTGAATGATTAGGTCTCTGTTTCTCAGTCCTAATAACCATCTAAGCAGTTTGATTATACTACAGAACAATAGCGATCGTATCAAATAAGGATCCATTGCTTGCTGATTTGCAATGAACTGTTTCTATTGTGGAAAGATGGGAGAAACCATTCATAACATTGTGGAAATCTGGGCTTTTAAACAAAAACTGACAGCATGAATCTGTAATATCAACTGTGAGAACTTTTATAAACTTTAATTGTACTAAAACACAAATATTCTAAAATGTACCAATGTTCAAGGCATGAATAATGCACTAGAATATTTTCTGCATATAGGAGGGAGGTTCTGCAGTTCTGTTTACATTTCATAGGACTGCCACACACACATACATCTTCTACCACCTTAAAAGTGAATTTCCTAAGGAATGGGGGGGGGGGGGTTTGTACTCATTGGGCCACTAATTAACTTTGTTTGGAAGAAGTCCCATACACATTCATTGACATATCAAGATCAGTTGGCAAGGTGCAAAGGAGCATGTCTGGTTCCCAAGCAAAAATGTATTGCTTTCACACATTCCTGTCCAAGGCTAGTTTAAGGCACTTTTTCATGCCTAGCAAGGTATACCCACTGTCTCTTCCTATAGTACTAACATCTGGGTCTAAGCCAAGTGTCTGGGCCATTGTCTTGGATCTCTCTGTGATGGTATAGGTCTGGACAGTGGCCCTTTCTGCACTCCTTTTAATCCATGTTCACCGCCATAGGCATCAACTATGGGGGGGGCTTGAGGGCTCGAGCCACCCCCAAAATTTCCCGGGGGGGACTGAGCCCCCCCCCGGGAAAACAGTGTGCCCTCCGCCGCACCTCCCTCGGCCCTTCCTAGGGCCGCCGCCGCCGTCTCTCTCCCCCCCGCCTGGTCACTCCGACCCTCCCTCCATTTGTCCAGGGGCCACCTAAGCAAATGCCCAGCTGGCCCCTGGAAGGACGGAGGGAGGGATGGAAGCAGGAGCGGTCAGGCTGGGGGGAGGAGGCAGCGGTGGCATGGTCCCAGTGGGCGCGCACGCTTTGCGCGCGCGCACAGAAGAGCCCCCACCCTTCCCGGGAATTTTTTAACTCTACGCCCCAGTTCACCGCAGTGTCCTCCAAGCAATTCTGTGTTAAAATCAAATTCAATCTTCTTTTAAATCCAGGTTTTCCCCCCCATTCAGCATTAAAATCGAGTTCAACCTTCTGTTTATTCTGGGTTTTCCCCCCATTCTGCATTACATTACCTCCCTTCAGTGGTCAGCCTGGTTTCAGCCTGCTGTTGCCCTGGGTTATTTGGATGCTGTTTTGCCGTGAACTTAAATTGACTCAGCTCAAACACAGTGAAAGTCCGTAACGGCAGATCAATGCAGAAAGGACCAGTGATGCTCATCACTTCCCACACCCCCAAAAGGTGGACACGAGCTGAACCACTAAGGTGTACCAGTGCCCTGCTCATTGTGATATGTATCAAGGGATCCTTTAGGTGGTCTGCCTTCCTTTCTGCCATAGATCACAATGAAGCTATGTAAATAAGCTTGGCACTCAGTTGCTAAACAACCCTAATTGTTAGACATCCTTTATTTTATAGAGATGCCCCAGAATATCTGGGACCTATAAAACACCACAAAGTTCTTCACTTTGTGACTGTACTAGATGCTCCTGATTTCAGATCCCATCACTCCAGTTATTAGGAGGCCCTGCACCATGACTCAGCAATTAAGACCATTAGCTAATTAGCTTGTCTCCCTCAGGAACCATCTGACTCAGCTGCTACTGGGTTGCAATTCAATCGAATTGCTCTGTACTCCTCTTGGACTTATGAACTAGCAACAGTATCTCCTATGTAACCCACTGACAGCAATACATCTTGTATTATTATGTTAAGATGGTAAACTGATGTAGTTATAGAACTGGAATGATATTTTATGAGACCAAGCACCAGTGTTAATATGGCCATTTGTGTACAGTACTCTGCCTTTCAAAAAATCTGTAGGGGGCAAATCCAAAATCGCTTGTAAAACAGAGAAAGCTTTTAGAAGCCAAAGGGGACAGATAGATTTCGCCTGGCAGAATATTACAAGCAAGGTGTGCTCATAAAAGTGATCAATGAAGAATGGAGTCCAAGCTAACTCTCTTGCTGTCTATATCTCTCCCCACTTATCAAAGGAAATTTTTTTGAAGTGGTGTAATGTCACAACCTCTTGTTGTGGAATTGTTTCAACACAGGGCAAACTTAAACATTTTATTATATATGTATCTGTTGCTTCCAAAACTACCTCCTCACTCTGTTTTATCTAAGACATCTTACATATGTACTAACATCCCAATGTTCTGTGTTCCCCATCTACATGAGTGGTAGCCAGTTACTGGGATGATGGTGGTCAGGAGAATGGGAATGGCATAACATGATGGAATTGATTGCCTGGTTGCCATTTAAAGGAGAGTCCACGTGTCGAATATAATGTGTAGTTCCACTCATATTCATCCAAATCATGTATATTCCCAGGAAGTGGAATTTATATTGAATTGGATCTCATGATCTTTGGACAGAAGGATGACAGATCTTTCTCACCTTCCCCTCCCCTCAGTAGTCCTTTCAAACCTCAGAAAAAAAATATTTCTAGGGTCATGGGACCTGCATGTTCTAATAGCCATATAGGTTGGGAGGCCACTGTAGAAAGGGGATGAAATTAACGTCTTCTGTCAGAGGAGCTGTGCTGAGATAACTGACAGGGTGATGTTGCCCTCTTCCCAGTCCTCACTGCAGTCTCCTGACCCTAGGAAGAAACATTTCTGAGGCTTGACGGGACTGGGGAAGGGGGTGCAAGAAACACCACGTCAGCACCTGGGATCCAATTCCCTGGGTTAATCAAATACACCAGGGGTGGGCAATTGTTTTGGCTCAGGGGCCACTTTGTGGGAGCAGAGGTTATCGGAGGGCCGCACCTTTTAAAACGATTGCATTCATTAGTTAACTTCGCATTTCAGAAAAAGGTATAAATTGAATCATAAAAATCAATAAATATAAATTAAATAAAATAGTGGTAGTTTTATTCAATTTATTTATTGTGCTAATTTCATATCATCTATAGCTGCAAGCACATTTAATTGGGGCTCTCTACGGCTAGCCTGGCCCTGCTCCAACGCCCAGCATGTGGGGGAGCCTGGGGATCCCTGCGCTGCACAGTTGCAGCGGCACCACCGAGTTTCGGGGCAGGGAGGAGGGGAATAAGCCCCAATGAGGGACACACAGGGGAACATAGGGACAGAGGGAGAGGAAGACACACAGAGATGGACAGAGAGAGACAGACAGACAGAGACAGACACACGGGGAACATAGGGAGAGAGAGAGAGAGAGGGGAAGACACACACAGAGATGGACAGAAAGAGACAGACAGACAGAGACAGAGAAAGACACACGGGGAACATAGGGAGAGAGAGAGAGAGGGGGGAAGACACACACAGAGATGGACAGAAAGAGACAGACAGACAGAGACAGAGAAAGACACATGGGGAACATAGGGAGAGAGAGGAAGTAATGTGCCCGCTCCCTGGACACTTCACTCCCGGAGCACCGCTTCTTTGCACTTCGGGCCCAATGGAGGCCTGACTGAAACCACGTGGCCGACTGTCTTGGCGGGCCACAAAAAAATCTCTGTGGTGAGCCGCATGTGGCCCATGGGCCACAATTTGCCCACCCCTAAAATACACCAAGCTTGATCATCCACTCCGAAGTTGGCCAGAAAAGCCTGGGGAGACTTTTTTCCTACACCTAATAAGCAATTGTGGAAATTGTCTAGGGTGTCCACTTACAGTATTACAGGAACATGAGTAAAAAAAAAAATTAATGCACTAGTTATAATTTCTATAAACATGAGCGACATCCAGCACGCACCTTCCCGTAGACAGATGCTACAGTTGCACTCTTGACAGCCATGATGATGTCAGTTTCTCTGCTGAAGGCAGAGGAATAGCCTCCTCCATGAAATGTGATTGCATTATGAGCTCCGTCTCGATGATGGAAAAATTACACGCCACATTATAACCTAGCAGTGAATTAGAGGGGGAAAGAGAAGCTAATTGGATTATGTGCTTCTCAGGTGGTTGGCTCACTAAAGAGTCACACATCTGGGAGGGAAAGGAGGCATTGTTGGCCTCTGCAGCTTCATGCTTGGGCGAATCACTATACCTGCAGGTTCATAACCTAGAGGTTATTCTGGGCCCTGTGCTGCTCCTGTAAAGACGGGCAGAGAGACAACAGCTGCAAAGTGCCCTTCATTTGCTGCACTTGTGAAAACTTCAACTGTATCCGGAGCAAAGATCTTGCCAAACTTATCCAGAATTTTGTAACTTTGAGATTCCTAGAGGGAACTTTACTTGCATTTGTATTTGAGAGTGACTAAGGCCTTCTCCCCACTTAATTAGTTTTAATTACATTTTAAACACCGTTCAGGCACTGAATCATTATTATTGTGTTGGTGGGATATCTAAGAGCCCTTTGTAAAGGCTACTTTTCTACTGTAGGCATTAAGCTTTGTGTTATAGGACAAATGACTTCATCTTTTTAGATAATCTCAGCAAAATCAATCCCAGTACTTCTCATCCAGCATAACCCAATTTGCCCCTGCTTTTGTACTAGGTAAAAGTGAAGATACTAGGGTAAACTGGAATAGATTTGTCGATTTATTATGACATGAAGTTTTTATGAACTAGAGTCCACTTTATTAGATGAAGGAAGCATATCCTGTATTGGTAGACTTAGGGCGCGATCATACACACCCATTTGTGACACAAGAAGGACGATTCCCCGCCGGTTCAAAGTGGCACGATCACACAAGCACATCTGGGAAGCATCCTGCAGCTGGTGTCAAACTGTCGCAAACCGCTTTGAGCCGGCGGGGAATCGGCTTATTTAGCTACCAGTGAAAAGGCGGTCTCAAATGGTTTGTGACGGCCCAGAACCGGCCTTTCCCTGTGTGATCATGCCAGCGCAAACAAGAGGCGTCGGGGAGCAGGCTTTTTGGTTTTGTCCCCCCCCCCCCCTCGTCCTGGTATGCACATCATCGGACAACCCCGAGGGTGGAGAGGCAAGTCATCGATCCCTTGTAGAAGTGAATAAGTGCACTGAAAACGGCCGGGGGGAAAAAACTCACCTGCGACTGCATGTGATCACGCAGCAGCAGTTCGCCCTCACAGGTCCATGGACCTATGTGATCCTGCAAAAGCAGTGCAAATTGCGCCGGTGCAAATTTGTGTTGATTCCCGTCCGGCTTATCTCACTCGTGTGGCCGGGGCCTTATATATGTATGTGTGAATATAAAATTATGAAATTAGACAGCTTTAGATGGTAATACTGAGAGGCACAGGGTATGCAAACTGTAGATGAGGGGGCATTTTTGGCAGAACATCTTGTCTGGAAAGAGGGAGAAAAGCTGCTCGTCCTTCTTTCACACAATTATAAAGTCATATATAGATACTAGGGTCTTGACCCTGATCACAGCACTCACAATATTTAACAGTAGATTGAATACTGAATGAACAGTTCTTCCTCCTGCCAAAGGAGTTGCAACAATATCTGATGAAGCAACAGCAAGAGTGACTGTCTGTTTTGATGCACTATAGGCAAAATTTATAACAAGCGTCATACCGTGCCGTTCTCCCGATTCGGGACCTTAAGCAGCTTACATCATTCTCTTCTCTTCCATTTTATCCTCATAACAACTCTCTGAGTCTGGCTGAGTGCATGGGGCTGGCCCAAGGCCCCCCAGCAACCTTCCATGGCAGATGGGAGATTCAAGTACTAGAGACACACAATTGGTTGCTTCAAAGCTGCCTTATGATACGTTGTCTGTTTTGAAGA
Source organism: Lepidodactylus listeri (assembly GCA_029233225.1). Lineage (NCBI taxonomy): Eukaryota > Metazoa > Chordata > Lepidosauria > Squamata > Gekkonidae > Lepidodactylus > Lepidodactylus listeri. The sequence goes on along the minus strand of JARCFY010000015.1, from coordinate 19,382,899 downwards.
TAACCTGGTCCAGGATGTTCCCATTCCCATTCTGGGGTTGGTAACCAGTTTTCAGACATGCGACCTTTTCCCCCTGATGAGTTATGCTTGCTACATAGGAACCCTTAGCTTCCATTGCAAATAGCAGATGGGGTGTCTGGAGACAATCTGGGCCAGAATATTTTGATGCCTTTCAGCTCGGAAACTCCTAAAGTCATCCTGAAGCTGGTGGCCAATTTTGAGTCTCCTAAGCTTCGTTTTCAGACGAGTTATGCCTGCCACAAATGGACAGAGATGGGCACACTGATTCTTTTATTACTATAGATTCATGATAACAGTAAGACAAATGATTTGTTTTGTTATGATATTTTGTGTGGATTAGGGTCATATGGGGTTCAAGCGGAAACTTTGTCCAGGGGCGTTTGGAAGCTCTGCTTACAGTGAGGAAACTTAAGGCACACTGGGGGTAGGGATTATTGTGACCAGCCAGATCACAAATACAGGAAACCAACCAAATATGCTTAAAGATATTTAATTGTATTAAATATTTATATGAAAAAAACTTAATTGTATGGAATTTAAAATGCTTGTCATTTATCACAGTTCCGTTGCATTCACTGGCTGAAGCAGTGGGAAGCAAGAACAGATTTACTTATTTAATGAACAACTGGTCAAATGCTGATTGCGCTATTTTTCTTACACCTCTACAAATAAAAGGTCTGGAAGTTCCTTTTAAAATGAAAACTGCAGGGAAGTGGCTGCAACCAATTTCTGAGTTAGCAGCTAGTACTCGGAGCTCACCGCCTGTCTGCTCAAATTTGAATACTTTTACACTTCCCAAAGCAAATAAACACACCTTGAACGATGGCACCTAAAGGTGGTAAGAAGGGAAAACATAAACAAGAAAGTGGGCTGCGTTTTCCCAGCTACAGACACTTCCTCCACTTCGTAGGCATCGCTGGGGAGGGGTGAACAAATGATTGAAGAGAGCCCACTCACTGCAGATTTTCTGATGCAGGCATTTACTAAACAATGTCAGGAACTGAGTGATAAGTACTGGAGTCGGGAGGCTGGTGGACTGAGTTTCAGCATGATCAAGTTTATTGTAGGTCAGGAACAAGCATGCCTGAGGTGGCCCAGGGGTCAGCTTATATGCACAGAAAAGCCTTGCCCCTGTCCACACCCACATTGCGGGATAGGTTAATCTTCCCACCAGAGATTACATTGGTTCATTTGAATATGCTAAGCCCCTGATAGGTGGATCTTTAGGAGCCTGGGTGCTATTGTTCTTTTACCTCAAGCTTGTACCTGGTTGCTATTGTTCTTTTACCTCAAGCTTGTACTGGCGCCATTACATGTTTGGTCACATCAAAGAATCATACAAGTGTACAGGAATTGCATCCAGGACTTAACACTGAGAAACAACACAGAAATGTTGAATCCAGCATTCCAACATATGGATGAGTTAGAAGAGCTTCAGAAACGAACAAATCAGAAAGCAGAGGAAACTCTCCAGAAAGTTACGGAGCTTGAAAGGCAATCACTGGTGAGAACTTTAGACGCCTGGGAAAGGGAGTGTATTTTGGATCATCACAGTCGTGAGCTTTCTTTGAAATTCGGGGGGTTCAAAGCAAACGCTGAAACTGGAACAGAGCTGAATATATTCTTGGCAAATTGGCTGGCGAGTACTCTAATCCTGGAAGCTGGTCCCATGCCCCTGCTACAGAGAGTTTATCGCATTGGCAAGGTATGTGAAGAATCTACTTCTTCACTATATACTAGAGATATATTAGTAGAATTCAAAGACTTTAGAATAGAAAATCCTTTTGGAGGGCAGGGGAAGGGTGGCCTTGACTTTCAGGGAGTGAAGATTCAAGTTTTTCCAGATCTCCCTCCTGAATTTTTAAAGATAAGAAGAGATCTTGAGAGCACCACAGCCAAACGGTGGTATTTAGGAATAAAGTACCGAATGGCTCCGTATGGGCAAGCTATGTGTTCAACAGGGCTCAACTTCTTATTTTGCTTATGACTCTGTCTCAGGTGAAATAATGCTGACCGCTTTAAACCCTTTCCCTTCTGAATCCCAAGAAAACAGAGCGGGCAAGAGGAAAGAGCGCTCACCTCTCATGTCAGCAAAAATGACTAGGGTCTGTACTCTTGAAGACCACGAAGATTTCAAAGAGAGTGTGGACTCAGTATAAGAAATTGAGGATTTGGGTAATATAGACTAATTTTTGATCTATGCTAATGAGTGGTGGAATTGTGGCGAATGTCTGGGTATGTTCCCCCCAGGACTAATCGGTCCTCGGATGGACCCCTCCTGACCCCTGAGGCCTCTGAGGACTGAGGTTAATTACAATTATAATTTAGTTCAAGATTAATTTGTTAATACATTGTAAATTACTATAATTGAGCTACAATTGTTCAAAAACCTTATAAATATTATTTTGTAATAATTCTGGGAGAAGAAAGAAGGAAGATGAAGAAGATATGAAGACAAAACATGCATGTGAAATTTTGTTTTTTATATTATTAATTAATTTTGGTGTTGAATTATAAAATTCTAATTATAAAATTATATTATTATTATTATTATGAATTATAAAATTCCAGACCACATGGCCTGGAATAAAATAAAATTGCTTTAAAAAGACAAAAAAGAAAAAGAAGAAAAAATGAAAACTGCAAATGCAACAAGGAGCCTGGAATCTTTCTGAGAGGGCTGTCCCCCTTGTGGCTGCAGCATGGGGCCTAATGCATTTACTCTGAGGTGAAACCATAAACAGCAGACAGAAGAAGAGATTGAATTTATACCCCGCCCTTCACTACCCAAGGAAGTCTCAGAGCGGCTTACAAACTCCTTTCCCTTCCCCTCCCCACAACAGAAACCCTGTGAGGTAGGTGGGGCTGAGAGAGCTCTTTCAAGAACTGCTCTTTCAAGGACAGCTCTTGTCAGAACTATGGCTTACCCAAGGTCATCTAGTAGGTGCAAGTGGAAGAGTGGGGAATCAAACCTGGTTCTCCCAGATTAGAGTCTGCGCACTTAACCACTACACCAAACTGGCTCTCAGGGAGTCTTTACAGCAATCCTCCCTAAGGAGGAGCTATGGCTCAGTAGTAGTACTGAGTCCCATCTTTGACAGCCTCCAGTTTAATGGATGTCAACTAAAAGGAATGGGGGGGGGCCTTCTCTGCCTGAGACTTTGGATAGCTGCCACCAGTTAGTGCAGACAAGACAAGACTGAGCTTTGGTCTGATTTGATACAGCGCAGCTCAGCATGTTTAAACCTGACGCTCTGGATGGCTCTTCCCATGCAGCCAGACTATTTCCTTCCTTAAGAGCTTCGAGACCCATTTCTTTTCGAGACTGATGTGTTGATTTATCTGTGCTGGAGGCTGCACACCTTCATTGACTGAGCTTTAACTGGTTGTCGTTCTGTGCAATTATGTTGTTTTATTATATTTGTATATAAACTACTTTCAGTCTTTAAGTGGTAGTAAATACTTTATGCATTTTAAATGAATACCTGCAGTGAGAAATTCTCTCCTCGTAGTCATACCCTCTCCCTTGGCTGTGCTCATTGCAGCCAAGCTCAGTGTGGGGAGTTGATTTATTTCACGGCTTTAACAAAACCACTACTGTGCTTTTATAAGTTAAAGAAAAGAAAGTGGAAACCGAAGAATAGGTGTGATTCATCCCCTATTCACAGCAATAAAAGGAAGCTGCCCCACACCACCCATCTCCTATCTCCATTCCATCAGTTTCTATTAGCTAGAAACATTTTCATTTCTTTGTACTCAGCCCCGGAAAGCTCTCAGTTTATGCCGTTGTAAGTGAAACTGCAATTGAACGGCCTTTCTTCTGACAAGGCACCTGAAGGGAATGTTAGACACTTGCTTATTACAGCTGGCAGTCCCTCCATTTGGATTTTATCTTCTGAAATTCTGGACATATCAAATTGTGCAGCTCGTCTCTGTAGAGGATGGATGTACTAGTATCTCCATGATGGCTACTGATTTGACTGGGAATACCAATAGTGGGCAACCAAGTGCCCCATGAGAAACAGAGACAAGAAAGGACAGAACAAAGCAACCCTGTTTCTGTTGGGGATATTAATATGTATGTATGTGGACTGGGCCTGTTTATAGCAAATTTCAACTGTATACTTGGAGAGACCAGAGGTTCAGCCCTTTAATAATCTTTGTAGAGAGCATTTTGCCAGCCTCAATTAAAATTAGAAGGCTTCTTAGCCAGGTGGAAATAAGGGGACTGGTTTGCTACTACAAAATAATTTAACAGTGTTTTATGGAGAGCATTTTAGCCAGCACAATAAAGGAGGCTTCTAGCACCTGGGAGACAAGGCTGGCTTGCTCCTATATAAACACTGTTCAACTCTCTCATTGAAGTTGATGATTTTGCATCTATAAAATTAAGTCAGAGTGTAAAAATTGAGCCCAGTTCATCTTTTTCAAGATATTACTCCAATTACAAGTGAATTTAAAAAGTGATAATATTATTATTGGAGGTTCAGCCCTTTAACAATCTTATTAATATGGTGTAGCTTTAAGAAAGAGATGGTCAACATGCAGCTGCATGGAATTAAGTAGAATAGTTTCTTTTATAATCCTCTACAGTTTGCTGTAGAGAGCATTTGGCCAGCCATACTGAAGGCTTCTTAGCCTGGTAAAAATAATGAGAACCGGTTTGCTACTACGTAAAATTTGTGTTTCACGGAGAGCATTTCAGCCAGCACGATATAGGAGGCTTCTAGCACCTGAGAGAAAATACTGGCTTGCTCCTAATATAAACACTGCAATGGAACCAGAAGTAAGTTTTTACAAACTTTTAAAAATTAACTAAGACTTTAAAAATAAGAACACTCCATTCAGCTTCGTGTTGCCTTTTATTTTAAATACTATGGATTTCTTCCAGGTTAAAATGCAGAAAGTAAAGAAGAAGTTTAAGCACTGATTTGCTTTTAACAAACATTGAACTGCATCAAGAGGCTGATACCTCTTCACACAATAGGACTGCTCCTGAGGAAGATGTGGATGAAATGAGCTTATATCCGGGTGCTCATTGAGTATGGACATTCCTTGTAGTAAACTTTTATTGAGAGTATATTCCTGTAATCTTGTAAATTTGATAAAAATAATATTGATAAAAATAATATATAAATATTGATTAAAAGTATATAAATATTTATGTCACGGTAGTTTGTTTGTTGTATTTTCTTAGGGTCTACCCACGTCCCACCCAGTGGTGGAACAACTATGTCATGGACATCTGGGCGGATAAGCAGTGGCTTGAGAACTTCAAGATGACTCAGGGAACATCGCTATGGCTGGTTGACAAACTGCGGCACAGGTTGGAGCATCAGGACATGAACATGCACCATCCCACTCTTGTGGATGAGCATGTGGCCATAGCAGTCTGGTGGCTTGCCAACACCCTGAGCTACCGTTTGGTTGGTCAGCAGTTTGGACTTGCCAGGTCAACTGTCATGGACATAGTCATAGAGGTGTGTCTGGCTACGGGGCTTGAATTTCTGAGCAGCACCATTCATCCAGGACCCACAGCTCAGTTAAGTACAGATCACACACATGCACAGAACTGGTGAACTCCCATGCCATAGCCATCCATGTGGGTTCCTTGTCAGGGCATTTTGTTGGAGGATCTTTCCAACAATGCATATCTTTGGACTACTTGGGGCATCCTAGGGTAGGGTTTCCAGCCTCCAGGTGGGGCCTGGAGATCTCCTGCTTTTACCAAGTCATATCCAGCTGACGTATCAGCTGCCATTGAGAAAATGGCTGCTTTGAAAGGGGGACATTTATGGCATGGATAGGGTTGCCAGGTCTGGGTTTGAAAATGCCAGGACTTTGGGGGTGGGTGGATGCTCCTCAGGATGGTACCATGCCAACCACAGACATTGGGACATTGCATTTTGGGGCCCATGTGTGACTTTTGTTTCCTGGGAAATGGGCCATGGTCCTGTTTCACCTCCCCTTAAACTGATGAGTTGCCATAGCATCCTGCTGAGGAAGCACAGGAATTCCTACGTGCTGCCAGGCACGTGTGACGATCAGAGGGCTGTGGGAAGGTAGTGTTTGGCACACCTGCATGCATTGCTCAAATCTGCTGTAAGCATGGGAAGGAGTCCAAAGTACACGGCAACATGTATGGAGGACATGCAGGCGGGGTGGGTGGAATATCCAGGGGAAAGGCCATATATGTCTGTGTGGGTCTAGAGCAGGGGGAATATGAGTGGCCCGTGATGGAAGAAACATCTGTGCCTTTGACGGGAGCCGGTCAACAAGGCGTGGGTTGGAGGTGGTGCCCAATTCGGCCTCCTTGCACCAGGCAACAGGAATGGTTTTGATAGTTCACGGAGAGAGTGAACCAGACCCAGGCAGCCACGTTACACAGGAAACTGCTGAGAGGGCAACAGTCAATGGGCCCCTGCGTGTCAGATTGTGCTCCCCCCACCTTACCTTATGGAGTTATGGCACACGTGTGCATTGTCACAGAGGTAAGTGGACCATGCCTCTTTTAAATCATGGGATGCAACTCATGCAGCCCCTGCTCTGAACGCTGTAACCTTACCTCAGCAGTTGACCACAAGTGGCGTCGGCAAAGGTTTTACCAAAGCTTGGGGTGAGGGCATGGAGTTCTGGAGCCTATGTTTCCACTAATGTCATGGACGCTTGTCCATGGGTGCTCCCACATGCAGGTCCTGAAGGTTTCTGCCAACGTACTTCATGTTGCGTACTGGGTTCAGTGCATAAAGAAGCAGGACAACACCGTGATGATCAGCTCATAGTTTATTCGTACACAACAACAACCTCATACTGGCTGATGTGGCCAACTATATACACCCACCTAAGACACACCCACAGTTCTATTGGAGGGTTTGAATCTCCCACCAAAGTCCCTATTGGTGAACTCGAGGTGGTTCAGGATCCTTGGCCCCTATTGTTTCCCGGAGCCAAGCTCGGACTGCATGTCGCTGGCACCTAGTGGTGGTCAGCGGACATAACAGCTTTCAATCATAAAGCTGCAATAACTACCTTCTGCTGAAACACTTCAGGGTTGGGTGCAATGCTCCCTCTAAGCTGTGGAGTCTTGTGAGCAAAAATTCTACTTTGTGAGCTACTGGCATTAAAGTTGTGAGTGAGCCACTTGCCTACTGCATGACTTAGTTTGCTCTGGAGCCATCCCTCCTGAGGGCAGACAAAAATGTGTGAGCCGGAGGCTAATAAACTGTGAGCTAGCTCATACTAACTCAGCTTAGAGGGAACACTGGTTGGGAGTAGTGGAGCTGCGGGAAGAGTTACAGCTACTCATACCACACCGAGGTGGCGCACAGATGACAGGAAACACACTAGACTTCATGTTCACATTGTCAGTGAAGTCTTTGCATCCCTCCCCACCATGAGTTCTTCCCCACTCCTGGCAGGTGGTGGGAAGTGGAGTGAGTTGGGCACAGAGATTGATCATGGAGGGCCTGAGGGGAGGCTGACGATCCTTGAGAAGAAAGTGGACTGGATCTCCAGGAACCGTGAGTGGAGTCTCGCAATTGCCAAGGCGGTAGTGCTGATCAAACTGATCTGAGTGTTTGCTGGATTTTATGTGACTCCCTGTGTAGTGTGGCTAGGGCCTAGTGCACAATGTGACCACACCTATCTTTTGGAACATATGAAACTCCAATGTTCCAATGAGATAGGCATCAACATCCAACATGTTCACCCACCATAGGCTCAGTTGAAACAGGGAGGGTTGCAGGGATCCCCAGAGTTCATTATTGAAAACTCAGCCAATCAAAGTGATTGCAATGCATTGTTTGTTTGACATGTGTGTTACTTGCACCCTTGTCCCCCTACAGTTCACGTGATGACTCAAGAAATACTACGGCTCAGGCTGGATTTGTCGGGACTGTGCAGGCGTCTCTCTATGAATGTCCAGGAAGAAGTGGAACCCAAGCAAGGCTCCTCGGGGGCTGTGGACACTTTTCCGGACTGAGGTGGCATCTCTAAGGACCCTGGGTGTGGATGTGAATACACCAAATCTGATGGTTTTCTAATTCTGATGCCGTATGCAGTGTTAAACAATGGCTTGAGAATAAAATCTGCTCAGAACAAAACCTTTATTGTTAATGTAATGGTGGTAGACAGTATGTGTCTTAGCATGGTTGACATAACGCGACCAAAACCAAGGATGCATGAGGGGAAAACCTTTTCTGTGTGTAACTAAACTTGGAAACATAACTCAAATTGTGCTCATATTTGGAAAAACGTGTTGTGGTCCAGATAAGCAGGACACTGGAAGGGCCATGCGTCCACTCTCTCATGCTCCCCCTGTACTAGTTGCCTGGGGAGTACAGCTTTTTTTTCCTTTACGCATTCTGGGTGTTTAGATGGGGATGCTTGCACAGTCTCTGGCTCTGGATGGCACTCACCAAGGCCGCCTGTTCCCATTGGGGTTCACCCATGTCCAGTAGGGCATGCAGCTCCACCTCCCCTCCCATTTCAAACTCTGAGGCATCTACCAGGTCTGCAGACTCTGGTGGCCAGGTTGGGTGTGTTGTTTTCACACTGTGATTGGGGAGGTGGTCCCTGATTCCTGTCCTGGGCATACATCATTGCCACAGCCATTCCCGCAATGGCCATCATGGTATCACGGAAGAGAGAATAAATTGCCTGGCTTTGAACCTCGTCATTGGCTCTAGCTGTGCGCATCTCCTCCAAGAACTCAGCATGTTGCCTATCTCCGCGAACCATCATGGCCCTGTGGTCTCTGGCGGACCGCCACATCAACAGGTCTCCCACCCTGTTCAAAGCTGAAACACACTGCCGCTTTGCTTTCTTGAGAGCCAGATGCAAAGACGGTGATAGATCAACCATGGCAGCTCCAGGTGGGATGTCTGCAAGGAAGAGAAATAAGGTGGAAAAATCAATGCAGCGCAGACATGGACCCAGGAGTTCTGAAGATGGATCTCCGGCGGCTGTCCCAAGGGGAACATGGGGCCCCATCTTAAGCAACAGTGGTGCCCTGACACTTAACTTAGAGAGGGTGTTGACATCACAGGCCACTGTCACCGTCTAAGGAGACTGAGCCATGGGAGGGCCATGAGACCTCCCCCCCACCTGGAAATATCCTCCCTCTGTACTGGCGATACATTTTTAAAATGTCAACACATATTCCAGGTGAATTCACATCACGGTCTATCTATAGCCAAGACCTTTGCTTTAGAGCAGAAGAAAATAGCTGAAATGTTAATGGTGCCCCTTTCCTGGCCAAGGAATGGGAAAAAGGGGGTGGGGCGGGGAAATAACACTGTAACCTGGAATCCAGAACCTAAAAGGGTAAGTCAAATGGAATAGAGGGCCAACAGTGGGGACCACATGTGTACAGAACAAGAACAAAAAAGCTTTGTAAACAAAGATTTGAACACCATATAATGGCCCAATCACGCCTCATGTAAAAACACCAGATTTAGGCACAGCAGGGCTAATGGACCAGACCAGATGCGTTCTGGCCTGCATGGGCTGTATCCAGAGTTCAAAATGGGGAATAGCAGCTTATATCAGAACTAGGAATAAGGACCGTCGTGGAAAAACACACAACAGGCTCTAGAAAGATGCTAAGGGAGAGTGCCAAGGCCTTGGCCACTCAACATTGATTTGCCTTGGTGACCTAAGCAGGGTATGATGACATGGAGTCCACCATTTTCGACAGAGGACGTGAACTATGCTGCCTGAGGTACAACTGTACTTTTGAGAGATCGCCAGCCCTCACCTGGAGACTGGCAGCATTGGTTCCCCACGGGGATGACGGCTGGTTGGCAGGGTGAATTCCCTAGCATTGCACCTGTCTGAGTTCCCAGCCTTTCTTGAACCTCATCCTATCCAGGTGCCATCCCTCAAATCTGTATGAATTTCCCAACCTGCAGTTGCCAACCCCAACTCCTTCCCAGCCAATTATCAACCTATTTCTGCCATATGGAGAGCAGTTATAACTCTAAGTGACCTCGACCCTTCAGCTGGAGAAGGGCAATGATGGCTTCCAAGGAGGAAATGCTGTCCTTCCCTGCAATGGGGACCAAAGCTGCTAACATCATTCCCTCTCCCCCCTTTTGACTTGCACAACAGCCCTGCACAGTAGGCAAGGCTGACAGTCTGAGACTGGTACAAAATCTCCCACTCTGCTTCAGCTGCAAGAAGCTGGGTCTAGCAGACCATGCTCTGAAGCACTGACCGCCATGCCGATGGTTGCCAGCCTCCAGGTGGAGCCTGAAGATCTCCAGGTATCACAACTGAACTCCAGACAAGAGATCTCTCCCCCAAACAGATGACATAAGTGATTTGGGAGGCCTCATCAGTATTTTTGTTCTAGTCCCATTGGTTTCACCATGGAAGAATGTTTTTAGTTGTTGATTTAAGACATGGATGTATTCACTGTCTGGATCACGCTCATCGGCATTGGATGGACCTTCTCCAGGTGAATGTGCCATGGTTTCTGCCCCTGACAATGTTGGAGAAAGAAGAGTCCATTTGGTTAACATGTAAAAGTTAAGCAATTTCATTGAGGGTGGGACTGTCACACCGCTTCATTTGAATGCCTGACAGCATCCCATCCCATTTGTGATGAAGAGTGGTGCAGATCCCGCAAACATCACTCACTTGGTTCCCCCTCAAATTCCACCTGAGTCTCATCCGAGTCGATTTCTTCTTTTTCTTTTTTTTTAAAGATTTTATTGATTTTATCTATAAACTACATTTCTACGCTACTTACTATGCTAAATTTATCTTATACAGAGAATACTTTATAAAATGCTTAATCTATTAGTTTTAAGAAAATTATTATAGCATTTTAAAAAAGCATGGTTAACACAGATTACTTTGTTGCTTTTTCCATTCAAAAAGCTATTTGTCAGTATGCATAGTTTGGAGACAACACTTAATAACAAAGCTTATAATTCGTACTAGTGCATATGCTTAATAAACATTTAACAATCATTTCTTCTTTTGTCCTCTTCTTGTTTTCTTAGTCTCAACATGTACCTTTGGAGCTGCTGCTCCTATCTCCGAGTCGGATATTTCTTCTTCGCTTTTAGAGCTATCAAATCTATACATACTTTCTTGCGAAGCTAGCGAATCATCTGTGTCTCTGCCTTTTTTCTTCTCTTTGTCTTTTTCCAAAAAAATTTTCGCTTGTTCAACAGAGTCAATCTTGTATTTCTTATCTTTGATGCTGAAGCTAAGTCCCTCTGGAGTATTCCAACGGTATATTATAGATTCAGACTGTAGCCATGTCGTCAGCTTTCTGTAGGCTTTTCTTCTTCGCCGTATTTCAAATGGTACATCTTTCAAAACTTTAACTTCTGCTTCTTGGATCTTCAGAACCGCTTTGCTTGTGGCTTTTAAAACCACATCCCTTGTTGATTTCTTGGAGAACCTTATCATAATTTCACCTGGCAGGCTTTTCTTTTTAATATATTCTGGGTAGGTCCTGTAGACCATATCCATATCGCTTTTTAATTCTTCTGCTTTTAAGCCTGTTAACGGTGCCAACACTTCACTTAACAGTCTTTTAAGGTCTTCTCCTTTCTTTTCTGGCACGTTCTGAAGTCGTAGGAAGAAATTCGCCCGTTCCATTTGCAATGTCAGAAGGGAATCATGATGAAGAGCCTTTTCTTTTTCTGCTTTCTGTAGTCTTGAATCTTGATTTTTTACTGACGTTTTAACCTCCATAAGGTCCCGCTGCAGCTTTTCTGTAACTTTATTCAACTCCTTCAGCTCTGACTGCATTTTATCCATCTTGATGTTCAGTGACGTCATTTGATCCACTAGAGGTTGCAATAACGAGGAAAACACCACGCTCATCTCAGTGGTATCAACCTTTGAACTCGGAACTGTCGTTGCTAGCTTTGGGGAAGGTTTTGGTTTCCCCGCCATTGTTGAGACTTCGCTATTGTTTATGTTTAGATAAGATGGAGATAAGAAGCGATTTTTTCAGCTGCACTTGTATCGTTTTAATTGTTAAGTCCTCAAGTATGCGATACCGCCATCTAGCAGCTCATCTAAGCTTTCCTTCCTTCAGTAACGCCGTGGGAAAGAGCCTCGTAAGTACGCCGATAATGAAAGGGGGGGGGATTTCTCTCCACCCGCCGCTTTTCCCGCTAAGTTGCTTATTTCAACTTCGAGACTCACTTTTTCACCTTTGCGTAGCTGGAAGTTACTGCTTCATCGCTTCATATTCTCTGCTGCTTCACGGTTTGCGCTACAGCCATGCGGCTCCCACGATGGGGGAATCTATGGGGGTGATGAGGGGGACCTCAAATCCCGCGGTCGCCACCGCCGGGAGAGATCCCTTCTCGTGCCACCCCAGGCAGAGCCCCCTCACTGGGGTCTCTGGGGGCTCAGCACCTGTCCAGAGCCCCTTCTTTCCATCGGGTACGGATCACCTCCCCCGCTAGCGTGGAGGGACGCGTCCGCCATTCTTCGCAAGTCTTCCTGAAGTCTCATCCGAGTCGATTTCTTCAGGCATGCCTGGTTGTCTCTGGTCATCCAGTTCTGCATGAGAAGCCCCTAGGGAAAGCACAGACATGTAGCCAGTAAACTCACAATGCTAGGTTGTGGAAACAACACACAGTATGATGTAAGTGCACACATTACATACGTAAGACATAGAGTGATGTCAACACAGGCAGCGTTCATCTTTCACACAAGGCTCACTGGGGATGCGTGGCCAGAGGGACTGGTCTGATCATCCACAGTTGCATGAGCACTGCAAGGTGTCACATAGCATTTGGAACAACTCCATCAAGTATTATCAGGTCCACCCCAAAAGCGAGGGACATGGCAGGCTGCTTGTGCGAACATGTGTGGCGATGACCAGACATTCAACATTGAATGTTCTATATGTGGCCTCCATCTCTTGAGTGAGGGCACCTTGTCTGCATTGCACATCGCCAAGTTGCTGCACTCACACCATGTTCTGGCTACAAAGTGGATTGGGGGGGCCCACCATTGAACCATGCACACACGAACACAATGGAGAATGGGTCTGGGCCAAGACCCTATTTCACCCCAACTGACGCCCCCCTACACATTTCAGTTCCTTGAGAAATAAAAGTATTTTAGTTGGGGGGGCCCACATATCCTCTCTCCCCTATCTACCTGGGACAACACCTTCTCTCTGTGCTCTGTCAGCTATGGGCTCTTCATCCAGGGGGAAAAGATCAAGGGTGGCTTCAGTGGGTGCTTGGGCCATGGCGCTTGCCTCTGTGGTACTTTTTGCAAACTCATGCTGCAGACTCTGGCTCCATCCCTTGACTGTGGGGTCGTCCCTCAGGATGGCTCTGAGCACCCTGTAGTAGGGGCAAGTGATTTTGTCGTTCCTGCTTTTGCCCACATTCGTACTCCAGGCAAAGGCCCTTGGTTTTGGTTCTGAATTCTTGTCCAGAACTTTTGTGTCCCTTGTCAGCCATAGCCTTGGCAATCTGCTCATAGATATCCATGTTTCTATGACTCTGTTTAAGGTCTTCCTGTACCTTGCTTCCCCCCCACATTTGCAAGAAGATCGAGGATTTCCTCATGCCGCCAGGAGGGGCCTTGGAGACCAGCCATTTTAGCAGTCCTCCTCCTCTAGTATGAATGTAGTTCCATGATCCCAAAATGGCTGAGGTGGATCACCACTTTGTCCTATCTCCTATAACGGCCAGACAAGCATGGAGATAGATCACAAAGCACAGCCTTGAAGTCTGTCCCCCGTCCCCCCCCAGCATCAAGCCCACACCTCGCTCACACCGGCCTCATCAAATGTTAATGTACATAGAGCCACATGTGTATATATGCGCTGTGGCAAGAGATGCTGGACTGCTGTGTCCCTCGCTGTCTCCAGACAGTAGCCTGCACAATACTTTCTACGTGCCTTTCAAAAATCCTTACCTTATACTCCGAAGCCTTCAGAAATGATCGTGCACACCAGCTAGCTTCCCCCACACCTGTGCACAGTCCGCGAATACAGAATCGGAGGAGTGGATAACTGGTTTGCCACCAAAAATGGAGCCGGTAGTACGCAGCACTAGAGATGCACTGGTCTGGGCACGCGCATCAGTGTGTTTGCCGCTGAAAACCCGGTGGTAGTATGCAGCACTAGAAAAGCGTTTGACTGAGCATGCGCATACCAGCTCAGTTCAATTTTTTTTTTAATGGCTGAAGTACAAAAGGGGGTCTGCTGGCTCGATGAGGAGGTTGAGCTAATGCTCCAGAGCCTCACTGATTTTGAGGCGGGTGAGAGGGTCATGCCCTCCACTCATATGGAGACCCTTTCTGTATTCGGAAGGGTGGCAGAGGTGCTGTGGGGGAGGGGCTTCAGGTAGTCTGCGGAAGAAGGCAGAGCAAAGTTTAAGAGAGAGAAGGCCACCTTCTGTGATGCCCTCGAGGACTGATGGGACATCCCTCCCCGAGGTTCCCGTCCTCCACGTTTTTCCCTTCTGAGGTGCCTCTGGGACCAGGCTGGTCAGCCTGGATGGCGTGAAAGGAGACCATTGAGTAAGTGCATGATTGCAAGCCTCACTGCCCCAAGCAATGTGATAAATGTCTTTTGTTAGCAGTAGGAAACACGGTCATTGCCATTGCACAGGGACTCCGCGCGCCAGAAGGAGAAGCTAAGGCCAGCCAGGCTAGGAAAGCATCCCCCCGCCAGTCCCCATGGTGCCGTGCCCTGCCAGGGTGAGTGGCTCTCTCTTCCCCATTGAACTTCCATTCCCCCAACACACAGCTCCTCAAATCCCACCCTGTACAAGGTGTACATTGCCCACTGGCCCAGAAGCCACTAACAGGATTCCCTCTGGTGTCAGCGCTGCCCACGGTGCTATGGTAAGCGCATGGCACTCTGGAAGGACAATGGCTTTGACAGGTCCTGCCAGCAGTGGACTGCCCCACAACCTGCCACATCCATCCTCATGTTGGTATTTCTGCAAAAGTAACCACTGCCTTCTTTCACTCCTTCGCAAAAGCAGCTGAGAACAGTAGCAGCCCGGAGAAGGGAGCAATGGAGGAAGTTGGGGGAAGAGGTGAGGTTACTCATGAATTCATTTACAAAAATACAACATGGCATGTCATGGAACTGCTGAGGGAACTGACATCCCTTGAGGAAGAGTGTGAGTCACCCAGTCATTTTCTGCTCTCTGGACAGTGGGATGCCATGGACTGTACACACGGTACAGTAATGCTGGATGCTCCACAGACACAAATCCCACACTTACCATGTGTGGGATGTCACTGGCAACAAGCTTCTCAACAGCAACAAGCCAGTGTGAATAGCGGAAGATGTGGGATGCTGGGGCTGAGCAGTCCCCCACAATGGAGCACAATGCCTACAGGAACTTGTCACTGTGATGTCCGTGGGACACTGGGTTTAGGGCAAAGCCAGCCCTCATCCTAACTGTCATAAAAGCTCACTCTATCCAGAGTAAACTTTTAAGGGTCAAGGGGTCACAGCACAACAACAAGTTACAAAATTACTTAAGAAAGCCTAACACTTTCTCAAATCTCAGGTAGTCTGCTTCAGGTTCTCTTCAAAACCCCCACCAGCTCAGGAGTAGAGAACCAAATCTCCCAGCTTCTCAGGGTTTTACACAGTCAGGTCAGCACTACAAGATTAGCTTGCAGTCTGAGCTTCAAATAACTGAAAATTATTCAGTAGCAGCAGGGGTCATTTCGTAGAAAAAGAGGTGCAGGAGCTCATTAGCATTACTCATTAGCATAATTTATTTGCATATGCTACACCACCTGACATCACCAGAAGTATGCCAGAAGGCAAGAAAGAAAGTAAAGGGAAGGAAGGAAGGAAGGAAGGAAGGAAGGAAGGAAGGAAGGAAGGAAGGAAGGAAGGAAGGAAGGAGCAAGCAGGCAGAGAGGGGACAGCTACTAATCCAAGCCTCAGAAATACCACTATTCTGGGAGGACAGCTTCAGTGGTGGCTGAAGCCTTCAGAAAGCTGGTCGGAGGAACAAGGACCTCTCCAGGGGACGGGGTCATTTTGCTGCAGCCATGACACAAGCAGGCATTCCCCTGTGGGGGGGGAAGGGCTGGCACCAACTCCCGGAGCTGTGCTCCCCCGAGCTCCTGCTCGAAAGGACCCCCGAGTAGCAGTGTGGTCAGGGTCTAAGACAAATGCATTTAGTCTTTACGATTGACAAAACACAAGGGCAAGGACAGAATAAAAATATTGATTATTTATTGTGTGCAAAAATATGCAAAACAAGACTAGACTTGAAGGGATACAAAAATAAGAAATCTAAGCTTAACCAGCCTTGCTAAACAGTTGTTACAGTTCCAAGTTACCTTTTCAGGTTCAGAGACAAACAGAGGTTCACAAGTCAATCAGCCCACCCAGGCAGAGTTCAAAAGTCCGTCAGCCCATCCAGGCAGAGTCAAGGAGTGCCATTCTGGCTCACCTTAGACCACCCAGGTCAAGTAGCCACGAGCTAGCAAACATCAGGCTTCAAGCAACAAGCTAGGCTTTTTGTTCTATTGATCAAGCAACTTTTACAGAACAATGGTCTCTGAGAGGGTCTTGGCCATTGATCCAATCAGAGAGCAGATGAGTGATCTCATTCTCTTAGGCTGTTTTTACATCTGACTTTCCCGCTGGAATCATTCTAGTTCCAAAAAAACCTGCCCACACGTCTGTGCGGTGTGAAACCGTGCTGCTACTGAAATGTCCGCATCTACTAATTGCCCTCCTGTGGTCAAGCTAGTATTCAACCAGCTTGATTCTGCTTTAAACAATTGCTGTTGATTAGTGCACTTAGACCCCCTGGAGTGAAATTTCACACCACTGTGAAATCAGCACAGGAAAAGACAGCAGTCAAACTACTTTAGAGGGGAGGTGTAAAATGACCCTTAGTGTTGCTAGCTCAAGTAACATCCCATAATATGAAAACAAAACTTATTGCCGCAGTCAACAAGTCTGATTTCACTCCCAGGTGCACTTGCGTTAACTGGGTTGGAATGTGCTTAAGGAGGTCTTAGATAAGGCTAGTAACTCGCACCACGGCAGATGAGAAAAGCAAGGTCATTCTGCCCCAACCGTTATCTCTTCTCCTCTCTGTCTCTAGGGAAGATTTTTTAGAACAGGGAAGATTTTTATAACAGGCCACAAAGCAGGCCTGGACCAAACTCTTGACCTTTTTCTGTAAAAAGAAAATGGGTTTTCTTTACACTAACGTCCCAGGAAAGCATTTAGCACATGGGAGGGCAGACCTGACAAATGTGGTATTGTGGGGAAATTATTGCCTGAAGCAGCACACGCGGCACCTAACAAAAACCTCTGTATTTTAACACCTAGTGCGGCATGAATTTGCGCCGGCAGCCGCCCAGGGAGGCCCTCCCACCCCGCTGGTGATCAGCTCCTCTCTGGAGTCAGATTACGGTAAGAGTTGAGAGAAGACCAATCGAAATCACAGGGCCAGGAAGGTACTACATGAGCATGACCAGTGTTCCCTGTAAGCTTAGTGGGAGCTAGCTGACATGTTTTAAGCCTTCAGCTCACAGTTTTGTCTTTGCTCAGGAAGGATGGCTCCAGAGCAAACCAGTTTATCCAGTAGCCAAATCGCTCGCTCCAAAACTAAACGCAAGTAGCTCACAAATTAGACTTTTTGCTCACCAGAATCCACAGGTTCGAGGGAACGTTGACCATTAGCAGGAGCCAGACCAGAGACCAGCAAGACACCACCGGCAACTGACCTGGCTGGGCTGGCGCAGCAGGTCCAAGTCCTGGAGGATGGGATGCAGAGGGTAAAAAACGACTGGTAAGGCCAGAAAACAAATAACTCATGTTGGCCGTGCCCCCAAAAGCATTGGTATTTTTATGGTGGCTTGCCATGACATGCATTTGGTGCATCTGTCGCTGACTGAAAGGGACCCTTAGACCATTACAGCAGTGCTTAGGTAATATGAGACCAGTACAAGGTTGATGTGACAGCAGCAAACGTTTATTGATGCTGAGTACCAGTCGTTTCTGGTAGCCGGCACAGCCTCTCACCCCGCTAATGGATGCATGTGTTGTATGCATCAGGTTTTGTGGGTAGCATAGATGGCTGCACTGTCCTCATTCCTCTCCATCCAAAAAACACCCAAGGTATGAATACAGGTAGAGACTGTTTTCATGGAGGACATGTTCCCACCAGTCCTGTGATCTTCACCCCCGATTCATGGCCACCTGGTGTCAGGTTCTGACATGATTCTGCTAATAATGTATGTCTTTCTCAATGCTGTCTCCGTGCTTCACATGTTGCTTTGTCCCTTTGTTCTAGCAGACCCTGCCAGCTGCCCCTTATCTGTATCATCCTCCCTCCTCCCTGCTAACTATAAAGCTTGCTTTGATGTATAAGGATTACTCTGTTTAATGTTGCTATGCCTGAGCGGGAGATGGTGACCAACATTCCTAAGTGTCATCTCTAAACAAATGGTGACTACTCCCTTGTATTCCCTCCTCCCTTTTTCCCCGAGCGTATTTGTGTTATCTTGTTATTGAAACCTTGAAGAGTTCTTTATGGCCGGACGCCTGGAAGAATGTTGTGCCTGGGCTCACACATGTGGGTCACTCAGATCAAGAGGGGAATTTATAACTTTCTCACCTTCTGTGGGAATCTCAACAGTCCCTGCTCTTTTTCCCGCGTTCACCCTCTTGCCCTGATTGGCTTAGGCCTGGGGTTCAATTGAAAGTCTGAGAGTATAATAGTACTGTCTGTATTCCATTCAAGCATCTCTAACAAACATTCGGGGACCTGTCTACAGTATTGAAAATAAAGAGCTTTGCTTTATCAACAAAGGTCTGGTTCTGTACTGTCTATACAGAAGCCTCACACCTTGCAGGGGGAAAAAAACCCTTAAAAATAGGTCCTTATTTTTACTTGATTTCTCATGCACTCTCTCTTGACAGTGAAGTGGCACGGGTACCAGCTCTCCTTCATCCAGCAAGGGGTGACAAGGCTGAGAGAAACACTGGTCCAGATGAAGCTGGACTGGGCGTTGGAGTACCAGCGTCGTGAAGCTGGAGGGGTGGAAGACGAGGAATGGCAGCCGGAGGAAGCGGAGTCAGAGGGAGCAGATGAGGAGGAGCGTGTGGAGGAGGGCAGCGCAGTGGCGCAAGGCTCCTCATCAGACAATGGGGGGAACTAGTTGTTTGTTTCTTGTTTGATTTAAAGTTTTTTCTTGTTGTGGGTTAGGGTGGGAGGGCGGGTGAGGGCCAGGGTTACAGTTGGGATTTTCTAGTTGTGTTGTTAGTGTTGTTGTTGTTGTGTTATTAAAAATTGTTGTTTTGCCATTTCCCGTGGTTGCATACTTCCCCCCCCCCCGACTGATGGATTCCCCCAGAACCAACAAAGCCCATGCACTCTCTACCCAATTTGATTACCGTACATGCGCATTTTCTGGCAGGACAATTGTTATGTGATACAGTTATGTGGTACGGTTCTGGGGTTCTGGGTATCTTATGGAAAAGAGGACAGCATGGCCTTCAAAAAAGCAGACAGAACCTCTGAGGAGGACAACCCTTGAAGCCTAGAACGATGTGATTGGAAAGAACAGATGAACTCACTGCCTATTAAGTGAACACCTGTTCCTGATGGGGACTTAGGATGCCAGGTCTCTCCTGACAACCTGCAGGGGATGGGGGGGGACACCTAGAGAAAGAGAAAGGCCCAGGCCTCATTGCTGGCATCACACCAGAAATGATGTCATCACACCAGTGACATCCAGGCAATGGGAGCTTGGGAGTGCTCCTGGATGCCTCCTTAACCATGAAGGCCTAGGTAGCAGCCACTGCCAAATCGGCCTTTTATCATCTTTGGCTGATCAGGCAGTTGGTTCCCTTCCTTGAACAAAATGACCTGGTCACCTTGAGACTGGACTACTGTAATGCTCTCTACATGGTGCTGCCCTCGTTGCAAATACGGAAGCTACAGCTGGTGCAAAATGCTGCAACCAGGCTCTTGATGGGGCTCTCTAGATGGGAGCACATACAGCATGTTTTGAAGGCGTTGTGCTGGCCGCTGATAGCTTACTGGATTCATTTCAAGGTGCTGGTTCTTACCTTTAAAGCCCTGTATGGTCAGGGTCCTGCATACCTGAGGGACCGTATTTCCCCATATATTCCCCAGACAGCACTGCAGTCAGGGGTCCAGAATTGGCTGGCCCTCCCAGGCCTTAAGGAGGCTAGGTTGTCAATGATCAGGACTCGGGCCTTCTCAGTGGCAGCCCCAACCTGGTGGAATGAGCTTCTGGAGGAGATCAGGCCCCTGCGGGACCTTTTACAGTTCTGCAGGGCCTGTAAAACAGAGCTCTTCCACCAGGCTTTTGGGAGCCGCTGCCACCACCAATAAAGAACATCAGATGGTTTAATTTGCGAGGGCCCTGGTTGCTGGAAACTGCCATCTATAACCTATGGAACATAAACCACTGCATGGACAACCCAAAGAACACTGTGAGCTGACTATAGCTGAGAACTTTGAAGCTGAGAACTGTGAATAATGGCTGCTACCACCATATGGACATTGATTACTAGCACTTTATGGTTTTAATTTGTTTTAATGTAAATTATGTTTTAATGTATTTTATTTGTCTTGTGTAAGTTGCCTTGAGCTGGCCGTGGCTGGGAGGCTGGGGTAGAAATTTAAAAATAAATAAATGCTCTGTTATATGGGCAAAAACTCCATGGTAAAACCCATTTCTACCATAGAATTCTTTGCCCAAATAAAAGAGTGTTGCCTAGACATCACTGGTGTGATGACATCACTTCCTGTGTGATGCTGGCAATGAGGCCTGGGCCTTTCTCTTTCTCCAGGTAAGTCCCCCTGCCAGCCAGCTGATCAGTGGCTGGGGGTGGAGCATGGCAACCTTAATGGAGATAGCAGTTGCTAGGGTTGTCAGTCCCTAGGTCCCAGCAGGGGTTCTTCTGATTTTTGGGGCTTCAGCCCACTGCCAGCCAGCTGGCCAGTGGGGGAAACCCCACCACCAAACAACCACATTCAAGCATGATGTCCCCAGTGCAGTGACATCACCCAGAAGTAATGTCATCATGTCGAGGACATTGAATGTGATGCTCTGGTTTGAGGGCAAAACTCTATGGTAAATTTGGCCTAAAACCATAAAGTTTTGCCCTCAAACCAGAGTGTCCTGCATGGGAATAAGGCCCGTTGTGGAAATAAATACAACAGGATTTTTAAAAAGGCTCTGGGAGAGTGCCCCAGCCTTGGGCATTCAGTGTCAATTTGCTGTGGTGACCTCAGCAGGGTATAATGACACAGAGTCCATCATTTTCTCCAGAGGAACTGATCTCTGCTACCTGAAGAGCAGTTGTAATTCTGAGTGATCTCCACTCCTCACCTGGAGATTGGCAACAATGGTTCCCCAGGAGGGAATGGCTGGTTGGGAGGGTAGAGTCTATGGCATTGTACCTGTCTGGGGTCCCACACCTCCTCAAACCTCACCATCTCCAGGTTCCATCCCTCAAATCTCCAGGAATTTCCCAACCTGGAGTTGGCAATCCTATCTACTTCCCAGCCAATCATCAACCTATTTTTATTTTTCCCTCACTGTTCAGCTTTCCATCTCCCCCCCCCCGCAGCCTCTACCATGCTCTGAAGCCCTGACTGCCACATCACATTGGCTGTCATGGGGGGGGCATCTCAGCAGAGTATAAGGACACAGAGCCCACCATTTTCTCCAGGAGAACTGATCTCTGCCATCTGGAGAGCAGTTGTACTTCTGAATGATCTCCAGCCCTCACCCGGAGATTGGCAACAATGGTTTCTTTGGCCAGGAGGCCGGGATAGAAATTTAATTAAATAAATTTCCCAGAAGGAAAAGTAGTCTTTCTCTGCAATGGGGACCAAAGAGGAAGAGAAGAGATTGGATTTATACCCCACCCTTCACTACCCAGGGGAGTCTCAGAGCAGCTCACAAACTCCTTTCCCTTCCCTTCCCCACAACCGACACCCTGTGAGGTAGGTGGGGCTGAGAGAGCTCTGAGACAACTGTCCTTGAGAGAACAGCTGGTACAGAGCTATGGCTTGCCCAAGGTCATTTCGCAGGTGCAAGTGGAGGAGGAGTGGGGAATCAAACCCGGTTCTCCAGATTAAAATCCGCACACTTAACCACTACACCAAACTGACCAAAGAAGCTTACATCATTCTCCTCTCCCCCTTTTGACTTGCACAACAATCCTGTTAGGTAGGTTAGGCTGAAAGTCTGTGACTGGTCCAAAATCACCCACTCAGCTTCTAAAGCAAGAACCTGGATCTAGCAGACCCTGCTCTGAAGCACTGATTCCTATGCCTAGGGTAGCCAACCTCCAGGTGGACCAGCCTGAAGATTGCCAGGTATCACAACTGAACTTCAGACAACAGATCTCTCCCGCCCGGAGAAAATAACGACTTCAGAAGGTGGACTTTATGGCATTCTGTTCAGCTGAGATCTCTCTCCTCCCCAAACCCTGGCTTCCATAGACTCTACCAGAAAATCTCCAGGAATCTCCCTACCTGGAGCTGTCAACCCTAGTAAGGACTGGCCCCAATGAGTTCCTCACAAAGGCCTGCAAAAGGTTTCCTTCCTTTGTCTGAACCAAACTTGGTGGCCTACTGTGGCAAAACAGGCTCCAGTTTACAACTCAGCTGTTCACCTCCCACCCTCGTCTCTCACTCCTCAAGTTCCCTGCCACCACTCACTGAATTGTCACTGCCTTTTTAGAGGGACAGTGAGGCCCCTGTGGCCAAATCTCTCTATTTGGAGATAGAATCCCCAATCTTTGGGGGATCCCTTGAAAGTTGGCAACCCTAGGGTCTGGCCTTTTGTTGCTTCCTTGGGCTACCCCCTCCCTTTGGTATTGTGCAGAGCAGGGGAGACTATGAGGTCAGAGCACAACACAGATTATTAGCCCAAACAGAAGAATTTATTTTACTATTTATACAGTTATGGAGCACACACACACACTAAACGAATAAGGCACAACTGTAGGAGTAAGCACACACTATGAACCAACAGGGCATAAATCAACAGGGGTTAAACTTCCTTGGATGGGCTGGAGTCTATATTGATGGTGCCCCACCCCTTGGGATGGTCTCTCTTTTCCCACACTTTTTGGCCTTCGAGCAGCTGGGAACTGTAGGCCAGCAGATTAGGAAGCCTCATTCAACCCAGTGAGTGATACCCCTGCAGGACCCTCTCCAAACCTACAGCTCAATTGAACCTTATGGGAAAACATTTTAAACAAACCACAGACAGCAGCCATCTTATAAACACAGGTAACTGCCATTTCGTTACACCTACCAACAGCCACTGAGGTAACAGTTAGTCCCACACAGGAGGGAAGCAGGAGAAGCATCTTCGTCAAGAGAGAAAGCCATCTGCCAGTAATTCTGAGGAGGCGCAGTGGCTGAAGGAGTGGGCGGGGAAGAGGAGCAGACCTAGCACCCAGCCAATAGCATGTGAGCACTCAGAGCCAGTGGGTAGGGACAGTTTCTGATTGAAAGGTTAGGGGGCCAGAGGTTGTGGTGGCGTGTGGAATGTTGAGGAAAGAGTCACACGAACACTCAATTATATAATAAGGAGAGATTATTTATTAAATTAGATTTACTAGGCCACCCTTCCTTACAAGTAGGGCTCAGGGTGGCTTACAACAACATAGGATACAAATCTCCATTTAAAACTAAGTTAAAAACAAACCAATAAATACGAATCAATAATATATGTACAATATATGCAATATATGACAAGGCTGTCAAACATCCCACTTCCTTTTCCAGTTCTCTTGCTGCTGCCACATCACAGCTTGCTTTGCCAGTCTCTCAATCGCACATGAGAGATAGATAGGGAAACCTCTCCGGTGCAATTGAGAGTGTCTGGTAAAGAACTGGCTGTGTCCTTTGTAAAGTTTATATCTCCACTACCTGGCATTACATTTTATGACACACATGACCTGGCCCAACAAGGTCTCATTTGTATTAGATCCACCCCCCCATAACAAATGAGTTTGACACCCCTGATATATGAGATGGTGGAAAGCATTCCAGCTACCCGACCTCCCTGGGGGGAGGGGTTATGCAGGATGGGGAATTATATAAGAGTGCCAAAGGATGCCCCGTCACTGTCCTCAACCAAAGCCCCAGCGTATCATCTCTGTCTTGCATGCCCTGTGGAAAGGTAGCAACTCCCACAGGGAATGGATGTCTTCTGGCAGAGCATTCCATCAGATGGGGACCGGGGCTGAGAAAGCCCTGGCCATGGTCGAGGACAGCCGGACTTCTCTCTGGCTGGGGACCACCAGGAAGTTCTTATTTCCTGAGTGTAATTTTCTTCCAGGGGCATACTGAGAGAGGCAGTTCCAAAGATATGTAGGTCCCTGACTGCTAAGGGCCTTGAAAATCAAAACCAGAATCTTGTACCTGATCTGGTGCTTCACTGGGAGCCAATGCAGCTCACACAGCACTGGTTGAATGTGTGCTGTCCAAGGGTCCCCATAAGGACCCACACGGCTGCATTCTGGACCAGTCAGAGCTTCCAGGTCAGAAGCAAGGGCAGGCCCATGCAGAGCGAATTACAGTAGTCCAGCCTGGAGGTGACCATTGCATGGATTTCTGTGGCTGGGTCCATTGCATGGATTTCTGTGGCTGTGGCTGAACTGGCAAAGTTGGAGGAATGCAACCTTCACAACCTGAGCTTCCATAGATAAAGAAGAATTCTTAGTCTTGCAGGAGCTCATTAGCACAACTCATTAGCATAACTTATTTGCATATGCCACACCCCCTAACATCACTGGAAGTGTGTCAGAAGGCAAGACCCACCACTCAGGCTCCACCCCAAAAATCTCCAGGTATTTCCCAACTCAGAGCTGGCGAGCCTACCTAGAGAAAAATTGCTTCAAAAGCACAAAGAAAATGGAGGGACGACAGACGACAGCAAGAACAAGCAGCAGACTCCCATGTATCGCCACAAGTGAGGGCTGCTGGGAGTGGGGGGCCCTATGGCTGGGAGGCTACTAACGAGGGGGCGGGGCTAAGCCCAACACTCACTCCTCAGACTCAGAGCTAGAGACCTGGGTGTGCTGGAGCTGCGCCAGCAGCAGGGGGAATTATTGCCATGTGCCAGCACGCACCATAGAGGGAACTGGGCTCTGAAGTGAGCCTGTGAAGCTCTAGCCCTGGGCTTGTTACTCCCGGAATGCCATTCCTGCTTGTTCCCCCTCAAAATGACCCCTGCTTATGGCCCTGAGCTCTTCACAGAAAGGTTATCTGTCAGTGGGGTGTTTGTCCTGTCTTGAATCTCAGTCAGGTTTGGAGGCAGGATACCTAGATCATATTTTACACTCCATGCCTTCTAATTAGCTGTGGCTGTGGATGGAGGTAGCTTTTTCTTTGACAGAATCTGCCACTCTGTCACCACCTCAGCCCACCTAGACCAGGTAAGCAAGAATTAACAAACAACAATTAACAAACAACCAGGAAAGCCTACAGCCTTCACAGGTTCTTTGGTATGCTGCCACCAGATTCTCTCAGTCGACACCCCACCAGCTGAGAATAGAGAATTAAGACTTCCCAGCCTCTCAGGGTAATCAAAGTCAAAACAGATCAGGGTAGCAATGTGGTTTCAGGTCCAAGGCACTTGGAGAAAGCCTATTACGGTTGCAAGAAATCAAGGAGAGCTTCAGATCAAAAATAATGATTATTTATTAAGTAATAAGGGCAAGAATATTTAAAACACAAGACTAGACTTGAAGGAGGGAATAAAACAATAAACTCTAAGCATAACCAGCCTAGTTTAACACAATCAGGTTCAGTTACCGTACAGGTTCTTGACAAGACAAGAGACAGTATATAATCCACAAAGTCAGGTAGGCCATTCCGGCCTTCAGTCACGATGTCATTGTGACTAACAGAGTCCCACTTGACCTCCAGGTCCAAGTAGTAAACGCTAGCCCAGACTCTAAAGTCTAGAGAACTTTTATAGAAAAATGGCTTCTGAGCTGGTCATGGCCAGTAACCAATCAGAAAGCACACAGATGATGTAACACCCTTCCCAGTTGCTAGGGTAACCAACTTCCTTCAGTTATGAGAACAGGGCTCGTTTCTGCAGTTAACAAGCCTGCTCCCCCATCCAGGTGCAACTCATGTTAATTGGGTCGGAATGCAGTAATTGAGCTTCACTGATAAGTAGCAGTGAGCGTTAGGGAGGCAAGGTCAGTATGGCCTCCCATTATCTTGTTATTCACTCTGACTCAGGGAAAACTGTAACAGTCTCTTGACAGTCTCCTGAGAAGATTTCTTAAAGCTGGAGAGGCCTTTTGCAGCAGGCCTCAAACACTGGTCTGAACCAAAGTTTGAAACATTTGAAACTGGAAGGGAAACATGCATTACACACTCATAGAACAGTATTAAAGCAAAGCCTTCTGTTTAACTGGTCTCTGAGACCTGAAGTAATTTCATAGATGCTGGTCACTGATCCGCCACTGAAAGACATGCCTTGTTCCCCAAGAACTTTTCAGCCAACACACAGCTGCTTTTCTGGAAATATCCATCCTTTCACACAGCATAAAATAATCTGAAATTATTCATGAATGGGTTTTGATCATGTGTTTAGAGCCCCAAAATATCTAAGGCTACAAGATGTGGGAGTTGGTTCCTTAAAACTGGTTGAGCAGTTTGTTGCTTATGACAAGAAGGGCAGAAAAACTTTCCCTCTGCCTTTAGCCAAAGTCTTAAACCCTTTCTCTGCAAGGATAGTTTCCCCTGCCAGGTAGAGGTGCTGCCAAAGGCTTAAACCCTTTCTCTGCAAGGATAGTTTCCCCTGCCAGGTAGGGGAATGGGTTTTGTTTTTGTTTTTTTACTTCTAGCCTACTTGTCTCCATAATTGGGTGCAGGCCCATAGTCACAGGGGCATTTGGGGGCAATGTACCCCACAGGTGAGGGTTGCCCCCTCAGACAAAAAATCAAGGGGGAAAAATCAAAATGAAAGATGCTTGTGGGGGTTCCAAAATGACCCCAGGCACAGTCAGGGAAGCTTCAGTCTCATTTTATTTTTTCCAGGCCAAAAAATAAAAATTTTTTTTTAAAAAATGCAAAAAATTTGCAAAAAATAAAATAAAAATGCAAAATGCAAAAGAGAGAGAGAGAGAGAGTTGGAGATCCCCCACCCAGCTTACACAGAAAAGCAGCCCAGAATCGAGTCTCTCCAATCAAAATGACTAGAGGACAACTAGAGGTCACAGTGAGGCTGGAACTGCTTCTTCTTAGGAACAGCAGGCATAGTCATGGTGCCTCCTCCCCCAGATTTCCCCATGTCCCACCAACCAAAATTTTCTGACTGTGCCCCTGATTGAGTCCTAAGGGGCTTATCACATCATTCTCCACTTCTCCATCTTATCCTCACAACAACAACTTTGTAAGGTCGGATGGTCTGAGAGATTGTGATGGGCCAAAGGCAAGCAAGGATCTGGACCCCACTGTTCCAAGTCCTAGTCCAAAATTCTTACTAATATACCATGCTTGCCTTGGCTTGTTATCAGATTAAACCACAGTGAGAGGTGGAGGGCTTTTCTT
Organism: Lepidodactylus listeri; assembly: GCA_029233225.1. Classification (NCBI taxonomy): domain Eukaryota; kingdom Metazoa; phylum Chordata; class Lepidosauria; order Squamata; family Gekkonidae; genus Lepidodactylus; species Lepidodactylus listeri. The sequence goes on along the minus strand of JARCFY010000015.1, from coordinate 19,355,312 downwards.
CCTAGTGCATGTTTTCTTTAAATAATTAAAACTGAGAAAGTTATTAATTGAAAATCTAAAGTTCCTTGTAAAATATTCAAAACAGGGAGAAAGACAAGATGAAAAAACACCACAAGGAGATGACCATGCTGACATCAAATAATATTTATTCTTGCAATTAAATAAATCATAAGGCATTCTGATAAACATCTTCCTCAAGAGACCTGACCTTTGAAGTCCTTTTCTTACAGAAAATAAACTTGCATATCCATCTTCGCAAAGAATCTCCCTTGGAACAGTTCCAGGAATCTGCCTTTTCCTCGTTGCAGAATTTGCTACCACAAGAAAGAGTGACATGGCATCTACCATGGAGCCAGTCTGGCTGTTATCTCACTGGCTGTTTCACTCTGGTTCCTTCTTTTACAACCTATCACACCAGAAGCCCTTTCTTCATCACTAAAAGGCCTCCTTTGCCTTTGCAATTTTGAATGGAATTTGGCAGGAATGACTAGCTTATTGGGGGAAAGGGGATTTTGAACAGATCTGTATATCTCTAAACACGATGATAGCATCATTCTTACGTACATACTACCTTATTCCAAAACACCTGGTATTTGAATGTATTCACAACTTCTTTTGAAAACACAGTAGAAGTCTACTAACCTGAATCCTGATAGATGTGTGAACTATTTCCTAGTATTCCTATTAAAGGAGTATTGTATAAAGTAGTGGAGAGCCAGTTTGGCATAGTGGTTAAGAGCGACAAACTCTAATCTGGAGAACTGGGTTCAATTCCTCACTCCTCCTCTTGAAGCCAGCTGGGTGACCTTGGGCCAGTCACAGTTCTCTCAGTCCAAAAAATAAACTTAGCTTGCCACAAAAAGAGGTAGAGTTTCAGGCTGCCAGACAATCTTTGGATCTCCTGGTTATACTATACCCATTGCCACTGATAATTATTAATTAACTAGGAATAAGCCTATTGTGGAAATAAATACAATGGGTTCTAGAAAGAAGCTCTGGGTGGGTGCCCTGGCCTTGGGCACTCAGCATCAATTTTCTGTGGCAAATTCAGCAGGGTATAACAACACAAAGTCCACTGTTTTCTCCAGGGGAAGTGATCTCTGTCATCTGGAGAGCAGTTGTAATTCTGAGTGGTCTCCAGCCCTCCCCTGGAGATTGGCAACAATGGTTCCCCAGGAGGAACTCGCTGGTTTGGAGGGTGGAGTCTATGGCATTGTACCTGTCTAAGGTCCCACCCCTCCTCAAACCCCACCCTCTCCATGCTCCATCCCTCAAATCTCCAGGAATTTCCCAACCTGGAGATGGCAACCCTATCTCCCTCCCAGCCAGCCATCAATGCACCATTATTTGCCCCTCTGACTTCAGCTTTCCATCTCCTCTCCCCTCCCTGCAGCTTCTACCTAGGAAAAGTACAGTCTTTCTCTGCAGTGGGGACCAAAGCAGCTCACATCATTCTCCTCTCCCCCTTTCAATCTACAAAACAACCCTGTGAGGTAGGTTAGGCTGAAAGAACCTGGGTCTGGCAGACTCTGCTCTGAAGCACTAACTACTACATCACACTGGCTGTCATAACAGGGTATAATGACACAGAATCTACCATTTTCTCCAGGGGAAGATCTCTGGCAGCTGTAATTCTGAGTGAACTCCAGCACTCACCTGGAGATTGGCAACAGTGGTTCCCCAGGAGGAAATGGCTGGTTTGGAGGGTGAAGTCTATGGCAGTGTACCTGACAGTGTACCCTCCTCAAACTGCACCCACTCCAGACTCCACCCCTCAAATCTCTAGGAATTTCCCAACCTGGAGGTGGCAACCCTAGTCAGGACTGGCCCCAATGAGTTCCCCACAAAGGCCAAAATAAGCCTAGAAAGGGCTTCCTGCCTTTGCCTTTTTACTGACAGAACCAAGCTTGGTTGCCTAGCAACAGCCACTGAGGAGAAAGTTAGCCCTGCAGCAGGAGGAGAGAATGGTTTGATGGCTGGTGGCCCACCTTAGTAGCCAGCCAGCTGTGGAGGAGCCAAGCAGGAGAAGTGTCTTTCTGGGGAGACAGCCATTTTGGCAGTTTATTCTGACAAGGAAGAGTGGCCAAGCTGGCTTTGGGCAGACAAGAGGAGCAGACCCAGCACTCAATCAATGGCATGTGAGTACTCTGGAGTGGCGGTTGACAGGCCAATGGCTGGTGGAGTGCACAGCACAGCCAATGGGAGACCTGGAAAGTGGCAAAACGTTGGGGCTTTTATATATATCAGATTATTATTTATAAAGTAGTGGCAAAAAAAAATCCCATAGACAAAGTTTAACACATTTCTTAGTACATTTAGAATTCCTGGATGTCAGTGAGAAGCTCTTGACTAGATGCACAGAGAGGGGTGGTCTCCACGCGGGGACAGGGTTGTGTGGTTTCCTGGTTGCTTCCAGATGGCAGGTTTCTCCACAATTTTTCTGTCGTAGACCCTGGGCAGCAGCCATCCCCCACTCCTTTCCCAAGCCACAAGGGCTTTTTCATTTAAATAATAATAATAATCAGGAACTGCATATTATTATATCAATATATTATATATATGTTAAAAAAACCAGGAGTGTCAAGAGCAGTGCCATGCAACATATGTAGGTTAGACACTGCAAGTAATTCAAGTAATTTTAGACCAGACATTAGCAACTAGGTCCCTCGAAGTATGCTCTAAAGAGCAAGAATGCATAGCTCACTGGCCATTTATACTACTTCTGACTTCTAAGTCGCCTGGCCCTGTTCTGGCATTGAAGTCCCCACATAATATAATATATGCATATGGGAATCAGATAGTTACCAGCTCCACTTATTATATGGAGTGGAAGTGTGGGACTGGAAAGAGGACATATCTACCCTTGAGGTAATTCAAAATTACTTCTTAAGACGAATCTTAGGTCTCCCCAGGGGATCTCCTGCAGCCTTGATGCGAGCAGAAACAGGACTCCCTTCTGTTAAGGCAAGAGCACACTTTGCAATTATAAAATACTGGAAGAAGACCAATTTGGCTAGATCTAACTCTTTAAGCCATCAATCTGTTAGATCATTATTAAGAAAAGACCCTGCACACTTTGGCTTTTTTAGCAATATCCTTAGTACAGGGGTGGCCAACCTGTGGCTCGGGAGCCACATGCGGCTCTTTCACACATATTGTGCGGCTCCTGGCAGGGCGGCTGGGGAAGCAAAGGGGAGGCATGCTTTTTCTCTCTTTCTCCCTTCCTTCCTTCCCTCCTCCCTCCCATCTATTTGCTTTCCTAGTTTCTCTCTCTCTCTTTCTTATAACTGGTTTTCCTCGTTTGTTTTTATTTTTGGCAGTCCCATTTAACGTTAATAAAAAGCAAATCTGCATATTTTAAAAAATAAAAACGTGTGTGTGATATTTGTTCCTGTCTTGCGGCTCTCAGACATCTCTATGTGGCTCTTACGTTTATTCTATGTGGCTCTTACGTTAAGCAAGGTTGGCCACCCCTGCCTTAGTAGATACTTGATGACCTCCTTGGGGCCTCAGATGTCAGTTCCCAACTTAAAGAGTGGATATTCAAATCAGATGCTGTGATAGACCGCTCTGCTATGACAAAGTCTAAAGTAGCTCCTTGGTACAAAATTGTCAAATTTGACCATTCTAGATCAGCCTATTTAAGTAGTATTTCCAACTATAACCTTAGGGTATCTTTCTTGAAATCTGCCTTGTGATTTCAAACAATGTACACAGCAGTGTGGGAGGGTCGGTATCTTCAAATCCCAACAGAACATAGTTTATGTATTAGTGGCTCACTTGCCACTGAGAACCTTCCTCACTGTATTCTAGCTTGCCCACTATACAACGCACCCAGAGACAAATTCTTGACTGGAATTTTATTTACCATAAATGCGTAGTCTGAAAATGAGAAGACTGCGTTCTTGTTATCAGATACGGACTAGTTTGTATCCTATAGAGTCCCCCTTTCTGCCCTTGTGGCTAAAAAGATTAGAGCCAGGCTGGCACCACCGGGGCCATTCTTATAATGTGCAGGCCATTTTAACCCACTCTGATTTTACGTATGTGATTCTAGATTTTACTTCTTTATGTATTTTATTATCCTATTTCACTGTTGTTTTTGAATGTAACTTTGTTATGGCCTATGGCTAACACAATAAATTCTATTATTACTGTTACTTACTATTATATATTATATATGTATATCAGGTTCAGGGATGTGGAACTGCTATAGTATAGCTCAATCTCATTAGATCTTGGAAACGAAGTAAGGTCGGTATTTGGATGGTAGACCACCAAGAAAGACTCTGCAGAGGAAAGCAATGTCAAACCACTTCTGCTTCTCACTTGCCTTGAAAGCCCCGTGCTGGGGTGGCCATAAGTCAGTTGTGATTTGAAAGGGCTTCTCACACACACACACACACACACACACACACACACACACACACACACACACACATCAGGCTCTCTGAATTTCCAGCTTCCATTTTATATATTTTTAAAAGCAAGTGTCTAGCCTCTTTAGTTGAGGAGATACCTAAATGCCAGTTGGTGACAGGGGGACGATATGGTGGCCGTGGGGACAGTGTCAGGGAAAACAGCTGCTTGGGAGGCAGGAAAATTCAAACTTTTCTGCCCACACAGCAGTCATCCAGGCTTTACTGTGATCTCTCCCAAAACTTGGCAGCTAAGCAGGTTTGAGAAAGACCAGACAATGGTTAGGGAAACTCATTCCCCAACAGCAGGGGTGGCCAAACTGTGGCTCGGGAGCCGCATACGGCTCTTTCACATATATTATGTAGCTCCTGGCAGGGCGGCTGGGGAAGCTCAATATCATTAGCAAACAAATATCATTGGACAAATTAATATCATTATCAATATCTGCTTTTACCCTTTTTGTTATTATTTTTGGCAGTCGCATTTAATGTTAATAAGAAGCAAATTTGCTTATTTTCCAATAAAAGCAGGTAATATTGGTTCATGTCTTGTGGCTCTCAGACATCTGATGTTTATTCTATGCGGCTCTTACGTTAAGCAAGTTTGGCCACCCCTGTTCTAGGAGGCTCTTACGCTGAGCAAGTTTGCCCACCCCTGCCCAACAGCGTTGAACTTGGGGCAGATAACCCTCATAGAGTTGTCTTTTTTCCCCTTCCAAGGGCTAATGCCTTTTGGTGGGATTCTTGCCTCCTTCTGTTGAAGCGTTTATTAGAGCTGAGGGGCCCCATGTCTACTATCTCCCCTTTAAAAAATAGAGAAGGCCCCTTCCGATCCAGTGTTGTGTCTAATTGATTCCTTAAAGAGTGATTCCTGCAAAAAAACAACAATTTTTTGCCTAAGTATTATTGTTTTACTGCTTGTTTTTCACTTCTTAAAAAAGAATCTGGACTTTATTTCAAGGGACACTTTTCACAGTGTGGACTCTGCTATTTATTTCTGCGGTTTTAGCACAAAACAACCATTATGGCATCTGAAGTTGTGATCTTGAGTTTAAACTGTTTTTCCTAGTATCAGGCAGCTCTACATGAAAGTACCAGAACACTGTCAAGGAGAGTGGCTGCACTTTCGCACATCGGATCACTGACGATGATACCAGAGTGTGTTGCTGCACCTTAAACCGTCAAAGTGTGAAATCTCCCTGCTTCACACCACTGTATCTCTTGCCAGCAAGTGCTGTGCCTTTAGGGTACCCACATCTGAAGTGTTTTGCCAACTACTGCTGCAGTATATACTGCTGTATATCGGCAACCATTATATACATTCTGGAGCATCAGACTTAGATATCAGTTTGTCATCTGGTTTCTGGATTGTGAGACAGCAGAGAGGTGAAATGTACGGTACTGTGAAAACAACAGGCAGACGGACAGACAGGCAATGTGTGTGTGCTAAGTGCTATCAAGTGGCTTCCAACTTACAACGACTCTATAAATTAATGGCCGCCAAAATGTATTTATTTATTTATTTCATGGGATTTATATCCCGCCCTCCCCGCCGACAGCGGGCTCAGGGCGGCTAACAACACATAAATAATACATACAGTATCAATTAAAACAATTAAACTTATATCACAAGATCAGCAGCATACAAATAATGTATCTTCATAAGTGTATCAGAACAGCGTTCAGATGTAATCCTTGTGTACATCCACACAGGCTGGGAGATAGAATTGGGCCAGGGCCAAGATGTGTACATTAGGCGGCCTCTACTTAAAAGCCTGGTGGAAGAGCTCCGTCTTGCAGGCCCTGCTGAATTGTAACAGATCCTGCAGGGCCCTGATGTTCTCTGGGAGCTCATTTCACCAGTATGGGGCCGCCACTGAGAAAGCCCTGGCCCTTATAATCGCCAGCCGTGCCTCCTTCGGCCCTGGCAGGACTAAACGGTTTTGGGATCCAGACCGAAGTGCTCACTGGGGAACATATGGAGAGAGGCGGTCCTTCAAGTAGGTAGATCCCAGGCCATATAGGGCTTTATAGGTAAGCACCAGCACCTTGAACCTTATCCGGTTCTAATGTTAACAGCTGTTATGTATGCTGACCACCACTAGGGTCCAGTGGCAGACAGCCGGAACTTGACTCCTAGAACAATAGGAGCCAAGGATCCTAGGCCACCACTAGTCTACCAATAAGATCTCTGGCAGGAAATTCAAGCCTGCCAATTGGACTTGTGGGGGTGTCCTAGTGGGTGTATATAGTTGGCCATCTCGGCCGGTATTTTTTATCTCAAGTTATGTACTAATAAACTAGCTGTTCGCTACGTCTTCATCCGCCTCTTCAATGCTAAGAACCCAGTACACAATAACAGCCTTCCTCAGATCTTACAAAGTGAGGGCTGTGGCTTCCTGGATTGAGTCAACCCATCTCATGTTGGGTCTTCCTCTTTTCCGGATGCCTTCATCTTTTCCTAGAATTACTGGCTTATTTAGAATTATTGCGTCTCATGTTCTCATAATGTGACCAAAGTATAATAGCCTCAGTTTGGTCATTTTAGCTTATAGGGAGTGTTCAGGCTTGATTTGATCTAGATCCCACATATTTGTCTTTTTTGGCACTGCACGGTATCTGTACAACTCTCCTCAAACACCATGTTTCTAATAAGACAACTTCTATCCTGCCAGCTTTCTTCATCATCCAACTTTCGCACCTAAACATAGTAATGGGGAATACTATAGTGTGAATTATCTTGATCTTGGTCGCCAGCAACACATCTTTACTTTTAAGGATCTTTTTTAGCTCCTTCATGGCTGCCCTGCCCTGCCCATTCTCAATCTCCTTCTGATTTCTTGGTTGCAGTCTCCTTTTCAATGGATGTTGGAACCATGGAACAGAAAATCTTGACCAATTTCAATGCCTTCCTAGTCAACCTTAAAAGTTGTGCAATTCCCCAGTGGTCATTACTGTTGTCTTCTTGATGTTCAGCTGTAATCTCGCTTTCTGCTTTAACAGACACTAGGAACTATTTATTTATCCCCAGGGCAAAATGTAGAAGGTACAAAGAAACAGCTGTGCTATCCAACTTTGTTTTGAGACCTACTTCATCCGTGAGTTCCTAGGATGAAACAAGGCCAGCTCTGCCATTAGATAAGGTGAGGAGGGAGCTGTGGTCTCGGGGGAATGGCAAATATTCCTCCTCTCTGCCAGCATTCAGCAACGTCATCACTGCTGCTTTTTCCATGCCAGCTTCACTTGCTTGCCGGCCTGCTGGAACAGCACAGGGCTGTGCGCAGCAAAGAGGGAGGCCGCTGTCTATTGTTCCTGTGCTGCAGCCTGCAGTTTAGCCACTGAGGTGTGCTAGAGTTGCATCCATATTTTGCTTCAGATTTGGCTCTCATAGTGGAATGGTATTTTTCAAATTGTCCATATGACATCCTCCAGCTGTCCACTTTCCAAGGTTTCCCCTGCTTGGCCCCAATCCTTTTCAAAATTGCTTCCCTATGATCTTTTCTGAAGGACAGAGATGGCCTGGCTTGTATGTGTGGTAGCACCATTAAATGGCCTGCTCCACTAATGGGATGTTATTTACCAGGCTCAATGGGATGTTATTTACCAAGTAGGGCTGCCAAGTCAGCCCGGGGGGCGGGGGATCCCCCGCTACAGGGGTTCCCAATCTGCCAGCCAGCATTCGGCCGGCGGGGGGAACCCCACCCCCGAAGTCATCCTGTCAGGACGATGTCCCCATCGTAATGACGTCACTCAGAAGTGACGTCATCACGTTGGGGACATTGCCGGGACGATGCTCTAGCAATCGCCCCAAAACTCTATGATACCAAAACTCTATGATACCAGGGCGTTGCCCTGGCAACGCCCCCAACGTGATGATGTCACTTCCGGTGACATCATCATGGCACGCGCGCCAGGGAAGCTCCCGGCGCCAGGAGGACTCCCCCCCGCTGGTAAGTTTTTAGGACTTGGCAATCCTATTACCAGGGGATGTTATTTAATTTCATGCCATGAAAAGCTTCACCTGTTTGTTTTCACACATTAATTCTGTATTAAAGGGGCGGCACATTTTTCTCCAGGCCTGTTGGCAATCCTAGTATGGAGTAATGGATGAACCAGGAGGTGTAATAAATGATAAAGGGAAAAGGAATTGAAAGGGATGCTTGGTCAGGAGGCGGGGAGAAAGATGCCAGTGTGGTGGAGGGGTTAGAGCAGGGATCCACAACCTTTCTGAGCCTTTGGAATTCTGACAGTGTAGTAGGCACAGCTACAGAAGGACTGCCATAAAATGGCTGCTACAGGAGGAGAAGCCAGCCACAAAATGGCTGCCATAGCTTACCTTTAGTCAGATAGTGAAGATCCTTCTGCTTATGGTGGCAGCTGCTTCCAAAAATATTTTAAAAATCTGCACAAGCCAATTAGAAACTTTGCTGGGCAAAAGCTCCACCTGGCCCCACCCACTCTTTAAAAACTCTTAGCGGCCACCAGAAAAGGTGTTAGTGGGGTCCCTTGGGTTAGGGTATTGAATTAGGACTGGGAAGAATTGCAAATGACCATGAAACTCACTTGATTGGCCTTGGGTTCAGTCTCTTTCTTCTCCTCACGAGTGTTCTTCATGCGGGTTCAGACTCGTGGGGTTTTCCTGTTGCTTGCTGTGGCTGCTGATACATCACAGCAGCAATGGAGCTTCCACTTGGCAGGTTTCCCCACATTTCTCTTCCTCAGCCCTCTGGCAGCAGCCAACCTCCGTCTAACCCCCACACCACCAGGGCCCTTTCAGGGTTTTTTGAAATCAACATTAGATAGTGTTATGTCATAATGTTATAACTCTATCAGATTCTCTGAATTCCCAGCTTTCATTTTTTTAAAAAGTCTGTAGCCCCTTTTATTGCAGAGACATGCCTTCCTCCTTATATCTCCACAGTAAAGGGGGCTAGAGAAATAACTTTTTAAAAAAGAAGAAAGAAATCTGGGAATATAATAGTAATAATACAAGAAGGGACCTGAAACAAAATGTTGCTGGAGCCTGAGGCCTCTCTGGCATGGGGATGCGGGGAGGGGGAAATGGGCAGCTGACTGCCTTTGGTTGCTCTTCCCACACGCCACTGCTCCTGCTACCGCTGCTGCTTCCTCCTTTCCCTCACCTAACAAATTGCGGCTCAAAACAAAAAGGGAAAAAAGACTCAAGGGGCGAGGCAGAAAAAGCTGGCAGGGTAGCCTGCCAAGCGGGTGCTCAGCGCTCCATTTGTGTGTCTGCTGGGCTTAGCCACTCCTCCAGCACTGCTGCCCCTTTGGAGAGAAGCCCGCAGTGGCCACTGACAGAACGCAGGACTCTGGCTGTGGGACAGAAGAATACAGGTGGCCCTGGGAGTTGTCCCATCCTCCTCCTCTTTTGTGGCAGTCCTGGTGGTGGCGAGGATGATTCCTGTAGTGGGCGGTCTCTGCAGCGGCATGGATGGCTCTTGCTGTATCAGGCCAAGCAGCGACTGGGACAAGTATTGCCATGGCAAGTTACCTCGTGGCTCCAATGGCTTTTCCCAGTGTTCCTAGCAGTTGGGTGGGCAGCGACGGGGAAAGTTATTTGCTTTTCCCACAGCTCAGTAAGTACGCATGCACAGAGAATGCAGTCTTACTTTTGGGGAGATTTTAGTATCCCTGTATACTTTTGAAAATGGGTTAGATTTTTCTGCACACCCAGGGAGTGCCCCAAGTGTGCGGAAAAGTCTCTTTATCCTCCATGTGCCCCTTATATGTGGAAATAAGTATCCACACATAGGTATTGGGATTTAGATATATAGCTAGCAATAGTAAATTGCTTTAAAAAACAACAACACCACTTCCAGTGGCCAAAGGAAGTGGCTGCTATAGGGACTGGGGAAATGGCTGGGACCGGGGGATTGGACCAGGAAAATCTAAGTGTTCCTGCCCACACAGCAGCCATCCAGTCCATATTGGTTGTTAAAGTCTTGTAAGGAACATTATTGAGGCCCTGTTATTCCTTATAAATCAGTCACTGACTTTTTCCTAAAGCACTAAAGGAGGTTATCCTTTACATTAAAAAACATTACTGGAGAAGAATAGTGTGGCCAGTTATCATCCGGTCTCTAATCTACCCTATCTGGGCAAGATAATTAAGAGAGTGATGTCAGAACAACTCCAGGCCTTTCTGAATGATGCATATGTTCTAGATCAGAGGTGTCAAACTTGTTTGTTACAAGAGCCGGATCTGACATAAATGTCACAGGCTGTATGCAACTACATTGTATTGCTAGTTTTGTAAGCTAGCAAGGACTGCTTAAAGGATTATCTGGAATCCAACAGGAGGCTTTGCACAATTATATTACACTGCAAGTTTTGGAAGTTGGCAAGGACTGCTTAAATGAGCCACAATTGTTATTTGGAATCCAACAGGTGTAGCATGATTATATTATATTGCAAGCTGTGAAATTTGGCAAAGACTACCTAAAGGAGTCGCATGCATCATTTGGAATCCAACTTGTATGTATTATTTATAGCAACTCTAGAGACTATTGTCCAGGAATTATGCTTTTCATAAAATATAAATAATTTGGCAAGAACAGTCTATATGATTTAGTCACTTTGTATGGGATATCTGTTATGTTGTATTTATGAAGTATTGATTTATGCACTATGTTGTAGTTATAGGTTATTTACATATTATTATATGAATATATCATTATTAAATCTCGTCATGTATGGCTTGTTAGATATTCACACAGACATTTTAATATCATAAAGGTCACTTTGTCAGGCCAGGCCATATGTGCCATAAAATGTAATGCCGGGTACCAGAGATGCAAACTTTATGAAGGACAGAAGCTGGTAAGCTCCGACTTGGCGTGTCCTCACCGCAAGGCCCCAGGGGCTAGAGAGGGGGATGCAGAGGGAAACCGATATGGGTGGACTGTGCTAGGCAGGGGTGCAGTGCTGGGCAGACGCTCCCACGCTGCCTGGAGGGGGACAAACCCCTTCTTCAGCCTGCTCCAACCTCCAATGCTGTGAGTCTGGGCCTCAAGGTAAAAACGTATAGTGTCTGGGTATTGCAAGCTCTCTCTTGCCTCTGAGCCATCATGGAAGGGGCCTAGGAAAACATGTTGAACTAACCCCCCCTCCCCCCCCCCCGAGGAAGTAGTGGGAAAGTGGCCCAAGCACGAAGCCTTGTGCATGGCAGGACCCAGATAGGGTTGCCAGCCTCCAGGTGGGGCCTGGGGATCTCCTGCTTTTACAACTGATCCCCAGGTGACAGAGATAAGCTGCCCTGGAGGAAATGGCTGCTTTGAAGGGTGGACTCTATGGCATTGTACCATGCTGAGGCCCCTCCCCTCCCCAAACCCCACCTTTTTCCTGGCTCCACCCCCAAAGTCCCCAGGTATTTTCCAACCCAGACTTGGCAACCCTAGACCCAGGCCAAGCCAGAGACACCCATGTGGCAGCAGTCACGTCCAGCCAAGGCTGCCAGGTGATCCATTGTGAGGCAAAACATGGGAGTCCAAGCCAGAGATCATAGGCAAGCCATGCCACCCCCATGAGGTGGCAGCTGTTTCAGGCTGTAGGCTTCCAGATCGTCTGATGGGGGAGCGGGTACCACATGTAGAAGATCTCACATGCCAGTTTGGTGTAGTGGTTAAGTGCGCAGACTCTAATCTGGGAGAACCAGGTTTGATTTCCCACTCCTCCACTTGCAGCTGCTGGATGACCTTGGGCAAGCCATCATTCTGGCACGGCTGTTCTTGAAAAAGAGCAGTTTCCATCAGAGCTCTCTCAGCCCCGCCTACCTCACAGGGTGTCTGTTGTGGGGAGGGGAAGGGAAAGGAGTTTGTGAGCCACTCTCAGACTCCCTTGGGTAGTGAAGGGTGGGGTGTAAATCCAATCTCTTCTTCTTCATCATGTGGCAGAGGCCTCAGGCTACCCAGTGACCAGTATAGCCAGAAATTGCTGACATTGCCGCCCCACGAGGCAGCAGCTGCCTATGACTGAAGGCCACCAGTTGTTCCATGGGGGAGGGAGGCCCAGCCACTGAGTTGCATGCTTGGTGGCAGGATTAGGCCCCCAATGTGTGGAAGAAACTGCTGAAGAATGCCCCCCATAGGCCAAAGCGCAGCTGCTGCATGGGAGGGCACAACTATGGTGGCAGTACTGGCTGCTAGCAGAGGATCATCTGAGCCCCCTCACATGCAAACTTTGATACCCATGGCATGAGGTCTCACCTTGGAAATTTGAGCCAGCATGAATGTGGCCACAGATGCTCCCAACTTACCAGTGAGGCTGCCACTGAAAGGAAGGCATTCTGCTTGACTGCTGCAGACAAGGTTGTTCCAACACACTGAAGCCACAGAGTAGTTCTGCCCACTCCCCCTCAAGCACCCTCCTGTTCCAGACCCCTTTCAGTCAAGTTTTACACCTTGTAAGTATGCTGACCCCTCCCGTCCATCAGGAGGCAGGGTTGCCAAGTGACTTATCTTTTCTAGCGGGAGAGAACTGTCCTGTTCCAGGACATTTGCACATGCGCCAAGCACATGCCTGGTGCAATGACGTCACCCAGGAGTGACGTCATCACGTTGGGCACATTGCTGGCCAATGCTCTAGCAATCAGCCTGGAAACTCTATGGTACCATAAAGTTTTCAGGTTGATTGCTAGAGCGGCATCTGGCAATGTGCCTGGTGCAATGACATCACCTCCGGGTGCCGGGCGCATCGGCTTGAATTGGGCACTTTGGGGGTGGGGTTCCCCTGCCAGCCTGATCTGGACCGGCGGATTGGGGGCCCTTTCGGTGGGGAAACCCCTGCCCCCCTGGGGGACCTGGCAGCCCTATAGGGAGGGGTTGTTTCCACCATCAATGGACTCCATAGAGATACCCCAGGAGCCCCTGTACAAGGCAACGTGACATAAGTGGACACAAAGATGGAAGCCAGGACTGGCAGGCCAAATAATTATGCCTAGGATGTGATCCTGGAAAAAGCACATGTGATCTTGCTCGGACAGCTGTGACTCTCTTCCCCCCCCCCGCCAACATCTGCATACTCTGGACAATGGACCTGCCTTGCCCCCGAATAACTTCTTTCAGTCTCAATTGCTAATCTCATCAATCTGATCTCATCTTCCCTTCTCACATTTCCTTGATAATGACAAGCCCTGACTTTTACCCCCTTTCTCACACCCCAAGACCAGGTGGTCAATCTATTAATCTTCCAAACCCTGGAGAACTAATCAGGGACCCAGCCCAACAGGTACTTTGCATCTAGAAGAGAACCTCCAGCCTCTTTCCAGTCTTGGGGACTCGTTACCATGCATTGTCTTACCCCTAAGTGATCTCATCATAGCCCTGATTAATCCCATCAATTCCTTGTTCTGAGGGATCCCTTGCATTAGCAAGCCCTCTGGACATGTTTTTGGGTATAACTAGCCCAGTGCAACTCCAGTACATTGTTCATGTTATCTCGGGCGCCCATTAATACAAACCCCCCATATACTGGGTCCTTCTCCTCAGCGAAGTGCTGGTTGTTTTGCCCTCTCTCCTCCTTCATGGACATCTCCAGGAAAGGTAGCTACTGCCTCAGCCCCCGCTGATATCCTGCTACTCTCCTTATTTTCGTAGATTTTGTATGTGTGTGTGTTTAATGTGTTCTGCTTGTGTGTTACAATCCCTAAATATCCTGTAATGAAACCTTCTCTATTTCACCCTTGGACTGGTTATTAAGAGCTCTCATAAGGCAAAAATCCCTGTAAACATTGGTAGCAAGATCTCCATGTCAGGATCTGACAATAGTGTGCTTGTTTTTCCAGACCTGTGTTCTGCATTGTAACCATTTGTTATTTACTGCTTGCCTTGAAGTATATTATCTGCCCTGCTGAATGTAACTGTCTTCTCCCCGGGAGGGTGGCTTGTCGCATTCCTGAACGTCACATAAACAATTGGGCTATCGCATCCGTCCACTCCCCCTAGCCTTTGAGGCTCGGAGTATTTTATCTTGCTGTTTTAACCTTGGAGACTCTGGGATTGTTTCTAACCAAATGTTTAGCCTATCGTTCACACATTTGGGTCACTCAGGGCAGGAAGGGAATTTTTATTACTTTCCCACCTCTCCTGTGAGAACCAAACGGTTGCCACTTTTCCCCGCTTCTTTGTATTCATTCTGATTGGCCGAGTACCTGTATTCAACTGTGACTGAAGGTATATTAATCCCTGTTGCTTGCTGTCATATATCTCTAACAAACATTGAGAACCTGAACCATTATTGGAAATAAAGAACTTTGTTCACAACAAGGGTCTGGTCTGATAGTGTCAGCTCAGAAGCCTCACACTCTGCTATTACCCAGCTTCTTGCTGAGGCCTACCATTTGACTAATTTCCCCCCAGAAGCTGAAGTCAGTGACTCAGCTTTTTAAATCAAAGCTGGTAGGGGTAAAAACCTGGCTATGGGACCGAGATGGCACTGGCAGCCTTAGTTCGGGATCTCCATTTGAATGTGTTCAAGGGGTGCACTTCTTTGCAGCTTTTGATAAGGTGGACCGTACTATCCTGCTGAGTTATCTGGATGCCTGTGTTGGCATCAAAGGGGAATGATTTAAATCAGGGGTGGGCAAATCGCGGCCCGGGGCCACATGCGGCCTGCCACAGAGTTTTTTGCGGCCCGCCAAGAAGATTTCAGGACTTCAAGAAAATTGAGCCTAAATTCAATTTGCTCTCTTATCCCATCACTGCTGATATTGATACAGCACCTGAGGAGCTGCAGCTTGAACTTATTGACATGCAGTCAGATCACACTGTGAAAGAAATGTTTAATGCTGTGACATTAGTTGACTTTTACAAATCTTTGTCTGCTGAAAAAATTTCCATGTATGAAGAAATTTGCTGGGAAAATGTTCGCTATATTTGGGTCTACATATATTTGTGAGCAAAGCTTTTCTTGCATGAAGATCAACAAGAGTAAATATAGATGCTCTTTGACAGACATTAACTTGCAGGTTGTGATGAGAATCTCAACAAGCAATCTCACTCCTGATTTCAAAAAAATTGTAGAAAAGTGTGATAGGGTAAATTTGTCTCATTAAACTGATTCTAAAATAAAATGTGCTTGCAGCTATAGATATGAAATTAGCACAATAAATAATTTGAATAAAACTACCACTATTTTATTTAATTTATATTTATTGATTTTTATGATACAATTTATACCTTTTCTGAAATGCAAAGTTAACTAATGAATGCAATCATTTTAAAAGGTGCGGCCCTCCGCTAACCTCCGCTCCCACAAAGTGGCCCCTGAGCCAAAACAATTGCCCACCCCTGATTTAAATCATTTCTAACAGACTGGACTCAGAGGGTTGCTGTTGGAGACCAGTTGTCAGTGCTGTTGAACTTGCCCTGTGGGGTTTGTGGTCCTGTCTGAATGTGAAGCCCTCGGGAGAGATCATTCATGAGTTTGGTGTTGGATGCCATCAATATGCTTATGATAACCAATTCTGCATTTCTCTGTCTAGCCTGCCTGATGCAAGCATAGCTGTCGTGAGCCAGTGCCTAGCTGTTGTGGTTAAATGGCTAAAGATAAACAAGTTGAAACTACATCCTGACAAAACAGAGGTGATGCTGGTTGGGAAGGCTAAGATCTTTGAGGGTGTTGTGGTTCCCACATTTGATGAGGTTCAGCTGTCCCAGTTAAGAGTCTGGGGGTTATACTAGACCCAGCATTATTGCTGAAGAAGCAAGTTTATTCTGCCACCCCAAAAAAACTTTCTTCTATCTTCACTCTTCTGTAGGATGAACCCCTACTTTGACCTGGCCAATCTGACCCCATGAATCCAAGCCGCAGTAACCTCAAGGCTAGACTATTACAATTTACTATACATGGGTCTGCCCTTAAAGTCAACTCAGAAACTCCAGCTGGTGCAAAATGTGTTTGCTTTCCTAGTTCAATTCAAGGTGCTGGTTATTGCAAAAGCTGTTCATGCTCTAGGACCCACTTATCTACAGAACCACTTCTCTTGATATGTTCTACTAAGAGAGTTTCACATATTTTAGCAATGCCTCCTGCAAAAGAGTAAAACACCTGCGGCCTGTATTGAGCTTTCTCTGTTGTGGCTTGTACCTTGCAGAATGGCCTGCCTGATGAGATGAGAAAGGTTTTCATACTTCTGTCATTTCAAAGATGTAGTAAAATGGACTTCTGCAGGAGGCCAGTTTATATATAAGTGTGTATGTGTGTGTATTTAATTGCCTATGAAATTGTTAGGCACGTAGGCAGCCTTCTTTTCCTCTCCCCCTTTACTCACTGCTTTCTTGATGTACTACACTGTCTGTAGTGCAGAGTCCTGTAATTCTAAAATCCAGTTTATTGGATCTTGGTTCTGTAATTGTAAAATCCAATTTATGAGATGTATGATACAGTTTCAATTTCATTGGTGTTTTTTTTTAAATTTGTGTAATCAAGTTTTATTGCATTGCTCATGATGTCTTTGACTTTGTTGCATTGCCTTTTATAACCATACTAGGAGTAAGGCCCGTTGTGGGAAGAAATACAGTGGGCTCTAAAAGGAAGCTCCAGGTGAATGTCCTGGCTGTGGCTGGTAGGGCGGCAGAGGGAGGGGAAAATAGAGGGAGGCAAGCCATGTTTATTTCCTTCTGCTTAGCTCATTTTGCTGCCCCAAGTGGGTAGTATGGGAGGAAAGCTTCATGGTAACAGGTATGGTTCCCTCCACCCCTGACTTAGTTGATTTGGAGTTATGCAGTGGCAGCTAAAATAGAAAAGCACCTCTTCCTATGCCATGTCTTCTAGGTTCCAAGAGTCTGGAAAGCAGTTCCATAGCCAGTTACAGGGTTGCCAACTCTAGGTTGAGAAATACCTGTATATTTGAGGGGTAGAGTCCGGGAAGGGCAGGGCATGGGGCACAGAGGGACTTCAGCAGGGTATAATGCCACAGAGTCCAGTGTCCAAAGCAGCCATTGTCTCCAGGAGAACTGATCTTGGTCATCTGGAGATCAGTTGTAATAGCTGGGAAATTTTCTGTAGGGGAAATGATGTGCTGTGGCTGGGGAACACGGTGATTTCTGGGAGATTTCCAAGCCCCACAGGGAGACTGGCAACTCCAGTGACAGTTTAAGGGAAGACTGGGATTTGTATTTTACCTCAGGACACATTCAATTACTCCCAACAGCAACAGCAAACTGTTTAGAATGTTAGAGGCAAAGGCCAATCAGGCTGCATATGCAAATAACCTCTGTGTTCCAACTGGCTATGGGGGGGAGAGGAACAGCAAACTTTAGAATGTTGGAGGCGAGACTCAGGCAATGCAGCCAGTGGATAGGGACAGCTTCTGAGTGACACATCATGGAGCCAACTGATTTAGGAGCATGTGGAATGGTCAGAAAGTGCCACCCCACTACTCAATTATATACAAGGAGAGTTAATTCACATTAAGTCTCAGTGAGAAAGGTGGATGACTGATGAATCAGTCAATTAAACAAAGTGTAGGAGCCACACTGGATTTTCTGAGCTGGATGAACTGGGTGAGGGCTTGCTCCCAATAAGAGCATGTTGGTCATCTGGGGGTTATTTAACACAAACAACTTGCTGGAAAGAGTGTCAGTGAAAGAAAGGAAGACCCCCCCCCCCTCACACACACACACAGCATAGATGGAAACTTTGTCTATTTATCATTCATGCAGTACAGAATGTACTTCTGGATACCCTGAAGAAAAATGGTTCATGTCTGTCTATATCCTGGTTAATCCAGTTAAATAAAAAATAAATCCTAATTCAGCAATGTAATTCCTTAGTTTCCCTCTGAAGTTTCTTTGTTCCAGAACTGTGATCAACAGTAGGGCTCCCTGAGAAACTGAAACGTTCTTCCACTGACTTGAGAATGTTGCCATCGTGACATCAGATTTGTGCCTATTTAGACTTTTGTATACTGACCTGTTTGCCGTACTTTAGGCAGCAGAAAGCCTAATCTAATCCATGCACTCCACAAATCAACTGAGGCACACCATCCATTTGCCTTAGAACTCTTCAAGACACTTAAAAAAAAATAAACAAAAACAAATTGAAACAGCATAGTTATTTGGATTTAACACAAAGCCTGTATGTATTTTGATTCTGTGATGTGGTATGGTGGGAAGGGGCTGTGGCTGAGTGGAAGACTCTTTGCTTTGGGAGAACTGGGTTTGATTCCCCACTCCTCCACATGCACCTGGCTGGATGACCTTGGGTAAGCCATAGCTCTGGACCAGCTGTTCTCTCAAGGACCAGCTCTCTCAGCTCCGCCTACCTCACAGGGTGTCTGTTGTGGGGAGGGGAAGGGAAAGGAGTTTGTAAGCTGCTCTGAGACTCCAAGTGAGTGAAGGGCGGGGTATAAATCTAATCTCCTCCTCCTCCTCCTCCTCCTCCTCCTTCTTCTCAATGCAGAAGGTCCCTGCTTCAATCCCTGGCATCTCCAGTTACAAAGCACCAGGCAGTAGGTGATGTGAAAGACTTCTAGACCCTAGAGAGCCACTGCCATTCTGAATAAACAGTAATGACCTTCATGGATGGATGGTCTGATTCACTATAAGGTGGATTTGTGTGCATTTTATAGGTTATAGGGATCCATTTTCATAAAGTGGGTAGTCCTTTACATACACAGGTCCCAAACCCCTTAAGGTCGCAAACTGTGGCCCAAAATCCAAAAGGTTTTGTTTCTTGTTCTGGATTTTGTGTGGGCCAATACAGCTCTTTACATCTTTCTTTGCCCCAAGGCAGCCACTGTGGTTCATTTAGGACTGGTGAGATATGTTCCTAGTAATTTGCGCCAGTTAGCAGCCTTCCTGCCACACTGTGTATCAGATAAAGCTCCCAGACTCTTCCGGTTGTTCACACTCCCGTATTTCAAAGACATTTATTTTAGGGTCTAAAATCTAAATTCCACCCTGGTCTGTTATTCCCTGAATAGATGTCTACTGTACAGAAAGGAATTGCACTACATTAAGCACCAGCCTTTGGCAAAAAGCTCCACAAGTTTCCAGTGACTGTGTGTAAATCACAAATACAAACGTACCCCTAGCCTGCCTCAACCTCTGTACTTTCATTTGGTCAGCTCTGAATTTTATTACCTGTACTTTTTAATTACAAATTATTGTTCTCATCCATCACTGTATTTCTTTCATAAATCACCTTTATACAAACTTCTTTCCTGTTTGTCTCAGAGCCTGAGGTGGAAATGGGGTGATTGTCTGTTTGGTTGACAGTTAATTAAAGTGCTTTTAGATTTATTGGACGGACAGAGCGAGGATCCATTCTTCCTACCTAGGAGGAAAGCTCTTAACACATGCGCTTGGCCAATTCGGAGGCTGCCACATGTGCATTCCAAAGGCCTGTAGTAACTGCATTCAAAAGACCGGACCAATTTTGTAGTTTCCATTGTGTTCACTACAGAACAGTTATGTGCGCTTATGGCTATGTTAACAGTTTCGCTGTTGCTTGGTGGACCTTCTAATCTCTGGCATACTGGGTGTCTTGAGAGCAGTCAGTCTAAACAATCTAAACATGCTTTTTAATTAACTGTCAGTTGTCCGGGCAGTCCCCCCTACTTCCAATACAGGCTGAGAGAAGTTCAAACTTGCACAAGCCTCACTGAAATGGGAGCATAGTTGCTGTTTGTCTTGCTTCCGGACTAGCCTCTAGCAGCAAAATAAAAACTCTTGTGGCACCTTAAACAAGTAGTTTACTGTAGGGAGAATATGGCATAGAAAATGTGGGCTAGGGGGCCTGTTTATATACACAGTAATGCCGCACCCCCAACCTCGCCCAAGGTGGCTAATAGGTTCAATTTCCCATGGCTGGGTGCGATAGGTCCCCTAGCGGGATTCTAAGCCCCCTATTGGAGGACATTACGATCCAGCCAGGCTACCATCAGCCGGACCAAAGCTCCGGCTGTAACCTGGCCATGTGTGCCATGGCAATCACGTGGCTGGCGCCATTCCATACTTTACAGTAGAATAACTGAGAATTTGCAAGGGGAGCCAAGCCACAGCAGTTCTCATAAGATTAATGAAACTTCTCAGAAGGATTAGGGAAGGAAGAATTCCTCACATATCTGTACCCCCCAAAAGCATTCCAGTAATCTAATAAATTCCCATTTATGAGATTATTCCCATGGATAAATTGCTACAGTACTGTAAAAGCATAAGCATCCTGTTTCGTCTATCAGCGTTATGAGAAAGTAAAGGTTATATTTTCAAATGGGCAGAAAGCTGGCAAATATATTGCAGTAGTGTGACATTCCATTTTACTAGGGCTGCCAAGTCAAACTTACGATTTGGCGGGGGGGGGGAGTCCTTCACCGCCCAGGAGCCGGCCTGGAGCCTCCCTGGCGCGCGCGCGCAAAGCGCGCATGCCCAGTGACATTACTTCCGGGTGATGTCACTACACTGGGGAAGTCGTCCAGGCTTCGGGGGTGGGGTTCCCACCGCCAGCTGAATGCCGGCCGGTGGATCGGGAACCCCTATAGCGGGGGATCCCCGCCCCCCGGGCTGACTTGGCAGCCCTACATTTTCCATAGAGAAAGCAAAGGGTGACCTCTGGGATTTCTCTGTCTGAGGGTGCCCTTTATACATACAACAGAATCAAGTGGTGAGGCTTTTCTGAGACTGTACCACTACAGGTTAGGAGTGTGTGTATGTGCATGTAAGTTTGAATGTGCCAGGATATTTGTATTGGAGATTCAACCATACAAATCCACCCTTGAAGAAAATTGTACAGTCTAGGAAAAGTTTTGCCATTTTAAAAAATATACACTGGCCCTGGCTAAAAAGTATAAGTAATTTTAAAAAATCAGAAAATAGAATACCATGGTATAAATTACTAATATATCCACATTGTGATTATTGGGTATCATTCTAGTAACACAGGCATTCATGTTTTAAAAAAAGATTTGATTGAACTGTGGGAACGTGAGCTACAGAAACTATCAGGAATACAAGACATGATCAAAAATTCATACAACAAAATGTATAAAATGTAAGACATGATCAAGATTTAACAACATTTATTGTGACATAAAATATATTGTGGTAATAAATCCATTAATCTTTAAGCTGGCACAAGACTACTTTGTATTTTTGCTCTGGCAACCTAACACACTGCTTTGTCACTACTATGCATGCGGGCAGGGGTCCATTGGAGCGGGAGCGCACAGGAGCACAGCTCCGGGAATGAGGAGCCCAGGGGGCGGGCACATGACCAAGCCCCGCCCCCTCCTTGGCTTCCTCGAGTAGTGCAGAGGCGCAGCGCCCCGGGGAAAGCCCTGCTAGGGTCTTTATTGTTTTTAATGTTTTGTTTTAATATTGATAATTTTATCATTGTTCCTTTTATGACTGTGTGCTGCTTTTCCAGAGACTTGCTCAAGCTGGCATATAAATTTTCTAAGTATCCCATTTTTTATCTGGGCACATGGCACATAAGTACTGGAGAAATTTCACCAACCCTTCAGCAGCTTCCACCCCATCAGTTTGGTGTAGTGGTCAGGAGTTGGACTCTAATCTGGGAGAACCGGGTTTGATTCCCCACTCCTCCACATGCAGCTGCTGGTGTGACCTTGGGCCAGTCACAAGTTCTCTCAGAGCTGTTCTCTCATGAGCAGTTCTCAAAAGACCTCTCTCAGCCCCACCTACCTCACAGGGTGTCTTGTTGTGGGGATGGGGAGGGGAAGGGATGGGTGGTGCACATGTCCTGGGTATCTCAAGTCTACTTGAAACCTGGTGGTTTCAAAAGAGCAGGAAGAGAATGAGGGTGTGTTCTTGATGCTTATTTTTATTGCACAAAGTATTGGCTGGGGAAGGGAATGGAGGAAGAGCAGGTCAGTTTCACTCACCTGTGGAGTGGAGCCTGAGGGGTGGGTGTTGCCTTCTGACACACTTCCGGTATGTTGGGGGGGGGCATATATAAATGAGTTATGCAAATGAGTTATCCTAATGAGCTCCTGTACCTCTTTTTCTACGAAATGACCCCTGACAAGATGTATAACATCATGGCTCAGTGCTTTGGATAACCTACAGTCAGATCTGGTCTCTGCTTCAAAGAACTGAAAAATGCACAGGTCGATGTTGTGACATGAGCATCCAGATGAAGTAGGAATGAATGCCCTAGAGGTAAGTTGACCAGAGGTAGCATATGCTTTCCCCTCATCATGCAGATCCTGAGTTTTGCTTTTATATGGATCCTTCTTTCATGCCCCATGCCAATTCCATCTTCCATCACTCAAGGTAAGTGATGCTCCATTCATTTTGTCCTACTCTGAGCCACCCACATAAAATATTTTTACATCCTAGAAGTTGGGGGCAGGGCCAGAGTGTCCATATACCTAAGTTAGGCACATGCCTAGAGCACCAAGTTCAGAAAAGAGTCGGCTGCCGGCCAATGAAACCTGCCCCTCCCTCCCTCGCCAGTCTTAACCTTCCCTGAAGGCCAGCCAAGAAGCCGCCCAGCAAAGGAAACCCAGAGGGCATAGGCGTAAACTACGGGGGGGGCTCGAGGGCTCGAGCCACCCCCGAAATTTCCCGGGGGGGGGCTCAGCCCCTCCGGGAAAATGGAGCGCCCAGGCTGGCTGCCGCCGCCACCTCTCCCCCTGCTCCGTTCCTCCCTCCCTCCATCCAGGAACCAGCTGGGCAAATGCCCAGCATGCTGGACGGAGGAACGGAGGCAGGAGCAGGCGGGGGGAGGCGGCAGGGATATCAAACTTGCGCCAACAGGCGTGGGCTGCCACCTCATTTGCCTGCCCACCGGCTGCTGCCGCCGCCGCCTCCCCCTCGGGACTGACCTGGCATGCTGGGCAGTTGCCCAGCTGGCCCCATGGAGGCAGGAGTGGCCAGGCTAAGCCAGTCCGGGGGGGGTGGCGGGGACATGGTCCCAGCGCGCCTGCACAAGAGCCCCCCCCCCCCGGATTTTAAAAGTCGACACCTCTGCCAGAGGGGGAAAGGAAGAGCAGCCCCTGTGCTGGGTGGCCAGCGCCAGAAAGCTGCCCAGAAACTCCCCATTTCTGCCTGACCATACACGCTCGGCTGTGCTGCAGAGCAGCTGGCCAAGAGGCACACTCAAGGGAGTGGATGCCGGTGCTGTGCCTGCTGGACCAGGAGGCAGAAGCCATGGCTAAGCAGCCCCTGCCCCAACAGCCTCTTTTGCTGCCAATGCCTCCTCCTCCTGCTGCTCGAGGCGTGCTTGGCATGCCATGTGCTCCTGTGGGGCCTTGCCAGGTACAGGGTGGTGGGGAGGAGGGACATGCGCCCCTGGTGGAGGCCAGATGGGAACAGGCCAGATGGGTTGCCAGCTCTGCCCCCTGTCTTAGCACCTCTTTGGGGTCCTGCCTTGCCTGCTTTGCCATTGCCTCCAATCCGTTGGTGCCTCTTTGGGGTTCTGCCTTCTTTCCCCTATCCCCACATGCCTCTTTGAGCTCTGGGGCTGAAGTGCCAGCCAAGGCTAAAGCAGGGGTGCCTTGGGTAGGCTTGCCAGGTCCCCTTTGGCCACCAGCAGGGATTGGGGGGTAGAGTTGCCAGATCCAAGTTGGGAGATTCCTGGAGATTTGGGGTATAGAGCCTGGGAAGGGTGAGCTTTGGGGAGGGACTTTGTGGGGTAGAAGGCCAGAGAGTCCCCCCTCTAGAACTGCCGCTTCCTCCAGGGGGAACTGATCACCATAGGCTGGAGATGAGTTGTAGTTCTTGCCAGGCCTCCCCTGGAGGTTAGCAGCCCCAGGCTGGTTCCTTAGCAGGCATGTTCAGCATCATTCCCAGGTTTGCCTAGGTGGGCACCTCTGGAAAAGGCACCTGGGAAGGGGGTGCACAGAGGACTCCCCGTAAGACAGGACAGACAGAAATGCTGTGATGGGCCCAGAGCAGTGTTCCCTCTAAGCTGAGTTAGTGTGAGCTAGCTCACAGTTTTTCAGCCTCTGCCTCATTTTTCTCTTAGCTCAGGAAGGATGGCTCCAGAGCAGACTAATTTATGCAGTAGCTAAATCGCTTGCTCACAACTTTAATGCCAGTAGCTTACAAAGTAGAATTTTTGCTCACAAGACTCTACAGCTTAGAGAGGGCATTGCTAGAGATGCCAACTCTAGGTTGGGGGATTCCTGGAGGTTTGGGGGGTGGAGCCTGGGAAGGATGGGGTTTGGGGAAGAGGAAGGACCTCAGTAGAGTTTAATGCCAGAGAGTCCCCCTCCAAAGCAGCCATTTCCTCCAGGGGACCCAATCTCTGTAGTCTGGAGGTCAGTTGTAATTCCAGGAGATCTCTGGGCTCGACCTGAAGGTCAGCGGGGAATGAAAGCACTGCGAGCTCAGGAGAATCAGGACCAGAGTTTGGGGTGCTGACTCTTGCTTGGAAAATTCCTGCAGGTTTTCGGGCAGTACCTGGGGTGGCCCTTCTCTTTCTCCTACTCTATGGTATATCATAGCAATTTCACATTTTGTTTTTCATTCTTCCTAAAATGCATTTATGTTTGAAAATTGGTGGGTGCATGGGGTGGGTGCATGGGGTGGGCGCCCCCCCCCCCCGAAGGTAGCCTCGCCTAGTGTGCAAAAAAACCCTGACACTGCCCCCGGTTGGGGGTGGGGGGTGGTTTTGAATGTCTACCTGAATAGGACAGAAGGAGTTTTCAGTCCAGAGGCTTTGGTTGTTTATACTTCACTCCCCACCCCCCAAAAAGGGAACCCAAAGCAGCTAACAACATTGCTCTCCCTCCGTTTTTGTGGGTTTGACCTGTTTTGTATCCTCACTTTAATTCTCATGATAAACCAATATCCAATCAACTGATAAGTCCCTCCATAATGGGCTGGACTGTTGATACTTCCTCGAACAATCTAGACGCCTCTGACTAGTCTGGATATCTTCCCCTTATTTGGGTAAACCTATGATGTTCTGCCAACTTATCTCACCATTTCACTCCCTCCCTCCCTTTATCATGTTTATGTAGCAAGCATGTAACCTATATCAAAATGGATATGCTAGAATTGCCTGAGTAGTGTATATCTATAATATTCTACTAGTACAATTTGTGGGAAGAGGAGCGGTTGCATCATTTTGGTGCTCTTGATATGGGGTTATTCAATATATAACTTCCCTTGTGGCACATCCAGTCACTGGCATTTACCATTTCCCAATATTTAACACAAGTTTTATTACCACTGTTTGAAAGAACTCAAGTTCTGGCAGTGTCTCTATCCACCTGAGAACTCCCTTGGGCCTCAGCTGGGCAAGGGAGGGAGTTTCACCTTCTCTTCTCTCCAGGTCATTTCCATCCTCTCTCTGGATACCTATGGAAATAACCTGGGAGCATAGGCGTAGACTACAGGGGATCTCGAGGGCTCGAGCTTCCCCCGAAATTTCCCCGGGGGACTGAGGCCCCCCCCGGGAAAACGTAGCGCCTGCTGCCATGCCTCCCGGGGCCCTTCCAAGGCCGGCAGCTGCTGCTGCCGGTGCCTCCCACCCCCACCCCCCGCCTGGCCACTCTTCCATCCTTCCCTCTCCCTTCCTCTTTTCCCGGCGAAGGGAGAGGGAAGGAGTGGGGGGGGAGAGAGAGAGGCCCTGGCAGCAGAGGCTGGTGGGCCTTGGAAGGGCCTTGGGAGGCACGGAGGTTTCCCGGCCGGGGGGGGGGGGGGACATTGCCCCAGCGAGCGCACGCATGAAGCGTGTGCGCTAAAGAGCCCCCCCCCCCCCCCCGGAATTTACAAAAGTCTACGCCCCTGCCTGGGAGTCCTTCTCAGCCCAGGGCTACAACAGTTTATATATTCCTCCACAACCTTCTACAGGCTCAACACCTGAAAGAAAGTCTTGTAAGGCTGTCTTGCTTTGCCCTGCTCTCATTGTTCTGGCGACCAGAACCAGGTGATTGCAGCATTATGTCACACATGTACATTTTCTCACAGCCTTATCAGAGCCATTGTTCCCCGTTCACATCATTTCATTACCTGATCTGCCCCTGCATGATTCCAGGTAGAATCAATCATACGTACTGTTCAAATACAAAAGCCCCTGCAAAGCAAAGAAACGCCCTCACCAAAAGGAGACAGAACTCCACTATGATAACTACTGTACAGGTGCAAAGCATTAGAGGTGGTCAGTGGACTGGTGAACAAATGATGCTCAGCTCACAGGTAACTGCAGCAGTAGAGCATGGGGGCGGCTGAAGGTACTGAGAATTCCAACTGGGCCAAGGAGAGGAGGAAAAGTAGAGGCTTTAGTCAAGGTAGGGTAGGTTAGTTAGTTTAGTTTAGTTAGGTTAGTTAGTGGTAGCCTTTTTGATTGTTTCCACCCTTTATGTATTATTTATTAGTAGATTATATAGTTTAGTCTTGCGGGGCGGGGAGGGATAGCAAGTGTAGAGGTCAGGGTGGGCATTGTTGCCTTTAGCTTTATTTGACCACTGTATAACTAGAGGATATTTAGTGGGGGGTCTGTACCTGGCCGCTAACGGTCTGTGGCTGCTGCAAAGAATGTCTGGCAATGCCTGGTCGACAGATCCTGGAGCTCCTGGGGAGGGGAAAGAGCGGTGGGTCCAGGCAGAGAGAAGAGGGAAGGCCGCTGAGAAATAGGAAGGCTCGACGCCCTTCCAGCCTGCGACTCATCCCAACGGTTGTTGGCAGTGGGGCTGGGAGGAAAAAAACCCCTCTGACATTGGTGTTGTGCAATGCCAGGTCGATAAATAATAAGACCAAGGTCCACCAGGACTTCCTGTTTGATCAGAAGGCCAACCTGGCATGCGTGACTGAGACCTGGGTGCGGGACGGGGAGACAGTAGTGCTTTCCCAATTGCCCCCCCCCCCCAGGATTCTCGGTCCTACACCAATCGCGGACTAGGGGGCAGGGGGGAGGGTGGTAATTTTCATTCGGGAGGCTTATTCCTTCAGGGTGCTCCCGTTGGTGGAGATCGCAGGCCTGGAGTGTGTCAGTCTGGTGTGGGAGGCTGAAGAGCGTTTGGCTGTCTGGCTGGTGTACCGACTGCCTAATGCACCGACCAGCAGCCTGCTGTCCCTGATGGAGGCTGGATCAGGCTGGGCGTTGGAGCACCCTAACCTTGTGGTTTTGGGTGACTTCAATGTCCATGCTGATGATGCAGCCTCTACTCAGGCAACAGACCTGGTGTCATCCACAGCGGCACTGGGACTCTCTCAGTACATCTCGGCCCCCACACACTGGGCCGGGCACACGCTCGATTTGATCTTCGCCGTGGGGGTAACAGTGGACCGGATCACTGCTCAGGCAGTGCCATAGTTGGACCACTATGCCCTGGGGGCCCGTCTGAATATGCCGCTCCAACCCCTAGGTGGCGAGCTTATTTTAGCTTGCCAGCAGAGCCAAATGGACCCTGGGTGGTTTCAGATGGCTCTATGGGACCCTATGCCCCCTGGCGGCTCATTGAATGAGCTTGTGGAGGACTGGCATAGCCGACTCTCTGTGGCCATCAACGAGATGACTCCCAGGCACCCTCTATGCCCTCACAACAGGCCTGCACCCTGGTACACCCAGGAGCTGCGGTGCATGAAGTGAGAGCTATGATGGCTAGAGAGACAGTGATGTCGTGCTCGCAACGAAGCTACAAGAGCATCTTATAGGAAGTTTATGAAAGTCTATGAGATGGCAACCAAGGCATCAAAGAGAGGTTTCTATGCTGCCTCGATTGCATCCGCTAGCTCACGCCCAGCCCAATTGTTTAGAACGATTCGGTCTTTAACAGTTCTGCCACAAGGCAGACCAAATGCTAGGGAATTGGAAATTGGCTGTGAGGCATTTGCAAGCTATTTTGTGGATAAAGTCTTGGTGCTCTGCCGTGACCTCCCCGCCACGTTGGAAACAGTGAGTGAACTTGAGGCCTCTTGCATATCTTCGTTTCCGGGCTTAGATGGGTTCGGCCTGCTCAGCCTAGAGGAAATTGACCGGCTTCTCATGTCTGTGCATCCAACCATGTGCATCCTTGACCCATGCCCATCCTGGCTGATTAAAGCTAGCCATGATGGGTTGCGAGGTGCTGCTTGGGAAATTATCAATACGTCCCTTGAGGAGGGGCAATTCCCGGGGGCACTCAAGGAAGCGATGGTCCACCCCCTCTTGAAAAAGTCACATCTGGACCCGGCCAAATTGGCTAATTACTGACCTGTGTCCAATTTGCCCCATTTGGGCAAATTAATTGAGAGGACGGTGGCGTTATAGTTACAGAGTTACCTGGATGACGCTTTGGTCCTTGACCCCTACCAGTCCAGCTTCCGCCCTGGTCATGGGACGGAGACAGCTTTGGTCGCCCTTACTGACGACCTCCGGAGACATCTGGATTGGGGCGGTGTGGCGGTGTTGCTATTGCTTGACCTGTCGGCTGCATTCGACAGAGTCGATCATCAGCTGTTGACCTGCCGCCTCACCAACATGGGGATACAGGGACAGGCCTTGTAGTGGCTCATTTCCTTTCTCCAAAGTCGGGGACAAAGGGTGGTGCTTGGGGAGCGCCAATCCATGAGGCACCCGCTCGAATGTGGAGTGCCTCAGGGGCCGGTGCCTTCTCCAATGTTGTTTAATATCGATATGTGCCCCCTTGCCCAGATTGTCCAGAGGTATGGGCTGGGGTATCACCAGTATGCTGATGACACCCAGCTCTATCTGAGGTTGGGCGGCTGGTCAGACTCCAGCCCACAGGATCTGGACCAGGCATTGCATGCTGTAGCTGGCTGGCTCAGGCAGAGTTGGCTGAAATTGAACCCGGCGAAGACGGAGGTCCTGTGTCTGGGCCGGGGCGGGCCGGGGTGGGGGGTCCCACTCCCGAGCTTCGATGGGGTGCCTTTGGTGCCTGCATTGGGGGTAAGGAGTTTGGGAGTGCTCCTGGATCCCTCCCAGACAATGGAGGCCCAGGTAGCAGCCACTGCCAAGTCAGCTTATCATCATCTGTGGCTGGCGTGGCAGTTGGTTCCCTTCCTCGACCGTGATGACCTAGCCACAGTGATCCATGCGACAGTCACCTCAAGGTTGGACCACTGTAACACTCTGTACATGGGGCTGCCCTTGGTGCAAATCCGGAATCTGCAGCTGATGCAGAATGCCGCGGCCAGGCTGTTGATGGGCCTCACTAAGAGGGACCATATTCAGCCTGTGCTAGCGGCACTGCACTGGCTACCCATAGCATACCAGGTTCACTTCAAGGTGATGATACTTACCTTCAGAGCCCTATATGGCCAGGGTCCAACATACCTGAGGGACTGCCTCTCCCCATATGTACCCCAGCGGGCACTCCAGTCAGGGGGTCCAAAACCTACTCTGTGTGCCGGGCCCCAGGGAAGCCAGGCTTGCCAGAACCAGGGCTAGGGCTTTTTCAGTGGTGGCTCCTGTCTGGTGGAATGAGCTCCCGGAGGAGATCAGGGCCCTGCGGGACCTTATGCAGTTCTGCAGGGCCTGCAAGATGGAGCTCTTCCGCCAGGCCTTCAAATAGGAGCCGCCACCATTGGCACGACATCACGATTGACAGCTGTCGATGTGGGCCCACCCAGGATGCAGCCCAGGCCTGACGGCCATGGAAGACCATACTCCAACCCTGAAGCCATCTGAATTTTATAATTATGACTGGAAGCATTTTACCATAACTTTTATTGTTAATGTATTTAAATTATGGGATTTTAAACTGGATTTTAAATGTTTATTGTACCGGATATGGCACATTGTGCCCTTGTGAGCCACCCTAAGCCCATTCGCAGGGAGGGCGGGGTATAAAACAAAAATAAATAAATATATTGGACTATCAACATTCACAGCATCTCTAGCTGTGACTAAAATAGAAAGGATACTCAAGAAAATGGTGGTCATTGCTCCTAGTTGCCATTCCTTCGGACTCATCTGCCCAGGCAAACAAACAGTCACCACCTCACACTTGCCTGCCCTTCCTTCTGCTTGGTGGCCATGTTTGATAGTCTTAGCAGCCTTCACCTTCTGTCCAGAAAAGGGAGTGGGTTATGGAGAGCTGTGTACACTAGGTATTGCTGCCAGTCATCCAATTTCAAGCAGAAGAGGAGAGGAGGAAGAAGAGGTGCCATCGCCTCTAGCTGTGATCGTGGCATGCGTGTCAGTGGAAGGGTGGGCAGGCCCAATATTTCCAAGGGCCTCAATGCCACGTCCTACGCAGAGAAGGCAGGATGTGATCATTACTGCTGCACAATGACAGTTCTTTTCAAAGTCATGGCGCCCCCAAATGCCTTGTCCAATGCCATAAACCAAGGTTTGTCCATTTTTTAAAAGCAATTAAAGGAAGTGTTGGGTTCTGTTAGGTTAGTAAGGAAGTATATTGGACTGGTTGCTGCTCTCTGATAATTTGGCAAAGATGGATGAGATCTGGGACACATGCATTGGCTGAGAGATGGCCAGAGTAGTAGGAAGCTAGAAATTGGAGGTCTGCTGCCTAATTTGTCTCTTATTTGCAAGACTGAGGGGGAAAGCCACAGGAAAACTACTCAGCTACTTAATTAAATGTTACCAACATGCCTCTTGGAAAAGATTCTTGTTCGGATCCTTTGGCATGAACCGTCTTGGCTATTTTATATCTCATCTACAAAACCTGCCAGCACCTCTCACGTCCCCACCCGCCCACATTCCTTCCAGGTACTTGCTTACCACCCCTCCTTGGTGACTCGAATGCAGGCAGTAGCTCACATTGCAACAATATGCTTTGTGTGGCTGGGCAGCCAATGCCCTTCACAGCATGTTTCCTAGCTGTTACATATTCAGGAGGCTGGGTCTGCTGCCTGTTTTAATTTCCTTTGTGGATGGATCGCTTGCTTTCCTATCTACAGATTAACTGTGTGAAAGTGGGTGTTTCAGTGGGAGAGTATTTCCTGCCTGCTTAAACAGGCAAATGCATCACCTCCTGCTGTCCCCGGTTTCAAACGCTGCAGGTTTCTCCATGCATTAGTGCTGGTTTTTGTAACACTGTTAAAAGAGTTCTCCTTTCCAGCCAGCTTCACAACCAGCCACACTGCAGGGATGTGCTGTAAGCACATATTTTTAGTTATCTGGGTCCAGAAGTGAGAAGCCTGCATGAATGCAGGAGTGTCAGAGCCAGGGGTCCGTTGGGGCTGGAGCGAGGCGGAGCAAAGCTCCGCCAGCTCAGGACTGGCCAGTAGGGCAGCCAGGGGCTGAATCAGATTCTCTAATCTGATTCAGCTCACCGCCGAATTGCTGCTGAAATTCAGCGGCAACTTTAAAAGCCACTGGAGGGGAGGGGGTTTGAGGGAGAGGCTCCAATCTTGCAGTGTAGCTGCTGGGGCCTCTCCTTGAAATGCCCACCAAGTTTCAAGAAGATTGGACCAGGGGGTCCAATTTTACAGGCCCCCAAACAGGTTGCCCCCATTCCCTCTATTGTTCTCTATGGTAGGAAAACATAGTTAACATTTTTTCCCTCCATAGAGAACAATGGAGGGGATGGAACAGTCTGTTTGGGGCCCATAGAATTCGACCCCGTGGTCCAATCTTCTTGAAACTTAGTGGGTATTTCGAGGAGAGGCCCCAGCAGCTACTCTGCAAGTTTGGACCTCTCCCTCAAACCCCCTTTCCTCCAGCCCCTCATATACCCTATGAGTTTTTGACATTGATTTCAATGGCCCACAGGATATAATGGGGCTGAAACTGACATTCCCTTTCTGACACACTTCTGGTAATGTCAGGGGATGTGGCATATGCTAATGAGTTATGCTAATGAGCTCCTGCACCTCTTTTTCTATGAAAGGACCCCTGGAGCTATGAACAGATATCTACAGGAGCAAGCAGGTCTGCTTTGAAATATCATGCTACTCAATGGGGCTTACTCCCAGGAAAGTGTCCTTAGGACAGCAGCCCTAGTGTGTCTGCTAGCATAGAAATGAATTGCACATGAATTCTGGGGCTTGCTGTACTGAGCCAGTTCCTTTGTGTTTGTCCCTATCATGGCAGATATGGTTGCAAAATGGGATTTTGAATTCACAACCATGTCAGAGTCTCAGCTGTCTAGTTTTAAATTCTGTGATTGTTTTGTCTAAGCCAGTGGTGGGCAAACTTGCTCAGCATAAGAGCCGCCTAGAACAGGGGTTAATGTAAGAGAACAGTTGCTTAATGTAAGAGCCGCATAGAATAAACATCAGATGTTTGAGAGCCACAAGACATGAACAAATATTACCTGCTTTTACTGGAAAATGAGCAAATTTGCCTTTTATTAACATTAAATAAGACTGCCAAAAATAATAACAAAAGGGATAAAAGCAGATATTGATAATGATATTAATTTGTGATAATGATAATATTTGTTTGCTAATGATATTGAGCTTCCCCAGCCGCCCTGCCGGGAGCCACATAATATATGTGAAAGAGCCGTATGCGGCTCCCGAGCCACAGTTTGCCCACCCCTGATCTAAGCTATATTTTGTACAAAACATTATATTAAAATTGATTTAAGTTAATTTAGATTTAAATTTGTTCTCCACAGGGATCTCTGGGAATTGTAGTTCTGTGAGGTAATCTATTGTCCCTAGCAGAATTATCAGCAGTCTCACCAAGCTACAGTTCCCAAGATTCTTTGGGAGATGCTGTGCTTTTCAAATCGCTATAAAACCAATATGGCTTAGTGTTATAGATCTATCTTACGAATCTGCTCCTCAAATCACATAAAGCAGAGGAATGAGTTTGTAGCTTCATAAAGGCTAAGCAGGACCTATCTATTTAAAACTCTGCTTTCCTGCCACTAAGGCACCGAACGCAGCGAACAAAACACAAGACAAAAACAATCTTTAAAATGCAACTAACAAAAATAAGCCAATCTAGCAGAAGAAAACATCAGAGAGAATTTAAACTGGCAATCTTGGACAACATTATTTAAGTGAATTTCAAAGGCCTTTTGGAACATAACAATTTATGTGTAGTAGCCCAGAAGTGGTGAACAGACAAGTCTCAAGAGGAAGGAAGTTTCAAGATCTAAGTGGTGGGTAGACCCTGGGACGGCCTTCTGTCATGGAGAGATGTCAGATCCAGAGATGGTTCCTGGGCAACTGGTTGAAATTCCTGCTGGACTGTCTGATTTTTGTCTGCCCAACTCTCATACAGAAAGATTACTCAGATAGAGGACACAAGATCTGTTTCATTCAGTGCATGCAATGCCTGCAAGCCAGTTGGCCACAAACCCACACTGATCTCTCTCTTGTATGCAAAATTCATGCCACCAGCAGAGGCACAGCCTAGGCAGGGTGTGAAGTACTGCTGGTATCCCTAGATCACTGCAACATGGGTTTGTTTGTTTTTTTGTAGTACTACATCCTGTGTTTTCTTTTCACACTGAAATACAGGACAGAGATTGCAGGATACCCCTACAGGTTAATAGCTTCTGAAACAGACTGTTTTCAGTTCCTGGCCTTTGCAGACCTTTGGGCTAAGTCAAATAGGCATAAGCAATTGTTTGCTTATGAAGTCAGTAGAGAACTTACACCTCTTTCCCCATGTCTAGAAGAACAGCTGTTATTAGGCCCCAGTACAATGGAGGGGCTTTGCTGCAGGTAAGCAAAACTGCACAGCAGAGGCAGCACTGGAAGAGCCCTCTGGCCAGCTTGGTCTTTTTTTATTCTGCAGCATGATAAAGAAGTGGGATGAAGCCCCAGGTGGCAGGTCCCTTGTCTTCCGATAGACAGATTCCTGTTACTATCATCTACCGAGCTGAGTTTTTCTCTTTAGCAAGGGCATAGACTTTCCAATTTCCGGGGGGGGGGGGGGCTGGGGCTGGGCCAGAGACATCACAGGCCATAGTCTCCGGGGGAGGCTCAGCACTTCCTGGAAAAGTTTTTTTTGGGGGGGGGGCTCCAGCTCCCCAGCCCCCCTAAAGTTGACGCCTATGCCCTTTAGCTTCATCTCTCTGCAGCCTGGAACAGTTGTCCTGCTTTGAATATTACATCAAATACCCCTGGAAGTCCTTTCTTGCTGGAAATCTTCACACAGTCCATCTCTGCCAACTAGCAGATTAATTCCGGCTCTGAACACCTGACCCCTGTGTTCGAAAGTAATTCCAGGTTGCCCGTTTGTGTCAGATAATTGCCCGGAACTCTAGGCAGGCTACAAGATGCCTCACAACACCTTTGCTATCATTCACCAAAAAAACCACAAACCCATGAGTAACCTGCTATGTAGGCTCCTTTCCCTACATCCTGCTTTGAGTTGCTAGGTTTAGCCTGGCAGCACAGAGATCAGCACTCCTCAGATCCCAGCAGTGGGACTGGCAAGCTCTGCTAACCAATGCAGCTCATCCAGGGAGCCTCAACTGCTGTTTCACATGCTGGTATGAAGAAATGTGGCAATTCCCCCCAGGCTGGATACTCTAGAAAGCACATTAGTGTCAATTTCAGACAGTTTCCCAAGGGGAAGAATGAGAAGAAAATGGGAAGTAATTTCATCTCTCTCCTGCCAAGCAGTTCAAGTGTAGTTATAAAAACATCTTTCTCCAGAATGATTCCCTCTGGCTGAGTATAGCTATCCAAAGTGCTATGCTAAAAGACAAAGTTATTTGGTCCCCCACCAAACAGAGAGGTGGGGTCCAGGGTAGAGCAACTGATACCCAAAGAGGCAGTCTCCTAAATAATTGGGGGAGATTAGCTTTAAAGGAGACAAAGTGAGAAGGGGTAACTGGTATCTCCACCAATGTTTACGGGGATTCTTTCCTTTAGAGAACTCTCAAAATAAACCAGTCTGATGTTCAACTGGGAAAAGTTTTATTGAAAAAGGAATAAAAGAGCAAAACACACATACAAACACGCTTAAATACATACAAGGCTAGCTAAGAGGAAATCAGGGAGGATATGGGAGAAAGCAATTTCGGGGAGGCTATAGTTACTAGTTTAGAATAGTGAGGTCCACAGAGGCAGCAGTGAAATGACCAGCATTTCATGGAGTGAAGAAGAGAGGACCCAAATGGATTTGGGGGTGTGAGGTATGATGTCAAGAACATACACACACATGGTTATGGAGCAGGATGCAATACTTTATAGGGCAAAATGCTCCCTGGGGCAAACGGATGTATTGGTCCCCAAAACAATAACTTGATGGTTTGTTCAAAGGTGAACAATGATTTGGAAGAAGCTTTTTTTTTTACAATAGAATTTTATTTTTCCATTATTCTCAAATGCAATTAGCTTTTATACATATTCCATTCTCTATAAAATTGCATAGTTAGCTAAAAAGATATAATCATTAAATGACTTCCCACCCCAACTGTACCTTCATATATATCAACCGGTAAACATGTATTTTAAAAGTATTTGCCCCCTAAGGTAACATTTTGAGCTATTATAACTTTTATACATTTAAAAATTATATTGATTAAAAAAGAAAAAAGGTTTAGTTTCACAGCTAACTAAAAATTCATTTTTCTGTGATATTATTCTGTCCCTCTCTTCAATAGTTAGAGAGTGTAAAAATATTGTCTTTCATATTCCACTCTCGCTCCATATATCCCTTCAAATCTTGATTTGGTAGAAGCTTGATAGATTTACCTGAAGTGGACTATAGGTGCAAATGGTGCTTGATGACCCTTTAAGTATTGGATGGGAAAAACTACCAGGTTTTGTTAATAGTGTTAAGCATTACTTAATTAGGGTAAATCGGTGTGGGGAAGTAAGGCTGGGTGTGGATGAGGTTCATCCAAGGTGAGGATATAGTTTTCATGGGAGACCCATTGTCTTCAATTATGCATCTCTCTAGGGTGAGGAGGAGGTCATTAGCTAGCCAGCTGCTCTTGCTCACACACTTCTAAAGTACATGTCCAGACTTGTCTCTGGTTGACATCCTTTTTGTGTCATTTAGGCCAAGCAGTGTGTTGCCTTTATGAAATCTGAAATGGTATTGTAGGAAGGGTGTTTATGATTTTCTAGCTATAAACTGCCCCTCAACAAGAGGAGGGGTCGGACTGCTAACACAACCTGCAGCCCCAACCCTGAGGAAGCTTCAGGTCAGTATATATCAGCCCTGGCAATTGCCATTTGGGAGTGAGTCCA
Organism: Lepidodactylus listeri; assembly: GCA_029233225.1. NCBI lineage: Eukaryota > Metazoa > Chordata > Lepidosauria > Squamata > Gekkonidae > Lepidodactylus > Lepidodactylus listeri. The sequence goes on along the minus strand of JARCFY010000015.1, from coordinate 19,318,888 downwards.
GGGTTCACCACTGAGGGATAAATCCCAAGCCACTTGCAGTTGTTATACCCTTTAGTGTAATTTTGTAAGGGTCGTAAGTCTTCAGCCCTGCACAAGGAAAACTGACTCAATTGTTGCCTGTGGATTCATGCTGTAGACTTAGGGATATGATGTATTAAGTTGCCTGCATTAAATGCAATCCTACTCTAAATCTGTGCATATATTAGCAGAGAGTGTTTCCACTATTAAATGGCCAAGCACCACAAATGTTTGCTGACATTTCCCGTACACTAACAAATTGTCCCAAGTGTGTGCTGCCTTGCTAGGACAAGCCGGAGCCTTATGATCTTCATCAGCTGAGGACAAGATAGTAACTCAGAAATTGTTCAGTCTTCCTTCTGATAGGGTAATTCATCTGCTAGACTCACTGATGGGCAAGGGCATAGACTTTACAATTTCCCGGGGGGGGGGGGGGGCTGGGGCTGGGCCAGAGACATTACAGGTCATTGTCTCCGGGGGAGGCTCAGCCTGTCCTGGAAAAGTTCGGGGGGGGGGGGCTCCAGCTCCCCAGTCCCCCTGAAGTTGACACCTATGCTGATGGGAGAACTATTCCATTCCCTCTGGCCTATTATTCTATGTTCCTAGGTAACTTTGCATGCTCTGGCTGTTCCCAATCAAGCTTTCCTATAAGAATACAGCCAAATTTTTTGTTATCTTTGGTTCAGAGTTTAGAAAAAGCTCTGCTTCCTGATTGCTGTTTTGAATGTTTTGCCAAGGAGCTGAGCTAAAACTGAAAGCTGTATGTCAAGAATGAAGAAGGGATGAAAAAGAAACCCTCAGATTTATTCATTTGACTTGAATCACACTGTTTGAAATATATTCGATTAAGCTACAGATTGAATCACTGGCCATCAAGCATGTTCAGCTCCAAGCTGAAGTTAGAGGATAGAAATCTATTTAGATGTCTGTTTTTCTGTGTTTACAATATATCACTTATTCTACTGCATCATCATCATCATTATTTTAATTATATTATTGTTGTTGTTGTTATTTTAATTAAATGTATTAATCTGGGCAATGTACAGTATGAATGACAACATACACAAGATAAAATAATTAAAATCAAATCTGTTCTAAAAACAAATGGCGAACAAATTAATCCCATTTCGGATTGCCGGTCACTTTGCAGGAAGGGGGAAGCGGGCATGGCAAACGTAGAGAGTGGAAGAGGGTGCCAACCAACATGAAAAGCCATCACCATCCTCCAAAGCCTGGCGGAACATCTCGGCCTTGCAGAGGCCCTGCAGAATTCCATAATGTCCCACAGGGCTGTGATGGTATTCAGCAGAGAGTTCTACCAGGTTGGGGCCAGGACCATAAAAGCCCGGACCCTGGTTAAGAACATAAGAAAAGACAATGTCGGATCAGGCCAATGGCCCATCCAGTCCAACACTCTGTCACACAGTGGCCAAAAACACCAAGTGCCCTCAGAAGGTCCAGCAGTGGGGGCAGGAAGCCCTTCTACTGTTGCCCCCCAAAAAACACCAAGAACACAGAGCATCACTTGCCCCAGACTAAGAGTTCCTATCTACACTTTGTGGCTAATAGCCACTGATGGACTTCTGATCCATATGTTTATCTAATTCCCTCTTGAAACCATCCATGCTTGTAGCTGCCACCACCTCCTGTGGCAGTGAAGTCCACGTGTTAATCACTCTTTGGGTGAAGAAGTACTTCCTTTTATCTGTTCTAACCCCACTGCTCAGCAATTCCATGGAGTGCCCACGAGTTCTTGTATTGTGAGAAAGGGAGAAAAGGACTTATTTCTCTACCTGCTCTATCCCATGCATAATCTTATAAACCTCGATCATGTCACCCCTCAGCCGTCGTTTCTCCAAGCTAAAGAGCCCCAAGCGCTTCAACCTTTCTTCATAGGAAAAAGGTTCCAACCCTTTTATCATTTTAGTTGCCCTTTTCTGCACTTTTTCCAATGCTATAATATCTTTTCTGAGGTGTGGTGACCAGAACTGTACACAGTACTCCAAATGAGGTCGCACCATCAATTTATACAGGGGCATTATGATACTGGCTGATTTGTTCTCTATTCCCTTCCTAATAATCCCCAGCATAGCATTGGCCTTTTCATTGCAGTTGCACACTGTCTCAACATTTTCATTGAGTTATCTACTATGACTCCAAGATCTCTCTCTTGGTCAGTCTCTGCCAGTTCGGACCCCATCAACATGTATTTATAGTTAGGATTTTTGGCTCCAATGTGCATCACTTTGCATTTGGCCACATTGAACCCCATTTGCCATGCTGATGCCCACTCACCCATCCTCGACAGATCCCTTTGGAGTGTCTCACAATCCTCCCTGGTTCTCACCACCCTGAACAACTTTGTGTCATTTGCAAATTTAGCCACTTCACTGCTTATTCCCAACTCCAAATCATTAATAAACAAGTTAAAAAGCATCGGACTGAGTACTGATCCCTGCGGTACCCCACTGCTTACCTCCCTCCACTGAGAAAATTGCCCATTTATACTCACTCTGTTTTATTTTAATTAGCCAGTTTTTGATCCACAAAAGGACTTGTCCTTTTATCCCATGACTATTGAGCTTACTTAGGAACTTTTAATGAGGAACTTTATCAAAAGCTTTCTGGAAGTCAAAGTAAACAACATCTATTGGGTTCCCCCTTGTCCACATGTTTGTTCACTCCCTCAAAGAACACTAACAGGTTAGTGAGTCAAGATCTTCCCTTACAGAACACATGCTGAGTCTTCCTCAAGAGATTTTGTTCATCAATGTGCCTACTAATTTTTCCCTTAATAACAGTTTCCACCAACTTACCCGGTATAGACGTCAGACTGACTGGCCTGTAATTTCCCAGATCATATCTGGAACCCTTTTAAAGATGGGAGTGACATTCGCTACCTTCCAATCCTCAGGAATGGAAGCAGATTTTAATGAAAGATTACATATTTTTGTCAGGAGATCCACAAGTTCACATTTGAGTTCTTTCAGAACTCTCAGATGTATGCCATCCAGGCCTGGTGATTTATTTATTTTTAAGTTGTCCATCAGTTGTAGGACCTCCTCTCTTGTCACCTCAATCTGACTCAGGTCTTTCAACACCCCTCCTGAAATCAGTGGTTCTGGAGCGGGCAGGCACTTCTCATCTTCCACAATGAAGATAGAGACAAAAAAAATGCATTTAGCTTCTCAGCCATTTCCCTATCATCCTTCACTACACCTTTTACCCCTTGATCATCCAGGGGCCTCACTGCTTCCCTGGCTGGTTTCCTACTTCTAATGTATTTGAAGAAAGTTTTATTGTTGGTCTTTTTTTTTTTTGCGATATGCTCCTCATATTCCCTTTTTGGCTGCCTGATCACAGACACACATTTTATTTGCCACAGCCTGTGTTTCCTTTTATCAGCCTCACTGAGACTAGCTTTCCACCACTTAAAGGAATCCTTCTTACCTTTTACAGCTTCCATTACTTTGTTTGTTAACCATGCAGGCTTTTTTCTATACCTATTTGTGCCTTTCCTAACCCGCGAAACATATTTTCTCTGAGCCTCTAGGATTGTAATTTTAAATAGTCTCCAAGCTTCCCCAATGGTTTTGACCCTTTCTACTTTTCCTTTCAGTTTTCTCCTCACATATCCCCTCATATTAGAGAAATTACCCCTTTTAAAGTTAAAAGTGGTTGTGTCAGTCTTTACGGGCAACTCCCTATTTATACAAATGTTGAACTCAATAACATTATGGTCACTGTTTGCAAGCGGTGCAATCACTTTAACATCTCTCACCAGGTCTTGGGCATTACTTAGAACCAAATCCAGGATCACCTCTCCCCTGGTCGGTTCTGTAACCATCTGCTCCATAGCAGAGTCATTGAGAGTGTCTAGAAACTCAGTCTCTTTTTCCCGACTTGAATACATATTGACCCAATCAATGTGTGGGTAGTTAAAGTCACCTATTACAACACAGTTATTTCATCTAGCCGCTATCTTGAATTCATCATTTTATAATCCTCTTCTATCTTTTGATTTGGTGGGTGATAACAAACTCCCAATGTTAAGCTTCCTTTTGGGCCCACTAATTCAACCCACAGCATTTCCAGAAGGGAATCCAATTCACCTACCCTCTCAATCTTACTGGACTGTATACCCTCTCTGACATAAAGAGCCACCCCACTTCCAACTTTCTCCCCCCTATCCTTCTGATATAATTTATAACCAGGAATCACTGTATCACACTGATTTTCCTCATCCTACCAAGTTTCTGAAATACCCACAATGTCTATGTTTTCCCCCAACACCAAGCATTCCAACTCCCCAGTTTTACCTCAGACACTTCTAGCATTAGTATATAAACATCTATAGTTTCCCATACATGTTAAGCCTGCAACCTTTCTCTTGCTGCCTCGAGACCTTGCCAGGCAGTCCCTATCATTTGCCATTCTCAGAGAACAATTCTAATCCCTTTCCTTGTAGGAAAGTAACAGCTACCCCTTCATCTCTTTGAGATGAACCATCTCGAACCAGAGATTTTTCATCTCCTGTCAGCTTTCCCCCAATATTCAGTTTTAAAACTGCTCTGCCACCTTTTTGATTTTAAGTGCCAGCAGCCTGGTTCCAGTGGAGACTGTCCTTTTTGTACAGCTCCCTCTTGTTCCAAAAAGCATCCCAGTGCCTAACAAACTTGAACCCTTCCCCCCTACACCATCTCCTCATTCATGCATTGAGACTTCTGATCTGTGCCTGTCTTTCCGGCCCTGCGCGTGGAATAGGTAGCACTTCCAAGTAGGTTACCTTGGAGGTCCTGGCCTTGAGTCTTCTGCCTAGCAGCCTAAATTTTTCCTCCAGGACCTCACGACTACATTTCCCCACATCGTTGGTGCCAACATGTACCACAACCACTGGCTCCTCCCCAGAACTATCTACCAGCCTATCTAAAACATGTGTAATGTCCACTACCTTCACTCCAGGCAGGCAAGTCACCATATGGTCAATACGTGGTTTCACCACCCAGCTGTCTACCTGCCTAAGGATCGAATCACCAACTACCAAGAGCCCCCCACCCTCCCTGCCCAGAGATGGTTCCTTGGTACAAAAGGATGCCCATTCACCATCTGTAGAAGAGGTCCCTTCTGAGGGCACATTCCCCTTATCCACAGCACGGTGCCCTGTTCCCTCTCTACCCTCATGCTCCCTGACAGCAGCAGGGCTGCCAGATACAGAGTGGGACATACCTAACAAGTCCCCAAGAGTCTTCTCCATGTGCCTAACTGACTGTCTCTGCTTCTCCAGGTCAGCCACCTTGGCCTTAAGAGAGCAAACTTGTTCCCAGAGAACCAGGAGCTCATTGCACTGGGCACATACCCAAGACTTCTGCCCACTGGGCAGATAGTCATACATATGACACACCATGCAAAACACTGGATAGCCCCCAACCCCCTGTTGGCATTCTGGCTTCATAATTGCTTTTAAAATAATTTAATATAATTCCCCTTTTAAACCCTTTGTATTCTCATTGTAGAAGTCTACTTACCTTGCTGGGAATCCAAGGAGCCTAGGGCCCTGGTGTTCTGGCTCTTCCTTGGCTTCTCACAAGCCCCTGGTCTAAGAGTCCCTAGGCTAAGAGCCACAGGCCAAGAGCCCTGCCCTTTGATTCATGCCAGAGGCTTGTGCCTCCAGGTGGAGCCTTAAATAGAAGCCACACCCAGGGACTCAATTAGCAGTTAAACAATGGCCCTTTCACACTCTTATCTCAAGCAGCCAGGACTCTGCAATGACTCAAAACTCACTCACAAACTTCCACACACAGTACCCTCAGTTAAACTTCCTCAGCTGAAAGCAAATAAGAAAAAGAAAAACACTGCAGCTCTCTCCTGTTGCCTTCCAGAACTCAGCTGGTTGAGGATAGCCAGATGTTGGGGTTTTTTAATTCCTTTTTTTGTCTTTGTTTCTTTTGTGGCATGGGTGGTGGCCACCTGCTGGATGTCTTCCTTTCCTTTAGAGACAATTCCCCCTTTCAGAATGCAAAATATCCTTATTTGTTTGGTGAGCTGTCAATTAAAAATGCATATATGTTGATGAAATATTCCTGTCCACCAATAACTCATAAATTGTAACTGCTGATTAAAACAAAGTTAATTGGGTTATGCTATTAAATTAAAATCTTTGGTGTCTGCCTGGGAAATAAAGGTGACCTTACACCAAAAGCAATTAAGAATTAAACTGAGTTGACTTCTTTAATAAAAGAAGACTGGCCTGGACACATGCATTCTGGGAAGGGGGACATTCAGTTCACATGACAGATACAATATCCCCTGGCACTGAGAGTAAAGAAGAAAGAGGATTTCCAAAGACGAGATAAACATTTCTCCTCCTAATTTTCCATAGGGAGGGAAATCAAAACAATACAGGAAGATTCCAAATATTCATACCTCTAGAAGGGAAAAGGAGCATATTCATTTCATTAGAAGGATGGTGTTTAACACTTTACAAAAAGGGAAGCAATTTAACTGATTATAAATGATTCATTTACATAAAAGAATCCCCAAACCAGAGTTTGGGGAAATAAACCATGGAGAAACAAATCAAGGTTCCTTAAATATTACAGAACTCCAGAGGAACAGGAAAATTTACAGATTCGTACATCCCTAGAATGAAGTTGGTTTATCTCACTTCTACTACTTGACTAACTCAGCTGGAACAGAACTTGATGTGGATATACACTTTGAAGCAGTTGGAAGATCAAAATCAATTGTTTTTGTAAACTACCTGCATAATTCACAATCAGCAATCCAGGATTTTTCCCTACACTGTAGTACAGAAGGACTTCATTGTTAGATGGACAGTATAATTAATGTATGACTGTTGGACATACACCATGAGGGTAGAAATGTTGTTACATATTTCACATAATCTTTGCAATGTGCCTTGGATATTATTTTATCATATATTACAACTAATTTTCAGTAATAGAGATTGCTTTATGCAACTGTTATCCTGGGTATAAGAGTGAGCTTTGCTAATATTTAGTGTAAATTTGATCATATTCCCACTTCATGGCTCCAATACAGAGAAGGCATTAGAGCGGCCCAAAATTAAAACATGCAAGTCACAAATCAGGTCCCTAAAAATAAGTGTTCAAACACCCATCTACGCAGAAATTATACATCATTTTTGTTTTTATGCAGGAATGTAAGCCTTGCATAATTTGTAATGATGTTTTCGTAATTTAGAAAAGAAAAATATAATTTTGGGGTTTTTTAAGGAGTACGTGGGACCCTTAGTTTCAGCCAGGGGTCTGTTGGAGCGGGAGCGCACAGGAGCGCAGCTCCGGGAGTGAGGAGCCCAGGGGGTGGGCACATGACCAAGCCCCGCCCCCTCCTCAGCTTCCCCAAGCAGTGCAGAGGTGCAGCGCCCCGGGGAAAGCCCTGCTAGGGTCTTTATTGTTTTTAATGTTTTGTTTTAATATTGATAATTTTATCATTGTTCCTTTTATGACAGTGTGCTGCTTTTCCAGAGACTTGCTCAAGGTGGCATATAAATTTTCTAAGTATACCATTTTTTATCTGGGCACATGGCACATAAGTACTGGAGAAATTTCACCAACGCTTCAGCAGCTTCCACCCCATCAGTTTGGTGTAGTGGTCAGGAGTTGGACTCTAATCTGGGAGAATCTGGGGTTTGATTCCCCACTCCTCCACATGCAGCTGCTGGTGTGATCTTGGGCCAGTCACAAGTTCTCTCAGAGCTGTTCTCTCATGAGCAGTTCTCAAAAGACCTCTCTCAGCCCCACCTACCTCACAGGGTGTCTTGTTGTGGGGAGGGGAAGGGAAAGGGATGGGTGGGGCACCTGTCCTGGGTATCTCAAGTCTACTTGAAACCTGGTGGTTTCAAGGGAGCAGGAAGAGAATGAGGGTGTGTTCTTTATGCTTATTTTTATTGCACAAAGTATTGGATGGGGAAGGGAATGGAGGAAGAGCAGGTCAGTTTCACTCACCTGTGGAGTAGAGCTTGAGGGGTGGGTGTTGCCTTCTGACACACTTCCGGTATGTTAGGGGGTGTGGCATATGCAGATGAGTTATGCAAATGAATTATGCTAATGAGCTCCTGCACCTCTTTTTCTACGAAATGACCCCTGGTTTCAGCCTTTAGATTTTATGCTTTAAAATCCCCTCAGCTAGTAAGAATTGAAATCATAAGTCTTGGTAACCCTATGCAGTGTAATCTAAGGGTGTCTTCTCCAGTTATAATCATCTTACCTCAGGAAAGTGGGGTGTTATTGGACAAGGAGGAACACGTTCAGACATGAAGACCCAACTTTAGAGATGCCAGCCTCCAGATGGAACTTGGAGATCCCTGGGAATTACGGCTCCTCTCTAACTACAGAGATCAGTTCCCCGGGCAAAAATGGATGCTTTGGAGAGTAGACTCTATGGCACTGTACCCCACTGAGGTCCCTGTCCTCTCAACCTGGACCTGGCAACCCTAAACCACAGTACAATTGAAAATCAGTGTGCTGTATTAATTTTATTTCCACCGCCTGTTTATCCTGGGTATGTTGTGATATAAAGAGCTCTGAGAGGGGGGGGGGAGCCTGGGGAGGGCAGGGTTTGGGGAGGGAACTCAGCGATGTAATATATGTTTTTGAAACCATTTATTCAGTTGGGTTATTTTGTTTATGGTATTTAAATAAGAAAATTTCAATATAAAATTATTTGAGATTTAACGTCGTACAAATACAGTTTACCCTGTGCTGTTGTTGATAGTGTGCTTTTGTTTGTATTATATCCCCACCTGGAAGGTGGCAACCAGATAAACCATTATATTGCTCTACACAGGACTACAAACAATTGGAGTGGGGTTGAAGGCTGGCTATCCGGCTCGTGGCTGGCCACAGTGCATGCGCTCAAAGGTCAAAGTCTGTGCAGGCACAAGGTAGAATAATTCCCTCATGTATTCCTTATGAGATGCTGAGATATTCAGGGCTCATCCATTAGTAATTTGTTCTCAGCAGAGATCTGTGTGTCCTTATTTATACTTTTGGATCCCTTTCCGTTGGTTTGTTAAGCAAATGCTCTTTCATCTGTTTTTCTCTCTCGTTGTCAATAGATGATAAAAATCAGCTACAGAATGTTCTAAAAGTGGCAGCCACAAAAAGAACTATTTCCTGTCAGCCCCATATGTTTCCAGCAAAGCCGGCTGTGTATCCCAGAGGAAAATTAAAGATCTGAGAGAGTATCTGAAAATTCATCAGTTTGAGATCCTGAGCAAACCTCTCCAGAGCGCTATACCAAAAGAGAAGACTGAAGCCAAGGCATGACTCAAGCTCTCCCCCTACAGAACCACAAGAGAATAGGTGGCTGTTTGTTTGAGCACCCAGCAGCAACCGGGGGGGGGGGGGGGAGAGAGTAGGGAGAGAGAAAGAGAAATGATATTCAATGAAGTGGTAGTTTGACATGACTGGGCTGGCCAGCCTGCTAAAATGGCTGCCCAAATGGCAGTTTGGGGATTGACTCAATGTACCTGCACCGATAACACCGACGCTGTGTTTTTGTTTCCTATAAAAGTGGAGATTGTATTCAGAAATACAGGCAGCAATCAGGAGCATAGGGGTGGCTTGGAAAGAAAGCTTAGTGTGTATCCTGTGTGTTGGCTTTGTTGCTGCTGCCTAACTTTTGCAGAACTGGGGAACCAGAAGGGACACCCTTCAGAACAGCACTCCTAAGAGATGGTTACAAACGTGCCTTCAAAGACTTGTGGTCCCTAGAGGTTGTGCTAACTTAAATGACAACCTAACAAATACTGCTGCCTAAGAAATGGTAGATCAGAGGCCCAGTGGGAACATATTAGGCTGAAGTCTTGCTGAAGCTCAGCAGATATTGGTCTGATCAGCCCCTTGGATGGGAGACTACTGGCAGCCCTGGGCAATTGCAGAATATATCAGTACTGAAGAAGAAAGGGGAGAGTAGCACCTTCTCCAAGACCATTTTGCTAACTGATGGGATCTCACATATTGTGACACCACACCATAGCCCATGGCATCCTTCAGCCTGATGCAAATGGCAAGATTATATAGGCAGTCGTACTGAAGCTTGTGGTTCAAGCAGGGGTTCGTTGGAGCGGGAGCGCACAGGAGCGCAGCTCCGGGAGTGAGGAGCCCAGGGGGCGGGCACATGACCAAGCCCCGCCCCCTCCTCGGCTTCCCTGAGCAGTGCAGAGGCGCAGCGCCCCGGGGAAAGCCCTGCTGGGGTCTTTATTGTTTTTAATGTTTTGTTTTAATATTGATAATTTTATCATTGTTCCTTTTATGACTGTGCTACTTTTCCAGAGACTTGCTCAAGGTGGCATATAAATTTTCTAAGTATACCCTTTTTTATCTGGGCACATGGCACATAAGTACTGGAGAAATTTCACCAACACTTCAACAGCTTCCACCCCATCAGTTTGGTGTAGTGGTCAGGAGTTGGACTCTAATCTGGGAGAACCGGGTTTGATTCCCCACTCCTCCACATGCAGCTGCTGGTGTGACCTTGAGCCAGTCACAAGTTCTCTCAGAGCTGTTCTCTCATGAGCAGTTCTCAAAAGACCTCTCTCAGCCCCACCTACCTCACAGGGTGTCTTGTTGTGGGGAGGGGAAGGGAAAGGGATGGGTGGTGCCCATGTCCTGGGTATCTCAAGTCTACTTGAAACCTGGTGGTTTCAAGGGAGCAGGAAGAGAATGTGGGTGTGTTCTTTACGCTTATTTTTATTGCACAAAGTATTGGCTGGGGAAGGGAATGGAGGAAGAGCAGGTCAGTTTCACTCACCTGTGGAGTGGAGCCTGAGGGGTGGGTGTTGCCTTCTGACACACTTCCGGTATGTTAGGGGGTGTGGCATATGCAAATGAGTTATGGTAATGAGCTCCTGCACCTCTTTTTCTACGAAATGACCCCTGCGTATCCCAGAAAATATCATCACCCCTCTTCTCCTGACACTCTCCAGCTCAGTGCATATTTGCTCATCATTCATGCGTAGCTCACAGCATACTGCAAACAGCAGTCCAGGTGTTTGTGTTACATGAGCACAGCCTGAGCTGTGTGTTACATGAGCTGTTTGTGTTACATGAGCACAGGTAGCATTCACATAATTAAAAAGTATGAACCATGTGATTAGGCAAGCGGAAGGTCAGGAAATATGCAGAACATGTCGAAAAGCACCTGATGTGGAAAATGAAGGTCACAAGAAGCTGCAGGATGCACCGTGATCTCATGATCCTGGAAATAAAGTATTAGCATCTCTGCTTCCAGCTCAAAGTTCTGAGACTCATAGAAGTCTGAGACTCATAAAAGAAATAAATGTCGTGTGGACAGCATCTGCATAAGACATGAATTGCCCTTCTGTGGTTTATATCTTACATATTGCTTCGATGTTTTCTAGACAAAACTATTTCACACTCATATTAGTTCCTATATCAGCATTTGGCACAGCTATCCCAAATCCTCTGTTAAAATTAACATCTTTATCACATTTCGTATTTGTTCTCTTGATCACTATCCCAGACTGCATTTTCTGCATGTATGTGCTACCTCTCTCTTTCCTCTTAAAAACAAATATGTCCTTGTGCAATAGCCCCTATAAACCAATATAGCAGACAGCCATATATTATTAGCCAAGTCAGCTAAATCTGAGGATACTTAAATCCAGTAACTGGAGCTGTGGATGGACAAGATAGATATTCCTACAAACCTGGAAAAGGCTCCAGGTTTGCAGAAAAATCTGAAATCTTAAAAAAAAAAAACCCACTGGGTTTTAAAAAAAAAACCAAAATGATAAAAAGAGTACCTGTAGCTTTAAAAAACAGAAGCCCTCAGTGGCTGTTGCTAGGCAACCACAGCATTCTAGGCTCAGGTTTTGTCAGTACAGGGCAGAGGGTTGGGGCAGGGCCCTTTCTGGGGCTGTTTTGGCCTTTGAGTGAGGGTCAGGCATCGCAGTAACCACCAAGCTATCTGCCACTACATGACTTATGTCACTCATGTAGACCTGACTGTTTGCTACTGTTCAACAGCAGCCATCCTATGAAAGCCAGTGTGGTGTAGTAGTGGGAGACCCAGGTTCAAATCACCAGTCTGCCGTGGAAGCTTACTTAGTGATATAGGACCAGTCACATACTTTTGCCCTAACCTTCCTCACAGGGTTGTTATGAGGATAAAAAGGATAGGAGGTAAGGCTGCCAACCTCCAGATGATAGCTGGAGATCTTCTGGGACTACAACTGATCTCCAGGCAACAGAGATCAGTTTCCATGGAGAAAATGGGTGCTTTGGAAGGTGGGCTCTGTCATTATACCCCTCCCCAAGTCTGAAGTCTCTTTCCTCCTCAAACCCTACCCTTCCCAGACTCCACCCCCCAAATCACCAGGAATTTCCCAATGCAGAGTTGCCAACCCTTGAAGAGAATGATGTAAGGTGACTTGGTCCCCATTGTGAAGAGAGGTGGGATATAAATGAAGAAAGCAAATAATAAATATAACTGACGATGGGAGGCAGATAAAAGGTAAGTTGGTAAATGGCTGAAAAGGGGATAATGAGGCAGGGAAAGGTGAGAGGATATGAGAATTACCAGGAATAGTGGGGAATAGGGCTGCCAAGTCCCCCGGGAGGGCGGGGAAAACACGATTTTTAAAGCTTACCCCCGCTTTTTCAAAACTGGCCACCGGGGGAGGCAATGGCTGCCAGCAGGAACACAGGGGAATGTCAGAGCCTGCCCTGCCCTCTCCCTGCCAGGCCTGAACTCTTAAAAGGGAAATGTCTGCAGAGAGCCTGCAGTAAAAAGCCTCACCAGACATTTCCCCTTTAAGAGCAGAGTCAGCAAGAGAAAACCCCGCCCAGAGATTAAGGAGGGACTAGGCTGTTTGTAATGAGAGCCTGCTTTTGCATGTGGCTGGGGTAAGGTTGCAAGGTTGCTGGGGTAAGTGCCTCTGCCAGCTCTTTTCCTTCTCTCTCTCTCTCCCTCCCCCTTTCTGTTTTCTGTCTGTCTGTCTCTCTCTCTCTCTCTGTCCCCATCCAGCAGAGGTCTATCAGTGGCTATTATTAGCCACAAGGTCTAAATGGAACCCTTTGTCTGGGGCAGGGATGCTCTGCATTCTTGGTGCTTGGGGGGCAACAGTGGGAGGGCTTCTGGAGTTCTGGCCCCGCTGCTGGACCTCCTGAGGGCACCTGGTATTTTTGGCCACTGTGTGACACAGAGTGTTGTACTGGATGGGCTGTTGGCCCGATCCACTGTGGCTTCTCTCCTGTTCTTATGATATGAAAATCATATTTAGCACTTGTGTAGCACTTAGTGCTTCATATTCTGCCGAGATGAGGAAGGATTCAGTAGGGCCGTTGCTCAGTGATAGAGCATCTGCTTGACATGCAGGAGGTATCAGCCTCTTCAGCTAAAAAAGGATCAGGTAATAGGTGACATTAAAGATCTCAGCCTGAGACCCTGGAGAGCCACTACCAGTCTGAGTAGTCATTACTGACCTTGATGGACCAATGACCTGATTCAGTATTAGGAAACTTCATGAGTTCATGTGGAAGCATGTGGAAGCAACATCCCAGGATGTGACATCACAAAATGATGTCACTTCCTTTCTCCTGGCTCCACCCCCAAAGTCTCCTGGCTCCACCCCCAAAGTCCCCAGATATTTCCCAAGTTGGACTTGGCAGCCCTAGTGGGGAAAGGAATAATGTAGGGAGGGGGATACAGGTGAAACTCAGTAGGGTTGCCAGACCCCTGGTTTGGGTGGGGGTTCCCCTGATTTTTCAGGCTTCTGCCTGCCGCTGGCCAGCTGGTCAGCAGGGGAAGCTCCCAAACAGGGATGTTGTGTGGCAACGTCCCCAGCCTGATGACATCACATGGAAGTGATGTCACAAGACAATGCTCTTTTGGGGCAAAACTCTATGGTTTTAGGCCAAAAAACTATAGAGTTTTGCCCAAAATGCGTAGTGTCGCCATGTGACATCCCCAATGTGATGACATTACTTCCGCAATACATCAGCACATCTGGGATGTTGCATGACATCTCTGCCCACCCCTGGACCTGGCAACCCTACAACTGGGCCTTGGTTTTCATAAGTAGAGGCTGCAGGGGACAGCTGAAGATGGGGGGTACAGACAGGGGCCCGTTGCAGCGGGAGCGCACAGGAGCGCAGCTCCGGAAGTGAGGAGCCCAGGGGACGTGCACATGACCAAGCCCCGCACCCTCCTCGGCTTCCCCAAGCAGTGCAGAGGCACAGCGCCCCGGGGAAAGCCCTGCTAGGGTCTTTATTGTTTTTAATGTTTTGTTTTAATATTGATAATTTTTTCATTGTTCCTTTTATGACTGTGTGCTGCTTTTCCAGAGACTTGCTCAAGGTGCCATATAAAGTATACCATTTTTTATCTGGGCACATGGCACATCAGTACTGGAGAAATTTCACCAACCCTTCAGCAGCTTCCACCCCATCAGTTTGGTGTAGTGGTCAGGAGTTGGACTCTAATCTGGGAGAACTGGGTTTGATTCCCCACTCCTCCACATGCAGCTGCTGGTGTGACCTTGGGCCAGTCACAAGTTCTCTCAGAGCTGTTCTCTCATGAGCAGTTCTCAAAAGACCTCTCTCAGCCCCACCTACTTCACAGGGTGTCTTGTTGTGGGGAAGGGAAAGGGAAAGGGATGGGTGGTGCACATGTCCCGGGTATCTCAAGTTTACTAGAAACCTGGTGGTTTCAAGGGAGCAGGAAGAGAATGAGGGTGTGTTCTTTACACTTATTTTTATTGCAGAAAATATTGGATGGGGAAGGGAATGGAGGAAGAGCAGGTCAGTTTCACTCACCTGTGGAGTGGAGCCTGAGGGATGGGTGTTGCCTTCTGACACACTTCTGGTATGTTAGGGGGTGTGACATATGCAAATAAGTTATGCAAATGAGTTATGCTAATGAGCTCCTGCACCTCTTTTTCTACGAAATGACCCCTGGGTACAGATAAAGGTAGGTTGGCTGTTTGATGGGAAGGAGAGAAAGAAGCAGGAAAATGGGAGAGGCTGTGGGGGCTTTCAAGGAGGGAAAGGGGGAATTAGGTTGTTGTGTCCACTGACCGCCACATGACGCCAGTGAAAGGAGTCCTGAGCCTGGCCACTAGAACAATAGGGGCCAAGGATCCTAGGATCTGCGCAGCCCGCCAATGAGATCTAGGTGGGAAATTCAACCCCCCCAATAGGACTATAGGTGGAACCAGGGGTGTGTCCTGGGGTGTGTATATAGTTGACCAATTGGCCGGTTAGGGCATGCTTTTTGTAACCCAATAAACCAAAGAGCTGATTGCTACGCTGTCTCACTCATCCATGGCACTGAGGACTCAGTACTTTTCATTGGTGTCGAGGATGGGATCCCGATGAGCGGCACCAACTCTGACTCCAGCACCACAGCAAGCACTGATCTGACGGCCTCCATGTACCGCCCGGCTCCAGTGCCCCTAGGCATCACCAACCACACCACAGGACAATGCTCCCCGTACCGCTCCCGAGTCATGGCTGCTGCTCCAGGAAACATCCAGGCATTTGACCCCACTCACCCTGAGTTCTGAGAAGCATGAGTGGTGCAGCTGAGTAACTTCTTCAGCTACCAAGAGTTGACAGTTGAGGGTAAGAAGAAAGAGCTACTGCTAAGCATGTGTGGAGTAGCGTCCATTCGCTTAGCCCAAAAGTTGCTCGCCCCCAAGAAGCTAGCCGATGCAACGTATGGGGACATTACGATGGCCCTAAACAGCTACTTCATGCCGAAGCCAACTAAGATGGTGAGGTGTATGGATTTGTGGGCGAGACAACAGAAATTGAGTGAGTCGGCCACAGTTGACATGGCCGAGCTATGTCAGCTGGCAATGGACTGTGAGGTCTGGGAGGTTGAAGACATCATCCTCACCCAGTTCATCTGGGGGGTCCGTGAGCCCAAGTTGTGGTGCAAGCTGATGGGAACCACCAACTTGAAGCTGGAAGTGGCCCTCCATGTGGCCATGGCATTCGAGAGGTCACACCAGGACCAGGCCTCTGCATCAGCGCACCAGGCATTGGCAGCATCTGCCTCCGACTACTCCAATGAGGAAGAAGTAAGGCAAGTCCACCACCCTGCCCGGAGAGAGCCTCAGCCCTCAACCACACCAACCAACCCTACAGCCCCCTGCGGTAGCTGCAGAGAGTCCCATGAGCAGAGGACTTGCTGTTTCTGCGAAGCCGTTTGCACACCTGTGGGAAGCAGGGACACATTGCCGGTTCCTGTAGATCACGAGGACCCAAGGCTTCTGCCTGAAAACAACCATCGCGCCATCGGATCCACCACGAGATGGACACCACCTCTGAGGCCCTATACCTCATTGCAGCAGAACCACAGCAACAGATACAGAGACTCCTTGGTGAGAGTACTGCCCCCAAATTCCAAGTCAAGCTTAAAATAGAGGGGTCCCCCTGTAACATGGAATTAGACTCTGGATCCGCAGCTACCATCATATTGGTAGAAAGGCTAAAAAGACTATGTCCCAAGGTAGGGCCCCACCTGAAACCCTCCAGCATAAAACTGGTGGACTGTCAAAGGACTTCCGTACCAGTAAGGAGAGAGGGGTGGTTTAGAGTCCAATACCAGGGGTTCGACGGCTACCTCAACCTTATCATTGTTGAAGGGAACTTAGTTAGTATCCTGGGCCATGCCTGGTTCGCCCCACAGGGAATCACCATAGAGAGCATCAACACGTACCCCACGGGCCTGTAATGCCATTTGCCAGGAATTTCTGTCCGTGTTTGATGGATCCCTGGGGTGCTATGCCGGACCCCCTGTCTCCCTACAACGCAACCCCAGCATCTCGCCAATCTGCAAGTGAGCACAGCGGGTTCTGTTCATGCTTAAGCCCAAGATAGACGCAGAGTTGGACCATTTGATGGCACGGGGAGTCCTAGAACCAGTGTCACATGCAATGCGGAAAACCCCCATTGTAACACCAGTAAAGCCAAACAGCGATGTCCGCATCTGCGCAGATTACAAATGCACGCTCAACCGAGCCTTACATGACCATGCCTACCCGGTTCGGCTTGTAAGCCATTTGTTAGCGACTCTGGTGGGGACCAAAGTTTTCAGCAAACTAGACCTTGCCCAAGCCTACAAACAATTGATGATGTGATGATCGCCGTGGCAACGCAGGAGGAGCTCGAGGCCTGGTTGTGCATTGTCCTCAGCCGTTTCCAGGGAGCAGGACTAAAAGTGAAACAGGAGAAGTGCTTTCTTGGGGTGGAGTGGGTGGACTTCCTGGGGTTCACTGTCAATGCCAACGGGCTCCACCCTGTTTGGGACAAAATCAAGGCCATCGTGGAGGCCCCTGCCCCCAAGTCCAAAGCGGAGCTACAGGCATCCCTCAGACTCTTGAACTTCTATCATGCCTTCCTCCCTCACAAGGCAGCCATCATGAAGCCCCTACATCAGCTGCTGGACAAAACTGCCCCCTGAGTCTGGGGGCTCTGGCAGGCGGGGACTTTCAAAGCCGTAAAAGCGCTATTGATTTCAAATTCAGTACTCTCCCATTTTGATGAGTCTCCACTGGTGGTGCCTCTCCCTTTGGGGTGGGGGCTGTCCTGGGGCACCAACTACTGGACAGTTGGGAAGTACTGGTAGCTTACTACTCCCAGACATTATCAGTGACTGAGCATAACTATGCACAAATAGACCGGGAGGGGTTGGCAATTGTAGTGGGGGTCAAGAAATTTCACAATTTTTATATGGGGAGGTCCTTTGCTATTGTCCTGGACCACAGACCACTCCTGGGGCTGTTCACTGCAGATAAATAGACACCACAAGTCTTGTCCCCACGGGTCCTCTGATGGTCAATATTTTTTGGTGGGCTATAACTACCAGCTACAGCACCGGCCAGGAAAAGCCATGGACCACGCATATGCCCCCAGCCATTTACCCTTGCCCTCGATTGAGCCAGCCCTGGCTCACCACGTCCTTTTCCTGGACAACCTTCCAGATCAACTGCTGCAAGTGGCAGACGTAGCCTACTGCTCTGTTCAGGACCCAATCATCTCCAGGGTGCTGGGGTGGGTGCACCAGGGTTGGCCCATGACAGCTGCAGGTCCTGAATTCACCCCTTTTATAAGCCTCCAGAATGAATGCTCAGTGTATAAGGGGTGTCTGCTTTGGGGGGATAGGGGGGTGGTTCCCTAGGCCTTAAGGCAGTGCATCCTCACCGCTTTCCATGAGGGTCATCACGGGGTGGTATGAATGAAAGCTCTAGTCCAGAGCTATGTGTGGTGGCCTAAAATCAATGCGGAGATTGAGGCATGGGTGAAGGAGTGTCAGGCATGCCAAGAAAGCCATCCCAACCCCCCGAGGGCCCCCACACAGGCATGGGAGTCAACCCAAACACCGTGGTCGAGACTCCATATCAATTTCGCAGGGCCATTCCACGGACTAATATTCATGGTGACCGTGGACTCATATTCTAAATGGCTTGAGGTCACCCCCGTTGCCACAACATCATTAAAAGCGGCAATCTGGGCACTGCGCTGTCTGATTGTGACCCACAGACTCCCAGATACCATCGTATCTGACAATTGGGACCGCCTTCACATCAGACGAGTTCCAGGAGTTTCTACGGGGCAACCTCATCCAACATGTACGATTGGCGCCCTTCCCCCAGCGACCAATGGCCAAGCAGAGCAAATGGTGTGGACCATGAAGAAGGCCCTCAGCCGCATCATGGATTGTGACTGAGAGTTTAAGTTAGCCCGGTTCCTGCTGGCTCAACACACCACACTGAACCCAGCCAGCGGCAACAGCCCTACCGAACTACTGATGGGCCAACGACTGAAGGTACTACTACTACTACTAAACCGATTGCAGCAACACACCGACCAGGCAGAAGCCCTACAGGGTTTCTTCCCGGAGGATTCCATCTTCCTATGCAACTTTGGCAGAGGCCTGCAGTGGTTGGCAGGACAAATCATCTGCCCCACCAGACTGGTCTTCTATGAGGTCACCACTGAGGATGGCCAGGTTCTAAGGAAACACATGGACCAACTACACCACCATCAGACCACCACCACAGACCCAGTGCCCACGCAAATCCCTGAGAGACTGTCACTGGGGGTGCCACCTGGCAACCTTTCCTGAGAAGAAACAACAGAAGACTCCCATCCCCCAGAATGGGAATTTGCCGAAGGAAACCCCCTGCCTGTGCCAGAGGCTGTCAGTGACCTGCAAGAAGCACCAGGTCCTGGAGAGAGCTCCCCTTCCAGGAGCCAGGAGCTACCGGCCCCAGCACCTAGATGCTCCCACTGGGAATGCTGGCCCCCAGCATACTTAAAGGACTATGTCCCCAAGGTATTTGGAAAGTACTGGAGTCGGAGATGCATTGGAGTGAAATCAACAAGCGTACTTTATTGGAGGTTCAGGTGAGCATGAGAAATGGAGGCCAGGGGGCCTGCTTATATTCACCATCAAGCTGCACCCCTGACCTTGCCCAAACAGGGTTATTGGATTAGTTTCCTGCCAGAGGCTATCATAGGACTGTTTGAATATCCTAAGCCTCTGATAGGAGGACTATTAGGATCCTGGTGGGCCATTGTTTGCCAGACCAAAGCTCAGGCCCTTTATTTATTTATTAGATTTTTATCCCACCCTCCCCGCCTCTCGGCGGGCTCAGGGCGGCTAACAGCATCATTCTCATAAAATATACTATAAAATACAATACAAGTTTTAAAATACAATACATAGTGGCGACATTCAGCACCCTTACCCAAGCAGCATCTCCAAACTTCTCCTGGCAATCAATGGGTGCCATTGGTCCGTTGACAGTTTCTGGTGGTCGAGCCAGAGCTATAAAGTCAAGGCGGCCCCTACTCAAAAGCCTGGTGGAAGAGCTCTGTCTTGCAGGCCCTGTGGAACTGTGAGAGGTCTTGCAGGGCCCTGATGTTATCCGGGAACTCATTCCACCAGGACAGGTCTGCCACTGAAAAAGCCCTGGCCCTTGTTACCACTAATCAGGCCTCCTTGGGCCCCAGAAGGACTAGGCGATTCTGGGAGCCCAATTGTAGTGCTCGCTGGGGTACAGACGGGGAAAGGCGGTCTGTTAGGTAGGTAGGTCCCTGGCCATATAGGGCTTTATAGGTAAGCACCAGCACCTTGAACCATATCCGGTATGCTATAGGCAGCCAGTGCAGTGCTTTTAGGGTGGTCTGGATGTGCTACCGCATGGGAAGACACATCATCAGCCTCACTGCTGCATTCTGCAACAGCTGCAGCTTCCAAATTTGGGACAAGGGCAGCCCCATGTAGAGAGCATTACAGTAATCCAATCTTGAGGTGACCAATGCATGGATCACCGTAGCCAGGTTGTTGCGTTCAAGGAAGGGAACCAACTGTTTGATCAGCCATAGATTATAAAAGGTCGATCTTGCAGTGGCTGCTACCTGGGCCTCCATCGTTAGCAAGGTGTCCAGGAGCACTCCCAAACTCCTAACCTCCAGTGCTGTCACCAACGGTGCCCCATTGAAGGTTGGGAGAGGGATCCCTACCCTTGGTCCACTCCAACTCAGGCACAGGACCTCTGTCTTTGTCGGATTCAATTGCAATCGACTCTGCCTAAGACAACC
The DNA here is from genome assembly GCA_029233225.1 of Lepidodactylus listeri. Taxonomy (NCBI): domain Eukaryota; kingdom Metazoa; phylum Chordata; class Lepidosauria; order Squamata; family Gekkonidae; genus Lepidodactylus; species Lepidodactylus listeri. Next base: position 19,298,246 of record JARCFY010000015.1, on the reverse strand, counting down.
AGCCGTGGCTTTCAGCGCCAGGTCCAGATCTCCCAGACTAGAGTCTGACTGGCCACCCAACAACAGATAGAGCTGGGTATCATCAGCATATTGATGACAACCCAGCCCATGCCTCTGGGCAATCTGGGTGAGGGGGCGCATGTTAAACAGCATTGGGGAGAGTACTGCACCCTGTGGCACACCACATATTAGCAGGTGTTTTCAGGACAGTTTCTCCCCGACTGCCACCCTCTGTCCCCAGTCTTGGAGAAATGAGGAAAGCCACTGTAAGGCCAGCCCCTAAATCCCCATGTCGGCGAGGAGGTGGGCCAGTAGTTGAAGGTCGATTGTGTTGAACGCCGCTGACAGGTCTAACAACATCAACACTGCCGTACCACCTCGATCCAGGTGCCTCCGGACGTCATCTGTGAAGGCGACCAGAACCATCTCTGTCCCATAGCCTGGATGGAAGCTGGACTGGAAGGGATCTAGTATGGAGGCATCATCCAAGAAGCCCTGTAATCGCTCCGCCACCACCGTCTTGATTAATTTGCCCAAGTAGGGCAAATTAGATACCGGCTGGTAGTTGGCTAATTCAGCCGGATCAAGTGATGTCTTTTTTAACAGGGGGCATACAACCTTTCTGGCCATGTGCTTGGCGGTGGCCATGTGACTGTCACCATTGCATATATTACAGTATTGTACAAACTATGGGGGAAGGGGTGTTGTGTTTGCTGACTGCTGCATGGCGCCAGCAAAAGGAGTCCCGAGCTTGGCCACTACAACAATACGGGCCAAGGATCCTAGGATCTGCGCAGCCTGCCAATGAGATCTAGGTGGGAACTCACTTGTGTGATACATTAATGTGATGCACTTTGGTAAAAGAGGGTGGGGATTTCAAGATGAGATTGTAAAGTTACTGGACTCTGGGTCATAGAGGAGCCAGAAACACAGACCTCCACTGTCTTGTCTAGCTTGATCCATCATGTTATGCATTCCTCCCATGAACTATGATAATTCTACCCTCCAGCTCTAGTCTCTGTAGCTGCTGCCCTCCTTTGCTGAGCTGGACTCAAGTTGCAGAGACTTCACTGGGGCTGATGGCAAGACATCGATGTACAGTCAATCCAGGTGATGAATTTCTAGAGTCTGGACAAAGGAACAGGATGTGGAATTGTAAGGTATAGCCCAATCTCATCAGGTTGAAAGCTAAGCAGGGTCAGTACTGTAGAAGAAGGCATTGGCAATCCACCTCTGCTTCTCACTTGCCTTGAAAGCCCCTTGCTGGGGTTGCCATAAGTTGGTTGTGACTTCACAGCACATACATACTGAAAAGTACTGGAGTCTGGAGGCCGGTGGAGTGAGTTTCAGCACAGTGGAGTTTATTAGAGGTCAGGAACAAGCATACCTGAGGTGGCCCAGGGGTCAGCTTATATGCACAGAAAAGCCTCGCCCCCATCCACACCCTCACTGTGAGATAGGTTAATCTTCCCACCAGAGATTACATTGGTTCATTTGAATATGCTAAGCCCCTGATAGGTGGATCTTTAGGAGCCTGGGTGCTATTGTTCTTTTACCTCAAGCTTGTACCTTTTCCAGGCCATGCGGTCAGACAGCATAGCCAGCGCCATTACATGTTTGGTCACATCAAAGAATCATACAAGTGTACAGGAACTGCGTCCAGAACATAACACATACATAAGCAGGGAAGCAATCAGATCTGTTTACAGCCCTGACTTTAAAATGTTCCTTTATGTCCTTCCCTGCTACTATTTAACCAACAATGCATTACATCCCCTGCTTCTTTTCTGACCTCCAGCCCTCTACAGAACTGGCAGCATATTCCTATTTCCACCTCCCATTTCCAGAGCAGTTCTGAAACTGATTTTTAAGGACTTGTCAGTTATTTTAATTACACAAACACTTATCCACATATCTGTGCATGAAACCTAAAAAGAAAGTGCAAAGGTATTCAGGATTTTCTTGCTCTCTGTTCTGTTTTCCTGGCAAAAGAAATTAGCTGGACCACAAATGTTTTGATCTGGTTTAATCAATTTTAGCACTTTATTATCCCTACATGTCCTTCCTAGAGAAAGCAGCTACAATTAAGTTTTAAAAAATAAATCTCTCTCTCACTCTCTCTCTCTCTCTTGCACTTTCTCTAGTTATGTTTTTACGGTTACATGTTACTCATACTAAACTGGGGTCAGGGCCATGATAACATTAGGGAGAAGGGGTTCCAATTTATGCTCTGCACCCCCTGTGTTCGTCAGCTCAAAGAGGGTGGTCTGAAGGTATCCACAATAGCTCCATCTCTGAAGCAGGCTTCATTCTCAGTCTACCTCAGGAAGCCCATGAGGTTGCCATCAGCATTACTCAATGGAAGGGCTTAATGGCCTCTGCTAACAACATGATTTATAGGACCAGCACTTTTGCATTCTGTAAATTTCTTGGCTCAAGGAAAATCAATTTCACTGGAGTCTGTCTTGGACTCATCACCCAGGAGGATAATATATGTTCCCCATCAATAATGCAAGAACACAGAATTGGTTTGAGCTGACAAGGTTCTCATTAATTGTTTGAAAACCATAAAAAGCAAGGGGGGACAAAATCAATTCATCTAAGAAGCTAAACCAAATTGGCCACACCCAGCTTGGGGGGGCGTGTGTCAGTAATTGCTAGAATCTGACATGATGAAAATATTACAAATCCGTGTGTGTGTGTTTTCAGGTCTGAAGAAGTGCATGCCCAGTTTAGCTATATTACAGCTGGTTCTAATAAAAAGGTATTGTATTACTTTTGCTTCAGGGACTTTTCTGTGGACCAGTAAGGCTGCCTAAGATGTTTAGCATTCATAAAGGCATTCATCTCCACAGTGTGGCGCATGCCTCAGCATTGCCAAGCAGCAGCATAAACATCATGGACTTTTGGCCTCCACTTGCACCTGCTGGATGACCTTGGGCAAGCCATAGTTCTGGTCAGAGCTGTCTTCTGCTGCACCTATGTAGTGAATGATGGCTCCTGGCAATAAAAGGAGGAAGCTTCCCTTCCAGTACAGCCTAGGATCACTTGGACCTCAAGATGTAGTCAAATTAGGTAAGAGCTTGGTGGGCGGGCAGTTCTCTCATGACTGATGGAACCTTTCATAAAACTTATGTTGTAGCATAAGACTATTGATAAAGAGGTGCACCACAGAAAGGGGGAAAGACACGTTGGGGCAAACAGGATAAAGCACTGGGATTAACAATAACAATTAACAATACTTTTCTTTCCTGCTACGGGAACTCATCAATGGAGTACTTTATTGTTGTCAAGTCACAGCCAACTTACGGCAACCTTGTAGGGCTTTCAAGGCAAAAGACATTTGGAGCTGGCTTGCCATTTCCATGCCTGCCTCTGCATCATGAGCCTGTTATTCCTTGGTGGTTGCCCATCCAACTACTGACCTGCTTAGCTCCTGTGATGTGATTGGGCTAACATGGGCTACCTAGATAGTTCCAGGTGGTCAGCCGTGTTAGTCTGAAGCAAATTTAGAGTCCAGTGGCACATTTAAGACCAACAAAGGTTTATTCAAGGTATGAGCTTTCGTGTGCATGCTATAGAGCAACAGAGTATTGTCCACAGACAAAGACAAAACACAGCATTTTGCCCTGAAGCTTCATTTGATTTCCACTGCGTCTACTCAATCCTCAAAAAACAAAATGTGGTCGCGTGGCAAATAGTGGGAAATTAATACGATCAGGGCAAAGGGAGGAGTGGGGGCGGAGCAACAGCTGTGGGAAATCGGTCTGGGAGATCTGTGATTGGATCTTCTCAGTGTCTTTTAAAATTCTGTTACAGCTTTGCATAGCCCTGATTCAGATTGGAGGCATGCAAGGAGGTGGGGTTGAATCTGTTCTCATCTGAGCTACTTTGCAAATCATCCCCAGATCCCCCCCCCATGCTGTTTTTTATCCCTTTTAAGAAAAAAAAGGGGCAAAAGATAGTTGTCTGCTCCCCCTTCAGATGGCTAGCAATGGTATCAGGGGTTTCCATAGCAAAACCAAGTGAGGGTGGAAGGATTCAAGGATTCAACCCCTTGACCCCTAATCTAAGTCAGAGCTGTGTGCTGCTGCAATTGACTTTACTAATCAGAGACAAACAGGGATCTGTAATACCTGTCATGTCTAGTTTGAACATAAAACTGGAGTGAGACATTGTTAAATGATTTAAAAGCCTAGTAAGCTTGTTTGCATTTGAAACAAGTCTCTGTTTTTATTTCAAGCACTTTCATCAATGAACTGAAGAAAATGTCATGCTGAATTTTGACAGAAATGGGAGGTATTGGTATATACACTTTTTGTGGCGATTGATCACCATGCCAGAGGTTTTCTGCCTGCGCACAGGACTGTGGCTTGGAAGAGGCTTCCTCCCACTCCGTGAGCATTTAGAGGGTTGTCACAGGGAAGTGCTTCCAGATCTTGGACATGTTCTTTTAGTGTATGAAGTCTATCAGTGGTGCACAGTGTAATCCAACAGATAATGAGGCAGTGATGTCCCCATGCTGAGCACAGCTGCCTCAATCCACACAGGATGGGAAGATGTTGGTAGGAGAAGATGATGCTGTATTGTACCCAGTTTTTCCTGGGACTTCTTCACTTAAGGTTGGTGTTTATGAATTGAAGCACTGAGCCAGAAGCACATGAGGTACCAGAGATATAAACTTTATAAAGATGATTTCAGATGCCACATGGCAATAGCAATGAAATTGACAAAAACGGGTTTACCACGATGAGTAAAACCATGATGTATTCTGCCAAAAGTTATATATGAATCCATTTCATACATTACATTAAGAATTCTAATTTTCCAGATTTTCACCATATATTTGAGGATCTTGCAACTATATAACTTATTTTTCTAACTGAAATCCTCAACAGTAATAAACTGAACACCATATATGTGGGGTATCTTTACAATCCAGTATTCTAGTACACCATATTTACTCTCTATTAAATTGTACACAATCTTCTTGAGAATAAATTCTCACTAACAATACATTCTGAGGAGTAATACTTCAACATTCCTTAGCTGTATTGCGATCAAAACCCATTCATAAAGAATCCAGCGACCTGACAGGTAGCTACAGATATCCTCCTGTTTCAGTTTCCTCTTTTTCAAGATTCGCTGTGATTTTACAATTGATAAAAACAATACCATTGATAGTTTTAATAATATATTAACACTTTCTTATACAAATCAGAATAGGCTTGTGAATCACTCACCCAGTATTTTTCAAAAATCTTCACAGGCAAGACTGTTAGAGAGCTTCGTTCTGAATGGAACACACCCTTCTCCTGCTGTAGATTCTTAGGTAGGATTTAGCATTTTTCCTGCCTTTGTGAAAACTAACTAATTAAACATTTTTCTCCCTTACCTCCAGGTGTTCTACAAGTTCTGATGTCTTAAAGGGGACTTGTACAACTTAACTAAGAAGGAAGACTGCTGAACTAATTTTAAAACCTAGAAAAACTTGTTGCTTCTGTGCCATACTAAATGTATGGTTATAGATACACTAGATTATGTTAGTGATATTCGTTTAAGAAAGGAGACGCTGATATACAAAAAGGCTATTGTTTTAAAAGGACCTATATAGCCTAAGTTATGTAAGGATATTTACCTGTCTCTGTTGCTCCTTTGTTTTGTATCCTTACTGAATAATTTTAACTGCATATATAATTATTTTCTTAATGTCTAAATAAAATCTAATTGAAAGAAAACATGAAAAATCTATACTTTGATTAAGTCCTGCTGGCTCCAATGTATGAAATCTATATATGAGGTGTGTCTCTTGCTGTAACAATAATTTTGCACTGTTGACACAATTAAATCTATGTGGTACATATTTATACAGTATGCCAGGGGTGGGCAAATTGCGGCCCGCGGGCCACATGTGGCCCGCCACAGAATTTTTTGCGGCCCGCCAAGACATGAAGATCAACAAGAGTAAATATAGATGCTCTTTGACAGACATTAACTTGCAGATTGTGATGAGAATCTCAACAAGCAATTTCACTCCTGATTTCAAAAAAATTGTAGAAAAGTGTGATAGGGTACATTTGTCTCATTAAACTGATTCTAAAATTAAATGTGCTTGCAGCTATAGATGATAAGAAATTAGCACAATAAATAAATTGAATAAAACTACCATTATTTAATTTAATTTATATTTATTGATTTTTATGATACAATTTATACCTTTTCTGAAATGCAAAGTTAACTAATGAATGCAATCATTTTAAAGGTGCGGCCCTCAACTAACCTCCGTTCCCACAAAGCGGCCCCCGAGCCAAAACAATTGCCCACCCCTGCAGTATGCAGTATCTCAGATCTTCAGCTCTGCGGTATTTTTCAACAAAATGACTTACCAGAGCCTCAAAAATTTGATGTTTTATTCTAGATATGTGTTCTAGTATTCTGGTTTTTATGGCACAGTTAGTGCTTCCGATATAAAGTAAGTTGCAAGGACATTTGACTAAATAAACTGATTTTTTAGTATTACAATCTGTATATTCATTTAATTTTACTGTACCTCCTATGTCGTGGGTAAATTCTGTAATTATCATGGCCTGCCTGTGCACGGTGCAGTGCCCACATGCATAGTGTCCTTTTGACTGGTTTTCTTCTTCGAGTTTGTTAGTGCTTATGTCTGATCTAATAATCTGTCTCCTAAATTTCTTGTTTTCCTGAAAGCAACACATGGAGTATTCTGACAACCTGGAATAAAAGAAAGTAAATTCCAGTGCCGCAAAATAATTTTCTTAATGGGTTCAGCCAAAGTATTATATTGCAAACCAAAAGTTAGTCTCTGTGGTTGTTCTTCATGAGTCCTATCCTGGAATAATAAATGTTGGTCCTTACTGACTGCTCTTGATTTAGTGTGCTGAATGGCATCTTCTGGGTAGCTTCTTTGTCTAAATTGATTTTCCACAATTTGACTTTCCTCAAAAAAAAGTTCTTTCTTCTGTACTATTTTATTTTATTCTGAGGATAAAATATATTAGATGCAGTGCATAAATAATATGCACAGGTTCCTGCCCAAAGCTTACATTCTTAAAATGTATTTGAAAGCAAGGTGGATTACATGGTGTAAAACTATGCAATTAAATAGCATGTTGAACTAAGTTGTTACAAGGGCTGGATCTGACATAAATGTCACTTTGTCCAGCCAGGCCATGTATACCATAAAATGTAACATGAGGTACCAGAGATATAAACTTTATAAAGATGATTTCAGATGCCAAATGGCAATAGCAGGCAAGATTGGATTAGATGTGATATGTAAAGGGGTAGTAGGCTTAGAGATATCAGCATTGGTAATGAGACAGGAAATCCAGGTCTCAATTTGGTATAGGAGGATTCAGTCCAGGAGGATGCAAAGAATAAATGGAAATAAGTCTGAAAAAGTGAGCAGTGACTCATGAAAACATACCCTACCACAAATATTGTTAATCTTTAAGGTGCTACTGGACTCTTACTCTTCTACTGCTATTAGAAACCACAACATTCAAAAACCAGTGGGGGGACATTTTAACCTTCCAGGACATTCAGTTGCTGACCTAAGAGTAGCAGTTCTCTTACAAAGGAGTTTCAAAGGGAGATTAGAAAGAGAAACTGCTGAATTGTAACTAATAATGAAGCTCAAGACAATGCATTCTCCTGGACTGAATAAAGACCTAGGTTTTTTCTCTCATTACCAATGCCTGCTATTGTCATTTGGGGTCTGAAATAACTTCGCTCTCCAAGATATAAGGACAGATGGACTCAGATTCTAGATGTAGCTGAAGAAGTGAGCAGTGAGTCATGAAAGTGCATGCCCTGCCACAAATTTTGTTAGTCATTAAGGTGCTACTGGACTCTTGCTCCATTTCACTAAGAATGCAAGCTGTGCTGTTAGGTTTCTCCCCCCACCATCTGTTAGAACTGGAAAGGGGGATCTCTCCAAGTGCCATGGGACTCTCTCTCTCTCCCCCTCCCTCCCTCCCTCTCCCCCCTAAAGAAGTGTGCTTGCACAGAAAAGCTTATACCTGGAATAAAATGTGCTTGGTCTTCTTAAAAGTGCCACAGGACTTATTTTCTTTCTCTCTCTGGCTCTTTCCCTCCCTCCCCTTGACTTTCTCTCCTCCTCTGCAAAGCAGGAAATAGGAGAGACTGGGCAAAAGGAGCTGCAATGCAGGAAGCAGCAGAGAGTCAATTGTTCGTGGGCCAGATAGCAGCCCTGCGAGGGCTGGATCCAGCCCGCAGGTTGTATGTTTGATACCCCTAAACAATGCAATAGGACTGGGATTACAAAATTTAGGAACACGGCAAAAAAGTGTCAGACATGATCTGTCAAACAATGCCAAAAATGGAATTACAGAAGTAGAAAGCAATGCAGTAAGAACAGGATAATGCATACAATGATCAGATGATACATAAATAAACACACCTTAGAACTGGTAGATAGAACTGGCCATATCCCAAGAGATTGGGGTATGGCTATAGTAGTTCCCCTCTATAAAAAGGGAAAGAAAGAGGATCCAGCTAATTATAGACCGATCAGTCTTCTGAGTACAGTAAGTAAGGTATATACTGCACATTTATTAGAGAAATTTTTAGACGGGGTAAGGAGTGAGGGGAAAATTGCAGACGAACAAGCAGGTTTTAGAACTGGGAGATCAACATTAGATCATTGTTTAACAATGCAACATCTAATTGAGAAATATGCTTTGGGGGGTCAAACATCACTCTACGCAGCATTTGTGGATCTAAAAGCTGCCTTTGATACAGTAAATAGAACTCGACTATGGGGGAAACTGCAGGCCTCCTCTATTGACAGGCGATTGCTGTTTCTTGTAAGGGCCATACATGCGCAAACAGCCCTCAGAGTGAGATGTAGCCGGAATGGGCATTTGACCGAACCTGTCCAAACATTCAGGGGAGTTAGGCAGGGCTGCCTTTTAGCACCTTATTTGTTTATCTATTATATCAATGATCTAATAGATTTTCTAAATGACCCCAGTTTCCATCCTCCCAAAATAGCAAACCAGCATATTCAAGTTTTGCTGTACGCAGATGATGCCGTACTGCTTTCTAGAACTCCTGTTGGGCTGAGACGAGTGTTAAAAAAATTTGCTTCTTATTGTGAGGCCGAATACCTCACAATTAACTATCAGAAGACTAAAGTCATGGCTTTTGGGAAGAATCCAAGGATCAGACATTGGGAGCTTCAAGGTCATGGGCTAGAGCAAGTCACCAGCTTTAAATATCTAGGAGTGGTTCTGCAAGCTTCTGGAGTGAGAACAATCCATAATAAAACTGCAGCTGACACAGGAAGAAAAACAGCAAAGAGCATAGTTAAATTCTGTCATTCACAAGGAGGGCACTATGTACTGGCGGCTCTTAGACTGTTTAAAGCGAAATCACTGGCCCAGCTTCTATACGGAACAACTCTAGGGCCTCCATCTTCCTCCTTTTCCCCACTCGAGAGAGTGCAGTCCAAATTTTTAAGGGAAATACTGCAAGTACCCAAATGTGTACCAAACTCCTGGATCAGATTAGAGACCGGAATGATTCGGGTCGAAGCAAAAATTGGTATGCTAGCAATCTATAAATGGCTGGCAGGGAACATTAATCGACAAGGGTTGTTCCCTTTAGTCCTCCAAGACCCTTTTCAATCCAGTTGGCAGAAAGCAGTTTTGAGAACGATAGAAAAACTAGGTTTCTCTCCCCAAGAACTTTTGAACCAAGGGCCAGACCAAGCCAGATCATTAATTAAACAAAGAGTGACAGATATAGAAAGACAAACCGATATTCATAGAACACCTGGTTTTATTTCTCCTCCAAATACAAGATATGTTGCTGCTCCCGTTGCATACCTTTATTTTCTTGAATCAAATAACTCTAGAAGGGCCTTTACATTGGCAAGAAGTTCAGCTTTACCTTCTGCTGTCTTGGAAGGAAGGTTTAAATCAGTCCCCTATATGCATAGGGTCTGTTCTTGCTCTTTAAAGGAAATTGATTCAATGGAACATATATTCTTTAATTGCCCTAGGCATAAAGAAATTCGGTCAAAATACATTGAGCCGCTGATCAGAAACTTCCCTGGCAGATCATATAAAACCAAACTTGACTATCTTTTGTCTGATATAAACCATGAAACAACTCGAACAGTTGCTAAATTTTGCGCACAGGTGTACAAAGATCGGAAAATGTATACAGTAGCTTGTGTGTAACTTTCAAAAGATGTGAAATTTAACGGTTCAATTTCATGTAAACCCTGCGTATTCAGGTTACAGACTATAATTGTGGTTGGGGCAAAATTAAAAACTGATTAGGGTGGCTGTCAAGTTTGCATAATGAACTAGGAAAGGGAAAATACAGACAGATGTATCTCTATCTATTGACTGTTATAAAAATGTCTCCTTTTACAATTTAAACTTCCGACATTTCAAATTTTTAGAACCCTTTTTACAATCTTAGATGTTATTATGCTTTATAATTTAAATTGCTCTTTTATCTGTTATTTACTTGTTTTTATTGTGCCACTTGCTGGTCTAGGACCGTATTGTGCCACTTGCTGGTCTAGGACTGTTATAAAAATTTCTCCTTTTATAATTTAAACCTCCAACATATCAAATTTTTAGAACCCTTTTTACAATCTTAGATGCTATTATGTTTTATAATTCAAATTGCTCTTTTACCTGTTATTTACTTGTTTTTATTGTGCCACTTGCTGGTCTAGGACCGTAATAAATGGATTGGAACACACCTTAACTATACTGTTAGGAAAGGAAAAGTAAGTTGGACAGAGGGGGAAACTGTCTACCCTGGAGCCAATGTTTTTCTTTTCAAGTTCATAACACTGGCCTACCTTTGGCTATTATGGTAACACACTTCTCTCCCTTCTAATGAAGGGAGCTTTGACTCTCAAAAAGTTATACTTTGAAAATCTTGTTGATCTCACTCCTCTGGTCAGTGGTGAACAGACATGCTGCAAAGGCAGCCTTTGCCATGGTTTCAGTGTTTATACTTCTTCACTCCCTTTCTGCCTCAGCCCATCCCTAAACAGACCTTTGTATTGGAGATGGAACTTTATAGTCCTCCAAAATCCCATACATTAATTCTAAAAGGTCATTGTCTTCTGTAATAAAAAGTACAAAGAAATAGTGTATAAAATGGGGCTAGCCAAACTCCAATTGAAGCCTTTTGTTCCCATCTTGTAAAGGGCTGTCGGATTAGATATTAAAGCCACAAAGCTAAATGAGTTGATTGTGGCTAATGTTATTGGAAAGAATACCTGAGGGATAAGAGGTGATTAGATGCATCATAAAGTCTGAATGTGGGAAGCTAATCATGTCAGAAACATCGCTCTGGATGCTTGCATCTTTCTTGAAACTTTCTGGACCCTCCCTATAAAGAAGAGGCCTTGATGCCCACAGCACAGGTGGAAAACTAAAATCCCAGACAAATCAGAGGGACACAGAGATCTGGGGATAGGGTTGCCAGGTCTGGGTTGGAAAATACCTGGAGACTTTGGGGGTGGATCCAGGAGAGGGTGGGGTTTGAGAAGAGAAGAAGAAGAAGAGAAGAGAAGAGATTGGATTTATACCCCGCCCTTCACTTGTAGTCTCAGAGCAGCTTACAAACTCCTTTCCCTTCCCCTCCTCACAACAGACACCCTGTGAGGTGGGTGGGGCTGAGAGAGCTCTGAGACAATCGTCCTTGAGAGAACAGCTGGTACAGAGCTATGGCTTGCCCAAGGTCGCCCAGCCAGGTGCAAGTGGAGAAGTGGGGTTCTCCCAGATTAGAGTCCGCACACTTAACCACTACACCAAACTGGCTCACACACCAAACTGGGCTCAAAAGAGGAGGGGAGGGGCCGCAGTATGGTATAATGCTATAGAGTACACCATTCAAGGGAGCCATTTTCTCCAGGGGAGCTGATCTCTGTCAGCTGGAGATCAGTTGTAAATGCAGGAGATCTCCAGGCCCTACCTGGAGGCTGGCAACCTATCTGTGGGATTTCAGCCCTCCTAGTATGCCACATCACTTGACCATCCAGGACCAAAATGTCTGTGATTATGGGATCACTATTGACACAGACAGCAATGTTTAAAGAACATGTGAGATGATCTGTATGATTATGGAACAAACACATTCATTTATTTAAGATATTTATATCCCACTTTTCTCTCATTCAACAGGACTCAAAGCAGCTTACATAAACTGAAAAATTAACAACTAGAAGGATGCAGGCTACAACTTTCACTCATGATCTACTGAAGGTATGACAAGAAAGCTCTGTTTTAGGGAGACTCTGAAACCTGTGCTGGGCGAGGGCCTTCCTCACATCCTCCAGACACCCTTTCCACAGCACAAGTGAAAACACAGAGGAAGTGTGAACCTGAACAGCAATGGTTATAACTGATCTAAGTGGGGAGACAACTATCAATGCCTGGTCTGATGACTGGAGCAGACTTGTGTGTGCATGTGGGTGGAGACCATCACGAAGAGCTTTTGGAAGCAAACTGACAGCTGGTATAATTATCTCAAATTCAGGCTGAAGACAGACTGGTAGTCTGCCGCACCTCCGCAGCGTGGCAGACTAAGACGGGGGGAATTTCCCCTGCGGCGCGGCGTTCGCACGCTGCCGGAAGGAAGCTGCCCACAGCGTTCAGACTGCGGGTGGCTTCCTACGGCAGTGTGCGGATGCCACGCGGCTCCCCCTCCCGGCTCGCGTTCACACCCGCTCTGGCGGGTGGAACGCGTGCCGCAGCAGCCGAGCACCACTTTGAAGTAGTGCTCGGCTGCTGCGGGAGGAGTGCGGCGCCGGACACAATGCGTCTGGGCCGCCTCCTCGGGGCAGATGTGGCCATCTGAATGGCCGCTCTGCCTCCGCTTTTGAAGCGGAGGCAGAGCGGCCGAGACTGCCAGTCTGTCCTCAGCCTCAGTGTTCAAAATGCTTAACTTCCATCAACAGTCTAGCTATGGCATTTTGCATCAATTGCAGCTTCTGTGTTGTCGTCAAGAGCAACCCCACATTACAGTAGTCCAGTCTCAAAGTTACTGTAGCTATATTTACTCTGGCTAAATCAGATGAATTAAAAAGAGACAATTTCAATGACATATGACGTTATTAAAAGACTTTTTTTTTCACCTGGTTTACCTGCTTTTCCAGCAGAAGGCCTGGCTCCAACAGAACTCCCAAGATCTGGTCTGTATACCAACCAAGGTGGGTTATACACCCCAAGTAGATAGCACAGCAGAGCACAGCTCCCTCTAGAATCTTCCAAATCAGCACCTTCTAGATTAAGTGTGTTTGTCCTCAGCCACTGAACAACAGCTTCCAGGCACTGTCCTAAAATGGAGAAGGCTGCTTCTGGAGGCTTAACCAGTGTGACAATCCACTCCAAAGCAATCTAAGTCTCCCCCCCCCAGTTTATTTCTCAGTTTTCATAGATAAAGTCATGTGACAAATAAATATAGAATTTACATACATGCCTTTGAGTCTATTGTGTCTTTCTTGATCTAAACATACATACAATTTGTTCCATCATTTATTAAATAGTTCTTGATCTTTCCCTTGTAATATAATGCTTAATGTATCCATTTCTGCCACCTCTAATAATTTCTGGATTAAATCCCCCTTTGAAGGCAAAGTATCTAGTTTCCAGCCTTTTGCTATAAGTATTGTAGCCAATGTTAATATATATGTTATCATATATATCTAATTTCTTTTAAATCTATCTGAGAGTGTATTCAGTAGAAAAAATTCTGGTAAAAACTCTATATCTATATTTGTTATTTCTTGTATGATCTTATGTATTTTGTGCCAATACTTTTGCATCTTACTGTACCTCCACCACCTATGATAAAATGTACCAACATTATTTTTACATCTCCAACAGGTGTTTGGGATATTACTATAGCATTTGGCTATTTTATCTGGGGTCCAGTACCATCTATAGAACACTTTATAGATGTTTTCTTTGTATGGTATTGCTCTCATATAGTTTATTGCTTTCCATATGTTAAAGCATTGATCAACATCTGTAGTATGCCCTATATCCTTCATCCATGTTATCATCATATTTTTCACTACTTAATCTTGTGTGTAATCCTCCAGTAGATAAGTATATATTTTTGAAACATTTTATCATTTGATGACAACCAAATTTTATCTAATTCACACTTTGTTCCATAGAACCCTGTTTTCACATCCTTGTTATACCTAGATTTAATTTGTAAAGATTCCCACCACATTAATTTCAAGCTTTTCCAAATATTATCTTCATCTGATTTTAATTTATTTTTACTATCCAGTAGAGTTTCGTAGGTTTCTCTTTTATCTTTTGTAATTAGTGTCGATTTTATAAATGCTTCTAGTGGTGATACCCATCTTGGAATGTTTTCATAATGTCTAATCTTCATTTCTTTCCAAATTCTCATCAATGCCCCTTTTAATGTGTGTCACTCAAAATTAGTGTGCATTCTTTCTTTATCGTACCACACATAGGCATGCCATCCCATGTGTAGATTATGACCTTCCAAGTTTAACAGATGTAGATTTTCCAGTGTTACCCATTCTTTTATCCATACCATTGCTGACGCTTGGTAATAAAGATCCCAATTTGGTACATTGAATCCTCCCCTTTCCTTTTTATTTTGCATATATTTCCATTTAATCCTGGGTCTTTTATGGTTCCAAATAAATTGGTTGCATTACTTATCAAGGACTTTAAAGTACTTCTTATTTCTCAAAACTGGCAAATTTTGAGCCAGGAAGAGAAACCTAGGTAAAACATTCATCTTTATCGTTGCAATTCTTCCCATAAGGGTAAGATCGAGGTCTTTCCATTTTGCTAGATCTTTTTTTATCTCTACCAATAATTTGCTATAGTTATCTTCTATCAAGGTTGTGCTTCTGTTTGACATTGTTATGCCTAGATAGCTAACTTTCTTGACTATTTCTATACCAACTAATTTTTGTAAATGATCTATCTGTTGTCTTGTACAATTTTTTGTTATAATATTAGTGGGGGTTTTTTAAGATTAATTTTAAGTCCTGCTACCTGGGTATATTCTTGGATTGTTGATATCAAGTATGGTATAGAAACTATCAGGTCTTCTAAAATAAAGACCAAATCATCTGCAAACGCATGTAATTTATATTCTTCTCCTCTTATCTTCAATCATGGTATTTGATAGTTATCTCTCACAAGGTCATTCAACGTTTCTAACAAGAATATAAATAATAGAGGCGATAATAGACAGCCTTGTCTTGTACCTTTTTGAATTTGAATATCTTGTGATGTTTCTCCATTTACTATAATTATTGCATATTGATTTTTAGATATTGCCTTAATTGCTTTCAAGAAGTTTACACCGCAGTCCCATATTTCTAGTTTTTGTAAGAGAAATTCCCAGCTCACATTATCAAATGCTTTTCAGCATCAAGGAACATTAATGCCATTTGTTTATCTGGATGTTCTTCATAATATTCCAAAACATTAATTTTAGTTCTTATATTACTTTTCATTTGTCTTCTTGGAAGAAATCCTGTCTGTTCTTGATGTATCACTTGCACTAGCACTTTTTTCATCCTGATAGCTAATATTGTAGCAAATATCTTATAGTCTGTATTTAATAGTGATATGGGTCTATAATTTTTAATTTCTTCTGCATTTGTATTGGGTTTGTGTAGTAATGTGATCAGAGCTTGATTCCATGTTTCTGGGATTTTTCCTGATTGCATTATATCTTGGAATAATTTTTTAAGGGGTAAGCTAGTTGCTCCACAAATCTTTGATAAATTTCTGTTGGTATTCCATCTGGCCCTGGTGTTTTTTTGTTTGTTTGTTTCTTCATTGCTTCCATGATTTCATACATTGATATTGATTCATTTAGTATTACCTTCTGCTGGTCATTAAATTTTTTAGTGTTTCTTTCAGAAATATATTGTTTTAAGGCACTTTTGTCTTGTTGTTTTTGCTGATATAGTGTTCTATAGAAATCTTCTACTATATTTTTGATATCATGTAAATTATATTTTTCTTCTCCTTTTCCATTCCTTAAACTTTTAATTATTTTCCTATCTCTTTCTTTTCTTAATTTATATGCTAACCATCTTGTTGGTTTGTTTGCATTTTCAAAATGATACAGTTTAGCGTATTCTATTTTCTTAGCAATCTCCTGCATTAATAGTAGGTTCATTTTATGTTGAAGTATCTTTATATTTATTCTACTTATTTCAGGTACTTAATCTTTCTTCATCTTATCTTCTTCTTTTTAATTTGCACTGTTAAATTTTCATATTCTTTCTTCTTTTGTTTCTTTTCCCATGCATCTTGATTTATAAACCAGCCCCTCATAAATGGTTTAAATGCTTCCCAAACTATTGAGATAGAAATATCTGACTGTATGTTTCTTTTAAAGTAGTCTGCTATTTCTATTTCCATCTTCTTTGTAAATTTTTGGTCTCTTAAGAGATTCTTGTTCATTCTCCATCTTATCTGGTTTAGCTTTCCCTGAAGCGTTAGCATTGTTGGACTATGAATGGCAAATGTATTTGGCAGTATTTCAATCTCTATTATTTTCTTTAATATTGATGTTGAAACCCGTATCGTATCAATTCTAGATCATGAATTGTGATGTGCTGAATAGAATCTCTTGTGTTTATATTTCTAATTCTCCATGGATCTATTAAGCTCTGTTCCTCTGCCAAATGTAGAAAGATTTTTGGTAATATATTTCCTGATTTCTTCTTTCTCAAGTGATTTTTCCTGTCTTATTTAGGGTCAAATACAGCATTGTAATCTCCTGCTATAAGTCAATGGTCTTGCACAGATGTTAAATGATTCTGAAAACAATACTGAGTCCTCTGGAACTCCACATGAGACCTCCCATACTGAAGAAGTTACATAATCAATGTTCATTTTCTGACTATGATCAGATGAAAAAGAATGAAACCATTTTAATGGTATTCCAGGCATATCAGAAGAATGGTATGGTCTACAGTGTCAGAAGGAGCTGATGAATCTAGCAAGACTAACAAAGAAACATTGCCTGTCTAGATGAATACAAAAATCCCCTGCCAGTGTAACAAAAGCATCTGCATGTCATAGCCTGGCCTGAAGGCAGATTCAGAAGAGTCAAGGATGCACAAAAGCAACTTATGGTGCCAGCATTCTGAGTATTTCTCAAACCACATTACAAGCACAGAACCAAAAGTTATGCTTCCACAGTAGTACCATGTGGCATTCTTAGCCCATCTGAATGTTCTGATCACATGTTTACAGAAAGTTCTTGGTTGGCAGAGCAGGTAATGCTCTTCCTGACATTCTGATGAACCTTACTGCCGACTAAAATGATAACATGCAAAAAAGGTCGCACTTGTGATTTTACCAGACTGTGTAGCCAGAGCTCTAACTGGTTATTTCCAGTCACTATGAGATTTCTCACCTTGTTCATATGAGCTACTCCAGGTGGGGCTTGGAGATTTCCCAGGACTGCAACTAATATCTGAACTACAGTTCTCATGGAATAAATGGCTGCTTTGGAGAATGGACTCTGGTAGTCTACCCTGCTAGGGTTGCCAACTTCCAGGTGGCACTTGGAGATTTCCAGCTATTACAATTGATCTCCAGACAACCTAGATCAGATCATGTGAAGAAAATGCCTGCTTTGAATGGTGGACTCTATGGCTTTATACCCCACTCTCCAAACCTTGCCCTCCCCAGGCTCCACCCCTAAATCTCCAAGAATTTCCCAGCCCAGAGTTAGCAACCCCAATTACTTCTCTCTGTCTATTCTCTCTCCCAGTTTGTCATCCTTTCTCAGGCTCCTCTTTCTGGTCTTCTCCTAATTTTTCTGGCCTTCTCCCTCTCCTAACCCCTCCCCTATATCTCTACTTGCCTTCTTCTGCCCCTCCTTAACAATACCTAATATAACCAACCTCAAGGTAGGGCCTGGTGTTCTGGAATTATAACTGACCTGCAGGCTACAGAGATGGAAGCTTCAGAGGGTGGACTCTGTGGCATTACATCCCCACTGAGTAGCCAATCTCTGCTGTTGCACCACTGAGCTCTCTCCATCCCCAAACACCACCCTTCCCAGGCACTGGCCCCCAGTCTCCAGTCATTTCCCAAACTGGCGTTAGCAACCAAGAGCTCCTCCTTTCCCTTTCCCCTTTCCCCTTCCCCTTCCCTTTCCTTTCCTGAGCTCCTATGATCAGATGATCTTGAGCAATAACTAAACGAACAATACATTATTTACTGAAGGAAAATATGTTAGACAGAAATTTGGCAACCAAATAGGTTACTTTTGGGGCACTGTCTAGCATCAGATAGGGAATATTATCCACTTGGAGTTTATTAAACGGAGAGCGTGTTAAAAGTGGTGAGATCCAGTGGTTCCTAAAAGCAGTAAAAAAAACAACAACATTCTAATATTTTGTGAGTCAGAGTATCAATTTTACTCTGATCACAAAGGCAAAGATTATCTGAATATGGAATATGACAAAATCTCCCCTGTAATACTTCTGTGGGGAGGACATTAAGGCAAAATAAAGCGAATGCCCTAACAAGGAGGGGGTCCATTAGGTGTCTCATGTATAATGGCAGAATCCGAGAAGATAAGATACCAAAAATTGATTCAAGCAGATTCTGCAAGAATAAATCACTGTACTGTTTTAATCCAGCTCTGTAAGGCAATGCTGGACAAGTAAAAGGGGCTTTGCCCTACCTAGCAAGAAGATATCTTCAGTTATAAGCCCCAGTTGCCATCTACTGTCTTCATCCATCAAGAATGGTGAGCATCTTGTTTATGAAAAAACAGCAGACCTTCAGCTTCCGAAGAAAAAACAATCCTTAGCCTTAGCTTGAAAGCGCTGAGCCATGCTCTAGCTTCCAATGACGTTTGGCCGAGTTCAGCTCTGAGAGATGCATCTGAGACACAGTGACGGACTCCCATTATCCTATGTATAAACTGACATAGGGAGTGGTCAAAAGATTCTGTAATCACCAAAATCGAGATAGTGACTCCATATACTAACTGGGGTATTATTTTAGAACTGAACACCTGAATTGCACTGGGGATATAGCTTCCTCCCCCATAAAGAAGAAGCGGGATATTGCTCCAGTAGCAGGCTTAATCTTATTCAGAGCAAACTTGTGCTGGTGAAACCGGGAGAGGTTTGAAGAGAAAACAATCCCCAGGTAGCAGAAATTCCTGATTTGTTCAATATCTGAGTTTGCTATAGTCCATTTGGAAAGACCCAGGGTGCCATTTATAGAAAAAAACCAAGATTTTAGATTTATTGTCGTTTATTTGCAAGTCCTCATTTAAGCAGTAGACTGAGAAACATCTTAGGAGCCTCTTCAGGCCAGTCTTGGTGCAGGAGATATGAACTGAATGATCGGCATACAGCAGCAAGGGTATTTCTTTTGAAGCTAATCTGGGCGCATGAAACTCTAGAGAACAGCTTGATGTTTATCTCTTATGCAGGCCCATCAGTACACTGGCCCTGGCACTTACTCTGACTTACTCTGACTCACCCATGTGCTACTTTCTAGCTCATACCCAAGACTGATGGGGGAATGAAGGCACTGTTCCTGCTGAGATGTTGCCTGCCCCTTGCCACTTTCTCTAACACAGCTAATTTCCCAAAGGAGATGGATTGATTTCCCTACATGTGGAAAGATTGTACTACGCAGCATCCGTCAGCCAGACTGCTAGTCAAATGCATTCAGTGTCTATCTGTACACCTTAATGGGACATCCTTCATTATTCACCAAGCGGCAGCAGTGCCTTTGACATTATTTTTAGAGAATTAATAAATATCATAATGATATAAATATTGCCCAGGCAATTCTCTTCTGCACAGTGCTGGTCCATCTCCCAGCTGAGCTAGCTCGGGAAGTGCCCTGGGTGTGGCCTTGCTCTGTGCTTCATCGCCACACCCAGCACAGATATCCTTGCAACAAGACGTCTTTCTCTCACACACTCACTCACACACACTCACTCACTCACTCACACACACACACACACAAATCACTCTGCAAGTGGAAGCTGTGCCAGTGTCACATGCTTTTATTTATTTATTTATATTTACATTTATATTCTGCCCTCCCTGCCCTTTGGCAGGCTCAGGGCAGCTAACAGCATATATAAATATACATCAAAATTTCAGTTAAAACAATCAGTATAAAACCATAACTATATAGAAACACAACTTCTATTAAAAAGATGGCAATCTTCTGTTCTCAACTGTCAGCTATCAACTGAGTGGTGCCACACTGGTGGCCATTGCCCTCACATCTGAGCTCTTATCACTGTCCTTGCATTCCATAAGAACATCAGAGAAGCCAATGTTGGATCAGGCCAGTGGCCCATCCAGTCCAACACTCTGGGTCACACAGGGGCCAAAAACACCAGGTGCCCTCAGGAGGTCCAGCAGTGGGGCCAGGACACTAGAAGCCCTCCCACTGTTGCCCCCCGTCAAGCACCAAGAATACAGAGCATCACTTGCCCCAGACTGAGGCCGATTTCACACTAGCGTTTGCCCCAGGTTTGCTGTCATGCTTGCACCGGAGCTTCTGGTCGATTTCACACCAGTTGCTCCGGGCTCACGTTTTGCTCTGGAGTATCGCTGTGCTGCACCAGAGTTTCCCTGGAGCAAACAAATCCTGTTTTTAGAGGATTTTCCTGTTTGCTTGGGGGGAGAACCCAAAATGAAAACACACCCACTCGCCCGCCTTTCATCAGGGCCGCCCCATTGTGGGAGTTTCTAATTTTTTGGGGAGAAAACCCTTCGTCACACTATATCAAAAGGGCTGAGGTTCTAAGTGGGAAAATGAAGAAAATACTCTGGAGGAAACTGGGAGGGGAAATTCCGGAGAGAACAAGAGGCAACTGGCCAGTGCGAAATTGGCCTGAGAGTTCCTATCTATACCTTGTGGCTCATAGCCGCTGATGGACCTCTGCTCCTTATGTTTATCCAATTCCCTCTTGAAGCCGTCCATGATTGTAGCCACCAACCCCTGCCTTTTTGAATATAAAGAACCAAGGGTTAGGTTAAAGGTCTGGGTTCCTGGATGATGGGAACACCTTAAAAATGGTCTATTGGTAAGTGTGCGTGTATTTTCCATTTTGATTAAGAGTTTTTAAAATCATTGTAATCTGCCTGATTAAGAATTCTCTCTAACTCAAAAGCCTGCATATTTCTTTGGTTAGAAATATTACAGAGTTGCCAGCTCTGGGTTTGGAAATACCTGGATATTTGGGAAGTGAAGCCTGGTAAGGGAGGGACCTCAGCTGTCTACAATGCCATAGAGTCCACCCTCCAGAGCAGCCATTTTCTACAGGGAAACTGATTTTTGTAGTCTGGAGATCAGTTGTAATTCCAGATCTCCAGATACAACCTGGAGGCTGGCAACCCTAACCACAAAGCCTGATTCCGCAGGTCCATTTCATAACTAGAAAGACAGGGTAAACTGTCTTCCCTCCTTGCTGCTGATCCCTTCCTTTCCTGGCCATCCAAAAGCTGAAGGGCAGCTGAAGGTCAGTTTAAACTCTCCATCACTGTGAGAACATGGAATCATGCTGCAGAAAATGACTTTACTCTGGGGATCCTGCAAACTGCAGCTTCCTTCCCACAGGCTTTTATGAAACTCTTGATGAAGTGACCTCATTAATTAATTAAATGGGCTAACGGCTTGGGCCATATACTTTAGTTAATTGCTCTTCTGTCATCTGGGGAGAATTCTTCATGCCTCATTGATTATTCTGGGCTTTGCCTGATCAATAGCGCAATAAAGCATGGTTGCTTTAAAAAGCGATTAAAAAGATAAATACATGGGACACTCCGAGGGAACTGGCCTTAGCTCAGTGGCTGAAATCAAATGGGCCAGAATGACCTCACAAGACTGAGATGGGGACATGCCAATGTGCCTCTGGAAATCCCCGACATTTTCAAGGGATCAGATCTGACACACAAATTTTGGCTTTTCCCACGTATAGCAATGCTTGTGGACATGACAATACAGCACTTCATGACACTGTTAAGGGCCTGAGTGAACTGATGTAATGTCTCTTTATATAATTTGCACAAATGTGTCTGTCCACCCTGATTGAAAATGACAATAAATAAAAGCTGCCCTTTCCCTTCTTACCCATTAGCTCATCATGCCAGTGATTAGTAGAGAAAATTTGTGTGGCTCAGGGCAACTCCTGCTTTCATCTCAGCAAGACAGAAATCCATCTGTACTGCTTCCTTGGCTGGGATCTAAGTCCACTGTGTTCTGAGATCAAGCTGTCCTGTTGCAGACACGGGCCCATTCTGCATCTAGCATTCGCTCTGTTGTTTTACCAAACTCACACTGGAACAGAAAAAGATGCAGCTCAAAGCCACATTCAAATATCCGAGCTCAATGCCGTACTGACTGCAAAGTCACCCCTGAATGGCCATAAAACAGCCATAAATCGTTTAATATTTGAAAACTAATAAAAACATTTAATTAAAAAAAACAGCTATAAATCTGTGTAGACAGTAACCATAAAACCGAGAGTTCAAAGAAAGTGAAACCAGCATGCAGTCTGGACGCTGCCATAAAATCCAATAATGAATCAAAGTGAAAGTGGCATGCAATGCAGAGGGGAATTTCTGTTCCAACGTGGATCTGGTAAAACAGCGGAGCAAATGCTAGATGCAGAATGACCACAGAGTGTACAGACAACTCTCTTACAATGTATTGAAGTTATGAGCAGATGGCTAGAGTAACAGTGCAGGTTGAATCCTGAACTAGAAACACTACTTGATCCTAATAAAGGCAGTAATTTTTTCCAAGGAACCATCAAGGCAAATGTGAATTTGAAGGAAAATCCATTATTCACACTGTAAAGATAAGGAACCCGCCATATGCTAAGTCTGACAAAGGGCCCCATTTAAACTAATGCTCTCTACTACACTGTGATTGGCAACAGATCTCCAGTCTTGTTGTGCAGTATCTCTGACAAAGGTTTTGCCTAGCCATGCTATCCCAGTGGAGAAGCCAGGGAACAAACATGTTATTTAATTTACTTAAAATATTTTAATGCCATCTTTATGTCCTTTTTTATTGGAATAGGCTCCCCAAAGTGGTGAACATGAAAAGATAATTTAAGCAGCATTTAAAATAATATATAAAATAATTCATTAAAAACACATAAATACATAAACAGACAACACTAAAACCAGAGAGGAGGACAAACAATAGCTATTGTGAGTATGCCGAACAAAACAAAATAAGTCTTCACTGTTGGTGAAAAACAATGGTGGGTGGAGACAGATGAATGTCTCTGGGAAGGGAGTTCCAAAGTTTTGGTGGCACAATCAAGAAGGACCTGAAGCAGGCCCTCCAAATATGATGGGGGGGGTGGACTGGTAGGTTCATATGGGAGAAGGAGTTCCTTAGGGCATGCTGGCACCAAGGCTTGTAGAGCTTTAATAGTCAATACCACCACACACTGAGCCTGGAAGCAGACTGGGAGCCAGTGCAGATGGGAAAGGACTGAAATTATATGGTCCTAATGACCTACCCCAGTCAACACTCTGGCCACAGCATTCTGTACCAAGTCTGCGGCCACACACATGAGATAAAGCGGGGGGCGGGGGGGCGGGAAGCAAGGCTATTTGCACCAGAACAATTTGACCCACAGTTACACGATCACACAGTTCTGTGAAGCTGCAGGCGCAACTTGCCACTGTGTGATCAGACACAACCGTGGGTGAGTTGGGGGGGGGGGTGTTGTGTGTGTTCATTACCGATTCGCTTAAATGGGGGATCGATTAATCACATCCCTGCCCTGAGGGCTTCCTATGGCAGTATGCGATGATGCGCATACTGAGAAGGGGAAAAAAACAATGGCACGGCATCGGGATAGCCCGATCAAACTATCCCCAATGCCACAAGTCTGTGCTGGAGCGATCACATGGGGAAAGTCCAACTGTGGCCCACAGCAACCCGATTGATCCTGGAGTTTCCCCAGTGTTTTTTTTTTACTCCGCTTCTCCGGAGCAAAACGGCTTGCCGACAGGTGCGGGACGTTTCACAGATGTGCTCTTGTGACTGCGCCCTTAAAATCTGGCTGGGAGTCGTGCCTATCGCGCGGCTAATTCTGCATGTGATCGGGGCCCAACTATAGCTTCCAGACAGTGTTCAAGGGCATGAGCCACCACATATACTCTACCACAGCACTCCAGCCCCTTCATACCAACGATCCTGCTCCTTCATACCTTTGGGGGAATAAA
This sequence comes from Lepidodactylus listeri, assembly GCA_029233225.1. Classification (NCBI taxonomy): domain Eukaryota; kingdom Metazoa; phylum Chordata; class Lepidosauria; order Squamata; family Gekkonidae; genus Lepidodactylus; species Lepidodactylus listeri. Next base: position 19,273,960 of record JARCFY010000015.1, on the reverse strand, counting down.
GGAATAGAGAGGAATAAAGACTACAGATGTGCTGTTTTTATCCTCATTGTACTGTCAATGGTAGGGCTGCCCAGGGGCGTAGAGTTTTGGAAATTCTGGGAGGGGGGGCTTGCTGGGACGATGTTCTTACCCCCCCTCCGGGAAACCGCCCCGCCTCCCCGGGCCCTTCCGAAGCCCACCAGCCACTGCTGCTGGTGCCTCTCCCCCCCCGCCACCCCTTCCCTCTCCCTCTCCAGCAGTGACCGCCGGGCCTCGGAAGGACCCGAGGAGGTGCGGCAGCAGGCGCTCTGTTTTCCCGGGGGTGGCTGAGCCCCCCCTGGGAAATTTCAGGGGGGGCTCAAGCCCTCGAGCCTCCCCCGTACTCTACGCCTATGGGGCTGCCAAGTCAGCCCCGGGGGACGGGGGATCCCCCGCTACAGGGGTTCCCGATCCACCGGCCACCATTCAGCCGGCGGGGGAAACCCCACCCCTGAGGTCGTCCAGCCTGGACGACCTCCCTAACGTAATGACATCACCCGGAAGTGACGCCATCACGTTGGGGGCGTCACCCTGGCAACGCCCCCAACATGCTGATGTCACTTCCGGTGACACTGCCCAGCCAGAGGAGCTTCCCCCCCGCCGGTAAGTTAAATGCACTTGGCAACCCTAGTCAATGGACTGAGGCTTGCAACATCTGGATGGGTGGGTAGAGGATGGGAGAGTAATGGAATAGTATGAATTTTTTTATTATGCTTTGACCATTTCTCTGTACAGTGAGAAATTCCGGGGACCAGTGCTCATGCAGGTCAGTCCCCTTTGAAGGAGTCACTAGAGTCTTATGTTGTCTTTGTAATATTTGCTTTATTCAAAAATGTGCAGGCTGAGGCACACATACCCTCCTACAGGCTAGCAAATTTGCCACTGCACATCTTATCCAAAGACAGAGATCTTGTAATCACCAGGTGCTTCCATGCATTTCTCAGCAAAGACCCTCTGCTTCTCTCCCTGAGTCTCTCTCTTCTCATCCCACATGCTGCTTTTCTTCTCCCGCAGGCCTGTTCCTCCCTTCAGCTGGAAGGGGGTGGTGGTAATCTCTTCCAGTCCTGATCGCTATTTGGCCAGATCCACTGAAAAGCATCAACAAGCATTACTATTCCTTTTGTCGTATATGACAGATTCGAGTCACAACCCTCGGATGGGCAAGCATGTAGGACAACACCATTCATAAATTCCTTTTTAAAAATGATTAAACTTTTAATGAAAACACATAAAAGAAAAGAAGATAGACAGAAAATAAAATTAAGAAGAATCATAAGGTAAAAAGAAAAAGAAGAAAAGGGAAAAAATTCCAAGCAGCCCTCCCTACCCAAGATCCCTAGATTATGAATTATATAATGGGTGGGAGGGGGATCCGTTATCAGACTTCTTTGGCTGCTCATGTACTTGTGGGCGTAGATCTCAGTGAGGCGTAAAGGTGGCTAGACAAAGGTGGTTAATGTTGTGCTTCTCTCCCATTAATTGTAAGGCCGCGCAACATGTTATGGACTTTTACTAAGATATGAGAGCTACACATGAACTATGCCATTAGTTATTTGGGACATGAGAGTACACTAGGTATCCAGTGGGAAGATGGGAAAAGATGCCTATATAGGAACTAAGCACCATTTTCTGAGGTTACCACCTCCAGGCGGGAGGATTGATATCAGAGATCAAAGACACTCTCACACACAAAGACAGGAGGTTGTAAACTTACATCTGCAACTCTATACATGCATACCCCTTTTCATGTATACCTCCTGGTGCCCCTTCCTGCCAGCCTTCATCTCCATATGATACATCAAAGAGCATCACACCTGGGCGTGAAGACACTGGGATGCTTCCTGAGGACCGGTTCCCGTGGTCGGCGTTCCTGTGATCCAGATCGGCGCCAGATCCCGCTGGCAGTGACATCCTGCCCTGGCCATCAGATAGATCTGAATATTGACCCATCCCCTATCACCCTCTTAGTGGCTAGAGATAACATACGGACCCTCTATAGGTTTTCTAGGGATGACATCATATCATGCCATCATCCCAGGTACCACCTCCCAATAAAAGATGCTCCCCAAGGTTAATGAGTGTGTTCCAGCTATAGCTCCCTCTCCAATCCTCGATCTCTTCCCTCTCCCTCACGGATTCCTGGGTGCACCACTGGGATCTGCCTCGTGGTTCTCTGCCGGTTCAGAGCCACAACCCTTATCGTCTTCCTGAGATTTCCTCATCCCCGTTTTCCAGCCGGATTGCATCGCATCTATATAGGTAACTATCACCCTCGATGGAAACCATCAATTACCTGCTCATGCACAAGTCTCTATAGCTCCTACCTAAGTTCCTAGTACTGTATGTATGAATGAATGACAGAACAACATTGCTTTATGTAATCTTTTTATTATATATCAGTAAACAAATTATTTTACAACTTTAATTGAGTCCTTGTCAGTTTCTCAGAAGTATCGGTTAGCGCATCCTCTGTATACATTGGTTAGAGGTTCTGTAAGCCCGCTGCATATTGATAACAGCTAATATTCCTCAAATATTGATAACATAAAAGAGCAGTGAGGCTAACATAGTAGGTGTACAAAAGAAGATGTCTTGGCCATGCATCTTCACATGCTGATGTAGGAGAACTGCACCGGCTGAAGTTCTGTAAAAGGTACAGGAGGCCAAAATAATCCCTCATGATCAGGAAAGAGAGTATGGCATTTGGGAACTTAGGGAAGGATCTTTTGTCAGAATTCCCAGGAATTCCCCAAAGGATCAAAATATCTCTGAAATATAATAGAGAGTGTGGATCTTCTGATCAGTTGGTCCACACTGCCGTATGAAAACGGGGCGGGGTGCCTTCCTTTTGTCAGAGTTCCAAACAAGAGCAAAGTCAGGATAATTTTCCTGCACTGTTCAGGAAACGTAAGCTGGGATGGTTAGCTGGAAGAGGAATATAAAATACTTGGATCTCAACAATCACGCAACTCTCTGTAACACACACACTATGGCTTGAAATTTCCCTGACAGATGCTTATTTCATTTTTGTTCCTAACAATCTGGACTCACCTGGAACAGAGTGTCTGAGAAGGTACTACTAATAGTTCACAGATAGGATAAGCTAGACAGATACTGGTGTGGCCCAACTATTCTTCATTTCCTCCTCTGAACTTAATTGTGCTAAACTCCTGTGTCCCAGTTCTATTTCTCCACTGACTACTGCCACTGGAAGATCTTAGCACACTGCTACAAAGCAGCCCTCAGTGCAGGCTGAGTGAGCATTCCCCATTAGAGGAATCAGGTGTACTCTCTATCATAGGGATATCATAAAGTCTCAGTGGAGCAACATCCCCACCTGGTGGCTAGGTAAGCACACCTCAAGTTCCGTAACCTTTAGAGTCTGTTTTCCTTTTATGATTCTTCTGCTTCACATTTCATCGGAAAGATCAATTCACTGAACAAATTGTTGTCAAACCTTAAAGGTGATTGTTTGTCTGACGCATTGAGGAGCTGAGAAGTCAATATTAAGCCACTATTGCTGGGCGCTGTTATACAGGATAGTAACATCTTCTCCATCAACAGCACAGTAGAATCCTTTAGCTAAATCACAGGCACTGAAGCTTGAATCCAAACTCTGTCCGTGAAAGTCAGTTCTCTTGATGCTTCCAAATAATGGGCTCAGCTACCTTTGGGACCTCCAATCAATTAAGGTACCAAATGTCAGCTAATGTTGCCATCCCCTACCTGGGAGGTGACATGAGTCACCCTGTGATGTCAGGTGCATGGAATGTTATGTTTTGTTTCTCATAGCTTGCTTAGTGCTCAGTGCCTGGATCTGACCTTGGAGGACTGTTGGTGCCTGGCTATGTATCTTCCCACTTTTTCCCTGAGAACCTGAAGCCAGTATTTTGGGCATCTTTTCTGTGATTTATATGATTGGTTGCATTCCTTTGCAAGACCCTCTTTGAATTCTGTATAATTGCCCTACCCAGGGATGGTTCTAACTATTACTGACACAGAACGTGTAGATGACCATAGCAGACCTTTCTCAACAAAGATCAACCTCTTGGAAGCCGCTTGTTATGACTGACTCTGTAGAACTCTCACACCAAGGAAGTTCCATACTGGTTTCTCCTCAAAAGATAGTTGGAGCAAAGAACAACTCTTGTCCTGAACATGATTCCCTGTATAGGCAAATAAGATGAATGGAATCTTTGTTTCAGTTGTGTATTTCAAGTGACCTGCTTTCTGGAGAAATGGAGACTGCAAGACTCCAATGAGACAGGAGCGTGGTTGCCAGTGCATTGTGAAAATACTTGGAGCTAAATGATTCATTCATCTTTCTTTCTCAGTCACATTTGATCACATTGTTTCTCCAGGGAGCTCATGACAACAAACAGATTCTCCCCTCTCCATTTTATCCTCACAACAGTCCTGTAAGGTAGTGCAGGCTGAACATTTATGATTGATCCCAGGTCACCCAGAAAGGTTCCTGGCAAAATCAAAATTTGAACCATGTCTCTGCCATTGCAGTCTGACACTCTAAGCAGTGCACTTTACTGGATGGCTGATGAGAGTTACAAGAGACTGCTGAGGCTTGAGCTGCCTCCTCATCTGTCTCCCAGCTGAGTCCTGGTGCGCAGCCATTGGTTGTCACAGTGTTTCCTCTAAGCTGAGTTAGTGTGAGCCAGCTCACAGTTTTTTAGCCTTCGGCTCACCCATTTTTGTCTTAGCTCAGGAAGGATGGGGGTCCAGAGCAAACTAATTTATGCAGCAGCCAAATCACTCACTCACAACTTTAATGTCAGTAGCTCACTGTGAGACTTCTGAACTGAATCAATAAGCCAGACCTTTGATGAAGCAAAGAGTTCTTTTATTCTTAGTGATGGTTCAGGTACTTCATGTTTGTTAGAGATACTTGGTTACAGGCATTAAGGCTTAATATAACCTCCACATTCAGGTAAGGGTAGGCATAGGGCCAATCAGAATAAACATAGAAAAAGCGCAAAAACCCCTGACCGTTTGGTTCCCACCGAAAAGGCGCTAAAGCACTAAAAATTCCCCCCATGCCCCGTAGTGACCTCTACTTGCAATTCGCAGGCCAGGCACCTGGCTTAGAAAATAGTTCAACAGTTCTCCAAGGTTACAAGAACAGATAAAACACTCGAGTCTCTGGAGAGAAACAGGGGAGGTGACGAGAAGAGATAAACAGGCTGGTTATAGGACGCGATGGAATGCAGCAAGCCACCCTCCTGGGGAGAAGAGATACACTAAGCAGGACATGCAATAAAACCCAAAGCTAAACGTAATTAAACGTAAATTATAGACACAGATAGCAGAGACAAAAGAAGCAAATGGCAGAGACAGGAACTGGCTCTGACACTCACAAAGCAGAATTTTTGCTCACAAGACTCCACAACTTAGAGGGAGCTTTGGACTGTGACAAACTGATCTCCAAAAACCAGAATACTTAGTGCATCAGATTCAGGGAGCTGGGATATAAGGGGTTAATGCCTCACTGTAAAGCACAGTTTGATTGACAGGCTGCTGCCTGCATGCACCCCCTTCTCTCTGATTGGTCAGCGCCAGCTGATGAGAGCTCTCTAAAGTGTAGTCAGTCTTGTCAGAGGGAATCAGTCGTTCTTTGGACTTTGGCTTGGCAGTTCCCAGTCAAGAGGAGTGTGTGTGTGTCCGTCTGAGGGAAACAGACAAGTCACTGGAGAAGTGAAGGGACACAGCTCCCTGCCCTTAAAGCCTACCAACATATTTAAGGAAAAGTTCAGAAACTAGAACTTAAGGACTGGTTGTCAGCCCCAGCTGAATTCCATTTATTCACAGTCTCCAGAGCTGGGATTTAGGTTTGACAGAAGAAACTGGACAGAAGGTTGAAAACTGCCAGTCTAGCCAAACAGAAAAGGATTATTGCTCCTAGAAAGAGGAGGATATTTCTTCCCCAGTTATTCAGTGGGTTCAACTCAGAAGGGACCCCTGGTTTTTGTGAATAGGGAAACAGTCTTAGACTCCTCAATAGTAAAAAAAAAAAGGGAAAGTTATAATCCCACAAGGGAAGTATTTAAATACAGGAAGAAAGTACTGACTTTCTGGGAAACTAAGTTCTTGAAACTTTATTAAGACACACTGTTGTGGAAAGAAATCTCCAGGACAAAAAAACCTCTCTCAGTTAAGAACTGTCTGTAAGAATATAAGCTTCAACTGTACTCTGTCACCTGTTCAAAATATTCTAATTTGTATAAACAACCAAATTTACCTTAATTTATCATCCCCTGTCCTATTCCTAACTCAACTGTGCTGTTCAATAAAATCAACCTCTGTTTCAACTTTACTTCATGTCAAGTGCCATTTCCAAAGGGATTTATAAGAAGAAGGAGAAGGATTGGATTTATACCCTGAGACCCGAAGGAGTCTCAGAGTGTCTTACAATCTTCATTTTCTTCCCCTCCTCACAACAGACACCCTGTGACGTAGGTGGGGCTGAGAGAGCTCTCCCAAGAACTGCCCTTGAAAGAACAGCTCTGAGACAACTTGTGACTGACCCAAGGTCACACCAGCAGCTGCATGTGGAGGAATGGGGAATCAAACCCAGTTCTCCCAGATTAGAGCCCACACTCGTAACCATTACACCAAACTGGCTCCTGCTGAGTTACAATAAATCTCTGGCCCTGGCAAAAGCCAAATAACTTTTCTATCACAAGGTGGGACACGCAGAAAGTTATAGCTCTATAATTCAAATACGCTACTAAGAAGCTGCTCAGTCAGAATGGGAAACTGTTGGTGGGAAAATCTGCCTCACAGAAGAAGGAGGAGGGGTCCGTCATAATGACCTCATTAACTCACAACATTATGCCAGGTTTGAGTCTGGGCATATCAAGGCCCAGGTATTGGTGAACCACTGCCAACCAGGGAAAATGCAGAGTGAAGCCCTGTCATCCTTTATGGTACTAGAGGTGACTGTGATGGTTGTGGTGTTTGGTGACAGCTACAGCTGGGTCTTACAAGGAGGACACAGAGGAGGAGGTAGTGGAGGAGACAGTAGAGATCCAACTGGGCATAATCAGGCAGTGGCAAATGTTTATCAGCAACCATTTGGAGTCCAAAATAAGAAACTAGAGGCTTCATGTTAAGGTCAAGACTGCCTTTACTGCATGAATATTGTATCTATCAGAAGTAGAAACTAATCTCTTGAGTCCATAGTTCCCTCTAAGCTGTGCTAGGGTGTGCTGGTGCACAACATTTTAGAAGCCAGCTCAGGGGTTTCTGGTTCTGCACAAAAAGTTTTTTCCTCCCTCCTTTGGAAATAATGGAGGATGGGGGCACCTCCTTATGGGGCCTATAGAATTGGATCCCCTGGTCCAATATTTTTGAAACTTGGGGGGATTTTTGAGGAGAGGCACCAGCAGCAATGCTGCATATTTTGTGCCTCTACCTTTAAAAAAGCCCCCCAGAGCCCCAGATACCCCCAGAATGATTCTCCATTATAGCCTATGGGGCCTATTGACTATACTGGGCTACAATGGAGATGGAAAAATTATATATATAGAGAGAGAAAGCACAACCTTATTGTGCTTTTCAGTATGATTTGTAAGCTGCCTTGAGTCACAGGAAAAAGTGAGATATAAATATTTGAATAAATAAGTAGTTTGGACAGGCTGATAACATTTAAGCAACTTCCTGTTTGTTAGATTAGGCAGGGTTCTGACAGCTATTGTTCCTTTTCTGTTATACTTGACCTGTAATGCTGATTGTAATATTTCACTAAAGAAAAACAACACAAAGTAGAGTTCCCCCTCCCCCATGTGCTGGTACGTTTTCTAAGGCTCAGCATAATGCGATGGTCCAAGGCCAGGTCTACCAATATAGTGCACTGTGGCAGATAGACCTGTTTCCAATATAATGGAAAGGGGTGGGAAGACCTGTTCTCTGGAGGCCAATTCTACCAATAGAGTGGAAAGGGGTGGGTACACCTGTTCTCTGAAGGCCAGGTCTACCACTGTACTAGAAAGGGGTGAGTAGACCTATTCACTGGAGGCCAAGTCTACCAATAGAGTGGAAAGGGGTGGGTAGACCTGTTCTCTGAAGGCCAGATGTAGCCATATACTGAAAGGGGAGGATAGACTTGTTCTCTGGAGGACAGGTCAACCAATATAGTGGGAAAGGGTGGGTGAAATTTGACTTGATTCTGTTTTCTTTTAAAAATTTTAAATTATTCTTAAAATATAGTTTAAATACAATTCAAAAGAATTTATTCTGAGATTTTTTACAAGGTTATGGAAGTAATCTTTCTTAAAAACCTAATTTACACGATAGTCAAATGTAGACTCACAACTTTAATGCTACTAGTGTTTTTTGCTCATGAGGTAGAATTTCTGCTCACAACACTGTGGAGCTTAGAGGGAACATTGCTTTTGACTGTCTTGAAGAGAGTCATCAACAGCAGCGACATATCTAGCCTATTTGGGGCCCAATCTGGATAATTTTTAAACACCTCCCCCTTATTTGCAATCAAATCACAGCTGACTTATGGCAAACCCATAGGATTTTCAAGGCAAGAGACAATCGGAGGTGGTTTGCCATTGCTTGTCTCTATGGTGGCCTGCTTAGTTTCTGTGATTTGATGAGATCAGCCCATCCAAATCAGGGCCCCTTCTTTATACAATAAAATTATTTTCAGTAATAGCCATGAAATAAAACAAATAATAATAATGGCCAGAAAATAGATTCAGGTAGGTAGCCATGTTGGTCTGAAGCAGCAGAACAAAGTTTGGTCCTAAAGATGCCACGGGACCCAAACTTTGTTTCAATGGCCAGAAAAGAAGCGAAGACAGTGAAAATTTTCTTTTACTTAACTCCATATATATATCATGACAGTGGGAAAATAATCAAATTCCAACACGCTATTCCATCACGAGAACCAGCATGGTATAGTGCTTAAAGTGTTGGGCTAGGATCTGGGAAATTCAGGTTTGAATCCCCACTCATGCCATGGAAACTTGCTGGGTGACCTTGAGCCAGTCAAATTGCTCTTAGCACCTAGCTCTGACCTGGATAGCCCCAGGATAGCCTGATCTCATCAGATCTCAGAAGCTAAGCAAGACTGAAGTGGAGGCAAGCAATGACAAACTACCATCTAACATCTCTTGCCTTCAAAACCCTACATGGCTGCCATTAGTCATCTGTGACTTGACGACAAAAAAAAAATCCATCACACCACTTGTGTTTCAAGCAGGCATTTGGAAGGACTTCTGTTCTCCATTTTGATGCCCAGGAGCTGACTATCCCAAACATCTACAAGCATTCTTGAAAGCTAGGAGTGTGCTTTTGTACTAACTAACACTAGCCAAAGCATCACAAAATAATGATCACAAGCTTCACTAGACTGGATGTTAAGAAACAAAGTATCCCCCAAAGGTGCCCCCTTCCTCCATTGTTTCCAAAGGACTAAAGTCAAAACAGAGGATCTCTGCAGTAGAAACTGAGGGGGGGGGCATTTTTGCAAGCCCAACAGAACCTGTCAATGTACAGAGTATGCAACAGTCCCAGTGCTCATTTTGTAGCAGGAGCTCCTCTGCATATTAGGCCACACACCCCTGATATAGCCAATCCTCCAAGAGCTTACAGTAACCCCTGTAAGAAGAGCTCTGTAAGCTCTTGAAGGATTGGCTACATTAGGGGTGTGTGGCCTAATATGCAAAGGAGCTCCTGCTATGAAATGAGCCCTGAGCAGTACCAGTGCAAGCACAGAGTGCCCAGCAGAACCCAGTGCAATTGTGGAAATGTCAGTTGATGTCAAGCACAGAATCACAGTCCAAGTGTGGGAGGGTGGAAGCCCAGCAGAACCCATGCAATATACAGTGCCCAGCAAACACAATGCCTTCTGTCCACAATATCAGCAAAGGTTTGCTACTGTACTACTCTTAAATACATTCTGTCACCAAGCACAATAGGGATGAGAAGGTCTTGAGACCAAGAAGTGAAATGGGGGGGACATGGAAAAATTAGGTGGAGGGAGACAGAAATGAATGAGAAATGTGTAGAAAAGAGGAAGAAAAATCAAGAGAGGGAAAGGCTGTTTTATCTTGCTGCAACACCCGAACTACTGCTTTGCAAGATCTAGCTGAGCCAAGTGTAAGGACAGAAATAAATGCTAGGCAATTGGAGAAAATGACCTGCAGGCTGGCAATTATTGTAGCAGCTATCAGCAGGGCTGTAGCTAGGTGGGGGCGGCATCCCCTCCCAAATCTGTAATGCTGTCTCTTCTGGTCCCCCTGACCCCCTCTCCCCTCCACCATTGCCTGCTGGCCTGAATTAACCCCAGAAGTGACAGGGCAGTGCAGCGCCAGCCATCCACACACGTCCTTGAGCTTCCTTATCAGGAAGTGTATGTCTGCACAGCTGGCTCTGCCCCCAGCCCCAGCACATGCAAAGGGCCTGGCCCACATTGCTGACCAGCCAGCCAGTGGAACGAGCACCAAGCTGGCAGGTCCGTGGAGCGAGCAGCAAGCCGGCTGGCCTGTGGGGAGGAGTGTGCATCTGGTGCTGGTGCTCTTCTTCTTTTGTGCACTTTTCTCCCTCCTCCCCTCCCCGAGCAGCTGCACATCGGGAGAGCATGCAGTTTAGGAAAGAGCTGGAAGACCAAGGTGAGCGGCAAGCTGGCTGGTCAGTGGGTAGCCGGGGGGGGGGGGGCTAGGAAAGTGCTCTCCTATTTTTATTATTTGTTATTATTTTTGTGAAACCAGAAGTTACTCATGCCCCCCAGAGCCCCCCCAACTGAAAATCATCTAGCCACGGGGCTGTTGTATGACCTGTTAAGCAGGTTTGCTTCAGTCATGGAGAAAGGGAAGTCTAGCTGATTCTAGCGTGCTTTTTTCTATGCTCAGAGTTCCCTGCACCCCTAGTGGTTGCAGCCAGAACTGTGTTTTAAAAATAAAGGGAAAGACATTTGGCTGGACGCAGCATGATGCTGGCATCAAGGGATCTCCTTCAAGGGCCTTCCTCAAGCTGCACCTCAAGCGTGCTTCCCCCCCCCCCCCCCCAGTATTCCAATGATCAACAGTTGTATTTTGGTGAAATGACAAACCCTCTTAGCGCAGTGTGGCATAGGGAAGTGCAGGAGAACCAGGCTTCTGGCAACCTGTTCCATAATATCTGCTGTTTATCTTGAGACTGATGGGTGAACAAACTTGGAAACCAACAAAGAGTTGATAAAATCGGTGAGAGGAGGGAAAGATTATCAGAGAGATTGCAGCGCACTGCTCTGGGTATTATATTGAGAATTCAAGGCCAAGACAGTAAATGTCTCCATACCCAAGATTATATATGAATCTGAGTAACTTGAGATCAGCTGACGTTGCTTTGGTTACATGGAAATTATCAGCACAGCAGCTTACCCACTTGTAACCATATATTGTACTTGGATATGCAACCATATGGAGGAAGATTAGTGTAAATTGAACCGTACAACTGGGTGAAATGCAAATCAATTTCTGATCAAAAATGCCCCTTTTCAGACATGTAAATATTTAGCAAGCTCAGAGTGTGTTGGGGTAAGGGATAAGGAAGGGATTGGTGACCTTATTAAATACCTGCTGCTGGGAGTATCTGATGCCTCAGCATTTATCTCCTGTTCCTTTATCTCCTGCCAGCCACTGTATCACAATCACTGTGTAATTCTAAAAAGAGTTACACTATCTTATATCTTTTGAGAAGGGTGTGGCTCTTTTTAGGATTGCACCATCATCTTCTCATTTGACACATTTTTAATTTGTCCCACTGCAAATGTTGCAGGGCCAAAGACACATGGTACAGAGAGGCAGGGCTGCCCTTTTACAGATCATCCCTTCCCTGATTTTTCAACTAACCTAAACCAGGGGTGGACTGGTAAGTAAAAATGGCCTTGTACACTGTGCAGCAGGACATGCCAGAGCTGTGGCACAAGCAAAGGGTGTGGCTTAACCCATTGCTTCCTCCCAAAAACTATATTAATACAACAAAAAAGACCATGGTGTAGAAGGCACTATTCACTGTCAGAATAAACTGCCAAGACAGTGGTTTCTCCTGATGAAAACACTTCTCCTGCTTGGCTCCTCCACGGCTAGCTGGCTACTGAGGTGGACCACTGGCTGTCAAACCATTATATTCTCCTCCTGCTGTGAGGCTAACTTTCCCCTCAGTTGCTGTTGCTAGGCAGCCAAGCTTGGTTCTCTCAGTACTGTTTAATTAATGATTAATTTTAACTGTTTTAATGGTTTTATTGTGGATGTGTTCACCTATGTAAGCCGCTCTGAGCCTACTGTGTGGGGAGAGCGGCCTAAAAATCGAATGAAATAAATAAATAATAAATAAAAAGATAAAGGCAGGAGGCCCTTTTCAGGCCTACTTCGGCATTTGTGTGGAACTTATTAAGGCCAGTCCTGACTAGGGTTGTCAGCTCCAGGTTGGGAAATTCCTGGATATTTTGTGGTGGAGTCTACAGAAGCCAGAGTTTGGGGAGGGGAGAGGCCTCAGTTGAATAGAATGCCATAAAGTCCACCTTCCAAAGCAGGGATTTTCTCCTGTGGAACCATTACTGCCAATCTCCAGGTGAGGGCTGGAGATCAATCAGAATTAAAACTGCTCTCCAGATGGCAGAGATCAGTTTCTCTAAAGAAAATGGCTGCTTTGCAGTGTGAACTCTGTGTTATTATACTCTACTGAGGTTGCTTCCCTCCAGCCTGGGTCCCCACTGCAGAGAAAGACTGTACTTTTTCTAGGAAGAGGCTGCATGGAGGGGAGATTGAAAGCTGAAACCAGAGGGGCAGATAAAGGTAGGTTGATGGTTGGCTGGAAAGGAGATATGGTTGCCAACTCCAGGTTGGGAAATTCCTGGAAATTTGAGGGGTGGAGCCTGGTGTCAGACCTTGCCGTTACTCGGCTTGGTTGCCATGGAGAGGGAGTTAGTCTGGAATTTTTGGTTTTGTTTCTCAGCTGTTCCGTGTGAGGCTTCTGCTCTAAGTAGTCAAGGATCAGACCTTTGTTGATGAAACACAGTTCTTTATTTCCTATTACTACATTACTACAGGTCCTCGGATCATTGTTAGAGATAAAGTATACAATAGAAGCAGGATTAATATACCCTCCAGTACAATTTGAATTGCCCATAGGTAACCAATCACAGAGAGAGAAAAACCGTGGGCTAAAGGTCCTTTGACCGTTTGCTTCCCACAGGAAAAAGGTTAAGTGTGAAGTTGTAAAGTTCCCTTCTTAAACCAGACCCCTCAGATGTATCCATCTTATGCATAACAAATAACTTTGCCAAGGTCTTCACACGCCGATAAGAATTGGTCCGTGTCTCCCCCGGCAGGGAGGATAGGAATGTGGAGGCACGGGGGTGAGAGGCCGATTGTTCTCATGCGCTGAAGTCGCCAACCTCCCGGACCAAATGGTTACATTGACCAGACCCAGCTTGAGCCATAAATCCAAGGCAGTAAAAAAGAACCTGATACATGGTGATTGAGATAACAGGGTGTTACAGAGGGACTGCAAAAACAGGTTACATAGGTAGGGATTATACAAAGCATACAAGCAAACCTTTGTTAGAATCCTTAGATTCTGACACTCTGCCACCCGAAAAATCTAATCTACCCCGGCTTATCAGGGAAACGTTTATGAAAAGCTTTAACTAATTTAGGAGCGTGAACATTGTCAGAAAGGACCCACTCGTTCAGTTCTGGACCAAAATCTACCCACTTGACCAGATATAGCAAGCGGCCCCTACGCATTTTTGAATCCAGGATTTCGGAAATCTCAAAATGGGGTGCCCCCTCCTTCATCAGTGGAGGAGGAGTCGGAGGAGTTGGATGCCATGCATTCGGCCCAGGATTCTTCTTCAATAAGCTGAAATGAAAAACAGGGTGCACAGAACTCAGTGACTTAGGCAACTCCAGTTCAAAGGACACATCAGAGATTTTGCGCAATACCTTATAAGGGCCAACGTATTTCCACCCCAACTTCCTGCTGGGTTGTAGACCGTGTATATTCTTGGTGGAAAGGTAGACAGAGTCCCCTGGTTGAAGGTCCCAACCTTCAGCCCTTCCACGGTCTGCATATTTTTTGTAGTCTTCCTTGGCTTTATCTAGGGTCTTAGCAATCAATGGCCACGAGTCTTGCAGGTTAGCCCACCATTGCTTAAAGTCAGAAGGGGACCTGTTTGGTGTCTCCTCTATAGTGGGTAGGGGTTTCCCCTCGAAGCCTCCCACTGCCATGAAAGGGGACACACCCGTGGAAGAATGAATAGCATTGTTATAACTATATTCCGCAAATGGCAGCAACTCCACCCAATTGTCCTGAAGGTAGTTAGTGTAACACCTTAAAAACTGTTCCAATATTTGATTAGTTCGCTCGGATTGGCCATCAGTCTCTGGATGGTAACCCGAGCTCAAGGCCGGCTCAATGTCCATCATCTTCAAAAGCTCCTGCCAGAAGTTGGCAACGAATTGGCTGCCCCTATCGGATACCACGCGTCTGGGGAAGGCGTGTAATTTAATCATGTGATTAAAGAATGCTTTAGCCAGTCCTTTTGCAGTCGGCAGCTGTTTAAATGGGGTAAAATGAGCTTGCTTCGAGAACATGTCAACCACCACTTAAATAACAGTCTTTCCTTTCGAGGGTGGCAGGTTGGTAATAAAGTCCATAGCTATCGCTTCCCATGGACGAGAAGGGGTGGGCAATGGGTGTAGCAGTCCTGGAACTTCCCCCCCCTCCGCTTGCACATTAAACAGGTTTGACAGGCAGTGACTGTCAGAATCTGCCAATTCAGACAATGTATTAGTCAGACCTAGAATTAGTTTCTTGCATGCATGTCTTTCACTATCCTATGTATCTATCATGTATGGGAATGTCTGTAGTCATGATGTATTAGGTTTGTCCAGGCCGGGAGGGTGACAACCATGATTTGCGAGAACAAGGAGGCCTCACATCCCTGCCTCCGCATTCCAGCTGCTCCGGCAGTAACTTCAAGGGAGGATGCCTCTCATCTCTTATCACATGCAAAGAACCTTGGAGCCATTGATTGTTATGTGAACTCGAAACATCTGAGGGGTCTGGTTTGGGAGAGGAAATTTACTGCTTAACACCTCACTTTTTTCCTGTGAGAACCAAACGGTCCGGACACCTTTTAGCCTGCCAATTTTCCCTTAAGGGGATTGGCTACCTATGGGTAATTCAAACTCCTTGGAATGGTATAATAGACCCGCTTGTATAATTTGTCTCATCTCTGACAATAATCCGAGATGCTGTACTAATGTAGAAATAGGGAATAAAGAACTGTGGTTAACCAACCAAGATCTGATCCTTGACTACTTTGAGCAGAACTCTCACAGTGACAAAGTCAGACACATCCTTATGCATGCACGGCCACCAGAATTGCCGCTGGACCAAGTTAAGAGTTTTTAGGAAACCGAAATGACCAGCTAGCTTTGATGAGTGGCAGGTCAGCGAAATGTCTTTTCTCCGAGCTCGAGGCACCACGAGTTTGTCTCCATGGTACCAGCATTTGTTAGAACGGAGAGAGCACTCCTCTAGGCTCTCTAACTCCTCTGTCTCTTCAGGAGAGTAATCTCCCCCCCATTTCTCTTCCCATGATTCTGCCGCTGCCTGCTTGCTCTGGCTCCTGGTTGTGACAGCACCTCCCAGTTGCTTGGGTGAAAACATGGAATCAAACACTTCCTCTTTTTGGCTCTCGTGTTGGGGTAACCTGGAGAGAGCGTCTGCTAGTGAATTGGCTTTCCCAGGGAAATGTTTGAGCACAAAATTAAACTTCGAGAAAAAATCGGCCCACCGGAGCTGCTTGGCATTCAGGGATCTCTGGGTGGGCAGCGCCTCTAAGTTTTTGTGATCGGTCCAAATTTCAAACGGGGTCTGCGCTCCCTCCAGCCAGTGCCTCCAGGTGGTCAGGGCTAAACGTATGGCTGCTGCCTCTTTATCCCATACCGACCAGTTCCTCTCTGTTTCATTAAATTTTTTCGAAATATAAGCTAGAGGGTGCAACTTATTATCAGCCCCCCTCTGAAAGATGCCCCCCCATGGCCACATCCGATGCATCTACGTGTATTACGAATTCCTTAGTCTCATCGGGATGAGCAAGGATGGGTTCTGAAGTAAATAGTTTCTTTAGGGTTTCGAACGCCCTTTGACAAGGATATCTTTTCCCCTGGTTTTCCTGCTTCTGGGCCCCTCCCCTTGGTTTTCAGGAGTTCCGTTAGCGGGAGGGTGACCGTGGCAAAATCCTTTAGGAAGGTGCGGTAGAAGTTGCAAAACCCCAATAGACTTTGCAGTTGCTTTCTAGTTCGGGGCGCCTCCCACTGTACCACTGCCTCTACTTTGGCAGGATCCATCTCCAACCCCTTCTGGGAAATGCGATACCCCAAAAAGTCTACCAAATCTCGGTTGAACTCACACTTGGAGAGCTTGGCATACAATTGATTTTTCAACAACGTAGAAAGCACCTCCCGGACCAATTTTACATGTGACTCCTTATCAGTAAAATAGATCAAGATATCATCTAAGTAACATAACACCCCCTTGAATAAATGCTTGTGCAACACTTCATTTATCAGGCTCATAAAAACTCCTGGCACGCCACTCAATCCGAATGGTATCACCAGATACTCGAACTGCCCCAATGGTATGTTAAAGGCGGTCTTAAATTCGTCCCCCTCCTGGATGTGCACCCGAAAATAAGCATCCCGTAGATCCAGTTTAGTAAACACCTTCCCCTTAGCTGCCTCTGTTAGCAAGTCTTTTATGAGGGGGAGGGGGTAGGCGTTGGAAGCAGACACTGCATTCAGACCCCTATAGTCCCTGCATAATCGCAGCCCTCCATCCTTCTTTTTCCTGAACAAAACGGGCGCTGCAAAGGGGGACTTGGCAGGGCGGATGAAACCTCGTTCCAAGTTCTTGTCTAGAAACTTTCTCAGCTCTTCCCTCTCTGAGGGGCTCATAGAGTAGAGTTTTCCCTTCGGTAGTTTTTCTCCTGGGAGCAACTCTATTGCACAATCTGACAGTCGGTGGGGGGGGCAGCTCGTCCGCCTCGGTCTCACTGAACATTCCCATTAAGTCCTGATATTCTTTTGGCATGGCGGAGGGCACCAACGTGAGAGCCGCCGCCAGTAGGGGGGCCGAGGGGCCCGATCCCCACCCCGGGTCCCACTTGTGATGGTTACACTTCTCATCCACCCACGAGATCTTCCCCTCACTCCACCTGATGTATGGGTCGTGGGAACTCAGCCAAGGGCTCCCCAACACCATAGGAAATTGGGTGTTGGGGGTGATGACAAAGGCCCTCTTCTCCCAATGCTCCCCTGTCCCCACTATTAGTCTTTCCGTCTCGGCCACACACACCTCCTTCATTTCCGAACCATCCATCTGCGTGAACGTGAGTGGCTCTCCCAGTGGGGTAACTTTTGGGGCTAGCCCATCCACTACTAATGGGCTTATTAAGTCTCTGGCGCACCCTGAGTCAATTAGGACACGCACCCGGACATGGGTCCCAGTCCCGGGGGCTATCACAGTCACTACCATGTACAGTAAGGGGCCAGGGATGCTCACCGAAGATGGCGCGTCGGGGTTAGGGGCCTGCAGCTCTGCGCCGTTCACTGCAGGTCGTTGGAGTTTCCCAGCATCTGCGCTTCCGTCAGCTCCAGCTCCCCTTGCTCGCTTGCTGCCCCTTCCAGCTGTAATGCCCGGGGTTTGAACGAGGTCTTTCCCTTGCTGGGGGTGCTCCCCGCCACTGGGGTGGAGGTCTTGGGAACTTTCCCACTCCCGCGTGGACACGCCGAGGCAAAGTGACCGCTTTCGCCACATCTCATGCAGAGCCCCTGCCGGAACCGGCTATCCCGAATCTCCTGGACACTAGGCTTGGGCTTCGTCTTCTGGGCGGCTTTGGCTTGAGCTGTTGCTGAGGTTCCCATTTTGATGAGGGTGAACCTCTCTTCCACGTCGGCCGCTGCTCTCATCCATGTCGCGAGGGAGCCTGGTCGCCCTCCCCTCAGGACCGTCTCATACACTTCGGGGTTCAAGCCCTCTCAGTACTTCTCAATGAAGAGGTCTTGGGTCCAGCCTCGAATTTTGGCTGCTATGCGCCGGAACCGGTCAGTGTATTCCCTCATGGAGGACCGCCCCTGGGTTAACTTTTGCAACTGGTTCCGCGCCTTCTCTTCCCCGAGGGGGTCCTCGTAGTGCTGTCGGAGGGCCCACATGAAGTTATTCACGGACCGCAGTTCCGGTCCCGGGGTATTGTGCAGGCTCACATACCAGTCGCTGGCTGTGTCCCTCAGTTTGGACCCGATGTAGCCAATCCGATCCCGCTCGGTGGGGTAGAGGTGTCCCCAGGCATCTAGGAACCTCTCGATTTCTATGAGGAAAAACCGTAGCTTCTCGGGGTCCCCATCGAAAGTAGCCATCAGTGGATCATTGGGCGCTTGGCGGATCATCTGCCCTGGCACTGGGGCTGGGGCGGGAGCAGGAGCTGGGACCGGCACCAGAACCTGCTGTGGTACCTGTTGCGGGATGCCTCCCGCGGGAGCTCCCCCTGGGGGAGCTGGCTGCGGCAGGGCTCCCCCGCCTGGACCTCCGGCCCCACCTGGGGCTGCCCGGGCTGCCTGGAATGCGGTCAGGGCATCTTGGAGCTGGAACTGCAAGTCCATGGCGACTTCTCTCAGCTCCATGGTGAGTTGCATTCGCAGATCTCCCATCATGCGATCTAGGGCTTGGGTCGGGTCTTCTACATAGAGATCGGGACCGTAGGGCGCGCCTCTCTCCTTGTCTAGTAACGGGAGTCTCCAGTCTCCTGCATAGTACGTCTCTCGCTCGTCCCCCAGGAAGCTCAGCTGCCCATGCTCGGTGCGGTCCCCAGTGACCGAGACGCGCACCCCCCTCCGATCGTGGACCCACGAATCAACTGTCCCATGGCCGAAGTTGGTCCATGAATACCTCAGGGTTCTGGTCTGGTGAGGGGGTAGTCACGGGATGTAGTGAGCCCCTTGAGCTGTAGTCACTGGCACTTTGGGCTCCCCACCACCGCCTCCAGCTCCAGCACCCTGGTCGTCCGGGGTCACTGGTTGTCCCTTGG
Source organism: Lepidodactylus listeri (assembly GCA_029233225.1). NCBI lineage: Eukaryota > Metazoa > Chordata > Lepidosauria > Squamata > Gekkonidae > Lepidodactylus > Lepidodactylus listeri. The sequence goes on along the minus strand of JARCFY010000015.1, from coordinate 19,254,837 downwards.
TTGTAGGGATGGGAATAGTACCGTCTTCCGACATGGTCAGGAATGGCCAAGTCCCAGTCACAGATCTCTAACAATCTGTGAGGCTTCTGCTCTAAGTAGTCAAGGATCAGACCTTTGTTGATGAAACACAGTTCTTTATTTCCTATTACTACACTACTACAGGTCCTCGGATCATTGTTAGAGATAAAGTATACAATAGAAGCAGGATTAATATACCCTCCAGTACAATTTGAATTGCCCATAGGTAACCAATCACAGAGAGAGAAAAACCGTGGGCTAAAGGTCCTTTGACCGTTTGCTTCCCACAGGAAAAAGGTTAAGTGTGAAGTTGTAAAGTTCCCTTCTTAAACCAGACCCCTCAGATGTATCCATCTTATGCATAACAAATAACTTTGCCAAGGTCTTCACACGCCGATAAGAATTGGTCCGTGTCTCCCCCGGCAGGGAGGATAGGAATGCGAAGGCGCGGGGGTGAGAGGCCGTTTGTTCTCATGTGCTGAAGTCGCCACCCTCCCTGACCAAATGGTTACATTGACCAGACCCAGCTTGAGCCATAAATCCAAGGCAGTAAAAAAGAACCTGATACATGGTGATTGAGATAACAGGGTGTTACAGAGGGACTGCAAAAACAGGTTACATAGGTAGGGATTATACAAAGCATACAAGCAAACCTTTGTTAGAATCCTTAGATTCTGACATTCCGTTATCTATGCTAGCCTGTTAGAGCAACCTTGAGTGTATTTTTCCCTGGTATCAATTTTCCCCTTGTGAACCAGTGTCCATTATTCTGGCAGGCCCCTACCTGCCCCTGATTGGCCCAGAGCCATGGACATGGTGTATGCTTAGAGTATAACTGCTTGCTTCACAACTTTTTAATCAGTTCTAACTAAGTTTACGTTATGCATCTGAAGCCTATCAGTGTCTCAATAAACTGCATTCTTTGAAATGACTGATGTTGGGAACTGAGGGACTCAGGGGTCTGATACCTGGAGAGGGTGGGGTTTGAGGAGGTTGGGGCCTCAGGTACACTGCCATAGACTCCACTGACCAAACCAGCCATTTCCTCTTAGGGAACCATTGTTGCTTACTATGTCATAGTAAGTATTTATAAATGTTGTTCCAATTGAGTTTTTAGAAAATGATAAGTTTCTGGGATGAATTCCAAATGATTTAACTCTCACACTGAAGATGGTGTTTTCACATCTATCGTAAAATGTAATAATTAAGTCAAAGTGTAAAAAATTGAGCGCAGTTCATCTCTTTATTATTTTAATTACAAGTGAATTTAAAAAGTGGAAATATTACACAGAGGTTCAGCCCTTCATCTGAGTAATATATTGTAGCTTTAAGAAAGAGATGTCCAACATGCAGCTGCATAGAATTAATTAGAATAGTACCTTTATAAAGCCTGGGGTCCAGCTTGTTGTAGAGAGCCTTTTGCCAGCCACATTCAAAATTGAAGGCTTCCAAGCCAGGCAGAAAAGAGGACTGGTTTGCTACTACTATAAATATTTTTACAGTGTTTCATGGAGAGCATTTTAGCCAGTATAATGGAGGAGGCTTTTGCACCTAGTTAAAGAGACAAGACTGGATTGCTCCTAATACAAACACTTAAAATGGAACTAGAAGTAAGTTCCAAAAAATTAATTAAGTTACGAATTTATAAAAATCATTTAAAATAAATAGAACATTCCATTCCATGCCATGTTGCTTTTCATTTAAAATATCATGGATTTTTTCCAGGATAAAGTGCAGAAAATAAAGAAGAAGTTAAGCATTGGTTTGCTTCTAACAAACATTGAACTGTATCAAGAGTCTGACACCTTTCAATACAATAGGATTACTCCTGAGGAAGATTGGGATGAAATGAGTTTATATCCAGGTGCTCATTGAGTATGATCGGCTTTCCTTGTAATTTTGTTAAGTTTTATTGAGAGTATAATAAACTTTTCCTTGTAATCTTGTAAAGTTTGATTTATAATATAACATGATCCTTACTAAATGTCCTAGTTATTCATGTCACAGTGTTTGTTTGTTTATTGTATTTTCTACATGGATACCTGTGACCCCCTCTTGGTTTTTTCTTAATCTCCAGATGACAGCTGGAGATCACTCAGAATTATAACTACTCTGCAGATGGCAGAGATCAGTTCCCTTGAACAAAATGGTGGACTCTGTGTCATTATACCCTGCTGAGGTGGCCACCCTGTGACAGCCAGTGTGACGTAGCAGTTAGAGCATCAGAGCAGTGTCTGACAGACCCAGGTTCTTGCTGTGGAAGCTGATTGGGTGACTTCAGACCACTCACAGACTTTCAGCCTAACATACCTCACAGGGTTGTTGTGCAGATCTAAAGTGGTAGAGGAGAATGATATGAGCTGCTTTGGTCCCCACTGCGGAGAAAGACTGTACTTTTCCTAGGTAGAGGCTGCAGGGAGGGGGGAGGAGATGGAAAGCTGAAGTCAGAGGGGCAAATAACAGTAGGAGAATCTAGCTACCTGTGAATTTCTGTAGGCTGCCACCACGTTTTGAAACTCCACTGGCAATTCTCTTTCAACTATATGTTCTAAGTCTTGAGAAATATGGAGCTAAACATGCCCTTGGAGTACGTTTCCAAAAATATGTCTGAGGAATGCAAGGTTTGGGGAGGGGAGAGCCTCAACATGGTATAATGCCATTCAGTCCACCCTCCAAAGCAGTGGTTTTCTACAGGGGGGCAGATATTTGGAGTTCAGTTGTAATTATGGGGGATCTCCATTCCACCTGAAGGTTGGCAGTTCTAGGCCTGGCAGCAACCTCTGGGTGACTTGATACCGCTCAGCTTGCATAACTAAAGTATGCCTGGTTCTTTGCTACTGTTCAGCAGCAGCCATCCTATGAAAGCCAGAGTGGTGTAGTGGTCAGAGCGTGAGAGTAGGGTCTGTGAGACCCAGGTTCAGATCCCCATCTTACTGTGCAAGCTGACTGAGTGATTTTGGACCAGTCACACACTTTCAGTCTAATCTAATTTTTGAAGACCTTCTGCCTGCTGCATCTCTCTGGCCTCAGAGCAGACTATTTGCCCCCCTCCACAGTGAGTACACTTTATGAGGAGCCAAACACTACAAAGTCTGGAGAGGGTGGGGTTTGAGGAGGAAAGGGACCTCAGACCAGTATAATGCCATAGACTCCACCCTCCAAAGCAGCCATTTTCTCCAGGGGAACTAACATTACCAACCTCCAAGTGAGGGCTGGAGATCACTTGGCATTACAACTGCTCTCCAGATGACAGAGATCAGTTCCCCAGAAGAAAATGGATGCCTTGGAGGGTGTAGCCTAAGGCATTATACTATGCTGAGGTTGCTTCCCTTCCCAAACCTCACCATCTCAAGGCTCTATCCCCAAATATCCAGGGATTTCCCAACCTGAAGTTGGTAACCTTAAGGGGAACTGATCTTCGTAGTCAGGAGATCCATTGTGATTCTGGAGAACTGCTGCTATTACTGCTCCTGGGGGGCAGGAAGCAGGTGGGTGGCTAGAAGAATGATGGGGGCAGAAAGAGAGAGTGATGGGAAGTGGGCAGAAAGAGAGATGAAATGACAGACATGAAGGAGAGAAAGAAATACACTATTAGCTGCCATCAGGTATTAATTTAAGTACTGAGATATTTATTGGATGAAATGGTTTGACATTTTTATGAATTTTTATTGGGGGGGGGGTTATGTGTTGTGAGCTGCCCTCAGCCCACTTGTGGGATAGGGTGGGATACAAATAAATTAAATCAATAAATAAGAGCATGGGGGCATGGTGGATGAGCTTCCGGCTGGCTGCATCTCTTTCATGCTCCTGCTACTCCCTTTGAAGAATAATTATTTGCTCTCAAAAATAAAGTTAATTTTGAAAGAAACCTCAATGCCAGGTATGTATAAAGGACCAGAGGTAAGGAGGGAACCAAAAACTCTCAAGAAAAACTAATATCGACTCTGAAAAGTCAGACCAAGAGATCTCTCTGTCAGAGGAAATGGCAGCAGGAGGAAGCAACTCCAACCAAGGCTATCAGACATTGATTATGCATGCACTGACAGAGAAAAGGGATGAAATTAAAAATGAGATAAAAACTCTGAGTGGAGATGTTGGGCAATTAAGAAAGGAATTCAGTCAGCTCAAACAATGAATTGACCCAATAAATAAGAAATTGGATGAACTTACCACAACGCTAAAAACGATGGAGAAGAAGGTTGAAACACTGTACCAGACTGCGAGGAAAGCCACAGATAATTTGTTGGAAATAAGGGAATTCAAAAAGTGGGCTAAAAACGAAATTCCAAGAATCTAAATTAAGAGAAAAGAAAGCTAAACTTCATGGTGTTTCAGCAAACTTTTGTACAGCAGAAAACCTTACTACAGCTTTAAATAAATGGCTCCAGCAGACTTTTCCTCTCTGCAGGAGAGGAAAAGATTTCTGAAGAGATCATCACCTCTGCCTTTCGATTAAATATTTCAAAAAGGGCCCCAGAAGGCATCTCCCCAGACATCATAGTGGAATTCAAGATGGTACAGATGAGAAATAAACTTTTCAAAATAGCAAGGGAAAAACAGGGTCTGTGCCTTGAAGATACATGTGTTTTTTTGTTCACTGACATTCTACCAGAGGTACTTACTGTGAGACAGAGGCTATGTGAAACAGCAAAAGGGATCAAGGAATCCACTATAGTTGGCTCCCACTTGGCCACCTAATGGTCAATTTAAATAATGAAACCTTCACTGCTTTCAACGAGACCACTGGCAAGAGATTATTGGATGCTGTAGCCAATCTTATGGACGGAGATATCTGAAAGGGGACAGTATGTTCTGGTATTGATATATAGTAAATATTGAGAATAATTAAAATGAGTATAATTAGGGTATGCTAAAATTAGGTGATAACTATTATTAAGTAAGAAATATTATAGAAGGTCAAGTGTTAGTTAAGGGCATAGCAAGGAGTGCTCCCCCAAGACCTCCAAAAATAGGGAGGGGTTTTTTATCCTCCTGCTGTAGAGGTTTCTCCTCAACACCCATCTTCAGAGGCAACTCCATTCAACTTTCTTTTCCAGGAACAGAAGAAGATAGAAGCGAACAGCAGGAGTATGAATGAACTGAAGACTAAAGGAATGTATCGAGGATTATAATAAGAGTTGGGGAAAGTTGTATGGGGATTTTGTAAGTGGGTAAGATAAGGGAATAAGGAGAGAGGAGGAAACAAAGGGGATTAAGTTCTATCTGTAAGATAAATAGTAACCTCACTGTTTTTGTTAAAATTTTGAAAACGAGTATAACTATCAAGGTATGGATTGTGTTTATGAATATAGGTGATATGTACTCAATAAAATACTAATTCAAATAAATAAATAAGAGCACAGCTGGTGGGAGGGAGAATGAGTGAGGAACAGAAAAGTAGGGGGAGGGGGAGAAAGCTAAGGTAGGGGGATAGAATAGTCCCCAGTTGTCCTAGTCTATTCCCAGGACTAAGTATATTGCATGCACATACATTTTTACAAACATGGGAAAGCCAGACTGCCTTCCAGCTGTACCCTGCATGTCAAACGTGTAGCCCAGCTGTTGGTTTTAGGGGTGTGCATTCTGCTATTTCCAGGCCAAATATATATATTTTTAAAATGGCATTTTTCAGGAATATCCAGTTATCTGGGTGATATTTGGTATTCTTGAGAATTGTTGAATATATTAGCAGAGTAAAAGGGAACCACACAGCACACAGACGTAAATTAGCTAAAAGAAAAGTTTACTAATAAGATTAGGAAGGGTTACATGACAAGGATAGAACAATAAAGTCTAACTATCTAGCTATATCTTTTTAGTTACTGTTAGCTCCAAGATGGATTCTAGCACACTAATCTCTAAACAAATGGAGGAAGAAACCCAAAAAGGCCTACATGCAAAATATCATCCAACTATGAATTAACCAATAGCCAGGTTAAAGGTCACTTTGTTATGCATAAGACTTCCTTTTCTCTGGGGGAAACTATGTGCAGGACAGTTCATTGACTCTAAAGCTAATTAACAATTACCATAAAGAAACAGGTTAACTCTTTCATGACATCAGGGAGTGAACTTGCAAATATCCCAACAAGAATAGCAGTTATCAGTTACTGAAAAATTTCCAGAAATATTGGAGAATCTCTAAAAAAAAAAATGCTGGCTGCAGTTTAAGGCTCCCAGGCAGTGTCCCCTCTAAGCTGAGTTAGAGTGAGCTAGCTCACAGGTTTTTCGCCTTCGGCGCACACATTTTTGTCTCAGCTCAGGAGGGAGGGCTCCAGAACAAACTAATTTATGCAGTAGCCAAATCGCTCGCTCACAACTTTAATGCCAGTAGCTCACAAAGTAGAATTTTTGCTCACAAGACTCCACGGCTCAGAGGTAGCATTGCTCCCAGGTCTGTTTTTGTTAAAGTTTACAAGTTTTCTGGGCAACAAGGTAGAGGTATGAGGCAGGCAGTCCTCCCAGGCAAAGGGATCAGATGTTGGGGAAAAAACTTCTTTGAAGAAAATAAACGTAGTGCCTTGTTATTCTCATAGGCTGCGATCACACAAGCAGTTTGCCATGATAGAGTAGCATTATCTTTGCAGATTTAAAGTGCACAGTCATATGACAACATCTGCCTTCCATGCCCCAGTCGGTGACTTTGGAAGTGGAGTAGTCAAGCACCAGGGAAAGTCTGGTATTAAGAGCTACCAGTGCTTCCACCCCGCATTACCTGACATCTGAACCCCCCTGTTGCGAAATCAAGCCATTTGGAAAGTCTGAACCTTCCTTTCTGTTTCTGCCTCCTTTGTTTTGTTTTGATCATGTAGCTATGTGTGCATAAGTGCACAATCACCCCTGGCATTGTCAATCACCATGACCAAGTAGTTATTCTGGATTGGGAGTCCCCCGGGGGGGGGGGTTGTTTTCAAGCGACAATTCCCCCCCAACCCCTCTCTCCTGTTTCTGTATCAGAGTCTGATAGCATCCCATGACTGACACAAGGGTAAATGCACTAGTGTCAATGAGACTACTCTCATGTATATCTGAACTTTACCCCCCCCCAATGCATTCCAGGGATGAGAGGTGAAGGGAAGGAGGCTGAGAGGGGCTGAAGTACTTGGCACAGAGATTGTGGAACTGTCAAAAAGGAACTGGAGCTTTGGATACACATTTATGTGCATGGGTGAAAGACAAAAAAATGCTGCAACAATCTGAATGATCGACCATGGGGCAAGCGTGCAGTTTAGCCGGTTCAGGGTGGGATGTCTGATCAAAATTTCCCGCAACTATTTAAACCGCCGCAAATAGAGGTGTAGCCAGATCGCACCAAGCCTCCAGTGTGATCGCAGCCATAAAGAACAAAACCCAACAAGTATTACTGGAATAAGAGCTGTTAAGAAAATAGAGTACAAGAACACCTACAATGGAACTTGTGCATGCTGTACTGGTGTGTTTCTTCTTCACAGGGAGAGGAGGCAACAAGGGCAGCAGTGATGAAGGGCTGTTGGTTCTGATGGGCTTGCCACATCAGCTGTGGATTCTGCTGAGATTCTCTAGTTTGATGTTGGTTCTCTTGGGTTTGTTGGCACTGTTTGCATTTAGAAGCTTTTGGCCAGCAGTTGCTTTCGTAGGTTTGGCTATTAGCTTCTTTAAACTTTTCCTCCATAGGAAACAATGGAGACAACTAAGACGGCTAGGAACACCTTACTCAGGGGCCCGTGGAACTGGACTCTTTAGTCCAATATATTTGAAACGTGGAGGATCTTTAGTGAACAAGCACTAGGTCTCTTGCAATTTTGGTGTCATTAGTTTCCATAGCAAATAATAGAACCTGAGTAATTTTGGAATCCCCCGGGGGAGGGGGGACCTGAATCCAGAAACAGTATTGGGAGATCTGAATATCCCTAAATGCCTGTATTTATGTTCATCTCAAAATCCAGTTCCAAAAACATGTGATGGGGGCGCACAATCCTAGTTTTTTTGTTTATTTGTTTATTTGTTTCATTTCTTACCACTAGGTGGTGGCAGCACCTCTCCAAGCTAGCCACCAGCCACATCCTTGCCTACTATTAACTGGCAAAATTCTTTCGCTTCTGGCTCCCATCTCCTGCTGGTCCACTTTCCATGCATTCCAGGGTATTCACAGATATAGTTTCAGGAAAGAACTGGATCATTCAGTCTAAAATATAAGTGAGGCAGCATGAGCTTTCCTAAAGAACTCCTAATGTCAATGGTTTATCACATGATGTAAAGACCCCAGGAACTAAGTGCCCACTGAATTGCCACCCATTCCAAAGCTTTTGCTTTCCATCCAGGAGAGATTCTTCCCAATCTTTCTGAACTCGCTCTGCTTTGATTCACTCCCCACCCCACCCCTGCTGCTAAATTTGGGATCTTAAATCGGACCATCTCTCTCCCAATTAACTACATCCCTTGTGTACCCCTGCCCATACACCACCAATGTTGAAAAGGAGAGAGCTAAAATATATTAATCTCCAGGAACATTGCTACCACAACAAATGAAATGCATCCATCTTTTTCAAATGCTCCCCAAGCAGGTACTCCAGCAGAGTCTCAATAGAGGATGAGGTAAACAACAGCAGTCTCTAAAATCAAATAAGAAGTGAAATACAGATCCTTGCATGCCTCTGAGAGTTATGAAAAGCAATGAGTTTAAATTTCAGGTAAATACCTTTATGTGAAATCACTGGAAAATCTTCCTACCAGTAATAAGGGCAGTTGAACAATGGGATACATTGCTTAGGAAACATGATATCATTTCCTAACCCCTTGATTTTAAGTGATATTGATACAAGAATAAAATTGTCCTCAGAGTTTGATGGACAATGGTGTACCAAGGCAAGTTATAAGGTGTGGCAGAGGTAGAATCATATGTGTTGCAGAGCTTGCCCAGTAATAGAACCCTTGAGGCTGGAGGCAATTGAGTGCATTCATCTACTTACATGCAGCTTGTAGCTTCTAATGTCTGTACATAATATTGGGCTGTTTCCCAATCAATTGCAACTTTGGGGAAATAAGAGGAAGTCTGGATGCGTCACATATCACTAATAGCTAGAAGACATTTTGGGGAAATACAAGTCTCTTCATATATTGATACATGGACACCTGGGTTTTTAACACAGGGGGATTCTCTGTAAATATTCAAAGATACCTTCCAACTTTCTATTGAAATATTTCATCATTTAGAAATCAGTGAAATGAATGAGATGTCGTTATGGAAGCACAGGAATATATTTTTATTGCTTTCCTTTTCTTTCTCCAGGGCTGATGAACCCTAAACTTGGGCTGGGATCAGTATTCATGTCCTATATGTTTTCTGAATTCGCTGTGCATGTTTTTATTAACGACCAGACAATTATAAAGACAATTAATCAAACCATGGCAAGCATATTTCAGCCTTTATGGGATGGTTCTGAACGTGAAACAGAGCTTTTCATTCTTGGCTCTAGTTTAGAAATGTTCCAGGTGATTTCTCAATTCAGACTATGCTCATGTTCTGTTCCCTTAGAAATGCCACAAGCCCCTAGACCCAGTTACGTCAACCAGAACCTAAATGTTGTTTCCATTTTGTAGGCATGGAAACTGAGTATTTAATAACTTCGTGATCATGTCATCGGTGAGGATTTTTTTATCAGATTCAATGTCCTGTTTCCTTTGAACCACTCCTCAAACTGTATATTGATGTTCTTTTGTCTAAGCTGTGCTGTAGCTGTCGAATCCTTACATATCTTCTCCTGTTCTCCTGACTGTGTAGCCACAGCTCATACGTTAAGGAAACTTGTATTGCAGCTCATCCCATGTACTGAACTTCAGAAAGTAAAGGGTTAAGGCAAGCCATTGGCTGCAAGGCGGGTGAGCTCATCTGAGCTGGAATATGCTCCGTGGTTTATGAGCTACTCAGTGCAGATGATATCAGAGAGGATATCTGAGGCTGGGAGCGAAGCTACTTAGGAAATCGCGACATCCACTTAGGACACATTCCATGTCTGCACACAGCAGTGAGCCAACTGCATCCAGCCCTTGGTCATGTAAGTAGTGATACTTGCTGTTGTAATGGAGGGGGCTAGTGATTTTTTGTAATGGGTAGCAGGAGGGGAACCTGACATTCCCTCAAATGGACTGGTCCAAAAGCCCTTACTTTACGGGCTCCTATAGGAATCAGAAGTGTTTAGTTTTAACCTTCTGCCCCAATATAGACCGTAATCGATTTCTATTTCTTTCTTATGGAGCCACTACATTAAATTTGGTGACAGCACAAAATTCACTCCATGCATGGGTGGAGAGGGGCTGTGGATTGGGATGCACCCAGGAAAGAGAGAACTCCCCTTGAGTTAAGTGTGGCTGCCACCTTTGATTCTTATCTGTATTCACTGGCATAACTGCAGCTTTCAGTTTAGGCAAAAAGTCCCAGCCAGGGGCAAAACTTCTGAACAATGCTTGTGCTATAGCTATAGGGAAGGGCCATGGTTTAGTGGTAGAACATCTGCTTGGCATCTGAAGGTCCCAGGTTCAGTCCCTTGCACCTCTAGTTAAAACTGGCACCTCCAGTTAAACAGGTGACGTGAAAGACTTCCACCTGGTTACTTGGAGAGCCACTGCTAGTCTGAGGAGACAGTACTGGCCTTGATGGACCAGCTATCTGATACAGTATAAGGCAGCTTCGTGTGTCCGTGTGTACCCTACCCATCAGGATTCAACTGGGAACATGGGAAGTGTGCCAGGGAAAGCCTTTTTTTCCTGAGGTACGTCTAAAGGGAGTGCACAAAACTCACCGTGGGTACTGTGACAGGCAACCCTTGCCTTCGGATCAGTGGGTACTGTGTCAGTCTATGGGAGCTGGCGCTGATCTCGGGCTTTCATGGATCTGGGGATGCCAAAATGGTGCTCATAATGCCTCCTTGAGAAGGCATCAGTTAACATATTCATTTAATGTAAGAACTGCCTGATCTACGGCTCTAATATCATGATCCCAAAGCAGAACTGAGCGAGACATGGCATCCTTGCCTCCAGAGCAGGAAGCAGATGGATGGAACTGCCCTCGCCCCATCTGTGAAGGGCTTCCCCAAGTCATAGCTTGGACACCTCTTTTAGAAAAACTAAAATTGTGATGAAGTTTCCAGGTCATTCAGGCCTTGTCCAGGCAGGGCCAAGGGTAGCTCTCATGTCTGTTCATCCAGCTGCAGACCATTGGCTCTCAACTGTCATTTCTTCCTCTGCCACACACGGCAAGACCATGCACCCACCAACTGAAACATGTTGTACACTACCGTCATTGTTATTTTGCCTCTCCCAGAAATCAAGAAAACAAATGGCAACAATAAGGAATTTGTCACAGTCCCTTGATTCTTCTTAGTTCTGCCATGGATACATGCAGAGAAATTATATAGGGCAGCAAAATGTCTGCAGACGTTGCTTTCCAACTTTACAAAAACCCACCTTGGGGCATGGCCAGTCAGGCAAATGCCCATTTAGCCTAGGGGATAGTGAGAGATTGGCAGAACCTTGAACACAAGTAGAGGGCTTTGGAGCATGCTCAGGACTGCTGGATAGCTCAGAGCAGCACCAGAGGGACTTGGGCTGCTATCAGCTTCCCTGACGGTCTGGCGTAATGGGAGGACTCCTGGTTCATACTAAGTGCGTTCTGGAGGGGGAGGATTAAAGTTCTGCCTCAGTTTAATAGGATCCTTCCCTCCTGCTCATCATCAATCCATGGAGCCCACTGGTCGAGCTTTGTTTGCAGTCATGGCTTTGTTGCCAGATTTGCACAGCCCTTGCTTCACCGGTAATCATAGAATGTATCACTCCAGTCGTAGAATCATCAAGTTGGAAAGGACCTCCACGGTCATCTAGTCTTGTAATGCCTTACATTTCTAGTGTCCCGGTGGTTTTGGCCTCTGGTTAGGTGTGCTCAGAGCCTACTGCAAGATGTATCTCCTCAACCCCTGGAGCACAGGTGGCAAGAAGAAGAAAGCCGGTCTTCCCAGCAAGATGCTTGAACAATATATTACCGCTGTGCAGAGAAATGGCCCTTAAGAGCAAATAACCCTATGTGCTCCAAAAGCAACTTTTGAGATACAGGGTATAAACGTTTTGGAAATCTTAGGAGTCAGACAGGATTTGGAAGAGGCCTCTTGAATGGAGGGGAGACAGCAGCTTGGGTGAACCAGCTAGGTGAGGAAATATCCTCTCACTGGGACGTTCTGGTCTCTACCTTCTCTCCTGTCTTCCTTCAATTGAGCGGTTGAGGCTGATCTGGGAGAAAGTGGTGTGAGACTTACTTACTTCCGAGTAGACATGTCTAGGACTGCAGTTCAGGGACAAAAGAGGGATCTCCCTCTGGATGGCCTGACGGCCTTCTGTTCCTGTATGCCTTGGATTGAGGAAAGGCAGGCAGGAAAGGGGGCAAGCCGCCTGGAATGTACTGGGGGGGATAGCTGGATCCCTTGTCTGGCTCACATCTGGGAAAACTGGTGAGAAGGATCAAAACGCATCCAGACTTCCATGCTACACTGCAGCATGGAAGGACTTCTTCTTTTAGCAAAGCTCATGTTGTGCTTTCCTGCCTCCAGGTTGGGGGGAAGGGGAGCTGTATCAAGGCTATGGAGAGAAATACCACAGCTCTGTACAGTGTGGTAGATGTCACCTACCTCAGTAACTCTGTAGCCTACAAAACCAGCTCCACAGTGAAGATGTCCCTATTTTGAAACTGATCTGACACCTCCAAGAGAGCTATGCTACATGTATCTTGCAAAAAATGAATGAGTCACCAATGCTCGTGGCATGCAGATCCCAGCTGCAAAGGCACAGGAAAACAAACTGAAGAAACAGTAAAGCCTTTACTGGGAGACTGAAAAGTCCACAGGAATTGCCCCTCTGTTTGCTTGCGGATTTTGCCTGTCTTCATTACCACCCCGCCACCCCCGCCACTAAACATCCCTTCATTCAGGCCAAATCTACACCTCCTCTCTGAAGTAGTTTGACTGCTGTCTTTTCCTACACTCTTTTCACACTGGTTTCTGATTTCACTCCCTGGGTCTGAAGAGCAGTAAGCAACAGGCTCTGTTTAGAGCAGTGTAATGCTAGGTTGACCACAAGAGGGCAATTAACGGATGTAGACAGTGATTTTTAAACTAGGACAAGTATGGTTTGAAACTAGAAACAGGTATAGACGGGGTTTTTTCGAAACTAGAATGATTCCAGTGGGAGAGTCAGATGTAGTAGATTTGACCTAAGCTGGCCCTCTGCTTTGCAATAGGAAACTGCAGCTGTCGAAGATGGTCAGGGGTGTTTTATAGACTTCTCAGGAAACTCGTGAATCTACAATTCCCGGGATTCTTTGAAAGAACAATAAAGAGGCAGATGTAGGTACCAGTTTGCAGTTTTACCCTGCACATACACACACACCATCATTAGCTGTAGTTCTAGATAAGGAAAGCAAAAACTGTGACAGTTCCCCCACCCCAACTGGGCTATGCTAGCTAACGGGGAAATGGAGTACACATTTGAAGATTTGAGAAATATGATGGACTCCTAGAACTTGATGTTGTGTTGACTAAGTTGGTACAGTTGGGCAGGGCTATTTTTGGGCAGGAACGCACAGGAACGGAGTTCCGGCTGGCTTCTGAGTTGGCCACGCCTACAGCCTCCCCCCCTCCCCGGGTTCTCCAGGCACCTCGCAAGCCAGGGGGCACCTGGGGAAGCCAAGCCGATCCAGGGAGGGAAGGCAGTTTAAACTGCCTCCCCTCCTCAAGTTCCCCAATCCAGAAACTGCCTTCCTTCCCTCGGCTTCCCCTTGCACCCCGCAAGCCGCGGGGCACCTGGGGAAGCCAATCTTGGGAGGGAGCTGCGCTGTCAGGGGTGTGGCCTAATATGCTAATGTGTTTCTGCTGTTGGGTGTGGCCTATTATGCTAATAAGTTCCTGCTGGGCTTTTTCTACCAAAAAAAGCCCTGTAGTTGGGTAATCTGCATGGACAAGAGTTGTTGTGCAGGTACACCAGAATTGAGGCCTAAGTAGATGTGACAGCTTTCTCGTGTCTACAGTGGGGACACTATCGCCACTGTACAAAAATTTAAAAATGCAATGAAGGCCTAATCCTGATAGGGTTCACAGCACGGCCAGCTGCAGTGTTCTTGTCCCCCACCACCACCACCACCCACACACCTTTTCAAATACTGAATTGGCCACCCTCCCATGCCCCAGCACTGCTGTTTTGGCACTTGAAAAGGCACACAGAGGATGGGGAAATGAGCACCTCAGCCCACCAACACTGTCGTCCCAACCAGGACTGAGCCCTTGTGGCATTTTTAAAACACCTTAAAATGGTGGTGGCATCCATGAGTCAGACCCATGAATGCCATCGTGTCTAGCTTGGCCCTAAGTATACCTGCATGCAGGAGTCATTTCGTAGAAAAAGAGGTGCAGGAGCTCATTAGCATAACTCATTTGCATATGCCACACCCCCTAACATGCCAGAGGTGTGTCAGAAGGCAACACCCACCCCTCAGGCTCCACTCCACAGGCGAGTGAAACTGACCTGCTTTTCCTCCCTTCCCTTCCCCATCCAATACTTTGTGCAATAAAAATAAGTGTAAAGAACACACCCTCATTCTCTTCCTGCTCCCTTGAAACCACCAGGTTTCAAGTAAACTTGAGATACCCAGGACATGGGCACCACCCATCCCTTCCCCTTCCCCTCCCCACAACAAGACACCCTGTGAGGTAGGTGGGGCTGAGAGAGGTCTTTTGAGAACTGCTCATGAGTGAACAGCTCTGAGAGAACTTGTGACTGGCCCAAGGTCACACCAGCAGCTGCATGTGGAGGAGTGGGGAATCAAACCCGGTTCTCCCAGATTAGAGTCCAACTCCTGACCACTACACCAAACTGATGGGGTGGAAGCTGCTGAAGGGTTGGTGAAATTTCTCCAGTACTTAAGTGCCATGTGCCCAGATAAAAAATGGTATACTTAGAAAATTTATATGCCACCTTGAGCAAGTCTCTGGAAAAGCAGCACACAGTCATAAAAGGAGCAATGATAAAATTATCAATATTAAAACAAAACATTAAAAACAATAAAGACCCTAGCAGGGCTTTCCCCGGGGCGCTGCGCCTCTGCACTGCTCGGGGAAGCCGAGGAGGGGGCGGGGCTTGGTCATGTGCCCACCCCCTGGGCTCCTCACTCCCGGAGCTGCGCTCCTGTGCACTCCCGCTCCATTGGACCCCTGCCTGCATGTCTGATTTAAACCTGCTACTGATAAAGACTAAAGGTTGTCAGATTCTTTGCTCCACTGCTTGGCTTCTGAACACATCCACATTGGTGGTGAGGGAAGGGGGAAGGACATACAACTGAAAATATCAAAGGCATCCTAAGCAGGAGTCTAATTGTTTTGCTTTTGTGTCTTTGGAAGACAGTCCTTCCAGCCTTGTTTGCTTTGTAGGGGATGGCGTTTTCATATTGCCTTCCCAGGATAGATAAGGAAGATGGGGCTACAAATAATGTCTCATATGACGCTGGCATGTGGGAGGGTGAATCCTTCTCCCAGCATACATGAAATCAATTGGACAGAGGCAGGATCCTACGCTCCAAGAGGTGGTATACCGAGAAGTGAAAGCCACGTGGCATCAAAATAGGCTCAGCTTGGAGAATATGGTACATTCACTTGGTACATTCACTTGAACAGATCTCCTGTGCTCCTCATCTCCAACATCTCACACCAAATTCTGGCTTTCTTTTAAACTTTACATAATCTACATTCCCATCATGGAAGTCTTGTCCCCTGGCCTGTAAAGCTTTATTAACCATATGGGTCTGGTGTGTGTCTTATCTAAAGAAGAAGAGGAGACGAGATGGGATTTAT
Source organism: Lepidodactylus listeri (assembly GCA_029233225.1). NCBI lineage: Eukaryota > Metazoa > Chordata > Lepidosauria > Squamata > Gekkonidae > Lepidodactylus > Lepidodactylus listeri. Next base: position 19,238,956 of record JARCFY010000015.1, on the reverse strand, counting down.
ACCCCGCCCTTCACTACCTGAAGGAGTCTCAGAGCGGCTTACAAACTCTTTCCCTTCCCCTCCCCACAGCAGACACCCTGTGAGGTAGGTGGGGCAGAGAGAGCTCTGACAGAAACTGAGAGAGCTCTGACAGAAACTGCTCTTTTTCAAGAACAGCTGTGCCAGAACTATGGCTTGCCCAAGGTCATCCAGCAGCTGCAAGTGGAGGAGTGGGGAATCAAACCCGGCGCTCCCAGATTAGAGTCCACGCACTTAACCACTATACCAAGATGGGGTGAGGGGCTGTTGGAAGGAACTGGTACATAAAGAGCCTTGTAAAAGAAGTTCTCTTAGCCTGGCTGTGGCTAAATCAGCTGCATCGATTGAGAAGCACAGACTAGCACCCTGTCAGTACAGTAGGAATGAAAGCTCTATTGGAAAGAAGGCACAAATTGCCCTGTGGTTAGGAACACAAGCAGCGCAGTGCAGCAAGAAGTGGGAAATGGATATTAATGCAGCACGGCAGTTCAAAGCCCCACCATTCCTTTTGAGAAGAGGCTATGCACAAGTCTTCATCTCAGTTCTTTCCCTGATGATTTCTAGCATGGGATTTGCCTTTTTCTTAAAATAGCCGCATTATACTGAGTTGATTTGTTCAGCAAGCTATCCACCACAACCCCAAGGTGGTTTTGGGTATGTCATGCCGGTTTAGACCTTATTATTAGTGTATGTGTGAAATCAGGATCCCTCCCCCCCTCCGATATACATCACTTTGCACTTACACAGAATTTCTTCTGCCATTCTGTTGTCCATTCACCCAGTCTGGAGAAGGGGTTCTTGAACACTTGACAGTTCAAGCTCACTTCCCGCTTGCCAGCGGCGATCAGGCAGCCAATTAATCAACAGGCTGTTCAGCCGTTCACAGCCTGTTTGTGTGCATTTGCAGGAACAGGCTACATGCAGCCATCAGAAGCTGGCCCTTTCTGCACTAACCGCTCACTGTAGCTTACGCTGGAGAATCCAAGCAATCGAGCCTTTAAGGTTAACTTCGTATTTTGTGTCCCTGCCCTCTGCGCTATTCTTTTTTCTCCAGTTTATTTTTGCGTATGCATTCTGCTTCTACAACCAAACCCCGCATTTTTTGCTGAATTGTGATTAACGGCACTTGTGCCCTGTAGAGGGGATGTCCAATTGCCACCGACTCGGCCAAGTGTGTGAGCAAGGGATGGGGCATACTGCACCCTCCCCTTTCTCCTCCCCCCTCTCCCACCCTCTTTGGCTAGCTGCTGCTAAGCTGCTCCAGGCATGCATGACCCATAAAAGGATGCAAGCTCGGAGGCTGGCTGGCTAGTCTGTCGGGAGGGGTGGTGTCCCAAGGGTTTTAAATTAAAAACAACAACAAATTGTCTTCGGACAAACAGGCGGCTGCAAACTTTTTCAGCAAACATTTGAGTTGCTTCACGCATTCCAAACGTAGGCCTGATAATGAGTGTCAAAAAAAGAGGCAAATTTCAGCACCAAACAGATTCACTGAGAAGTTGTCTGGAGAGGTCCCTTCGCAACCCCCTTGTGTTGATTCATCTTCCTAAATAATTTTGTGTCATCTACAGACTTCAGTACCTTACTGTTCACCTCCAGTTCCAGGTTATTTATGAACATATAGATAGCACAAATTCCAGCGCAGATCCCTGGGAGACTCCACTGCTCACCTCCCACTACTGCAAAAAGTGTTCATTTATTTGCTTCTTTTTTAACCAGTGACCACTTGGTGAAAAGACACCTCTCTTATCCCATGGATGTTTTGATATACTCAGAAGCCTTTGGTGAGGTACACTGTGAAACCTTTTTTATGCAAGTTCAAGTATATTTCAGATAAACCCCTGTCTATATGTGATTTGACACATTTTGGAGCATTGTAAGCAGTTGGTGAGACAGAAGTTCCCTTTATTGAAGCCATTCTGACTCTTCTTCAGCAAATTTCATTCTTCTGCATATTTAACAACTCTGTCGAGAATATTCCTTTCCAGGGGTCATTTCGAGCAGGAGCTTGGGGGAGCTCAGCTCTGGGAGTTGGTGCCAGCCCCCCCCCCCCCCGGGGGAATGCCTGCTTGTGTCATGGCTGCAGCAAAATGACCCCGTCCCCTGGAAAGGTTCTTGTTCCTCCAACCAGCCTCCTGAAGGCCTCAGCCACCACTGAAGCTATCCTCCCACAATAGTGATATTTCTGAGGCGTAGATTAGTAGCTGTCCCCTCTCTGCAGGCTACTTTCTCTCTCTCTCTCTCTCTCCTTTCTTTCTTGCCTTCTGACATACTTCCGGTGATGTCAGGTGGTATAGCATATGCAAATAAGTTATGCTAATGAGTTATGCTAATGAGCTCCTGCACCTCTTTTTCTACGAAATGATCCCTGTTCCTTTCTACTGATTTCTTGGGGCAGCCATTTAGTTACCCAGTGTAGTTTCCTTGAGCACACACACACACCCACAAATCCTTTTTTAAAAGCATTGTGATATTGGCTATTTTCCATTCAGTGTAATATTGGCTATTTTCCAAGAACCCATGGATGTATACAGTGTGGACCTGGTGAATTGTTAGTTTTTAATTTAATTTTAATTTTAATTTAAGAGTACTTGCGTGCCATTGGCCGGGTGCTGGGTCTGCTCCTCTTCCCCGCCCATTCCCACTTCAGCCACTGTTCCCTGTCAGAATGACTGGCAAACGGCTGTCTCTCTGGATGAAGACACTTCTCCAGCATGGCTCCTCTGTGGGACTAACTTTTTCCTCAGTGGCTGTTGGTAGGCAACCAAGCTTGGTTCTGTCAGTAAAAAGACAAAGGAAGGCCTTTCCAGGCCTTTGTGAGGAACTCATTGGGGCAAGTCCTGACTAGGGTTGCCAGCTCCAGGTAGGGAAATTCCTGGACATTCTGTATCTAAAGAAACCAGTCTAAGGAAACCACAGTGTGGGGAGAGGAGAGGCCTCAGCTGAATAGAATGCCACAGAGGCCACCCTTGAAAGCAGTTATTTTTTCCAGGGGGAAAGAGAGAGATCTGTTGTCTGGAGTTCATTTGTGATACCCAGCAATCTTCAGGCTCCACCTGGAAGTTGACAACCCTAAGCATAGCAGTTAGCACTTCAGAGCAGGGTCTGACAGACCCAGGTTCTTGCTGTGGAAGCTGAGTGGGTAATTTTGGACCAGTCACAGACTTTCAGCCTAATGTACCTTACAGGGTTGTTGCACAAGTCAAAAGGGGGAACTTTGGTACCCATTGTAGAGAAAGACTACTTTTCCTCTTGGGGAACCATTGTTGCCAATCTCCAAGTGAGGGCTGGAGATCACTCAAAATTACAACTGCTCTCCAGATGGCAGAGATCAGTTCCCCTGGAGAAAATGGTGGACTCTGTGTCCTTATACCCTGCTGAGATCACCCCCCTATGACAGCCAATGTGACATAGCAGTCAGGGCTTCATAGCATGGTAGAGGCTGCAGGTGGGGAGAGAGATGGAAAGCTGAAATCAGAGGGGCAGATAATGGCAGGTTGATGCTTGGCTGGGAAGGAGATAGGATTGCCAACTCCAGGTTGGGAAATTCCTGGAGATTTGAGGAGTGGAGCCTGGAAAGGGTGAGATTTCAGGAGGGGTGGGACCTCAGACAGGTACAATTCCATAGACTTCACCCTCCAAACCAGCCATGTCCTCCTGGAGAACCATTGTTGTCAGTATCCAGGTGGGGAAAATTATAACTGCTCTCTAGGAGGGAGGGGGGATAAGATGGAAAGCTGAAGTCATGGGGCAAATAACGGTAGGTTGATGGTTGGCTGGGGGGGAAATAGAGTTGCTAGCTCCAGGTTGGGAAATTCCTGGAGATTTGAGGAGTGGAGACTGAGGAGGGTGAGGTTTGAGGAATGGCGGGACCTCAGACAGGTACAATGTCATAGACTCCACCCTCCAAACCAGCCATTTCCTCCTGGGGAACCATTGTTGCCAATCTCCAGGTGGGGGCTGGAGATCACTCAGAATTACAATTGCTCTCCAGGAGGAAGGGGGAACAGATGGAAAGCTGAAGTCAGATGGACAGATAAAGGTAGGTTGATGCTTGACTGGGAAGGAGATAGGGTTGCCAACTCCACGTTGGGAAATTCCTGGAGATTTGAGGGGTGGATCCTGAAGAGGATGAGTTTGAGGAGGGGTGGGACCTCAAATGGGTACAATGCCATTGACCCCACCCTTCAAACCAGCCATTTCCTCCTGGGTAACAATTGTTGCCAATCGCCAGGTGGGGGCTGAAGATCACTCAAAATTACAACTACTCTTTAGGTAGCAGAGATTAGTTCCTCTGAAGAAAATGGTGGACTCTGTGTCATTAGACCTTGCTGAGGTCACCACAGCAAATTGACACTGAGTACCCAAGGCCGGGGCACTCTCCCAGAGCCTCTTTCTAGAGCCCATTGTCTTTATTTCCACAATGGGCCTTATTCTTAGTTCTTTATAACCATTATTTGCTTCAGCTTTTCAGACATCTTCCGTGAAAACTTCGTTCCAGGGAAAGGTTTCTGTCTGATATCTTCTACAACAAAAACAGTGGCCTAAGCATGCTTGTTTAGATCTGGTGCATAACAGAAACAATGAACACTGAAGCACACGAACCAAGCAGAGCAACTGGATAGAGATGAATCATGGTCAGAGCACGTGGGAGCAGAGCCAGTTCACCACCCTGGTGACCCAGTGGTGATTCGAGATGCCAGACTGGCAGGGGCTGGTGATGTAGAAGGAGGTGATGGCAGGGCCACATCTCCTCTCCTGTCACTGCTGCCTCAGATCCATCCAAGTCAGACTGCACAGGAAGCATTTTCCTTAGCAGCCAGCCTTGTATTGGGGGGGTGGGGGTGGCTTACTAGCATGAGCTGGTCCTATGAGAGGGGAAGATGGAGGAATCACATCTATGGCCATCTGAATATCATTTGCCTTGGTCCCCTTTTCCCTCTCCTGCAGGTGTTAATCCCCTGAGCCTCTAAAGCCAGTTGTCATGGAAATCCAGCCAAAGGGCATGGAGGAAGGAGAGAAGTCTCCAGAGCGCAAGGACTTGCTGCCCAGCCAAACGGCCAGCACTCTGTGCATCAGCTCACGCAGTGAGTCCGTCTGGAATGCCGCCCCCCGGAACAAGTGGGATGTTTACCACAAGCCTGTTATTGTACTGTCCATAGGAGGAGCTGTTTTTCTCTTTGGTGTGGCTATCACCAGCCTGACTTGCCTCACTACAGCAAACGTCACGACCATGACCAAGGAAGCTTTTAAACTATGCGGGCCAGCCTTCCTGTCACTTGGTCTCATGCTGGTTGTGTGCGGGCTTGTCTGGATCCCCATCATCCGCAAAAAGCTGAGGCAGAGACAGAAGTACCACTTCCTCCAGAGTATTAAATCATTCTTCTTCAATCGCTGAAGGCAGCTCGAAGTCAGCCACCAAGCGAAGACCATCATGTTAAGCAGGGCAGGACCCTGCCTTCTTCTATAAATCTGCAAGTAATCAACACTGCCCTAAAAAGGAATCCACTCCTACAATGCCCTCATCCCGTGCCTGTGTGTGTATACATGTGGGATTCATCCATCCCCAGGCAAAGGTACTACTGGGTGATGTTCTCTGTTAGAAAAGCAGGAGCTGAAATCAGCAGATCAGATCCCAGAACAGTTTATCTGATTAAGCCTAGCTGTGTACTTATACTGAATATTACTTTAAACATTACAACACATATATCTCATGAGCATTCACCAGAAAACACATACTTGAGCCTGCAGCACTCCCTGGTGAGCTACTCCACTGCTCTCTATGGGACTGGGAGTGGTCACAAACTTTTCTGAAAAAGCAATTTCATATTTTTCCTAGTACAAATCTCTCTGGGGTCCAAAATGACAACAACCATTCATTGTGGGCAAAAGCCATTTCTGCTTTTACTGGCTACTGAAAAAAATGTATGGCGAGAGAGAATGCCACAGACAGATAGCAGCGCGAGAGTAAATATTAATTGTGCAAGAGTCTCTGACAGGCGGAGAATTTTCTCAAGATGTAAGCACAACTCCCAAGTACTAAACTCTCATATCAGGGACAAGTGCTATCTAAATGAGGGGCAATTACGGACAAAAGACCTTGAAGTGAGGGGCATGTGGGCGCCCCATGGGACAAGATTGTTCTGTTATAAGGGAATCAGGTCTGCACATGAGTGTCTTGTGTTTTCTGTGTCAGGCTGATGCAGCCACTGTTTTCGGCTGTTGATGATATTTATCCTAGCCTCGCTCCCTCTTTTGGATTTGAGTGGCTGAACACCCTTTCAATATCAGCCTGATGGTCACCAAAACAGTTCTCTAGCAATTATGCAATGCATCTGTGGGCCAATTCAAATGAACAGAGGTCAGTTCAAGGAGACCAGGAGAATCAGGAGCTTGTCAGGCATAATTCATTATACAAGAATCGCTTTTAAAATAGTGGATGGGCATTGCTGAAAATCAGAATAGGTGTGATGGTGTTCAGAACAGAGTCCCTCACAGAAACCAGCTTCGCTGGCAGACATGCCCTTGGTCAGAGTGAAGTAGAATCGGTCACGAAATGCTCTCTGCTGCTATGAGTTTAAAAGGACGATCAGATATCGTTTCTCAGTTTGAAGATTTTACTGCCCTAGGATCAGGCGAGGCAAGTTAGCAGCGCATCGAATATGACAAGCAGGAAAGAGATGAAAAATACTTGGACTTCGTCAAAAGATGGAAGAAGATCTGCACAAAGCTCACACGCATCTTGTGAGTGGGATTATCTCAGAAACTGTTTCAAAGACTATTGGACTTTATTGGCGATTTGACCCTTACGATGAAGCTTTAGGACATTTATGCAGATAAGTTGTTACCGAGGCCTTAGATTAATTTCAGAATCTTTTAGAAACACCATCACTCTGGTTCCCAGAGGATACCAAAGTGCCTCCTTCCAGCACTGCTTTGTGAATTCCCTCCCCCCCTCCCTTCCAAAGAGCATCACTCAGCCATTCCTCCCGGCATTAATGGAGCCACACAGAGACAGAGCATGTGATTTCCTGGCTTTATGGTAGCTGATTCCAAGCAGCCGTCCTGCATTTCCAATCCAATTAAGTCTGTGCTTGAATAGGGAAGGGAGAAACTATGCGTTTAAGAAGCATTTCAGTTCCATTTTCCCTACAGTCAAATATCCAGTACAGGCTTTTTTAATGCAGTTTCTCAAAAGAGAAAAAAGGTGTAACCATATGGCTCCTTGAGTATTATACCACCCATTGAAGGAGAATTCAAAAATCTTCATATGACTCTTTCCCATTATATGGACAATTTTTCCTTCAACAGTGATGGTCAGGTTGGTAGACAAGGCCCAGGGTGGCTCAGAGTTGCTAATTCCAACTCCGTGCACATCTTTGATTGGTTTTACCGAGACTGCTCACCTTCCACGGTTTTAAGCAGCCAGCAGGATTTTCCCATGCGAGTGGGAACCCAGCAAGACAAGGTTGCCCAAAATACATTTTGTACTTAGCATGATACTCCTCCAAGCCTTGATCCCATGGACTTGAGTTGCTGGGCGGCTTTTCTGTAGAGAGACTAAGGATAGCCTTATTGCACTTCACAACTTCGTAAAAATGGGCATGGGTACTTCAGCTCTGGTTTTGCCGAGCAGGTGAGTGCACGTCCAGATGGAAGCAAGGAAACAGCAGCCTGGGCAGGGCAGGAGAAAGAGGATAACCCTTAACAATAGTGTGGATCAGGGCCAGAGTGGTACAGTCAGGCGGGAGGAGGTCACAGCTCTTGAAAACACTAATTTTTTTAATACAAAGTATATACACTGGAACAGAAGGAGAGCTGTATGCGGCTGGTCGCTAATGGTGTTACAGAAAACAACCAACATGTAAATATGCACCAATCACAATGACCACATACATGTTATCTGATGGGTGAATAGTGTCCCAACCAGGGGAAATGTAATAGCCCCATAAGAGATGCTCAGTTTCCAAGGAAACTGTCTGGGCTTGATCCAATGAAGAAGAAAATAGGAACCCTTACTATAACTTATTAGGGAGGGGCAGGTACCAAAAAATCAGGAATATTCCTGGCAAATCAAAACACTTGGCACATTAGACCTTGTTTACATGGATAAAATATGCACTGATGTCATGAAGTTTATACTGCACATCTGATGGATGCCCAGTGCATGCAAAATAACCACTAAGGAGGTTCAGCTACATTTTACTTCCAAAGCCACATTTAATAGTCTTCGAGGGTCAGGAGCAATTTTGAAGTATGGGCAGGAAGAGGGAGAGGTTTCTGGTGCGTGTCGCAGAATTCCCTAACACTGGTCACGGCTCTTTGTCAGGTTTAAGTGATTCTGTAATGATATGTGCAGTCATTTATCTTGTGCTGCTGCCGAGTTCATTATCGCTCCTTAAAGGAGCTGATCTCACAGTGTGAGCTCTCTTGTGGGTTGAGGTTAATGGGAGTACATCATGCACTTACTGCATGGAAAGCATGATGGGAGGGACCTGGCACTTAGAGCACGAGATTTCCATTCAGTAAGACAGCAGCGGCTGAAGCCTGACCGTGCTAAGTGTTTCCTGATGCCCCACTGGCACTAGAAGCCCTTCTCTCTGGAAATAGGGCTCTGAATTACCGCACTGCTTCAGCCTGTACCCTCTGCCCTTTTAGCAAGCTAAAGGAGGCTGCCCCCTCCTTGGGTTTGCAGAATAGTTCCCCAGTCCATGGATGCGGACTAAGCAAGCCCCCTAAACAAACCCAAGGAGATGCATCCCTAACGGACAGCTCTGGGAAGTGGGTATCTTGAGAACCAGGCTATCAGTGAAGACCGAGCCCCCCACCCCCCCACCCCCTGACATCAACCTTAAACTGCATGCTTGCCTGGGAAAGGCAGCGAGTATCGGAAACTTGAATGAAATAGATTGCAGGTCTTTACTCTGAAATCAGTAGCTCTGATTCTTGCCAGAGTAGAATTCTTGCCCACCCTCATACCCGCACCCGCATTCAGTGCCACAACCCGAGTTTACCAGCAATGACTTCCTTGAAGCTGTGCATCTGGACATGTGGAGGATCATCTGCCCTGGTTCTGCCAAGAGCCCTGAAACAGCAGCTGGTGCCTTTCAATTATCTTTCCTGTTGTATACTCCCGGTAGGCAGAGAATCACAGACACCTGCTAGTCAAGAAACACCCATGAATAAAATATATGTGTGCTTCAAGCAATGCTGCCCTCGCTGCAGAGATGAGATTTGGTGCAAGCCCCTATTTGGACAACTACAACTGGTAGGTGTACGGCATGCAGAACTTATTCCTACAAATATGCCCATCTTTCCCAGGTGGAAATATGAAATCCTTAATGTGTTTCCCCACTGAACCTATTTTCATTTGGTGCTTCAGCTGAAAATGGTTTGGTGGGAATGTTCATATCTGTAGCAGTGGTTTGCTTTGAGAATATGACTAATAAACCTTTTGATCTAACGAAGCTTGTACTCTTGATGTCAGAATACAAAGGGTTACTTAGATGCTCTTGCATCTGTGTCCCAGTGAGCTATTCAGTAGATTCAAGACACACAAAGCAAGCGTTGTAGCTACACAAATTGAACTGTTATTGTAAGCTGCCTTGAATCAGAACGAAAGGTGGACGAGACCACCGGCATAAACTACGGGGGGGCTCGAGGGCTTGAGCCACCCCCGAAATTTCCTGGGGGGGACTGAGCCCCCCCCGGGAAAACGTCATGCCTGCCGCCGGCGCCTTGCCGCCACACCTCCCGGGCCCTTCTGAGGCTCGCCAGCTGGTGCCTCTCCCCCCCCCCCACCGGCCTGGCCATTCCTCCCTCCTTATCTCTCCCTCTTCCTCTTTTAGGGGTGAGGGAGGGAGTGGCCAGGGCGGAGGGGGAGGGAAAGGCACCAGCAGCACCGGCTGGTGAGCCTTGGAAGGGCCGGGGAGGCACGGCGGCTGGCGGTAGGTTTTCCGGGGGGGGGGGGGCGGAAACATCGCCCCAGCGAGCGAGCACGCTTTGTGCGTGCACTAAATAGCCCCCGCCCCCCCTGGACTTCAGAAAAGTCTACGCCCCTGGATGAGACTATAATATATCTATATATCTATATCTATCTATATACATATATATATATACACACACACACATATACATGTCTTGTCCACCTTTCCTTGTCCACCTTGAGAGCCAGTTTGGTGTAGTGGTTAAGTGCGCAGACTCTAATCTGGGAGAACCGGGTTTGATTCCCCACTCCTCCACTTGCACCTGGCTGGATGACCTTGGGCAAGCCATAGCTCTAGCACAGCTGTTCCCTCAAGGACAGCTTGGGAAAGAGCTCTCTCAGCCCCACCTACCTCACAGGGTGTCTGTTGTGGGGAGGGGAAGGGAAAAGGAGTTTGTAAGCCGCTCTGAGACTCCCTTGGGGAGTGGAGGGTGGGGTATAAATCCAATCTCTTCTTCTTCGTCTTCCTCCTGATTCTAGGCAGCTTACAATAACAGTTAAATGTGTGTGTGTGTGTGTGTGTGTGTGTGTGTGTGTGTGTGTGTGTAATGCTCTTAGCAACATCTGTTTCCGGGATTCTGATATGCTGCTATCAGAACTACTTGTTATCAAGCTTTATGTTCTTCTCAGGAAATCATTAACATTTCAGTAAAGTTTCAGAAATTCATATGGATCTGCTGTGATTGACCGCCCTTACCCCCACCCCTAGTAATTGGCCGTCTTGAGTAAAGGGAATCTTATCACCCCCTATGCATCTTCTGGATTCAGGAAAGTGATGTCCCTCCTATTCATGGTAAGCATAAACAGGACAACCAGAATAGGCTCTGTCCTGTCTCTTGCCTTTTCTTGAACGTCATCACTCTGATCCAACAAGGGAGATGTATGCATAGGACCCCTTTCTGAACTGGAACACTCAAGAGGATCCTATGCACAGAGGTTCCTTGGATGGATGCCTGGAATCAGGGCTGAGCAGATGGTTCCCAAAACTGAACTGAGGATTATACTTTTAAAACACAATGGTTGGACAGTTGGCAGAGACAGGAAAAGAAGGAAAGATCTCACCATGCTCATTCTGAGGCAGGCTGTCTTACCTGGGCCGATTCCGCACAAGTGCTTTGCTTCCCTTTTCTCCCGGTCCGAATCAGTGTGCGTGTTTCCCCATTACTGGAATCTGATCCGGGTTGATGCCGGTTCTTCATTTCTGCATCTGTCCTTGCCCCAAATCTTGAGCCCCCGTTCGTCTTCCCTTTTTAAAAAATGTAGGCGGAGTTGCGTTATGATGTTGTGACGCAACAAAGCCGTGATTGGCCAAGAGTTTTGAAATTCCCGGGAAAGTTCATCTGAACTTCCAAGCCTGCAAAAATCATTTGTGTAATATCAGTGCCACCAGCAGCCATTGTCGCCATTGTCGCCAAGAGAGCCAGTTTGGTGTAGTGGTTAGTTGCACGGACTCTAATCTGGGAGAACCGGGTTTGATTCCCCACTCCTCCACTTGCACCTGGCTGGATGACCTTGGGCAAGCCATAGCTCTGGCACAGCTGTTCCCTCAAGGACAGCTTGGGAAAGAGCTCTCTCAGCCCCACCTACCTCACAGGGTGTCTGTTGTGGGGAGGGGAGGGAAAAGGAGTTTGTAAGCCGCTCTGAGACTCCCTTGGGGAGTGGAGGGCGGGGTATAAATCCAATCTCCTCTTCTTCATCATCATCATGTCTCCTAGGCGAATGAGAGCTGTAGGAGTTATCCTTTCCATGTTATCATGTTATCACTTTCGCCATTTGGCAATGCCCGCAAAAAGAAAAAAAGCTTGTGCCAGGGTTGGAGGGGAAATGGAGGGTGGGAAAGGGATGGGGAATGGAGGGGGAACATGCAACGCAACACATGTAACCCCTGCAAAAATGGTGTCCACACCACCACGCCACCTGCAATACACTGGCCTCGCAAAAAATGTTAACCAAACAACAATGGATCAATGTCGTGTTGTGTTGTTGTAACGCAATGGGGGGAACAGCTCGTGCTGCACCTCAAAGCCATCAATACATCTTTTTATACTGGCATGACTCAGGCACAACTTTTCTGCAAAAAATGCAACACAGAAATGTGGAGACATCAACAACAAAAGTACATTTTTAAAAAGACATTTAAATGCCAGTCAATGGTGGATCAATGTTGTGTCATGTTGTTGTAACGCAACAAAGGGGGGAAGAAAAAAAAACCCGCTCGCACCAGGGCGGGAAAGGGAGACGATAGGTGGGAAAGGGGAGGAAAAGAAGCAGACAGGCATTAAAGGGGTGGAGCAAGAAACCCCGATTTTAGAGTTCCCCACTTGACTTCACTCCCGTGGCAAAAAAAACCCCTGAAAATCCTGGCAACGGAAGATCCAGAGGAACCAAAGATTACATTCGAGCCAACTGCAGACCCGGAGCAACAAGTGGGGAACTGTTGCTCTGCCCTGGATTTTATCAGGGAGTGATGCCGGGGCAACAACTAGTGCGGAATCGGCCCTGGACAGTAAACCCTTTTCTAGAAGCTACAGAAAGGGCTCCAGGGTTCCAAAATTCAGGCTCCAGTTTAGTAACTAGTGGGAAGCTCCAGAGAGGGATGCAACAGCCCCTGATGTCTGGGGAAGCTGTACAAAACCATCAAAGTCACCACGTATCCTTTATTTTCCCCCTAGTCTGAGCTAGGCTTGTAATCTGCAGAAGCAGATGCCAAATACACAAGAAAGCCACTAAGAACGATATTATACTTGGCACAAGGCAGACTTTACTTACACGAGTGCTTCCACCGTTTGTGCATCCCACCTCTTTCATCTTTCACTGGTTAAAGTGGCCTGCTGATGATCTCTTGTCCGGCCCCTCAGAAATCCTGATGTTTGTTGGAATATACAAGGTCTATAGTGCGCCTATATGAAGAGGATCAGAAGATAACCCTAAAGGGGGACAGCTGAAAAACTGCTAGTTCATAGAACCATAGAATTGGAAGGGACCTCCTGGTTCATCCAGTCCAACCCCCTGCACAATGCAGGAAATTCACAAATACCGCCCCCACATGACAAAAAACCTCCAGGATCCCCAGCCAAACTGGCCTGGGAAAAAATTGCTTCCGGACCCCAAAGAGGCGATCAGCATTTCCCTGGCTGTGTAAGAAAGGGCCACAAGAACTAAGCACTGATGTAACCCTTCCTGCCCTCCTGCTCATGAACTGCCTGAGTTCACAGAATCAGCATTGCTGTCAGATGGCCATCTAGCCTCTATTTAAAAACCTCCAAAGAAGGAGAGCCCACCACCTCCCGAGGAAGCCTGTCCCACCGAGGAACCACTGTAACTGTCAGGAAGTTCTTCCTAATACAGTTAGCATAGCTAGATTAGGGACCTCTCACATTTTCAAATCATGTCTTTCCTGTCTCCTGACTGGCTCTTCTGGAGACTTCCTGCCCCTGCAGAGCTCCTGTTGTTGTTTCTCTCACACCAGTTCTCTCTCTTCTATGTTCTATAACAATTTGTTCTTTAATAAACCTACTTGTTTTCTCTAAACAGTCAGTGCTCCACTTCCTTTGAATAGTTAGACTCTGCCAACAAATTTTTTTTTAAGAAATTTTTTTTATTGCACAATAAAAATATTTCCAACGATATACATAATATTTTTTCCATTTTTTGTATACATATTTTCAGTTTCAACAATAAAGAAATACCAAATATTTATAACAGTTGGTAAACCTGTAACTGCTCTTTGTACATTTTTGTTGTTGTTTTTTGTTTTTAATAATAATAATTATCTTAACCTTAACTTTCCCCCTTCCTTAACCTAAACAAAGGGTGCTCTGTAACTATACTATTACCATTATGATTAAGGTAAGTATTGAATTCATGAGGTCAATAATCTTAAAGATATTTTAATGTTTTTAGATGTTTGCAAAAGTGTTCAATTGAACCTTGAAGTGTTTATAGACGAAGCCACGTGATATAGTTGGGATTAGAAGGTATCTCGTTATGTTCTGCCATGTATGTGACAAAAGGGTACCATTTTCTGACAACTCTGCCAACAATGTTGACCCAGGGTACCACTCCCCCTCCTGACACCTCTTTTCATCATGTGTCCAGTCGTGCCACTCATTATAATGAGATGCATAAGAAACAGGAGTATTTCGGTAAAAGTTCTGTCTGTGCTGGAATCTCCAATCCAATCCATGCTGAAATCCAGCAAAAGGCCTTGGATATTTTCTTTTCTGTGCTCATGTCAAAGTAAGTTCAGTGGCCCCTGGAAAAACAAGTTCATGTTTTCCTGCTTAACGCTGGCCTACCGTACAGACTACACCACACTGCCCTCGAGGCAGACCATATTGATGAGTGTTGACCTGTCTGAATGAGTGAGAGTGGAGACTGTGGCTTGGCACGACTATTCAATCGCATTGGACAGCTACCACTGTCACCTCTGCCTATTCACACACAGGGCTATTTTTTGGGCAGGAATGCACAGAAACGGAGTTCCGGCTGGCTCCCGAGTTGGCCACGCCCAGCAGGAACTCATTAGCATAATAGGCCACACCCGACAGGAGAAACTCATTAGGATTGGCTACATTAGGGGTGTGTGGCCTAACATGCAAAGAAGTTCCTGCTACAAGAAAAGCCCTGGGTTTCGACAACAAACAAGGTAAACAGAATAAGAAGCAAAAGGTGGGTGTGGCTGGATGACCACTCTTCTGGTAACATGGGGGTGTGGCCTAGAAGAAGAAGAAGAGATTAGATTTATACCCCGCCCTTCACTCACTTGGAGTCTCAGAGCGGCTTACAAACTCCTTCCCCTTCCCCTTCCCCTTCCCCTCCTCACAACAGACACCCTCTGAGGTAGGTGGGGCTGAGAGAGCTCTTTCCCAAGCTGTCCTTGAGGGAACAGCTGTGCCAGAGCTATGGCTTGCCCAAGGTCATCCAGCCAGGTGCAAGTGGAGGAGTGGGGAATCAAACCCGGTTCTCCCAGATTAGAGTCCGCACACTTAACCACTACACCAAACTGGCTCTCTCTACACCAAACTGGCCTAATATGCTAATGAGCTGTGCTGTCAGGAGTGAGGCCTAATGTGCTAATGAGTTTCTGCTGTTGGGTGTGGCCTATTATGCTAATGAGTTCCTGCTGGGCTTTTTCTACATAAAAAGCCCTGTTCCCACACGCTTACGAGAAATACTCTCATCAGAAAGGAGATGCGGTAACAAGGCAAGATGAGGGATCACAGGAAGATCATGTTTCAGCCAACAGCCATGCAGAATAATATTTTCAGGACTCTTCCTGGCTAAACACAAGCCAATTCTGCAATGCCATTAGCAAAACAGCCTCCGGGAACATGTCCTGAGTAAACCTAACTGGGACAGCTTCCACATGGTGCGGATTCTCCATATTGCACTCATCACTGGTACAAACACACTGGAAACAGTGCTTTCCACACGGGAGTTTTCTTCACTCTTTCCTGCCATCAGCCCCTCAGGGCCTCCATTTTCCCCAGCACCAGAGTGCTTTTTTTACTAGCAATTACAACACTGCCCAACAAAGCCCTGAAGCGGTACAACAGGGGAAATGGTGCCTGAGAGGGGCTGTTGGCAAGAGAATGCTGCCAGTGTACCTTTGAAAATGTACACCTTCCTATCCAGACAATGCCATAATGCACTTGGACTGTGTTTTTCCTAAAAAGATTGCAACAGGGCAGATTTGGAGAAGAGTATACACAGGATGGGAAAAACCTGAAAAGAGGAAAATTAGAGTGTGATATTGTGGGGGTGCTCCAAAAAGTGCTCCCGTTTGGAAGCAAAGGTGGGGGGGGGGAGTCTGTATGGTTTGCTTTGTAGTTATAAGGGGTCAAAGGTTTAACTAATCTCTGGTGCTTCTCCCAGCTTATCAGTTCGCAAATTCCTCTGTCTAGAATTTAGGCAGGGGCTGTCACATGAACAGGCTTCTTCCTGTGCTTTCCGTTAACAGCTGGTTAGAATTGGTCTTCGAAATAGACACTACACAAGATATTTCTCTTTCCTGGGTTAAAAAAAGGCCACACATTAAAGGGCAAGGGGGCAATTATTTCTCAGCATACTGAAGTGTAAACATGAAGGTCCCTATGGTCAGGCCAATGAACAAGCTAAATTGTGCGGGTTTAGGAATGGACAAGATCTGGCTCATGAACTAAAGTTTGTGATGAATTTTGGGCGGTTTGTGGTTCATGAACTGAAGGTTGTGGCAAGTCAACCAGCATGAACTTTCCACAAACTTTCAAGCAGTTCGTGGAGGTT
Organism: Lepidodactylus listeri; assembly: GCA_029233225.1. Taxonomy (NCBI): domain Eukaryota; kingdom Metazoa; phylum Chordata; class Lepidosauria; order Squamata; family Gekkonidae; genus Lepidodactylus; species Lepidodactylus listeri. Next base: position 19,222,686 of record JARCFY010000015.1, on the reverse strand, counting down.
AGTGGCCATTGGTAAATGTATACATTTCCAGACAAACAATCTCAGCTCAAACAAAATGTTTACCAAATTTCAAAGCAATGGGCGGGAGGGGTGTTCTCCAGCCTTGGAAACACTGTCTTAAGTTTCAAAGTAGTCATGTCAATTTCAAGAGGGTTTCTCTCCCCCCCCCCTTGCCAGCCTTCCTTTGTGTTCTGTTCCCATTTTCTTGCACAGAGCTTGCAAAATCCCTCCTCCCTTGCCTAGATTTGTGACTCTGTGCTTTGAGATCAGTTGACATGGAGTCCAAACAGATTCTGGAAATGTTTTGTGATTAGCAAGCACTCACCAGGATTTCTTTTTGGAACCTGAGCCTTTAACAGGTAAATGGCAGACAAGATGGGGCAGTATGCCAAGTCTCTACCACCTTTTTGGGTATAAAAGTTAATCCCCAACCATGAAATCTGGTGATCTTGTTAATTTAATTAGTGGTCCCTGGTGCCCCAGCACCCCCCTGGAAAAAATTCCTGGGTACGGGGCTGTCCATGGGGTATGGAGAACAAATACCAGTATTTAAAATAGTAAAGAATTTATTAAAAGGAAAAATCTTACACACATACTCTGCACAGCGAAGGGTTGAGCATGCAACACAAAGAAAGGGTACAAACATACAGTCCTCTGTCTCTCAAACCTATTACATGACCTAGTTGGTCTTTTTCGAAGGCATACTTTTAAAGCTTAGACATTAGAGTGATTTAAAAACGTTCCATTACCTTGGAGTCTGTTCCTGGACAGCCATCCCTTTGTCTTCTCCACGTGACAATGGCAGTTGTGATGCAGCTCAGATGTGAGAGCTCCTTCATCCAGAAGGATTCAGCCAAAACTGACACTCTTCCTCCATGCCAAGGGACTTTATTTATTCTGTCTGCCCATCCCCTCAATGGGTCAAAACTCTTTCCTGGGGTAGCCAGGAAGATCCTATCTAGCCTCCTGTACCCCAAGACACTGTCACCTTTTGAGTGTCACATTTCTGCCAGGGTGTGAGATGGGTATTTGATTGTTCTTGGCTAGCTAGAACCATTTGCATTTGCAGTGTTTCGCTTGGTAATCATTAGAGCCACTGACAGTATGGGCAATATTTGGGCACAATTGACTCCCCCCCCCCCCCCCCCAGTCTTCTGCTCACAGAGAAAAACCTTTTTAAACCAAGTGTGTGGCTAATGCAGACCCAACACCTTGAAATAAAATGCATTTCTCCACATTTCTCTGGGCCAGTCTGGCTGTTTAGCACATGTTGCTGAAGCACCGGAGGGTAGCCCTGCAGGGCTTTGTCCTCTAGCGTATCCTTCTAGCATGGAACCTGGGACTCAGTTCACTGTTTTAGTTTGAGTTCTGGAAGTAGAAGTGTTGGATGTGGTTATATTTATATGGATAGTTTTTGTCACATTTCCCTGACTGATGCCGGCAGGATTTTGAGGATTCTGAAGTCTACCACCTGTAGTCCTGACTCCTGTCCCACTTGGTTAGTTAAATCTTATGGAGATAAAGCTAACATTAATAACTGTTCACTTCTAAAAGAGGCTATTATTTGACTTTTACATGAAAAAAGTCCCTTGGAAGAGAAATCACAGTCAATGATATTTGCCTGTTTTAAGTAAAGTAACTGAAAAGGTGGTAATGGGACAACTGCAGGATTTTCTGGGTGACGCATCTGCCCTTGATCCATTTCCATCTGGTATTATGCTTGGCTTTGGGACGCAGAGTAATTTTGTACCTCTTCTGTACAATCTCCTCTTAGAGCAAGACAAATGAAATGTGTCCTTGTTGATCTTGCTTAACAACTACTGCTTTTGACATGGCAGACTACACAGTTCTGTTGCAGCACCCAAAGTGGATTTAAAAAGTACTATTCTGAGGTGATTCCAGTCATTTTTATTAGGGCAAACTCAGAGTGACCAGATTCAGTGATGTGGTGTTCCACAATGGTCAGTTCTCTAGTTGGTGGTATATGTTAGAACCAGGCTTTTGAATGAGATCATCCAAATTTTTAGAGTTCGATGTCATCAGCATACTATATTTCTGTGTATTAAATTCTGGGTACCCAGCCCCATCCATGCCTCCTGTCACTCCCTGCCCCTCCATGCTGGAATAGCTTCCTCAGGCCTCAATACTGCTGGTCCAGGAGGAGGGGGTTTATAGACCCTAAACCATAGGTGTCATCTTTGGGGGGGGGCTAGGGGCTTGGGCCCCCACCAAAATTTTACAGGGGGGACTGAGCCTCCCCCGGGGCAACCAGTGCAGGTAGGCTTTAAAGCAGGGGTGTCAAACTCATTTGTTATGAGGGCCGGATCTGACATAAATGAGACCTTGTCAGGCCAGGCCATGTGTGTCATAAAATGTAATGCCAGGTAGCGGAGATATGAACTTTATAAAGGACACAAACACACAAGTTTTTTTTAAACTCAAGTTTAAAACATTAGCGCTCTTGCAATATTTTGTTTATTTAACAGTCTCTGATAACTGACACCTCTTGCTTTGAATTATTGCATCAAAATGTCTGTGCTGCTGGCAATCTTGAGTATGCTGTTCAGGTGTGTATCTGTAAGCTGCAAACCTACTTTTGATTTATTGACATTAACCACAGAAATCCTGGAAGGCCAAATACTAAAGCTGAAACTCAAATACTTTGGCCACCAAATGAGAAAGGAGCACTCACTGGAGAAGACCCTGATGCTGGGAAAGATTGAAGGTCAAAGAAGAAGGGAACGGCAAAGGATGAGATAGTTAGACAGTGTCATTGATGCAAAGAACATGAAATTAAGCAAACTCCGGAACATGACAGGAGAGCCTGGTGTGATATGGTCCATGGGGTCGTGAAGAGTTGCAACTGAACAACAACATATATCCTTGATTGAGAACAGTTGTTTTTCTTGGGGGGAGGCTGTTTCAATCACTCCTAAGCTCTTTCAATTTCCATTTCATTTTAAATGGTAAGCCCATCTGCATAAACAAGGGGAACATGCAGATCAGAGGCCTTTTTAAAATTTCCTTTTGTCCTGTGTGCAGCCCAGAAAGAACATTGGCAAGAAATGAGCACTTTGTATATGTTCATGCTCTTCATTTTGCTGTTACTTAAAATGGTGTGGTACAGTTTCAAAGGGACAACTAACCAGGATGTATAAAAGGAATGACAGGATTGTCCATTGGAAGCAATGGGAGAGACTTGAAGGCCCACTGGAGATAATGGGAGCCAGGAATGCCAATTGACTTCCATGGGCTCCACTGAAATACATTGCAGCACAAAATAAGTTGCAAAGAAAATGCGGAATGGTTTTTTCATTAAGGTCTTTGGGCCCAGATAGGCTACTCTGGGACTGGAATGACAGCTCCCAGAGTAAAATTACGGTCCCTAGGAAGAGAATCTGTGCTCTGGTACTGGAATGACAGTCCCCAGAGTGGAATGATGATCCCTAGCAATATAATCTGTGCTGTGGGACTGGAATAACAGGTCACAGAGTGGAATGAACAGGACAGCCCCAGGGAAAAGGCTCAGTGTTCTGGGACTGGAATGACAGGTTGCAAAGTAGGATGACAGCCCCTGGGAATAGGCTCAGTGCTCTGGGACTTGTACTCACTTGTACTCACTTGAAATGAGAAGAAGATTGCTGCTACTCTGAACTCTATACATTGCTCAGATTAAGTGCACAGCAACTGTTTGGCATTCTGGCTCAAAGACTTCAGCCATACATTTACCAAACGAAGGCATCTGTCATGCCATAATTTAGTAAATTTCAGTGCAAAATCACCCTTATGAATTAGGCAGAAACAAGACTCCTGTAAATGAATGTCCAGGAAAATTTTTAAAATGTTCCCTTACAGGCTTTTCTCTGTTGCCCTCCTTACTTTCAAATTTGTGACCATTTGTTTGTTTTATGCACATGGTATGTATATTTGCAGATCTTAAAGTGACTATTCTAAAAGTGAATTTAAATAAAGGACACAGCAGGAGATCACTGAGATATCACTATAACTACTGGCCAACTCCCACCTTTTCCTAGGTTTAGCCCAGCCCAGGAGCATGGCTAGGGGGGTTCCCAAGGGTTCCCAGCCTCCCCTAAATTTCTGGGAAGCCCCTCCCTATATCCCACATGGCTTCGCCTCCATAGATATTGACAATGGCCTTTGATGTCACTGGCTCCTCCCTATGATGTCACTAGGCCTTGGTTCTTTTAAGAACCTTGCATAGCAATGCCTCTGGCCCAGCCCCAGCCCCCCCCCCCAATTGGAAAGTCTATGCTCTTGCCCTAAGCCTCCTCCTCCCGGTGCTCAATCTCACCTGTGTATCAGTTAACACAGGGGGAAAGGGGGTTACAGTACCCTCAGCCTCCTTCTCCTGAGGCTCCATCTCTCTTTTGCTTACCTTGGGCATCCAGCCAGTTCTCCTTCTTGATCTTTACAGGAAGTTTCCTTTATATCCCTTTCTCCACACCACCACCATTCCTCCCCTGGCCCTGTCAGGGAGCCACATCTTCACCTGGGCTGCCCAGGAATCTGCCCTGGGGTTGGGGTTGCTGGTCTTTTTGTGTGCTGGGTCAGGATGGATGGCCCCGGTGGAGCTGAGGTTGGACATAATGCTATATTTTATCTTTTTTTTGTTTTTACAAGACACCAGAAGGTATAGTCTCCATTTTGAGTAAGTGGCTAGATGTAGTGGTCAAATGGCTGAGGGATGACAGGTGAAAGCTAAGTCTAGATGACGTGATGCTGGTCAGTAATGGAGAGGTTCTGATACAAATTGCCTTGCCTGCCCTAGCTGCCTGGAGTGGAGTTCAATCTGGCAAATTTAGTAAAGAGCCCAGGAGTTTTATTTGGCTTCCTTTGCTGAAGCTTTCTAATCTGTATGCTGCCCATATAAATAAGATCTTTACTGTTCCTTGGTTCATGGCCTAGTTGCTTCCAGCTATTTAGGATTGCTGAACCTTATGAATTTATTGTATCATGAAAAGGAGATCCAAGAAGAAGGAGAAGGGACTTACGGCTTTATAACGAAGTTTGGAGTGAGAAGTATTTTTGTTTGGCTATTGATTTAAACCAGCTAATATGGAATTTGCTTTTACTCTCCAGTAAATGTACACATTTTAAGATAAATTTAAAAATTATTTAAGTAAAAGTGTTAGAAAGCAAAATTAACAAATATGCAAGTGTATTTATAATATTTTAGGATGTATAAGAGATCCAATCCCAATGGGAATTCAAGGCTGTGGTCACACGGCAAGGAAACTGCGATACAGGTCCCACTATAGCTACAATCGAGGGGTTCCCCCCCCCCGGGTTGGAGATGATCACACATCCCCCTCTGAACCGCAACCATTGTGTGAATAGCCTCTAGCAGCATCCAGATAGCCACACCACCGTTTGGGCAGTGCGGCGTGAGATTTTTTAAAAAATTGCTTTGCACATGTGCAAAATCCGCCCCCACAGGACTTGCTCAACCCTTCCTTCCCCTGGCCACACCTGGAGCTTTCCTAATGCACAGTCCCAGCAAGCCATTATGACCCTTGCGTGTTGCCATAGCAGCTCCGCCACCGTGGCCCATCTGAGGCCACTGTTTGCTCCAGTGATGATCACCATCTTGCCTTCCATCGAGGCGGCAGACATGCTGCACACAACCTTCCCCACCACTGACCAGAGGCACCGGGCGATGAGAAGCAGTCCTCCACCCAGAGTAAAAGCAGAGCACATTCCCCTCTCCCTCTTTTGCCCATTCCCCTCCCTCTTTTCCCCATTTCCCTTTCAAACGCCCTCCTTGCCTTAGTCTGGAAATCACACAATGGTTTTACCCATGGAGGGCTTTTGAGCATGATGAAGGCGTGTTCCCTGATGATCCCTCTGGATTTACTTTTCAGAGGAAGGGAATGTCTACTGCATTGCCCTTCCCAAGACCAACATGGGCCCCCAAGAAACCCCAGACCTGGCAGCCAGACCCTTTGTTGAAGGACAAAACGAGAGTTTACAGAGATGCTCAGAGAAACACCACTCCCCACCAACAAAGCAGACCCCCACTCCACAGGTCTGCTCCACAGAAGCCCTCCCCCCCCACTGTAGCTGCTGCCAAACCCATCGGCGCACAAACCACCACCGCCTCCTTGCGCTCCCTGTGCTGCCCCCACCTCCTCTTCCCCCTTCACCCAACCCCTCCGTGCACTTGAGTATTGAATTGCTCATGTGCTCAAAGGCAGAAACTTGGAGGGGGAAAAAAGCCTCATCATGCAGAAGAATAATCAGTCAGCCCTAATGGTAATCATTGCGAGAGAGGGCTGTCTAGACTGGGAAAATCACGGATTTAAAGCGCAAGTACTCAGAAAGTACTTGATTTTCCCGGGGTCAGAAAACACGCTTGGGACCCAGGAGCATTGCGGGAGTGAGCCCACTTCGGCGTGGGAGGCGGATCGGCCCATCTGATCAGCAAATTTAATTCTGCAAGGGAACAGCGGTGAATCCCAATTAAAACAACCGTGTGACCACACCCTAAGATTTACTTAAATGGTAAACATGATTTGAGAATGGTGTTTTTGTGGCAAATTGAGTAAGATTGGTTATATTGATATCTGTTTTACATCCCCATAAACCAAGGGTGGGCAATTGTTTTGGCTGGGGGGCCACTTTGTGGGAGCGGAGGTTAGCGGAGAGCCGCACCTTTTAAAATGATTGCATTCATTAGTTAACTGCATTTCAGAAAAGGTATAAATTGTATCATAAAAATCAATAAATATAAATTAAATAAAATAGTGGTAGTTTTATTCAATTTATTTATTGTGCTAATTTCATATCATCTATAGCTGCAAGCACATTTAGAATCAGTTTAATGAGACAAATGTACCCTATCACACTTTTCTACAATTTTTTTGAAATCAGATTGCTTGTTGAGATTCTCATCACAGCCTGCAAGTTAATGTCTGTCAAAGAGCATCTATATCAGGGGTGGCCAACCTTGCTTAACATAAGAGCCACATAGAATAAATGTCAGATGTCTGAGAGCCGCAAGACAGGAACAAATATCACACACACGTTTTTATTTTTTAAAATATGCAAATTTGCTTTTTATTAACGTTAAATGGGACTGCCAAAAATAAAAACAAACGAGGAAAACCGGTTATTGATAATGATATTACTTGTTTGCTAATGATATTGAGAGAGAGAGAGAAAAAGAGAGAGATGGAAAGAAAGAATTAAAGAAGTGGAAAGAAAGAGAGAGAGAAACTAGGAAAGCAAATAGATGGGAAGGAGGAGGGACAGAAGGAAGGGAGAAAGAGAGAAAAAGCATGCCTCCCCTTTGCTTCCCCAGCCGCCCTGCCAGGAGCCGCACAATATGTGTGAAAGAGCCGCATGTGGCTCCCGAGCCACAGGTTGGCCACCCCTGATCTATATTTACTCTTGTTGATCTGGCCGGCTGTCTTGGTGGGCCGCAAAAAACTCTGTGGCGGGCCGCATATGGCCCGTGGGCCGCAATTTGCCCACCCCTGCCATAAACCATTAACCATTAATATACGGGAAAGCTTTAAATAGACTGCTATAGAAATTTATATATGGAATTAGGCGTCTATGAAAATCTATGACAACTTCAAAAGTAGTGTATAAAAAAACTGGTAGAATCTGTAGTGGTATTTTTTATTATTTTTGATTTAAACCAGCTGTAGTAAATCTATCCTTAAATATGCAGTTGAAGATGAACCTAAAAATATGTAACAGGAAGTATTAGAAATGGAGGGAGTGTCAGTAGAAAGCCAAGATACAACTAAATGCTGAAGGAGTTGGGGAAGGGTTTTTGCATGATAACTGTGTAACCCTGGATTTGCTGGAAGCTGTTTTTAGTGGAGAGGTTTAAGTAGAATGTTATTTTAAAAATTGAGACAGGTTTAAAGGTAGCAGTTAGAAAAATATTAGTTGGAATGCTAGACTGCACTTAAACAGTAAAAAATATGCAATGCTAAAATAGATGCTTGCAATTATTTGTGTTAGCTTTAAGGTAGAAGAATAGGAATTTAAGTATTCATGTATAAGGTAGTTAAAGAGAAACAGCTTGGTAATGGAATCTCTCTGTATGTGTATTTGTTTGTCTTTTTGTGTGTCTTTTTTTCTAAACTAATAAAAATTATTATAAAAGCATTTATTGTCGTTCCTGCCTTTTTGTTTAATTATTTATTTGTTATACTTGTTTTTAATGGTTTTGTAATTTTACTGTTGTGACCCACCCTGAGCCCACTTGTGGGGAGGGTGGGATATAAATCTAAATAAATAAATAAATCCCACTTTATTGTTGGAAGATCAGGTTGATGCAGCTGCAAGGTGCATTTTTTTTCAACTGCACAGTGCAGACACTGAGCTTTATGTAGTCTCTGCTGAGTTGGCTACACTGACCCATGCTTCTACAACATCAAAACTAGACTGGAATATCCTCTGTGTGGAGCTGCCCTTGGTAGTCATGTAGAAGCTTCAACTGGTACAGAATCTGCTTGTTTGCTACCTAGAGCGAGGAAGTTTGATCAAATCACCCCATTTTATGTCATCTGCAATGGCTGCTTAGTGGGCTCTGGGTCAAACTCAGGGGACTGGTTCTTACCTATGTGGCCTGGAACCCACTTAACTGAAGGACTGTCTCTGCAAGAACCCACAAGCCAAGTTAAGTATGCTCGGGGCTTATGAGTGCCCCACCCCTAACTTGAGCTTGGTCTTTCTCAGCCATAGCACCTGTTCTCTGAAACAATATCCTAGAGGCAGTCTGAAGGATTCCCAGGTTGCTGCCGTTCTAGAGACTTTGCAAAGATGCTTTGTTCAAAGAGACCTTTGAAAGTAATATTTGCATAGAAACCATATCGTACAGCTGTATACATACTACAAAGTTAGATTTAGCGCTGTTTTTTCTATCCATTGTTGTGGTGTTTATTCTATTTTTAATATATTGTGCACTGTGGTTCCCACCTGCTTTTGTTAGCTATCTTGACCCATTATTTGATGATGGGAAAGACAGGGTGTAACTACTGTAATTTATAAAAATAAATAAATAAACTCTTCCTTCTCCATATCAAAATTCCCCTCACCCACAGCTGCTTTTAAACCCGGTCAATGAAAAAAGACAGGTAACCTGTCTTTTTCCCCTACTGGGCTTAAAGTAGTAGGGGGTGTTTTTCAAAAAGGAAACTACTGTCAGGGTGAACAACTTTCCCTCGTACCATGGCCCGAACCCATATTGTTCTTTTCGTGGCTTGTTTTAATCGTTTCTGCTTGTTATTTTAGTAGCTTGTTTTAATTACTGTGGCTTCTTTTTAGTCACTTCTTTAAGTAGTTTGGTGTTCCGGTAGCTGTGTTTTATTGTCTTCCTTCTAAGGTCAAATTTACATCTGACTTTCCCACTAGAATCATTTTAGTTAAAAAAAAACTGTCTATACCTGTTTCTAGTTTCAAACCATACTTGTTCTAGTTTATAAATTATTGTTTACATTCATTCATTGCCCTCCTGTGGCCAAGCTAGCATTATACCGTTTTGAACAAATGCTGTTGCTTAGTACTCTTCACTTCTTTTAGTACTAGTCACTTCTTTAAGTAGTTTGGTGTTTCGGTAGCTGTATTTTATTGTCTTCCTTCTGAGGTCAAATTTACATCTGACTTTCCCACTAGAATCATTCTAGTTTTTAAAAAAAACTGTCTATACCTGTTTCTAGTTTCAAACCATACTTGTTCTAGTTTATAAATTATTGTTTACATTTGTTAATTGCCCTCCTGTGGCCAAGCTAGCATTATACGGCGTTAAACAAATGCTGTTGCTTAGTACTCTTCAGACCCCCTGGAGTGAAATTTGAAACCAGCATGAAATGAGCTTGGGAAAAGACAGCAGTCAAGCTACTTCAGAGGGGAGGTGTAAATTGGGCCTTAGTCACTTGGGTAGGTCTCTGGAGAGGCAGCACGCACATTTTCTAAATAAATAAACAAGTACAGCAGACCTCCTCTACAGTTGCTTCTAAAGACGAAGTTACTTGTAGTTTAGCCCTGAGGATCCACATACCCGAGATGACTTATGTGCTGATTCTAATAAAAGTTATTGCAACACTAGCTTATATCTAATGAGAGCAGCTCATGGACCAAAGTTCATGGAGTACGGTGTCCCCCCAAGTTCTCCTGCTATAGCTCAGTAATCCAGATGAATTTTTTTTCTGGGGTCAGAAAACCCAGTGTGTGTGTGGGGGGGGGGGGGTTGCAATGTGATGGGGAGTCAGCAAAGACTGTCTCCTTCCTATGAGAGAAGAGTCCATCCATCACTGGAAACAAGTGGGAGAGTAGAAATCCTATTAGTTTTTTATCTGAATAAACCAGTGCTGCTGCATGTAACGCACAACATCCTTTCATTCTGCACCTAGCCAAGGCAGCTAAAGAGAAGAGAGAGACGTTGTCATGATCCTTTAACGATGCTTATTTGTTGCGAAGGTATTCTATGTTTGCAAGTATGAGCACTGAGTCAAAAGTGGTGGGCATTCTGGCTTCATTAGAATACAATACAAGGGTTAGGTCAGAAACAAAAATGAGGTGGGAACCGGACTCCGTACGGATGATTCCGGAGGCCATGCAGGTAAAATGATGCCTCAGAGATTTTATGATCTGTTCATAGTTGCAATCACAACAGCAACGCAGGCCAGAGTGAGCGCCCCCCCCCCCCCCCCCCCCCATCTTCAGTGACCTGATTTTAAAAGAAGCTGGGGTCTAATCTGTGCTAGCCATCTGGTTTAATGGCAGGGCCGGTGCTGGGCTTGGACCAGTGGGTTCGGCGCTGAAGTCCTCCTCCTCACACCAGAAGATCGTGAAAGCCTCTCAACCAGTGTTCCCTCTAAGCTGAGTTAAGTGTGAGCCAGCTCACCGTTTTTTAGCCTCTGGCTCATGCGTTTTTTGTCTCAGCTCAGGAAGGACGGCTCCAGAGCGAACTCATTTACGCAGCAGCCAAATCGCTAACTCAACACTTTAATGCCGGTGGCTCACAAAGTCGAACTTTTGCTCACAAGACTCCCCAGCTTCGAGGGAGCATCGCTCTCAACCTAACCTCCCTCCCAGGGCTGTCGTGGGGGTCAAACCTCCCCAGCCCAGAGTTCTGTGACGCCAGGGCAGAACGCTAACGGGGCCGGTGTGTCTAAACGACGGGTCAGAATGGCAGCTCATCATCCTCGACGCCCAAGCGACCCTAACCGCCCGCCTGAAGTACCCAGCTCCAGAAGCCGCGCTGGAGAAGGGGTGCCGCGTTCCCGGGCCGACTGGGCTCCCGGGCGGGCGGGCGGCCACTGACCCGGCGGGGGCGCCAAGGAGGAGGCACCTTGCGTCCGCCGTCGGGCGCAGCCACCTCGCTCTGGGGCTGGGCGGAGAGCACGCCCTCCCCTCGCTGGAGGCAACTCGGGCCCGCCTGATGCCGCCCGGACGGCTGGAGAGGCGAGGCCCGGCCCGGCCGCCTGCCTTAGGGAGGGCGCGGCTCGACTCCCCTGGCGGAGGCGACGGGTCTCGGGCGCCACTCGGCGGAGCCGGCATGGGCCCGGCGGGCGTCGGACGGTGCGCGCTCTTCCTGGCGGCGGCGCTGGTGCTGGACGCGGCCGGGCTGGCCTTGGTGCTGGCGGGCGCCGTGGGGAAGCCGAGGCTGGCCGGCTGCCCCTTCGAGGGTTTCCTGGTCCTGACCGGGGCGCTGCTCCTCTTCCTCTCCCTGCTCTGCTGGCTCTTCTGGTATTCGGGCAACCTGCGCGGGGTGCCGGCCGAAGAGCTGCCCGTCGAGGCGCGCCCCAGCCCTCCCGCCCCGCGCAGCCGGGGCAGCCTGCTCCGCCTGGCCGCCAAGCTCTCGGAGCGCCTCTCCCAGCGCCGCCGCCGCCGCCCCCTCGCGCCTGCCGCCGCCGGGCCTCCGGAGCCTGCCCGGGGGGGCGCCCTCTCCTTGCGGCCCTCGGCCCCCCTCGAGCTCCGGCACCTTCCCCTGGCCGCCCGCCCGCCGCCGGAGACGCCCGAAGAGCGGCTGGTGTGAGACTCGCTCCCAGGGGAGGCCAGGTAATCGGCTGGGGTCTGCCGTTTCCCGGCGGGCGGGGACAACGCCGAGCTCGACCCCAACCCGCGCCAGGTTGTGAACCCCCCCCCCCCCCAGCTCCCCGCCCCCCGCCGCCCTTCTCCCTCAAGCACCGTGGCTTTAAAGGGGGCTTCTGCACGGCATCGTTGCCCGCCCTTGGCCACCTGCCACGTTCCCCCTGGCTCTGCTCTGTAGCCAGGGGTCCATTGGAGCAGGAGCGCACAGGAGCGCAGCTTCGGCAGTGAGGAGCCCAGGGGGCGGGCACATGACCAAGCCCCGCCCCCTCCTCGGCTTCCCCGAGCAGTGCAGAGGCGCAGCGCCCCGGGGAAAGCCCTGCTAGGATCTTTATTGGTTTTAATGTTTTGTTTTAATATTGATAATTTTATCATTGTTCCTTTTATGACTGTGTGCTGCTTTTCCAGAGACTTGCTCAAGGTGGCAGATAAATTTCCTAAGTTTCCCATTTTTTATCTGGGCACATGGCACATAAGTACTGGAGAAATTTCACCAACCCTTCAGCAGCTTCCACCCCATCAGTTTGGTGAAGTGGTCAGGAGTTGTACTCTAATCTGGGAGAACCGGGTTTGATTCCCCTGTCCTCCACATGCAGCTGCTGGTTTGACCTTGGGCCAGTCACAAGTTCTCTCAGAGCTGTTCTTTCATGAGCAGTTCTCCAAAGACCTCTCTCAGCCCCACCTACCTCACAGGGTGTCTTGTTGTGGGGAGGGGAAGGGGAAGGGATGGGTGGTGCCCATGTCCTGGGTATCTCAAGTCTACTTGAAATCTGGTGGTTTCAAGGGAGCAGGAAGAGAATGAGGGTGTGTTCTTTACACTTATTTTTATTGCACAAAGTATTGGATGGGGAAGGGAAGGGAGGAAGAGCAGGTCAGTTTCACTCACCTGTGGAGTGGAGCCTGAGGGGTGGGTGTTGCCTTCCGACACACTTCCGGTATGTTAGTCGGGGGTGTGGCATATGCAGATGAATTATGCAAATGAGTTATGCTAATGAGCTCCTGCAGCTCTTTTTCTACGAGATGACCCCTGTCTGTAGCTTCCCAAACTGGCTTCGGGAGGACCTTTCCAAAGTGAGTTAGGGAGGCTGTAAATGGGAGGGGCTGGATTTCTGCTCATCTCCCGCCCACACTGAGCTTCATTGCGCTCCCCATCCCTGATCACTGGTGGACTTACTGCTATTTTTTCAAGTCAGTCGATGGTGTATCACTGTCCTGTCCTGACACTGTAGGAATAGTCAATTTTTTAAAAATGGCAAAAAAGCTGGCGATAGTGACAGTGGGCATAGGCGTCAACTTCAGGGGGGCTGGGGAGCTGGAGCCCCCCCCCAAAAAAAACTTTTCCAGGACATGCTGAGCCTCCCCCGGAGACAGTGGCCTGTAATGTCTCTGCCCCAGCCCCAGCCCCAGCCCCCCCCCCCCCCGGAAATTGGAGAGTCTACTCCCTTGACAGTGAGGGGAAAGCACTGGGAAACTCCCCTGTGCGGAAGCTCCATTGCCATGAGAACGTTCATTGCAATGAGACCAAAGTGGGGATTGCCTCTGGGTGGAAGCAACTGAACCTGAGTCAATCAGGATTAAACGAAGCAATCGGTCCCCCAGCCCCAAATATGCACACTGTCCCTTTTTGAATCCCTGACTAACTGGAGCTTATTTTTATTATTATTATTAGGAAGAAGCATTTTGATGTCTAGATCCTGGGGGCAGTTTCCAGGCATGCTGCAGGCAAAGGAATGCGATGGCGTGGTTCTGGGGTTCAAGCTGAATGCAAAACGAACTGCCTTGTTCTGGTTCAGGCCTTGAAGATGAGAAATTCTTTCGGCTCAGAACTCTGGTGAACAGAGTCCTGTAACCGCCCTGGCCACCTGCAAGCCATTCCAAACTAGCTTAAGGGAATCCTGTCTCAGCATGACTGTTGGATGGATGTACTGTGGAAGTCGAAGATCTAGGGGGCTTCATATACCAAGTGGGTGAGAGCATACACCCATCCACATTCTTCCAGTGTGCACAGAGCAAATTTGCCGAAGCAGGGCTGCTTATTATGCTTCAGGATGGTGCAGCTGTGAATTGACATTGCCCAAAAGGGTTGATAAACACAGGCGATGTCATCCTTAGCTTCGCCAGATGTTCAGATCAAACACCTGTCACACTAATGGCTCCTGGTGTTCTGGTGGCTACTGTGAACCAGAATATTTCCAGTGGGGGCGTCCACAGAGCCAGAAATGGAAATCCCCAGACCTAACTTAAGAGTTTGAAATGGGGGAAATAGAAAGTAGAACACAGTATTTTTATGAGGGGGGACTGAAATGAAAACCATGTGGTTTTTAAAAAACCCTTCTTAGAATATGTTTTCCATTCTGGAGCCCTAAATGGGCTCATCAAAACCATATCCAGTCTGTTAGGACCCCAAACTTTATCTTTCTCAGTGGAGCCATGCTGTTGTCCATTGTATTAGCAGTCATATCTTTCTGTTAGTATTTGTTCTATGGCTTCATACTCAGGAGAAATGAAACTAAAGGGCTACAGTTAGCATGAGTCACTTCTGTTGCTGCTTTGTGTGTGTGTGTGTGTTAAGCGCCATCAAGTTGGACAAACATCCGGAGCAGAGGTCCATCAGTGGCTATTAGCCCCAAGATTTTGGAACTCTCAGACTGGGGCAAGTGATGCTCTGTATTCTTGGTGCTTGACGGGGAGGGGGGGGCAACAGTGGGAAGGCTTCTAGTGTTCTGCCCCCCCCCCCCCCCCCGGTGGACCTCCTAATGGCACCTGGTATTTTTGGCCACTGTGTTACAGAGAGTTGGACTGGATGGGCCATTGGCCTGATCCAACATTGGCTTCTCTTATGTTCTTAAGTTGCTTCCAACGTATGGCATGAATTAATGCTCTCCAATTGTTAGCAGCCATTTTCAGGTCTTGCAAACTGAGGCTTCTCTTAGTGAGTCAATCTCGTGCTGGCTCTTCCTCTTTTCCTGCTGTCTTCAACTTTTCCTAGCGTTATTGTCTTCTCCAGAGAATTTTGCATTCTCATAATGTGCCCAAAGTACAATAGCCTCAGTTTAGCTTCTATGGAGAGTTCAGGCTTAATTTGGTCTAGGACCCAATTGTTTGTCTTTTTTGGTGGTCTTCAGTATCTGTAAAACTCTCCTCCAACACCACATTTCAAAGGAATCATCTTTCCTCCGGTCAGCTTTTTTTATTGTCCAGCGTTCAAACCCATACATAGTAATGGGGAATACTGTGGCATAAATCGACTTGCTCTTTGTTGCCAGCAACACATCCTTACACTTAAGGATCTTTTTAAGCTCCTTCATGGCTGCCCTCTCCACTTTCAATTTCCTTCTTATTTCTTGGGTGTCATCTCCCTTTTGATTACCCAGGTAGCAGCCACTGCTAAGTCAGCTTTTTACCATCTTTGGCTGGCCTGGCGGTTGGCTCCCCTCCTCGGCTGCGAGGACCTGGCCACGGTGATCCATGCAATGGTCACCTCAAGGCTAGACTACTGTAACGCTCTCTACATGGGGCTGCCCCTGATTCAAATCTGGAAGCTGCAGCTGGTGCAGAATGCCGCAGCCAGGTTATTGATGGGTCTCCCTAAACGGGACCCTATCCAACCTGTGCTGGTGGTGCTGTACTAGCTCCGTATAGCTCCGTATGCTGCACTAGCATACCGAATCCGCTTCAAAGTGCTGGTGTTAACCTTTAAAGCCCTATATGGCCAGGGTCCAGCATACCTAAGGGATCGCCTTTCCCCACATATACCCCAGCGAGCACTTCGGTCAGGGTCACAACATCGCCTTCAGGTCCCGGGCCCCAGGGAAGCCAGGCTCGCTAGAACCAGAGCCAGGGCCTTTTCGGTGGTGGCTCCTCTCTAGTGGAATGAGCTCCCGGAGGAGATCAGGGCCCTGTGGGATCCTATTCAGTTCCGCAGGACCTGCAAGACAGAGCTCTTCCACCAGGCCTTTAATTAGGAGCCGCCACCATTTACCATCAGCCATCATTTGTAATATCAACGATGAGGGCCTGCCCTGGACGAAGCCCGGGCCGGGCGACCATAGAGGGCCGGAGTATTACCCTGGGTTTTGCACGAAGGGCATCAGTTAGTAGTCTTTTGATGGTACATCCTAGGTATCACTGCGAGCCCTTTAACTGTAACGTTTACAGCAAATTGGATGTACAATGTATTGCTGTATTTTATAATGTTTTAAAATGTTTTAAATTGTTTATTCTGATTAGGCACTATGTTCCGTACTGGAAGCCACCCTGAGTCTGTTTGCGGGGAGGGCGGGGTAAAAATCTGAAATAATAAATAAAATAAATAATTATAATTGACGATGAAGCTGAGAAATAGAAAATCTTGAACAATTTCAATTTCTTCACCACCTGTCATGGGCTGGGTGCCAACAGGCCAGGAGTCAAGCAGAAGTCTGGGACAGTCCGAGGTCAAACCAAAGCAGGAACCAATTGCCAAGTCCAAAACACTGAGCCAGAAGCAGAGTCAGTCCAAGCCAGGGTCAAAGCGGGAAAACTCACAAGTAAACCAGTCCAAGGAGTCAACAGAGCCAAAGTCAAGCAGGTCCAGAGTCAAAAGCCAGAGGTTCCAGAAACAGGTCGAGTCACAAGCTGAATGGGCGCAGAGCTTAGCCAAGAAGACTTGTTGCTAGCACAAGGTGGTAGTCTCTGTGATGTGCCCATAGGCGTAGAGTACGGGGGGGCTCAGCCACCCCCAGAAAAACAGAGCGCCTGCCTCCCCGGGTCCTTCCGAGGCCCAGCTGTCGCTGCTGGAGAGGGAGAGGGAAGGGGTGGCAGGGGGGAGAGAGAGGCACCGGCAGCAGCGGCTGGCAGGCCTCGGAAGGGCCCGGGGAGGCGTGGCGGTTTCCCGGGGGGAGAACATCGCCCCAGCGAGCGCACGCGCGAAGCGCATGCACTAAGGAGCCCCCCCCCCCCCCCGGAATTTCCAAAAGTCTATGCCCCTGGCTGTGCCTAAAAGAGCTCTCTCAGCCCCACCTACCTCACAGGGTGTCTGTTGTGGGGAGGGGAGGGGAAAAGGAGTTTGTAAGCCGCTCTGAGACTTCCTTGGGGAGTGGAGGGCGGGGTATAAATCCAATCTCTTCTTCTTCTTCTTCTAAAACACCCAGCCATTTCCTGTTCTAGTTAGCAGCTGGCAGTGAGGTCCTGGCTCCTACTAAAACTCAGGGCTTAGTGATCTGCGACCATGCAGGCGTGCCTCTCTCCTTCTCACAGCTAAGTCTTGCCTGCATCGGGATCTCAGATGTTCCACCCAAGGAGGTGAATCAGGTGGGCTTGAACTTAGCTGTGGCTCAGCTGCTGGTGATGCTGGGACAAAAGCCTGGGAGGTGCTTGCTTGAGCCTCATCTGGCTCAGTTGGAGACTCCTCTGGAGCTGGGAGCTGATCCTCCACCTCACTTAGATCCGCAGAAGGCAGATCCCCAGAGGCACTCAGGACACCATCAACCTTAAAGTTGTGTAATTCCCCAGTGGTCATTACTTTTATCTTCTTGATGTTCAGAGTGTACCACAGACTGTACGACGAACTCTGTGCTTCTGGTAGACTAGATAGTGTATTCCAGGGGTCATTTCGTAGAAAAAGAGGTGCAGGAGCTCATTAGCATAACTCATTTGCATAACTCATTTGCATATGCCACACCCCCTAACATACCGGAAGTGTGTCAGAAAGCAACACCCACCCTTCAGGCTCCACTCCACAGGTGAGTGAAACTGACCTGCTCTTCCTCCTTTCCTTTCCCCATCCAATACTTTGTGCAATAAAAATAAGCGTAAAGAACACACCTTCATTCTCTTCCTGCTCCCTTGAAACCACCAGGTTTCAAGTAGACTTGAGATACCCAGGACATGGGCACCACCCATCCCTTCCCCTTCCCCTCCCCACAACAAGACACCCTGTGAGGTAGGTGGGGCTCAGAGAGGTCGTTTGAGAACTGCTCATGAGAGAACAGCTCTGAGAGAACTTGTGACTGGCCCAAGGTCACACTGGCAGCTGCATGTGGAGGAGTGGGGAATCAAACCCGGTTCTCCCAGATTAGAGTCCAACTCCTGACCACTACATCAAACTGATGGGGTGGAAGCTGCTGAAGGGTTGGTGAAATTTCTCCAGTACTTATGTGCCATGCGGCCAGATAAAAAATGGTATCCTTAGAAAATTTATATGCCACCTTGAGCAAGTCTCTGGAAAAGCAGCACACAGTCATGAAAGGAACAATGATAAAATTATCAATATTAAAACAAAACATTAAAAACAAGACCCTAGCAGGGCTGGGGCGCTGCGCCTCTGCACTGCTCGGGGAAGCCGAGAGGGGGCGGGGCTTGGTCATGTGCCCGCCCCCTGGGCTTCTCAGTCCCGGAGCTGCACTCCTGTGCGCTCCTGCTCCAATGGACCCCTGGTGTATTCAGTTGTCAGGTACCATGCCAGAGGTAGAATACTAAATGTTTTGCTAGGTCTTCCATGCCTTTGGATGGAACAGTGGTCTCTCCGAAACCCCCCCTTCCCCCAAGGTTTGAGTCCATTAAGAATACTAATGCTTTTCCTCACTTAGTGGCACTAATACTTTGCTCTTCTTCAGTCAGTCTTTCAATTTTAACAGTCAAAACTGAGGCAAAGTAATTGGCAAGTATTCCAGACCCAAACGGTCTCTTATGGCTTCTGTTCTCTATACCTTGTGTATAATGTTATTGTCATTATACAAAATGCATAACTACAAGATCTCTCTTGCTTTTAGCAATCTGTTGTGGGCAAGATATAATTTTTACTTGGAATTTAGCAATGTTACATCCAGAACCAAACAAAAAAATTGCAGAATAATCTTTGTCAGGATTATCCTCCTTTTTCAAAACGCTTGCTCTTTCTGAGATCATCTTGAATGGTCATGCAAAGAGGAAAAGATTTTCTTATGCAGATTAATTTCATGGTTGGCAAATAAAGGCTTGGTTCTCCAGCTGTGGCGCAGACTGATTAGCCTGGCTCATTCAAATAGCAGCCTTTGAACTTTCCCTTGGTTTGATGGCTTTCAATTAATATAACTAGTATTGAAATCCTGTATGCGGTTCAGTGCTGAATCTAGGGGATGAATGTGGGGCTATAACACTCATCCCTTCATCCCTGATCCATGCTCTGAAATGGGCTGTACATCAGGATCTACATGTACACAAACACAATGCTGAGCAGGTGGTTGATGCTTAATTGTCTGGAATTTAGAGTACAGTATGCTTTTAAAAAGGGTCCTGAGTTTGACACATTTGGATACATTTAAAGAGGTGTAGTGGCTTTTCAAAATTACATCAATATATCTAATTCTCAGCATGGTCAAATATGTAGATACTTAAATCCAGAGACAGGAGGCATGAACGGACATATCTTTCTATGCACCTGAAAAAGCCCCAGGTTCGCAGAAAAAAACTGAAATTTAAAAAATACACTGGGAGATTAAAACTCCCCAAAATAATAGAAGTGGTGCCTGTATCTTTAAGAAACAAACAACTTCAGTGGATGTTACTAGGCAACCACAACTATATTGCCAACTGAAACAATGGTTTTTGTCAGTAAAGGAAGAAGGGGGCAGGGCCCTTTCCAGGGCTACTTTAGCCTTTGAGGGAGGACTCTAGGGTTGCCAGCTCCAGGTTGGAAAATGCCTGGAGATTTTCAGGGTGGAGTCTTGGGAGGGCAGGGTTTGGGGAGAGGAGGATGCCATAGGTTCTACCCTTCATTTCTCCAGGGGATCTGATTTCTGTCAACTGGAGATTAGTTGTAATCCTAAAAGCTCTCCAGCCACCCCCTGGAGGCTAGCAATCCTAGTCCTGGCCCACCAACAACAACCTGGCCATTTGCCACTGTTCAATAACTGCCGTCTCCCAAGAGCCAGTGTAATGTAAGGTCTGATCCAGGTTTGAAGACACACTTTGCCATGGAAGCTTGCTGGGTGATTTTGTGCCTGTCACCCACCCTCAGCCTAACCCATCTCACAGTTGTTGTGAGGATAAAATGGAATACAAGAGAATGATATAAGCTGCTTTGGGTCCCTGTGAAGTAAATGAAGTAAATAATAAATGTAGTTGGAGATGGGGGGCAGATGAAAGGTGGTTTGGTTGGTGGGTGCGAAGGAGAGAGGAAAAGAGGAAAGGTGAGGATGTGGGGGTGGGCAGGAGGAGGTAAAGAGGAAACACGGAGGGGAAGGGCATACAGGGGGAAACAAGGTGCCCTTCACAAGTTCTTGTAGGTCCCCCCCACACACACTTGTGACAATATATTCCACTGCAAGAGAAATAAGTCTTGATATCATTTGCAGCATTTGACCTGAGGCCTCAAAGTGCTGGTGTGGCCCAGATGATAGACATTTTCTCAGGCTTCTGCTTCCGTGCCCCTGGGGTGTTTTTGTGCCTTTTGTTTCAGTCTGTGGTGGGGACGGGGTGCCATCGGGGATCCCGCTGTGCTTGTCCATTGGCTTCACTCCCCAGTTATGTGCCGCAGTGTCATAATCGAATAAAAGCACTCAGACCGCACTCTGTGTACAACAGCGGTCCCTTGAGTTGCATATAATGCCATCAGGACAGGGTTTTTTCCCCTGTTTTGCCATTACATAATGCTTTATGCCTCCTCATCCAACTCATAATGCTACAAGGGTCAGGCTACAACAGATGCAATAATATCAGAATTAATATTTATTATATGCTGTGTACAATAGTAAAATTAAAAACAGAGGGCCTGAATATCAGGTGGCGCTAAGAGTCAGAACAAACTTTCCACAAGCCGTAACAATTTCCCACACAAAGTTGATGGATCATTCTAAGGCTGAGGACAGACTGGCAATCTGCCCCGCTCTGCCTCCGCTTCTAAAGCGGAGGCAGAGAGGGCATTCAGATTGCCGCATCTGTCCCCCCGTCGTCAGCGCGGACTCACCCGTCCGCAAGGCGCCGTCCTTCCACTTCAGCCGGAGACCACTTACAACAGGTCTCCGGCCATCCCGGCGCGCATCCCTGCCGCTTCCGGGCAGTGTGGATGCGTCAGCTGCGCACCGGAAGCGGCCCCGGAAGTGGGGATGGCCCTGCAGTCGCGCGCCTCCTCCCCGGTACATCGCGGCCAGTGCGAACGGGCTGCACCGGGCTTTTTTTCCCGCGGGGCTTTTGGCCCCGCGGCTGTTCCGGGGCAGATCTTCAGTCTGTCCTCAGCCTTAGACTCAATTTGAGACACTGCATTTTCATATGATTCTGGCAGGCTGATGAAAATTAGCCCAAGCATATCCTCTTCTGCAGTTTCTTTTCCTGCACTTCTCAATTGCTCAGCTAATTCCAACGTCTTGTCAGGATGCTGCTGGAGATTAGCATCTTCCTGCATTCTCATGCTGAACAAGCATTTCTAAAGGCAGAACTGGCTCTTTAAGGAAGATTTTACATGCAGTGTTTCCAACTCAGCCCAAAGAGTCTTAGCAGTTGGCATCTTAATATGACTCTTAATACCTGTCTGTCTGTTGAACCAGTGATAATAGCACCTCTTGCTGGGTCATTTCTGGTGTTCCAAGCAGTCTGTTGCTTTGCGCCATCAGCTGGGCATTCAGTCTGGGTAACAGTCCACAAGTAGGTCTTCATTCTTTTTTGCAAAATCTGATAGTTGCTCTCCATCAGCCTGTCTATCAAGTGACCTTGCTGTGCACCACAGGAGGTTGCCATCTTCGTTCCTTTGTTCTCACCTGCTCATACCAAAGAGCCTCTGGTGATCTTTCTACCTTTATTCAGACATGCTCTTAATCTGGGCCGTCATAACCCCTCTTGGCAGAGTAATTAACATAGCAATGGTGCACAACCTGATAAGAGTAGATAAAGTTTATTTAGGAATTAGCATTCTTGATAGGAAAGAGGAGAGAGAGAGGTTCCTAACTACATCTCTAGATGAGAGAGAGAGTAGATTGAATGAATGAAGGAGAAAATCGCCCTAAGACAGGGGTGGGCAAATGCCCGCCACAGAGTTTTTTGCGGCCCACCAAGACATGAAGATTAACAAGAGTAAATATAGATGCTCTTTGACAGACATTAACTTGCAGGCTGTGATGAGAATCTCAACAAGCAATCTCACTCCTGATTTCAAAAAAATTGTAGAAAAGTGTGATAGGGTACATTTGTCTCATTGAACTGATTCTAAAATTAAATGGGCTTGCAGCTATAGATAATATGAAATTAGCATAATAAATAAATTGAATAAAACTACCACTATTTTATTTAATTTATATTTATTGATTTTTATGATACAATTCATACCTTTTCTGAAATGCAAAGTTAACTAATGAACGCAATCATTTTAAAAGGTGCGGCCCTCCGCTAACCCTCCGCTCCCACAAAGTGGCCCCCGAGCCAAAACAATTGCCCACCCCTGCCCTAAGATTAGCAATCTGGAAACAGATAAGGAATGACACTTAAGAAGAAGATTGGATTTATACCCCGCCCTTCACTCACTTAAGAGTCTCAGAGCGGCTTACAAACTCCTTTCCCCTCCCCTCCCCACAACAGACACCCTGTGAGGTAGGTGGGGCTGAGAGAACTCTTTCCCAAGCTGTCCTTGAGAGAACAGCTGGTACAGAGCTATGGCTTGCCCAAGGTCATCCAGCCAGGTGCAAGTGGAGGAGTGGGGAATCAAACCTGGTTCTCCCAGATTAGAGTCCGCACACTTAACCACTACACCAGACTGGCTAACAGAAGAGAAGGTGCTGCCCTCACTATCCTATCTAATTGTTTTCTTGCTGCCCCCTTCAGAGTCTTCTTCTCCTTTGTACACCAGACAGTGTCCTTTCCAACAGGGTCAGCTCCTGAATTTCTGGTAAATATTTGTGCCTGTCTGTCTCAGATCCACTGCCCTTGTCCTTTCTCCTTATGGTGCGAGTATATTATCTAGCTTGTTGCAATAGGACTTTCTGTTGGGATCCAACAGTTCGGTCCAGTTCTGGCCCACAGAACCCAAGGCAGGCACGGAAGTGAGAAAAACAAGCCAAACCCTGGGATCCTCCTGAGCTTGTTTACTGAAGCAGCAGCATTGGCAAGGACGGGGACAACTAGCGTTCGTGCTACGGAAGCAAAACGCAGCCTCTCCTAATCTTGTTTTTATTTTATTTAAAAATTCAATTTAGTAATTGTTTTTAATCCTGAGGCAGGCGAGTGACATAGCCAATAATATTCACCTACTAGCTACCAGTCCAAACTGGTGCTCCAATGTATGTTTTATCCAGATGTATGTACCTGGACATGAGCCAGTAACACTTGCTGCTTCTTCTTCCTAGGGCAGCCTGGGGCTGCATCCATAAACTGGTCCCCAGAGTGTCATGTTGCTGTTGATTGGTGGAGCTCCCTCATCCCTCCAGTGTTGCATCTGCCGGAAGAGCCTAGTTTTGTGTTCATATTGCGAAAGGCTGTTCTGCTAAAGCTTTCCTTTCTGAATGCCTTTCGCTACCACCTTTCTGAATGCCTTTCGCTCAGAGATACCCTAAGGTGACCTGACAACTTGCCAGCAGAAGAGGCTCACTCCCAGAGTAGCTGAATGACTTTTGACAACTGAACTTTCATGAAGGACTTTTGTGGGCGTGGCAGTCTCCTCCTGGGTTGCACAGAACGCGGTATGATGGCTCCTCAGACCAGTGAGGTCTGCTTTTAAAAATCTGTTGATCTACAAGTGTGAAGCGATGAAAAGGAACTAGCCCCTTTGGCACTTCTGTACAAAGCGCTGGGTACAGCTAATCTCTTCAAATTTGTATTTGTTTATAAGAAAAAAACAGATGTATTTATAATAAAGTAAATTTTTATTGGGGGGGATTGTTCCTGCTGCGTGTTGATGGCATGTGGGGCTGAGTTGCCATTGATTTTACAGCATGTTGAAGATGAGCTGCAGCATAGGCGTCAACTACAGGGGGGCTCGAGGGCTTGAGCCACCCCCAAAATTTCCTGGGGGGGACTGAGCCCCCCCGGGAAAATGGTGCACCCTCCGCCGTGCCTCCCCGGGCCCTTCCTAGGGCCGCCGCCGTCTCTTTCTCCCTCCCCCCCAGCCTGGCCACTCCGTCCCTCCCTCCGTCCCTCCAGGGGCCAGCTAAGCAAATGCCCAGCTAGCCCCTGGACAGACAGATGGAGGGACGGAAGCAGGAGAGGTCAGGCTGGGGGGGAGGCGGCGGGAACATGGTCCTGGTGGGTGGGTGCGCTTTGCGCACGCACACAGAAGAGCTCCCCCCCCCCCGGATTTTGAAAACTTGATGCCCCTGAGCTGCAGATCTTAGGCCTCCTTCCTCCAGTATAGTCTGGACTGGTTTCCATGTTCCCCATGCTGCATTATCCTTTGTAATTCCATGTATATTACTGGCATTACTCTCTTCTCTGTTATGGATTGAAGAACACTCAGCAATTAACAATTAGCGCTGTGATCCTAAGGGGAATAAAGATGAGGATGTGTGGTCAGAGTTCTCATACAAGAGGCCTAATTTTTCTTAAATTGATCTGTAATGTGAATCCAGGCTAACATGAGCACCTGACCTTCTGCATTCAGTCTAGCATTAGGAACAATCACATGTGCCGGAAACTGCCGTGAGAGTCTCAATGGTGTCCCCTGGTTTCATATGTGAAAATGTTTATAGACTGAAAATCTTTTATCAGATGCGCACTAAAATGACCCTGTAAAGTAGGATTGCCAGCTCTGGGTGGGGAAATATCTGGAGATTTTGGGGGTGGAGCCTGAGGAGGGTGGGGTTTGAGGAGGGGAGGGACATCAGCAGAATATAATGCCATAGAGTCCACCTAGGGCTGCCAAGTCAGCCTGGGGGGCAGGGGATCCCCAGCTACAGGGGTTCCCGATCCGCTGGCCAGCATTCGGCTGTGGGGGGAACCCCACACCCGAAATCATCCAGT
The DNA here is from genome assembly GCA_029233225.1 of Lepidodactylus listeri. NCBI lineage: Eukaryota > Metazoa > Chordata > Lepidosauria > Squamata > Gekkonidae > Lepidodactylus > Lepidodactylus listeri. Next base: position 19,197,717 of record JARCFY010000015.1, on the reverse strand, counting down.
CAGGACGATTTCCCCAGCGTAATGATGTCACCTGGAAGTGACGTCATCACGTTGGGGATGTTGCCAGGACGACGCTCTAGCAATCGCCCAAAAACTCTATGGTACCATAGAGTTTTTGGGCAATTGCCAGAGCATCGCCCTCGACGTGATGGTGTCACTTCCAGGTGACATTATTACGGTGCGCGCGTAAGCGCGCACACTCGGGAAGCTCCAGGCCCCAGGAGGACTCCCCCCCTGCCGGTAAGTCAGAAGGACTTGGCAACCCTAAGTCCACCCTCCAAAGCAGCTGTTTTCTCAAGGGGGAACTGATCTTGGTTGCCTGAAGATCAATTGTAATAGCAGCAGATCTCCAAGTGTCATCTGAACACTGACAACCCTACCCTAGAAAGGCACTCTCAGTTCTGATCGTACTGGATTTGATTTTGCTCTTATTGCATTTTTTCATGCTATGACCGTTCATGAGGTTTCCTTTTAAACTTGCTCATATAGAGTTGCCTCTGGAACTCTAAAGGCAGACACCTGTGTGTGAGACTGAAGTTCAGGATCGCCCGGTCCCTTATTCTTTCACTTGTCCACTACAGTTAATGAGATGTTATAGAGCAGTGATCAGATCTTCCATCTCTTGGAATACATGTAAATAGCAACCACAGGAGGATTTACTGGTTTATCCTGTGCCATTTTCCTGATGTAAAACACGTGCGCGCGCGCCCTCTCTCTCTCTCTCTCTCCCTCTCTCTGCTGTTTGCCCTGATAGAGAAAGCAAACATTTTCCATATCTAGACAAACAGCCCTTCCGGGACACTGATTTATATTGGGGTGAGGTAGGGTGGAGAATGGCAATGGGGAAGAGTTAAGATCTTTTCCCAGCCTCTCAGATGCTGGGGCACAGCTGCTCCTTATAGTAATTTCAAATATATTAGCATTTCAGACATACTTGATTACTGAGACACTGCAGAAGATTTATGAGCCAGTAGATGCCCTGACCACTTTAACTACCAAGGCAGTAACTCAGAACTCTGAATTCTACACCAACAAGGGGAGAAATAGAAGGGGTTCTGTTGAGCTGGGATTGCCACCTAGGACCAACGCAAGGCAAAGGTCTGTTCTTGACCCATATAGGGTTGTCTTGAATATTTATCCTTTTAGAGGCCATATCATAAACTGGGCAAAAAAGCTGCAGATTGGAGAGCATGTAGCTGCTCTATTAAATCCAGGGGTCATTTCATAGAAAAAGAGGTGCAGGAGCTCATTAGCATAACTTATTTGCATATGCTACACCACCTAACATCACCGGAAGCATGTCAGAAGGCAAGAAAGAAAGGAGAGAGAGAGAGAGAAGGAGAGAAGGAAAGGGCTGGCAGAGAGGGGACAGCTACTAACCCAAGCCTCAGAAATACCACTATTCTGGGAGGATAGCTTCAGTGGTGGCTGAAGCCTTCAGGAGGCTGGTCGGAGGAACAAGGACCTTTCCAGGGGACGGGGTCATTTTGCTGCAGCCATGACACAAGCAGGCATTCCCCCATGGGGGGGGGGGCTGGCACCAACTCCCAGAGCTGAGCTCCCCCGAGCTCCTGCTCGAAATGACCCTTGATTAAATGAAAGAATTGAAACCATAGATCTAAAATATTATGAAAGACTGACAGGCCCTATCTATTCTGACAGACTGATGCTTCTCCCTTTTTCGCCCAGGATTCCATCCTTGGTTATGGCTAAGTCTGACTGGAAGCATTTACATCATTCCTCAGAGGTCTTTTCAAGCACCATCTGTTACTCTCTGATTCCAATTAAAAGAACTCAACCACATAGGCTAGAAGATTGCCCCGCCCCAATCAAGGGCAAATGGGAAAGCGAACTTGCTGATTGACCTTTCGTTTCCTGAAAAACATAAGCAGCTCCAGTTCATAGGGAGGGGAAATAGCAGCGTGGCACCTAAGCAACAGTTACGAGACCCTGTGTCAATGAAGGATAAATGCAGTTGATAACAGCTATCAAGATTCATTTGGAGCCCTCCCAGTCTTAGAGCAGTCTAATATCATGTGCATGCAATGGCTGAAAGCTAAATTTATTAAAATCAGGCACTCAACTAGAAAGCAGGAGATTGCAGGTGGTGGGCGAAAACAAAACTTCTGTGAGGAGGCCAAGGTAGATTGCAAGACTCCTGGTTGTTTTAAAAAATACAGACCTATTGAACTAGGAAAGTTCCTATCATACATGACCTCCTACACGCACCAAAAACAATGGGTGTAATTCCACCTCATTTAGGAATAAAACCTCCTAGGGATGCTCCCTTCATGGAGGGAGGATGACTGGCTACCCTTGCCACTTGAACAATCTGCTATCCCTACTCCTGTACCGCTTGAACCAAGTGTTCAGATTTGGTCTAAAAATGGGTGCTCTTGGCATTGAATAGTGTGATGATTTATGACCAGTTGAGACAAATCAGCTCAAAGTACTCAGCTGGAACACTGCAGGATGGAATAGCAAAATGCAGTTGTCACATGTCACCACATTTTTATCCCAATATGACATTATTCTACTCCAAGAAACATGGTCCTTAAACAAAGCTATGTTTCCCAGCTACAACCCGTTTATCAGGACAGCCTTACTTGCGATTAGGGGAGGGAGATCCAAGGCTGGTCTAGCTTGTTTGATTTCCACTGCATTTCACATTACCTCAACCAAAGTTCTGATCTCTCATGAATTTAGTTTTGGGTATTTTAGTTACGTTGGATAACTACCCTTTGATTTTTGTGTCAATTTATTTACCTTCTGATGTTAGTTGGGCAACTATGATTGAAAACTGGAGTACCATAAATGGCTTATGCGATCAATCAATGGAGTGTTTCCCAGATGCAATGGCTATTTTAGCAGGTGACTTCAATGCCAGAATTGGAAGTGATAATGAAACCTTGTTAGCTGCTTGGCTGGGGTTTAGCCCATAGGATACCCCTTTTCCTCTGATGACCTCGAGGTCATCAAAGGATAGTTGCATTAATAGAGCAGGCCTGAGACTCTTAATTTTCTTTATTAAATGGGCTCATCATATTAAATGGATGTATGGAGACTGATCATTGGGGAATTTACATTTTTTAATGCCAGGGGAGAAAGTGTTATTGATTACTTCCTGGTGGCTTTTGACTTTCTACACCTGAGAAAGAGCCTTTTTGTACAGGACTTCATGGACAGAGATCATTTTACCCGTCTCTCTTATTTTGATGTCTCAGGTTGAGAGTTGCCTTCCTGTAAATGGACAAGGGCAATTGCTGCAGCAGTGTAATGAAATATGTCAAGTTTTCTGGCCCCAGCAATTGGAAGGGACCATCTGTAGAATACTGCAGTCAACTGAAGTCAGCTCTATCAAGAATGAAATGTTTAGATCTGACTCAGTTATGTCCTCATTAGAGCTACTGTATGATCTCTTTACCTTACTTGATCCTTTCTACCTATGCCTATTTAAGACCATGAACATATCTGAACCCAAGTAAAGAAACAAGTGGTTCGATTATGAAAAGAAGGATTTGGCATTTGCATACGGAATTTAGAAGAGATTCTAGGGGAATTACTGGACCTCGAAAAAAAAAAGATACAAAACATTAATTCAGGATAAAGAGAGAGAAGAAAAATACAAGGGCTGGCACCTCCTTATTATATCACTAAACAAAAATGATTTAACATGCTTTTGGAAAGCTGTTTCTATGGCCGTGGATTTGAGATCCAATTTGCCATCATACATCTCTGCTTCCAGATGGATGAGATATTTTAAGGAGCTGTTTGGCTCTAGTTCTTCCAACAGTATTTAGGTAGAGGACAGAATGCTGGATGCCCCCCTCCCCCCCACTTACTGGGCCCCTGTATTGGAGAAAGATGTATGCAATAAGATCTGTCAAATGAAAGCTGACAAGACCCCTGGCCCAGATACAGACCCAACTGAGCTTCTCAAACTAAATCCATTGTGGTGGGGAAGAATTCTAGTACTTTTTTTCTCTCAGATAAATCACTCAGGAGAAATCCCCCCAGTCCAAAACCATTCTATAATCATTCCAGTTTTTTTAAAGGGCAATAGGCTTGATCTGGTCAACTATTGGCCAACTAGCCTCCTATCATCTGTTGGGAAATTATATTCTTCTCTTTTGCACCAAAAATTAGTGGAATGGATCAAGACCAATACAATCCTGGGCTAAGAAAAAAATTGGTTTTAGGAGAAACTTTTCCACTATTGATCACTGTTTAACTCTCTTTCATCTAGCAGGAAAATATACAACTAGTCCTGGCGGGAAGCTTTACATGGCCTTTGTGGATCTTAAGTAGGGTTGCCAAGTCAATATCTAGCTAGTTCAGTATTCTTTGCAAGAATCAGTCTGAGCATCCCACAGCTGACAGATGGTCCAGAATTTGGTCCATGATCTTCTGCATGTCCCTGTTCTATAGACACTGCTACATGATATTCATCGGAGTCTGCCTGCCTGCCTGGCTTTCTCTCACACCCACTATTTATAGTATGCTTTCCCCCTCTTAGTGCTCAAAGCATGTCATCTGCCTTATCTCGGAAACAATTAACAACCCGCAAGGCATACCAGAGTTATTGTGATCCTTGTGTTAAACACAGCGAACCAAGACTGTGGTGGGCCTGAGCCTGGCCAGCAACTGCAGACTTGGCCTGAGATTTGAAGTAGGATTTATAGCGCACGTTATTAATCATGATACAGCATTAGCTCATGGAGCTATGAAAATGCCGCCCAGACTACATATATGCTTAGAATTTGATTTGGAGGTCTTCAAAGCAACTCAGATCTACTTTAGCATCTAGTGGGGGAAATTAGGTATGAATAGCAACCGTGCTCTGCTCCTCATCAAATCAATATTGCAAGGATGGAAACTGGGTTCAAGTGTAAAATCTCTCTTCCTGTACAGGCTTACAGAAATGCAGCATGACAAGACGAAATCTGGTATTTTCAAGTGAAACAGCATTACTTCCTTCCCTGAATTGCACATTACGTTGGTACTGTCAAGAATGAAATTACAAGGAAATGTGTCAGTTTGGGATGAGTTGGCAAATATTTGTTTACTCAGTCTGCTCATTTATATATTAGGTATGCAGTCCTGGGTGGATCCTATTGCTAAATATTTTTAGGGTAAGAAAATCCATTAAAATGTAATTTTCAGATCAGGTAAAATGTGAATTTAAAAGAGAAGAGAGAAGAAAAAGAGATTGGACTTATACCCTGCCCTTCACTCCCCGAAGGAGTGTCAGAGTGGCTTACAAACTCCTTTCCCTTCCCCTCCCCACAAGAGGCACCCTGTGAGGTAGGGTTGCCAAGTCTTTGGAACTCACCGGCGGGGGGGGGGGAGTCCTCTTCCGGCCGGGAGTTCCTCCTGGTGCGCGCGCAAAGCATGCGCGCCCAGCGACATCACCGGAAGTGACGTCAGCACGTTGGGGCGTTGCCAGGGCGACACTCTGGCAATCGCCCCAAAACTCTATGGTATCATAGAGTTTTGGGGCGATTGCCAGAGCGTCGTCCTGGCAACGCCCCCAACGTGCCAACGTCACTTCCGGTGACGTCATTACGTCGTCCTCGCCGGACTTCGGGGGTGGGGCCGGCGGATCGGGAACCCCTTTAGTGGGGGATCCCCTGCCCCCCAGGCTGACTTGGCAGCCCTAATCTTAAGGCAGCTATTCAATAAGGCAGCCAGTAAGTCAATAAGGCAGTCTGGCACTCTTCCTTCGCTCTTGCCCATCCAGCTGCTGGCCTGCCTTGCGTCTGGGACACTCAGGAGAACTAGGTGGGGATTCTGGCCTTGTGGTGTTCTCCACCTGGGAGTGCTGGGCCAGGCTCCGGATCAGCCTCTCCTTCTGGTTGCACCTCCTGTGCAGCTGCTGGGGCCTCTTCTCCCTCAGGTGCTGTTAAGGGCTCCTCTGCTGGGCTGACTCCAGGGGAGGCTGTGTTGCTCCATGCTTCTTCCTCCTCTGAGGAGTCATCAGCTTCAGTGGAGCCAGTACCCATGACAAGCTGGCACAAGAAGGAGGAGAGCCCAGCAGGAATAGTGAGCAGGGTTGGGAGACAACAGTGAGACTGGAGAGGAGGGAGCAGTGAGCAGGAGAGAGGAAGTCAAGAAAAATAAGATTTTCTCTTCCCTCCAAATCTTGGTGGGTCCTTTCTTGTCTTTCTTAATTACCTACTGGCTTACTTACATTCCTTTTCAGAACTCCTATGATCAGATGATCTTGAGCAATGACTAAAAGAATGATATATTATTTACTAAAGGAAAATATGTTAGACAGAAATTTGTCAGCCAAGGAGGTTGTGTTCGGGTCACTGTCTAGCATCAGATAGGGAATATTATCCCCCTGAAGTTTATTAAAGGAAGAGTGTGTTAAAAGCGGTGAGATCCAATGGTTCCTTAAAACAGTTATGAGCCTTTCTATCTCCCTTTCTCACAATACAAGAACTCGGGGGTACTCAATGAAATTGCTGAGCAGTTGGGTTAGAACAGATAAAAGGAAGTACTTCTTCACTCAAAGAGTGATTAACATGTGGAATTCACTGCCACAGGAGGTGGTGGCAGCTACAAGCATGGACGGCTTCAAGACGGAATTAGATAAACATATGGAGCAGAGGTCCATCAGTGGCTATTAGCCACAAGGTATAGATGGGAACTCTTGGTCTGGGGCAAGTGATGCACTGTATTCTTGGTGCTTTGGGGAAGGTAACAGTGGGAGGGCTTCTAATGTCCTGGTCCCACTGCTGGATCTCCTGTTGGCACCTGGTATTTTTATTATTTATTTATTTATTTATTTATTTATTATTAGTTTCGATTTATATCCCGCCTTACCAAAACTGGCTCTAGGCGGCTCACAACATAGTTTTGGCCACTGTGTGACAGAGTGTTGGACTGGATGGGCCATTGGCCTGATCCAACACTGGCTTCTCTGATGTTCTTATGTTCTTAAGCCCTAGTTGCCTTAATCAAGCATCTACTATCTTTTTCCATTGAGAATGGTGAGCATCTTGTTTAAGAAAGGACAGCAGACCTTCAGCTTCCAAAGCAAAAATAATCCTTAACCTTAGCTTGAAAGTGCTGAGCCATGCTCTAGCTTCCAGTGACTTTTCGCCAAGTTCAGCTCTGAGAGATACATCTGAGATGCAATGAGGGACTCCCATTATCCTATGTATAAACTGACATAGGGGATGGTCAAAAGATTCTGAGATCAACAAAATCCAGATAGCGACACCATATAGTAACTGGGGTATTATTTTAGAATTGAACACCTGAATTGCACTGGGGATATATCTCCCGCCCCCCCTGTAAAGAAGAAGCGGGTGACAGCTCCAGTAGCAGGCTTAATCTTATTCAGAGCAAACTTATACTGGTGAGACCAGGTGAGGTTTGAAGAAAAAACAACCTCTAGGTAGCAGAAATTCCTGACCTGTTCAATATCTGGGTTTGCTGTAGTCCATTTGGAAAGACCTGGGGTGCCATTTTTTGAAAAAAAACAAGAATTTAGATTTGTTATAGTTTATTTGCAACTCTTCATTTAGGCAATAGTTTGAAAAAACATCTCAGGAGTCTCTTCAGGCCAGTCTTGGTGTGGGGGATAAGAACTGAATCACTGGCATACAGCAGCAAGGATATTTCTTTGGAAGCTACTCTGGGGGCATGAAATGCTGGAGAAGACAGACTTGATATAAATTAAAAAGAAGGGGAGCAAGCAGACAGCCTTGCCTCACCCTCTTATCCATGATGAATCCCTCTGAGAGCTGTCCCTCACTACCACAATGGACCTGGGCAGTAGTATTGGTGTATATGGTCTCAGTTAGCCATAGTAGTCTTTTATTAATGGGTTGGCCCACCAGTTTCTCCCACAGTTTGCTTTGGCTGCCTTATTGAATAGCTGCCTTAAGATTAGGGCTGCCAAGTCAGCCTGGGGGGCAGGGGATCCCCCACTAAAGGGGTTCCCGATCCGCCGGCCCCACCCCCGAAGTCCGGCGAGGACGACGTAATGATGTCACCGGAAGTGACGTCGGCACGTTGGGGGCGTTGCCAGGGCGACGCTCTGGCAATCGCCCCAAAACTCTATGATACCATAGAGTTTTGGGGCGATTGCCAGAGCGTCGCCCTGGCAACGCCCCAACATGCTGCTGACATCACTTCCGGTGATGTCGCTGGGCGCGCACGCTTTGCGCGCGCACCAGGAGGAACTCCCGGCCGGAAGAGGACTCCCCCCCCCGCCGGTGAGTTCCAAAGACTTGGCAACCCTACCTCACAGGGTGCCTCTTGTGGGGAGGGGAAGGGAAAGGAGTTTGTAAGCCACTCTGACACTCCTTCGGGGAGTGAAGGGCAGGGTATAAGTCCAATCTCTTTTTCTTCTCTCTTCTCTTTTAAATTCACATTTTACCTGATCTGAAAATTACATTTTAATGGATTTTCTTACCCTAAAAATATTTAGCAATAGGATCCACCCAGGACTGCATACCTAATATATAAATGAGCAGACTGAGTAAACAAATATTTGCCAACTCATCCCAAACTGACACATTTCCTTGTAATTTCATTCTTGACAGTACCAACGTAATGTGCAATTCAGGGAAGGAAGTAATGCTGTTTCACTTGAAAATACCAGATTTCGTCTTGTCATGCTGCATTTCTGTAAGCCTGTACAGGAAGAGAGATTTTACACTTGAACCCAGTTTCCATCCTTGCAATATTGATTTGCTGAGGAGCAGAGCACGGTTGCTATTCATACGTAATTTCCCCCACTAGATGCTAAAGTAGATCTGAGTTGCTTTGAAGACCTCCAAATCAAATTCTAAGCATATATGTAGTCTGGGCGGCATTTTCATAGCTCCATGAGCTAATGCTGTATCATGATTAATAACGTGAGCTATAAATCCTACTTCAAATCTCAGGCCAAGTCTGCAGTTGCTGGCCAGGCTCAGGCCCACCACAGTCTTGGTTCGCTGTGTTTAACACAAGGATCACAATAACTCTGGTATGCCTTGCGGGTTGTTAATTGTTTCCGAGATAAGGCAGATGACATGCTTTGAGCACTAAGAGGGGGAAAGCATACTATAAATAGTGGGTGTGAGAGAAAGCCAGGCAGGCAGGCAGACTCCATTGAATATCATGTAGCCAAGGGCGTAGACTTTCTCAATCCCCGGGGGGGGCGGGGGCTGTCTTTCGTGCGCGCGCGCTTTGCGCGCGCGCACGCTCGGGACCATGTCCCGCTGCTCTCCCCCCTGCCCCAGGGAGCCGCCGCCGCCGCTTCCCTCCCCCGAGGAGGAAAGAGGCCCGTCCGTCCGTCCAGCGGGAGCAGCCGCAGCAGGCGCACCTTGACCTGGCCGGCGGGGGACGGGGCGCGGCACTTGTCCGACGCGGCTCCCCCCGCGGGGCTTCCCCGCCGCCTCCTCCTCAGGCGGCCAGGGCGGGAAGGGGGGGGCGCAACAGCGGGACGCCGGGGGGGGGGAGACTCACGGGCCGGACTCGGGAGGAGGACCGCGGCCGCCTTGCCCGGATCCACCCCGTTGACCAGGAGCCCACGCCAGGGCCGGCCTCTCTGGGGCATCGGCGGGCGGCTCCTCCTGAGCGGCCCGGAGCAAGGAGCTCCGCCTGCCTGCCTGCCTCCCCCCCCCGGACCGGCTCGCGGCTCGCGGCTCGCGGCTTGCCCAGCCGGGGCGGGGGGAGGGAAGCGGGCTGCTGCTGGGGCCCTGTCTGTCTGCGGGGCCGGCGGTAGCTGGCGCCCGAACCAACGACCTGGTGCCACCGGCTCCCGCTCCGCCTCGCATTTCCCGGGGGGGGGGCTCAGCCTCCCCCGGCAAAATGAACACCCGCCGGTGGCCAGTCAGCCGGCCATCGCCACCTCTCTCCCCCCCACCCCGCCCCAGGGAGGCAGGAGGGCAGGCCGGGGGTGGGGGGGAAGGAGAGGCGGCGACGGCCGGCTGACTGGCCACCGGCGGGTGTTCATTTTGCCGGGGGAGGCTGAGCCCCCCCCGGGAAATTTCGGGGGAGGCTCGAGCCCTCGAGCCCCCCCGTAGTTGACGCCCATGCATGTAGCAGTGTCTCATTGATGGTTACGGACTTTATAGAACAGGGACATGCAGAAGATCATGGACCAAATTCTGGACCATCTGTCAGCTGTGGGATGCTCAGACTGATTCTTGCAAAGAATACTGAACTAGCTAGATATTGACTTGACCCAGCAAAGCAGTACTTACCTTCGTTCTTCAAGTTCAGTCGCACCTTAAGGACCAATAAAATTTTCTGAGGAATAAGCTTTCATGAGACAAAGATAAATCAGATAAATTGTATTAGATTTCACAGTGCTCCTGGAATCAAGTTTTGTTCAGCTACTACAGCTTACCATGACTACCCACTTGAAACTTGCATTCTTTCGTACATGTGTGTTACATTATAACTGAACATAGATTAATTATTACCTTAACTATTAGGAAATTCTGAATATGTATATGGAAAGTATTGGAGTCGGGAGGCGAGTGGTAGTGATTTCATAGCAAAGCTCTTTATTGAGGGTCAGGTGGAACATGAGAAACCCCGGGCTCAGAGCCCTCTTTTATGCCGGCCGGAGACAATGCCCCGACCTCGCCCACAAGTCCTGATAGGACTTTAAATCCGTGGTTGCAGTTCATAGGTCCCCCCAGCGGGAGACCTCGGCTCGTAATTGGTGGTCGCTCAGGATCCGACTGGCTGTTGTTCTACCTGGCCGAAGCTCAGGTAGATTCTGACCTTGTGCGCTGCCCATGTGGCGGTCGCCATTATGAGAGACCAGGTGACCGCGGTCTTAGTACACAACAGTATACTTGTTTTGTAAATTTAAAACACTTTGGCAGGCCATAAGTATTCTATTTTTAAGAAGAGCACTGACATTAATTCACCCTAATTATAGCATACGTAGAGACCATGAAGATCATCCAAACTATATCTTTCCACCATAGGATGGTGTTTCTCTGCATTACTTTCGAATCTAGAAGTAGTGATAGGGTATACACTTCTTCTTATTTGTCAGAACCCAGAAACCATTGACAGCTCTCCCTCCCCCCCGCTATTGTCTGGAATGGCGGAGGCTGCACTGTACAGGAAATGTTTATGATAGTGTCAGAAATGTTGGAAAGAGAAACAGCTAGCTTCTGGGGGGGTTGTTTGTTTTTTATTTTGTACAGGGGGAAGGAGGGAAGGCTAAAACAGAATGATTGTGCTTGGTGCAGACTTCAAACAGTGGGGACTGTTAAGCAGAGAGACTTTCCAAGGGGAAGCATGTGTTCAGTTTTGTTTTATTTAAATGTGCTGGAAAGTGGGGTGTAAATTCAAGCCCTTGGAGGTTTTCAAAACTTGCCGGCTCTCTCTTGCTGGAGGCTCAGAGTGGGCAAGAAAGGGGGGGAAAGTGAGTTTGCACCAGAGATTCTCCAGCCTGTGTAAAGTGGAGAAACCCACCACCACCACTGTTACGTCTGCTGACAGCCGCAAGGCGGCAACGGCATATAGCCCGCCAATAAGATCTCTGGTGGGAAATTCCGGCCCAGGGATAGGGCCGGGAGAAGTCGAGGCTACTGTATATAGTTGGCCCCTCGCGGCCAGTACGCCATTACTCTTTGTGTACCAATAAACTAGTGATAGCTATGTCGTTGTCTGTCTCCTCTATGCCGTGAACCGAGTACACAAAAACCACCTGCACTGACGAGGGGAAGCCACTCACCCCTTCTTGCTATCTGCAGGGGTGGAGGTGGAGTTAGGGACTGCAGGGAAAAAGGAGGATGTGTGGGAAAAATGGCTGCCATTGATTTGTACAGTGAAGGTGGCGGCAAATCTTGAATGTCTGTAAGTTTGTCTGTATGCTTCCTGCAAACTTGTATTTTTTTTTAATCAGAGAAACGGCAGACCTCTGTGTTTTTTGTACGGGGCAGAATTGCTTGTGCAAACAGTCTTTAGTGCAGAAAGGACTGTACGAGAATCTCCCCCCCTCCCCCAAGGCTCCCCATGTTTCCCTGATCATTTCCCTGCAAGCCCCCCCCTCCCCAGCAAAGCACTCAGAGCTTGCAAGCATGCCCCTTCCCCAAAAGGCATGGGTTTCCCTCTGTTACTGGAGAGAAGGCAGGGTTTCCCATTGTGTAAATGTCAGCCTCCTTTAAAAACCACCAGCGGAGCTAGTTTTCGCAGCAGAGAGAGCAAATTTAAACATTCAAAACCAATCAGCTTTTTATAAAAACACTGTTTAACCATCCAGCGACAATTTCAACCCATAGCAAGCTATTCCAGACAATAGCCGGGGGGGGGGAGCTGTTAATGGTTTCTGGGTTCTGACAAATAAGAAGTGTGTACCCTATCACTGCTTCTAGATATTCAGGTTAATTTGTGCCATAAACAAAGTGCAAGAGCAACTGATTCTTCCTCTGAAAATGAGAAAAATCAATTAAAACAAATCCAAACAGACTGAGCATTTTATGTGGTATAAGATAATTTTTTTAAAGAGTCAGAGTGACCAACCATGAGTACTCTTACAGGAAGAGAAAGGGAAAATAGGTAGTTCCTTATTGAATGCAAAAATGCAAATCGTTCAGATCCTAATTTTGCAATTTTTTGTAGTTTTGAATTGTATCAGATCTGTTCTCTATCAATATTCTACAGAACAAGATAGCATTTCAGGCCCATTGCTACTGTGGGGCCCTTGGGGTGACACCCCCTCTCAAATCTTCCCTGCCCCCCTGAAACTTCCTTGACCCCCAAACCTTTCCTGACCCCCGAATCTTCCCAGAGTGAGGCAGTGCTTCAGAGCTGGGTGGGCAGGAGTCACTGAGTGCCCAAGCGGCCATCACAGTCCAGCCAGGAGCCAAGCCAAGAGAGAAGCGCCACGGCTGTTGTCGCCTGCCTGGTGAGCCAGCCCCACTTGGGGGTCAAGCACATGACAGCCCTGGCTCCTCTGAGCATGTGCAGAGCATGTAGCCTTCTCCCTGAGCCATGCTTGGTTCCCCCGGGTACACAGCTGGCCTGGCCTCGCTGCCACCCCAAGCCCTGGCGTGCCATCCCTTGCCTGCCACTGAGCCCTGCCCCTCTGGGCAAAGGGCCCCAGAAGGCCAGGGCACCCTGTTCTCTGGGCACCATGGCCTGGAAAGTGGTTCGAAGGACATGCATCAAAGCAGCCACACACCACCTCCCTGGAGCCGGCCTGGCAAAGGCCCCGCACTGCTCTCTTCTCTCAGAGGAGCAACATTCTTTTCCCAAAAGCCCCTGGCCCACATTCTGGTGCAGTGTGCAAGCTGCAGCAAGGGAAACTTCCAGCGACCCATACCAGGGGCAGGAGAACCTACTATTGAGGGCCAAACTGAGTACCCAAGCATTGGCATGGTTTGCCTTTCCCAAAAATGCTACTGCAGAGGTGGGAAAAGTACAGAAGAGAGCAACCAAAATGATCAGGAAGTTGGAGCCCCTTCTCTAGGAGGAAAGGCTAGCTTACTGGCTGGAGCGGGCAATGAGCTCCATTATTTAAATTAGCCACCATGTCCCCTCTGTGTTCCCCCCCCCCCAAATGAAAAAATGTCTACCTACGAGGCTGTAGTATTTGAGGCAATATGACACCATGTATTGTAAAAAAAATCTGTATAGAGTTCTCTGATTGCCTGCTTTTGCAAAAAGAAACAACCCCCACACTCACCAGTTTGTGTTTTTCCCATGTACTGCCCAATAAGATCAGAAGTGACTCTGCGGGTGTTTTCATGGCTGCTGCATTAAAGCCGCTGCTGTCATTAGCTGACTAATAGGATGTGATCGGAAATCACTAGTAAATTGCTCCAGAACCGGAAAAAGATTGCTTTTAGGGTCGGTCAGGATGCAACCTGTGTGATCCAGTGCAAAGTTAGTTAGTGTACTATAGACAGTTATGGCACAAATGTCTTTTAGCAAGATTTGATCAGTGCAACCTATTTTTGGAGCATTCCATGGTCCTGGGCTACCTCTGAGGACAGAGAATCTCACTCTTCCTCATTCCCAGGTTGGGTAGAGTTGTGGCATATAGGTTGGCTGTTGTGTAGACCTTAGACTGCAAGAAACATTGTGTAATGTCAGGCATGCTAGAGGTTAAGGTTTCAAATTATGGCAGGTGTTGCTGTGGAATGCAAATGGGAAACGGCTCACAACTAGTGTCCTCTGAAGAGGAATTTGTTCCTCTGAAGAGGAATTTGTTCCTCTGAAGAGGAATTTGTTCAGAGAGCCAGTCTGGTGTAGTGGTTAAGTGCGCGGACTCTAATCTGGGAGAACCGGGTTTGATTCCCCACTCCTCCACTTGCACCTGGCTGGATGACCTTGGGCAAGCCATAGCTCTGTACCAGCTGTTCCCTCAAGGACAGCTTGGGAAAGAGCTCTCTCGGCCCCACCTACCTCCCAGGGTGTCTGTTGTGGGGAGGGGAAGGGAAAGGAGTTTGTAAGCCGCTCTGAGACTCTTAAGTGAGTGAAGGGCGGGATATAAATCCAATCTCTTCTTCTTCTTCTTCAGTACAATGTTGCCCGACAGAGAGGGCATTGCACAAACTCGGCAAGATCTGCTGGCTCTGGTGTCAGCTGGACGTCTCCAGTAAATGCAGTCGAGTGGGATGGGGCAGCCTTCTCTCGTTAGGTCATTCTCTCAAACTCAAAAAATGTAACCCTGGACTCAGTCGTGATAGAATATTAGTTAACTCGACCAGTTTTCAATTCACGGATGGGGTATAAATTCCTGCGTGAGTGAAAATGCATACTATGTTGTAAAAATGCATACTATGTTGTAAAAATCCATACTATAGTATATACATATTGTTAAGTAGTGGGTTCAAGAGGCTATCGTGGTTTTAGCATAGCTCTTTATTCAGTAACACAACAACAACAACACACATGGCAAGCCACGACTATGTATAGAAACCCCGACCCAAAACACACCCACAAATTACAAGTAGACTAATAGGAACACCGTAGCCTGGAGCCTTCATTTTCATGGCCATCATATATGCTTCTGTTACCTGACTGGTCAGCTCTGCAAGGGTGACCAATCTGAATGTAGCTGCAAGGAGCCTCTCAGAGGGCACGATCATACGTACCCATTTGCCACACGAGAGGGACGATTCACCAGCGGATCAAAGCGGCACGATCACACCAGCACGTCCGGGAAGCGTCCCACAACCGTCGTCAAGCCGTCACAAGCTGTTTTGATCCGGCAGGGAACTGGAGTAAAAAACTACTAGTGAAAATGCAGTATCAAACGGTTTGCTGCAGGCCAGAGCCAGACTTTCCCCACGTGATCGCACGAGCGCAAAGATGTGGTGTTGGGGATAGTCTGATCAAGCTATCCTGATGCTATACTGTTGTCCCCCCCCTTCTCTGTGTGTGCATAATCGAAAGCCCTTAGGTTGGAGGGGCCACACACAAAAAAATAACTCGCCCACGGTTGCATCTGATCACACAGCGGCGAGTTGCACCAGCAGGTCCACAGACCTGTGTGATCGCGCAACTGCGAGGCAAATTGCTCCAGGGCAAAATAGCCTCGATTCCCCTCCAGATTATCTCACTTGTGTGGAAGGGACCTAAGAATGACTGGTCATTTGAAGCTCTCAATACACAACACATATGATGCATACAAAATTGTAGATTCTGATTTCTCAGCTACGGACTGACTGGTGGCTCTTTTCCTTTACCAGAGCGCAGTAAAGTTTCCATCTCCCTGTGGCTGGATCCCACATAATTCTGGAAATATTTGGATGATTAAACTCATGTTTGGACTAAGTGTGTATGTGTATATATCACATGGGTCAGATGATGTTGGAACTTCCACATGATCCACTCCTCCCAAAACTGCGCATTACCAGTTGGTTCAGCTATCATGAACCTTTAACAACACAAAGTTTGAGTCCAGTGAAACCTTTAAGACCAACAAAATTTTATTCAAGGTATAAGCTTTTGTGTGCAATCACGCTTCAGATCTGAAGAAGTCAAAGTATGGAATCTATTTGCAAATTTTCATAAAATGCATACCATGCATAATCTTAGACATGAAAGAAGGTGCACTTCCTTTACATTAAACAAGCAACTTGCCTATCGTGCCGCAATTAGAAAGCAGAGACATTATTTATTTATGTAAAGAATTTATAGTCTGCTTTGCAACTTATAAATTCTCAAAGCAGAGAAATATTGTTACAACATCACAGTCACAAGCCTGCATCACCAAGCCTGGCTAACAGTGCTGTAAAAGGGACAGTCTCCCAGACCTGACGGATATCTGATGGTGAAGAATTACACAAATGCAGAGCGAGCACTTACAAAGCTCTACTCACTGTTACTAGCTACTAACTTGACAAAGATCTACTAATTGTCCTTGGGGCGGGGGCACCTACAGCTGAACCTCACAGGGCAGGGAGTGTTATAGTGGTGCTATGCGTTTCTGGTGACTAACATCACCAAATATACCAGCTGCTGTATCCTTGACAAACTGAAATTTCCAAGCTGCCTTCTAGGGCTACCTCAATATACAATGCATTTCACTAGTCTAGTTGAGAAGTTAACAAAGCCTGCTACCAGGTCTATTCCACTGTACTCTGACTCTGTGGGTGCTTTCAGACACACCATTTGATCCGGTTTCATCACTCTTCAATAACACATTTTATGAGAGCATTCAGACAGCAACAGCTGCCTCCTGTTCCCAGCCATTGGTTTCCAGCTCAAAACCCCCTTTAAACCAGAGTATTTTGTTACCAGGTCCCAAGTGGTGTTTTCTCAGCTCTCCCAGTTAAAGCCGCAGTTTTCCCCTGTGTGATCGCTCCACCGTTTTCAAGCCACTTCTGAGTGTTTAAACCCCCTCCCTGCTTGGAAGCCCAAGGCT
Organism: Lepidodactylus listeri; assembly: GCA_029233225.1. Lineage (NCBI taxonomy): Eukaryota > Metazoa > Chordata > Lepidosauria > Squamata > Gekkonidae > Lepidodactylus > Lepidodactylus listeri. Next base: position 19,180,868 of record JARCFY010000015.1, on the reverse strand, counting down.
TCTGCTTTTCGCCCGCCATTTTTTTGTGTGCATTGGTGGTATGCGCATAAGCGGAGCTCCGCTCCCACGTTTATAAAACCAACATTTAAAAGGTCACTAGTTTTGAGTTTGGGATCCCAAAGAGGCCAGTTTCGGTCGAAAAGTTTAAAGGAAAGTCTTCTGTCACAGCAGTGAAATCATGGTGTTCTGCGGAACAGTCAAATGAAAGCCGTGATTCGCCCTAGTGGTTCTGCGCATGCACAAGGATAAAGTTTTTCCAGTTCTACAGAGAAGCAGCTATGCGCATGCTCAAACTGAGAAAAAAAATAAAAAGAACCCAGACACATGCTCCCGTGTGATCGCGATTGTCCAGAGTAAAAAAAAAAACTGCAATGGGGCAGGGACTATTCAAACCAGATCAAACGGCATGTCTGAACGCACCCTGTGTGTAAATAAAGCAAACATTACAAATCCATGGCTCAAATACAGTCACGCAAAGGGAAAAGTATACTTTCTGTGTTGTCCCTGGAGTTCCCACTGCTCTGGGAAAAGTAAGGATTTACACGGCACTTTAGAACAGATCACTTCGTTTGTGTTCTGTGAGGCATCCTCATAACAACGCTGTAGTTAGGTAAGTGTTGTTACTACTGCTGTACTGCAGATGGGGATCTGAGACAGAGAGACAGTGCTTGCCTAAGATCACCGGATGAGACTGAGGCGAGGTAAAATTTGCAAACAAGTATGTAGATGATACATAACAAGTGGGGGACCCTGAAGGGATTGTGGGGGGACTTCTAATTTTCCCTCCCCCACTATTTCCTCTTTCCCTTCCCTGAAAGCCCCTACAGGCTCTCCCCTTTCCCAGCCTTCTTCTCCTTCCCACCCACCTTTATCAGTTCCCCTATCTTCAAGCATTCCCTCTTTACCTTTCTCTAGCAGCCTCTACCTGGGAAAACTTATGACCCAGCTGCACAGGCTGGACCCAGTTGCATGGTCAGGAATCTGCAAGGACTTGCAGGAGGCTCTGCATTTTCGCCTTCCCACACTATTTCCTCTTTCCCTACTCCTGGCAACTCGCATATCCTCACCTTCTCCCCTGCTCTCCTTCCAGCCCACCACCCCACCTACCTTTAATCTGCCTCCGTCTTCAGCTATATTTGTTATTTTGTTTATACCCTGCCTTTCTCCACAATGGGGACCCACAGCAGCTTACATCATTCTGCTGTCTTCCACAGGGGTCCTTTGGGGCCGGAGCAAAGCAGAGCGAAGCTCCACCAGCTCAGGAGTGGCCACTAGGGCAGCCACGGGCTGAATCAGATTCTCTGATCTGATTCGGCCCGCTGCTGAATTGCTGCCAAAATTCGGCAGCAACTTTAAAAGCGACTGGAGGGGAGGGGGTTTGAGGGAGAGGCTCCAAACTTGCAGGGTAGCTGCTAGGGCCTCTCCTCGAAATACCCACCAAGTTTCAAGAAGATTGGACCAAGGGGTCAATTCTACGGGCCCCCAAACAGGTTGCCCCCATTCCCTCCATTGTTCTCTATGGCAGGAAAAAAGTAACACTTTTTCCCACCATAGAGAACAATGGAGGGGATGGGACAACCTGTTTGGGGGCCCATAGAATTGGACCCCTTGGTCCAATCTTCTTGAAACTTGGTGGGTATTTTGAGGAGAGGCCCCAGCAGCTACCCTGCAAGTTTGGACCTCTCCCTCAAACCCCCTTTCCTCCAGCCCCTCATATACCCTATGAGTTTTTGCCATTGATTTCAATGGCCCATAGGGTATAATGGGGCTGAAACTGACATTCCCTTTCTGACACATTTCTGGTGATGTCAGGGGACGTGGCATATGCTAATGAGTTATGCTAATGAGTTATGCTAATGAGCTCCTGCACCTCTTTTTCTACGAAAGGACCCCTGGTCTTCCATTTTATATGGACAACCACTCTATGAGGTTAGTTAGGCTGAGAATGTGTAAGGGGCCCAAGGTGACCCAATGAGCTCCCAGGCAGAATAGGGATTTGAACCTGGACCTCCCTGATCCTTGTCTGACATTCTGACCACCGCCCCCCACACTGGCCGAAGACCCACAGAGCAGGCGAGAGTTGCACTGGCATGCTCATTCATGCACGTGTGGCTGCTTGACACAGCCAGCAACCCAGTTAAAATGAGACTTTGGGCATGTGCAAAGTTCCACAGTTTGCCTTAACCAACATCACATTTAAATGAGATTTGAAGGAAGGGAGCCTCTCTCTCCCACCCAACCCTTATTGAAAGCTCCATGAGAAAGGCGTAATTGCTATCTGTTTCCTGTGTCTTCAGCTTGCTCAGCACACCTGCTTGTAAGGGCTATAATAACCATCCATACCCCAGAATGCTCTAAGGCTAATCCAGCTCCTCTGGCCTGCTGTCCTTCACACAATGTGATGTCATTGTCATTTCACTGACTGGGGCCAACCATGTGTAGCTCAGGTGAGTATCTGACTTCCGTTGCAGGTGGTTGGTGTATAAATAGCCTTGGGAGAGGCACACCCACGGGATCACCGTCGTTGAGTGAAATCAGTCCATTTTCTGAGCTGGCGACTGCAGAGACTCGTGCAGGTCCCCAGGGAGCAGGGTAGCATGTCCCTGCCAAAGTGGAAAAGCAGGTAATAGCTATGGATGACTGGCACGTGGCAGGGCAAGCTGGCTCAGGGCTGAGACGGAGGACAGTGAGCCACCTGCCGCAGTGACCAATGCAGAGAAGATCCTGTTGGAGGCTGAAGTGGCACCTGAATCAGGGCTCCTGTGGAGAGCATGAAGTCTTTCCTGGTGGGATTCATGTCAAGTGGAGAGTCTCTAACAAACAATAAGTGTAAGGCAGCCTGGAGAGCTTTATGATCCCACCGACAAGGCACCGGCGTAAACTACGGGGGGGCTCAAGCCATCCCCGAAATTTCCCAGGGGGGACTGAGCCCCCCCCCGGGGAAACATCACGCCTGCCGCCGGCGCCTTGCCGCCGCGCCTCTCAGGCCCTTCCGAGGCTCGCCAGCTGGTGCCTCTCCCCCCCCACCGGCCTGGCCATTCCTCCCTCCTTATCTCTCCCTCTTCCTCTTTTAGGGGTGAGGGAGGGAGTGGCCAGGGCGAAGGGGGAGGGAAAGGCACCAGCAGCACCGGCTGGTGAGCCTCGGAAGGGCCGGGGAGGCGCGGCGGCTGGCGGTAGGTTTTCCGGGGGGGGGGCGGAAACATCGTCCCAGCGAGCGAGCACGCAAAGCACGCGCACTAAAGAGCCCCCCCCCCCAGACTTCAGAAAAGTCAACACCCCTGCGACAAGGCACAGGAGAGAGTGAGAGTCAAGTTTATTTATTTATGTTTGTGTTATGTATTTATTCAAGTTTGCCAGCTTTTTTTGTGGCAGGGCTTGTGTGCTTATAACAGCAGCGTGGCTAATGGAACTTTTCTGATTACGGATGTCCTGTTGTGTTTCTGCTTGTCCTGCAGCTGCGTAAGGCACCTGCCAAGCAAAAAACAACCACCCCACAGCATGTTCAATTCGCCTATGGGAAATTTAAATTGAAAGATGAAAATTGAGGGCGGCAAAGTGAGAAGGGAAGCAGAGACACCGAGGGGAGGGGAGGGGAGGAGGAGCGGGGCTGAGGCTGTTTTTCCACAGGACTATTGTGTCCTTAGCAGACACACAATGGAATGGGGCCGCTAGTAACCCTACAGATGCCCATTTCATATTTCTTAAAGGTACAGGAGCCCCACCAGGGAAAAAGTGGCAACTCTAAAAGAACGAGACGGAGACAGGCGCGCCCTGATGAGCAGTGAAAACGTGTGGCAGTTGGGGGTCAGGGAAAAAGGATGTGTCCATTCTTAGGCAGAATGGTGTGTGTTTTCGTGGTCAGAAACAGGACTGCAGGGTCATAATCTACATAATCTTTAAAAGCTCGCCATCACAAAGGAAAACGCAGATGGTGATGTCTTCTGCCCAGGGCTTTTTTTTTGTAGAAAAAGCCCGGCAGGAACTCACTAGCATAATAGGCTACACCCAACAGCAGGAACTCATTAGCATATTAGGCCACACCTCTGACAGCGCAGCTCCCTCCCAGGATCGGCTTTCCTAGGTGTCCCGCGGCTTGTGGGGTGCATGGGGAACCTGAGGAGGGCCCTGAATTGGCTTGGCTTCCGCAGACGCCCTGCGGCTTGTGAGGCACCTGGGGAACCTGGGGGGGAGCTGTAGGTGTGGCCATCTTGGAAGCCAGCCGGAACTCCATTCCTGTGTGTTCCTGCCCAAAAATAGCCCTGCTTCTGCCCCATTTCCCCCTCCTCCCAGCTAGCCCCACCACCGACCCTTCTTTGTCGGGGGAGGGGCACACTGAGACTCCTTCTGGTCCCACCAAGGCAGATGGAAGCACAGGGGACACAACTGAGGGAGGGTCAGAAGAAGCAACAGTTGCAGTCCTGGTAACAGAACAGCAGCTGTAGGTTGCTTCTCCTTCTCCCCATCCTTTTTTATTCTGTTCTAGTCTTGCTGATTCAGTGTGGATTGCAACCCCTTTGGGAAGGGCCTGTACAATGCCGAAGCTAAGTAAATGGTCAGGCGTTTTAACTAGATTATTGAACCTTCGTGCAATGATCTTTGTTATCTCAACCTATATAATGAATGGCATGCATAAACTTCTGCCCAAAAAGCGTTTATGAGGGGGAATTATTAACCTAGGCCCATTGTTAATACCACAAGCAACAGCTTTGGAAAGCGCAGGACTGCCCCCTGCTACATTATCAAAATGTATTTCACAACCTCAATACAATTCAATATTGATTTTGAAAAGCATGCTTGTAAATGGCTGGAAAAAATAGATGATAAACACGGGCACGGCAAACAGAATGCCGAACCTTGGCTGGGTGTTACACTTTGTTGGTTACCATTCTAGTAACTACATTCGAAACAGGTTGCATTACACAAAGGCCATCTTAAATAAATATTTTATGACAGCAGTTCTGGTTGCTGTTGTCGATGCCAGTTGCCTTTTATTCGGCTACAAACTTTGGCACATAATTTGATTGATCTGCACTTATAGCCCACTCTGCCTTGGTGTTAGCACAAACCCAGGTACCACGCATGGCCTGAGGCTCGCAGGCAAAGATGAAGAGGCACTGCCGGTGTGATGACTGGGTGGGAAGGGGTTAAGACTTACCTGGCTCACCTGCCCATTGTTCAGGGAGGTGTGTTCTGACATTTGTACTTCCTTCTGGCAGTGAGGAAGCCTGAGTGGTGTGTCAAATATTGCAACAATAACTAAAGATGCCAACGCTCAGGGTGCTTCCTTGCTAATGTCATCCACGCGGGAAGGCTTTTGCCATGGTCCTTGCCTTATACCTGGGACGATGCCGCCTGATATTTATTGTCGCTCTTATATGTGATGCTGCTGGATTGGTCCTCCTCCTTCTAGGCATTTTTGGGTATCTGAGCTACTGGGATTTCTTTATTTACACTGGAGCCCTACTGTTGGCATTTAGCCTGCTATTTTGGACTTTTTGGTACACATTGAACATTGAAGTCCCCGTCAAGGAACTGGGCGTTTGATTGGCCCACAACCCGAGGAATGAGCAGACGACTGGCGAGCAGAAAGCTTAACCTTTTGGAGACATCGGACAATTCCTGTGAATAGCGAAAGGGAACGTTTGCGGCAAGAACTGCTGATGCGCACTTCCCATAGCAAGGTGCTGACCAAACCCCAGATTTTCGGTAGGTAAATGATCACCTTCAGAGGCATCTATGTGGCTTGCAGATGGAGAAAATACTTTTGAACTGAGAGAAGACAACCGTTTTATACAGTAGTCGCAGAATGCTGAAAATGGGGTGGGGGTTGCTCACTTAATTCTGACTCTACTTGCAGGCAGCACTTTCTTATAATGTAAACACAGAAGCAGTAGAGGCTCTCTCTTAATAATTACTGTATCAACCGATCATAAATACTGCCCTGATGTATTCATTTCTTACTTCAGAGACATCTTTCTGTGTGAAAATAGAAAGTTTGCTGGTACAGATAATAAAAAGCAACTGGGGAGAAAAGCATCTAAACTCTATCAAGTGCAACCTTCTCTCAGTTTTTAAGGGTTAATCTTGGCTTCACATCTGCTCATTTCACTATGTTTGATTCCTGTGTTTTGCCTGTTAAAAGCTGGTTTGTGCTCAGTACGTTTGCATATCCTGCTATTTGTTACAATACAGACTGAATTTGAATGTATCATCCTTTTAATCTCAGACCTTGTCAGTTTGGTGTCTTTCTGAAATGTGGTGGTGCCTGAAATCCCTGCACATTGCAACCAGACCAGCAAAAAGACAACTGCTTTGAGAGAGGTCTAGAGTTTCAGTACACAATTTCCGAAGAGGGACACAAACACACACTTTTGTCCTAGCGCAAACACAGCCCCCCGCCCCCATCTAGAAAGCCTGCCTGTTAGATAAATCTGTTCATGCAACAGACCTGGAGACTTCTACATTTCACAGCCATGAAACTAGAGTTGCTAGCAAGCCCCCAAAAAGATGTCCTGCTGTCCTTTTAATAGAGACTTGCTGCGTGGATATGGGTAGGTGAATTTTTTTTCATGGGATGGAAGCAAATAACTGCCTTTTAAACAACTGCCCAATAAGCCTCTATGAAAGGGCTAGGAGCCCTGATTTCTGTCAGGAAAACAGGATGGAGGGAAATGGCTGTATTCCCTCATTCCTAAATTGAGTCTCCTCCACCTACTTTTTAATCTTAAAAACACTGTGAGCTCCAACCACACAGTCTCCATGTGATGTCTAGGTCTGTCCTGTACTTGCTTACTGAGGAGACAGCCCTGCTGAATTCAGTGGAGCTTCCATAAACAGGCCAAGGAGCACAGCATGCCATACAGACTTGCACTGGGTTTTGCCTCGTTTCTATTTACGCCTCATAATGTGATTGCTGTTATTTAACTTGTGTTTCTTCAAAGGGGTGGCTGTGTTAGTCCTGCAGCAGCCAAAACAACAAAGAGTCTTGCGGCTCCTCATAGCAGGCAGACAAGTTTAATGTGGCATAAGCCTTCATGAGCTAGGGTCCACCTTGTCAAATGCATATATCATTTCCCTGAAAATTTTAAAAGCTCACATACATAAAGTGATTGACGCGTCTGTAAACTCACAGGGATGTGTACACTGGCCTAGATATTGCCCAGAAGCAGGGGCGTAGAGTTTAAAAACTCCCGGAGGGGTGGGGGCTCTTCTGTGCGCGTGCGCCCGCTGGGACCATGTCCCCGCTGCCGCCGCCTCCCCTGCCTGACCACTCCTGCTCCCGTCCCTCCATCTGTCCAGGGGCCAGCTGGGCATTTGCTTAGCTGGCCCCTGGATGGACGGAGGGAGGGTCAGAGTGGCCAGGCAGGGGGGAGAGAGAGGTGGCGGCCCTAGGAAGGGCCGAGGGAGGCGTGGCGGAGGGCGCACCATTTTCCCGGGGGGGCTCAGTCCCCCCCGGGAAATTTCGGGGGTGGCTCGAGCCCTAGAGCCATCCCGTAGTTGACGCCTATGCCCAGAAGGCTCTTGCAAAAACGGCTTTCATTCAGAAACAAGGAAGATTCCTGTGGTCCCTTCAAGACCAATCCGTGTATTTAAGCGGCTGTAGGACTCTGTTGTTTTGGCTGCAACCGGCAAACACTGCAGCCTGTCTGGAACTCACATTCTGAACCCATCTTCCCCATCCTTTTCATTTAAGGTTGCCAACTGGACAGGAGGAAAAAATGTCCTTTTAATTAGTGGAAATAGGGAGATGAAGATTACCAGGGCATCAAGTCACACAGCATCGCCTTGCAGATCAAACTGATATGAAGGGGGAAGCTAGAACGACATGGTTAAAAGCTGACAACCTTACACTACTCCTCCTTTTTTTCTTTTGCTTTCTTCCCACCTACATTTCTTTTATTTCCTTTCCTGTCTACTGCTCTGTCACAAACAGCAAATTTAGAAGTGTGAGAGGAAGCTTTCCAAGCACCTGACACTATTTCAGCCATTTATCTGCTATTATTCCTGGACTGGTAGGAAAAGCCAAAGAGCACCTGTTCCTACAGAGTCCAGCTCTGTAGGAACAAAGTAATAAGGCAAGTTATCCAATGATTCATTCAAGACCTCAGCCTGGTACTGTGGCCCACTGTTTAATCATTTACTGAAAGCCATAAAGTTTCTGGATCCTGAGTATCACTGGGTATTATCAAGTGGAATGTTGAACGTCAACTGACACAAGAAGCCTTCCTAAGTGCTATGTTTCAGAGAGCAGTTGACCCCAAGTCCTCTGGTCTATGCAGTGAGTGTCATGCATGTCCCTGCCACTCCTTATTCTACAATGGCATTACTCATCAAACAGCAACAAGGATGAATAACTTCTAGGCACGCATGACAATCTGAAATCTAGATTGCAAGTAGCTAGAGTGCTTCCAAAATTCTACTGGCAGCAAGGCAAAGGACCTTAAGAAGTTGTTTCACTTTTATTTCTGCACTAATTCACTACTTTACCTTTAAAAACCAGCTTAAGAAACATTTTTCGGATGCAGGACATATTTGGTTTTCAGTCTTTTGTTATATTAACTCTTCTATGAATACTTATAACCTTCTTGCAAATACAAGGGTATACCACTTCTTTTAATACTAGTGCTCTGTATTCCAGAGCATAACACACATAGTACAGTACATAGGGTTGCCAAGTCTGGGTTCGGAAATACCTGGAGACTTTGGGGGTGGAGCCAGGAGAGGGCGGAGTTTGGGGAGGGGAGGGGCCTCAACATGGTACAATGCCATAGAGGCCACCCTCCAAAGCAGCCATTTTCTCCAGGGGAGCTGAGCTCTGTCAGCTGGGGATCAGTTGTAAAAGTGGGAAATCCCCAGGCCCCACCTGGAGGTTGGCCACCCTAACAGTACAGCAACTATTATCAGAACTTCAGTTATCTCACTTTCCAGATTATCTGAATACACTGCTTATCCCCTGTGTTGCTCCATAAACATTTATGACATTCTTAGAATACACATGTAATTAACTGATAATTAAAACATAGATGAAAAATGAAAGTAATATATAATATTATATATTCCTATTTACAATTTTTATATATAACATAAATTCTAATATATTCATATTTTTCCAAACTAAAATCTATTATTTACATAGATCTAACATTTTGCAGAAAAGGGAAAAACAGAGATGATGCTGGGAGAGGGATGATCAGGTCTTCCCAGTGTCCTAAAAAAAAAAGAAAAGGCAAATTAGCACTAAGCAAATCCCAATTTGGACTGGAGGTACAGATCGGAGAGAAGGAGTTTAACCCTTCCACCTGCACTCATTTTCACCAGTCAAAACCAATGTCTGTGACTGAGTACACATCCAAACATACACACGTACCGTTATAATCCCTGTAAAGGAAAAATACATAAAAAGAAAGGGTGTGGAGTAAAATGGCTATATGCAATCCTGAGGAATTTAGTATCTGTTGATAGAACTAAAGTTGTACCATTTTTATGAAAAGATGAGGGTCAGATTATTGCTTTAGCCATGGCAAAATTCTTCTCGGTAGTGATTACCTGGAAGAAAAGGATGAACTTTTTATAGGGCTAATCTTGAATTTAGAAATAAAGAAGAATTTTAAATATATCTTCGGACCGTGCTGGTTCTTTGGCTTGAACATAAGAACATAAGAGAAGCCTGTGTTGGATAAGGCCAGTGGCCAATCCAGTCCAGCAGTGGGGCCAGGACACTAGAAGCCCTCCCACTGATTGCCCCCCCAAGCACCAAGAACACAGAGCATCACTTGCCCCAGACTGAGAGTTCCTATCTATACCTTGTGGCTAATTGCCACTGATGGACCTCTGCTCCATATGTTTATCCAATTCCCTCTTGAAGCTGTCCATGTTTGTAGCCGCCACCACCACCTGTGGCAGTGAATTCCACATGTTGATCACTCTTTGGGTGAAGAAGTACTTCCTTTTATCTGTTCTAACCCGACTGCTCAGCAATTTCATGGAGTGTCCATGAGTTCTTGTATTGTGAGAAAGGGAGAAAAGGACTTCTTTCTCTACCTGCTGTATCCCATGCATAATCTTATAAACCTCGATCATGTCACCCCTCAGCTGTCGTTTCTCCAAGCTAAAGAGCCCCAAGCGCTTCAACCTTTCTTCATAGGGAAAGTCTTCCAACCCTTTTATCATTCTAGTTGCCCTTTTCTGCACTTTATCCAATGTTATAATATCTTTTCGGAGGTGGGGTGACCAGAACGGTACACAGTACTCCAAATGAGGTCATACCATCAATTTATACAGGGGCATTATGATACTGGCTGTTTTATTTTCAATTCCCTTCCTAATAACTCCCAGCAAAGTGTTGGCCTTTTTCACTGCAGTCGCACATTGTCTCGACATTTTCATTGAGTTATCTACTACATCTCCAAGATCTCTCTCTTGGTCAGTCTCCACCAGTTCGATCCCCATCAACGTGTATTTATAGTTAGGATTTTTGGCTCCAATGTGCATCACTTTACACTTGGCCACAATGAACTCCATTTGCCATGTTGGCGCCCACTCACCCATCCTCGACAGATCCCTTTGGAGTGTCTCACAATCCTCCCTGGTTCTCACCACTCTGAACAACTTTGCGTCATCTGCAAATTTAGCCACTTCACTGCTTACTTCCAACTCCAAATCATTAATAAATAAGTTAAAAAGCATCGGACTGAGTACTGATCCCTGCGGCACTCCACTGTTTACCTCCCTCCACTGAGAAAATTGCCCATTAATACTCACTCTCTGTTTCCTTTTAATTAGTCAGTTTTTGATCCACAAAAGGACTTGTTCTTTTATCCCATGACTATTGAGGTTACTTAGTAGACTTTGATGAGGAACTTTATCAAAAGCTTTCTGGAAGTCAAGGTAAACAACATCTATTGGGTCCTCCTTGTCCATATGTTTGTGCACTCCCTCAAAGAACACTAACAGGTTAGTGAGACAAGATCTTCCCTTACAGAACCCATGCTGAGTCTTCCTCAATAGATTTTGTTCATCAATGTGCCTACTAATTTTTTCCTTAATAACAGTTTCCACCAACTTACCTGGTATTGACGTCAGACTGACTGGCCTGTAATTTCCAGGATCTTCTCTGGAACCCTTTTTAAAGATGGGAGTGACATTCGCTATCTTCCAGTCCTCAGGAATGGAGGCAGTTTTTAAGGAAAGAGTACATATTTTTGTCAGGAGTTCCACAAGTTCACATTTGAGTTCTTTCAGAACTCTCGGCTTGGAAACGGAGATGAGCACTGCATCCCTAGAGCAAGGGAAACCCTTACCTTTACTATAATAATAATAAGAAGAAGATGAAGATGAATAAAAATAAAAGTAATTTAGTGTGGCTGACTTGATATCTTAGGTCAAATGAGTTGACTATTAAAGGAAAAGGAAAGGATGTCTTTTTTCTCTGCTGGTGGGTTGGATCAGTTTCAGTTAGTGAATCCATGCACAGTGGATGGGTTAAACCCCTTCTTTCCCTCCTCCCCTCCCATGCTGCGGTCTGATCTGGGAAGATCTGCTCGTGAGTCTCCCAGGGTCCCAGCTGATTTGGTCCTAAGGCTCAGCTTACTAGTTGTGCAGCCCCCAGGGATGGGGAGGAGAACTAGGAATGTAGTCCTTTGAGGTGGGAAGAACTAGGAAAACTAATGAATACTCAGTAAATCTTTTCACTCAGCAGAGAACTGAATGTATCTTTAAAATTTTATATCTTTGTGTTTCCCCCCCCTCTAGTGCATTCACAAGCTGATGAGGCAGAGATTAAATCAATTCAGTGACGAGATCGGTCAGTGGACATGGCTGCACATGGCTATTTGCATTTGGAATTCACTATTCTCCTATTCACTATTCTGCAGACTCCCTCAAAGAGAACTGTGCTGGTCCAAGACCAATGTATTCAGAAACTCTTGTGTGAAGCATTACACATCATTTCATTGAATATGTACCTGAGGAACTTTGTGCTAAAGTCTCTTCCCTGCCTTTGCAGTGTACAGCCATTCTGCATGGCTGATTTGACCCATTGCAATAATTTCCACTGAAAGGTTGCTGGGCTGGGCCTGCAGAGAGGAAGCAATGCATAGAACCTTGATTGAAAAGGAACCCAATCTTATAGACATGACGGTTGGAACAACAGCTCTTAAAGAGCTAATCTCAATTTTATTAGCCACCTCAAGAATAACAACTGCTTCCGTCTGGAAACGAACCACTCCTCCAACTATCCAAACTTGGCACAATAAAATATGGGATCAATTTATTTTAGCTAAAATCGCGGACGTCACTCAGCTATCAAACAAAGACTCCCTCACCGTATCATCTCGTTTTGAATCCATCTGGTTCTACCTACTTGAATAAATGGCAGAAAAAAGATATATTCCCAGCAAACACTGCCTGTCTTTCATGGATACATTTCTGATCCAACTTTTAGTTTATAAGCTGGTACAGGTCTTTTATAGAAGATAAAATCTGACATACTTAATCCGAAAAGGAACCCAATCTTATAGACATGACGGTTGGAACAACAGCTCTTAAAGAGCTAATCTCAATTTTATTAGCCACCTCAAGAATAACAACTGCTTCCGTCTGGAAACGAACCACTCCTCCAACTATCCAAACTTGGCACAATAAAATATGGGATCAATTTATTTTAGCTAAAATCGCGGACGTCACTCAGCTATCAAACAAAGACTCCCTCACCGTATCATCTCTTTTTGAATCCATCTGGTTCTACCTACTTGAATACATGGCAGAAAAAAGATATATTCCCAGCAAACACTGCCTGTCTTTCATGGATACATTTCTGATCCAACTTTTAGTTTATAAACTGGTACAGGTCTTTTATAGAAGATAAAATCTGACATACTTAATCCGATCACATGTCTGAAGGATTTGAAATACAAAATGAAGATGTGTTGTAGATTTTAATAGGGAAGTGAATGTCAAATAAAACTTTGAATATGCTGCACTCACCTCCAGACTCAATTTGTTATTGGTACTATTGATGTTATTATTTGTATTTGTTCAAGCTTCTTAATTAAAAAAAAATTAAAAAGGGGGAGGGGAGAGAAAAGAAAAGAAAAGGAACCCAGAAGTGCAGAGAGGTCACATGCTTGCACAGGCGGATGTGATTGGTTACCACGCTTCTTTACCAAACTCATGTGAGAGGATAACACCCATCACAGAAACTAGGAGAAGGGCAATAGGCAGAGCATGACTACTTGAGGCCAGTAGCTTCAAAAAGGTTATGAGCAGGGGTCCGTTGGAGCGGGAGCGCACAGGAGCGCAGCTCCGGGAGTGAGGAGCCCAGGGGGTGGGCACATGACCAAGCCCCGCCCCCTCTTCGGCTTCCCCGAGCAGTGCAGAGGCGCAGCGCCCCGGGGAAAGCCCTGCTATGGTCTTTATTGTTTTTAATGTTTCGTTTTAATATTGATAATTTTATCATTGTTCCTTTTATGACTGTGTGCTGCTTTTCCAGAGACTTGCTCAAGGTGGCATATAAATTTTCTAAGTATACCATTTTTTATCTGGGCACATGGCACATAAGTACTGGAGAAATTTCACCAACCCTTCAGCAGCTTCCACCCCATCAGTTTAATGTAGTGGTCAGGAGTTGTACTCTAATCTGGAAGAACCGGGTTTGATTCTCCACTCCTCCACATGCAGCTGCTAGTGTGACCTTGGGCCATTCACAAGTTCTCTCAGAGCTGTTCTCTCATGAGCAGTTCTCAAAAGACCTCTCTCAGCCCCACCTACCTCACGGGGTGTCTTGTTGTGGGGAGGGGAAGGGGAAGGGATGGGTGGTGCACATGTCCTGGGTATCTCAAGTCTACTTGAAACCTGGTGGTTTCAAGGGAGCAGGAAGAGAATGAGGGTGTGTTCTTTACGCTTATTTTTATTGCACAAAGTATTGGATGGGGAAGGGAATGGTGGAAGAGCAGGTCAGTTTCACTCACGTGTGGAGTGGAGCCTGAGGGGTGGGTGTTGCCTTCTGACACACTTCCGGTATGTTAGGGGGTGTGGCACATGCAAATGAGTTATGCTAATGAGCTCCTGCACCTCTTTTTCTACGAAATGACCCCTGGTTATGAGGCTAACATTTCATGCTGGGGTACTGCTGACTGAGAGGAGATCATGTTGGACAGACCCAGATCATTCCATTCTTTGCTTGGCTTAGACAGGGAGGACACCTAGAAGGTTAAGACCCTGTTTTCTACGGACCTCCTCCCAAAAGCTACGGACCTCCTCCCAAAAGTTTCTCTGAAAGCCTTTCTCTGTTGGCTGATTCTCCATTGATAGTTATCACCACTGAGCCTGGACTGCTTTTCCTTGTTTCTCCTCCAACCCTCCAGACAATTAAAGAGAATGAAGCAAAACAGGGCACCAAAGCATCTCGTACATTTATGGCTATGAGTGACTGGTTGTACAACCAGCCCCACAGCATTCCCCCTCCCCATGATCTGCCTGCTCACAACAGGTGATAGCAAGTGCTTCAAAACACTCTGCCAAACTGACTAAGCAGTTCACTCAAAAACTGGATAGCAGCTGAGTACACAGTTTCCCAGCTGTTTATGATTAAAAACCTTACCTAAAACGTGGGCTGGGGAGTGCAATTGTCTTAATTACAGAGATCCAGTGTGTTTAGAAGGGCATGGATAAAAATCCAATACAGTACTTACAGATTTAGATACAGTGGAGATGCTTTATCACTTGAAAAAGGTATGCCATGATATGACTAAAAAGATGTGTATAAATGGAAGTAATATTTCCCTGGTAATGAGCCCTAAAATTAATGGGGAAAGGCAATGTTGTGGGAGGGGGGGCAATATGACTTCATTCCCCAAGCCCCAGATAGCTTCAGGAAATGGAGAGTCTTCATGGATACATCCTCTGGTACCTAACCCACCCACCATGCTCAAACAAATATCCCATGTACCATGTCCATTAGAAATATACATATCCTTGTTGGTCCAAGGCCAGGTGTTATGGCTTGTATGATTTGTCACAATGGCTGCTTTCCTTTTTGATCTTTCTGAAAAGTAAATATTAGCGTTGCATGGGAGGAGAATGAAGCCTGAAGTTGCCAGTCTATTTCTGTCAACATTCCGGCCAAGCTACCAGCTACATCATGCAGCTGGTTTTGATCCAGAGTGTCTGATAGCAGCACAACTATGGCCCTTGGCCTTTTTCTTGAACTCCTGCCCTCTGGAGACCTGAACAAACCCTGTCATACCATTAAGGGATTTTCCTATATCAAATCATTTCCACATATCTTACAAGATATGGCTTTTTTCATGTAAAGCAACCTTCTTTCATGGATCACGCCCAAGGTAAAAGTTCCCTGACAAATATTTACAAAGATATATTTACTTTCAAGAGAAACTCTATGATGTCCAGGCCCATTGTCAGAATACAGTTCTGTGGAGAAAGGTGGCATATACATACATTTTTTTCCATATAATGTTGTATGCATAATGTAAAGATCAAATTCTGTGATGTTTTTGCAGTGAATTTTTCCACATAAAGCCACTTGCAGAATAGTAGCCCAGTAGTATTAAAGGAGAAGTGACCTAACAAAATTCCTCATTCTTGGCTGCTACTGAAAGCACAAGAACCTTGTCCATAATTTCACTGGGCAGCCCCTCCTTTACAATTATATAGGATAAGAAGGAGTTGCAACTGAACCACTAAAGAGCCAGTTTGGTGTAGTGGTTAAGTGAGCGGACTCTAATCTGGGAGAACCGGGTTTGATTCCCCACTCCTCCACTTGCACCTGGCTGGATGACCTTGGGCAAGCCATAGCTCTGTATCAGCTGTTCTCTCAAGGACAGCTTGGGAAAGAGCTCTCTCAGCCCCACCTACCTCACAGGGTGTCTGTTGTGGGGAGGGGAAGGGAAAGGAGTTTGTAAGCCGCTCTGAGACTCCCTTGGGGAGTGGAGGGCGGGGTATATATCCAATCTCTTCTTCTTCTTCTTCTAAAGAATTCTGTCCATTTGCTGACTTTTCCTCAAGTAGCCACTGCTGCCTTCCCCCAAGATGGAGGCTCATCCAGCCATTCCAACTTAGGCTATTTTGTTTCACATCTGGCAATATGTGTCCCTGTAGCCATGGTCACAGTTCACGATGACCTCATTTGATCCTTCCCTGTTTGCCCAATAAACGTCATATCTGCTATGGAGTAAAAAGAGCCACTGTAATAGAATCTATTCATATGTGTATTTTGAAAGGCATGGTATTGGTAGGACCAAGCCTTTCCTCTCCTTGTTTATTTATTAAAATTGTCAACAGTCATTTCAGATAAGGTGTGGATTTTGAAAAGAACCTGGAAGCAACAAATGCACCATCTAGGGGAGTCCCTTAATGTGGATCAGATTTATAATACAGAGAACCACTGAAGCTCCAAGGGTTAGGTTGCCAACTGAAATGGGGGGGGGGGGGGGGGGAGAGAGATGACCTGTCTCTTCATTAGAGGTTTAATGAGTGGAAATGGGCAGCAGAAGCATTATTGGCACAGAGTTCAATAATCAATGGGACGTCATTATTCCTGGATACAAACTCTCTAGACAGGACAGGGAAGAACGTGTTGCTCTGTAGATCAAAGGCAGCATAGAGTAAAATAAGCTAGAAATCATCCACTGAACCAAGTCCCCTGCTGAACTGCTACAGCCTACAGGTGGAGGTACCTGACCCTAACATCTACTTAAAAGCGGGGATTACCCAGGAAGCAAATACTGACATGAAGAAGGAAATGAGGGATGTGACTAAAGTGGAATACTGGATGACTTCATTTACCCTTACACTGACTGGACAAATGTGAGGCTTGAGTCATGCAGCAGAAACAATGTTTTTTTTACATCATAACTGACTGTGCGTTGGAGCAGCTGGTCACAGAACTGACTAGAGGTGAAATGACTCTGGACTTGAGGGTGAGCGGGGCTCAAGACTGGGTTTGAGAGGTAGGTGTTATTGTACCAGCTGGGTACAGTGACTCAAACACTACTAAGTTTAACATTCATGTCAGTGGAAAGCTTCCCCCAAAGTCCAAAACAACTACATTTGATTTCAAAAGAGAGAACTTTATAAGTATTAGAAAACTGGTCAGAATGAAGTTAAAAGTGAGAACTGAATAGTCAAATCCCTCCACTGTGCCTGGAAACTATTGAAAACTACACCAACAGAAACCCAGATAGAATGCACACATCAGGTTTGAAAAGTTACCACCAAGTCTAGAAGGGACTTCGAAGGGAAGGTGATGGGTCATGCCAATGTGCTCAGCTGCCTTCCATTGCCCTCCTGCAACCTGGACCCAGCTCCTGCACATCAGGTCCTCCTCCTTGAGGATCTGCCCGACAGTCCCATTCTGGTGTCCAATGTCTCCCACCACACAGCTCGTGACCACATTCTCTCCCATGTTTTAGACTGGGTGGGGAGGGGATGGCCCACCAGCCGGGTGGGCCCAGAATTCTCTGCTTTCTCCTCCCATAGGGATGAACTTTCAGCTCACAAGGGCTGCCTGCTGTGGGGAAGTCGGGTGGTGGTGCCACCACCGCTGCGCCAGCAAGTCCTGGTGGCACTACACGAGATTGCACCCGGGTATCGTGCGAATGAAGGCGCTGGACCGAAGCTACGTTTGATGGCCCAGTGTGGACAGTGAAATTGAAGACTGTGTAAGGCATTGTCAGGCATGCCAAGAGACTTGGCCAGAGTCCCCCCAGGCCCCAGTGAGACAGTGAGAGTCCACTCACAAGCCATGGTCCTGGTTGCATCTAGACTTTGCGGGGCCTTTCCAGGGACAGATTTTCTTCATTCTGGTGGACTCTTACACCAAATGGCTTGAGGTGGTACCAATCTCCTCTACATCATCCCAAGCAGCAATTCGTGCCCTCCGCCAGGCTTTCTGTACACACGACATACCAGACACTGTCATGACGGACAACAGGACGGCCTTCACCTCAGGCGAGTTCCAGGAGTTCATGGGCCGTTATGCGATCCGGCATGTCCACTCTGCTCCCTTCCACCCGGCAACCAACAGCCAAGCAGAATGGATGGTGAGGACTACAAAGGAGTCCCTCCACAAGATCATCCATGGGGACTGGGACCACCACCTCGCGGAATTCCTTTTTTGCCACTGGGTGACACTGAGCGCCATCACCAGTTGCAGTCCTGTGGAACTCCTTATGGGCAGGCGCCTAACAATCTGCCCCGAGTGGCTGCACCCCAACCACGCTCCAGAACACAGCCTGGCCCCCAAAGATCAAGGAGCACCCAGCGGGTTCTTCCCGGGAGACCCTGTCTATGCCTGGAATTTTGCATGGCTCCCCACAAAGGTGATTAAGGAAACGGGGCCCTTGCCATATGAGGTATCAACCGATGAGGGCCAGGTGCTATGAAGTCACATCGATCAGCTACGCCACTGTCTTTCCCCTGCAGAACCATCAGCCGTCCCAGATGACAGCAAAAAGGAGCTGCCCAGCCCTCAGGAATCGGATCCCGAGAGAGATGCCCCGGGGCTCAACAAACAGCCAGCATCCCGGGAGCCAGCCACAGCCAGCGGGCAGCCAGCAGGACAAATCAGTGAGCCGCCAGAATCCATGGTACCAGTCAGTTCCAAAGCCATGTCCACACCGTCATCCTCTGCAAACCTGTCAACAGAGCCGGCAGTCATTGTTCTGGAAAGAGCTCAGCACTGAGGGCAGAGCCTCAGCGTTCAAACTGTGAACATCGCCCGCCGGCCTACTTAAGGGACTACATGTGTTGAGGCGGCTCTGAACTATGGGGGGAGGGGTGTTATGTATTGAGCAAATAAATGCACAGGTAACTAGACTGAGCTTGGGGTCTGAGAACAATAGACAGACAGGATCCTGGAAGGAACCTATAATATAGCTGTAGAATGTAAAATAGCCAATCACGGGGAGCGGGTGTGTGTTGAATGGGGTTTATTGCATGAATTTAAGCAGGGCTTCGGCCCAGCTTAGGTTGTCCTTTGAGCTGAGCTGTGATCACAATAAACTATGAGCTGATCACACAACACGTCTGAATCCAGTATATTTCAGGAGGGAAACAGAAAGGAGCTCAGGTTCTCACAAAACAAATGTAAGCTGACACTGAGGAGCAGATTGCTAAAACTATTAAGACAAACAATAAGCATCTTTCCAAATAAATTATCAGGAGCAGGAAACTAGGGACGCAATTAAGCCTTTGCATGACAAAGGAGTGAAAGGATTGCTTTGTGAAGATAGGGAGACAGCAGATGAATGGAATAAATTCTTTACTCTCACGGTGGAAAATGCAGGGTATGTGCCAGGGCTGCTACAGATTTCGTGGTCAACATGTTTGGCAGCCAAATGTACTATGTTTAGCTGTCCTGAACACTGGCGAGCAACCACCCAGTTTGTTCAACACCCAGCAAGCAACTATAATGGCTGCCAAAAATCTGCCTCCCAAACCTCTTGCTCTATCCCAGCTTTGTAGGGACCTAGTGAGGACTTTGGAAGTGGAGGTTACAAGACAACCATCAGCTGAGCTTCTCTGTTTGTTCTCCACCCCACCACTGAAGCTTGTCTCTCTATTCCAGCAAGGCTGGAACACAGGGAGGATCTCAGAGCAGGAAGAACAGGAACAATTGGCTTATTTTCCCATTTGCTCCAGACTGTCAGCTGGGGTTGCAAAGAAAAGGAACAAGCAGGTTACTTCCACTCACTTAGTTGTTAGCTGGGCTGCAAATAACAGGTAGGCTCCTGTTCTCTGCTTTTCTTCCACCCTCCCCAAGCTGTCATCTTGGGCTGCAAAGACTAGATGCTGTGAGGTTGTAGACAGCTTGATGAACAATTTAACTCAGTGTGAGGCGGTGGTGAAAAGGGTAGACTCCATGGTGAGTACTGGAAAGGGACTGAAAACAGAGTAGCGGGGGGGTGTTATATAATTCTTGGGCAGAGCTATGGTGTGGCATGGGGTCCGTTGGAGCAGGAGCGCACAGGAGCGGAGCTTTGAGAGTGAGGAGCCCAGGGGGTGGGCACATGACGAAGCCCCGCCCCCTCCTCGGCTTCCCCGAGCAGTGCAGAGGCGCAGCGCCCTGGGGAAAGCCCTGCTAGGGTCTTTATTGTTTTTAATGTTTTGTTTTAATATTGATAATTTTATCATTGTTCCTTTTATGACTGTGTGCTGCTTTTCCAGAGATTTGCTCAAGGTGGCATATACATTTTCTAAGTATACCATTTTTTGTCTGGGCACATGGCACATAAGTACTGGAGAAATTTCACCAACCCTTCAGCAGCTTCCACCCCATCAGTTTGGTGTAGTGGTCAGGAGTTGGACTCTAATCTGGGAGAACCGGGTTTGATTCCCCACTCCTCCACGTGCAGCTGCTGGTGTGACCTTGGGCCAGTCACAAGTTCTCTCCGAGCTGTTCTCTCATGAGCAGTTCTCAAAAGACCTCTCTCAGCCCCACCTACCTCACAGGGTGTCTTGTTGTGGGGAGGGGAAGGGGAAGGGATGGGTGGTGCACATGTCCTGGGTATCTCAAGTCTACTTGAAACCTGGTGGTTTCAAGGAAGCAGGAAGAGAATGAGGGTGTGTTCTTGACGCTTATTTTTATTGCACAAAGTATTGGATGGGGAAGGGAATGGAGGAAGAGCAGGTCAGTTTCACTCATCTGTGAACACTTTTGGTATGTTAGGGGGTGTGGCATATGCAAATGAGCTATGCAAATGAGTTATGCAAATGAGCTCCCGCACCTCTTTTTCTACGAAATGACCCCTGGGTGTGGCCCCTTTGGAATACTGTGTGCAGTTCCATATCTCAGAAACCATATTGCAGCAGTGAAAAAAGTGCAGGAGAGGAGAAATGATTTAACAGCATGAAATGTTTTGGTTTGGAAAAAAGGTGACTAAGGGGGGAAACAATAGATTTTTATAAAATTATGTCTGGGGTGGAAAGAATGGAGAAAGAGAGAGCTTTTTTCTACTCCTCCCATAGAACTAGCCCTTGGGGGCACCCCGTGAAGTTGATGGGCAAGAGGTTAAGGGCAGGCACAAATAAATACTTCTTTACTCAATGAGCTATTATATTGTGGAATTCTCTGCCAGTTCATGTAGTGATCGACACACGCTTTAAAAAGATGTTAGAAAGATTTGTGCAGGAGAGGTCCATCAGTGGCTATTAGCAAACCTCTGAATACCAGCCCTGGGAGGCAGTCTCAGGGAAAGGCCACGGCAACTGGCTGGTCGCTGTGTGAAACAAGACGCTGGGCTAGAAGGGCCACTGGTCTGATCCAACAGGGCTCTTCTCATGTTCTTAACATCAACTGGTAATTGCTTGCAGGTCAACCTGTAGGCTGTTGTACAAATAAGTTTTGTGAACACTGGGCAGTTTTATTATGTATTGGAATGGAAAAGTTATAAAGAAGTTATTTACTTTTTTCTTTTTATGAACTGTGGAAACATTTGTCTTCTCTGCGCTGAAACTCAAAAGGGAAGGGAGGAGTTGGCAATCTCGATAGCCCACAGTCCATCTACCAGCTGGGTGAAAATATTCCACTAGCAACAGGCGGGATGTGTGTCTGCCCACATACTAAGTTCTGATTTCTTCCAGGAGTGAATTTTGTTCTTTTGGCCTGCGTCCCAGAGCAGTGGGGGGAGTCAGAGAGAAATGGGAGGGGAGGGGCCCTGTACTCTGGCAGTTTTCGGTTCGCAGGATAAACTTCAGCAGGGAGCAATGGTGGCTTGGAGAATTACAGTTAATCCGTTCAGAGGAAAAGCAGTGTTGTGGATCCCAAATTGGATTTATGGATTGTGCTAATCAAGAGGCTGGATTTGGCCTTCTGTCTTCCTCCTGATCCTTCTGCTAGTCATCACACAGATTAATTTTAAAGAGAGAGAGACCACAAATTCCATTTTCAATGCTTCAAGGTCATTCCTACAATTAAAAAGATCAAGCTAACCCCCACCCCCCACCCCAAATCCACCTCAGTGGAGAAACAACTGGTTTCGTAACAGCAGAATTCCATGTGTATGCGTTAAGCACAAACCTGACCCCCATTTCAAGAGCTGTAGATGATCTGAGCAGATGGAGACATTCTTGGCTACAAAGTATCCTTTCAAATTCCTTTCCTTTTGAAAGCACCAAGGCATGAACTTCTAAGAATCTCTGGATTTCTTCCTCCTCAGTTGACTGACAGTGCCATTCTAAGCACTGTTGCACCATTCTAAGCCCATGGACTTCAATGACCTTACAAGGGTGTAACTCTGCTTCAGATGACCCTGCAAGGCATGTAAAAGCCATGCTTTCCCCATTGATAGAGCCAGTGCTTGCATTTTGGATGCTGCTCTTGTGGTTTTCCTGGTTCAGGAAATTTCTCGAGGGCTGGGCATGAAAGGCTGACAGCTCTGCTAAAAATCACCTAGTAGGCAGCAGGTGTTGTTGCTGATATGACTAACTTTGCTACTTTTCTTTTGAGTTGCTTTTGTTTAACAATTACAGAAGTTTGTGGAAGAGGAACCCCCAGTTTAGGAAAAGCAAAGGTACAGCTTCTAGATTTGCTTTCGATGGCATTAACTCAGATAATCTAGCAAATATTGATCAACTCCAATGCAAAACAGTTTCCTCAAATTTAACAGGAGGAGGAGATAACTTTGAAGTTTAATCAGATTTTCTAATAAAATGGGGCCCATCTGTTCCATAAAAGGCAGTTTGAACTCATAGAGTTAGAAGGGCAGCCTGACCAAAACAGCCTCTCATGTTGATTTGGCTCACTATGGATTCTTCCCAATTCAATTTAGTTTTCACACCAAGGGGCCTATAACGCCACAAGGAAGTCTCCGCTTTGTATGCTAGCAGAAGAATCCTAAGAACACTTTTCTAGGAGTAAGCCCCATTGAATAGAACTGAGTAAGAGTTGAGTAAGTCTTTATTTGACTTCAGAGTAGTGGGGATAAAGAGTAGGGCCTTTTCAACAGTGGCTCCTGCCCTTTGGAATTACCTCCCTAGAATGGTCTTTGAGGCAAAGCCTGTTTTCACTTTCCAAAAATTAGCACCTTTATTTCAATAGTCAAGATGCTGAGGAGGATCTGATTTGTTGCTATTTTAAGGAAGATTTTTTTAAAAAAATATTTTTTAGTTTTATTATTTTTATTTGAATTGTTTTGCTATAATATATTAGATGGTTTTATAACTGTATTGTTTTATTATTGTTGTCGTAAGGACACTTAGGGTTATGTCTGCAGGAGGCATCTCCACAGAGAGAGAGAGAGAGACAGAGAGAGAGAGAGAGAGAAAATAATAGTAATAAAATCAACCCTAGAAGCTCCTACTAGAACAGAACAGTAGTAGGCTACACTCGACGGTAATTTCCACCATAATTATATATCTGAAAATCCAATTCTGAGCTTCCTTGCGTCTGAAGGTGAGCCACCAATTAGGAAAGACATCAGAGCTCCCTGCTTTGCAGAACACCAGGGCTCTGGGATTTGTACATGAGCATTTAAAAGCTGCATCTGAATCTGATCCTTCCTGCTGCTCTTATGCATCCTGCCCCATGTGGAGTAGTCCCTCTTGCAGAGGGGAGGGAAAGGTCTCATTTACATGTGTTAGTTTGCTTAAATACATGCAAATGTAACATTTCACTTAGAACAAAAAAAATATATGAAACGTTGCTCTATTAAGAACTGATCTTAAGGAATCAAAGCTAGCCCTGGCCAGCCTGAAACCACCCCAGTGGTGTCGCTGCATATAAGTAGCTGTATGTTTGCTTATCAAGCATGGTGACTGAAACCTCCCAGTTTGTGAGGAGTCCTCCTGTGTGCTGTTCTTGCTGAGGGAGAAAAGCACAGCAGGACAACGCAGGCATCTCTTTCATCAAGACTGGTGATTTGTCCATCTGTTACTCAGGAGCATAGGCGTAGACTATGGGGGGGGGGCTCGAGGACTCGAGCCTCCCCCAAAATTTCCCGGGGGGGGACTGAGCCCCCCCGGGAAAACGTAGCGCCTGCCGCCGCGCCTCCCGGGGCCCTTCCGAGGCCAGCAGCTGCTGCTGATGGTGCCTCCCCCCCACGCCACTCTTCCATCCTTCCCTCTCCCTCCCTCTTTTCCCCGCAAAGGGAGAGGGAAGGAGTGGGGGGGAGAGAGAGAGGCCCCGGCAGCAGTGGCTGGCGGGCCTCGGAAGGGCCTGGGGAGGCGTGGAGGTTTCCCAGCAGCGCGCTCGCTAAAGAGCCCCTGCCCCCCCCCTGGATTTTATAAAAGTCTATGCCCCTGCTCAGGAGCTCCTGCTGAGTTTAGAAACAGTCTCAGATAGGGCTTCATCTGACCCCCCCCCCCCCCACCACCACCCAGGGAGTCCCATGACCTGTGTTTATGCCAAGACCTCAGGACTTTAGAAGAAAGTCTCAGTTGCCTCTAAATGTGGACAGTGTGGATTTCCCTCACTGAAGTCACCTCTGCCAGTTCCCATCTGGATTAGGGAGCCAGGAGGCCAAGCTACAAGATGGTGCTATGAGGTAGGAAAGCACCAGCATCTCTCTTTTTACAAATTCACAACTTCCCTTCAGAAATTTAGTTCTGTTTATTTGCAAATAATTCATGCACACAACATTTCATGGTCAAATACCCCCTATTTTAGACTGATCTTTTTTTTTCTTATTCTGGACCATTTCAGCTTCATAGAATCCAGTGGCTTTCCATTCTTGAAGCGAAGACATCCCACTGTTAGAAGAAGAAGAAGAAGAAGAGATTGGATTTATACCCCGCCCTCCACTCCCCAAGGGAGTCTCAGAGCAGCTTACAAACTCCTTCCCCTTCCCCTCCCCACAACACACACCCTGTGAGGTCGGTGGGGCTGAGAGAGCTCTTTCCCAAGCTGTCCTTGAGGGAACAGCTGGTACAGAGCTATGGCTTGCCCAAGGTCATCCAGCCAGGTGCAAGTGGAGGAGTGGGGAATCAAACCCGGTTCTCCCAGATTAGAGTCCGCGCACTTAACCACTATACCAAACTGGCTCTCTGTTACCATCAGACTATCACAAGCAACCTGCTATGAAGTTTATCTTTTTAATCTTTTTTTAAAAAAAATAAGATCATTCATTTTCAGCAATAACTAAAAGAAAATATATGTCAGTGTTGATGACTGAAGGAGGCACGACCAGACAAATTTGCATCAGATCTTGGTGACAGTTGGTGAAAGTGTAGCTACAAGGATACACAACTTTTACTGATACATTTCTGTGTAAAAATATGTCTTTGCTTAGCTGGAGATAATAAAAAGGGTGTGTATGGGTGTAAAGTTCAATCAAGCTTTTTTTAGTTATGCAGATGAAGGGCAGATCAAATGATAAAAGAGAAGACTCTTTATTTACCTAAAGATAATACACACAGGTTTTTACTCGTTTCAAAAATCTCTGTATTTTTTATAGATGGCAGAAAAGAAGAAGAAGAAGATTGGATTTATACCCCGCCCTTCACTACCCAAAGAAGTCTCAGAGCGGCTTTCAAACTCCTTTCCCTCCCCACAACAGACTCCCTGTGAGGTAGGTGGGGCTGAGAGAGCTCTGACAGAAACTGCCCTTTTTCAAGAACAGTTGTGCCAGAACTATGACTTGCCCAAGGTCATCCAGCTGGTGCAACTGGAGGAGTGGGGAATCAAACCTGGCTCTCCCAGATTAGAGTCCACGCAGTTAACTACTACACCAAAGTGGCTTTTTTACTTTTGTTTTACTTTGCTTTCTGGTTTCATGTCAAAAACTGGTCAAGTCATGCTCTATTTTGCAGTGTTGGGTGATAAAAGTTGAACAACCGTTCAACCCCCCCCATGCAGACATACTTACACACTTCAAATCCATCCTCTTTGACTCCACAGAGGACCTGTTAGCAATGAAAAATTGTCACCCATCACCATGTCTGTCCAGTCACGAAAACAATCTACTCCATCCAAAGGAATGCCTCCATCCAAATCAAGATTCACCCAGTTTATATTTCTTTCTCTCTTCAAGGGATCCCTCCCATCCTGAATCGTATTTATCCAGTTCTCAACTCAGCCACTCTCAGCCATGCATTACATTCACAAAATTCCCCACTTGCACCCCTGTTAAGAACTTGAAAAACAAGAAAGAGAAAGTACACAGGCAGAACAATCCTGAGCTGTGCTGGCATTGCAACAGCCAGCCACCATGCAACTTTGGCGCCTCTAGTCTCGGCACCCTAAGGGCCAAGTTACACTGCAGCGGGGTGGGGGGGAGAGTGTAGCTGACTGCTTGTGAGGCCGTGTCCATGGCAATTCTTCTGCGGCATGGTCTTGTGGCATACTGTCAAGCTGGGGATGACACGAGGTGGAGTGGCACTTCTGGTCAACGGGAGTGGCCAGTCCCACGACAGATGCCATTGCATGTGACAGTTGGGGGTGCGGAAGGGCACCTCAGGAGGGCCCCACTCTCCCCCCACCCCCTGAAGTATTTGTCTCCCCTGCTACTGCCCACTTCTTCATTGATTTTAACTCCCAGCTTTATTATAGAGAAGATGAAAGCTTGCACAGTGTGTTTTGTCATTTCAGTTGATCGTAACAAAAGGTATCAGATGACTTTTGGGGTTTATACTTCGCTGTCGAACAACAACACGTGACTCACCTTTTTCGCAGCATATCTTTTCACCACTTTCAGTTGAGCACTGAAGCTTAGAAGCCCAGGGGAGAGCCATATGTGTGATTAAATCGCTCCAAGGCAACCGAAGACTACCAATATTGTTGAATCATGTATATGTTGATTGTGGATGTTAGTGATGGTCTACCACTAGTAATAGCTGCTCTTTCATGGTGGTCACGAATCTTTAATCACCAAACGGAGCGCCCCCCCCCCCGGGAAGTGATGGGCCTCTTGAGTCTCTGCAGCAGGAGCAGCAGCAGGAACCTTCAACGTGGCAGGAATCCAAATGGGTGCTTAGAAGCTAATGCCAGCCGCTAATTGCTGTTCATTTGCAAAGAATATGTAAGACTCATCACCGACTGCAGGGAAGCACAGCGGATGCTCTGGCTGCAGAGCTGGCCAGGATCGGGGAGTTTGTGCACAGCTGCCCCGGGAGAGGAAAAAAGGAAGCCTGCAGGACAGCAGGTTGAGCTGCTCACGCCTTAGGCCACGACAGGCCTTGCAAGTTTGTAACATACCTCCAAGTGATTCCACTCACTGATTCTCAGGCAGAATGACTCTGTGACTGGGCCCTTCACTGTATGTGTCATGCCGGGAACATACACAAGGGTACAATGTTAGATTTATTATTTTTTTGCAGGTAAGTTATGATGGACCCTTGCTTTTTCCCTCCGGTGAAGCAGATTTTCCCACCAAAACACTGTTCACCAGTCTGACTGAGCAGCCTCTAAATAGCATGTTTGAATTACAGACTTATAACTTTCTTTGTGTCCCACCCAGTGTTAAAGAAGTTATTTGGCTTTTGCCTAAGCCAGAGTTTTATTGTAACTCAGTAGGAGCCCTCTCATATAACCCTTTGGAAATGGCACTTGACACAAAATAAAGTTGAAACAAAAAGGTAGATTTTATTAAACAAGCAGTTGGATCAGGAATAGGGCAGGGAAACTGTAAAAGAAAATTCGACTATCTTGAACAGGCAACAGAATATAATTAAAGCTTAAATTCTAAGAGACTCAGTTCTTTACTATGAGAGATTGGTTTATCTTGTTGATTTCTTTCAGCAACCATGTGTCTTAATAAAGTTTCATAGAAAATATCTTAGTTTCCTGAAAGTTAGAACTTTCTTCCTGTTTCAGGGCCCTGTGGGATCTTTTACAGTTCTGCAGGGCCTGCAAGACAGAGCTCTTCCACCAGGCTTTCAACTAAGAAGCCGCCCTCACCACTACCAACAACAACCGTGGCTATGGGCCTGGCCCAGCTCTGAGATCGAGTCATTCCATCGTGTGACATAGAAGATCACTGAATTGGAAACTGTCTGCTTGTTTACATCCTATAGCATGCCATCTTAACTAATGAAGGAACTATCACTAGCACTTTATGATTTATTTGACTGTTTTAAATGATTTTATGTGTATTTTATGTGTATTTTGTACCAACTAATGTAAGCCGCCCTGAGCCTGCTTGCAGGGAGGGTGGGATATAAATGGAATAAATAAATAAAAACAGTACTTCCCTTTTTGGGATTATAACTTTCCCTTTCTGTACTCTTGAGGAGTCTAAGACTGTTTCCCTTTTCACTTCTCAAACCAGAGGTCCCTTCTGAGTTGATCCCTCTGAATAACCCTTTTCATTTTGGCTAGGCTGGCGGTTGTCCACCAACTGCCCAGCCTCTTCTGGCAAACCTAAACCCCCAGTTTTGGAATTCAGCAAGGGCTGACACTTAGACATTAAGTTCTGATTTCTGAACTTTTCCTCCAAATGTGTTGGTGTACAGTAAAGGCTTGGTGTACAGTAAAGGCTAGGAGTTGTGTCCTTTAACTTCTCAAGTGACTTGTCTGTTTCCCTCAGACTCTCTCTCTCTCACACACACACACACATACACACATTCCTCCTGACTGGCAACTGCCAAGTCGAAATCCAAACGATGACTCATTCCCTCTGACAAGACTCACAGGATTTTATAAAACTCTCCTCAACCTGGCACTGACCAGTCAGAGAGAAGGGGGGGGCATGCAGGCAGCAGCCAGTCAATCAAAGTGCTTGACAGTGAGACATTAACCCTGAATCCCCCAGCTCTCTGCTTTTGATGCACTAAGCATCCCGGTCTTGGAGGTCAGTTCGTCACATAAGTATACACCCATCCTGAGTGCTATCTGTGTAAGGACTCGAGTGATTCTGCTTTAGGGATGACACTTCCATGTTAGATCCCTTCCAGTCCAGTTTTTGTCCAGGCCACAGGACAAAGACAGCACTGAAAACCCTCACAGATGACCCCTGGAGACATCTGGATCAGGGCAGATCAGCAGTGCTGCTGTTGTTGGACCTTTCGGCAGCATTCAGCATGGTCAACCATCAGCTACTGATCTACCACCTCACTGCCACTGGGGTCCAGGGGTCTCCCTTGCAGTGGCTCATCTCCTTTCTCCAGGGTCAGTAGGACAAAGGGTGGCAGTAGGGGAACAGCTTCTCAAAGGAACCCACTGACTTCTGGAGTGTCCCAAGGGGCGGTGCTTTCCACAATGCTATTCAACATCTACATGCCCCCCCCTGCCCAGATTGCCATGAGGCAGGGGCTGGGATGTCACCAAGATGCGGTTGACACCCAGCTCTGTGCCAGTGCCAGAGGTTAGGAGCTTGGGAGTGCTCCTGGATGCCTCCTTAATGATGGAGGCCCACAAATAGGGTTGCCCAGCCTTCCGGTGGTGGCAGAAGATTTCCCACTATTACAATTGAGTCCCGCGTGATCTGGGCACAGGCAGCAGACTTGTGAATGGTCAAAAGTCCCATTGTGAATGACCTCTGTGGCCCTGATCAGGAAGCCTCTCATTAAGCAAGTGATCAATGGCTTTTCTTCCATATGATTCAGCCGCTACGCTGCTGGCCCAACCAGGCCCGGAGAGCTTCTGCTCAATTATTCAGCAGCTGAGCTGTAAAGCCAAGCCAGCCGAGTGGTGCCTAATGGGTCTCCCCAGTCCATCTCTCACCACTGAACAAGCAAAGAAGCACTCCCAGGCTTCAAGCAATTCCCAGCCTTGCCATTGCCAGGCTACAAAGCAGCACCTTCCTCAGATATTCCCCACTTCCATTATCAAACACACACCCCCCCCCCCGATATCAGGCCATTAGCAATGTATTTCGCTATGGGTGCCTATTTACCCACACATGCAGTCAGCATCACTGTCTGCAGGCAGTGCTTGGGGTGACAGAATCCAAGGCACAGAACACTCCCTCGCACCACCTACCGGCCAAACCCATGGTTCATGGGAAAACCTTTGTCGTATCCCTCTTCCCCTAGGAAAGATTCTCTCTTAGACACACAGACATCTGTCTCTTTTTCATCTCTCTTGCCCTTTCTCTTGTCCATCTCTCTCTCTCGAACCTATTTCTCCCCCACCCCCACCATTTGCAGTTCTTGGCTAGACTTCAACGTTACAAAGAGAATGTAGCAAAGAGCCCTGGGTTTTTACAAAATGCCTGGCAAAAGGTGACATAGTGTCGTGGTTCCAGTGTTAGACTAGGACCAGGAAGGCCCCGAATCAAATCCCATTCAGCTGCTGAGTGATCTTAGGCCAAGTCACTCTCTCTCAGCCTGGCCTATCTCACATAGTTGTTGTGAGACTAAAATGGAAGAGGGGGAAACCTCCGAGCTACTTTCTCCTGCACATACCCCACCTCCAAAGTGGCCTCTTGACCTGAGCCTGGCAAAAAAGCGTATGTTACAGGCAAACCCTCTCATCTTATCCCACTAGTGTTGCCAGCCTGCATGGGGTGGATGGAGATCTCTCACTATTACAACCAGGGGTCCTTTCATAGAAAAAGAGGTGCAGGAGCTCATTAGCATAACTCATTAGCATATCCCCTGACATCACCAGAAGTGTGTCAGACAGGGAATGTCAGTTTCAGCCCCATTATACCCTATGGGCCATTGAAATCAATGGCAAAAACTCATAGGGTGTATGAGGGGCTGGAGGAAAGGGGGTTTGAGGGAGAGGCTCCAAACTTGCAGGGTAGCTGCTGGGGCCTCTCCTCGAAATACTCACCAAGTTTCAAGAAGATTGGACCAGAGGGTCCAATTTTATGGGCCCCCAAACAGGTTGTCTCATCCCCTCCATTGTTCTCTATGGTGGGAAAAAATGTTAACTTTTTTCCTCCCATAGAGAACAATGGAGGGAATGGGGGCAATCTGTTTGGGGGCCCGTAGAATTGGACCCCCTGGTCCAATCTTCTTGAAACTTGGTGGGTATTTTGAGAAGAGGCCCCAGCAGCTACCCTGCAAGGTTGGAGCCTCTCCCTCAAATCACCTCCCCTCCAGTTGCTTTTAAAGGTTTTAAAGCTTTAAAGCTTTTAAAGAGAATCTTTAAAGCTTTTAAAGCTTTTAAAGCTTTAAAGCTTTTAAAACTTTAAAGCTTTTAAAGAGAATCTGATTCAGCCCGTGGCTGCCCTAGTGGCCAATCCTGAGCTGGCGGAGCTTCGCTCCACCTCGCTCCGGCCCCAACAGACCCCTGATTACAACTAATCTCCAGGCAACAGAGAAAATGGAGAAGATGGCTGCTTTGGAAGGTGGACTCTCTGGCATCATACCCTATTGACACCCCTCCCCTCCCCAAACCCCACACACCTCAGGCTCCTCCAGGTATCTCCCAACCCAGAGCTAGCAGCACTGTAGCCAAACCAATACCTTGCTGCCCATCTAATTCCAAGGGGTGACCTGAAGAAGGTTCCTGGGGGTGGCCAGCTAGGCAAGGATTTCTAACAGTTCCCAACCGTCATGTGACTCTAGATTAATTTTATCTGGTTGATATGGGAGTAGAACTGAGTACTCTGTTGTTACCCAGTACACTACCTCTGTATAGGCTGCTGAGAAGACAGTGGGAGCTCCGGCTCAGTTGCATGGAAAAGGATGTGGATGTTGGAGTGGAGCTGCAATAAGTTGTAAGTACTCAGCACTATAATGGCTTTCAGCACTGTTATCCGTAATTGGCTCAAAATTCTCTGTGAGCAGTTAGGGGGGCAGGCAGTTTGGGAACTGAGCTGAGCTTGTAAGATGTTTCAACACATTATCCAACAGGTCATGACCAACTAATTATGTTCTGTTCTACTCAGTTCCATTCTAAATCTGACATACATGAAACCAAGCCCTCTGGCTCTTTTAAAATACCCGTATCTACACTGGAACCAGTCCTTCCCACGCATTATTCCTCTTTAAAATTTGTTAACGGGCTGCAGTCTAGGCTGCAGTCTATGTGGTCTCTTGGATAGCTTCTAACAGCTGAGTGATATGGTCTCCAGCAGACGTTTAAATTTGTAATTCTTTCTTCCAAAGAACACTGAGTACTACTGTGATCCTGCAAGGGTACTATCATTTTCAGAAATGGTCAATTAAAAAAAATAGATACCTTATCAGATAGGCCACAATGGCACATGTTCTTGCTTCAGTACTCTCATACTACTAACCTCCCAGCACCCAGAGTGCCTTGGGAAACTCATAACAATAAAACCATGGCCCATTACGCATGCACATCTTACTGCAGATTTTCAGAGCAGTAAGCCTTTAATCTTGACTTCGGATTCTGAGCCCACCTTACACACCACTTCTTTTCCTCTGGTGCATTTATTCTGCAGCTACAGAAAAAAGAATCCAACAACAATGCAATTTTCTAAATCGAGGTGAAACGTTACTTGTGATGTGTGGGGGATGGCATCCAAAGGTTTTTTTTAATGCAATTGTCCTAGCACAGCTGCACAGTACCATCCAGCAAGCACCTTCCATTTAAACACCTTGTGGTTTGGGGTTTGTGCGTGCATTTTAGTGGTAGGTCAGTGAATGAAAGGGAACAGAAAGGAATGCAGGCAAAAGGGGAAAACCCACTGTTGAAACTGGTCAGAATTTTTTTTTTAATTGACAAGCTGCAGGGAAGCCCCATTTTCCTTATTGCTGAGCACTAAGGGATTCTCTGCTGTGTTATGAGCCACTGTGGAAAATGGGGAAAGAGTCACAAAATTTCACAATATGGGGGGATATGTTAAGAGCATAGAATGCATGGTAGAACCCACTGACACTGGCATTGCAAGCTGTGTGTGTGCAACTCCACCATGCTTGTATAGGGCTGAAATTTGTATGGGAGAGGAGTCCTCTGCCAGAAGCTCTGGAGAGCTTTTTTAGTCTTGTACCAGAAGTTGTTCATGTTTTGCAAGCAGCAGGTGAAAGAGATCTGCCCCACATCCACCCTGTCACCATAGGGCCCCAGCTTCTCCTTGCTATAGAGCAGCACCTCCAACATATTCACTTGCTGTCCAGTCACCTGGGACAAAGCCTGGGGTGGGAGGAGTTCCTTCACCTGCTGGGAGGCAGCAGCCCAGGGCAGGCAAAAGGGGAGAAGAGCTTGAGTAGAGTTCCCCAAGCACTGCAAGCCAGGCAGTCCTGGGAGAAGGGGATCATGGCCCACTGTAGTGGGCCCTTGCTGTAGAACAAGGAAGAGAGAGGGGTCAACCCAGCTCGGCCAGCCCTTCTTTCTTCTTTGCATTTTCCTTCCCTCTAGCTTTGGCTTCTTGGCTCAGGAAAGTGGAGGGGAAAGATGCTTGGAGCTTGTACACCAATGAAGGGACTCAGGCAGCAAATGCAAGTCCAGTCCAGGGTCAGGGATTCCAGAAAAGCCAGTAGGTCCAATACAAGCATCAAGGTTCCAGTGGTCCCCTAACAGCAAGGTCAGTGGTTCAGCAGCAATGTGTATTTGTTGCGTCCACAAAACTGCTGTTTCTCCCAGCTGATTTTATAGCTAAGTCTTAACAAGCTACACTCCCAGCCAATTCTTTGGCAGTCATGCTGAAACCACACATCCATCTTGTCAGTTGACAGCTGACAATGGGCTGTGAGTCTCGCACTCCTCCTCCTACGCTGTAACTCAGCTTGCCTCTAACACATTGGCGCTGCAGGGGTGTGGGTGAGCTGGGTGGGCTGGGAATGGCTTCTGAAGCCTTGTCTGCTGCTTCAGAGCTACAAGGTGTTGGCTTAGTTTCAGATGTAGGCTGAGACTTCTGCTCAGCCAGTAACCTGATCTCTTGTTGCTCTCCTTCTGGCTCAGAGGCAGCTGCAGCTGGTTGTTCAATTACTGACTGAGGGCCAGCTGCAGGTAGTTCTTTGTCTCTGGAACCTGTGCTGTCACTGAGCACAGACTTGATTTACAACAACTAATATGGGCAGTGGAGTGGCCTTCAAGGGGAGGGTTAAGGGCGGGGGTGTCCAAGGGAACTTGTATGCTTTTGAATTACCTTCAGCTTGGAAGCAAAGCAAGGGAAAAAAACAGCACAAAAGCACTCTCAGAAAACCCAGGGAAACAGCAGCCAGAAAGCAAATTGAGTGCTGAAGGGAGGCAAATCAATGCAGAACAAAAAAGAAAACCCAGTGGACGAGCATGGTGAAAGCAAGGCAAAACACCTGTGCAAAATAAACCCATGTTAGAATTATACATATATTCTGTGAAGAAATCCTGTATACAATAACCTCTGTAGCACAACAGGCTAGTTACTTTCTGTCGGTGAGGCGTGCCATGTAGCTCTAATGTGCATGGGGTTTGGTGATGCTTTTTTGTAAGGTGCTAGCTTCCAGGTAGGCTGGGTAAGGTTCTGCCACCTCCAATGGACACTGTTCATCCTTATGCCATCTGACAAGGATTTGCCATGCTTAGCCTGATCAGCCATCTTCTGAACAGAGGGAATGTGTTGACAGAGAATCAGTTCCCCAGCCCTTGTTATGGCAGATGGCAGATAACCCAGTCAGTCTGACTGGGGGAGGCAATTACCAGGAGGCTAATGATTTTACTGTGCTTGGTGCTCAAGCTAATAGTTCATCAATTGAGTTATATGCTATGAATAGGCCCTGAGTGGGCCCAGGTCATTTCCAGAGATTCATCTCTCTTTTTTTGCCAGGACAAGGGCTGTAATGCTACCAGTTTTGTGGACCCTTCAGAATAACATGCTTATCTCCCATATCCATGAACATATGTTCACTGCCATTTGACTACGGTTGCCAACAGGCCTGGGGGGGAATGTCATGCCCCTTTAATAGAGGTGTGGTGTGTGGCACTAGGCAGTTGAGGCTTTTATGGCATGGACTTAAGTAACCCGGTAAAGAACCAATGAGAGCCAGTGTGGTGCAGTGGTTAAGATAAGAACATCAAGCTAGCATATGGAAGACCCAGGTCTGAATTCCCATTCGTGCCATGGAAGCTCATTGGGTGACCTTGGGCCACTCACATTCTGTCAGCCTAACCTACCTCACAGGGTTGTTGTGGAGATAAAATGGAGGACAGGAAGAAGAAGAACAGGAGGAGGAGAAGAAGAGATTGGATTTATACCCCGCCCTCCACTCCCCAAGGGAGTCTCAGAGCGGCTTACAAACTCCTTTCCCTTCCCCTCCCCACAACGGACACCCTGTGAGGTAAGTGGGGCTGAGAGAGCTCTTTTCCAAGCTGTCCTTGAGGGAACAGCTGGTACAGAGCTATGGCTTGCCCAAGGTCATCCAGCCAGGTGCAAGTGGAGGAGTGGGGAATCAAACCCGGTTCTCCCAGATTAGAGTCCGCGCACTTAACCACTACACCAGACTGGCTCTCCAGGAGAATGACATAAGCTGCTTTGGGTTTCCATTGAGGAGCAAGCCAGGGTATAAATGAATTAAATAAATAAGCATCTTCTTTTAAAGGGATGGAACAGGTCCTCTTCAGGGCCCCAACAAGGAACAGTGATATCTAGCATCAACCCACTTGCTGGGGAGATTAAAAGTGGCTTTCATACTGATAAAACCTGGTACAAATACAGAGCCCAGCTGCCGATCACTGAAGTAGAACTCGCAGCCTGCTGTTCTCTAGACTTCCAGCTCCAACTCTCTTTTGCCCTCTCAAGTGCAACAACCATGACCCTGTGCAGGATACAACTTATCCCAGGCATGGATATGTAGTGCCTGCAGCCCTGGCTTCAGCGTCACACCTTCAAGCCCACCTCCATTATTAAGCCAATGCTGTGTGTTAATTGAATTTTGAATATAAAAACAATTGTTTTTTTTTGGGGGGGGGGTTTACACAATCTGCGTTAGCATCTTTTTGCAAGTACTGTATGTGTAGCAACTGTTTGGAAGACAGTTAAAGCATCAGACTAAGATTTGGAAGACCCCGGTATGAATCCCTGTTCTGCCATGGATACCTGCTTGATGACCTTGGGCCAATCTCACACTCTCAAGTTAATCTACCGCTCATAGTTGTTGTGAGGATAAAATGCAGGAGTGGAGAATGATGTAAGTTGCTCTGGGGCCCCATAGTAAAGTATAAATGAAGACTTGTAAAGTATAAATGAAGTAAATAAACAAGTAAGATTCTAGCAGCTAAATTAAACTTGTTCTCCAAAGCTCAGAATGTCTTCTTTCTTCATTGAGTGTTAACGTTGTCTTTCCTCCAAAGAGCTCGGAGTGGCATATGTGGCTCCCCAGCAGCTCCCCACCCATTTCATCCTTGTGACCCCACCCTGTAAGTAGTTTTGACAGAGAGAACGTGATTGGTCCAAGGTCATGCTGTGAGTTTGACGGCAAGACTGCACATTGGAATCCATGCATGCAGCTATATAACTACTTGTGTGCACAGATGAGGAAGATATAATCACGCTGAAGAAAATTATTTTCCTAGCAAACCTACATTTCTCTTGTTATACACCAAGATTTGCACCTCAGCACCATTTAGCTGAGAATACTGAGGGACCTTTTCTGTAACTCTGTCAGGGGAAAAGTGTCAATGGACCCCTCATAACAATACACTGGCACAACCTTGTGGCTACAGTCTGGTATAGCAGGCATTTATTGGAAAGGGGAGAGGAGAGCAGGGTGCTGGTAGGGATGGGGTGGAAACAGCAAACCAATAGCAGAATGCATCATTTGTGGTGAAAGATCACAGTGTGGGGAGGCTATGCCAAAAATTCCACAACACTGTAGAGTTTGAATATTAGATTACAGACTTCAGACGGCGCTCTGGAAACGAGGCAGATAAGAGTAATGGGGAAATGACCGGCAAGGTTTCATCCTGGTAGTGTTAGGATGTATCTGTCTGGGTGCAATTTAATGGGTTGATTTAACGTTGGTTCCATGCCAGCATGCAACCAATTCATGTCATAAGCATGCAGAGCAAGGTCATCGTGCCCCACAGCATTCCTTGCTGTTGTCAAGATAACAACATACCATGCCGTTTTTCCTTATCCTTCCCCTCCCATTAGAACAGCAGTAGAAAAAAGTGGGGGGACAGCCTAAGAATCTTAAAGAGGCTGTTGAATTCTGCCCTTTACACTGAGGCAAGGTCCTTAGCCTGTCAGCCCTTTCCTCCAGAATGAACCACACAATTCATTCCACGGTGTGCCACAAACTGAGGCCAAGAGTATACAACACACAGTTCTCCAAAATACTTGCACAGCAAGCAAAATGGTGCAAAGTGCAAAGAGCCATAAGTGAAGGCGGACCCGTAGATACAGTGTCCCCCTAATTAAAAGCCCTATCCCACAAATAGCCATGCCAGAAACCTTATTTTTCAGGTGAGACCCCCTGCTGCCTGCTGCCAAAGTGAGAGTGCCATGGCTTGCCCTCGGGCTTCCCTCTCCCTCCCACTGTGGAATTTGGGGGGGGGGCATAGTGGGACCTGGGAAAAGACAGCTCAGAGGGCATTTAATTGCTTTTAATTGCTTACTGCCCTGTCCCTTGAAAGGAAATGCTCAAAGCAAGCTCGGAGCCTCCCCCTTTAAAGACAGTCATTCAGATTAATTTAATTAATTTTAACTGCCCCCTTAAAAATTTAAATGCCCCTGGAACAAAAAAAAAGTCCTGGCTGTGGACCTGAGTGAAGACCACTGGCTGTTTACTATTCAGTTCTTTGGATCACATAGTATGATAATCTTTTGGTTTTACCAGAAGACCAGCTCGTTGCCTTATAAATGAAAAACTCTTACTCATTTGTTGAAGGTGATTCTGATTTTTCCTTTCCAGGTACATTTCTGTGGCAAGGGTATTGCATTTCCTTGCATTGCTTTTGCCAGAAAGAAAAAGGGATGCAGCAAATTTCATGGTGGACATGGTCAACAGTCGACTTCCGTGCTTGACCATGAAAATCATACATGAGCCAAATACCAGATGTGATCAGATTGTAAGCTGAATTGCTTTAATTTACGTTCAGCAATTGGTGAAATAACGGGTTCTTGCCAACTATACCAAGGTCCCGCCCCTTCCAGGAGTTCTCAGAAAATAGGCACGGAGGCTGAGTGGTTTCCTTGAATGGTGTTTACTGCAAAATGTTATTCAAGCATACAAGAAATAATAATAAAACCGCATACACACAAGATCTAAGGAAATCAGACAGAAAATAGCACTGTTGCATGAGCAGGAGTATCATTGAGGGGGAATACGTTACCTATCTTGGTGATGGGTGGTTCACGTCCACGAGAAGAATGAGGGAGGGATGAAATGAGAAAAATAGGGGGAACGAGATCTGGACCTGCAGATACACGCTCCAGTCCTGGCTGCGCAAACCAGGGATTAAAGATGGAGGCAAGGTGTTGGGTACAGGAAGCTGGACATAAGAGGTTGGTAAGAAGATAGGGGTCGAAGGTGGCTAGCAATGTGTTTCTGTTGTACAAGATCTTTTATCAGGTGGCATTGGGGCGGGCTGTGCTGACCACATCCCATTGTCACACCCACTAGTTTGTCCGTCCCTACTAGCCTTACTATTGGTTGGTGTCATAGGGAGGAGGGGGCAGGAAGGAGTGGACAATATTGCAAATCTAGGTGCTAATCAGGATCTAACACCTGGGCCATCTGGTCGGTCTTCTTGGCGCCAATCTCTGGTCTTGTGATGGCTTCGGCCAGGTCACTTGATGGTCGGCAATTAGTTGCTGAGCAACCTAATCTCTTACAGGAACTTTGGGGGAAGGTGTGAGGAGACCAGCGTAAAGGAGAAAAAGGACCCTTTGAAATGGAGTCTTGGTCTCCCTGTTGGTGGGAACATGTGAAGTAGATGTAAGAGCTCTTTGAAATGGAATTCTGGTCTCCATGCAAGTGTGAACTCTGAAGGAAGACTCCAGCTGTGGGCTGGAGCCTCTCATAGCAATAGAGAGTGCCTTTGCCTTAGGCAGAAAACCAACCCAAAGGTCAAACTTATGATTTTAAAGTTCATAAGAGCATATAGAATGCCTTGCTGGCTTACAAGATGTGAGAGGATTAAGCACCAAATTACTTGCACTGGGTTTCTGCAAAACTGCATATATGAAGATTCTACTGATACAAATAGACCATCAGGCAAACAGAAGATGAGCTGAACTGGCAGGTGTCTGGCCATCCTTACTGAGAGGATGCAGTTCTTCCCCAGCTATTTTTTCCATTGTCAAAGGTATCTTTTGGGGCATCATTTAACAGTGATATGTGTGTCCAACTTGCATCTCCTATCATCTTTCCAACTTAAAAAAAATCATCATATTCTCTTGGTCTGTTCTACTGTTCCAGAATTATGAAGGCGGGTTTCAAATTTTCTGGGGTGTACACTCTCACACACAAATTCACTCTCACACTCACACACACACAGACAGACAGAGGGAGGGAGGGAGGAGAGCTATTAAGCCATGGTGATGGATACTGCATTGCTAGTGATGAATGGAGGCCAACATGAGTATACAAATAAGGCTTTTGACAACTGTCTGAGAAAATCTTTCATCTCCATTGCTCTTTGCCCTGCCCACAGAAACAAAAGTTTTTGGACATGGAAGGGGTAATGGGGTATGCACTTTGCTTGAAAGGTACCTGCTCAAACAGTCAAACGCTCAATAGAAATATCAGACAAACATACAAGCAAAGCTATGACTTTGTAGAGGAAGCCCAGAAGTTCAAATGATCGTCTATTGATTATTCTCTGTTTCCAGAGGGCCTCTGAGAAAGGACTTTAGGGATTTTTTAGAAGTAAGCTGGCAAACTGTTAACCACTAAACAGAATTGTAGAAATAGATGTTTTAAATATAATTTAATTGGCAGAAGAGGAATTTTCTAATGAACAGGTGTTTTGGTTCCAGAAAACATCAATGAACTTTTTAATTAGGATGGTACCAACCATCCTGGCTAACGAGCTTTCAAAGTTAAAGATTTATGGTGAGATCCTCTGCTTCAAAGGTGCAAGTTTAAAAGTTCACAATGGCTATGATTTTTAGTAACTTTAAATAATAAAAAGTCAAACTAAGCTTCTCTTTTTCAGTTTAAAATGCTTTAACATATAAATATTGAACTACTGGACTCTATAAGCAATATAAATGCACCTGCCTTTTAACAGTTTATTATTTTAACGACTGTTTGTTTGCTTGCTTAATTAAGTGAGCTGGTGATGCACAATGAAAAGGAAGATGTCAAGATGATTAAGTACAATTATACTTTCTGTAAAAAGAGATTTAAGCCTGAAAAACCCTTTCCTTATGTGTTCCTAGAAGTTAAAACACAACTTTTACTTTTTGTTTATGGCTGAGAATGAAAGCTCATGGTATAAAATATTCCTGAATGTTTATAAAAAAGAGAAAACTAGTTAAATTCTTAATTCTCTAATAAGGAACTGTGCTTAAGACTAGCAAACTACTAACAAGCAAAGATTGGGAAATAGCACCCCCCCCAAAAAAAAAAAAAAACATGTCCAGAAGGTAATGAAGTCACAGAAATCAGTCATGGGCATCTGTCAATTAAAAAAGCTAATTAAAAGGCCAGTTAAGAATGCAGAATTTATGTTATACAAGAAGGACCCCTACTGGCCAAGGTAAAACAGCCTATTTTACAAAACTAGATGTTTTAATTTAGATTTTAAAAGCTTTATAAAATTCAATAAAAATCTGATGGATCAAGATGAAGAATAATAGGTGGATTTAATGCATCTACAAAAGCTTTATGCCATAGGCCACTTTGCTACATCAGAAAGTGCATATAAAGAGTTTATTTTTTAAAAAAAATAGTGCTATAATTTTGTATTTTTTCATAATTCAATGTATTCTTCATATATTTTTAGTAGAAATAACCCATAAAATGTTATTAAGAATGCTGTTATACACTTATATATGTATCGATATAAAGGAAACATTTTTGTAACAGAACCGATAGATTTTGTACTGAAAATGTATAAAATGAACTCAGCCACTGTGTATAAAAGTTCATTCAAAAGTAAAGCACGTCTGAGAGAACAGCCAAAAGATGCGTTTACCATTTTCAACAAGATGAACACCTGCCCCATAAGGCTGAAATGCAGCCAGGCAACCTCTTGTCTGTCAAACACTTGATAAATGATTGTTGAAACAAAGAAAACGAAACTGAACATGTGCAAGTGATATCAACAATGATGTAAAGTTGGGGGGAGCAAGAAAAGCATATAAGCAAGATCCCTGCTGTTACTCACTGGACATCTGAGCTGAATTTTGGCTATATTATGTCCCTTATTTGAATACAACTTTTTCCCTACCTTTTACTGCCTGGATATTCTCTCTCACTGTGTGGTGTATTGGCTAGGCACACAAGTCACAGAATCTTAGTGCCCACAGGGCATTGCCTTCAACTTCGTGAACTTTACTACATTGTTCAACTTGTGGACAGTTGTTCTAGAAGGAAACTTATTTTTGATTTGTATCTAGAAGGGGAGGAAGACTGGCAATATTGAGGCCCAAATCAGGTCTTACCCAGAGCAATTGAAAATCTGCAAAAATCTGATCATGAGCTTTGCTGTACTTCAAGCGTATATTTCCCGGGGGGAAACTGGGATTTAGGCCATTAGAGTATGCGAAGCGGGGACCTGCAAGGACTTGCAGTGGACATCTCATTTCCCCTGCCCCCACTATTTCCTCTTTCTCTTCCCTGAAAGCTCCCATGGTCTCTTCCCTTTTCCTGCTTCCTTCTCACCTTCTCACCCACCAGCCAATTTACCTTTATCTGCACCCCTGTCTGAGTCAGGCCCAGTTGCACAGTGGGGAACCTGCAAGGACTTGCAGGATGTACTTCATTTTCTACTGTATCACCTTCCCTACATTATTTTCTCTTTCCCTTTTCTTGTCAAACTAGAGTTTGATGAGTTTTTCGGAGCTGACCAATGATTTGGAAGAACATAAGACCATAAGAGAAGCCAATGTTGGATCAGGCCAACGGCCCATCCAGTCCAACACTCTGTCACACAGTGGCCAAAAATACCAGGTGCCATCAGGAGGTCCACCAGTGGGGCCAGGACACTAGAAGCCCTCCCATTGTTGCCCCCCCCCAAGCACCACTTGCTCCAGACTGAGAGTTCCTGAGAAACTTGATGGAATTTCCTGAGGTGAGCTATAGAAGTTAATAGTGTTTGATGACCCTGTAAGTAATGAATGGGGAAAGCTACCAGGTTTGGTGAGTAGAATTAAGTGTTGCTTAATTAGAGTAAATGGCTGCAGGGAACGAGGCTGGATATTGATGAGATTAGTCCATGGTGAGTCAATAGGTTCTTGGGAGACCCATTGTCCTATATTATGCATCTCTCTAGGGTGGGGAGGAGGTCGTTAGCTAGCCAGCCACTCTTACTCATGCTTCTAAACTACATGTCCAGGCTTGTCTGTGGTTGCCACCAGTGTTCCCTCTAAGCTGAGCTGGTGTGAGTTAGCTCACAGTTTTCTAGCCTCCAGCTCACACATTTTTGTCTCAGTTCAAG
This sequence comes from Lepidodactylus listeri, assembly GCA_029233225.1. NCBI lineage: Eukaryota > Metazoa > Chordata > Lepidosauria > Squamata > Gekkonidae > Lepidodactylus > Lepidodactylus listeri. Next base: position 19,138,531 of record JARCFY010000015.1, on the reverse strand, counting down.
AAGGATGGCTCCAGAGCAAACTAATTTATGCAATAGTCAAACAGCTTGCTCATAACTTTAATGCCAGTAGCTCACAAGGTATAATTTTTGCTCACAATACTCCACAGCTTAGAGGGAGCATTGGTTGGCACCCATTTTATGTCATTTTGGACCAGGCAGTGTATTGCACTTATGATATTTGAGATTATATTTTAGGAAGGGTATTTATGGCTTTCTAGCTACAAAGTGCCCCTCAGCGAGAGGAAGGGTCTGACTGCTAACAGTCTGTCTCTATATTACTTTCTTCGAAGTCAGACTGACAATAGAAATCAACCTTATATAATCACAGCCAGGACAGCATGAGGACTCTGAGTTTTTTTTAAATGCTCATGCAGTTGTTAACATACTGGTGTGATGGTGCTGTAGAGGCCATACTAGTTATCAGCTGGGCCTGCTGCAGAACATTTTGGCTACTATGAAACATTGTGGATTTGTTTGCCAAGGTGGCAGCCACACCTGGAAACCTCCCCAGCTCTAACATCCATATGTCAGCAGCTGATGATTCCAAAGCCTATTTGAATCTAAGCATCCTCTATAGTTTAACTGTGACAGGTAATCCCAGCCACAAAAAAGGGACCGAGGCAGAGTAGAGTTGGCTCCTGAATCCTTCCCTTACACATACCAGAGCTGGCTGCCGTCCAATATGACATTCATTTCCTAATGATGACTTACAGCTGATCCATGCCGGGATAGCATTTGTCAGAGCTACTTGTTCCTGAAAAGGACCTGACCAGGCTACACATTAAACTCACCGCAGGACCGGTATCCATCTCTGCCTATTATCCTGTGCCATCAGCAGGCTGAGAAAAAATTGGACAGGGCCCTAGTCAAATATGGCTTTTTCTCCATTGTTCATCTTTCTTCTTGGTACAGGAGGGTGAACTCAGGGCCAGTTCTATCACTAGGCCAACTAGGCAGCCACCTAGGGGCGCAGCTGGCAAACGGGGCAGCAGAGAGACTGAGAGAGAGAGAAAGATTTGGCGAGACAGTGCAAGAGCCCACTCACTGATGGGCACAGTCACATTGCTGGCAGCCAAGGGCAGCAGAAGGCAAAGCACAGTGGAGGCAGCCTAGGGCAGCAGGAAAGGGGGCACAGGGGCATTGGCTGGCAATAGTTGTTGCCGCATGTGGCCCCAAAATGGCGGCTGTGTCTTGGATGTGAGACCAATGAGCACCTGCAGTCGCCACACACCCAACCAGTGCTGGCCCGACCACCAGGCAAGCCTGAGGTGTCAACCAACCATCTGACCAGGAGCAGGCTGCCCTGGAACACTGAAGGGACACTCGACAGGCTGCACTGACAAAGCTGCACAAGTAACTCACAGGCTCAGGTATTTTGCTCTGGCATCTTCAGGTAATATATACAACTGTCCCAGGGTTAATTGCTGGCGGAGAATCTGTTTAAAAGTATTCTTAAGCAGAGCCTCCAGCACTCAGCTCTGCTCTCATCGCCATCTTTGAAACATTGACTGTTGTGGTTTGCTCTTGTTAGTAAGGTACACAGAATTCAATGTATTCTTCATAGAAATGGTTCAGTACCAATGAAAACTCAGAATATAGGACATGTGCTGACACTGAGCTTTTCATGATATGGAAAGTTAGTTGGTGCTTTCTTTTGCTGTGATTTAGATATGCAGTGTTATTAAGGTGGGACCCTGTTGGTCTCACTTTCAGCTTCACTAATACAATGCTAAAAGAAATTGCCAAGATATAGCATTTGGAAATATGGGGCGCTTTTAAGACTGCATTGTGGTTTCAAAAGCACCTTGCCACCATAAATTGCATTTATGCCATCCAGTTCTTATCTAAAGCCTTATGAATGAACTTATTAGACTTTGAGATTATTTCCCTCTTAAAATGGCAGGAGTTCTGGAATGCATTATGCAACCTCACTGAACCCTGCCTTCACAACAATCACTATATAAATGGTTCCCATTATTAATTTATTCTGAGAGTTCTTATACTGACTACATTGTTTACATTGAGCTTACAACTAATTAAAACGATCTCCTCCATGTCATTTTATTTAGAGCCAAGATATACCTATCTGAAATTTTTAAGTTTTAGAAATTCTCATTAATGTTTTTATTGCTCTTTTTTATGAAGCTGAATTCCACAGATGGTTTCCCACAATGAAATTTTCATCAGATTCTAATGAACTCTACAATTTGCATCTTTATATATTGCTTGCTTGTCTCTTGCCAGTTCTACCTGTTATAACTTGCTTTTTCTTTGTTCAATACATGTCCCAAGCCCAACAATTGTCTTTCTCTGGAAATTACATGTGCAACCTGCATTTTGAAAGGATTGCATTATGACACAAGGTGATTAACTATTATATCATTAAACTGTAGGGGCATTAGGAACAAAATAAAGGCTAAACTAATCTTTTCCTCTCTCAGAAAACACAGTGCTGGTATCATCTTTCTGCAAGAAACTTATCTAATAATCAGAACACCTTACACTGGTATTCTAAACAATATTTGGGTTTTGCCTCACCTTTCCCCAGAGGTGTAGCAATCCTAACATCTAAAAATGTCCAATTTTCTCCACAAGCCTCGGAGGTTGATCAAGATGGTAGTTATGTTTTCTTAAAAAGGGAACTGAACGGTTCTATAACCACATTAGTCTCACTGTATGTAACCAATTCCAGCCAATTAGAGTATATCAAAAACACTTTAAGGAAGCTACAAGACTTCCACGAAGGCCCAATAATCTTAGAGAGAGACCTTAACTTTCTAATAGACTAGATAGCTCCTCTGCTCATTCTGGTTCCACTAGGCAAATCTCATTACCTCCTCAATTGTCTGGTTTTTTAAAAGTACTTAATGAATTTGATCTTTGTGATTCATGGAGGTACACACATGGGTTGAAGCGAGACTACATGTCCCTCCCACCCTCACTTCAATACCCACACAATAATAGATTTTATCTTAACTTCAAACTCCTTAACTTCCAAAATATCTTCAGCCGACATAGGTTAAAAATGCTGGTCTGATCATACTCCTGTTACACATACACTTCATGATGAAGAACGACAACAACAACAAATTAATTGGAAATAAACAACTCTTTATTAACAAAGAATTCTGCAAAGAATTGGAGAAAGAAATTGATGAATTCTTTCAACACAATTTAGATACCAATGGCTCCTTGCCAGTTGTTTGGGATGCCTTCAAGGCAGTTCTCCGGGGGGAAATCATTTTCCTATTATCTGCCTATAAGAAAAAAAGAGAGAAATTATAAAACAAGATGTCTTAATAAACATTAAAGATTTGGAAAGTGAACAAAAAAATCTTGTAGTAAAAAAAATTACAGAAAACTTCTAGTTGAACAAAGAAAACTAGAACTACTTGAAGTTGCTCAAATTTTTAAAAATATTATTCATGAAAGAATGGTATTGATATAAAAGCTCTAAATCCCTCTGCCTTCTATCATGCAAGGTGAAAAAACTAATATCAGACAATCATAGTAATAGCATTTGGGACTCTAAAAGACATCTCCATTCTTCTACATTTGACATTCTTTCCATATTTGAACAATATTACTCCAACGTATACAAATCTGGGAACCCTTCAGTAGAGGCTATTAATAATTACCTGAATTTGAATAAATGCTTTGAAACATTGTCTTCAGAACACCAAGATTTTTTAGACCAACCCATTACAGACCTTGAAATTCAGAACACTATAAAGTACCTAAAATGTAATAAAGCACCAGGACCTGATGGATTTACATCAGAGTTCTATAAAAAGTTTTCTAATACACTCACTGCCCACCTACAAAAAATCTTTAATGTATCATTAGATAATGGTATTATTCCTGACTCCTAGAGACCTGCAAATATCACAGTTTTGCCAAAAAAAAAAAAAAAAAGATAGAGACAGGACAAACACTAAATCGTATCACCCGATTTCTCTCCTTAATTCAGATTACAAAATCTTTTCAGCAATAATGTCATCAAGGCTAAACAAAATAATAAACAATGACAACAGTATTGGCCAAACAGATTTTATCCCTCAGAGACCTAATTGACAATATTCAGAAAATGATTAATATTATTCATTATAGCAGACTATATAAAAAAGAACTAGCATGCATCTTATCACTTGATATTGAAAAGGTGTTTGACACCATGAAAACTGTATATATACAAAAATTATTAGAGGCAATGGAATTCGGAATAAAATTTAGAACAGCCATTAAATCCCTTTATATTCCTCTGATCGCTCAGATTTGGATAAATGGTGCTCATTCACATCCCGCAGGCTTATCAAAGGTGCCCCTCTCGCCATTAGTTTTTGCATTAGCCATAAAGCCTTTAGCTCAAATTTGTCAAAATGCTGAAATCTCTAAAATATCAATTAATGGGAAATCTTTTAAGTTATTATTTACAGATGATTTGGTTCTTTACGTAACACATCCAGATAAATATCTAAAGATTATTTCTAATGTCCTTGAACATTTTGATAATGTTGCGGGCTCAAACATAAATGTATCTAAGACTCAGTTTTATCCTATTAATATGACAACTACATGTGAAACTTATATCAAACAGAGTTTTAATTATAATTTGGTTTCACACTACTGGAAGTACTTGGCTGTAAAAGTTCCCTTAAACCTTGAATATTTACTTTGTTTCAATCATTTAGAAGTTGGCAAACTGCTTTCCACAAAGATTAAGCAATGGTCCTCCCAACATTTATCATTATTTGAATGGGTCAACCTAGTAAAAAGCTTTCTATTCCCTAAACTCCTCCTCTACATGAAAGCCATGCCCATACATGTCCCAGACACTCTTTTTGACAGTTGGCAGGGAGAATTCACCCAATTTATTTGGCACTTTAAATGTTCAAGAATAAATCTAACTACGATTAAGAGACCTACAAAGAAAGGAAGACTGTCTGTTCCGGGCCTTAAAATATACAATCATACCACACGCTTAGCAAATATAGTAAAATATTACAATAACTCTTTTTAGGCAGACTGGAAACACACAGAGGACTAGTGCATTGCTCCTGCCTCCTTTCATGAAATTCTATGGTGTCAATCTAATACTTGTCATCATAAATACTATAATAACCATAACAATAGTAATAACATCAAACTCCCCTGGTACAAATACCTACAACTTAGTAATCTTCTTAACTCTTTGAACATTCATCATCCCTTACACACATCTTACACTGATTTTGAAAACTTAGTACTCCAAAAACAGCTTGCCATTAAAAAATCTCACTTCTAAAATTTATAGAATATTGACACAACCCAGTAACTCCAAAATACTGAAATATCAAAAAGCCTGGTACAATGGACTCCATGTAGAGTTCTCTGATACTCAATGGACACAAATTTGGGCTTCTCCTGTATTCATTTCTAGATGTTACAACATTCAATTGTTGAATTTTAAAGTTATACCTAGGTGGCACCACACACCAGCCAAACTCTCCCATGCAACTCCATCGATATCATCACTATGCTAGAAAATGTGTGGAGAGAAAGGAACTTATTTACATAATTGGAGGTCATGTTCAGCAATTAATGTTTTTTGGAGTCAAGTACTGGAAAGGATTAAAAACTATACAGGTTACAACATTCCAAACACTCCACAAGCTATTCTCTTTAACTTTTGGTATATTCCAAGAATCCCTAAACCACATAAAGAATTGCTCATGATAATGTTAACAGCTGCTAAATGTCTTATAGCTACATGTTGGAAAGACAAAACTGTCCTTAACATGCAGCACTGGCACAACAAACTCAGAGAATACTGTATTCTTGATAAAGTTTCTGATAGTATTATGAACTCAGAAAGTACATTGTATCATACGGGAATGTCTGGAAAATGGTCTCTTGTTCTAGATAAGATATGGATATAATTTGTGGATCGTTCTTCTTTATTATAATTTGTTTCTTCCATTCTAATTCCCAATGAATTCTGATTTTTGGCGCTTAGAGTCAAAAGTTGTGAGGTCATCCATCCGGTCATATGTACCAACTAGATGCAATCAACAGTTTTATGTTTGTTTATGCTTTTTTTAATGCTGAAGTTATTCCCTTCCTAATGTATTACATGTCATTTATACAATATTAATACTGTAAATTTAAGCTATGTTTATGCACTTTTACAGCTCTTACTTGATCTTTTGTAATTGTGTTCAGTATATCTCAATGAAGTTTATTTAAAGGTAGGGGGGAGCTGGTAATACATAGGAATATCTACATGTCTGAAATACAGCCCTATATGAAAGAATGGGGCTGATCCTTTCACTTGGTACTTCTATGTATTTTTAAAAGAGAAAACATGTAGGATATCATTCATTCTGAATGTCATACTTCTTATGTGTTTATTCTGACAAAATTTATACCTCACCTTTCTGCCTTCATAAAGGCCACCACAATGACTAACAAATTAATATACACATAATAAAATCACACACACCCAATACATAATTAAAACAATTAACACCAGAGCTAAAATACAAAGATTTTTAAAAAGCCAAATAAAACATTGGGCACTGAGGAGGGAGCACTGAGGTAATACTGAGCAAAACAGTCTTCACCTGCTGGTGGAAGGTGACAACAGAAAGGGACAGACAAAGTCTTTCTGGGGAGAGAGTTCCAGAGTTTTGGTGCCACCATCATAATGGCCCAATCCTGGGTTGCCACCCACCTAATCTCGGAAGGCAGGGGCACCCAGAGCAGGGCTCCTAAAGATGACAGGTAATTCATATCTGAATTCAAAATATCTCTTGGGAGAACTGGTTGTATGAAATTGTCCTCTCAACTTCCATTATGTCATAATGGGGACTGTAAAATAGTCATCTCGGTAGTCTTCTTTCAAAAATGATCCTGGTAGTCTTATGAAAAGGAATTTATTCAATGTAGGGAAATGTTATTAGCGCAAGTTTCTTCAAAAAGGAAAATATTTATTTAAAAAAAAAACACTGAAAAGAGTCTTGGACGTTCCAGTTTAAATCCAACAGAACCTCCTTTTCCTATGTCTATGCAGTGGCTCAAAAATAAATTGTGAACAAAGGTTACTCCCTCATCATTATGCCCTTCCCCCTTTATTTTGCAGGGCTCCTTGCACCTTTTGTTGGTCCAACCATCCTCTGCTGTCCTCACTGGAGTCAAGTAGGCTTCACCACAAGCCTCAGAATGTTCCAGCACCCTGTTCTTTTCCCTCTGAGGACTGGCTAATCCTAGTTTTCTCTCTCTGCCCCACCATGTGTGCACAGTCCCTCCTTCTTCTCTGGCCTGGGTTGACTTTCCCCTATTGTATGAAGCCTTGGACCTACCCTTTCTTGGGCCTGAGCCCAATCCAGCCCTGGTACAAACAACCCAGCTGTGATAACAGGAAGAAAGCCAAGCTGTGCCTTCCTTTGAGCTAGCCCACCTTATGCCCCCTTACAGGCTAGCCAGAGGCTATGATGAGTATTCTTCCTCCTCCATTTTCCCCTGTGGCAGCCATTTGCCTGGTCCTGGCCTGGTCCTGCCCCCCAACTAGTGTTGCCAGGTCCCTCCTGGCAACTGGCAGGGGATGGGGAAAACTTACAAGGAGGAAGATGAAGGCCCAGACCACATTGCTGGCATCACACAGGAAATTACATCATCACACAGCACCATCCCTGCAACAACCTGGTATTTAGGCCAAACTCTATGGTAAAAATGGCTCCTATCATAGAGTTTTGTCCAAATACCAGAGTGACATCTGGACAGTGCTTTTGTGATTATATCACTTCCTGTGTTACACCAGCAACCTGGCCTAAGCCTTCCTTTTTCTCCTGGTAACTCCTGCCCTCCCACACCAACCAATTGATGAGGGGGTGACAGGTCCTGTGTCATGGGTCAGCCTAAGCTCAGCATGAAGTCCTCGGGGGAGGAGGACTCCTCAGGAGAAGAGGACCCCTCAGGAGAAGGGGAGCACACATGGCTGGCTTTGAGTCAGTGGAAGCTAGTCAATAGGCTGATGAGCTTCAAGCTGACCAAGACTCACCTCCAACAGCTGATCCAGAGCCACCATCCAGTTCTGATGCAGCAGGTGAGACTCAAGTGATTCCAACCAGTCCACCAGGCTCCCCTCCACCCTTAGAGTGCCAGAGACAGAAGCTTAGAATGGAGCTGCAAGCAAGGAGGCAGGGTGCATGTCTCCTGGCCTGTCACCAGCTGCTTGCTGAAGATTGCCTGAAGTAGTTGCAGCAGTACTCCCAAACAGCTGGCTGCTAACAAGGGCTTGTTAGGAAGTGCCAATAAAACCTAGGGCTGGGAGCCTGCATGTTCTGAAAGCAACAAGTCATTCTGTTGGATTCTGTGACCACAGCTCCTGACCAGTGTTTGCTCTAAACTGAGTTGGTGTGAGCTAGCTCACAGTTTTTTAGCCTCCAGTTCACACATTTTTGTCTTAGCTCAGGAAGGATGGCTCCAGAGCAAACTAATTTATGCAATAGCCAAATCTCTTACTCACAACTTTAAGGCCAGTAGCTCACAAAGTAGAATTTTTGCTCACAAGACTCTACAGCTTAGAGGGAGCATTGCTCCTGACCCTGCTTTCATCATGCAACCTTGGACTGGCTTGTGATTTTGACTTTGGCTTTGTGACTCTCTGGCTTGTGGATGACCCTTGGACCTCCTGACTATGCTCTCTGGTTCACCCCTTCTGGTAATGACCCTCTGGCTTGTGCATTTTTGGCTTGTAGACTTCTGGGACTGAACTCTGGACTTTGTGTGAGCATCCAAATGCGTCTGGCTTTCTTGACTGTGCCTGCTACATGACAGTCTGGTGGTGGGGATCCTTGCCTCCACTGGGATACACCTACCCCCAACATTCACTTCCAGGTTATCCAGTCTCTTCACCTGCTGCTCTGAAGCCACTGCTACCTCCAGCCTCCAGAGAGATGTTGGTTGCTGCTGCTGCCGCCTTACCTATCTCTTGCTGGTAAGTGTGCTGCAGGTGGCCAGGAGGCTGCCTTTTGTTCAGCACGGTAGGATTGGGGCCACACTGACCCCAGTGCTGGACAATTCACAGGTTTTGCCAAAATATAAAGATGACTTTGGAGAAAAGCTGCAAGAACCCAACAATGGCAATAGATCTTTGCCCTGGCCTGGTCAACATTTTGGCATGTTGCAGGTAGTTTATATGAAGTTGCTCTCTGCCACTCGGTTATACAGGCTGCTACTATTACTCCCTTCTCACAGGCCCTTCGGGGATCCAATGGCTTATGAAAAAGCCAGAACAGAAGAGGTTGTTCCTATCCACAGAACTTGAGATCCCTTTCAGGCCCAGCCCATTGTTCCTTTTCTTTCCTGCTGTGTTCAGAGTAATGGAAGGATGGATTCTTCACTGACGGGATGCAGAGAGAGAGCAACTCATAATCTTGATTCCTTTGGCCACATGAGAACTTTCTACAAGTCCAGTGTAAATTAAGAGAGATCCTATTTCTCTCTTGAATCTGCTGGCAAATGCAGAGGACTTGAACCATGGGAGAGGTTGGTGGCAGTCGTAAATAGGGTTCCCAACTCTGGCTTGAGAAATTCCTGGAGATGTGAGTACAGTGCCTGAAGAAAGGAGAGAGCTCAGCAGAGATATGATGGCTCAGAGTACATCTTCCAAAAGCTGCCATTTTTTCTCTAGCCAGAAAACCAGTAGCAATTCCAGGATAACTTCAGACCCCCCCCCCATGGGGTTAGTAACCCTAATCACAAATAATGACTGGCTAGTAAGAGAAGCAGGGCTGCCAGCCAGTGGCTGACACCTAGTAAGGTGCCAGGAGGGACAGGGAAATGGCGGACATTGTCATGTCAGTAGCATGGTGCCTTTTCTGGTGTGAATGTGGAAGTGACATCACTGCACTCCGGCGTTAACAGAAATTCTGTGGTTTTGGCATTCAGTTTATTTTGAGGCATGATCAGCTCACTTGGCATAGAGTTTCTGCAGTATCCTAGAGGGGCATAAAGTCACTTCCAAGTTAACCCTGCAAATGACATCATATTAGCAACGCAACAGTTATTTTTTTTAATACAATTTTTTATTTATTATTATTTGTTTTGTCTGTTACATCAAATATTTATAGTTATTTACATTTATCCCCTTTCGATACCCTCCCTCCCTCCCTCTCTTTTAATCATAGTCTTTTCACCCCAGCCATGGGCACAAAGTCTTAATCTTCCACTGAATTCTTTCTTTCTTTCTTTCTTTCTTTCTTTCTTTCTTTCTTTCTTTCTTTCTTTCTTTCTTTCTTTCTTTCTTTCTTTCAATATCCAGTCTAGGTAGGTCTTCCATCTGGTCTTGATTTCCGTGGATTTTTCTTCCCATGATATTCCTTTGTTGATTGACGCCACAATATCTGACTGTATAAAGTCAAACAAATAGTTGTGCCAGATTTCTATTGTCCATTTACTTTTGTCTTTCCAACCCAGAGCAATGACCGCCTTTCCCGCCAGTATCATAGCCTTGACTAGATTTTGAATAGACCTATCCAATAACGGGCTTCCTATTGTACTTAACATCATTAGATTAAAGTCTATAGTTAGTGTTATATTGCAAACTTTTCTGATAATTTCAATAATTTCCCCCCAAAAGGTCTTTACTTCTACACATTCCCACCACATGTGTGCATACCAACCCTTAGAGTGGTTACAGTGCCAGCACAGGGAACTCAATCCTGGAAACATATTAGCTAGCTGTGCTGGTGTCTTGTACCATTTTGTGAGGAATTTGTATTCAAGTTCTTTATATCTGGTTACCTTAATCTCTTCTATTCCTTTCATAATTTTTTCAGCCACCCTCTCTGATATCTGACCTTCATGGCACCATCTCTTTTGTAAATAGTCTATTATTTTATTTTTATTTGTTATCATCTTTCTATATATTTTCCCTACCAGTCCCTTTTTTTGCTTAGCCATTTCTTTGTATATTTCTTCCATTGGTGCGTCTGTCCAGAGGTCTTCCTTTTCACTGATCTTTTTAACTGACTTATATAGCCCTGCTATTTTTAACCAATAATGTTTACCTATCTCTTCTGTTATTTCCTGTACGCAACAGTTATTTTTATGCTATTTATTCCCCTGCCAGCCTACCAAGCCCTAAAAATAAGCCAAAATTTGTAGACACTTATTATGTGAATATGCTCCACATTCTTATTCTGGTGAGAATTGCACAGTGTGTCACATGTCTGATTATCTGCCTACTGAGCAGAAGTCTTGGCTGTGTGCCTGGTGCAATGAGCTCCTGGTTCTCAGGGAATGAGTTTGCTCCCTTGAGGCCAAGGTGGCTGACCTGGAGAAGCAGAGACAGTCAGTTAGGCACATGGAGAAGACTCTCGGGGACTTGTTAGGTATGCCCCACTCTGTATCTGGCAGCCCCGTGGCTGTCAGGGAGCATGAGGGTCAAGAGGGAACAGGGCACCGTGCTGTGGATAAGGGGAATGTGCCCTCAGAAGGGACCTCTTCCACAGCTGGTGAATGGGTATCCTTTCATACCAAGGAACCATCCCTGGGCAGGGAGGGTGGGGGGCTCTTGGTAGTTGGTGATTCAATCCTTAGGCAGGTAGACAGCTGGGTGGCGAAACCGCATATTGACCGTATGGTGACTTGCCTGGTGCGAAGGTAGCAGACATTACACATGTTTTAGATAGGCTGGTAGATAGTGCTGGGGAGGAGCCAGTGGTCATGGTACATGTTGGCACCAACGATGTGGGGAAATGTAGTCGTGAGGTCCTGGAGGAAAAATTTAGGCTGCTAGGCAGGAGACTCAAGGCCAGGACCTCCAAGGTAGCCTTCTTGGAAGTGCTACCTGTTCCACACGCAGGGCTGGAGAGACAGGCACAAATCAGGAGTCTCAATGCGTGGATGAGGCGATGGTGTAGGGGGGAAGGGTTCAAGTTTGTTAGGCACTGGGATGCTTTTTGGAACAATAGGGAGCTGTATAAGAGAGATGGTCTCCACTTGTACCGAGAAGGAACCAGGCTGCTGGCGCTTAAAATCAAAAAGGTGGTGAAGCAGTTTTTAAACTGAATATTGGGGGAAAGCCTACAGGAGATGAAAAATCTCTGGTTTGGGATGGCTCATCTCAAAGAGATGAAGGGGTAGCTGTTACTTTTCTACAAGGAAATGGATTAAAATTGTCCACTGTGGCTAATGATAGGGACTGCCTGGGAAGGTCTCGAGGCAGAAAGAGGAAGGTTGTGTGCTTAACATGTATGGGAAACTATAGATGTTTATATACTAATGCTAGAAGTGTCCGAGGTAAAATCAGGGAGTTGGAATGCTTGGTGTTGGGGGGAAACATAGGCATTGTGGGTATTTCAGAAACTTGGTGGGATGAGGAAAACCAGTGGGATATGGTGATTCCTGGTTATAAATTATATTGGAAGGATGGGGGGGGGAGTTGGAGGTGGGGTGGCTCTGTACATCAGAGAGGGTACACAGTTCAGTAAGACTGAGAGGGTAGGTGAATTGGATTCACTTCTGGAAATGCTGTGGGTTGAATTAGTGGGCCCAAAAGGAAGCTTAACATTGGGAGTTTGTTATCGCCCACCAGATCAAAAGATAGAGGTGGATTATAAAATGATGAATGAATTAAAGATAGCGGCTAGATGAAATAACTGTGTTGTGATAGGTGACTTGAACTATCCACACATTGATTGGGTCAATATGTGTTCAAGTTGGGGAAAAGAGATTGAGTTTCTAGACACTCTCAATGACTGTGCTATGGAGCAGATGGTCACAGAACCTACCAGGGGAAAGGCAATCCTGGATTTGGTCCTAAGTAATGCCCAAGGCCTGGTGAGAGATGTTAAAGTGATTGCACTGCTTGGGAACAGTGACCATAATGTTATTGAGTTCAACATTTGTATAAATAGGGTTGCCCAAAAAGACTGACGCAACCATTTTTAACTTTAAAACGGGTAACTTCTCTGATATGAGGGAACATGTGAGAAGAAAACCGAAAAGAAAAGTAGAGTCAAAAGCATTGGGAAAGCTTGGGGACTATTTAAAATTACAATCCCAGAAGCTCAGAAAAAATATATACCGTGGGTTAGGAAAGGCACGAATAGGTATAGAAAAAAACCTGCATGGTTAGCAAAAAAAGTAATGGAAGCTGTAAAAGGTAAGAAGGATTCCTTTAAGTGGTGGAAAGATAGTCTCAGTGGGGTTGATAAAAGGGCACACAGTCTGGGGCAAGTGATGCTCTGTATTCTTGGTACTTCAGGGGGTGCAACAGTGGGAAGGCTTCTAGTGTCCTGCCCCCACTGCTGGACCTCCTGAGGGAACCTGGTGTTTTTGGCCACTGTGTGACAGAATGTTGGACTGGATGGGCCACTGGCCTGATCTAGCATTGGCTTCTCTTATGTTTTTATGAGAAATCTGTATGGACTATATAATTTCAGTGTAGGTGGGGGCTAACTGTACAGAGCAAATCTTTTTTTTTTGTAAAGAAATTTTTATTTTTCAAAAAAAAACATCGAAAATAATACATTTAACCTTATACAAATCCCTTTTTCCATATTAAATAACATTTTGTTCTATTTGTACATTCTATTTTTATCTTGTTTTGGTGGTTTCCCACCACATCTGAAGCATAACACATTTTCCATTTTATTCAAAATAGTAATACTTATATCTATGTTTCGTTTCTGGTAACGGTTATATAGCTTTAAAATACTTATACTTATACACCAATTCTTATTTTCTATACTCTTATGTATTTCTAAATAAAAACAGTTTCATTGTCTAATTTTAACTAAAACATTCATATAATATATTTCTATTCCTTTATGCTATTATAACCATGTATAGATATAGTTTTTCATATCCCAATTCTTTTCAACATATTCTTTCAAATCTTTCCAGTCTTCCAGAAAGGTCTCTGAGTAAAGATTATTCAATTTTCTAGTCCACTTATCCATTTCAGCCATATATAACAGTTTTTTCAACCATTCCCACACCTCTGGTATTTTTTCATTTTTCCAGTTTTGTGCATACACCATTCTTGCTGTTGTAATCATATACCATATTATTGTCCTTTTCTTTACATTTATCTCTTCTAGTTTAAGTCCTAGCAATAACATTTCAGGCAACTTCTTAAATGTACATTTCAAGATTTTTTCCATTTCTGCATGTATTTTTGACCAATAAGTCTTTGCTTTATCACAAGTCCACCACATATGATAAAAAGACCCTTCTTTCTTTTTACACTTCCAACATTTGTTAGACATATTTTGACCAATATTTGCAAATTTTTTTGGTGTCATATACCATCTATACATCATTTTAAAACAATTTTCTTTTAAGTTATAACACGTAGATATACTCATAGCATTTTTCCATAAAAATTCCCAAGATTCCATTTCAATGTCTTTGTTAAAGTTTATCGCCCATTTTACCATTTGTTCTTTTACCATTTCATCAGCATTAAACCATTTTAGCAAGACTTTATACATTTTAGAAATCATTTTTTTCCCACCTTCCTCCCAAACTTGTTCTATTTCATTATTTTTTCCCTGAAACCGTGTTTTTTATCACTTCTATACAAGTCATATATTTGTCTATATCTTAACCAACCATAATCAAAATCAATCTGATGCTGCTCCTTCAGTTTGAAATCCTTGCCATGTCTTATTAATAAGTCTCTATACTTCAGCCAATCTTGTTCTTTATATCTTGATGTTGGATGTAAGACTTCTGCGGGTACAATCCACATGGGTATCTCTTCTGAAAAAAAGTTTTTATATCTTGTCCACGTATCCATTAGTGTTCTTCTCAAATAATGATGTTTAAACATATTGTCCATTTTTGTTTTGCCATAATACAAATATGCATGCCACCCAAATCTACAATCATGACCTTCCAGGGGCAATAACATTCTATCTTGTAACATAGTCCATGCCCCTACCCAGGTCAAACATATTGCATCATGGTATAACCTTAGATTTGGTAGTTGAAACCCTCCTCTTTCTTTGGCATCACACATTATTTTCATCTTAATTCTTGGTTTTTTCCCTCCCCACACAAATTTAGACAGCTCCTTCTGCCAACATTTGAATGTTTTTACATCTTTCACAATTGGAATAGTTTGAAACAAAAACATTAATCGTGGTAACACATTCATCTTGACCACCGCAATTCTACCCAGCAATGACAAATTCAATACATTCCACTTTTTAATATCCTGCATAATTTGCAACCATAATTTTTCATAATTATTTTTATAAAGATCAATATTTTTCATAGTTAGGTTTACACCCAGATATTTTGTCTTTTTCACCACCTCACATTCTGTAAGTTTTTGTAACTCGTTTTGTTTCTTATTTGACATATTTTTGCACATTACTTTCGATTTGTTTTTATTTACATAAAATCCTGCTAAGTCACCAAACTCTTTTACTCTCTGTAACAAATGTGGTAATGTGGATAAGGGGTCTTCCACTATAAACATCACATCATCTGCAAAGGCCCTATATTTGAAAGAAAAACCTTTAGTTGTTAAGCCTTTAATATCTTTGTCTTCCTTCACATTTAACAGTAGAACTTCTAAAATCCAAATAAATAGCAGCGGCGAAAGCGGGCATCCTTGTCTTGTTCCTTTTTCAACTTTAAAATCGTCTGTCTTTTCAGTATTAATTATTATTGAGGATTTCTGTTCTTTATATATTGCTTTAATGAAGTTAAGCATATATTCACCGATCTCAAGATGTTCTAAAACTTCAAACATAAAATCCCAGTTTAAATTATCAAACGCTTTCTCCGCATCTAAAAAGAAAAAGCCCACTTCCTTTTCAGGATGTTTGTCGTAGTATTCTATAGCGTCCACTACTACTCTTAGATTGTCCCTTATTTGTCAATTAGGTAAGAACCCTGCTTGTTCTGTTTGTATAGTCTCTTTAAGGTGCTCTTTTAGTCTATCCGCTATAATCTTAGCAAAAATCTTATAATCATTATTCAGTAAAGAGATCGGTCTATAATTCTTAACATTGGTCAAATCCTGATTTTCTTTCGGGATCAGTGAGATGGATGCATCTTTCCAGGTTTCTGGTACCTCTCCAGTAACTCTTATATCGTTCATCAATAGCAGTAACACCGGTGAAACTGACTCCTGTAACGTTTTGTAGAACTTCGCTGTAAATCCATCCGGTCCAGGTGCTTTACCTAATTTTGAGTCATTTATTGCATTTTTGATCTCTTGTAATGATACTGGATTATTAAATAGTTCTTTAATTTTCTCTGTTGGTTTTGGTAGCTTTAATGTTTGCAGGTATTCTTTAATCTTTCTTCTGTCTTTGTTTTCCTTCTTAAAAAGTTTTGCGTAGTATTTAAAAAATTCTCTTTTTATTCCTTTGTTATCTATTATCTCAATATTATCTCATCACTTTAGTGATAAATTTATTTTCACGTTTTTTCTTTAATTGCCATGCTAAGTATTTTCCGGGTTTATTTGCACCTTCAAATGCTTTTTGTTGAAGTTTTTTTAAGTTCCAGTACATCTCCTGGTTCAAAATGGCTTTTGCTTGGTCTTGTAGCATCCAAATTTCCTTTTGCAGTTTCTTTTTCCCTGGTTTCTTCTTCAGTTCTTCTTCCTTTGTTTTAATGGCTTGTAAAATATTTTCATATTGCTCTTTTTTCTTTTTATTATCTTTAGCATTTAACGATATCAATAGTCCTCTCATCACTGCTTTATATGCATCCCATACGGTTTGAATTTTAACTTCTTTCTGCATGTTTACTTGGAAGTATAGGTCTGTTTCTTCAAGTAATTTTTTAATTATTTCTTGATTATCTAATAAGTCCTCGTTTATTCTCCATCTCTTTTGTTTTTTAATCTGCCCAGCTGTCCATAAACACGGATTGTGATCTGAGATTATTCTGGGTAAAATTTCCACTTTTCTTGTCTTGAAGGTTAGGTTAGTAGTCATCCAGATCATGTCAATTCTTGAATGTGAGTCATGTCTATTAGAGTAAAAGGTAAAGTCTTTTCCTTGTGGGTTAGCTTTCCTCCAAATATCTTCCAACTTTTCTTGTTTTATCAGTTCAAAAAAGTTTTTTGGAAGCTTCCCTAACGTCTCATCCTTTCTTTTAGAGCGCCTGTCTAGTTTATTATCTACAGTTCCGTTGAAATCTCCTAACATCATAATTTGATCATAGTTTACATTGTCCAATTCCATTTGAAGTTCTTTAAAAAAAATTTCTTTAGCTCCATTCGGAGCATAAATGTTCACAATCAAAGTTTTCACTCCTTGCAGTAAAATTTCAATAGCTAAATATCTTCCATCTTTGTCTTTGAATATTACTTTGGGTTCCAAATCTTTTTTGACATATGTTACAACACCATTTTTTTTGTTGCTTGCTAAAGAATAAAATTCTTCTCCCAATTTTTTCCTTATTAAATATTTATGGTCTTGGTTTTTAAGATGAGCTTCTTGCAAGCAAATTATATTACATTTTTGTTTTTCCAACCAATGACCTACCATTCTACGTTTTTGGGGTGAATTTAGTCCATTTACATTCCATGTAAGTATTTTGTAATCCATTTTGATATATTCTTAAATATCTCCAAAATCATCTTTATTCTCTCCCAGGAATGCATACATTTCTTCTGTGCTTTTAATCACTACTCTGGAGTTGCCATAATAAAAACTTAGTCCTTGAGGTATTTCCCAACGAAATCTGTTTTTTTTCTCCTTCAGTTTATCCGTCAGACGCTTGAATTTTTTCCTTTCTTGCAGTATTGCTCTAGGCAATTCTTTCATTACTATGATTTTCTTTCCATCTATTACAAAGGGGTCAGTAAAGCACTTCCTGTAGATTTGTTCTTTTGTTCTTTTCATTGTAAATTGGACAACCACGTCTCTTGGTATGTTTTTGTCTCTTGCATATGTAGAATTAACTCTATAAACAAGATCCATGTGTTCTTTAACAACTTCTTCCTGTTCTTGTAAAAAATCTGCTATTGCTTCTTGCATTCTTGTAAAAATATCCTCATTCAATTTTTCCTCAATCCCTCGAAATCTCAAGTGGTTTTGCATATCTTTATAATGCATCATCTTTTCCATCCTCTCGTTCTCTCTCATTGTCTTATGGGTGTTTTCTTCCAGTTCTTTTACTTTAGTTTCTATATCTTGTGTTCTTGTGGATAATTTTTGAAATTCTGCTTTTAATTCCATGCAATTTTTATCTGCTTGAGCCGCTATATTATTCATTTTAACATTTACCTCTCCTATAGCATCTAACATTTTCTTTTCCATTGCTTCCATAACGGCTAGTAGCTCTTTTTCTTTTTTTGCTGCCATTGTAGGAGAGGACCATGTGGCTGCTCTCGATCTTAGCCCGCGGTCCGTTTTGCCTCTTTAAAAAGATCGATTTTATCTTGTCTTCCAAATCAAACACCAATTAGTGCATTCAAACAAGCTAATCTTGCCAAGTCAAATTATGTTGGTTTCAGCCTTCTACGTTATATAATCTTTGAGATATTGCAGTTTAAAAATTTTATAAATCCAAAATGGCGGCCGCGACTTCTCTATGGTTAATGTCAAAGGTTATAGTCTTTTTACCTTGCTTCTGGCTTGCCGTAGTTTCCTTTTGTCCCTTC
This sequence comes from Lepidodactylus listeri, assembly GCA_029233225.1. Classification (NCBI taxonomy): domain Eukaryota; kingdom Metazoa; phylum Chordata; class Lepidosauria; order Squamata; family Gekkonidae; genus Lepidodactylus; species Lepidodactylus listeri. Next base: position 19,119,906 of record JARCFY010000015.1, on the reverse strand, counting down.
CTTTTCTTTACTTGTCTGCTCTCTGCACGTCACTTCCTGTTATGGTCTTTCTGGTCCGGCAGTATTTAGAGTCCCCTTTCTGGTCCGGCAGTATTTAGAGTCCCCTTTCTGGTCCGGCAGTATTTAGAGTCCCCTTTCTGGTCCGGCAGTATTTAGAGTCCCCTTTACCTTCTTCCGGTTCTTCTCCTTTTTCCTTCTTGTCTGCTCTTCTAGCCGTCACTTCCTGATTCAGTCCTCACGTCTTAATCTCGCGATGTTTGGTTCCCTTCTCCCTCTTTGTCTCGCGATGCTTGGCTTCCCCTCCCAACTCCTTTTAACCGCAGGAATGTTAAACAACTTGTTTTTTTTGGCTTTTTAAGTTCAAATTCGGTTTTTTAGCACTTCAAAACTGCTCTCATCTAATCAACATCAGTCTATTGCTTCACCCGATCTGTTTTTCATCTTTCAAAACGCGGCAATGGTAAGGCAAAAAACTTTTTTCCGTTACCTTTTGTTGTTACTTCGCTTCAGATGTGGTCCCAACGTTTAAACTTTGTCTTCTTTGTTAAGGAATCAGGGGAATTGGAGGTTTTATGCTAAATTTTTCAGCTCAGCTCGGCTCCTTAGAGATACTCACAAGAATCCTCTTCGGCTGCAGTGCTCAAGGTGTCGGAAAAGTCTCCTCCGAGACTTTCCCTTCACCGAGGTTGCTCAAACCTGGATTATATTGCTTGCTGGTCCTCACACTACCTGTGTGAGGTTGCGTCGGGTGGATTAACCCACCCAAGCTGTCAGGAAGAGCCGCTGTCCGCCTTGCGCATTTGCAAAGCGTGTCAGACCTCCATTCTCCCAACCGGAAACTCCTGTACAGAGCAAATCTTCATATGAAAAACATTTGCTGTAGAGAACTTGCATATCAGGGAGAAATGTTCTAGTCTAGCTCCTTCCCTGACATACTTTTTTATATGCAGGATTTTTTAAATGGAGGAACATTTATCCATGGGAGCACACACACACACACACACACACACACCCCGCCTAGGTAGAAATGGTACAACCCAGACTAGGTTTGCCAAGTCATCTGCTGCAGCAGGCAATCTTCTGCTGCTGCCGCAGGGGAATTGGGAAGACGATGTCACATACGAATCAACATCATTCTGGCTAAAATTCAGAAGTGATGTTACCGACACTCTAGGATTTTGCTGGTCTCTGTGGTGCATGTGTGTATCATATTTCATTGTTGTCAACTGGATTAACAAAAATATTGCCTGTGTTGAAAAAGTATCATTGTGATGTTCCCTTTTGCTAGAGAATCAGGAATAGGGTATTCCCTTGAGTTCTTGCTCTTAGGTTCACAGAGTGGAGAGACGTGAGTGTTCAAAACAGCATCCATTTTTATTAGCAAGGAGATGCAGGGATGAGAGCAACTGGTTTCAAGACAAGGGAGCTCATGCAGTCTACAACTCTAACTTGTAAACAGAATTAATGAGCAAGGACTCCACCCCATGAGACTAAAACAACACACAGAAATGACTATGGAGAGTGGGGAGACTGTTCAATTGTAATACATACCATAAATATACCACATTCCCCCTTTTTTACTTTGGGGTGCTCACTCAGCACAATTCAAACATTAGAAGCAGGACTATTTTGGGGCAGGAACGCACAGGAACGAAGTTCTGGCTGGCTTCCAAGTTGGCCACGCCTACAGCCTACCCACCCTCAGGTTCCCCAGGTGCCTGGGGAATCCAAACCGATCCAGGGAGGGAAGGCAGTTTAAACTGCCTCTCCTCCTCGGGTTCCCCAGGTGCCCCGCGGCTGCAGGGCACCTGGGGAAGCCAATCCAGAAACTGCCTTCCTTCCCTTGGGTTCCCTTGGGAGAGAGCTGTGCTGTCAGGGGTGTGGCCTATTATGCTAATGAGTTTCTGCTGGGCTTTGTCTACAAAAAAAGCCCTGATTAGAAGGTTATGGAGCCATTGGGGTCCACCTTTACTGCTAACCTATCACATAATCTTTGAATTTAGCATGCAACTTAACCACCTGCCCACTCTTAGGCTGTGAGCACACGGCCCCTTTAATCCGGGAGGGATACCGGATGTAAAGGGGCCGCATTTTTCTTCCTGCATTTTTCTTCCTGGCGGCAGAAGCAGCAGCGGCGGCAGCGGTGGCAGCGGCGGCGGCAGCGGCGGCGGCAGAAGCAGCGGCTGCAGAAGCGGCCGCGGCGAAAACGGCCGTGGCGGCGGAAGCGGCGGCTGCCACTGAAGAGGCAGCTGCGGCGGCGGGAAAGGCTGCCGGGAACGGCAGCAGAGGCGGCCGCAGCAGCGGCAGAAGCGGCGGTGGCCTGGTGAGTTGGGGTTCCCCCCCCCTTTTACACTTGGGCGCATGAGTGGCCATGTGCCCAAGTGTAAAAGGGGGGGGAATGGGGGGGCATCTGGACAGCCCGGCTCTCGCAATGCTTGCGAGAGAGGGCTGCCCAGAAGGCTCGAATGCGGGTTCCTCCCGCGACTCCCGGGAAAACACTAGTTTTTCCCGGGGTCGGAAAATGCGGGAGCAACCCACACTGGAGCCCGCTTCACCGCGGGACTCGCTGTGGGCCGTTGTGGACGGCCCCTTTAAATGCGGGAGGAAGCAACCCTTCCTCCCGCATTAAAGGGCCGTGTGCTCGCACTGTTAGTCTGTACACCTTCATCTGGATTGTCAGTGGGTTTTGGAAGGATACCTGGAGTGTAATCACATTCATATTCTTGTGGATCCAGAACTTCATCAGAGACAATCCTGGGATTGTCTCATCATGTGTTACAACAAGTTCTATGAATACTGAGGGAAACTCTTTTCACAGATATCTCCTGTTCCTCCAATATACAGTTTCCACTTTGTGTTTCAACTTCATAAGAATATGGTTCAGAGAGCCAGTTTGGTGTCGTGGTTGGGAGCGTGCACTCTAATCTGGGAAAACTGGGTTTGGTTCCCCACATCTCCACATGCAGCTGCTGGTGTGACCTTGGGCCAGTCACAAGTTCTCTCAGAGCTATTCTCTCACAAGCAGTTCTCCAAAGAGCTCTCTCAGCCCCATCTACCTCACAGGGTGTTTGCTTTGGGGAGAGGAAGGGAAGGAGACTATAAACCACTCTGAGTGAAGGGTGGGGTATAAATCCAATCTCCGCCTCCTCCTTTTCTCCCCATGACTGATGCTGATACCCATCCAGTATGTGTCTGCATTTGCACACTCCCCCTCTCATTGGGGCAAAGAGACAATCCATTTATCACAGCACTTTGTTGACACTGGAGATTCATTCACTTCTGATGAACATCAGCCGGTAACATGGGTATTGGTGTTGCAGATGTGGCTGGCAGAGTACTGCTTAAGAGCCTCCCCATCGGGAGCTGTGCAGGAGCACATTCAAGACCTGACATAGGAGTATTTTTAAAACTGAGTACAGCCAAATTAAGATCTGAACCATTTATTAAAAGTTTTTTTGTTTGGACCATATGTCCAGCCTGACCATTGGACAGGGGACTGGAGTGCGTACTGGAGATACCACAATCAGAAGCATGATCATGAGGCTGGTGACCCAAGTCACTTTTGTGATGCCACCCTGAGCTTCCAATTCTTGAATTGCAGCCTTTAACTTTTCCAGTAGAGGATCTTCCTACGCCCTTGGACAAATGGGGATATACCTGTGTTCAAATAAATATGAGTGCCAGGAAATCGACTCATCCTTCAAAATATCTGCATAGTATTTGAAAACTGTATATCTCAGTGCTGGTTCTAAATGAGGCACCATATGGATTCATAGGGTTGCCAGTCCCCCTGGTGGAGGCAGGGGTCTCCGGCCGCCATGCCATGTCCCCCTGTCAATCAACTGGCTGGTGCGGGGACTTACCAGGAGAAAGAGGAAGGCTCAGGCAATGTCCAAGTGACATACTAGTATTGGGGCAAATACTCTATGGTAGAAGCCATTTTACCATAGAGTTTATGCCCTAATACTAGAATGTCACTGTGACATTGCCAGTGTGATGACGTCACTTCCTGTGAGCGCTGGAAGCCACACTGCCACGCCACTGGCAGCATGGCCTGGGCCTTCCTCTTTCTCCTGGTAAGTCTCCTACATCCTCCACTGGTTGCCAGGAGGGACCTGACAACCCTATGGACTCACTAAATTAAATCTAGAGCAATGCGTTCATCCTTTCTGAGTAATGGAGGATCACCATTTTCATTTCCCCTTTTGATTTGATGCAGGCACTTATGTCTGAATAAGGTACATGTGAGCCTTCATGGGTTGTTGTTTTTGTTTTTGTTTGCTGTCAAGTCAAGCTGACTTCTGGGGACCCCTAGTGGGGCTTGAAGGCAAGGAACGTTCAGAGGTGGTTTGCCATCGCCCGCCTCTGTGTCACAACCCTGGTATTCCTTGGAGGTCTCCCATCCAAATACTAGCCAGGGCCAGCCCTGCTTAGCTTCCAAGAGCTGACAAGGTCAGGCTGGCCTAGGTATTCAGGTCAGGGCAACCTTTCACAATTTTGGCTACTGCAGCTGGGATGCTATTAGCTTTTTTTTCTCCACTGTCCAATTTAAAAGACTGGTAGGGTTGCTACTACAACTGCACCGTACCATGCATTAGAAAGATCGCTGTCACGTGACAGCTGTTGATTGGACACATAACCCATAAATAGCATATTCCCACCTTTTTTCTAGCTCTGCGTTGTTTGCTCTCAGCCTGCATGCTTTTGCAAAATAATTTTTCTTGGATCATTTGTAACAAATTGCTCTGAAGGATGGACACTGCCTGGGCTTAGGTTAGGGTTGCCAGGTCTGGGGTTGAACGTATTTGGAGATTTTAGGGGTAGAGCCTGGGGAGGGTGGGGTCAGGGGGAGGGACCTCAGCAGGGTATAATGCCTTAGCGCAGGGGTGGGCAAATGGCGGCCCACGGGCCACATGCGGCCCACCACAGTTTTTTGCGGCCCGCCAAGACATAAAGATTAACAAGAGTAAGTATAGATGCTCTTTGACAGACATTAACTTGCAGGCTGTGATGAGAATCTCAACAAGCAATCTCACTCCTGATTTCAACAAAATTGTAGAAAAGTGTGATAGGGTAAGTTTGTCTCATTAAACGGATTCTAAAATTAAATGTGCTTGCAGCTATAGATGATATGAAATTAGCAAAATAAATAAACTGAATAAAACTACCACTATTTTATTTAATTTATACTGATTTGTATGATACAATTTATACCTTTTCTGAAATGCAAGGTTAAGTAACGAATGCAATCATTTTAAAAGGTGCGGCCCTCTGCTAACCTCCGCTCCCACAAAGTGGCCCCCGAGCCAAAACAATGGCCCACCCCTGCCTTAGCGTCTACCTTCTGAAGCTGCCATTATCTCCAGGGGAATTTATCTCTGTTGCCTGGAGACCAGTTTTAATAGTGAGAGATCTCCAACCACTACCTGGAGGTTGGCAACCCTAGCTCTGGTACAGTTCTGCATTTACTGCAAATCTTGTTCGTGTTTGCTGGGGCATTCCCTGAGCAGGGAGCTCAGGTCTGGTAGTTTTGCACTTGCTAAATTGCATGCAGTGTTGCTCCTGCAGACATAGCCTGGCACTGATAAGAGCTTTTATTCAGCAAACATCCATACCCTGTTCAAGAATGAGCACAGGTTTTTCTAAAAGCTTCTCCTTAAGCTTGCAATAGGTTATGTAAAGTTCTGAGATGGGCCAAACTCACAGTGCTGGGCTTCTTCTTTTTAGCTTGATAACAAAAAAAAATCTGCTCAAGCAGACTCATTATATTGTAACTGCCAGAACGGGTATCTCTCAGACACAGGGTTTTTCCTGAGTTCACAGTAAGATTTGAAGGCTGTTATAACCTCTGCTAAAGTTTTGTTGTCAGGGTCTACAAACACATTTTGCATATAATTATAAATCTGAAGGGCTTTTTCTCCTACACAGGGAAGCACGACTGCAATTTTATAATCCTCAGACTCTTCTTAAGTATTTGTGACTTTTAAGTATAATTTCTATTTTCATCATCTCCAGTGTTCCCCTACATTCCCCATGAAGGATAAATCTGACAGAAGCTTGAAATGCTCCACTACGGAATAAATGGTATGATATGTTCAAATAAACATCCATTTATTAAAGGAGATACAGGCGTAAGAACAACTGGTTTCAGCTCAAGGAAATTCATGTGGTCTACAGTTCCAATTAACAAACAGAACCAAGACAGGACTCCATCCCATGAGACTAAACCAATGCACATAAGAACATAAAAAGAACCCTGGTGGATCAGACCAATGAGGGTCCATCTAGTCCAGCATTGTGTCTCACATAGTGGCCAATCAGTTTCTCTGGAGGTCCAACAACAGGGCGTAGAGGCCGAGACCTTCCCCTCATGTTGCCACCTGGCACTGGTATAGGGCTGCCAAGTCAGCCCAGGGGGCGGGGGATCCCCCGCTAAAGGGGTTCCCGATCCGCCGGCCAGCATTCGGCCGGCGGGGGGAACCCCACCCCCGAAGTCGTCCAGCTAGGATGACGTAACGACGTCACCTGGAAGTGATGTCAGCATGTTGGGGGCGTTGCCAGGGCAACGCTCTGGCAATCGCCCCAAAACTCTATGATACCATAGAGTTTTGGGGCGATTGCCAGAGCGTTGCCCTGGCAACGCCCCCAACATGCTGATGTCACTTCCGGTGATGGCGCCAGGGAAACTCCCGGCTGGAGGAGTACTCCCTCCCTCCGGTGAGTATTGAAGACTTGGCAACCCTACACTGGTATTTAAAGGTTTATGGCCTCTGAAGGTGGAGGTTCCCATTAGTCACTATGGCTAGTTGCCACTGTTAGACCTATGCACAAATATCGGAGAGGAAAATAGACTATTCTTCTGTAATGCATACAGTAAATATATCCCATTAATGAAAACTCAAGCCTGTGATATTCACTCTGAGATAACTGATGCACCCAGGCAAGTCATCACTCGATAGTGCAATGGTAAATGTGCAAAGGTATGGTCTGATACATATGCACATGTGAATTTACTCTCAGTCTGTTCCTGCTTAGTCCCACTACTGGATGTTAAAACTCCTGATGAAAGTTAAGCAATGCTCTGGGTGGCTGTAATCTGCATGCTCCTAATTACACAACGAGAGAGCTTGCTCGCATATCCAGCAACATGATGCTTATCTATCTGGCATGCCTGCCTCAGGGAGAAACAAGGGCCGATTTAGAAGATAATGTGCACTGCAATTCTATATTTTCCTTTGTCTCATTCTGGCTCTACCAACAACATCATAAGTAGAATGCAAAGACCTAATGTATAAAAACAATCCTTATTTATTTATTTATTTAGCCACCTCTCTGTTTATTGTGATCGTTTCTATGCCGTCTTTCAGCCACTTTCAAAACCCTAAGGCGGCTAACAAATTAAGAAGTTAAATTACAGAACCAGTAGAATCAAAATTAAAACTGACATTGATAAAATAGCAGTTATATACATAACATCAGGGAAAACCAGAAAAACATCAGGTGCCACTATTTAATTTTAAGTCAAAGCCCTTCCAGAGTAGAAACGTTTTCAGCTTTCTCTGGAAGACCTGTATGGATGGTGCCAGTATAGGGTTGTCAGCCTCCAAGCGATGGCTGGAGATCTTCAACTGCTTTCCAGGAGACAGGGGTCAGTTCACCCGGAGAAAATGACCATTTTGGAAGGTGGGCTCTATGGCATTATATCCCATTGAAATCTGACCCCCCCCCCCAAACCCTGCCCTCTTCAGGCTCCACCCCCCAAATATCCAGGCATTTCCCAGCCTGGAGCTGGCAACCCTATGCCAGCCTCACATCTGGAGGAGGGAGTTCCAGAGTTTGAGGGTGGCAGCTGAAAGGTGTTCCCACAAATCCCAACTACGGTCTCACCTTAGATGAAGTTGGTTCTGCAAGAAGGCACCATGCATGGACCTCAAGACCTGGGCAGGCTGCTACAAGTGGAGGCTGTCCTTCAAGCACTCTGGAACGGAGTCACTTAAGGCTTTTAAGGTCAATACGGGCACTTTGAACTGAGCCTAGAAACAAATTGCAACCAAAGCAGCTGGAATAGCACTGATTTAGTGTATTCATCTGGTTTCTGTGAGTCTTACTCACCACTCTCGCTGCTGTATTCTGTACTACTTGAAGTTTACAAACAGCCTTTGAGGGCATGTGGAGCACATTACAATAATCTAGTATGGATGTTTCCAAGGTATGCGCAGCTGTAGCCAAGTTTGATTTTTCCAGGAGCAGCCAAAGCTGTCATGCCAGCCAAAGCTCCAAAAGGCACGCCTAGCAATGCAAGCTGTGTATAAAAACGAGGCAGCTCCTAGTACCCCTAGACTGCATTCCTGGTCCTTTAGGAATAATATAACCCCATCCATAACAAGATGAACACCTATTCTTCATCAGCTGTACTTCCAAACCATAGTACCTGTTTTATCTTGAATAATTTGTTCAGTTTGTCTTCCCTTATCCAGGCCTTCACTCTGATTCGGCACTTGTCCCACTTCCCTGGAGTTACTTGGAGAGGAGAGATCGCACCGTGGCCCAAATCTCTGAATGAGCTCTCCCAAAAGCTTCACATTGCTATTGGATAACTTAGGGGACACAGTGGAAACTTAGGGTGGAATCTGAGGGTATCCCACTGGCCAATGGACAAGGGAAAATAGAATTCCACTAGCAACAGCTTATGGAAACTGAAGTCAGCACAACCCTGCCCTTCCTAAATTGATACATCCACATTTAAAATATAGACCTAAAGATTATTATCTGTGCATAGGAAATACAATATTAAATAATCCACCAAAACACATCAAAAGGAGGTGAATAAAATTATAACAGTAATTATTAATAGATGCTGATAATTGCTGGATAAACAATCTCCCAGCTAGGAATATCTGTCTCACCTGCATTGCACAGTCTACCAAAAGCCACATGCACAGGATACATCTATTTGCCTGGGTGGAACAAGGGCACATCTTAACCACCGAAGCCTTTGATGTGCCTCAAATACCATGGCTTATTGAATTATTGTGAGAAATGAAATAAAATATGGGAACACATTCAGTAGACAGGAAGCATTTATTAGTTCCTCCCGTCCCTACCATATGTATTCAATATTGTTTCCACAAGCAGCGAAAATGTTGAGTTTGGACTTAAGAACTCAGCATAAAATCACTGGTCATCTATGAAACCAGGACCAAGCTAAGGGAGACAATGGGAGTTCCATGAGCAGATCTCTCAAGTTTTTTAAAAAAATGTTAATTAGCAGGAATGTAAGGGGATCCAAATTTAATTGACTTGGGGAAGGGGTTTCAAGCTTTCCCCTGTGCCATTGTCCTGACCTGAAATGGTTCCAGGGAGCTGCTCTGTACCTTTCTGGGGAAACATACAGGCACAGGTACAGGGATCTGTTCTGTACACTTCTCCAATATGGGCAAACATCATCTGCCTAGGGCTGTTTGAAGACTTGCTGTAGTCACAGTCAGAATTTGGCCCCAACATGCCTGATCACTGCAGTTTTCAAGCAAATGGGAGTGATGATCAATGTTCCCTCTAAGCTCCACAATGTTGTGAGCAGAAATTCTACCTCATGAGTAAAAAAAGCTAGTAGCACTAAGTTGTGAGAAAGTCTACATTTGACTATTGTGTAAATTATTTTTAGAAGATTATTTCCATAACCTTATAAAAATCTCAGAATGAATTCTTATAAATTATATTTAAACTATATTTTAATAATAATTTAAACTTTATAAAACAGAATCAAGTCAAATTTCATTATACAAATTTTTGTCCTCTACAGGGGTAGACCAGGCCTCCAGAGAACAGGTCTACCCACCCCAGTCCCCTATATTGGTAGACCTGGCCTCCTGAGAACAGGTCTACCCACCCCTATCCACTATATTGGTAGAGCTGGCCTCCCGAGAACAGGTCTACCCACCCCAGTCCCCAATATTGGTAGACCTGGCCTCCAGAGAACAGATATACCTGCCCCAGTCCACTGTATTGGTAGACCTGGCCTTGGACTGTCACGACCCTTAAAAAACATACCAGCACGGTGGGGGGTGGGGTGCTCTTGCAGTTTACTTTGGTATTTTTTAGTGAAATATGACAACCAGCATTACAGGTCAAGTATAACAGAGGTGGAACAATCACTGTCAGAACACTGCCTAACCTAACAAACAGGAAGTTGTTTAAATGTTATCAACCTGCCCAAACTACTTATTTATTCAGATATTTATATCCCACTTTTCCCTGTGACTCAAGGCAGCTTACAAATCATACTGAAAAGCATAACAGAGGTGTGCAAAAAAAGTATATCATGTTTTTTTCTGGCTCAATTATAGCCTATGGGGACCATTCTAGTCAATGGGCCCCATAGGCTATAATGGAGAATCAAACCAGAGGTATCTGGGGCTTGGGGGGGGGGGCTGTTTTTTGAGGCAGAGGCACCAAATATGCAGCACAGCTACTGGTGCCTCTCCTCAACCCCCTTCCCCCCAGTTTAAAAAAGATTGGACTAGGGGGTCTGATTCTGTGGGCCCCACAAGGAGGTGCCCCCATCCTCCATTGTTTCCTATGGAAGCTTGGTTGTGAGCTGAAGCAGAAATCCTCTGAGCTGGCCTCTGAAATGCTGTGCGCCAGCACCCCCTAGCACAGCTTAGAGGGAACTATGGTGATGATAATGAAATTCCCAGTATCTCATCTGGATTGGCTCATATTGAGTATGCTCTTGGCAATGTTTATGTATCTCAATGTAACCTACTTCTAAATTCACAGGAAAATTGTGAAAATATAATGCGATCTCCTTGGAGGAAGGGCAGGATATAAATACACCCAATAAATAATAATGTAACATCCTTAATAGGATGAGCAAACCGTTTCTGCAGGTGATCCTTCTTGCTCCTGTGTACATAGGAAAATGATCCCTGACAAGATGCAGATACCATTTCCTGCAATTTCTGTTTCCTCTACCTATCTTCCATCTGTCTAGACCCTACAAGTCTTTGGCTTTGTTCAGCTGGTATCTCCATGTGGAAGTTTCTGCATATTAGACATATAAAGGAGTCCATCCAACATGCTTATTCGTTCTTCTTCACAAGTAGCAGCCAAGGGAGCACAGCTCCCAACAGAGCAACAGCAGAGACCAGGAAAATTGCCAACATAATGGGTGACTGGAAGCAGCCGATCCCTAGAGAACTCGGGGACTCCACTGATCCTGGAACTTCCACCCTGGTGTCTTGAGCCAGAGGAGCATAGTTCTCTTCAATCAGTGGCAATCCACACTGGCTGATAATGAAAATGCTGGGTTCCCGCTCCAAGCCAGGAGGAAACACCATTGAATCCATATTAGAGCAGCCACACACGCTCCAGCGACCATTATAACCGTTCAGTTGCATCTGAAAATGGCCAGGCACCACCAAAGTGTTTGTCGACCCCAAGGGCACTCCGCAGGGTAATGAGGAGGGCGAGAGTGGCAACTCTAGCGACTGAGCGTTTGGGTCTGGCTTGGAATGCCAGCAGGTCCTCTTTCGGCAGAGCAAAGTGATGAAGCGACAGACGGGGCACACAAGGCCATTCTGGAGCCGGCCATCGGCCTGTGAAGCTAGAAAACACTTAACCAAACAGTCATGGCAAAAGGTGTGCCCGCAGCTCAGTACCCGACGAGATACTCCCGGAGACTGGAATGTCTCATAACATACAGGGCACTCAGCTGAGGCAGCGGTAGGAGCCTCCTTTCTGGCTTTTCCCTCAGACATGGCTGCTTTCCTCTTGATCACAAGCAGCATCCGGCTGAAGAAAGACAAAATGAAAACCGTTACAAGCCAGTCTACCACAAAGTGAGGAAAGTGTGGAGATATATATAAAATAACAGCTGTAGGCAATGTTCCCTCCAAGCTGTGGAGTCCTGTCAGCAAAATTTCTACTTTGTTTGACTGCTGTCTTTTCCTGTGCTGAATTCACAGTGGTGTGAAATTTCACTCCAGGGGGTCTAAGTGCCCTAATCAACAGCAATTGTTTAAAGCAGAATCAAGCTGGTTGAATACTAGCTTGACCACAGGAGGGCAATTAGTAGATGTGGACATTTCAGTAGCAGCACGGTTTCACACCGCACAGAAGTGTGGGCAGGTTTTTTTGGAACTAGAATGACTCCAGCGGGAAAGTCAGATGTAAAAACAGCCTTAGCTACTGCATCAGTTAGTTTGCTCTGGAGCCATCGTTCCTGAGCTAAGACAAAAATGTGTGAGCTAGAGGCTAAAAAACTGTGAGCTAGCTCACACTAACTCAGCTTAGCGAGAACACTAGCTGTAGGCTCAGCCCGTTCTCACAAATGGAACTGTCCTTTTCTGTGGGTAGGGAGATATTATAGCTCATGGGTTAGATTGGCGGCAGATTTAATAATCTCAGGGTTAAAACACCCATGCAGCAAACCCTAAAGCTTATTACAAAATGATCATTATTAATGTATTTTTAAAACTCAGTCTTTTTGGATTTCAAACCCTCTAGGCACATTTTCAAGGGTTCCCTGTAAGCAAAAGTTCTAGAAATGAGCTTTAAAGGGAAGTGTCAGGTTACAACTGTGAAATATGTGATTTTAAAAAAAAATTTACCTTGAAATTATAATTCATTTTAACCCACATTCAAGATAACTAATAATCCAAGAACATAACAATATAGTTAATCACTTAAAACAAGTTATTAACAGTGTAAAAACAGAAGAAAACTGCATGTTAAAGTTGACCCCTTTAATGCTTGCTAGTTTGCCAAGTGATCAATAGATAAGTGTTCCACAAATAGGCACAGCTTGATAGATTTTTGAGATAAATTGAGGCATGGGCTATTTTTTTAGTCCCTGGAGCTTTCCCACTAGGTATCCCTCCCTTTTGCATCTACCACCTTCCTCCCATCCAGGCCACCGTACCTTTCCCAAAACCCGAGAGCAGTCTTCTCTCCATGTACTCGCTGTTTCTGTTCTGACCTCTCTGGCACAGAATGAACAAGCCCTACCTATATAACTAGGGGTGCAGCTGTGTGGTTCACGCCGTCCATGCCTTTACCTTGCGTCAGACATTTAAGAACAGCAAGCAGGCAAATGGGTGTCTCCCAAGGAGTGAATGTGGAGGGACCTGTTTGTGAGTCAAAGGTTTCTCCTTCTAGATTTGGGACTTGGGGAAGAGTTCTGGGAACTAGGTGGTTGAATCACCAGTCACTACAGAGGAACCTCTGTCTCCACCATACCATGCATGGAAATCATGTGGTCTACCTTATCAAAGAGGATACTGAAACCTGGACATAGGACTATTTGGCTTAAGCCTTTTCCATGTCATCCATCCTAGGGTTCCCTTGACCTGTCCTCCGACATTCAAAAGGAGATGTAAGCAACCCCAAATGGACTTATGGTACAAGTACACCCTCAGCAACAGAATAATATGGTGAGGCAAGAGGTGCATGTCGGGGGCTCCTGGTTCAGTCTCTTAAGAAGAAGGCACCTGAATAACATTAGATCAGCCAAATGTAGAGTAGTGGTGCGCGCTTCAGTGTTATCATTTTAATTTCATATCATACTGTCAGGAGGGGCATGATTTTTTTGGTTTTCATTTAATATCAAGAGTATTGTTATTGAAAAGTCACGTCAGGAAAAAATCGATTTTAATTAATACTGGATATTCTCCCATCATTACTTATGGGAAAATGAAGTCAGGTTTTCAAAGTGGCTACTTATAAAGCAAATGGCACCCTAATCCCAGGTAACCTAGTCCTCCCTCCCTACTACAGACCCCTCCAGTGTGAAGTGGACAAAGGATAAGACTTTATGGACCCTGAAGAAGGTGCCCTCAGGCATCCTTGTCGCCTTTGTTTCCTGTGGGGAAAAAGCATAACAGTCAACAAAGGAGACAAGGATAGCTGTAGTGCCTTCTTCAGGAACCCATAAAATCATACCCCTTTGTCCAATTCACTTCAGATTGGGGGGGGGGGCTGCGGTAGGGCTGCCAAGTCCCTATTGAGGGTGATGGACCCCCCCCCCAAGGTTTCATTGCCCACCACCACTGGAAGCAGCAACAGGAGAAAAATTAAAAAGAAAAGCAAGATCTTGTTTAATCACAGGAAGTTCTTGCCATAGGGCTTCTAGCAATTCCTGGAGCTTCCCAGAAGTGACAAAGGGTAGCTCTAGGCATTTGTGGAAATGCAATGGTAAGAATATCTGGTTTAACTATAGAGTTTCTGGTGATTCCTAGAGTTACTCTTTGTCACTTCTGGGTAGCTCCAGGAATCGCCAGGAACTCTAAGAATTCTCTGCAAGTAAATGAGGACTTATTCATTCTTCTTAATTTTTCTCCTGGGACGCTGCTATCTCTCAACCCTCTTTGTCAGTCACCAGGCATAGCCTGGCACAGCCTAGGGTTGCACAGTCCAGCAACCCTAGTCTGTAGTAGAGGGAGAGCTAGGTTACCTAAAATTTTGGTGCTATTTCCCCCCCAAAAAAACAGCCACTCCAAAAAGCTGACTATTTCTTCACAGGAACTAATGTTGTGGATATCCAGTATTAATGAAAATATTTTTTTTTCTATTCAGGGCTCTTTTTCAGCAGGAATGCACTGGAATGCCATTCCAGCTGGCATCTGAGCCTGCCCCGCCCCCTCCCTGCCTGGCCTGAGCTGTTTAAACTTAAAGGGAAAGTTCCTGCAGAAAGCCAGCAGGAAAAAGCCCCACCCGGCGCTTTCTCTTTAAATGCGGAGAGCCAGCAGGAGAAAGCCCCGCCCAGAGATTAAGCAGGGGGCTAGGCTCTTTGCTCTGAAAGGCCTGGCTCTGCATTTGGCTTGCCAACTTCGCGTTGCTCTCCCTGCTCTGGTAAGTGCCTCCCCCATCTCTTTTCCTTCTCTCTCTCCCCCCTACCTTTCTTTCTGTCTGTCTTTCTTTTATTTATTTTATTTATTTATTTATTTTGCGATTTATATCTCGCCCTCCCCGCAAGCGGGCTCAGGGCGGCTTACATGGGCCAATGGCCAATCAAAACATTAAAACCTATAAAATCCATAAAACATTCATAATAAATACAATTAAAACATATAAAAGCTTCTATAGTTTCACTTCAGATGGCGACTTAGTGAATAGCATAGACCCCCCCCCCCCATCCCTATGCCAAGACCGTATAGGACCAGGGTCATCATAGGTGTTAGAAATTATGGGTGGTATCTTTGGTGGCGGCTCCTATTCAAAAGCCTGGTGGAAGAGCTCCATTTTGCAGGCCCTGCGGAACTGCATCAGGTCCCGCAGGGCCCTGATCTCCTCCGGGAGCTCGTTCCACCAGATAGGAGCCGCCACTGAAAACGCCCTGGTCCTTGTTCTGGCCAACTTGGCATCCCTGGGGCCAGGGACACATAATTGATGTTCGGACCCCGACCATAGTGCTCTCGCTCGGGGGTCTTTCTGTCTTTCTCTCTCTCTCTCTCTGTCCCCACCTTCCTTCCTTCCTCCCTTTCTTTCTTTCTTTCTTTCTTTCTTTCTTTCTTTCTTTCTTTCTTTCTTTCTTTCTTTCTTTTTGTTTTATTTTGTTCTTTGTGTTTTTATAAAAAAAATTATTGAAAAGGGGGGGATGTAAAAAAGCAGAGAGCCCAGGAAATGCTGCTTTTGACAATATCTTTAATTTTTGAGCATCTTTTTTGTTTTCTCATGGCATCTTCTGTTTCAGAAAAGTAACTTTGAAGCCTGAGTTCATTGTTGTGTCTTGTTGGGAATGGCTTGCAAATATATGTGTGTCTAAAGTCTGTATTAAAGTGGTTTGGTGCTTACTGCCATGCAAGAAAAAACATCTGAAAAAGTAGCTTAATTGTTGTGTGTGTTGGCAGAACACTTGACTGTTGCATGGGGGACTTTGGGGGACATCTGCTGAGAAACAGAGTTGTAACTAAAAATGAGCATGGTCAGCAGCATTTTGGAGATTGCCTGTTTTGTGAAATTTAAAAAGTGGGCAGAGTTTCTGATGAAGATGATTGTCCCTCTTCTCCTGCCACTGGGCTGATATCTGCCTTTAATGGGCCAGCAAAGTTGATGTTCTTAAACCTCCTAATAAGAGAGATTTCTGCTTCTGAGGAGTTGACTTCCAACGATTGGTGATCTTGTGATGGTAGTGATACTTTTATGTGGTAAAGACCACCTGTTCACAGGATAATTTTACCTGTGGGACAGACTCTGCATGGTAACCACTCCACTGATACATAATTGCTTGTAAAAAGTATTGTAGTGTAATAATTCAGGTGGGTAGCTGTGTTGGTCTGAAGGAGCAGAACAAAGTTAGAGTCCAAAGTTTCATCCAAGGTATAAGCTTTTTTGTGCAAGCACACTTCTTCCATCTGAAGAAGTGTGGGTGGCACATGAAATCTTATACCTTGAATAAAATTTTGTACCTTGAGTAAAATAGTCCACAAACTACTCCCGTCCAGTGCATCCACAAACCTAGAAGAAGAAGAGATTGGATTTATACCCTGCCCTTCACTACCCAACAGAGTCTCAGAGCATCTTACAAACTCCTTTGCCTTCCCCTCCCCACAACAGACACCCTGTGAGGTAGGTGGGGCTGAGAGAGCTGAGACAACAGCTGGTACAGAGCTATGGCTTGCCCAAGGTCATCCAGCAGGTGCAAGGGGGGGAATGGGGAATCAAACCTGGTTCTCCCAGATTAGAGTCCACGCACTTAACCACTACACCAAACTGGCTCCTAGCATTGTTCTGCCAGTGAACTAGGGTTGCCAACTCCAGGTCGAGGAAATCCCTGGAGATTTGGGAGTGGAGGGTGGGGTTTAGGGGAAGAAGGGACCTAAGCAAGGCATAATGCCATGGACTCCACTTTCAAAAGCAGCCATTGACCTGATCTCTGTAGTTTGGAGCTCAGTTGTAATTCCAGGAGATCTCCAGACCCCACCTGTAGGTTGGCAACCCTAAAAAATCATATTCAGCGTACTAGTTCTGCAGGAAGGTAAGCTGATTTCCATAGGAACCTAACCCTTAGGAATTGATTCCAATCCAGTGTGAGAATAATTGTTGGACATAAGATATTGGTTCAGGCAAGATTTTGTATAGATGGGACTGAAAATAATGTTTTTATTGGTTTTGTCAAAATTGTTTTGATAACAAGGTAAACAGAATAAGAAGCAAAAGGTGGATGTGGCTGGATGACCACACTTCTGGTAACATCGGGTGTGGCCTAATATGTTAATGAGCTGTGCTGTCAGGGGTGTAGCCTAATATGCTAATGAGTTCCTGCTGGGCTTTTTCTATAAAAAGAGCCCAGTCTATACTTCTCTATGAAACTATATCAACATTCCCCAAATGGAGTTAAAATGATCATCATGCCCTTTCTAAAATTACAAAGTGAAATTAAAATGATATTTTTGAAGTGTGTATCCCTAGCAAAATCCATAAATAAAATTACAGAAAATAGAACAAGCTTTTGATTTCTCAAGAACTCATGAGCCTGGATGTTTGTTATTATCACTCCTCTCCAAAAGGGGGGGGGGGAGGATGTTGCAGGCAAAGATCATGGCCTGAAACATCTTCCCCCTTCCTTTGGGAGCAGATTCTAATATTAAATCTAGCCTGATCAAGAGTTCTGGAGAATCTGATAGCTCACATTTATGTTCTTCCAAGATTGAGAGACAACCGTTTCTAAAAAGTCTTCATTAATATTTAAATGCACCCCAAACTTGAGAAGAGCCTTCAGATACCCACTCAAACATGAAGCCCCCCAAACAGGTCCTCATGACAAAGGAGAAGTCCAAACAGAAGCCAAACAGAACCAAAAACTGTAAAAAACCCCACAAAATTATCCTAACTAAAGCAAAGCCTAGCAGTCTAAAAACCACAACAAAACAAAAGGCAACCCCAGCAAATTAAAGAGTCTACCTCAACACACAGCATATTAATAAAGCAAATCCATGCAGCTGCCCCAAAGGATAGGCTTCCTCTCAGGGGGGAGGGAGAAAGGAGAGAGAGGAAACAGGATATTTTTTCCCCTCAAACCTAGCTAACATAAACCAAAATGAATAAAACTTTCACGATCGATGTTATCAAATGCTGCAGAGAGGTCCAGGAGAATTTACCGGGATGAACTCCCCCATCACTCTCCCAGCAGAGATCTTCAGTCCGGGTAACCGAGCATTTCCATCCAAAACTCAGGCCTGAACCAGGATTGAAATGGGTCTAGATCATTTCTGCCATCTGAAGCTGCATAGCCACAACCTGATGAAGCACCTTGCCCCCAAAATGGAATGCTGGCACCTTCTTCAGGAGGGGGGGTCATGACCAACGCTTTCAAGGTGGTTGGAACTACACCCTCCTGTAAAGAGGCATTTGTTATCTCCTAGACCCACTCAACCCACCCAAACCAGCCATGAAGGGCAAGAGCTGAATCTAGACACGATGGGCCACACACTTTTAAACAGTTTGTCCACGTCTCAGTTCTTACCAACTGAAAGTGATCCATACAACAGGATCAGATTTCCGTGCAGCTGTGGCTAGTCACTCCAAAGGGCTAGCAACAGAGCCAGGACATACATCATATATGCCACAACCCGCCCATGGTGGTGGATTCCGGTCCTTATATTAACATTTGCTACTCACATTGCGAGTCTCAACCTTAGCCATCCCCATGTCGAGTAGTAATCACTAGAGAAGGCATGGATATTTACAAGATGGTAGAGATGAATAATTTGTTGCGTATGTGTAACTGTTGTGGGCTGAGCTGTTATTGGCAGCCACCCACACTGACCATAACGGGAGTTCCAGTTCTGAAAGATAAGGATCTTGATTAGCAAAACACAAAGGGACTGTACCATTTCAGAGTGATAGTGAGGCATCACATGTCTAAATGCTTCCCCTCACAACTCCTGCCCTGGCATATAAAAAGAACTCTCGTAAGTCATGGAGAAGGCTAGTTCAGAAACCTGAACTGCTAATTTTCTATGGGAGCAATCTTAACTAGGTCTGTGAAGAAGCATGCCCTATGTTATTCAGTTGAGCTTAATCTAAGGAAAGTATCTTTAGGATTGCATCCTGTGTGTAGGAAGTGCATCCTGTGTATACACATAATCTGTCCCCAGAAATCTCAAGTCGCACAGCATAGCAAGAAGTGCGCCTTGAAGTATGATGTTTATTTAACTTATCCCAGTCATATGAATATAAGAAAAGACATGTTCGATCAGACTGGTGCACCATCTGGACCACCATCCTGTTTACCACAAAAAAGGTACAAAGACCAAAGCCTCCCCGCCCCCCCCCCAACAAACAACTGGCATTCGGTGGTATATTGCTTCTAAACATGGAGATCCCGTTTTGTCAGCCTGCTAAATAGCATTAGTGAGCCTTTCCTACAGCAATTCTTCACTTGCTACCTTCAGAACAGTGCACAAACACTTATAATGAAGACAGGGCTGTATGGACAGAAATTTCATCATCTTTCTCCCTATTTACAGAAGAGGAAACAAAAGAACAGGAAAGGGAAGTAAAGTGTTCAAATATATCTTACTGGTGCTTAACTGTCATGACATCATATATTCCATCCAGGAGAAAATGGCCCCATTATAGCCTGATAAAAGTCCCAAATCATGTGTAGTCCCACTCTGTAAGTCTATAAAGGACACAGAGCATACTTTGGGACTAATATCGGGATTGATTTGAGCTGGTTTTCTCTCTCCTCCTCAACTAGGTGTTGAAGTACATATTGTGTTTTGAACTTGTTCTCTATGGCCTGGTTTTCAAAAAGTCAGTAAACAGGTGCTTTGTTTGTAACACTTTTGACTACAGGTGGAGAATTATATGGTAGAATGCTCCCCAACTATAATTGCATTCCAAGGAACATTTTGATACTTAAGTTAATGGGCTGAGAAGGGTGTTACATTGCTCAGGATGGCACTGATAGAAAGTAGCATGTTATGGAACAGGCTAGGAGGAGTTACCAGTTTTCTATGTCCTTGGAGGGTAGGGTTTTTTGGTGGGGCTGGAGGAGTATTCAGTCAAATGTACACCTACTTGTGGCCTGAAGTGGTGCAGTCCAGACACAGGTTTACTACCTTGGTGAGAACTAGGTCAAAAAGAAACTGTGAGCTCACCCTCATATTTATATATAGACAGTGGTTAAACAAGCCTGTCACGTCCTGCTACTCTAGCAACAATGGAAACAGAGATGCTTTGGCAGGTCAAATGTGCACCTCCTTACTTTGGCTGGCTAGTGTGGGTGGTGTCCCCATTCTCCAGGAGAGCAAACTACCTCTTCTCTTGCCAACAGACTTGGAAACTGAATGCTAACAGTTAAACAGGTTTGGATACTGGCAACAACAAAGGTCTGAGTTTTTGTCTGAAACACTGGACTGATTCCTTCAACTTCTCTTGTGATAATTTCACTGGCTTACATTATGACACAATGGTTCATGTCCCTACACTCATTAAAGAGGAAATTGTTTTCTGAAAGGCTAATCGATTTTCATGCACTCCTGGCTGGAATCTTTCTTGTAGAAGCCTCAGATGGTAGTGGGCGATGAGGAATTATCACTTCCTTACGGGATGTGGACTTTTCTAGTGTATGTATATGATAAGCAGCACTATATCTAGCAAAGCAGATTACTATAGTGTGGGTATGGAGCATAATCCGATTCGCTTCTTAACTAAGGCCATCGGGGACCATGAAATTGGAAATACAGCTGAGCTAGCCCAATATCCTGTCTCTGATAGTGGCTGATCCCAGAATGCTGGAGGTAGGGAAGGGTTCCAGGGCTCTTAAGAGTATTTGCTTATCCTTGACTTTTGTAACATTTTGAGATTTATTTATTGATTGATTTGATTTATACCCAGTGCTCCCCACCAAAGCAGGCTCAGGGCGGCTGTGTTCTTTGATCCATTTAGGAGTCAATAATGACCCAGTTGCCTCAAATATCTGGTTTCGGAGAACAAGTGACCACATTAATTGGCCTGCCCCAGATCTAGGGTTATCAATTCCAGGTTGAGACCAATGCTCCCTCTAAGCTGTGGAGTCTTGTGAGCAAAAATTCTACTTTGTGAGCTACTGGCATTAAAGTTGTGATTTGGCTACTGCATAAATTAGTTTGCTCTGGAGCCATCCTTCCTGAGCTAAGACAAAAAAGTGTGAGCTAGAGGCTAAAAAAACTGAGCTAGCTCACACCAAATCAGCTTAGAGGGAACACTGGTTGGGACATTCCTGGAGATTTGAGGGCAGGGTTTGGGAAGGGGAGGGACCACGTTGGAGAATAATGCATATAGTCCTCCTTCCAAAGTAGCCATTTTCTGCAGAAGAACTGGTCTCTGTAGTATGGTGAAGAACTGTAATTTTGGAAGATCTCCAGGCCCCTTCTGGAGGCTGGAAACCCTACCCAAATCTCCTGGAGTTCTGATCCACATAAAATCAACTCTTCCTCTTCTTCAAGGTATTTTAGTGAATTTCTTTTTTAATAGTAAATTGTTGGTCTTAAAGGTGCCAATGAACTCAAACTTTATTCTACATGTCAGGTTAAGCCAAATCAGTTCAGATTCAATAGATGAAGGAGATGTCATCCCAATGAGTTACTCTTCTGAAGTTAGTGAACAGGATGTGGTGGGTTTTGATTAGTTGCATTGTTACCTTCATGAGGGACCATCGAATGAGATCCCTATGCATTCATTTTTGTCCAAATTGCTCCTGAACTTTGCTAGTGTCAAATCCTAGAATTTGCAGCCTCCCCATCAAACATTTACACTCTGTGCAGCTAGAAGAAGAGAATGAACATATTGGGAGGAATGGGATATGGTTCTTGTGTGTGTAAAGTGCTGTCAAGTCACTTCTGACCTATGGTGGCTCTGTGAATTAATGACCTCAAAAATACCCTATCATTAACTGCCTTGCAAACTGAGGGCCTTGGCTTCCTTGACTGTGGTTCTTAGGAGGCTGATATCAGTTGAGAATGGCCCCTTCACTGGCAAGGCCTAGACTGTCTGGGATCTTCAGGCTCGGGGCCTACTGGAGTTTGTTAACGGCAGTCATCAGAAAGAAGGTCTGAGGGACAGAGTAACAAGTGGGGGTGGAGTGGAGAACAGCAGTACTAATCTTTGCTATTCCTTCTCTTGTCACTAGAGGTCCTCCTGGCTAGACTTTTTTTAAGTGATGCTCCAGCAGCCCAGCATGTAGTGTGCTGCACTTCAAAGGAAATGGGGGCAGAGAAAAGGTGCAGATTGCCTGTTTGATGTGGTAAGAAGACCTCTTCTCAGATTTCCTTATCCAGGATTCCAGGACTGCTGCAGAAAGGGGGTTACAAGGCTCATTCCCCTCAACCTGGTCTTCTGTACCAAACCTTAGGCTTTTCTGCACCCGACTGTTTCCCTGCTGTTCTTCCAGAGCTCTTGATCACCCTCTGCATTGTATCGTGCTTTCACTTTCTGTGTGTGTCGGACCTTCTCGGAATTTCTGCAAACTTTTATGGCAGTTCAGTAGTGACTTCGGAGTCAGTATAGGCCGATTCCGCACTAGTTGTTGCCCCGGCGTCACTCCCCAATAAAATCCGGGGGAGAGCAACAGTTCCCCACTTGTTGTTCCGGGTCTGCAATTGGCCTGAATGTAATCATCGTTTTCCCCGGATCTTCCGTTTCCGAGATTTTCGGGGGGGGGGGGGGTTTGCCATGGGAGTGAATTCAAGTGGGGAACTCTAAAATCGGGGTTTCTTGCTCCACCCCTTTAACGCCCCTCTGCTTCTTTCTGTCCCCTTTCCCTCCCCTTTCCCGCCCTGCTGCGAGCGGGGTTTTTTTTTCTTCCCCGCTTTGTTGCATTACAACAACATGACACAACATTGATCCACTGTTGACTGGCATTTCAATGTCTTTTTAAAAATGTACCTTTGTTGTTGATGTCTCCACATTTCTGTGTTGCATCTTTTGCACAAAAGTCGTGCCTGAGTCATGCCATTATAAAAATATGTATTGATGGCTTTGATGCGCAGCGTGAGCTGTCCCCCTCCCCCCCCCCCCCCCGTTGCATTACAACAACACGACACAACATTGATCCATCGTTGTGCGGTTAACCTTTTTTTCGGGGCCAATGTATTACGGGTGGCGTGGTGGTGTAGACACAATTTTTGCAGGGGTTACATGTGTTAGTGTTGCATGTTCCCCCTCCATTTCCCCTCCAACTCTGGCGCAAGCTTTTTTTTTCTTACATGGATGATTTTCATGGGCTTGGAAGCTCAGATAGCCAATCACGGCTTTGTTGGGTCACAACGTCATAACGCAACTCCGCCTACATTAAAAAAGGGGGGAGACAGGCGGGGGCTCAAGATTCGGGGCAAGGACAGATGCGGAAATGAAGAACCGGCATCAACCCGGGTCAGATTCATGTAATGCGGAAAGACGCACACTGATTTGGACCAATTAAACCTGGGAGGAAAGGGAAGAAGAAGAAGAGGTTGGATTTATACCCCACCCTCCACTCCCCAAGGGAGTCTCAGAGCGGCTTACAAACTCCTTTTCCCATCCCCTCCCCACAACAGACACCCTGTGAGGTAGGTGGGGCTGAGAGAGCTCTTTCCCAAGCTGTCCTTGAGGGAACAGCTGGTACAGAGCTACGGCTTGCCTAAGGTCATCCAGCCAGGTGCAAGTAAAGGAGTGGGGAATCAAACCCAGTTCTCCCAGATTAGAGTCTGCGCACTTAACCACTACACCAAACGGGAAGCAAAGCACTAGTGCGGAAGCAAAGCACTACAGTGCGGAAGCAAAGCACTACACCGCGCACTTAACCACTACACCAAACTGGAAGCAAAGCACTTGTGCGGAATCAGCCATAGTGTTGCTCCAGGGTATCCAAGAGTGCTTTTGCGATAGACTTAAAGACCGATCTGCTTCCGAGTCAGAGGTAATGCTAAGCAGACATCTTACCTTGAACTGTGCAACATCACTCATGTCTCTGGCCATTTCCATCCCTTTCCCCGCCCCTCCTTTCTTTTGTCCCGTCTCCTCTAGTTTTGATTTCTCCTAATCTGTTCCCTCTTGGCTGGTACACTGGACCCCAGGGAGGGATCTTTTTCCCCTTTCCCAAAGCCAATCTGCACACAACTTGGAAGGAAATGTATTAAAAGGAATGTCAGGATTGCCCATTGGAAACAATGGGAGAGGCTTGAAGGTCCATTTGTTGTTGTTTTTGATTTAAAACCCTTGGGACACCACCCCTCCCGACAGGGTGTTCCACTATGGGTTAGGCATACCTGGAGTAGCCCAGTGGCAGCTAGCCAAAGGGGGTGGGAGAGTGGGGAGGGGAGGAGAGGAGGGGGGTGCAGTGTGCCCCATCCCTTGCTCACACACTCGACCAAGTCGGTGACAATTGGACCACCCCCAGGCGTTACAAGTGACATTCTCACACCAATTAAGAAAATCTGTGCTTTTCTGTTGTAGCTGGAGAATGAATCCATCGGAGAATAAAAGACTATGCAGACGGCAGGCAAAGAAATCTGATGTGAAGCTTAACGGCTCGACTGCTCGGATACTCTGCAGTAAACTGCAGTAAGCTATGTATGCAGAAAGGGCCGTTGTTTCCTGCAACAGACGTAGCATGAACAGCTGGCAATGCAGCTATGAATGTGTCTGTGAAGTTCTGAAATTACAACAGGATGCGGTGGGGTTAAGCATGAGGCCCAGTTCCTGTGAGAACTCGCTACCATGTAAAGCGTGAAGACAGGGGGGTAAATCAGATGCAAACTGAGCCAGGACTCCTGCATCTTGAAAGGCTGAACAGGAGGAGGAATTTTGGCAGCTGTAGTTTATGATGTCACAATGCTGCTGGGGTGACAAACACTGCATCGTTTGGATTTCCCTTTTTATAACTATTAAAAGTGCAGGACCCCAATCCTCTCTTTGCCTGGTGCTGCTTGGTTAGAAAAACAGTATTACTCGATAAGCTTAATTCCTATGGCAACAGCACAGGTACGGATGCTCATTCCCCTACAAGAAAACACCCCAGCCTAGCTCAAGATAACATCAGTCTGGTTTTGGCACTCTGGCTCACATTGACCACTGTGATCCTATCCACTGCAAGGACTCAGTTATCTTTTAGTCAACTTGTTCTCTTCCACTCCTTCAACCATACATTCAGCACCTTTCAGTAGATGAACACCTTGTTTGCCCTTCTCCTTTCAGGACTTTGTTCTTGGGTGTATCCTGTTCTCTTTTCTGCCACACATCAAATCTGATAGCACTTGATGTCACCTATATTCTGATAACACCAAATGCAATCTCTCCACCTATGACCTGTTCCCTTCCATCTGAACCTTCATCCGTTACATTTTAACCTGTGTGATTTATCCTGGGAACATTACTAAGATCATGGATCTTCCACAAGACCCGTAGCCAGGATTTTTTGGCTTCTGGGGCAGCCATTAGAGCCAAATTCATGAATTTTTGGCTCTTCACCCCAACCCTCCCCCAGATGAGCCACTGCAGCAAACAGTTCTTTTGCCAGTAGCTCTTCACGCAAACCCCCAACCCATCCGTCCCCCCCGACGAGTGTGACACTTTAAGTGTGTACTGGGGTCCGGGTCGTGTTCAGGATCAGCCATGCTGCCAAGCAAGCTGAGTGAAGAGCCAAGGATTTTATTTGGCGTTTGCAGTTCATTCACCGGCATCCAGCATGGGAATGGAAACAGTCAGTGCCAGTGACTCAGAATGAGGCTAATCAAATCATCATCAGTATGGCAAGGCAAGGGCGAAGTGCGAAATGCCGCTGTGCAATTTAAATGGGAAAATTTGCAAATAAATACTATTTTCTTGAATGAAAACTTGTGGAGCATGTCTGGAAAGTCAGGGGCATGGCCACACGGTGCCCCACCATGGCTACGGGCCAGTCTTCCACACTGATTTTGCATTCCAATTTGATATTTTTCATGTAGTTTCATCGGATGGTGAGCAGGAATAAGCTCAGCATTCTGAAGACATGGGATTTCTACACCCCAGGATACGATGCTCTTCTTTTATTCAGAAATAATCATTTATTTGTTTAAATGTTTGAACATGTATTGCTTTAGGATTCGAGAGACCGCAGCTGCTCCTCAACTTGGGACTCCCTCTCCAGAATGGTATCATGCCATAAAAGAAAGGTGTGCTCAGCAATGGCTGCTGGGTGGTACATCGGGAAAAGGCAGTGGCCTGTTTGTAGACTAGAGGCCTCATTACACAGCCCATGTGTTTTCCATCAACTTCTTTCTCTTTTTTGGCCTTGTAAGATAGATGGAGAGAAGAGAGGAGTCCCATTATACTTGCATAGACTATAATGCTAGAAAAAGTTGAAGGCAATAGAAAAAGAAGACTCGACATGAGACGGATTGAGTCAGTAAAGGAAGCCACAGCCCTCAGTTTGCAATACCAGAGCAAGGCAATTAACTACAGGACATTTAGGAGGTCATTAATTCATAGGGTTTCTGTAAGTCTTGGGAACAACTTGAACATAAGAACATAAGAGAAGCCAATGTTGGATCAGGCCAATGGCCCATCCAGTCCAACACTCAGTCACACAGTGGCCAAAAATACCAGGTGCCATTAGGAGGTCCACCAGTGGGGCCAGGATACTAGAAGCCCTCCCACTGTCGCCCCCAAGCACCAAAAAATACAGTGCATCACTTGCGTCAGACTGAGAGTTCCAATCTATACCTTGTGGCTAATAGCCACTGATGGACATGAGCTCCATATGTTCATCCAATTCCTTCTTGAAGCTGTCCATGCTTGTAGCCACCACCACCTCCTGTGGCAGTGAATTCCATGTGTTAATCACTCTTTGGGTGAAGAAGTACTTCTAACCCAACTGCTCAGCAATTTCATGGAGTGTCTACAAGTTCAAGAGAAAGGGAGAAAAGTACTTCCTTCTCTACCTGCTCTATCCCATGCATAATCTTGTAAACCTCTATCATGTCACCCCTCAGTCACCATTTCTCCAAGCTAAAGAGCCCCAAGCGCTTCAACCTTTCTTCGTAGGGAAAGTGTTCTAACCCTTTTATCATTCTAGTTGCCCATTTCTGCACTTTTTCCAATGCTATAATATCCTTTCTGAGGTGTGGTGACCAGAATTACACACTATATTCCAAATGATGTCACACCATCAATTTATACTGGGGCATTATGATACTGGCTGATTTGTTTTGAATTCCCTTCCTAATAATCCGCAGCAAAGCATTTCCCTTTTTTATTGCAATCGCGCACTGTCTTGACATTTTCAGTGAATTATCTACGATGACTCCAAGATCTCTCTCTTGGTCAGTCTCCACCAGTTTGGACCCCATCAACATGTATTTATAGTTAGGATTTTTGGCTCCAATGTGCATTACTTTGCACTTGGCCACATTAAACCCCATTTGCCACGTTGATGCCCACTTGCCCATCCTCGACAGATCCCTTTGGAGTGCCTCACAATTCTCCCTGGTTCTCACCACCCTGAACAACTTTGTGTCATCTGCAAATTTAGCCACTTCACTGCTTACTTCCAACTCCAAATCATTAATAAACAAGTTAAAAAGCATCGGACCGAATACTGATCCCTGTGATACCCCACTGCTTTCCTTCCTCCACTGAGAAAATTGCCCATTTATACTCACTCTCTGTTTCCTTTTAATTAGCCAGTTTTTGATCCACAAAAGGACTTGTTCTTTTATCCCATGACTATTGAGCTTACTTAGGAGCCTTTGATGAGGAACTTTATCAAAAGCTTTCTGGAAGTCAAGGTAAACAACATCTATTGGGTCCCCCTTTTCCCCATGTTTGTTCACCCCCTCAAAGAACTCTAAAAGGTTAGTGAGACAAGATCTTCCCTTACAGAACCCATGCTGAGTCTGCCTCAATAGTTTTTGTTCATCAATGCGCCTACTTATTCTCTCCTTAATAACGGTTTCCACCAACTTACCCGGTATTGACGTCAGACTGACTGGCCTGTAATTTCCCGGATCTCTTCTGGAACCCTTTTAACTGCATGGCACATATCATACACAATTGCCTAAAGAGGCTCCCAAGAGCAGGAAGGTTACCCTCCCTATTGTTTCCTCCCATTGATAAGGAAATTGCTTTCCAAGCCGGAGCCAGAAGACTAATATATCAAAAGAGTAATATATATAAAGCAAGGCAGGTTTTTAGCAGCAAAGGCACAGATACACAGAGATCACATAAAGATTTTTTTAAAAAATAATAATAATAATAAAATGCCATCCTTTTTACGAAAGGTGGTGCTTGAGTCCAAAAAGGAACACCTCCGGCAGGCAAACAGGGTCAGTGTGATCCAACTTCTCAGCAACAAGTCCTCTCAATGTCTCTAGTTTCCACATAAACCACCGGTAATTAGAGGGTAGTTAAAATGATGGAAATGATGGAACCAACAGTTGACTAGCATTCAGTTGCAGACAAAATGTAAAATAAGTTTGAGTCCAGTGGCACCTTTAAGACCAACAAAATGTAATATCAGTTGGCAGGGGTCATTTCGTAGAAAAAGAGGTGCAGGAGCTCATTTGCATAACTCATTTGCACATGCCACGCCCCCTGACATACCGGAAGTGTGTCAGAAGGCAACACCCACCCCTCAGGCTCCACTCCGCAGGTGAGTGAAACTGACCTGCTCTCCCTCCATTCCCTTCCCCATCCAATACTTGGTGCAATAAAAATAAGCGTAAAGAACACACCCTCATTCTCTTCCTGCTCCCTTGAAACCACCAGGTTTCAAGTAGACTTGAGATACCCAGGACATGTGCACCACCCATCCCTTCCCCTTCCCCTCCCCACAACAAGACACCCTGTGAAGCAGGTGGGGCTGAGAGGTCTTTTGAGAACTGCTCATGAGAGAACAGCTCTGAGAGAACGTGTGACTGGCCCAAGGTCACACCAGCAGCTGCATGTGGAGGAGTGGGGAATCAAACCCGGTTCTCCCAGATTAGAGTCCAACTCCTGACCACTACACCAAACTGATGGGGTGGAAGCTGCTGAAGGGTTGGTGAAATTTCTCCAGTACTTATGTGCCATGTGCCCAGATAAAAAATGGTATACTTAGAAAATTTATATGCCGCCTTGAGCAAGTCTCTGGAAAAGCAGCACACAGTCATAAAAGGAACAATGATAAAATTATCAATATTAAAACAAAACACTAAAATCAATAAAGACCATAGCAGGGCTTTCCCCGGGGCGCTGTGCCTCTGCACTGCTTGGGGAAGCCGAGGAGGGGGCGGGGCTTGGCCATGTGCCCGCCCCCTAGGCTCCTCACTCCCGGAGCTGCGCTCCTGTGCGCTCCCGCTCCAATGGACCCCTGTCAGTTGGCTTACAAACATGAGGCCAGATGCAGGGCCAGGAGCTGTCACATAGGATAAGGCCAATACGAGGGTTGTGTGATGTGTAATGGGGAGCTAACTAGTGCACATTATCCAGAGTCCCCTTGTTGTGAAGGAGAGCTTTATGACAGCAACGCAGCATTCAGCCACAGCAGTGTACTGAGGCTCTCTACTGGTCTGGGCTTCTTGTGCAAATGACAAGGCCAGTTTCAGTGACAGTCATTTGAATGGCAGCAAATGTCCAGGAAAGCAAATCCATAGCCGTAAATCAAAAAGTTGTTCCAAATGGTTTCATAAGCAGTACAGATGCTATTGGAAGACAGTCAGAATGGCCTTTATTTTTAAGGTAAGAACTGAGAACTCCTGGATCATCCTGTAGTTTATCTGCATGTTGTTTTCATCTCCTGATGAATTCAAGGTGAGAGAATCTGCTAGACCATGTTCTTCTGAAATAGTTTAACGTGTGCGAGAATTTCCAAAACAGGTCAAAACCTCTCGGTTTTTCTGTGGGACCAGCGTCATGAATCCACTCTACTGAGTGTCTTGCTGTGTTCACAGAGATTCAAAACATGCTGGAACATCAGAGATGAGTCACTGGAGAGATGTGTGCTGATCTCACAAGGCATCTACCTTTTACCACCCACAGAGCCTTAATGCTGTCAGTTGGCATTTGGTGTTGGCAAGAAAAGGGGACCCCAGGCTGTCTCCAAGCAGGAACAGGCCACAAAAGGCTGTTGATGCCGAGATCTGTTCCTGTAGCACCAGTGTTGTTTCCCCTGTTCCTTGCTTAGGAAAGAACAGCCGTAAGGCAAGAGGCATGCCCATGCTTAACCTGGATCCTTGCAATGTCCAGTGCTGTATTGGCTCGGACATGTTCTTGATAACCTCCTATTCAGTGTGCACTTCACTGTGTTGTGTGTCCCCAAGGCCCCTCACCATGAGAGCTACAAAGAAGGAATTAATACCTTGCTGACGCCTGCAGCTCCAAGCTGCCTTCACTGCACACAGGCCAATCTTGCAGGTTAACAGCTTAATTATCCGATTCTCAAAGGCTCAGGACAACTGTGTAATCAGCCATTGGGGAGATATACCATGCCATCCTGAGCGTGCTTCTAAATCTATTGACTTCAATGGGAGCAATTCTGCTTAGAATGGCATTGTTGCTGATGTACTACAGAATCTGTTCAATTACATCGATCCATCTCTTGAGGCGGAATGCTTTCGGTTACTGTTATAAGGAAGGTAATCCCCAATTTGTTACTGTTTGAGCCACTTATAACAAATTCTCTTGGTTTGTCAGTAGAGAGAGGGGTTGGGATCTGTTGTGTACTAAGCGCACAAGGTCAGAATCTACCTGAGCTTCAGCCAGGTAGAACAATAGACAGTTGGATCCTGAGCGACCACCAATTACATGCCTAGGTCTCCCGCTGGGGGACCTATGAACTGCAATCACGGACTTAAGGTCCTATCAGGACTTGGGGGCGAGGTCGGGGCATTGTCTCCGGCCGGCATAAAAGAGGGCTCTGAGCCCGGGGTTTCTCATGTTCCATCTGACCCTCAATAAAGAGCTTTACTATGAAATCACTACCACTCGCCTCCCGACTCCGATACTTTCCAGGATCTAAAATACGAATCTCCAAAATGGGTGGAGATGAACGTAGACTTTTTGATGCAGCCAGACCAGCCAAATAGCTGTGTTAGCAGTCAGACCTCTCCTCTTGCTGAGGGGCAGTTTCTAGACAGAAAACACATAAACACACAGAAAACACATAAATGTCATAAGCTGCAATGCACTGCCTGGCCTAAAATGACACGAAATGGATGCCAGCAAGAGACAAGTCTAGACATATAATTTAGAAGTGTGTGGGGAAGAGTGGCTGGCCAGCTAACAACCTCCTCCCCACCCTAAAGAGTTGTATAATTTAAGACAATGGGGCTGCGGCATAAGCAAGATAATCCGGGGGTGGGGGGGGAAGTGAGGCTATTTTGCCCCAGAGCAATCTGCCCCACAGTTGCGCGATCTCACAGGTCAGTGAAGCTGCCAGCGCAACTTGCCGCTGCGCGATCAGATGCAACCGCAGGCGAGTTCGGGTATTTTTTGTCGTTTGTTTCCGATTCGCTTACTCGCTTAAACAGGGGATCGATGAATCACCTCTCCAACCTGGGGTCTTCTGCTGGCAGTATGCAATGATATGCATACTGAGAAGGGGGGAAAAACAACAGGCATGGCATAAGGATAGCCTGATCAGACTATCCCCGTCACCACAAGTTTGCGCTGGCGTGATCACAAGAGGAAAGTCTGGCTGTGGCCCGCAACAAACCGTTTGATACCAGAGTTTCCCTAGTAGTTTTTTACTCCGCTTCTCCAGCGGATCAAAACGGCTTGCGACGGCTTGCCGACGGTTGCGGGATGCTTCCCAGATGTGCTGGTGTGATCACGCCGCTTTGATCCGCAGTGAATCGTCCCTCTCGCGCAGCTAATGGGTGCATATGATTGCGCCCTGGGTCTTCCAAGACAGATTGCCTCATATTGGATTAATCTCATCTACCTTGAATTAATCTCATCAATGATCCCAGCCTCACTCCCCTCTCATCCATTTACCCTAAGTCAGGGGTGGGCAATTGTTTTGGCTCGGGGGCCGCTTTGTGGGAGCGGAGGTTAGCGGAGGGCCGCACCTTTTAAAATGATTGCATTCATTAGTTAACTTTGCATTTCAGAAAAGGTATAAATTGTATCATAAACATCAGTAAATATAAATTAAATAAAATAGTGGTAGTTTTATTCAATTTATTTATTGTGCTAATTTCATATCATCTATAGCTGCAAGCACATTTAATTTTAGAATCAGTTTAATGAGACAAATGTACCCTATCACACTTTTCTACAATTTTTTTTTTGAAATCAGGAGTGAGATTGCTTGTTGAGATTCTCATCACAGTCTGCAAGTGGCCAACTGTCTTGGCGGGCTGCAAAAAACTCTGTGGCGGGCTGCATGTGGCCCACGGGCCGCAATTTGCCCACCCCTGCCCTAAGTAGGTAACACTTAACACTATTCACTAAACCTGGTAGCTTTTCCCATCTGGTACTTGCGGAGTCATCAAGCAATATTAACACCTATAGTCCAACTCACGAAAAAGCCATCAAGCATCTCCCAAATCATTGTCTATCTCCGGACAAAGGATCAAGGTATTGCTTTTTGGGGCAGACCTGTCAGCATAGCCCCAGGGAGCATTTTGCCCTACATCAAGAGCACCTAGCCACCTGTGTGCATGTGTGTGTTCCTGGTACCAACAGTATGCACCCCCACTTTGGGGGTTTCTTCTCATCTCCTTGTGAAATGCTGGCAGTTTTGCTGCTGCTTCCATGGTAATTATAGCCCTTTTCCCATAACTATTCCCACTTCCAGGGGTCCGTTGGGGCTGGAGCGAGGCGTAGCAAAGCTCCGCCAGCTCAGGACTGGCCAGTAGGGCAGCCACGGGCTGAATCAGATTCTCTAAAATGATTCAGCTCGACGCTGAATTGCCGCCGAAATTTGGTGGCAACTTTAAAAGCAACTGGAGGGGAGGGGGTTTGAGGGAGAGGCTCCAAACTTGCAGGGTAGCTGCTGGGGCCTCTCCTCGAAATACCCACCAAGTTTCAAGAAGATTGGACCAGGGGGTCCAATTCTACAGGGCCCCAAACAGGTTGCCCCAATTCCCTCCATTGTTCTCTATGGTAGGAAAAACTTAACATTTTTTCCCACCATAGAGAACAATGGAGGGGATGGGACAATCTGTTTGGGGCCCATAGAATTGGACACCGTGGTCCAATCTTCTTGAAACTTGGTGGGTATTTCGGGGAGAGGTCCCAGAAGGTACCCTGCAAGTTTGGAGCCTCTCCCTCAAACCCCCTTTCCTCCAGCCCCTCATATACCCTATGAGTTTTTGCCATTGATTTCAATGGCCCATAGGGTATAATGGGGCTGAAACTGACATTCCCTTTCTGACACGCTTCTGGTGATGTCAGGGGACCTGGCATATGCTAATGAGTTATGCTAATAAATTATGCTAATGAGCTCCTGCACCTCTTTTTCTACGAAAGGACCCCTGCCCACTCCTGCCTGTTTTTCTCTTAGCAAGCCTGTATGTGTCTAAGTGTGTTTATGTGTGAGTGTTGCCCTTTTATTTCCCTTTTAATAAAATGCCTTTTTGGCTGAACAGCCGCCTGGTTTATTTGAGAGTGCTCTTAAAAGGGAAAAATCCTGGTATACATTGATGGAAGCAGGGCTTTTGTGGTAGAAAAAGCCCAGCAGGAACTCATTAGCATAATAGGCCACACCCAACAGCAGAAATACATTAGCATGTTAGGCCACACCCCTGACAGTGCAGCTCCCTCCCAGGATCGGCTTCCCCAGGTGCCCTGTGGCTTGCGGGGCGCATGAGGAACCCGAGGAGGGGAGGCAGTTTAAACTGCCTTTCCTCCCTGGATCGGCTTGGCTTCCCCAGGCACTCAACGGCTTGCAAGATGCCTGGGGAACCTGGGGGGGGGGGGAGGCTGTAGGCATGGCCAACTTGGAAGCCAGCCGGAGCTCCGTTCCTGTGCGTTCCTGCCCCAAAATAGCCCTGGATGGAAGTCCCAGTCACCCACCTCTCGCTCTGCCTTCTTAAGCCAATTCACCCAATTAAATAGGAGACTGCCTCTTTGGGGAACAGCTGAAGGGAAGGCCAGACTGTGAGAGAAGTGAGCATTCTCATAGCAAGGCTCTGTAGCTTATATGGTTAAATATTAAAGACAGTGCCTGTAGGCAGGGATTGAAATAGCCCCAACAGAGGGCTATGGCTCAGTGACAGAACGTAAGCTTTGCACGCCGAAAGGCCTAGGTTCAATCCTTGTATCTTCATCTTTAAAGGGATTGTAGACAGGGCTTTTTTTTTTGTAGAAAAAGCCCAGCAGGAACTTGTTAGCATAATAGGCCACACCCAACAGCAGAAACTAATTAGCATCTTAGGCCACACCACTGACAGCACAGCTTATTAGCATATTAGGCCACACCCCCATGTTACCAGAAGAGTGGCCATTCAGCCACACCCACCTTTTGCTTCTTATTCTGTTTACCTTGTTTGTTGTCAAAATCCAAGGCTTTTTTTGTAGCAGGAATGAATTTGCATGTTAGGCCACATACCCCTAATGTAGCCAATCCTAATGAGTTTCTGCTGTTGGGTGTGGCCTATTACGCTAATGAGTTCCTCCTGGGTGAGGCCAACTCAGGAGCCAGCTGGAACTCTGTTCCTGTGTGTCCCTGCCCCCAAATAGCCCTGATTGTAGATAATACACATCATATCCTGGCCTGTAACCCACTTCTAGATCAATGGAAGACCTTTAAGGCAGCTGTCGGAATGTGAAGTGATGCCTCACTCTCTCAAAACACAATGTGTCCTTGTAGTCAGTAGAGAAAAGGCATGCAATCTACAGTGTTTCTCATCCAGAGGGTGCCTCACATGAAATGATATCACAGCAGGGATGCCAACCTTTAGGTGGGGCCTGGGGATCCTCTGCTTTTACAATTGATCTCCATCTGACAGAGATCAGTTCCCCTGTAGAAAATGGCTGCTTTGGAGGGTGGATT
The DNA here is from genome assembly GCA_029233225.1 of Lepidodactylus listeri. Taxonomy (NCBI): domain Eukaryota; kingdom Metazoa; phylum Chordata; class Lepidosauria; order Squamata; family Gekkonidae; genus Lepidodactylus; species Lepidodactylus listeri. The sequence continues at coordinate 19,084,985 of JARCFY010000015.1, read as the reverse complement.
CTATGGCATTGTACCATGCTGAGGCTCCTCCCCTCCCCAAACTCCGCCCTCTCCTGGCTCCACCCCCAAAGTCCCCAGGTATTTCCCAACCCGGACTTGGCAACCCTATATCACAGAGGGCTCTAGGCCTAGGGCATCTTTCCAGAGGGCTGCAGCAGGGGGGAGGGGTCTGGGAAACGTTATCAGAGCCTGTAGAGGAGACTCTACTGTAGAGGGAGTGGTTGCTATTAGGGAAAGTTGAGAGCGGCTAGGCAGACTTTCCCCATAACTGGCTTTAACACATTCACGTTCCCGTCATCTAGTACTTGGAGGGGTCTCCAGCCTGGGGGAACTGGATCTTTCCCGCCCAGTGGTGGGATGGAGATGTGCCTGGGGAGACCAGCCCCCAAGCACCTTGACTGAATAGTATCTGGTAGGGTTGCCAAGTCCCTCGAGCTTACCGGTGGGGGGGAGTCCTCTGCCAACCGGGAGCTTCATTGGTGCGTGTGCAAAGCGCGCGCGCCGGCTGAGGTCACCGGAAGTGAGGTCAGCTCGTTGGGGGCATTGCCAGGGTGACGCTCTGGCAATCGCCCCAAAACTCTATGGTATCATAGAGTTTTGGGGCGATTGCCAGAGCGTCGCCCTGGCAATGCCCCCAACGTGCTGATGTCACTTCCGGGGGACGTCATTACGTGAGGGAAGTCATTCAGGCTGGACGACTTCGGGGGCGGGGTTTCCCCCACCGGCCGAATGCTGGCCGGCGGATCGGGAACCCCTGTTGCAGGGGATCCCCCGCCCCCCGGGCTGACTTGGCAGCCCTAGTATCTGGTCAAGCAGAATGAGGTGCTAACTGCTAAGCCCTGTTTTATGCTTTCCCTTACCCCCACTGAAGCACCTTTCTATGCCTACAGGCAGATTATCATTCAAGCACAATAAGGGTGTCAGCAGTCTTGGTTAGGGAAGGTGTTTGACCTCTACCATTTAAAGGGGGACAGTAACTGCAACTACTATTTTTTTTTTTTTAAACCAAGCGTTTCCCTTTTCTAAAATCATGTTGTGTGTGAAAAAGTCTTGTTTTGGAACCATGTCTGAGTGATGGAAACCAGTGCTCTTGCAGGGGCCGGTCCATCCAGCTGCAAAGGCGTTAAGAAAAGTTTCAGTTTCAGTTTGATTTATTACGATCCAAGATCAGGATTCAAACAAACATGTACCTTAATTATAACTTATATACTAATAACACGGAGATAAGATAAGGTGCTAGGTTAAACTGTTACAAACTGTAGTAAAAGCGATCATAAAACCCATAAAATAAGCTAAAATAGGACAGCACGTACTCTACAATAAAACGCCCTTGCAGCCATATACTCTAAAACAAATAAACCGGGCATTTCCATCATTGATGACTCGACTTACAATATAATCTGCGCTTTTTAATTACCAGATAGCAATATTTAGCGACACTGCGTGAGACAGATTCATAATTGTCTGCCAATAAGAACTTCATCAAACAGTCCTCGGCATATTTAAGATAATTAGCCAACGGTTTAAAGTGAGAGAGGAGAGGAATCAATAGCTGCTGTCTCTCTTCATCGCAAATAGGGCAGTGGAGAAGTATATGGGCAGATGACTCCACCTGATCTAATAAACAAATGCAAATCCTTTGATGCATGGGGGTTCTGGTATATCTACCATAGAGAACTGCTGACGGTATCGCATCCAAACGTGCTCTAGAGAATGCCCATCTATGATTCGGATTTTTTATGCGTCCAAGATATGATGCAGCATTTGAGCATGGTCCCACCTTCAATCTCTTATAGGAGAGAGGAAGGGCTGCATAGTCATTTTGGGCTTCAATATCCTTAAATCTTTGGGATATTAGAGTTTTTGCATATTTCATTCCTCCCTCTAATAAATTTTCAGGATCTAGCCCAACTGATTTCAGTTTATCTGCTACTCTGGAAGCCCATTGGGGATAAGGTGTTGAAGTCAAAAGCTCAGGAATAAGTCCTACCGGATTCAGATGAGATTTGATCCAGTAGCCACACCTCTGTACCCAAACATTCAGTGTGACAGTTGATAAGCCTGCTTCTTGTCTTAAGCTCGAGTTTGCGACACCTTTCAGGACGCTGAGTAGTGCTCTTAGAAATTTTGATTGTACCAACTCTAATTCTTTAAAGTTACACTCTGTCTGTGTTAAGAAAAATAAATACAACCTGCTGGATCAGACCAGTAGTCCATCACCTCCAGAATCCAGTTTCACACAGCGGCCAACCAATTGCCCTGAAGGGAAGAGGAGGAGGAGGAGAAAGAAGAAGAAGAAGATTTGATTTTATACTCTGCCCTTCACTACCCAAAGGAGTCTTGGAGTGGCTTACAATCACCTTCCCTTCCTCTCCCCACAACAGACACCCTGTGAGGTAAGTGGGGGGCTGAGAGAGCTCTGAGAGAGTTGTGACTGACTCAAGGTCACCCAGCTGGCTTCATGTGGAGGAGGAGTGGGGAATCAGACCCGGTTCTCCAGATTAGAGTCCCGCCACTCTTAACCACTACACCAAACTGGCTCTCTAGAGCTAACATCATGGCATATAGACCAAGGCCCTTCCATGCTGCTGCCTCCCATCACTGGTATTCACAGATTTACTACCTCAGTCATCATGGCTTCCCTTCAGTCTCCATAGCTGGTAGCCATTAATGGACCTCTCTTGCATGAATCTGCCTAACCTCTCTTTAAAACTATCTATGCTTGTGGCCATCACTACCTTTCCTGGCAGTGAATTCCACAATTTTATTACTCATTGAGTAAATAATTATTTCCTAAGGTCTCCTCTTAACCTATTTCCCAAAAATTTAATTGGATGCCCTCACGTTCTAGTATTATGGGAGAGAAATAATAAGCTACCTTTTAAGTATTGAGCAGGAGGTGATGAATTCAAACAAACAGGCTTTTATTCAGTGACATTGTTCAGCTCAAAAGACAGCTCTGAGAGCAGCACTTTCATTTATACTGTTTCAACACATCACTTTCAACAATGTAACTATATGCAAGCAATACTATTGGACACAAGCAGGGCTCAGTGATTGGGTATCTAGATTGGCTTCAGGACCAATGGGAGTCTTTATTAATCAGCCAATAGGAATTGGAGCTTTAGGATACCAGAGCCCTTTTCAAGCTATTACTGCTTCATATTCTAAACAAACACAACACCACCTCTATCCACCTTCTCAGCCCCATACATAATTTTACAAAACAGCTATCATGTCTCCCCTTAACTATCTTTTCCTAGACTGAGAAGTTCCAGGGTGTCTAGCCTTTCCTCATCAGAAAAGTGCTCCAACATCCTAACCATTTTGGATACCTTCCTTTGTAGTAGCCCAGGCTAGCTAGATCACACCAGGCTTCAAAAGAGAAGGGATTTTTGAACACATGCTTATCCACACCCCTCCTCCCCCAGTGAAAACATAGGGCTCTGCCAGTAAGACTATTACACCCTCCATGTCAGCAGAGCTAGATTATTATGCTAAGGGCCACGGGGCAGGTCTTGGGTCAAAATGAGGAGTCTAATTATCTGGACTGTCTCAAAGGAAAAATTGAAACCATCTGCCTCACTGCACTGAAGTTCTTTAAACTTCTTGCCGTTCATAACATGAGCCTACAGTCTGGGGAAAAGATGATGGCAGGAACTGCTATTTTCCCCACAGCTATAAATTGAAAATATGAACGGGGAGACAAACAGAAGAGGAAGGACACTCCCTGTCGTGTGCATATATATGTGGGAGTATGTGTCAGGGAGCAGAGATATTATCCAGCATATTCCTTCAGTCTGGTCCTCATATTCATTTTTTATATCAGTTCAACATTAGGTGTCCCAGGTCAAGTTGGAAGAATAACTTGACCCCTAATCATTGCCTGTCTGGAGTTACATGATCTCCTTGGTATCTGTTGTTTTCTGTTCTTCAGTTTTTAAAAATATATGTGTGTATTATTTATTTATTTACTTCAACACTTCTTCAGTTTTAAAAGTACTGGAATACGGCCAGCTTTGGCGTGAAAGACTGGCTGGACGGATCTGGACAACAAGTTGGCGATTGCAAAGCATAATCCCTGAAGACATTAGGCTGCAAAGAGAGCTCTTGTGGGGCAGCCGTATTCACAGGAGGGCCAGGGTGATGTGATGGTTGGAACATTAGACGAGGACTTGGGACAGCCAGGCTCAAATCCCCACTGGTGCCATGGAGGCTTGCTGGGTGGCCTTGGGCCAGTCACACGCTCTCCGACTGCCCTACCTCACAGGATAAAACAGAGGGGGGCAGAATGATGTAGGCCATTTGGGGTCCCCATTGAGGAGAACGGCAGGATATTAATTATGCAAGTGAAAAAATAAATACGGACGAATGGCATGCAAGAGGAAGAGTTGAGGTAGTCATCCAGAGAAGTCTCTCAGGTCTGAGGCCCCTGACGCCATGGGACAGCTACATGGAATGTATCCACTGGACTCTGCTAGGTTCACTTATGCCTCAGTGGTCTAACTAAATATTACTTAAATAAGGGGCAGGAGAAGCTTGAGGAGATGGTGGGGGGAGGGTGTATCCATGTGGTGAGATTGTGGAAGATGAGGGGGAAAGGAAGAGAACTTAGCACTGATACAGTTCATTTGAAGCGAGTTATTCATTTACCTCATTTATACTCTCCCATTCTCCACAATGGGGACCCGAAGCAGCTTACATTATTCTCCTCTCATCCATTTTATCCTTACAATGACCCCGCGAGGCAGGTTAGGCTGAGCGTGCGTGACTGGCAGAGTGGAGAGTCAAACCTGGGTTTCCTAGTCAGACATGCTAAGCACTAAACTCTCTCTCACCTCAGTCCTTTCCCTCCTCTGTTACTAACTTGGTGCCATCAGTCAGAGCTGATAGAGATAGAGATCAGTTCACCTGGAGAAAATGGCCACTTTGGAAGGTGCCCCGTATGGCATATCCCATTGAAATCCTTCCCTTCCCCCAAACCATGCCGTCCTCATGCTCCAGCCCCAAAATCTCCAGGTATTTCCCAACCCGGATTTGGCAACCCTAGATGGCACTGATAAAGAAGAAAGTGGATATCTTTTCTATAACCAGGGGTCATTTCGAGCAGGAGCTCAGGGGAGCTCAGCTCCGGGAGTTGGTGCCAGCCCACCCCCCATGGGGGAATGCCTGCTTGTGTCATGGCTGCAGCAAAACAACCCCGTCCCCTGGAAAGGTCCTTATTCCTCTGACCAGCCTTCTGAAGGCTTCAGCCACCACTGAAGCTATCCTCCCAGAATAGTGGTGTTTCTGAGGCTTTGATTAGTAGCAGTGCCCTCTCTGCCAGCTCTTTCTTTCTTTCTTTCTTTCTTTCTTTCTTTCTTTCTTTCTTTCTTTCTTTCTTTCTTTCTTTCTTTCTTTCTTTCTTTCTCTCTCTCTCTCTCTCTCTCTCTCTCTCTCTTTCTCTCTCTCTCTCTTTCTCTCTTTCTCTCTTTCTTTCCTTCCTTCCTTCCTTCCTTCCTTCCTTCCTTTCTCTCTCTCTCTTTCTCTCTCCCTCTCTCCTCTTTCTTTCTTGCCTTCTGACATACTTTCCGGTGATGTCAGGTGGTGTAGCATATGCAAATAAGCTATGCTAATGAGTTATGCTAATGAGCTCCTGCACCTCTTTTTCTACGAAATGACCCCTGTCCATAACCAAGCCCATCCTCACCTTGCAGGGCTCCTTGGGAATAAGCCACAGTAGTTAAGCATTCACCTTGGATGGCAGTAAGTAAAGGTGTTGCTCAGCCCCTCCTCCTCATATCCTAAAGGAAAGAATGCAACAGAAGGGGTGACATTTCCAAAGACAAAGCTGCAGATGTTGCCGAGGGATGTGCCACAGACACAAGGAAGATGCAGTTACACAGAGAGCTCAGCGGAGAACAAAAGAGCATTTCAGAGGATACGGACAGCATTAAGATCTTTCACTTGAAATGTCTTTGAAACTTTTCCTTGCAGAGAAATAAAATATGACGTTCCCGTGCATAACCCCGGTGCTGACCTCTTCCCACCAGACGCACTGCTGTGACACCACATTGACACCCACCACTTAACACCTTGGCCTAAGACTTTGGGCCCTGCTCTGGAACTGCACCAGCGGTTGCTATTTCTGCCATGATTTGGGCCCTTGCCTTTGCATGCAGACGGAGCTTGGTCCCCCTGCAGATTCATAGTGACAGACCCTCTGCTTTACTGCCCTGGCTGAGAAAGGGCAGGTTAGGCTGGACGGATCCCGTTGCTTCCGAGAGGAAAAAAAAATGTTACCCAGCAACAGGCTCATCTCTCTGGCAAAGTCCCAGGACCATTCCCATGAGTCAATTTGCATCTGAAAAGCGAGCTTCCTCCCATTGCCTTTGAGTCCCTCACAGAGAGGTCCCTTGAAGATCCGCGTCTGGGAACTGGCACAGCCAGCTTGCATACTCCTTTGGTCTTACAGGCCAGCCCCACTCCTGCCGTATGGTGGGACAGGAACCACGCTGGAGGGTACAACAAACTGTTCATGGGCATTTCCGTTATGGCAATGCTCCACCAAGGGGTGCAATCAATGGCTTCCTTTCCCTCAGGACAGCACCGGCATACGTATCCAACTGGCATGAAGTCAGCAGCTTTTCTTGTCTTTCCTGGAAACTGCAAACTAGAAGTGTAGGATACAAACGGCCACACCAGAAGCCAAGCAGGCTGCATGCAGCTGGGGTATATTCAGAGCTCATTAAATGGGCCTAAGGGTGACTTCTTATATAATGTTTTGCATTCACATCCTAGTAAAAGATACAAAGAGATGATGATTTAAAACTGATGCACATCTACAAATAGGGTTGCCAAGTCGTAGGGACTCACCGGCGGGGGGGAGTCCTCCTCCGGCCGGGAGTATCTCCTGGCGCACGTGCTGGCAACGTCACCGGAAGTGACATCAGCACGTTGGGGGCGTTGCCAGGGTGACGCTCTGGCAATCGCCCCAAAACTCTATGGTATCATAGAGTTTTGGGGCGATTGCCAGAGCGTCGCCCTGGCAACGCCCCCAACGTGCTGACATCCCTTCCGGTGATGTCATTACGTCGTCCTCACTGGACGACTTCGGGGGTGGGGTTCCCCCCGCCGGCCAAATGCTGGCCGGCGGATCAGGAACCCCTTTAGCGGGGGATCCCCTGCCCCCCGGGCTGACTTGGCAGCCCTATCTACAAATGATATTTATTTTTTTTTAAATGCACAAAATACATACATGTAGTTAAAATAAATACATAAAACTCAAGAGAGGCAGATTAGGATTTTGATGCATTTATCTTAGAGCGAAACCTGGTAGATTATATACTTAGCACATTTCACGACTGTCATACTTTTAGCCATACTTTTAGCCTAATACCTTATTAGAATTCTTCCAAGCAAATATTTATGCGAGTGGTTACAGCAAATTTCAAAGGTTGAAACCCAAATCAAAAATTAGAGTACCTTATGCCTAACACTTTAAAATAAATTAACACCTCATAAAGTACAGCTAAAATGAGTATGAGAACATAAATCTGAATTCAAAATAATGTTTCTGAATTCTTCCAAGAAAATAGTTATGCAAGTAGTTACAGCAAATTTCAAAGTTTGAAACCCAAATTAAAAATTAGAATAATGACACTGGAGTTTTACTTCTTCAAATAGACTTCATCAGGGGTCATTTCGTAGGAAAAGTGGTGCAGAAGCTCATTAGCATAACTCATTAGCACAACTTATTTGCATATGCTACACCACCTGACATCACCGGAAGTATGTCAGAAGGCAAGAAAGAAAGAAGAGAGAGAAAGAGACAGAAAGAAAGAGAGAGAGAAAGAGAGAGAGAGAGAGAGAGAGCTGGCAGAGAGGGGACAGCTACTAATCCGAGCTTCAGAAATACCCCTATTCTGGGAGGATAGCTTCAATGGTGGCTGAAGCCTTCAGGAGGCTGGTCGGAGGAACAAGGACCTTTCCAGGGGACGGGGTCATTTTGCTGCAGCCATGACACAAGCAGGCATTCCCCCGCTGGGGGTGGGGGGCTGGCACCAACTCCCGGAGCTGCGCTCCCCCAAGCTCCTGCTCGAAATGACCCCTGGACTTCATCTTGTGAACTTATTAATTCTGAATTGGGGACCTTGATTTTGCCTCTAAAAATGTTTATTTGAAAAGTAATAGCATAAATGCTCATATATTTTAGCAAACAACATGGTATTTATTCAGAGGTACATGCTGTCAGACAGTGACTGCTGCAGTGCCACCCCAACCATCTTACGTCTGTAGTAAAAAAAAAAACACTTTAAAGACTAGCAAAATTTATTTTACTGTGAACTTTTATTTACCATTCCATCCTGCTTTAGATTTGATGTTTACTTTGATGTGGTCGGTTGGGAGTGTGATGTCTACTTTGACTGAATCTTGTTTTACAGGAGCCTCTCTCCGCCACGTCTGCTGCAGCTCTTGACAAGTATTTAACTTCTAGGCATCTGAGGAAGTGTGCTCTGACTCATGACAGCTGATGCTGAAGTCAATTTTATTAGTCTTTAAAGGTGCTACTGGACTGCTGTGTAATAATAATTGCCTTCAATGGACTCGGAAGTATGTAACACTGCTTAGCCATGTTGGCATCCTTTGCATAGCGTCAGTGATTAGTGCTTCTGCTGTAAATAATTCTACGGTTGAGGTTGAATCCTGCACTCCTGGAAGTTCGGAACATTCCTCAGCCATGCTTTTGTTGAACCAGTGATACCAAAGAAGGAACCAGATTTTTAATGTCTTCTTGCTTTACTTGAATGAACATTATCTTACAAAATCTGCATTCTTACAAATGTCAACACAACTATGCGTGTGTAATATCCCATTCCCCATTCCATTGTGCAGTTCCAGTGTCTGAAATTAGCACATACAACAAATGCACAATAGTGGTTCTTTGAGTCCATATAACCTAGAAAGCAAATGCTGTCATCATGTACAGGCGCTCAAAGTCACACAACATTCCGCCTTCAAGATTCCAACATGTTTATAATTTCAAAGTCCAGTATACTGCAGCAAATCTATATGGTTCAGTTCCAAAGTCGACTCCAGTATTAGATAAACCTTTGATACTCATCCATAGCCAGTATAAAGTATGCAAAACAGTTCAAGTTGTAGCCTGTGGCCATAAATGTAAAACTATTAATTTTCAAAACGGCAAAATATATATATTGAGGCTGGGAATAATGAGAATGATAGCTTTGTATACATATATTTCCAGGGGTCATTTCGTAGAAAAAGAGGTGAAGGAGCTCATTAGCATCACTCATTAGCATAACTTATTTGCATATGCTACACCACCTGACATCACCGGAAGTATGTCAGAAGGCAAGAAAGAAAGGAGAGAGAGAGGGAGGAAGGAAGGAAGGAAGGAAGGGAGGGAGGGAGGGAGGGAGGGGACAGCTACTAATCCAAGCCTCAGAAATACCACTATTCTGGGAGGACAGCTTCAGTGGTGGCTGAAGCCTTTAGAAGGCTGGTCGGAGGAACAAGGACCTTTCCAGGGGATGGGGTCGTTTTGCTGCAGTCATGACACAAGCAGGCATTCCCCCGTGGGGGGGGGGGGCTGGCACCAACTCCCGGAGCTGCGCTCCCCCGAGCTCCTGATCGAAAGGATCCCTGTATATTTCTAATATTCTAATATCCTATTATTTCTAGTATTCTAAGATTTCAACGATCACCTTGAGGAGATGGACAGAGAAATATGGAAGGAAGGAACCTTACTCATGCCATCTTAACAGCTTAATTACAGCTTAATTTTCCTAACAGAAATCAGACAGGCTCTTTGGGAAGCAAGAACAGGTTAATGAAAGCTGGATTCATGATGCCAACTTAGCTAAGCTTCAGGAACCGAGTCAGAGAGAGAGAGAAACCTCTGCTAGATGAGATAGATTTCAAACTTTTAAAAACGGTTCCAAAGGAAAACCCCAGATTCTCCACAAAATGGGGAAATAAAATAGAATAAAGTTTCTTTTCAATTGGTTAAGGGGTTTAGTTTCCATAAAAGCCTTCGTGACCAGACACCTGTTGGTGGAGTTTAAACAGCAAAGTGAGACGAGAAGGTTTTAGGATAGAGTTGAACATTGACCAGAGCAGACTGGCACACAGGCCTCTTCCTCGGCCTTCTTATTGTTTGAAATTGCTTGGTGATATATTTTGATGCTACACATTTATACACATTTGCGCATAATACATGTTATGTTATGCACACTATACATCATAGCATCCATTAGTGCTAGTTAACAGGAATTCTTGAAGGGATGGTTTTGGGGAAAGTAAGAAATAAAAAAGGATGATCATAATAGAATATTTGATCCTAAGATGGATGCTATCAGGAGACAGGCCACGTTGATAGTGCTGGGCCAAAGTAGCAGTTAAGGTTGCCAAGTCCGGGTTGGAAAATAACTGGGGACTTTGGGGGTGGAGCTGGGAGAGGGTGGGTTTGGGGAGGAGAAGGGCCTCAGCATGGTATGATGCCATAAAGTCCACCCTTCAAAGCAGCCATTTTCTCCAGGGGAACTGATCTCTGTCAGCTGGAGATCAGTTGTAAAAGCAGGGGATCCTCAGGCCCCACCTGGAGGTTGGCAACCCTAGTAGCAGTGGGTATAGGAACAGTTTCAGTACAGGACAACTTGACCCAGTAGAGCTGGGGTATCCTTGGCAAGGGGAAACCCAGACAGGACACGCATGTTTTTCATGACTATATGATCGTTTTTGCCAGTAATGGTATGTCATCAAGTTGGTAAAAACCCAAGAGTAATTGTAAGAACAACTAATTGGGTAGTGGGTAGACAAGCCAACTAGAGTATAAGAATAGGGAATAGCCAATGGAAGTCAGGCAGAGAGGGCCCAAAGCCTCCGTTCTTCCCTTCCTGTCTCTCAGGGACCCATCTGAAGGAGAGTCTTGTGGAGGTAAGGCCTTTTCATACCAAGCCACTTTTGGGCCAGCTTTGAATGCGCTTCACTACCCTTTTCCCTGGAGGACTGGTGAGATTCATATGCTGCTTGCTATGTTCTTACGTTGCTTTTCGTGCTCCATGCTGCTTATATGCTGCTTCAAGTAAAAACCATGCTTCACTATAGGCAAAGATATTTTCAGTTAAGCTAATCTATGGGCTCTCAATGTATTTTCTGTGCCGGCATACGGTCTGGAAATTCTGAATATGATTAAAAGAGAAAATCCTTGTTAGAGCTCATGGGCTAATGAAATCCCATGAAATTTATGAATCTGGCGTCCAAGTTCTTTCTTTTCCTGGAAGTGTCATTCCCAGATTCAAAAGATCCCTCTCACAAACACAGCTTTAGCCTGGAAATAACACAGGTTAACAATGTCCAGTACTTGTACAGATATAGCTGAAGAGATTGTGCCCACTGAAGTGTTAGCACCGCAAGACATCTGGCTGCCCCTTCCCAAACCCACTTCTCCCTCTACAATACCCACCCCATGGGTGTGCTGCAATGAGACAGTGTGGGGCGGGGGGAGTCCTGTGAGACTCCTGACCTCAAATTTCATGAGACCCTCCTTCGTCCCTGCTCTCAGGCCCCTCTGTGTTCCCATCAACCCCACCCCATGAGACAGATCTCACGTCAATAGAATCCATTATGTCCATTTTCTTTGGTCTGCTTTTCAGTGAATGACTTGGCTCTGCCTGGGAAGCACAGCCCCGTTGCGGCTAAAAGGGAGCACTGGCCGCTCGGTGCAGGAAAGAATTAATGCAAAGTGACTGTGCCTTTGTGAGCCCCTGGATTCACAGCCTGTTGAGAATGCATGGGAACGGCTGCAGATTACAAGAGGGCGCAAGCAGAAGAAAATGAAACCTCTCAAAACAAACATCGACTTTAAATCAGTGTTAACCAGACAGGCAGCCCCGGGAATGCGAGTTTGGAAACAGGGGGCCCCAACGCCGCCTCTTTGTGAATGCTGTGAAAGCCTTGTCAGCGCTGGACAAAGACAAGTTTGCAAGGGATGTTGCCGTGTGTCAGGTGCAGCAGCTAAGAAGGGGGGAGTGAATACAGTCTCAGAGGAGATGGGCATCATTCTGGTCTATTGGCCCCTCAGGGGCTTCGGCCTGGAATCCAGTCTACAGCTATATTCCTGTTGCGCAAGATTATATTTAAACAGGGACAAATGACGTGTGCTGATTCCATGTAACTGGGCCCTAAAGTTAGGGTTACCAGGTCTTTCCTGGCAACTAGCAAGGGATGGCGGGGTAGGACTGCCAGATCCAGGATGGGAAACTGCTGGGGATTTGGGGGTGGAACTTGGGGAGGACAAGGACCTCAGTGGGGTACAATGCCAGAGAGTCCCCGTCCCCTCCTTCAAAGCATTCACTTTCTCTGGGGGAACTGATCTCTTGTGCTCTGGAGATCAGCTGTAATTCTGGGGTGTCCCCACAGGTCCCACCAGGGGGGCTGGCATCCCTACAAGATCCACTTGGGGGTAGGGTTGCCAGGTCTCCTTGTTCCTCCAGTGGGGGGATTGGGGGGGGTATTCTGGGGATGTGTGATATCACATGATGTCCCTGATGCAATGACATCACCCGGAAGTGACATCATCATGTTGGGGACGGCATGCGGAGATGCTCTGGGTCTTTGGGTGAAACCTTGGGGTTTTTTCACCCTCAAAACCATAGAGTTTGCCTAAATACCAGTTCCGGGTGACATCATCAGTGTCCCTGTTTAGGGGAGGGTTTCCCCCCACCTGCCAGCTGGTCCACGGTGGAAGGAAGCCCCTGAAACCGGGAGATCCCCTGCCCGGACCTGGGGGAGGGGGCTAACTACTATTGGGGCCATGGAACTGGGGAAGAAGAAATCTCATGGAGTAACTGCACATAATTCCATTAATGGAGCTCCCAGCATTTTGTTTTCTTGAGAAATAAGGCATGCAGGGGTCATGAATAAGATCAGGCCAATGGTGTAAGAGAAGAGAGGCTTACACTTTTGCCTATGCACCTCTCCCCCCATCTAAAATAGCAGCCCCAGGGAGCTGATATTTGCCCCACTGGGCACAGGGAGCACTTATTAATGCCTGGAGGTTGACCCAATGGGACAAACAGTGGCTCCACAGGGACTTTTCAGCAGAGGAAACTAGACAGAGAAGGCTTAAATCTCCTCTCCCTGATGCCTTGCTCCCAATCTGAATTGGGCACCCACATGCTTGATTCTTCAAGAAAAGAAAATACTGGGAGTCTAGTGGAAGCCTGTTACTCTTCTCACACCATTCCCCTCACACCATTCCCCATAAATGCCCTCTCCAGCTGTTTTAAGCTCCAGCATAGGTGTAAACTACGGGGGGGGGGGCTCGGGGGTTCAGGCCACCCCTGAAGTTTCCCAGAGGGGACTCAGCCCTCCCTGGCAAAACGGGGTGCCCGCCCACCGCTGCGCCTCCCTGCCTCCCTTGCTAGGCCCACCTGCCCACCGCCGCCAAAGAGCCACCCACCTGCCTGTCCGGCTAGCTCCCCTCCCTCCCTCCCTCCAGGGGCCATCTGGTGATCCGCCCAACGTGGTGATGTCACCTGGAAGTGAAGCTCTGGAGGCGGCGGCAGTGGGGACATTGTTCCAGCGCATGCGTGCGCTTTGTGCGCACGCGCGCCCAAGAGCCCCCCCCCCGGGAAATCAAAAACTCTACACCCCTGAGCGCCAGTAGTTTTGTTTTTTAAGTATAGGGGGTCCCTTCCTTAAGCCATAGCAGAAAGCACAAAGAGTAGACAATAAATAGCATGAGGAAGGAATTTATCGTGGGAGAAGAGAGGATGAAAAGGAAGAGAGATCTTGGGATGGGACAGCTTCAAACTCCAAGGTAGATGTGTTTTCCCCTGCTCTTAACATGCATCCTACATATCAGATGGCTGACCACTGGCTGCTAGAAGATTCTGAATGCTAATAAAACTACAAGCATACCCTTTTTCACAGAAGAATATAGCAGAAAGGCAAACCATCCCCTCCTCCGAGGCTCCGTGGCTCTCACCCCTGCCTCTCCCTAAAAAGTTAATATTGCTCACCTTTTTAAGCTAATGCCCAGGTATCCTGACTCACTGTTGCTGCTAATTACCTGGTTCTCCTCCCTAAAATATTGAGTTCTTCTTGCTTATGTCATCTATTGCTGCTTCTAAGCAAGTAAAAACATGTACAAAAAGAATAACTCCCTTCAATTACGAGTGCAGCAAAATTACTGGCCTCTACAGAGCACAGCCCCCTAAGATGACTTCCAAACCAATGTTGGCACACTGGATGCGAATGAAGCCTGCTCAACTGTAAGATGGAGTCATCAAGACACAGTTTTAGGCCAGAGGCAGAGGTTAAAAAAGAGAGGAAGAACAAAGAAGAAAAGGCTGCAGTTGTCAAACATGGCTCGTTTTTGGGCAAAAAGAGAGCGGAAAAGATGGATCTTGTCAATGACAGAAAAGGAGAAGCAGCCGGGGTTGGTGGCATCTCACATCTAGAGGTATGACAGTAGAAAGTGTAGAAAATAAAGCAGCGGCTATATGTCTGAGCACTTCCTTTCAATCTGTTCATTATTTGCTGTTTCTGCTTTGCACAGAAATGCCTCTCAGGAAGATCTCAAAGAAGGGAAGAAATTCAGAAACAAAGAAGATGGTCTAGAGGAGGCAGCTGTGAATTGTTTCCTCTCTTCCCTGGGGCTACAGACTCTCCATACACTTTAACAAACGCCACTTCTTCTCTCTTTGGCACTCTGGTTTCCTGTTCTGCATTTCCTGTGGACCAGCCTGACTCTCACAAACAGTTCCGTGAAAACCGCATCGGTTTCTGCTGCGCTCACTACAGCGTCTTACACATAATGCAGTGGTCCTCAAGCTTTAGCAACCAGGGAGATCACATTTTGATTTTAAAAAATTTTTGTGGAGCCCCCTCCGGCCCTCCCCTCCTTCCCTGCCAGCACACACCAGGCAACCGAGACAGCCAAGCTCAGCATGCTCCATGGACGCCTCCGTTTTCTCACGTCCTCAAAACAATGAGACACACTTACGTTTTTAAAAGCGAGTTTAAGAAAAACATTTTTATTCCCTGGATGTGGCCTACAAGGTCCGGGGCTTGCCGATTCTATGGGGGCAAAACTCAAACGGCCCTGCTGCCCAAGTTCTAATCAGTCTGACCTCTTTGCTGGAAGGGACTTTGCATCAGAGAAAGCAAGACCCTTCTTGATGGCTTAATAATTTCTAGATAAGGGCCTGGGGAACCAGTGTGGGAAGGGGGTCTGGCACTTCTTTAGACTAAAATCCTTTGCTTTGGAAAACTGAGTGAAAAGCAGTTAACTTTTACACCAGAAGTCCTTCTTCTTCTTTCCCCTCCATTCTAATACCAAGGTCTTGAACAATAAAACTGAAAACTTAAATAAAACCCCTCCCCTCAACACTTATCTGCAGCCTCTAGAAATTGAGTAACAAAGAAAGTATGTTGGAAGTCAGAACCCTTTTAAGAGGAAGAATAGTCCATTTATCAAGGCATGGCATAATCCACTTGAGCCTACACAGGAGCGCATAAGGACATTGCAGAAGAATATGTACAAGCACCGGCGTAAACTACGGGGGGGGGGGGCTCGAGCCCCCCCCCGCCCGAAATTTCCTGGGCTGCCGCCGGTGCCTTGCCGCCGCGCCTCCCGGGCCCTTCCGAGGCTCACCAGCTTGTGCCTCTCCCCCCCCCACTGGCCTGGCCATTCCTCCCTCCTTATCTCTCCCTCTTCCTCTTTTAGGGGTGAGGGAGGGAGTGGCCAGGGCGGAGGGGGAGGGAAAGGCACCAGCAGCACCGGCTGGTGAGCCTCGGAAGGGCCGGGGAGGTGTGGCGGCTGGCGATAAGTTTTCCGGGGGGGGGCGGTAGGTTTTCTGGGGGGGCGGAAACATTGCCCCAGCGAGCACGCGCGCAAAGCGCGCACACTAAGGAGCCCCCGCCCCCCCCCCCCCCGGACTTCAGAAAACTCTACGCCCCTGTGTACAAGAGAGTCCACTGGCTGGAGGGGGCCAGGGACACAGCCAATCTGAGAAAGGGGTCCTTGGCAAAGGACCTAGCAATAACACTGAAAAGGGGCAGCTGAATCACAAATGCATAAAGGTCCTACATAACTTTAGGGCTAATCAAGGAATGTAACACATTCAGCTGGGTAGCCATGTTGGTCTGAAGCAGCAGAACAAAATTTGAATCCAGTGGCGCATTTGAGACCAACGAAGTTTTATTCAAGGTGTAACCTTTTGTGTGCATGCACACTTCTTCAGAAGGGCGTTAACCCTCAGGTGAAAGGTTCAGGGCAAGCAGAGAGCTTTTCCTCCGAGCATCAAAATGAGTATAACTCTTATCTCTGGCATAAATCAGTTTGACAACATGTTTTTTATAATGACTTATAGAAGAAAGATCCTCCACTGTTAGATTTACAAGAGAGAACTTCTGTCCAAAAAGCTGGAGCCAGGGAGCCTTGTAAGAGCCTACCAAGCTCTCACAGAATAGGTGAAACAAAAAATTAAAGGCACATACCCAGGCACAGGCTTCTATAGCATTAAGACCAAATTCATAACAAAGGGCCAATGACGAAATGATGGGGACTTCTCTGATTGCCCGAAGGAATGTAGACTGTATTCTCTTTATAGAATTGTCTACAACGGAAATCCATATAGGGACATCATACAAACATTGTGAAATCATCATTGAGTTAAAAACTCTAATAGCAGCTGGAATATAATGTGCCCCACTAGGGGAAAAAAAAAAGAAACACAAAACTGCCTTCATAGTAGATTTCTGAGTATACATATATGACATCTCCAGGACAAAGTATAAATGAAACAAAACACCCAAATACATAAAAGAGGAAACCTGTGAAATCTTCTGCCCAGGTCTCTCTCTTAGTCAAAGAGCGAGGCGACTCAGAGTTCCTAGGGCTGAACTATTGTTTACTAATGACCAATCAGCATGAACGTATGAAACTGCCTTATACTGAATCAGACCATTGGTCTATCAAGGTCCATATTACCTACTCATACTGGCAGCAGCTCTCCAGAGACTCAGGCAGAGGTCCTTCATGTCACCTACTTCTTGATCCTGTTAGCTGGAGACACTGTGGACAGGCTGGCGCTTCCATAAGGTGGAGTTAGGCAGTTGCCTAGTGCACCACCTTAGAAGACCGCTGCGCTGGCCTGCCACCCCGCCCTCTCCCTCGCCAAAAGCCCTGATCCACTCTACTTGCCCTTAGAAGACAGCTTCAAGAGGGAATTAAACATATGGAGCAGAGGTCTATCAGTGGCGATTAGCCACAAGGTATAGATAGGAACTCTGTCTGGGGCAAGTGATGCACTGTATTCTTGGTGCTTGGGGGGGGGCAACAGTGGGAGAGCCTTGTAAGACACTAGAAGTGTCCTGGCCCCACTGATGGACCTCCTGATGGCACCTGGTAATTTTGGCCACTGTGTGATAGCGTGTTGGACTGGATGGGCCATTGGCCTGATCCAACATTGGCTTCTCTGTTATATTGTTAGCTATTTCAATTGAACATGCTGAAGCATCAGCACTTGACCTGATGAATTGGTGACAAAATTTGCTAAAGAAAAGCCATGCAAAATGAGATTCTAATGTGCCTGAAATGGAACCATTAAAGAGACTTAAATTTCAGCATCACAATTAACAGGATTTTTCAAAATGCTTTGTGATCTGTGTTTTTCTGTTTGAGAAAATCAGAGATTGCATTACTTGTTCTCACAATTAAAAAAAAAGATATCAGCAACTTCAAATTTTGTGTTTTTCATTCTTCCTAAAATGCATTTATGTTTGAAAATTGGTGGGCGCATTGTGGGGGGGGGGGGAGGTAGCCTCACCTAGTATGCAAAAGGCACCAACGCCTGTAAGAACTTTTAGACTGAAATGCTACCTGTGAGAACGCAATACCTTTGAAAAATCAGCCAGAAACAATGCAATGGACCTTGCACTCTAATGTTTAGGCTTGCAGCTACTGAATTAAGTGGGGGGTCCGTTCCAAGCAAACACACATTTAGATCACGCTATAAAAATAGGGCCTTCCTCACAGATTCAAGGCATGTTGGTAAAACATGCAAACTATTTGCTGTCAACTTCAAATATGGCAAGAACAATTATAACAAACAGTTAATGTTATAATGCCACATACTCATTTTAAGGAACCGTTCCTTAGTCATTTCAGGGAAAAAACGCACGAAAAAAGAACACGGCACAACTACAAAAAGCACCTTTCCTTTAATGGATTGGGACAGTTTATTTCAATAAAGAACTAATGTTCTGATGCATGTAGTATATTTTCTTCTGGTTTCCCAATGGATTTCTTATTTCCAAACTCATCCAGGGCAGCCTTCAAAGAGGGCCAGATCCAGGACCCCCCTCGTAGGATTGCCAGGTCTGGGTTGGAAAATACTTGGGAGACTTTGGGGGTGGAGCCAGGAGAGGGCGGGTCTGGGGAGGGGAGGGGCCTCAGCATGGTACAATGCCACAGAGTCCACCCTTCAAAGCAGCCATTTTCTCCAGGGGAGCTGATCTCTGTCAGCTGGAGATCAGCTGTAAACGCAGGAGATCCCCAGGCCCCACCTGGAGGCTGGCAACCCTGCCCCCTCGTCTGTGGAATGCGCTGGGTGGTCTTGGGTGAGCCACCCTCTTGGCCCAACCTCCTACCTCACAGGGTTGTTTTTGTTCTGACACAGTGACAAAGCAAGCACGAGCCAAGAGTCAACGCACGCTTCTTTTTCTTTCTTTTTTTTGATAAATAAACTTTATTGATATTTATATAACATACAGCATAGGTGGTTGTTTACATAGCTGTTACCATGTTCAAAAATAGTTGACATCTAAAATAAAGCATTTAACAATTTACCAATAAACAGTTTCCTATTCCTATTTTCTTATACTAACCTTTGGTTATTCCAATATATCTAGTAGTTGTATTTCTAGTATTTTTAACATTGAATTTGGTTGTTCACAATTGAGTTTTGTATAGCGTGCAAGTGTTTCTTGTAAGGAGGAAAGATTTAGGGTATTACATTAGTATTAAATCCTTACAAAATTCGTTTTGCGGCAGTGTTTCGTGTTTGACAGCATAGTCATAGAAAAGATACCATTTTTCTATGAAGTTTGTACTTTTCGGGTAAATTTCTGTTTGATGTAGTCGGTATGTTATTTTTTCCATTAGAAACTGATCCCATACTTTTTTTCATCCAGAGGTTTCTTTCAATCTCGCCTGCCCTGGGAACCCGAAGGGGAAGCTACCGTTCTTGCATCCACTGACCGGGGGAAGCGGAGAGCCCACGACCACGCACGTGCCGTGGATGCCAACCCCCCAAAACGCAGCCTTACAGCAGGCCCACGCGGGCTTCCTGCCCGTTGCAGCGAACCAAGCGCCAGACCGTGACGAAGTCCTGAGGCAAAAAGGAAACCGCCTGCGAATAGAGCCGGCGAGTCAGCAGCCAACGGACGCCGCCCCGCCTCCGACGAGGGCGTGGCCGTATCTGCATACCCCCCCACCCCCCACCTGCGTCAGGCCATCCCGCTAGACCCGCCTCTCCAGGGGGCGGCTCGGGCCTCGCCCCTTCTATGACGTTTCCTAGACCGCGGGTTCCCGGATGAGGCAGGGTTCGGAGCCGAGTCAGTGGCTGAGGCGATGAAGAGGCGCGGGCGGCCGTAGGGGCAGCGGCGACAGCGACCGGGACCGAGTGCTGTGCGGGCGAGGAGGAGGCCGGAGGAGCCGGCGGGGGTCCGGGGGGTAAGTGCACGCGTCCCTTTGGGGCCTACAGCGGGACTCCGGCGCTGTCGGAGCCGGGTTGTCTCTCTCTCTCTCCCCCCCCCCCCCCCAACCAACCCTCCCAGGCGAGCGCCGCCGCTCCACTTCTTCTTGCGCTGATTGGCCGCGAACTGACAACGGGGCAGATCCCGCCCCTGCCGGCTTCCTATTGGCAGGAAGCGGAGCGGTTGTTGTCTGTGACTGCTCCGGAAGACGTCACTCGCCGGGCAGGCAGGGACCGGGTAGGGCGGGGCGGGGCTGCCCCGGCCCTCCTCTGAGGGAGCGCGCGGGTGGGGAGGGGCTTTCGTGGCCGGGGGGGGGGGGGGGGAGAGAAGAGCCCCTGGGCTCTGTCGGGGGGGGGGGAGGAAGAGCCCCTGGGCCGCCGCCGCCGCCGCCAGATCCTTTTCCTCCATCGCCTCAGGACCTAGCCCGTGTCCTTGCCTGGGGCCTGTTTGCCCCCCCCTCCCCGTGGTGGCCCAACGGCCCCGCCCGCCCGGCCACCGTAGCCCCCCCCCCCTCCTGTTCCGCGCGGGCCTGAGGGGGGAGCTGCTGCTGCTTGTGCCGGCCTGGTGCTGAAGCCTGCCCCCCCCCGTTCGGCCCGAGGCCTCACCCCCCCCCCCGCTCCCTCTGATGCGGCTGGCGCCCTGTGGCCACCTCCTCAAGCAGCCTCTTCCGCGTTCCTAGACGTCAGGGGGACCCCCCCTCCAAAAAAAGACCCCTGGAGCAGTGTTCCCTCTAAGCTGAGTTAGTGTGAGCTAGCTCACAGTTTTTTAAGCCTCCGGCTCACACACTTTTGTCTTAGCTCAGAAAGGAGGGCTCCAAAGCAAACTAGTTTATGCAGTAGCCAAATCACTCACTCATAACTTTAATACCAGTAGCTCACAAAATAGACTTTTTGCTCAGAAGAATCCACAGCTTAGAGGGAACATTGCCCTGGAGTTCCCCCCCACCGCTGGAGCCTCCTCGCAAGTGGCTGTTCCAGGCATCCTCGTGCAGTGGCCTCTCCGTGGTGCGAACCTATGAACCCGAGTATGGTGCAGCAGCCCTAGGGCAGGAGAAAGAGGGTGATTTCCATTCTGAGTCCTTGTGATGGGGACGAGTTGTTCTAGGCAGGTCTCCCCCTTAAGCCTCTGGCTTCTCCTCTTCAAGAAATGACAAAGAAAAAAACCACAGCCCTGAAGAGCATGAACAAACAAGATCCACGGAAGTTGTGCAGAACGCGCTACCATGTGAAAAGCAGTCAATAAAATATTATAGCATAAAAAGGACCGCGTGTTCGGTTCTTTCAGTAGGATGTTCGGATGAAGTGCAGGGATGAAAGGAGAGAAAAACCTCGTTTCTGGGAAACCTCATTGAAAACTTGACTGAAAGAACTGAACGCACTGTCCTTATGTTATAATATTTATTGATTGCTTTTCACATTATATAGTGTTTTGCCCAACTTTCGTTGATCTTGTTTGTTCGTTGTCCTCTTCGAGGCCAAATAGATATAACAGACAGCTTGTATGTTCTTGTTTCTGTCTCATTCAGGTAAAAAATGGATGGAGCTAACATTTTTTTAAGTATAAATGAGGGCAGGAAACTGAATCTTGCTTTCTTTCTGGTCGCTTCCACACTGTCGTTTTTGTCACTTGATTGTCCCTCTTGCTTCAGAGTTCTCCCCCCCACCCACCCCAAATGTGTTTTGCTCTCTCTAGTAGTCCCAGAGGGAGCAAAACACATGTGGGAAGGGGGGGGGGGGGAGAACCCAAAGCAATAGGGACAAAAGAGTGTCAAAAACGACAGTGTGGAAGTGGCCTCTCTTGCCACACTTGCCACACTTCACTTTTTCATATAGTTCTTTCCCTAGCCTGGCTCACTTCCAGCACTGGGGCAGTGGTAAGAGAAAATGCCAGCAGGGGTGGTGGACAGGAAGATAAGGAGGGGGATGTGTATTTCTCTTCATCTGCATGGACTTTTGTTGTACAAATTAGCCCCCTTCTACATTTAAAATCTGTAACGAGGCATACCTAGTACTTACTGAAACCAAACTTCAGTACCTGCAACGGAATTGAATGTGGATTCTCCTTTTTACTCTTGCCTCCATGTTTCTTCTGCCTCTTGTAGACTCCCCTGTCTCAACCTTTAGATAAGTTCTTGGGGCACTGGTTTTCTTTTTTGCGTTGTTTTCTTTCTCTTTGTTTTTTGTTCTAGAAATATGGCGTGCATGTTGACGCTTCTTTGTCAGTACTAACCATGCGACAATAACTACTCCTTTGCCATGTTGATTTTTTTTTCCTGTCCAGCCTTTTTAGCTGCCAGCCATGTTTGGGTAAAGGGAAAAGCCTGTGAGACACTAGCTGTCAGGTGGTTGCTAGGATACACAAATATACTGATGATGTCAGTGCACTAAATTCCCGTGAGTCATTGAAAATATTTTCCGATTACCCACTGCGTGGAAGTGGCAGGTATGGTACAGATGCTGCATATTCCGCTGGAAATATCAAGTAGTTGTTTGTCACAAACAGTAGTATACAAACCCTAAGCTGTGGCTTCTGCTGTTAACTTTGGAAGATGAATGCAGAATATATAGCTGGGTGAACTTAAGGCGTTGTTCCTTTTTTTTGCAATAGAATTTTATTTTTTTCCCCATTATTTTCAAATGCAGTTAGCTTTTATACATATTCCATTCTCTATAATATTGCATAGTTAGCTAAAAAGATATAATCATTAAATGACTTCCCACCCTACCTGCACTTTCATATGTATAAACTGGTAAATAGGTATTTAAAAGTATTTGCCTCCTAAGGTAACATTTTGAGCTATTATAACTTTTATACATTTAAACGTTACATTGGTTAAAAAAGAAAAAAGGTTTAGTTTCGCGGTTAACTAAAAATTCATTTTTTGTGTTATAATTCTGTCCCTCATTTCAGTAGTTAGAAAGTGTAAAAATATTGTCTTTCATATTCCACTCTCGCTCTGTATATTCTTTCAAGTCTTTCCAATCTTCTGAGAACTTCACTGAGTCTTGATTGTTTAGTTTTCTTGTCCATTTGTCCATTTCTGCCATAAATAGCAGTTTTCTCAACCATTCCCATAGTTCTGGAGTTTTCTCCGATTTCCAACTTTGTGCGTAACCCATTCTTGCTGTTGTTATCATATACCAAATCAATGTTCTTGTACTTATGTTTACATCCTCTAATTTAAGACCAAGCAACAACATTTCGGGCATTTAAGGCGTTATTCCTGTATATTTTCATATGAGGATTTGAAGATTATTTGAGAGGGCTTTTAACTGTCAGCACTATTCCTTCATTTTGGGAAGCCACTGAATGAAACATATAGCTGCTGCTGTCATACCAGGCCTAGGAGTGCTGTTTCCCTTGATATGTTTTTAAGTCATGGATTTGCTTTGAAAACATACAGACAACTTCTACAAGGCTGTATGCTGGGCATATCTCTCCTTTAGCAGTGCAGGTCTGTGCAAAGAATCATTTGAGGCTCTATTTTTACAGCTGGTTTATAATTTTTATTGTTCTAATTCTGTTGATTTATGTTTTGTGATTATCTGACTAATTGTAAACTGGCTTGATACAAAGGTTTAATTACAAGTGTACTGTAGCTGCATAAGAGTTAGCATGGTAGGGTGCTTAGACTGTGAGGCGATGGTTATCATTACAGAGGGTTAGCTGTGTACAGCAAAGTTAAATAGAAGTCCAGTGGCACCTTAAAGACTAACAAAACTTAATCCAGCACAAGCTTTCATGAGTCTGAGCTTGTTTTGTCAAATCGCAGTTGTTGGCAAGGTTTGTGTTTAATTTTCAACTCTTTAAGCTCACTGACTAACTTTGAGACAGTCACTCATCCAAAGAGACAAAATAAAAATATAATGCATTGGACTGCAAAAAGACCCCTTTAATTCTGATTTTATTTGCCTTTAGCACATGTGCTTCTAATTAAACAAGTGCTAGTTGTCAAGTTAGAGTATTTAGGTGCCTCAGGTTTGTGTCCGCATTGCTTCCTTAAGTTATGTGGCAGTTTGTCTAATTGTGCTTAACTTTTAGAAAAGAAAGATGCTGCTAAAAGTTGCAATGAGAAATCTAAGAAGAGGAGGTCAAAAGGGGCTTCTGAGAATAGGGGGCTAACTCTTTCCTTGCTGGTAACTTATCCTGCCAAGCTTTCCACCAGGCTCCTTTTCTGAGGTAAGGGATATGTAGTAATGTAGCTTTATCCCGTCTGGGAGGGGAAATGGGATGGGGAGCTGGCTTTGAAAGGAAAACACCAGTAGGAAAGAATTAACCACCCCCTGCACTCACTCTTGGTTGAGACCTCTGGTGACTTTTCATTTAGAAAAAAGGTTGGGAGTTCTTTGTAAATGTGTAGATTAGCCCTCGGGGTAGATTAAGGGCACCTTCTCAAGTGCAGAACTTTGTAATAAATAAGAACTTCAGAGTTTTGTTCAGTAGGTGTGTAACTTGGAAATAACTGGAGCAAAGGGGAGGGGTGACTGACTCACTTCTGAGGGGAGGTGGTGGAGAGTCTACAGTAGCTCTGAGGACATGTGAACTCTGACTGCCTAAACCTGCGTCACTTACGAAACACATGCTTTCCTATTTATGTCTGGATCTATTTCACTTTTTATGAGGCAACAACATACAGAGAGTAAGCTGATGAACTGAAACTTCCACTGGCTTCAGGTCTATCGATGCTCATTTCTTCTTCTGAGGACAGAGGCAAAGCAGTTGTGTGTATTAGGCTGCATAACACATGCTGACTTGTGTATGCAGAGTGGTTACATTTTGATTTTTCTTGCATGTGGGATTTCTGTATGTAGGTTAATGAGCTCTGTTGGAGAATAACAATGTTTATGGGCTGACTTCAGTTAACTCCTAGATTTGTTTTATAATACATTGGGGAATTCTAAACTTGAGGTCAGTTTCTAGAAAAGGAGTTCCTGATTTAGTCTGTGTCTGTCTCCTGGAAGGAGGCAAATTGTTTGTCTTCTTGGTTGTTGACATAACTTAAGTTGATTTGGTAGACTTTAAGAATGTTGACATTAAATCAGTCCCTTAAAACCAAATCTGTGCTGTCTTGCATTCCTGATTGTGGACAATTTGCAATTGAAGTGGCCTCCTGTTTATTTTCATGTTTAATTTTTTAACAAAAATATTAAGAAGGTGGCCTCCTGTTTATGACTGTTGTACTTGTCAGAGGAATATTAAATAACTTTCTGCTGGATAAAATGGGAAAGCAAGATTTTATTTTATATTTTTGGTGTCTCTTCAAGGAAAGACATGGTTAGTTCTTTATAACTAATCGCATTAATTACTATTTTTCTCTAGTATTTGTTGATTATTCTTATTATGTAGTTTTTAGTTCTGTGTCCTTGTGAGAGGGCTGCTGTTGGAACAGGTGAGAAAACTAAGTCAAGAGTGATTTGCTCAGTCATTTCCAGGTTCTAGATGCTGTTCACTGGACACAAACTTGTATCGTGGCTTTCAGTTTGCACGCAGGGCTTTAATTTGTTCTCCTGAGACCCAGAAATTTTTCTGTTCTCTTTGCTCACGCTGGGCCACAAACACCAGTGAAAGGATGATTGGTGATTGCAGTGTATTTTTATTATATTGCTTTTCTCCAAGAAATTCGAAGTGGCATACATGGTACCCCTTCCTCCATTTTAACTCTCAAAACAACCCTGTGAGGTAGACTGGCTGAGAGTGTGCGATGGGCCCAAATCACTCAATGATTTTCTTGACAGATGGGGGTTGGGTTATGAGCCTGGATCTCCCTGTTCCACATCCAGTACTCTAATCACTATATCAGAACCATGCTAGGTTCTTCCTTTTTTTGACGAAACTGGATGTCTTTAGAAACACAGAAGTCTTTCAGTCTGTAATTTCTCTGTGGCCCTTAGTGTTCTGCAGAATCCAGGGCTTATCTGAGAAGTGTAAGTTAAAGCAACAAGTCTCAGGAATTGCTAACATTCAGCCAGTTCCTACAAACTTATGATTCACCAGGATACTGATGCGAGATTATTGTAATACTGAAACATGTTTCTGATAATCAGTTGTTTCTTTCTGGAATAGTGGCTTCTTAAAGGTGTTCTGTAAAATGAGTTATATATATATATATAATATATATAATTTGTGGTGTTCATACAAGTGCTCTCTCATTCTAGTTGTTTTTAGTTGACTTTCTCTGCTCCCATCTCCTGAGGCTGCCTAAAATGCCACCCCAAAATGCTGTTGTTGGGGTTCCCCTCTCCCCCAGGAACAATAGCCTGGGTTTCTGCAGGAGGTGGGAACACTGAAGGTCACGGTCTACAGTTGGAAGACCTGCGTCCTATGGAAATGCTGTGCTGATATCTGACCTCTCAGGTTTTGGAGGAGGAGGTGGGGTTGTTTTCAGATTAATGGTTTCCCTCATGAAAACTAGACAACATTTGCTGCATGGAGGATTTATAACCTCAGAAACAAACAAACATGTAACTTAGCTCTTTGAGTTTAAAATTTAGCTAGTAATCAGTTTAGCGGTAAAAGGATAAGTATGAGCAAAGTTTGGAAACTTTGTAGAATTCTTGGTTTCAAGCAAATATGTATGTGTTTGTATCCAGTGAAGGACCCCCCCCCTTTATTTATTTATTTTTGTTCATTCAGGGAAGGTTGTACCATTTGGTAGATTTTTGGGGTCCATTATTCTTTATGGTGGACTCTTTCTTGGAGGGCTGGAGTAGCTGTTTTTCAAGCAAATGGCAGCAAAACAGCAGGAAACCTAGCCCTGCCTGTGCACTAAAGCATCCCACCCTCACTTCAAGTAAATTGGACTAAGAGGTCTAATTCTGTGGGCCCCTGAACAAGCTTCTTCCAGCCATCTTGCTTGTTTCCTATGGTAAAACACACACACAACAGCAACTACTGGCCAAAAGCCTCTACAAGCAGAACCAACAAGCCCAGCAGAATCAACGTCAAAGCAGAATATCCCAGCAGGCCCATGAGGTTATGTGGCAAGCTCAATACAACCAATGTCAAGACAGAGAATCCAAGCCAGACCTATTTAAACAAAGGACACTGCTGCAAGCCCAGCAGAACCAGTGAGAAATCACAGAAGCCATGGCTAATGTAGCTAGCCCAGCAGAACCAATGTTAAACTGAAGAATCCAAGCCAAACAGACTTGGTAAGACACTGACACAGAGACATAGACATGCTAACAACACTTCCCTGAAATGAAGTTGAGCTCCAGGCCTGCTTTTTGTCCTCTGTGTCCTCTTGTTCAGAGATCCATGGAAGACTGTGAGAAAATCATCATAATTGGGCAGACAGTTCTAGTGATCCCCTGATGTCTGATCCCAGGTCTGGGAGAGCTGCCTCCTTCCTCTTTCCCATTGCCTGGGGATCCTATAAAATTGATGAAAAAGAGGCCCAGGAGCCTTAAAATGGTGATCTTGAATATTTCTGGAATGTTAAGGACCTGATTACCAGTATTCCAAAAAAACAATGTATCGTCCTGGATACCCGAATATACTTGAAAATACTAATAAGGTTGTTTTTGAATACATGTTTGGACCAGAAATTACCAAATTCATATCCTTACCAGGATTTTATGTCTTGTGGTGCCATGAAGGGAAGTTTCTCTTCTATTGTTTGTAGAATATTGCAAAAGGAAATTCATTTATACTTAGGAGAGGTGACACAACTGCTATAAATAAAAACCTTTTTAAAAATTGCTTTTCTCAATTTGGTCATAAAATAGATTTGTATCCTTGAAGCATACTAAGTTAGTTAGCCAAATGTGGCACATGAAATGTGCAGTGATTTTTATTGCTCAGAGAAATTTCTGGTCCAAGAGTCTTTGGCCTCTGTGGACACGGACCTCTACAGGCATTTAGTTGAGTTTTCACCCCACCTTTCCTTTGAAAAGTGTGCCATCTCCCCCTCCCCCCCCGATATGCTGTTTCTGGCACTGAGATGTGAAAGTAAACTAAGCATAACATCAACCTTCCAGGTTATTACTGTGAGGCTGGTTCTTTCTTCCATGTTTTCCAGTGTGAAAATTAATTGGCACTAGCATTGTAAATGAGTGGGGGGTTCTTCTTGGAGACAGGAACAATGGCTCAGTCTTGCATTACTGAATGTGTTGACATGGGGCGCACTAACATAATGTCATAAGGAAAGAGACCAGTTCATTTCTGCTAATTGGAGAACACTGTCCCAGCTGGATTCCTGCTGTGCGGCTCCTACTTGGGTC
Source organism: Lepidodactylus listeri (assembly GCA_029233225.1). Classification (NCBI taxonomy): domain Eukaryota; kingdom Metazoa; phylum Chordata; class Lepidosauria; order Squamata; family Gekkonidae; genus Lepidodactylus; species Lepidodactylus listeri. The sequence continues at coordinate 19,056,993 of JARCFY010000015.1, read as the reverse complement.
CCCCCCTTTGCAACTGCTTTCCATGCAGGTGAGGTTCCATAGTATGGCCTTGCTTTGTTTAAAAAAAAACCCAAACCAGATCAGATTGTACATGATTTGAAGGAGTTTGCAGGCACACACACACACACACACACACGACTATTACTTATTAAGAAGAATTATATGTTGTTCTCCAAAGGCCTGCTTGAGATAGCTCATGAAGTAAGAAACCATATGCATCATCAAACAACCACGTAAGAATTATAATTAAAACAAGCCAGGGCATAAGAAACGTCATAAAACTATATTCAGGAGTCTACAATAATATCCTTAGAACCGTCCTTGGGCTAGAAGCAGACCATAAAAAACAGCTAAAACCCTCTCAGTTAAAAAGCCTGGGAAAAGGAAAATCTTTGCCCTGGCCCCTAAAGGACAATAAAGTAAATGGTAGGTGAGCTTCAGGAGGCAAGGCATCCAAAAGATGAAGCACCACCAGTGAGAAAGCCCTGTCTCCAGTTGTTTCTTCCAGAAGAGGATTGTGGCTGGTTGGCTGGACATACACAAAGGCCTGATCATGGATTGTTGTGGGTCACCCCTTCACTACTTCATCACGATGTGCTAAATCACAGAGGAGGCATTCTCAGTACCCAGAGGAGTTTGTTCCTTAGTGGTACTTCAGAAGCTGGCAGAAATCTTACGGTCTGTTGTGATTTTCTGACTTTGCTTTTCTGAAAACCATGAACCCAGGGAAGGATGAGTTATTCATTGTGTGTGCTTCTTCATGCCATGCATTTTATCCAAGACATTCTGTATATATTGTTTTTCAAATGCCAGATGCCCTGTGTCTGAACTCTCCCTTTGCTAGTTGTATAGACTGAACTTGCCCCAAACAGGTTTTAAATCTTTAGTTGCTTGTTGACCTTCATTAGAAGGCATATTGGTGCAAGCATGTTAACTATAATTTCCTGAGGGTGCTCAAGGACCTGAGAAAGGCAAATTATAAATAAAGTAAATAATAGAGTAAGTTGAAACTAGAATTGGGGCTTCCTAGAAGCGGGCAACTTGTAAATCCTTTATGATGCTTCCGGACTGCCACTTACTATAATCACTCAGTTTTTTGCTCCTGACTGTTTGATTCATGATGAATAAATCGCTCACATCATCCACGATGACTGTTACTACTTGCCCCAGTTTTGCCTCAGTGTCGCTTGCTCCATAATAGGTAAAAAAGAAATAGTATTACTTCACTTGGAGAGCTATATGTTGCATACGAATCATTCTTTTGCTCTTGTTTCATTTTCCAGTTTGTACGCTACCATGGGAATGTATTATCCAAACACTCTCTTAGGAAAGCTTAGTCGCTATCATTTATTTCCAGGAAATGAAAATAGTAAAAATTGAAAATAGTGATGTTTTAAGCAGTTTCTCATGTTTTTACTAGGGCTCCTCCATTATTTTGGGTTATCTGTGTGGCAGATCCCTAAATTAATACTTGTGGTTTCCTTTGGCTTTAGGTGGGAAACAAAGCCAGTACACTGTTTGGAGGCCTTTAGAAGCTGTCTTTTGGGTTGCTTTCCTTGCAGTTGTTGAGTAAAGACAAAAGGGATGTGCCAAGATAATCAAATTTAGAACTGGCTTGAAGATAGACTTTGTTTCAGATAAACAGTACAATACTTAAGCTTTGTTTTTCCATATAAAATGATAAACTCCAGGTAGCTAAACCAGGAAAACATGCATACAAACATAGGGTAGGAAATCTATACCTTTTTTTTTTTTTTTAGTAATTTTTTTTAAATTTTCCCTTTAACCAATTATTGTACATAACCTTTTCTGTCATCTTTTTACATAATTTTCCCCTCCCCCCTTCCTCTCTCCCCTCCCTCAGTCCTCCCTCCCCTGTTCTTCTTCCATCATTGCTTCAGCCACGGGCACAGCGTCCAAAGTTTCCAGTAAATGTCCTTCTTGGCTTCATCCTCCTTCATCCAGTCAAAGAAAGGTGACCATTTTTACGTTATCTGTCTCCTCTTTTCCTCCCAAGTATTATCCTCCATCATCAAGGCCACGATATCTGATTGGATGTAAGCAAAGAGATAGTTGTTCCAATTATCCAAAGTCCACTTATTCTTATCTTTCCACCCTAAAGCTATGACGGCTTTCCCAGCCAATATCATTGCCTTAAGTACCTCTTGATATTTACTTTCTACTGTCTCATACTTCAAAATACCTAATGTCATTAAGTTAATATCTATTGGTATTGATACACCTAATTTATCTTTAATCCTATCCAATATTATCTTCCAAAGATCCTGAACTTTAGCACATTCCCACCACATGTGCGAATACCAGCCTTTCGCCTGATTACAGTGCCAACAGTTTGAACTCATCCCAGATATCATATTGGCTAGTTGGGCTGGTGTCCGGTACCATTTGGTGAAACACTTCAGCTCCATTTCTCTAAATTTAGGAAATTTGTACCGAGCCTTTGCTTGTGAATGGCATTTAATGTTTCTTTGAGCTGTTCAGATTCTTGAGCCATAACTGCAGCATATTCTCAGAGAACAAGCCACTAAAAAAATGCTTTTGAGGTACTTGAGGACTTGGCTGCTGGGCAGGAGTTTCTTCTTTGGTCTTGGCTTCTGGGCTTCAAAACCTGAAGAAGTTTACCCAGAGCCTTTGATTTGAATGGGCTGAACCTCTTTGTGGCAACTGATTTACTTCAAATGTACTTTTAAATTTAGTTTATGACTGCAAGATGCTAGAGTGCAGCCTCTGGTGCAGGAAGACAGCATGCTTTATGCAAGGATATGTTGGAGAAATGGCCGTTGGTCACAAGCAGATTCTTTTAAAGAAATGTTGCAGTTAAGATTTGTCACTAATTCTAGTCTGTGGTGTTCCGTTATCAAGGATTTGCCATCATTTGAAGACTTACATCTTCAACTCACCTTGGCTCGTGCTGCAGTGTGTCTCACTGGGGGCTGCAGTAATTCCCTATTTAAGCTTTCCTAAACCTGATACCACCATAGCCATATATTAATACTCTAGACGTTAGCATGTCATTTCAATTTAAGCTTGGGAATGCTGGAAAAAAGATAAGCTGGATCCACTTTTATCAGTGATACTGTTACATCCTTGTGTTTTGCAATTGGGTGGTCTCAGAATGCCTTTCAAATGACCCTTTGGAACTGTTGTTTGGCAACTACCCAGTGAAGCTTGGGGGAGAGATCTTACCAGTTTGAACCATGGGAAACTTTATTGCAATCAGCTGTGGTCTGAATCAATGATATCTCCATTTTTTTAAAATACCAGGTGACACGTGCTGGGAAAGATCTCTTCTCCCTAAGTCCTTGCAGAGAGGTGGCCAGTTAGGCTAACAGTATTGAACTTAGTGGATCAGTGGGTATAAGGCAGCTTCATATATGGATCTTGAATTCTTCCAGCCATCTGAGGTAGATGGGCTATGAAAACTTCATGGTTGGCTGGGGCTAGTGTCTCCCTTAGAACAGAATGGACTGTATTAAATAGATCTTCTCTGGTTTGAGTCTCCATGAGAAAAGCTAGACTCTTCTACTGCAGACCATCATGGCTAGCTTTTGAAACTTTCATGAGAGAAGAAATGTACTGCATGGACTTGTTGATATGAACACTGTCTGGGAAAAAGAGTGTGTTTGGGTTTTAAATTGAGCAGCTGTAAGGCCAGAACCTAATAAGCAGCACAGATAAGTCAGGGTTTATAGCATGGCCAAACGGACCATGACAGCTTACATGAGTCTGCTATGGAGATACAAAGCTATATTGCAGCTGTGAGTTCCTGTTGGGAATGCCATTTAAATGCACTTTGGGGCCCAATTTGGATCAGGACTGCAAAAAGAGAGAGAGAGCTGCGTGTTGAGAATTCCTCATATCCAGCCCTGTCAGGTATGTTGCAAGGAGTATCAGTGTGGCTGATATGTAAGCTCTTAGTGGGAAGGCCTAGAATTTTTTTAAAAAATATATTCTTAAGGATGGAACACTGAATTATGCCAAGGGTGGTGCGATAAAGAAAAAGATTGTTCTTTTGCTGTATCCTGACCGTGTGAAAATGAAGCATGGCTCTTGTGCTGTCTTTGACCCAGTGTCTCTTTCTAAAAGGAAAAAAATGTAGTGTAGTCTGGTATGCTAGCTAGCTAAAACTTCCATTGTGGAGTTGATGGGTCCTTTGGGCTCTTAAAGGCTGCCCCTGCTGAAGGCCTAAAATTCTTCTGTTTTTTATTTACTTTACCAGTTAGTACCAAATCCCTGTATCTTTGGGTTTTCTACTTATATCTATTTGACTAACTCTTACACTTCTGTTGCCTTTTTGTCTGTCAGACTCGGATTGATTGCAAGACGGCTGCTTGGATTCATATTTTCTGAGGGGAGAGGAGTGGTGGCTTCAGAATCCCTTTTCTGTGATGGCTGCTATATCCCCTTTTGCTTGAAATTGCAATGTACTATATTATCTGATAATCTCTGCTTCCTTCGTTGAACATGGACAAGCCTCCTCTGACTTCCTTCTGGGGCATAAGACTTGTTACTTTTCTATTCCCCCCCCCCCCCGAGTTCAGTTGCTATGAAGAGCAACCTAGCATTGTACCTTAATATGTCTGTGCGGAACTTTTTCTGTTGCCAGTTTGGTGTTTTAACAGTAAACTGTAGGTTCAAGATAATTTGCTGGGAAAAGAGAGACTGTGTTGCAGAAGTAATGTGTATCCATTCCTGGAATGATATAAACTGTTTCAAACAGTATTGGGGCACGAACATTGCTATTGCCGCCAGAATAGGCAAGCAGGGTCTGCCAGGTCTAAAGATGCCACAACCCACCTCCGAGTTGCTTTGAAAGATTTCTGTTTACATTTTATTTCTGTATTAAGATATCCCTCCTTTCCTCATGGTTCAAGGTAGCTGAGAATAATAATCTGTATATCTAATTCCCAACAGTCCCCTCTGCATGCGAATACTTATTTCCGCAAGCAGAGGGCACACTTTCCCCCAACAGTTTTTTCTGCAGACTCAGGGGACTCCGTGGGTCTGCAGAAAAATCCAAAAAGTTAAACAAAAATTCTGGAAGGGTTGAATCCCCCCCCCCATACCTTTAGAAATGGCCACTGCAGGGATCTACTCCAGGCCCTGCTGCATCGATAGTGAGAGATAGACTAACCGATAGCCAGAAAGGGGGGAGGAAGCAAAAGCAGAACTGGAGCTGGGATTGGGGAGGATTCCTCCTGCAGTATGAATGGCTAAATAATCTGAGCTTCTCACCCCTATCTCTTTTGTTGTGGACTCCGCTGTTCTCTTAAAACTTTTATTTTTTGGGGGGGGGAGGCTTCTAACTGGGTCTGGCAGTAAAAGGCAGGAAAAGGGGGCAGGACCCTTTCCAGGCCTATTTTGGCCTTTCAGGGAGGGATCTTTAGGGCCAGGCCTGACAAGGGTTACCGGTGCTCAGCTGGGAAATTCCTAGAGCTTTTGTAGTGGAGTCTAAGGAGGGCTGGGTTTGGGAAAGATAGAGGCCTCAGCTGGATATAATGCCACGGAGTCCAGCCTCCAAAACAGCCATTTTCTCCATGGGAAGTTAGCTCTGTAGTCTGAAGATGAGCAGTAATTCCAGGGGATTCCCAGGTCCCACCTGGAGGCTGGCATCCCTAGGCAGCACCCTCTGAGTGACTTGGTATCATCTGATTTGTGTGACTCAACTAGGCCTGGCTGCTTGCTACTCTTCAACAGCAGCCACCATATGAAAGCCAGTGTGGTGCAGCAGCTAGAGCTTCAAAGTAGGGTCTGCAAGACCCAGGTTCAGATCCCCATCTTGTGGTGGAAGCTAACTGGGTGATTTTGGACCAATCACATACAGGGTTGTTGTGCAGATAAAAAGGAGAAAATAATGTAAGATGCTTTGGTCCTCACTGTGGAGAAAGACTGTAATTTCAGAAGTAGAGGTTGTGGGGGAGGAGGGTAGAGATGGAAAACTGAAGATAGAAAGGCAGATAAAGGTAGGTTGGTGGGAAGGAAATAGGGTTGCCAACTCCAAATTGGGAAGTTCCTGGACATTTGAGGGGTGGAGGGGAGGAATTTCATACTGGTGTAATGCCATAGACTCCACCCACCAAACCAGACATTTCCTCCACAAGAACTACCATTGCCAGCCTCCAGGTGAGAACTGGAGATTATCCAGAATTAAAACTGCTGCCCAGGTGACAGAGATGAGTTCCCCTAGATAAAATGGCTGCTTTGGAGGGTTGAGTCTATGGCATTATACCCTGCTGAGGCTGTTTCTCTCCCCAAGCCTCACTGTCCCAAGGCTGCACCCCCAAATCTCCAGGATTTTAAGTTTAAAATCAAATAGTAAGAAGGTGCATATATACAAGAAGGTGAAATGGAACTCTGCATCCTAGGTTAGGGATTTATATTGGACTAGGAGTAAGTCCCGTTATGGGAAGAAATACAGTGGGCTCTAGAAGGAAGCTCCAGGTGAGTGTCCTGGCTGTGGCTGGTGGGGCGGCAGAGGGAAGGGGAAGATAGAGGGAGGCAAGCCATGTTTATTTCATTCTGCTTAGCTTTAAGGCAGGGCTGCCTCAAGTCATTTTGCTGCCCCAAGTGGGTAGTATGGGAGGATAGCCTCATGGTAACAAGTATGGTTCCCTCCACCCCTGACTTACGTTGATTTACAGTTATGCAGTGGCAGCTAAGGTAGAAAAACACCTCCTATGCCATGCCTTCTGGGTTCCAAGGGTCTGGAAAGCGGTTCCATATCCAGTTACAGGGTTGCCAACTTTGGGTTGGGAAATACCTGTAGATTTGATGGGTAGAGTCTGGAGAGGGCAGGGTTTGGGGTGGGGAGGGACCTCAGCAGGGTATAATGCCATAGAGGCCAACTCCCCAAAGCAGCTGTTGTCTCCAGGAGAACTGATCTTGGTCATCTGGAGATCAGTTGTAATAGCTGGGAAATTTTCTGTAGGGGAAATGATGTGCTCTGGCTGGAGAACACTGTGATTTCTGGGAGATCTCCAGGCCCCACAGGGGGATTGGCAACTCCAGTGACCGTTTACGGGAAGATTGGGAGATGTATTTTACAGGACACATTCAATCACTTCCAACAGCAAACTCTTTAGAATGTTAGAGGCAAAGGCCAATCAGGCCGCATATGCAAACAACCTCTGTGTTCCGACTGGCTATGGGGGGGGAGAGGAACAGCAAACTGTTTAGAATGTTGGAGGTGAGACTCAGGCAATGCAGTGGAGGTGAGACTCAGGCAATGCAGTGGATAGAGACAGCTTCTGAGTGACACATCATGGAGCCAACTGATTTAGGAACGTGTGGAATGTTCAGAAAGTGCCACCCCACTACTCAATTATGTATAAGGAGAGATTATTTGTATTAGTTATGTTCCAGTTCAGTGACTACTCGGTGGAAGGTGGGGCAGGGAAATGGCAAAATGTAAGAAATGACAATCTTCACATTCTTCCATTACAGTTGTCTAGTAAAGACTTTCACTTCCCCCCCCTTTCTTTGCCATTACACAGAATCAAATGCAGTGAAGTGTTTTGCCAGGTATGCAGTCTAAATGTTCACTTCAGAAATGTGGGTCAAAGGTGTGGGGTGTCTGAAGGGCAAGGAAGTGGGTATTGATACTCGTCAAAGACCAGCAGGAATCTTTGGCTAAAATTAGCATTTTTTTCATATGCAGGTGGTGGACAAATGCACATTTGTTCTCTAGAAGGCAGTGACAGGTCCTTTATTCCTGTCCATGTGTGGCACCGGGTAGAAGAAGTGTCTCCCAGTTAGGAAATTAAAAGCAGCTTGTAGAGAAACAGCCCTGAAACCAACTCACATGCTAATGCTAATTACTTGATATGGCTGGATCTTTGGGCTAAGGGCCCAACTTGGGACTCTTCCCCCTCCCCCCGCCCGTATTTTTGCATGTATGTGTGTTCACGCTTGGAAGTCGTGGCGATTTCTGGCAACTCCTTCTGGGGCATGGAGGACGTTCAGAGAAGTGACTTGATGGCCTGCCTCTGCCTCCCAGCCCTGGTAATCTTTGGAGGTCTCCCATCCAAGTACTTGCCAGGGTCGGCCCTGCTTAGCTTCTGAGATCTGATGAGATCGGGCTTGCCTGGGCTATCCAGGTCAGGGCCCAACTTGGGACTCTTGAATTCCTCTAGAAAGGAATTTTGCTTGGGGGAAGAAGAAATGTTGACTGGAACCATGTACCGCTGAGGGAAAAATCCAGAGCGTTTTCTGTTTGTTTGTTTTTTTAAAGCAAATATGTTTTTTCTTGCTTTGTGGGTTCATTATAACTGCTCTCCCCTCCATGTTAGCAGGCATCCTTTTGTCTAGGTACTTCTAAACAAAGACTGCACTTGATTCATCTTCAGTGTATCTGAAGAAGTGTGCAAGCACACAAAAGCTTATACCCAGAATTAAACTTAGTTGGTCTTAAAGGTGCCACTGGACTCAAATCTTGAATCATCCTGCAGCATTCAACCCATTCTAAAGTTGCTGGGAAGTGGCCATTTTAAAGTGGCCATTCATGATTCTGAGAGCTACTTAATTTCCCCCCTCAAGAGCTGTGGGTCACAAAATTGTGGCTCAGTGGGTAGAGCCAGTCACAAATGGCGGCTTGTACCAAAAATATGGTGTTTCAGACCACATGTACGGTAGTTGGGCAGGGAAACCCTTTTTCTACTGCTTTCTAAAAGCAAACCACCACTCCAGGTATAACTTGAGCTGTAGAGAAAAAAAAATGCTTTCATCTGTTTTTCCTTTGAGAGGCAAATAGCAGCTTGTGATACAAGGAGAACAAGCTGTTAGCATGCTCCTTGTTCATCAGGAGCAAGGGTGCATGTGTGCCTACATGCAGCAGAAGGATTGGAAAGGGTGCTACTGCAGTCATTTTCCAACTGGATGTGCATGTGCATGCTTGAAAGAAGAGCGAAGCATAAGGCGAGACAGACAGCTAGTTTTAATCACTTGGAGAATGGTCACTCCTGAGCGACCTGCCAGCCGCCCATTTTAAAGCATGAAATTAAGAAACTAGTCATGCAACCTTTTCATTTCTTGAAGAGCAAAAGCCAAACCGTTGCTGGTCTAAAACAGGACTAGAATTTTACCTTCCCTAATTATCACCTTGTGGGTATGTTACAAATTTTTGGCTGGAAAGCTTCAGTACTGTTGGAAATGTGGACCACCAGTTTACATATCCGTTAGTCAGGTTTGTCTTGCCACCGTGAACTCTTTTGCATGTTCTGGAGGTAAGTCTGGCTTTTCAAAACACTTAGAGCAAGATAGATCTTGTGATAAGCCTCAAATGAAATGAACTACCTTCTGAAGATGTTTGAGGCCTTGTTTTAAATTAGGCCTGGAATGCTTGTATTGCTGGTTAGAACATGTCAGTGTGTCTCATCAGCTTTTCTGGCGATGGAAACAGAAGATGAGGTGTATATCTACTTGCCTTATATACCTGTGTAACTTTGAAAAGCTATTGTGTGGTTTCCCTGGCACAAGAGTATGGCTTCAACATTATCTTAAGCTTTTTGGCCTTACTTGGTGTTATGATGCATTTTGCAGGTTTCCCTGATCATGGACTGTGGAGCAATCCCAGCGTTTTCAAGGCCAGAGGAAGAAACTGCATACTGGAAGGAGCTTTCTTTGAAGTACAAGCAAAGGTATGGACCAGTATGGCAGCTCAGTTTTGTAGGGGCATATTATGAATTTCTCTTTGATAGATGTTAATATACTGGGGCTGCTTCCTTCGGCATAATCTTTAAAATCTTGTCCCAGAAGCAAGAATTCTGCAGTTGGGAGCCATGTATCTCTAGGATAGCTGTGAGCTGCATGCTTAGGGAAGCAGGAACTGAATCTTTGTCCAGAAGTGGCCTTACAGTGTTAGAAATCTACTTTTACGAACAATGGAGCCCTTTGTCATCTTATGAATGCTGCTGCTTGCTACCCTTGGCAGATTCAGTCTCGCCTCATTGATGGATTAATACTGTATCTGGTTTACTTTGGAGTTCCTCTTCAAAGTTATGGTTAAACTGAAGTTTAAATTAAATGTAAGACTAGCTAAGACTAGCTAATTTTGATGAGTAAGGTCATTCCTAGCTTATGAATGGTAGGCACTTTTATTTTAGATTTAAATTTTTTATTTAAAAACAACAACAACTTGGGATACAGAAGGGAAGGGGGGTAGGGGGAAATATAGATTCATCAGTTTTGTCAAATATTATAAGTTGTTACATACAACAGGTAAAATCAGAGGTATTATCAAATGTATTACATATTTCGAATATAGAAGCAGACAATAAAACTTCAGTATTACAGAATTTTGGGATAGAGTCTCTCTTTAAAGAATAAACAAGAACTTTCCTAAAATTAGCGATAATCTAATAACAATAAAAAAGATTACATCTTCAACAGTTGAACGAACTTCTATGCTAAAATTAAATCATAGTAAAAATCTTAATATTGTCTTGTTGATCTAAATCTACATTTTATTCTTACTAATTATTGAAACTATAATCAATGTCTTCATCACCTTTAATATGATATTCAGATAATGCTAAAACTAAAAAAAAAGAGTTAATTATTCCCAAAGTATGAGTAATAAGCTTGACATTTCTGCTGAAATTCTTTCAGTGTTTTTTTGTTTATATAATTGGTTAGTTTTGCCAATCTTGCATACTCAGCTAGTTTTTCTTTCCAGTCTCTATTGTAGGACTGTCTTCTGTCTTCATTTCATTGCAAATATTATTCTGGCAGCTGTCAACATATATCTAAATAGGTCTTGAGAGGTTCTGTCTATATTATCTGGTAGGATTCCCAGTAACATAGTCTCTGGGTTCACTGGAAGTTTGGTTTGTAAAATATTTTGAATTTCTTCATGTATATTTTCCCAGTATCTTTTCATCTTGATGTAAGTCCACCACATATGGTAAAAGGTGCCATCTTCTTTTTTAGGTGCCAGCAAGTTCCTTTGTAATTCTTGTCCATCTTTGCAATATCTTTTGGGGTGATGTACCATCAGTAAAGTATCTTGTACCAGTTTTCTCTTAATGCTTGGCTAGCAGTGAATCTAGTACCTTTAGTCCATAGGGTTTCCCAACATTGAAACTGTATTTCCTCACCGAAATTTTGCATCCATTTAATCATGCAGGGTTTGACCTGTTTCTATCCTGCTCTCCCTGCAAGCGGGCTTGGGGCAGGTTACAAAGCCACATAAAGATTTTGACTACAGTAACAAAAAATAGAAGTTTAACAATAAAATCAGTATTAAAATCAACTGTGCAGCAAACCAGAGCAAACTTGCCTTGATAACAAAGCTCAGATGGAAGTGTTTCAGAGTGGCACCGCTGGATAATTCACTAGATTAAGAAATCAGCACTGTCAGCAAGGGAAAACAAGATGGACTTGGACATCCAATGCCTCAACCAAAAGCCCAGCAGAACAGCTCCATTTTACAAGCCCTGTGGAATCATAACAGATCCCGCAGGGCCCTGATCTCAAGTGGGAGCTTGTTCCACCAGGCAGGGCCCAGGACCGAAAAAGCCCTGGCTGAGGCAAAACAGACGTCCTTCGGGCTGGGGACAGCTAAAAGATGTTTGTTTTGTTCGTTTTATTTATTTAACTTGTATCCCACCGTACCCCACGAATGGACTCAGGGTGGGCCACAACATAATGAAACCAAGATATAAAAACAGTTAAACAATTTAATGATTAAAACAAGATGGCATTAAACACAAGTAATCCAACGTTTCCTGTGATATTTTAACTGGTGATGGTAGATGGCCTGATTTATAAGGGTTCTTAATCAGATGGTGGAAGGTAACTAAAATATAGTGCCCCACAGATGATAAACAGTGTCCAGGAGGCACTGGGCGGGTACCAAAAGGCAGGGGAGGCCGAGATGGTTTAACATCTGCCGCCTCACCCAAAGGCCTGGTGGAAAAGCTCTGTCTTACAGATCGCTGGAGCGTACATAAGAACATAAGAGAAGCGTACATAAGAGCTTAAGAGAAGCCAATGTTGGATCAGGCCAGTCGCCCATCGAGTCCAACATGCTGTCATACAGTGGCCAAAAACACCAGGTGCCCTCAGAAGGTCCAGCAGTGGGGGCAGGAAGCCGTCCCACTGTTGTCCCCCCAAGCACCAAGAATACAGAGCATCACTTGTCCCAGACTGAGAGTTCCTGTCTATACTTTGTGGCCAATAGCCACTGATGGACTTCTGCTCCATATCTATATATCTAATTCCAAAGGCGTTCCCTGTGTGCAGATATCTAAATCCCTGCGGGGGGAGGGAAGCAGGCCTGGCAGGCCTTGGGCCTCACTGAGTTGCCATCTCTGGGGCTGGGGGGGAATGGAAGTTGGTCTCGCTGAGCCTCCGTCACTTTGGGGGAAGGAGGCAACTTGGGGCTGGGGGGGAGGGAGGCGGCTTGGGGGTGCAGCGAAGGGGGTCAGGAGGAAGCACGGCCCGAGTGGCTGTCAGCCACTGGGGCTGGAGCAAAGGGAGGGCGGGAGGAAGCGCGAAGCGAGTGGCTGTCAGCTTTTCCTCCCCCCGCAAGTATCGCGAGTCCCCCCTTGTCTTTATACTATATACTAATAGCAAAGGCGCCCCCGTGTGCGGATACCTAAATCTGCACGGGGGGGCACCTGGGGTGCAGGGAGATTTCCCTACACACGGGGGGCACTCCCCCCATGTGCAGAAAAATCTGAAAAGTTTTTTAAATCCATGCAGGGAACTGGGGTGGCCTGGTGGTTGGGAGACATCTAAGCCTTGCCGCGGGGGGGGGGGGGGGTAGGAGAGGAGAAGCGGTGGGCCCGAGCAGAACATGGCCGCTCAGGCCTGGGAGCTGGGGGTGGGGGACGGGAGGGAGAAGCGCCAGGCCCGAGTGGCTTAAAGCCACTCGGGCCCAAGTGAGAGCAGGGTGGGGGGCACTTGGGCCCAAGTGAGAGCAGGGTGGGGGGGCCGCAAGGGAGAAGCGCCAGGCCTGAGTGGCTGTCAGCCACTCGAGCCCGAGCAAGGCTGGGGAGGCGGGTGGGCGGGAGAAGCGCGGGCCCAAGTGGCTGACAGCCAGTCGGGCCCAAGCAATGCCGGGGGGGGGACGGGGGGGGGGGCGAGTGGCTGTCAGCTTCTCCCCCCCCCCGGTGAGTATCAAGGGTCCCCCCTTCTTGTGTTTCTCTAATTCCCTCTTGAAGCCGTCCATGCTTGCAGCCACCACCACCTCCTGTGGCAGTGAATTCCACGTGTTAATCACTCTTTGGGTGAAGAAATACTTCCTTTTATCTGTTCTAACCAGACTAATCAGCAATTTCATGGAGTGCCCACGAGTTCTTGTATTGTGAGAAAGGGAGAAAAGGACTTCTTTCTCTACCTGCTCTATCCCATCCATAATCTTATAAACCTCGACCATGACACCCCTGAGCCATCGTTTCTCAAGCTAAAGAGCCCCAAGCGCTTCAACCTTTCTTCGTAGGGAAAGTGTTCCAACCCTTTTTATGTGTCCCTGGCCACATAGGGCTTTGAAGGTCAGCACCAAAACCTTGAACTGGACCCGCCTGTCACACCTGTCCTGCTGGGTTCTGCACTAGCTGCAGTATCTGGGTTAAGTACAAGGGTAGCCCTGCATAGAGCAAGTTACAGTAATCAAATCTGGTAGTGACCATTGCACGGGTCGCTGTAGCCAAGTCCTAAGAAGTGAGATAGGGAACCAGTTGCTTGACCAGCCTAAGGTGATAAAAGGTCGATCGAACAACAGTGGCAACTTGGGCGTCCAGAGAAAAGGCATTGCACTTCTGCTGCGGGAATTGGAGAAGGCATTTAAAGAGACCACGGCTAGTGAACTTAGAAGGCATATGCCTTCTTGAAGAAAGCAGTAGGCATTTAAAGAGATCACAGTTGGTCCCTATAGGGAATAATGGAGCTGGAAAATTTTGGGTTTCCTGAATCTCAATGCCATGCTGATATTGGGATTTGGGAATATCAGAAAATACCAACATTTTTCAGGTTCCGTATACCTGAACCCAAAGAACACCGATTTTCCCCCACACCCTAATACTAAGTTCTCGTGATAATCTACGTTTAGTTGATGTAGCAATAAATGCTTTCAGGCAGTAGAATGGTGGGGGAATGACCATGGATAAAGTTGACAGTGTAGGAACTTGGCTGGTTGATCATAACACCCTTCATATAGTTTCCAGGAGGCACGTGAAGAACTGGCTGAATTCCAGGAGGGCAGCAGGGAACTGGAAGCAGAATTGGAAGCCCAGCTGGTGCAAGCGGAACAGAGAAACCGCGACTTGCAAGCAGATAACCAAAGACTGAAGCAGGAAGTGGAAACATTAAAGGTAATGGTACTGGTGAGAGAAGATGTGTGGCGTTGGCATCGGTTGCAGGACTAGTTAATCGCGAACTATCCTGCCTGTAGTGGTTTCTGCAGACTTCACAAGCCAGATCTTTTGAGTGTGGTGTGTTTAGCACAAGGCTTGACTAGTGAATGTTTAAAAATTCGTATGGTCCTTTGTGCTGATTCGGTACCCTTAATGTACTTATGTGAAGCAATATGTTGGAAAGGCTTCTGTATCTGGAAGCTTTTTTCTATTCTCTGGTTATAAGGCTGTAAGACTTAGTCCAAGGGTAGAATGAATTAATTTCTGCGATGCTGCCATGATAAACTGTGTTGGTTACTAGTCTGGTGTTGCCTGTCAGACATCTCAAGACCCTGGAAGATTTGGGAGCAAATCTTCAGATAATTTTTTTAAAAAGTGAAATAGCAATTACACATAGCCCCAGGTCAGACTGGGACCACCAGGTAGGGGGCTTAGGCTGTTTTATCCCATACAGTTTCACCGTTCTTAGTTAATCTCCACCAGTGTTCCCTCTAAGCTGAGTTAGTGTGAGCCAGCTCACAGTTTTTCAGCCTCCAGCTCACACATTTTTGTCTCAGCTCAGGAAGGATGGCTCCAGAGCAAACTAATTTATGCAGCAGGCAAATCGCTTGCTCACAACTTTAATGCCGGTAGCTCACAGAGTAGAATTTTTGCACACAAGGCTCCGCAGCTTTAGAGGGAACATTGCAAAGGGGAAAAGACAGACTCCTTCTCTCTTCCCTGCCCATGGCTGATTACAGCATAGTGTGTGTAGGGAGCTTAGATGGTGAAACTATTTGATGGGTTGAAGAGTTTGACTTCCTCTCCCCCGCCTCAGCAGCCTCAGTCAGAATCATGGCACACCGTGGATGTTGTTGCAATTTAAAGATGCTAGTAAGATCAGCTCATGAATTATGCAGTGTCATACCTGTTTAGGTGTTGAATGTCTTTGTAAAATGGTGTGCCCTCCCACAAACCCAGTAGACTGGAGGTACATTTTTGGGCATCTCTGTAGTAAGTTTGCAGTGCGTTCACAGGATCTTATGTAGTGCAGTTTAACATGGTCTGTAAACAATTCCATGCTTTTACTGCAGCTGCATGATTCAGCCCAGTGCTGTGGTGCTTTTGCTAGATACTTTGAGGGTAAATAACTCTCAAAGCAGAATTGAATGCAGGTTCAGATGCCAAATATATGCTTCTCAGAATTGTATGGGTAGTTCTGGATTGAGCTCCTTGATCAGTGTTGACAAGATGCTTGGGGTTGTGGAGGGGCACCACCTGCAAACTAGGTCCATGCCCCTCGTTGTTAAAATCACGCTAGGGAATGTTAAGGGCTCTCTTGCCAAATTCCTGATTCCTTCTGTAGAACCCACGTTATTGTAGCATCTCTCAGCAGTTCTCAGTAGAAGCACAAAGGGTGCAAGCCGGTTTTTCCACAAGTGAAAAAGGGAGGAAGGGGTTCCCTTTGACCACTGAAGTGGGGGGGGGGGAGAGCTTTTTTAGGGATCATGGAACCTGCATGGTGAAAAGCCATGTGGAACAGGGATATTATTAAGGAGGGAAATCACCTGAGATGGAACAAAAATGCTAGCTGGATCCAACCCATGCTTTATTTATCATTTCTCATCAGAATGCTTTGTTGTATGGCATAAAAATAAATATCACATCGTTCTTGTCATCGCTAGCTTAACTTTAAAGCATTCAGTGGTGGTCGATGTATTCATTTCTAAACCGTTCCTTTCTATACAGTCTTCGATATTCAAATAAATGGAGCTTTTTAAGGCGATAATGGAATTATGAGAAACTGGGGAGAAAGAGTAGGTTTAGAGGTTAGCTTTTTGCTGTGGTGATGACAGTCAGGGTTTCTCACTCCTCTATTTTTTTATACTACAATATGGTCCATTTTAATAACATTATGAGAAACTGAAGAAGTTTGGATTAGGTTTTGTGGTAGCAGTTATTAGAAACTCTGGTTATTAAATAGAAAACCTTGAAGGATTAAGTTTTAAAGCCAAATTTATCAAGTCCTGCAATAACTGGCTAGGTAAACAGTCCAAGTGTGTTCTTAAGAGCCTCATTAGTGTAAAAACCAGTAGGAGTTGCCAAGAGTGCTTTCTTCCCTTGGGTCTGATTTGGAGACTGTCCTTCCTCTTAGACTCAGCTGGCATTATCCATTATCCTTTATCCATGTTTTTATCACCTGTAGACTAGGACACTGCAGTGCACTATATGTTGGGGTATGTTTAAAAACAGCGAAGAAGCTTCAATTAGTGCAGAAGGCTCATTTTCTTAGAAGATCTAGGGCATAAAACATCAATTTGGAAGTTGTAACTAGGGGTGTGCAATTTTTTTTTAACTGGTATTTTTCAGTTTGGGACTATTGGACCTGAAACTTTTTGGGGATTTCTGAAAAATCTCAGACACCAATATAAATATGTTATTCAGATCCAGGATTTTCCAGTAATTCCTGTTTTTTTCCGGGTCCAATAGACTTGAGAAGAAAAATAGTGTGTGTGGGGGAGCCAGCTTGATCCTGTGACTGGCTGGGGACTTCTCCTGGAGCCCAATTTAAACTGAGCTGCAGGAGAAGCCAACCCCAGGACCGGCCGTGCTGTGGGAGGCAGATTGCTCCCCACGGCACACAGATCCTGGCTGGGGACTTTTTCTGTAGTCTGATTTAAACTGGGCTGCACAAGAAGGTAGCCCCAAGCTGAGCCGGTGGGAGCAGTCTGCTCCCTGCTGGCACAACTGATCCCTGGGCTATTTTTTGCAGTCCCTTCAAAGTTAAAGGGACTGCAGTAGAAGCCCAACAATCAGCTGAGAGACTGTTTTTGGATCCACCTGGTAATTCCTGAATATATCTGGGATTTTTTCAATAATTTTCCCTCCAGTTTCCCTGGGAAAACACGGGTACATTCAGGAAGCTGAAATTTACCCCCATAGTACCAGTAAGTTATTGCCGCAGGAAGCAGCCTGCTTCCCGTGACACAGCAGGTCCTGGCTTCTCCTGCAGGTCAGTTTAAACTGGGCTGCAGGAGAAGTCCCCGGAGAAAACACCAATAAAGTGTTTTCGGGTATATTTTCAGCTCGGGTAGATCTGAATGCACACCCCTAGTGGTTACGCTGGCTTCTGATTTACTCCTGAGTTCGTGGTGCGGATGTTGACCGGCATATCTTAAGGACCATCTTTCCATATATCTTCGTTTGGGACAGCTGCACTCCTCACAGTGGCTTCGGTCCACACACTGAATGTGATGTACTCTTTTCTTTTTTTTTCACCCATTCCCAAGCGTTTCTGTTGCCACTGTGTTGTGAAATGGATTGGCACAGACGCTGTGGAAAGCACCGACAAAGCTGGCCTTTCTTTAGACTTATAAGGCTGTTCTTTGTCAGCTGACTTTTAAATAAAGGACGGTTTTTGTATTTTGCTGGCAATCCATTAATATAATCTTGCTTCCCTTGGCGAGCTGTATGGCTGGGAACGTTTTATATGTATGTATGTATATGTATAAGAGAGCGAGAGAGAGTGCAATCTGCTACCTTTTCTCTGTAAAATACCCCCAACTGAATCATGTTTTAGCATGTTTTAATTTTCAAATGGTTTTAATGTTTTATGACACTAGGCACAAGGTGCTGATGGTTGTGAGCCACCCTGAGCCCGTTGGCGGGGAGGGTGGGATAGAAATGTGATGAAATAAATAAATTAAATAAATCAGTGCTGGGTGCTATTTTGCCTGTCTTTATGGTTTAGGTAGCTACTAAATGTATCTGCGTGCATGACTGTTCATTTGGCTGAAGTAGTGTAGGGGAAGGCAGGAATATTGTTAAACTGCTTGGTTTGTTTCCATAAGGACAGTTTTCAATGACTGTTGTGCTTTCAGGAGAAGCTGGAGCACCAGTATGCCCAGAGCTACAAGCAAGTGTCCTTGTTGGAGGATGACCTGAGTCAGACCCGGGCAATTAAAGACCAGCTGCATAAATATGTGAGGGAACTAGAGCAAGCCAACGACGACCTCGAGCGCGCCAAGAGGTAATGGTCTTGAAGTTGGTGGCAGCCGGAGAATCTGTTTTCTGCCTAAGGCAGATGCTTCCCTAGATGCTGCCTTGCTACTCAGGTGGTGTTTCTGGCAGCTTCTAAAACACTCTCTATGCCGTAAACAGCAAGTTGGTATTCATTTGGTTACCTCACAGCTCAGCACACACAATAAATGTTAAAGTCTTGTCCTTCCTGGAGAGCCAGTTTGGTGTAGTGGTTAAGTGCACAGACTCTAATCTGGGAGAACCAGGTTTGATTCCCCACTCCTCCACTTGCACCTGGCTGGATGACCTTGGGCAAGCCATAGCTCTGTACCAGCTGTTCCCTCAAGGACAGCTTGGGAAAGAGCTCTCTCAGCCCCACCTACCTCACAGGGTGTCTGTTGTGGGGAGGGGAAGGGAAGGGAGTTTGTAAGCCGCTCTGAAACTCCAAGTGAGTGAAAGGCGGGGTATAAATCCAATCTCTTCTTCTTCTTCTTCCTGGGAAGGAAAGATCTTGCCACAGTGGTGTATGCCTTGCTAACAACTAGATTAGACCACTGCAGTACAGTCTTTATTGTGGTACCCTTGAAGACTGTTTGGCAGCGGCAGTTGGTACGGAATGCTGTGTCCAGAGTATTGACTGGGATGGGTCATAGGGACCATATCGTTCCAGTTCTGTTCTATCTACACTGGCTCCCAGTTGGCTTCTGTGCCCAGTTCAAGGTGCAGGTATTGATTGTTAAAGCCTATATGGCTTGGGGCCAGCATCTTTAAGGACTGTGTACTCCCATATGAATCCTACCCAACTGCTCCGGTCATCTTCAGAGGACCTCCTTTGGGTGACCCACCATCTGAGGCTAAACGGACGGCAACCCAGGAAGGGGCCTTCTCAGCTGTGGTGCCGAACTTTGGAACCCCTCCCCAGGAAGATTTGTCCGTCTCTAATATTATCTTTGCCAGTGGGTGCAGACTTTTTTGTTTAGTTTGGCATTCCCTCGCAAACTATTATTAGCCCTTCTCCGTTTCTGTGCTCATGTGTTTTGTTTTATTTAGTTTTGAATATTCTGTATATATTTGTATTTTAAATGCTGTTTTAGTTATTGAAATATTTGCTGCCTTGGGTGCCCTGAGTTGAGTGGAAAGGCAGCATAGAAGTATTTTAAATAAACACTAAAAATAAAAATCATAATTTCCCCTTTGGCTCAATTACAGTCTGCACTCCTCAGTAACCAGAACTTGGCCTCCCTTTGAGTATGTCTGTGGCCAGCGTTGGGCTGATTTTTCACTGGTATTGGGGACTATCCTTCAGAAAGTGCAGGGGGGAAAGTAGTTGACCATTTTACTCTTGTAGAGCCCACAGGAACAAGGTGACATCGAAACTAAGCAGCCCGCTTTGGCACATCTCTTCTAGCTAGGACTGTCTCAAATATTTTTAGGCAGTTCTACTTCTCATGATTAGGGCAAACTTCCCAAATATGTACAAAATAATCTACCTATGTATGTTTGATTTGAGGCCTTGATGAGTAGCTGTGGCTATTTACTGTGAGAGGATTGTTGATTTGAGCTAGAGGTTTAGCTGCATGTTTAGTTTTAGCTCCATGTGAATTCACTGTGCCCATTCCTGGAATGGAGTTACACTGTTCCATTTTGATTTGGACCCGAGATTATGAATTTGCTTACTTTATTGGTTTATTTAACTTGCTTCTGTGGTATCTTCTTAAAGATACCATTTCGTTGTCAGGTACTTGCTCTGCTGCTTTCCCCACTTCTAAATGCTTGCTAAAGATTTATATCCTCTGGATGTTTGTCTCTAGGGCTACAATTGTTTCCTTGGAAGACTTTGAACAAAGGCTGAACCAGGCCATTGAGAGAAATGCCTTTTTGGAAAGTGAACTGGACGACAAGGAATCTTTGCTAGTTTCTGTACAAAGACTGAAGGATGAAGCAAGAGGTATGGTTTGATTTACAGCTGCTTTCTAGTTTTAAGAATGATGAAATCTAGTCCCTCTTCCAGTTCTCCTCTGTGAATTTCCTTTAGCTTTCTTGACATCAGTGCTGCAGCTAATGGCCAGATGTGTCCCTGTTCCTTTAGCAGAGAAGCTTGTTTTACAGGTGCTGTGTCCTCCAGACTGATGTACCGTCAAATATAGTTACTAATGCCTCTGTTCTGTATAGACACACTTCTGATATTGCTGACTTGAATCTCTAAAGCAAATGAAGTAGAATTTGACATCATGGCATGCAGCTGCACCCTGTTTCTGTTCCATATGGCCGTAGTAAATGATTTGGTACATGTTTGAGGAAAAGTTGTAGAGAGTATTCAGGTGCTCTGGTTTGTTGATATTTCTGTGTTCAGTGTCAAGGGATATAAGCCTGCAATATTTTCTTCAAATCCTGCAGATTTAAGGCAAGAACTAGCAGTGAGGGAAAGGCAGCAGGAAGTAACCCGGAAGTCAGCCCCAAGTTCTCCAACTCTGGATTGCGAGAAGATGGATTCAGCTGTCCAGGCTTCCCTATCTCTGCCAGCAACACCTGTTGGGAAAGGCTGTGAGAACAGCTTTCCTTCACCAAAAGGTAGACTAAACAAACATGTGTATTCTGTGAAGGTTGTGAAGGAGTTTAAATACGTTTAGCCCCAGGGGTAGTGCAGTCAAAAAGCTCTTGCATAGTTTCAGCTTTTGTACTCTTGAAATATTGACCCAGATAAAAACTTAGAAGAAACTTTTGAGTTGTATAAGGAAATACATGCTGTTTTGTGTGTTGTGTGACTTATTTACATTTTGTCTCTTGTTACAAAATCTTGCTCCATATAATAGCAGCATAGAGATTGGGAGCATGCAAGATAAACATTCAGGGCACCGAGAGTGTGGGTTTGGCTTATGGCTAGGTATATTCACACAGTCTGATGCTTGTGTTGGAAGACAGTGTAGAGTAGCCTTGCTCTTAGCTTGTATAGGCAGAGATGTTATTGCAGATGTCCTAATGAGTTTTATCTAGGTGATTAGATTAGACAAGCCGGTGGACCCGCGATACTCGCGGGGGGGGGGGAGTGAGTCTCTTCCTCCTCCTCTCCCCCGGTGCGCCGAGCCTCTACCCCCTCCCCCTTTGGCAGCTTCCCCCCTCCCTCCCTTCACAACGGCAGCAGCAGGGAGACCGCCGTCCGCCGAGGCTCCCCCCGTCCCCTCCTTCCTTCAAAACGGCGGCGGCAGGGAGACCGCCGTCTGCCGAGGCTCTCCCCCCTCCCCGAAAATGACGGCGACGAGGCCTCGCCACGCCGCTTCCCACCCCCTCCCCTACAGTGGCCAGAGCTTTCTCCGCGCGTGCACGGAGAACACTTTAACTTTTCGGGGGATTTAAATATCCCCCGAGAAGTTTTTCAAACTTTTTGGATTTTTCTGCAGGCAGGGGGGTCACCCCCCACCTGCAGAACCCCCCCTCTGCCCTCCAAGTGCCCCCCCGTGCAGATTTAGGTCTCCGCACGCGGGGGGGGGGGCACTTGGCTATTAGATATATAGATTATTACGAAGAGAAGCTGGATCTGCTGCCGTGCTGAGAAATGCATCGCTGCTATCTGCAAATTTCAGTTGGAGGGCAACCACCCTAGATGCGTAATATGACAGCTGTTCTTCGGGGCATGGGGATCTTAGAATGGGAGTAGGTTCCATTTCTGTCATTTTGAAATGAGTTCCTCGTGAATGCTGGGATATTTACAGATATAAGAAGTCAGTGGTTTGGATCCAGTGTGAGGATTACAGATTTTCCACCCTGCCCCCAGCAAAGTTTATTTCTGCAATGAGGAGAGACAAGGGTACAAAACTGTCCTTCCTGCCTCTTCTGTCAGCAGGGCTCCATCAGCAGAGGGGGAAGCGGAAGCGGTTTTGGCACCTTCCCTCTTCCTACTGCAGCCTCTCAAGCCACATGGCTCTTAGCCCTGCCTCTCTGGTATTAAACATTCTCGGGGTCAGAAAGAACTGCTGTGGGGAGGGGAAAGCGGTAAAGATCTGCAGGTTTCAGAACCTTCCACTGATGAGTCACCGAGTCCAACCCACTGTGACTATTCTCCTTGCCCCCCCACCCTGGTTTTGTTTTGCAGCTATTCCCAACGGATTTGGTACCAGTCCTCTCACTCCATCTGCCAGGATATCTGCACTCAACATTGTGGGCGATCTCCTAAGAAAAGTGGGGGTAAGAAGCATGCAGAGTTCAGGTCTGGATATGCAGGGCTCATTTTGTAGCAGGAGCTCCTCCGCATATTAGGCCACACACCTATGATGTAGCCAGTCCTCCAAGAGCTTACAGTAGCCCCTGTAAGAAGAGCTCTGTAAGCTCTTGGAGGATTGGCTGCATTAAGGGTGTGTGGCCTAATATGCAAAGGAGCTCCTGCTATGAAATGAGCCCTGTGGATATGTTGAAATATGGCCTAACGTGCACCCTAAATGCTATCGCATGATTGGGTATCCTTAGTATGAGCTGCAAGCTAAACGGCTTTCATCTGGTATGACTGTAAACAACAGATGCTAAGTTTCCGTGGTGTTAGTGTAACACTAAATAGCACTGAGTAATGAAGGTGAATGGGCACAGTTAGCACAGCTTTTTGCATCAGGAAATATTTGTGAGATAACTTGGGTTATTGCGACTGTTGTCTCCAGTATGTATTAAGGAGGCTTAGCCAAGTATGGATGTGCTGGTTCATTAGTGGTCCTCTGAACTGATGTGGGAGGGTTGCTTTTGCATTCATTTCCTGCTTGGGGGCTTCCCAGAGACCTCTGGTTGGTGTCTGTGAGAAATGGGATACTGTACTAAGTAGACTTTTGGTCTGATCCAGCAGGGCTTTTTTTTTCCTTTTACCTTATGATCTTCGACGTGGTCTCTGTGCTTCACACTGATAGGTTTCTGCACCTGCGCAGGAATCCTTCGGTACTGTAGAAAGCTCTTAACAGATTTTCGCGCCCAGCGCCTCTGGGCATGTGCGGAGCCCCACCACGCATGCCCAGAGGAGCGGGCGCGAACATCCCGCCATTTCTCTTCTGACCGCCGCGCTGCTAACATCTTCTGCGATTAGCTGAGTCCTTTGAGGAAAGCTCTCCTTCACTTCGCTTTCTTTGTCTCCTCACTCTTTCTCCTTAACTTTCAACACTTACTTTCTATATTCTCCTGTCAAAAAATATGAGAAAATTCTTTCTCCTTGGTGGTGGGGGTTTTCCCTTTCTGCCTCCAGGTCCCCCCACCCCCCCATTCTCATCTCTGTTTTTTCTACTTTATGGCTACGAAGTGGGGCTGCTTTAAACGTTGCTCGGCTTGCGGCAGCAAATTAGCGGGTCCTGACGGCCACTCTTTGTGCATTCTCTGCCTGGGAGAAAGTCACCGGCCAGATTCCTGCCCTCATTGTGCCAAGTTTAGCAACGAAACTCGGAAAAATAGGGCAGCCCGCCTGAAGGTCGCTTTACTGGAGTCGACATTGCTTCCCGCATCGACCTCGACGACCTCCTTCCCATCAACATCGACGGTATTGACTTTGCGGCCCCATCGACATCAAGGCCATCATCCGATATAACTCGACCAGTATCGAAACACCAGGCTCCGACGCAGTCTACGGCTTCGATGCCCATCAAAAAGAAGAAGAAGGATAAGTCGGAAAAACGCCACAAGGCTCTGTCCGCAGCCACTGGCAAGCCTTCAAGTAAGGCCCCTACTTCAGTTTCCGAACCAGTAGCACCCCCATTAGATGCTACCTCAGTACCGATAACTCCCTTGATCATGCCTCCACCACCTACTGAAGTGATCACTATCACTCTTCTGGATTCCCCCATCTGGCAACTGCACGAGGCACTACCAGGCCACATTCTGGAGGCATAGGAGTTCCTCGAGACTGACCAAGAACAGCTCTGTGCTCCGTCACCACGACACCTGAGCTCTCGTTCTTGGTCCCGATCGCCATCTGAGGGATCCCTCTCCTATGTCGAGACTGATCCTCCTCGTCCAGACAGGGATGACAGACACAGCCTTCGCCACACCGATACCGCTCCCCGAGGCACAGGTCTCCTCGGTATGGATCACCTAGACACCGATCCCCCATTTCGACGCGCTGGGGATATGCTCCTCCGATGGCACCATGGGATCGGCACTGTCCTCCCTATCAGTACGGAGGCTACCCACCATCGATATCGATGCCCTGGATCCCCCCGGTCACCCACTCTGACTGGGATAGATATTCTCATTGGGCTTGATCTTGATCGCCAGCAAGATCACATCCACTGCCCTCTGCAGCACAGTCTAGACCCCCTATCCAGACTATAACTCAGCAACGTCCTACTCCTCTGCCATCCGCACTGAGCGCCACTGAACCACCAACGGCCACGGCATCGAAGCACTCTGTGCGGGACCCACGGTCGACACAGACGACCCTCATCTGTGTGACCCCACCCCCGGTTCAGTTGATTCAAACAGAAGCAGCATCTGTCTCTTCCTCGTCCGAATGGGATTCCGATGGCGATCAGTCTGACCGTAGTTCCCCTGTCGAACCTTCCCCGAAACCTGACGTGGCAGAAAATTTACCGATCTCCCTGTCGGAGGATCTCACCTCTTACGGAGACCTGATTAAACAAATGGCCCTTTCCCTTGGTCTCTCTAGTGTACAACCAAAGCCTGCTATAACTGATCCGGTGTTCGACATCATACAAATGGACACCTCCACTTCCATTGTGCTGCCGATATCTGCGGTCCTCCTCCAAGCCGCCAAATCGGTATGGGATAAACCCTCGTTGACACCGGTCTCTACCAGACTCCTGGATCATATGTACAGGGTCCAGGAGACTGATGATCCTCGCCCCAACTTGATGGTTGTCTCCTTGGCTTCCAGATCCAGGAGGACACACTCTACCCCTGCAGATAAGGAAGGATGCAAGCTTGATGCTTTCGGACACCGTTTCTACTCGGCTGGAGCTCTGGGACTGAAAGTCACCAGTTACTCCGCCTGCATGGGAAGGTATCACTATACCCTGTGGGAACAGCTTTCGGAAGCCATCAGTTTGCTCCCTGAGGACCAAAGACTGGCTGCCAGAAGGATACAAAAGGAAGACCTCACCCTTGCTAAACAGCAGGTGAACACCTCCAAACATGCTTTAGACACCTTCTCTAAAACCATGATGTTCGCCATAGCCCTGAGGCGTCACTTCTGGTTACGCTCCACCACTTTGCAACAGGACATCAGATCCTTAGTTGAAGACCTCCCTTTTGATGGAGTTGGCCTGTTCCACGCCACCACTGATTCCGTCCTCCAGGACCTTGATAAAAGCATCAAGGCCTCCCGCACACTAGGGGTGTTTTCTGCTCGGCAATCCAAACCACGAAGTTGGTCTAGACCCTGGTCCCAGAGACCATCAAACCGGAGCTCCCCGGACAAATCCTGGCATCCACGTACTTTCTCAGGTGTGCAGAAACAAGCCTACACCCTGAGACAGAAATTCTTGCCAGCTCAACAGCCCGGCCGCTCCAAACAGTCCCAGCAGGCCAAGCAGGGCCTTTGACTTTATCCGTCCTGGCTCCCCTCACACTCGTCTTGCCCCCTTCCTTCCTATGTGGAACAAGGTAACGTCAGACTCTTGGGTCCTCGTCATTATTTCCAGGGGATACCTTGTCAAATTCCTCCAACCCCCACCAACCCCTACCTTTGTCGCCACCGTCCCTTCAGATGTCCTCCTTCGAGAAGTCAAGGTCCTCCTCGATAAGGATGCTATAGAGCCCATCCCCACTCACCACCAATGCAAGGGTTTCTACTCAAGATACTTTGCAGTACCCAAAAGGGACGGTGGCACCAGACCCATCTTGGACCTTCGAGGCCTCAACCTATTCATTCAATACTGCCGGTTCCAAATGGTGACATTACGCTCCATTCTTCCCCTGCTATGCAGACGAGCATGGATGGCCACCCTCGATCTGCAGCATGCCTATTTCCATATCACAATATGTCCCCCACACTGGAAATACCTCCATTTTGCCATTGGACATCAACATTTTCAATACAAAGCCCTACCGTTTGGCCTCTCCACAGCTCCTGCGTCTTTACAAAGACAATGGTCGTCATTGCAGCCTTCCTCCGCCTGCAAGGGATCACTATTTTCCCGTACATAGACTGGCTCATAGTGTCAACTTCCCCCCATCGCTTGCTGGCTGACATATCTGTCGCACGAACTGTCCTGGAAGATCTGGGCCTAATGATCAACGAGGACGAATCTCATCTCATCCCCGCTCAGAGAGTACAGTTCATCGGGACGGAACTAGACTCCATATCCCTATCCTCTTTGGCCCTCTTGATCCAATGATTATTGGGACACATGGCTGCCACAACAGTGGTGCTGGTCCTTGCAAAACTCAAAATGCGCTCTCTCCAACTATGGTTCCTCTATTTCTTTAATCCACGAGACCCACAGAACCTCCATCTCTCTCTCCCCCAAGATGTCTGAGACTCTCTCCTCTGGTGGACCCTGCCATCCAACCTCCTCCAGGGATCCTCCTTTCATCTCTTGTCGCTGCAACTCACCCTAACCACCGACGCGTCTACATGGGGATGGGGGGCACATCTGGATGGCCACAGCACGGGCACTCGCTGGGAACAGGACCTCAGGTCCCACCACATCAATTACATTGAACTCCTGGCAATCTTCTTTGCGCTTCAGACCTTTCTCCCCATAGTGAAAGGCCACCACGTGGCTATCCTTACAGAAAATACCACTGCAGTCTGTTATGTCAACTGCCAGGGTGGCACAATTTCCCGCAGCCTTTGCCAGCTTGCATTCCAACTTTGGAACTGGAGCATGTCCAACGACATTCTCCTGAGGGCCACACACATTCCCAGCTCCCTCAACAGCCACGCTGATCTCCTGAGCAGGGGACAAGCCAGACATCATGAATGGGAACTGAATCCAAATTACCTCCACCAGGTATTTCTTTTTTGGGGAACCCCAGATGTGGACATCTTCGCCACTCGCCAGAACGCGAAGTGCATGGCATTCTGCACGCAGGGTGGAATCGACGCCCCCTCCTGGGAGATGGCCTACTCTACCCACGGAATCACGACTTCATCTATGCCTTTCCACCTCTACCACCACTCACATGAGTGGTACACAAGATAGTGCACGAGACAGCGGAGTGCTTACTGATCACTCCTGGGTGGCCCAGACAAGCCTGGTTTCCAGTCCTCTTGTTGGCCTATGGGAAATTCCATCAATTTTCTCCACTACCAGATCTCCTGATACTCTCCGACTCTCCCGTCCTCCATCATGACATTCCCCATCTCAAGCTCACAATGTGGAGACTCTCCCCCCCCCCCCGTATTCTCAGACAGAGTGAATAATGTCCTGCTTAACTCTCACAAGGCATCCACTCATCAGTCATACGTTTACAAATGGACTCGTTTCTGTATGTACCTAGCCTCATCCAACATAGAACCCTGCTCTGCGGGCCTGTCCCGTATTTTTGATTTCCTACTATCCCTAGTGGATGCTGGAGTCTCACACTCTTCTCTGAGAGTATACCTGTCTGCAATCTCAGCATTCCACAACAGAATTGACAGCTTTTCTGTGTTCGCCCACCCCTTTCAAAACGCTTTCTGAAGGGCCTCCTCCATCTCTATTCACCCACCAGAGTCCCACCACAACCTTGGGATCTGCCATTGGTCCTCCGCACACTCACTCAGAAGCCATTTGAACCATTGGCATCCTGTGATCTCCACCTGCTGGCTTGGAAAACGACCTTTGTACTCACCATCACTTCTGCTCATCAAGTTGGTAAACTCCTAGCCCTCAGACACGATCCTCTGTTCCTCTGCTTCCTACCGAACGTAGTTCGCATGGTTCCAGACATTTCGTTCCTGCCTAAAGTCGTCTCTGACTTCCATCTGCAATCTGAGATCATCTTGCCTGACTTCTACCCTTCCTACATTTCTGAGCAAGAACATCTCTTACATACCCTTGACGTTAAACGAGCGCGTCTCTTTTACCTTGCTCGTACTAAGCCGACTAGGAAAACACCCAGGCTCTTTGTTTCCTATGCATCACACAGAATGGGCAAACCTATCACCGCCCAAAGACTCTCCAAATGAATTGTGGAGCTTATTAAACTTGCCTATGAACTTGCCAAGACTCCACTTCCGGGGCCCATCCGGGTGCACTCCACCAGGTCTATAGCAGCCTCTACGGCATTTCTCAAAGGTGCCTCCCTGATGGACATTTGCACGGCTGCGACTTGGGCCACTCCAAACACCTTTATCAGGCACTATGCACTGGACACTCGAGTAGCTGCCCGCTCTGCGATGGGTCGCCTTATCTTATCCGCTGCTTCTCAGTGACGGCCTGCCTGCTCCCTCCTCCAGGTAGGACACTGCTCACTACTCTCCCATCAGTGTGAAGCACAGAGACCACGTCGAAGATAAACAGGTTGCCTACCTGTAACTGATGATCTTCAAGTGGTCATCTGTGTATTCACACTACCCGCCCATCCTTCCCCTCTGCTGCCAGGCTTTCTCCTCATTAACATGCTTGGTTGCAGTGGTCAGAAGGAACTGGCGGGATGTCCGCGCCCACTCCTCTGGGCATGCATGGTGGGGCTCCGCGCATGCCTGGAGGCGCTGGGCGCAACAATCCGTTAAGAGCTTTCTACAATACCAAAGGATTCCTGCGCAGGCGCAGAAACCCATCAGTGTGAATGCACAGATGACCACTCGAAGATCATCAGTTACAGGTAGGCAACCTGTTTTTCTTAACAAATACCTCCAGGGCTGCTTTTTTGCCAGCTGTTCCCAGTTTTTTCTTCTGTTTACTGAAGGGGTGGGGTTCAAAGAGCTGTTTCAGCTGTTGTTCTAAAATTTTTGAGGTATAATGAGAAGGATTGGTTGTGATCTCTGGAAGTTCTGTGTTGCACAGTCTGATCTGTCCAGACATTTGGGAAACTAACTTTCCCACAATGGCCTACCATGAAACTTGGCTATTCTTGTTAAGAATGTGGTGTGAATAGTGGCCCGTCTGGCCCTGATACTTCGCTCAAGCTTTTATCGCGCTGGCCCTTCTAGTGCTGATACGGTTTTTGTTATTCTTCGTGAAGGCTAATTAATAAAGAGGTTTGTCTTTCACTCCATTTTCAGGCCTTGGAATCCAAACTAGCTGCTTGCAGAAACTTTGCAAAAGACCAGGCATCACGGAAATCTTATGTTTCAGGGAATATAAACAACAGCATGATCAACAGCAATGGCATGAAGTTCTGTCATTCAGGACATACAACATTCTACGACAAAGCGTAAGTTTAGGCCGACCTTCTGACTTATTTATTTATTTCAATTTATATTCTGCCCTCCCCACAAGCGGGCTCAGGGCGGGTCACAAATAAGTTCGAAAACACATAAATGCAATATTAGAGAATCAGTAAAAACAGTTTAAAACGACATAGATTGAAACAGGTAACACTGTTTATCTTTATACGTAGTTTCCAAGTTGACGCCATTGGGTCTCTGAGATCTTCTTAATCTGGGCCATGAGGTCATAATCTTCAACTTCAGCAGTGGAGGTCAGGTTTTATTGAATGCCCACTGCCTCAGCCAAAGGCCTGGCAGAATGGCTCAATTTTAAAGGCCCTGTGGAACAATAGTAAGTCCCACAGGGCCCTGATCTCAGGTGGGAGCATGTTCCATCAGGCCCCCTGGCCCTGGCCGAGGCTAAGTGGACATCCCTTGGGCTGGGGACAACCAGCAGATCTTGACCAGCAGAGCGCAAGGCTCTCCAGGACACACATGGGGAGAAGCGGTTCCTCAGGTATGTTGGTCCCAGGCCGTGCAAGGCTTTAAAAGTCAGTACCAATACCTTGAAACGGATCTGGAACTCAACAAGAGGTGGAGTATAGAATTACACTCTAATAGGCAGAAACTTGCCATTTTTGACCTATAGGCATCTTGCTCTGTATATGTGTGCTTCAGCCTATGGAGGCACTCTTCCAGCAGTCTTCTGCTAAGCCAAGAAATAGAAAAGCTCAGAATGACAACCTGAGCTGGTGTAGGAAGCAAAAAAAAAAGGTTACTGAGTAGGGGTGTGTGCTCGGTATATACGGAGCTGGTATTTTTTGGCTGTTTATTCAGCCAAATCAGACTTTCTAATCTGATTTGGCTATCGATCTAGCTGAGCCCGAATTAAAGCTGATATTATTCAGCTTTTATTTGGGCTCCGCATCACTAGCCGAAGCGGTGCGAGTTTACCCACCTTCCATTTGCGCCGCTGCCGGGTCCCTCGCGCGGGGCTTGGCTTTGCAAAAGTCATTCAAAGGGAAAGTTCCCTTGAAACGGGTTTTGCAAACCAAGCCACCCATGTGACTCGCAGAGTTGTGCCTCTGCAGTTGCACAACTCTGCGAGTCGAGCATTTAAACTTTAAAGACCTCCCCTCCCCGAGTGGTGATGCAGTGGTGGCATGCCTCCGGGAGCGAAGGGAAGGTGTTTAAAGAAACTTTAAATTCCTTCCCTTCCCTCCCTGAGTGGTGCTGCCTTCTCTTCGCTCACTCAGGCGTGCTGCAGCTATGGTGCGACTTGGGGAGGGAAGGAAAAATATGTAAAGAGAGCTTTGCTGAATAAATTCGGCAATACCGATTATTTCTCAGATGCCAATATCATACCGGTATTAGGATTCAGGAATATCAGTATCTACAGATATTTTTCAGGTTTGTTATATCCGAACCTGAAAAATACTGGGGTGTGTGTGTGTGTTTTGTACACATACCTAGTACTGAGTCCTTTTGCAGTCTCTGCAGTGTTCTGCTGAACTGGGAGAAGTGTTGACGGCAAATATGGTCACATTCCTCAGAGTAAGCAGTGCATATTGTAGTTACAATTGCTAGGCCTGGACTGCAGCTTTTCCTGCTTTGGTTACCCATCCCCCTAATGAAAATGGGACCTGACTTCTTCAGTGAAGGGCAATATGACTTCAGCTGCCATGGTCAAACCCACAGAGCATCCCTTTCTCTCCCCCTTAAATTTCCCATGGAATATTTGTGTCAGATGGGCTAGGCTGGGAGGTTGCATGAGCTAACTTCTGGGTGTGTTAAGATCCTGTAAGTGGATTTGGAACAGTCAGCTGTGTTCCTTCTCTTTCTTGCATCTTGGTCTCAAACCTAGTGAATGAGAATAGACACAGATACACTACATTTATCTTGCATAGCGCAAATGAGTCCTTCAGGGGCAACCTTGCATAGAAGCTCTGCAAACTAGCTTTGTGCATGGTTGAATAGTGTTTTCTGCATAGCTTGCAGACCAAGCTTGTATCTACAGGATTTGCACCTGGAGAGGAAATTGCTTGCAGACCTACGGTACTATGTGGAGGTCTGCGTTTGGTATTCGACGTGCAGGCCAGCACTACAGCAGTGAAACACCTACTGAACTGCTGCTCGCAGTTCATTATCTCAGATCCCACGGCAAGCTTCTTAAGACCCACACTTGCTATTCTGAGCCATGCTGTGAACGATAAGCAGATTGCAGCCAGGGAAGGGTCACTCTTGATTAGTCAGATTGCTGTTCCATCTGCATTCTGCTCTGCTTTGTGTTGTGTGGGTTGTAATTGACCCACCAGAAGCATTCCAGCTTGTGTGTATTCTGTGTTACCCCTTCTGTTCTCCATTGTGTGTAAGCTCATCTTACATTGGACCCGTTTCTTTCACCTCTGTTTACAGCAGCTGAACCTCTTCCCGAGGTCTCTCCCCAAGCCACTTTCCTTTAGCAAAGCATTTCCTGAACCAGTACAGGGCCCTTGGCATTGTATTTCTGCCACCATTAGACTCCCTTCTGTTTGAGCCTCATTATTCATGATCTGTCCCTGGATGCCAGCTCATGTCCCGTTTAATGTAGGTAACACCTCTGTATTGTGTGCAGTAACCATACCCACAGGGTAAAAGAAATATTAAGCAGGAATACTAGACAGCTGTAGTCCTTTTTAAGCAGCGGTTGGGTGGTCTCTGTGCCTGTCTGTTGTTTAATATGGTGAACAGGTGTCTTTAAAAATAATGTCCAAAGGTAGAACTGGAATTGTCTGGGGAACAGCACCTGTTTTCCATGTGTACCATAAAAGCAGGCACACAGGTTTTTAGGCAGCAAGGACTAGAAAGTATCTAAAACAACCCAAAAGTGTGCAGGTAACATCAGTGGGCGCTTTTCCCAGTCGTTCCTCCTCTTGGCCCTGACACTCTGTGACTCTTTGAGCCAGTTTGGTGTAGTGGTTAAGTGCGCGGACTCTAATCTGGGAGAACCGGGTTTGATTCCCCACTCCTCCACATGCACCTGGCTGGATGACCCTGGGCAAGCCATAGCTCTGTACCAGCTGTTCCCTCAAGGACAGTTCTGGAAAGAGCTCTCTCAGCTCCACCTACCTCACAGGGTGTCTGTTGTGGGGAGGGGAAGGGAAAAGGAGTTTGTAGGCCGCTCTGAGACTCCCTTGGGGAGTGGAGGGCGGGGTATAAATCTAATCTCTTCTTCTTCTTCTTCTTCTTCTTGCATAGTGTTCCTCTCCCTTTGCTGCTGCTTTTCCTCTCCTCCTCCCCTGTTCTCTCAAACGGAACTATTTCCATTGTGTTGAGCACCCATTGGCTTCTTGTGTTCTGGCTGCCATTTTCCCTTCTAATGGTGCTGGCTGGGGGCCGAGCTGCAGCTTGTTGTGGCACAGAAAATGAGTTAAGGCATGCCCTTCTCTTCTCCTCTCCCCATCTTTTCTCTCTCTCTAGCCCCTGTGCTCTCCTCCCTGCCCCCACTTGTCGCTGGATCCTGAATCAGCCACGTATGCTTGTGGACCCCACCCTGTCTGCCGCTGCCGCCGCCTTATGAGAGAACCTGTGGTTGGGTGGTGGGACTGACTTGAGGTAACGTGCTGATTGCTGTGCCGCTGGCGCTTTGCCGCTGCTGTGCTGGTTGCCGTGACGGCACAGTCCTGCTTTCTAAGACGAGGAAGAATTGGGGGGCCCACAAAGTCAGCGTGGCGGGAAGGAGGCTGTGCTGCTGAGGGCCACGGGAAAACTTGTTCAGTGTTACATATACAGGAGACTCACTAAAGCCAGCCTAAATCGTAGTTGTCATGGCAGGAGAGTATGAGGGGAGATGGAGACTTAGACTGGATCTGAAAGAGAGCTTGTTCGCTAAGGCGGCCTTCTTCAGGACAGAGAATTTCACACCTTCTAGACCAGGGGTGGCCAACCTTGCTTAACGTAAGAGCCACATAGAATAAACGTAAGAGCCACATAGAGATGTCTGAGAGCCGCAAGACAGGAACAAATATCACACACACATCTTTATTTTTAAAAATATGCAAATTTGCTTTTTATTAACGTTAAATGGGACTGCCAAAAATAAAAACAAACGAGGAAAACCGGTTATTGATAATGATATTACTTGTTTGCTAATGATATTGAGAGAGAGAGAGAAAAAGAGAGAGATGGAAAGAAAGAATTAAAGAAGTGGAAAGAAAGAGAGAGAGAGAAACTAGGAAAGCAAATAGATGGGAGGGAGGAGGGAAGGAAGGAAGGAAGGAAGGAAGAGAGAAAAAGCATGCCTCCCCTTTGCTTCCCCAGCCGCCCTGCCAGGAGCCGCACAATATGTGTGAAAGAGCCGCATGTGGCTCCTGAGCCACAGGTTGGCCACCTCTGTTCTAGACTGACAAGCAGGAAATGGCTTTCTGTGAAATCCCTCTGTAGACCTCCTTGCCCGGCTGAGTGGGTGAATTTTCTTGTTTCCATTGTAGTTCATATCAAGCCCGGAAGGCACACTGTTCTGTCACACAATAAAAGCAGCATAAGTGGAGCATGCTTTGGCTTCTAGCCCTCTGAGGAATGCTTGGTCTGCTTTGTACCTTCCATTAGCTGATCACTAATGCTGTCTTTTCTTAAACTGTGGATGCTGCTGTCTTGATAATTTTGTGTTCAGCTGCTGCTAAATGTCTGTCCCCTTTAAACCCACAAACCACACTAGCCTTGTTTCCAGAAATCGTTTTAGAGAGTAGCTGCGTGGGTCGGTAGTAGAACAGCTAGATTCAAGTCCAAGAGCATCTTGGAGATCACAAGAGTTTGGGGGGGGGGGGGGGGTATAAGCCTTTGAGAGTTAAAGCTCCGGCCATCAGGAATATATACGGTGTGCAAGTCTCTACATTCATGTTTTATGTGCAGGCACAATCCTATGTGTTGTTAGCAAAACAGGAAATAAAACACCTTTTGTTTTTAATGTGTCCCCAGCATATAGTAGTAGATGGCAAACAATTCATTCTAGGTAGCTCAGACCTTGCTGTCGCAGTGCTATGTGTTATGTCCAGTGGAGTTTAGGGAGACTTTCTCTGTGGGCTTAAGAACTGCTTCTCAAATGGCCCGCCAGAATGCACTGGTAACTTGCGGCTTCTGAAGATGCTTCTGCTGTTCCTGGTGCATTGACATGAATTGTTTCCATCTCTCCTGTTTGGCTAGGTCAGATTCCCTGCACATGTCATGGGTAACTGCATCTGTTTGGCATGCTGTTTGATCAGTGCTTGGAGAGGAGTGTTGGGCTGCTGAGGGCATGGGGGCTGAGATACTAACCCTGTGCTGCACTTCAAGTTCATTTTTGCCATGCGACTTGACAAGTTGGTTGGCTTCACGTGACCGATTTTCATCCACGGAGCAGTGCTTCTTTTCTGTCGTGCTGTCCTCCTTGCATGCGTTACAAACAGAGTGAGTGGCACACAGCTTGAAGAACATGGGTGATGCCTGTCCTTTTTGAGTGGGGTGAAAAGAGCTCCTTGAGCAGTGATGCCACTGGGGGCCCTTGGGAGAGATCTGTCATTCCCATATTGATGCAGTTCAGATGGGAAGAGACTTTAATGGTTCACCTACCCTGGCTAGTTACAAAGGAAACTGAGTGACCAAAGCTATGTATTTCAACTCTTGGCTGTTACCTAGCCCTCATTTGTGTGGCTAGCTCAGCAGTTTCCCATAGGTTTCAGTAAGGGTGAGTCGGCTTGGTTGCCTCGGGCTAGTTTTGTTTCTGGCTCCCTGATATTCCCAGTCCGCATTCCGTCTTCTTCATTTAGCTTGCTGTAAAAGTCCCCCGCTGCCTGAGAATCCGCTAGAGCTGGTGACCTGAAAGCCAGAGCCATAACAACTGGCCAAGACAGGTCACCATACTGATTTTATTCTGTCAAGTTCCTTTGGAAGTTAACAGTCATAACTGGGGTGCATCTTCTGCCAGCAAAAGTGTGGGCAGGAATAGCTTGTAGCCGATGTACGACCAGGCCTGTGACTGCAAGGATGTGCCGGTAACTCGCTTTCACTTCAGCAGCCAGCAGGTATCTTTGGTTCCTGGCCCCGCTGAGTTTTTAAAGTCAGGAACCCAAACGCACACAAGAGAAAATGGGAAACACTGTGATATGTGCAGATTTAATCCACGTTTAGATATTTAGGAAGTTGTGACATTTCAGGCCTCGTAGGGACTGAGGGGATGATAGTGATCCTGCTACAGATGTCTGGACTCAGATACCTGTGCCCTGTCCGACCCTCTGGCTCCTCTTTTCAAAAACAGGCGTTGCACATTTGGATAGCAGAAAACAAAATGCGAAGATGTAAGCCCGTTTGTGCCGCCCTTGCTCTTAGCACCTGATCCTTCCTCCATTCTTCCAGGACACCTGTAGTCAGTCTGCAGTTATCCAGTGTCTCCCTTCCCCATTTCGCTCCATGCCAAAAAACCCAAGCCAACGCCCTCGTCGGGAATGGGGAAAAGACTGAAAGCATCCCTTAATCTGGAAGCTATGAATCGCTGAGCTTTCTGATTTAAAACTCTGTAGATGCTAAAATTGAGAATCTCAGAGTATCACCATCATCCGCATCACTGATCCTATGCCGTGGACCACTTAGAAAAATCTCTCTCCATGATCTATTTAGTCCCAGTGGTCTGTCTTGGCTTTTGTTCCAAGATGGGATGGGATTGCTCTCCTGTACAGCCCGGGGCGGGAGCAGGGCAGCTGTAGTAGTCACTACATCACTCCCCTCTGAATCAAGATGATGGAAACAAAGGTAAGTTAGGTGTGTGCATGTGGGAGAATGTCAGGGTAAATTATTATATGGTAAACTCCTACTTCCAGAGGACAGCAACAGGTTGTCAGAATGGTTGATTATGAGGTAAGGCTGGTGTCCTCTTAATGGGGCCACCTGTCTGTTGCAGACTCCTGTGTTGGGGAGATCTCAGGATCACCAGATAATCCTGTCGGCACAAAGGGGTAGCTTCCTAAGCTTGAAGTTGTCCTGTTGGTTTGAAGTCTTTTTTTTAATTTTATTTTATCTATTTCTACTACTACATCGCTAGTTTTCTAAGCTATATTTACCTTATACAGAGTGTGCTTTAACATTTGCTTAATATTACCTTACCATTAATACATATGAAGCATTTTAAACCTTGGTTAATATTCAATTAAAATTGTTACTGATAAAATAAAAAAGCTGTTTGACAGACATGTTCTTTTGAAGGAATGCTTAATTATACAAATTATATATAATATATAAGTGCGATTTCAAAAAACATTTCAACCCTTATTTCTTCTTTCGTCCTCTTCTTGTCTTAACAGTCTCTTCTTGTACCTTTGGAGCTGCTGCTCCTTTTTCCGAGTCAGAAATTTCCTCTTCGCTCTTTGAGCTATCAAATCCATACATACTTTCTTGCGATGCCAGCGAACCATCTGAGTCTCTCTCTTTTCTCTTTTCTTTGCTTTTTTCCAAAAAACTTTTTGCCTGTTGAACAGAGTCAATCTTATATTTTTTGTCTTTGATGCTGAAGCTCAGTCCTTCCGGAACATTCCATCTGTAGATAATAGATTCAGACTGAAGCCAAGAGGTCAGTTTTCCATAGGCTTTCCTTCTTTTCCTTATTTCAAATGGGATATCTTTCATCACTTTAATTTCTTTTCCTTTGATCTTCAGAACCGCTTTATTTGTGGTCCTAAGCACCACATCTCTTGTTGACTTTTTGGAGAACCTTATCTGAATCTCACCAGGCAGGCTTTTCTTTTTAGTATAGTCTGGATAGGTTCTGTAAACCATATCCATATCGCTTTTTATTTCCGCTGCTTTTAAGCCCGTCACTGGTTCAAGCGCTTCACTTAACAGATTTTTAAGGTCTTCTCCTTTATCCTCTGGTACATTCTGAAGTCTTAGGAAAAAATTCGATCTTTCCATCTGTAGTTTCAAAAGTTGATCAGAGTGGAAGGCCTTTTCTTTCTCCGCTTTTTGTAGCCTTGAATCATGATTTTTTACTGAAGTCTTAACTTCCAGAAGTTCTCGCTGCAGCTTCTCTGTAGTTTTATTCGACTCCTTCAGGTCCAGCTGCATCTTGTCCATCTTGACGTTGAGAGCTGCCATTTGGTCCACTAGAGGTCGCAATAACGAGGAGAACACAGTGCTCATCTCTGTGGTATCAACCTTTGAACTCGGAGCTGTACTTCCTAGTTTGGGGAAAGGTTTCGGTTTCCCCGCCATTGTTGAGGCTGCGCTTCTTTGTTGATAGTTAGATAAGATGGACGAAAGAAGCAAATTCTACGACTGCGCTTATATCTTTTTAAAGTTCATATCCTCTAAAGAGCGATGCCGCCATCTAGCAAGCCGAACGTACGTTTTTTCATGCAGTAACGCCACGTAAAGAGTCCCGTAAGTACGCCAGTCTCGAGGGGGGGGGGGTTTGCTCCACCCGCCTTTCCCGCTGTGTTCTGTTTATTTTTACTTCAGACTCACGTTTTCTCCGTGCGTAACTATAAGTTCCAGCTTCAAAGCTTCGCACTCTCTGCTGCTTCTCGGTTTTGCGCTTTTAGCCATACGGCTCCCACGGACGGGAGAACCTATGGGGGTGATGAAAGGGGACCTCGATCCCTCGATCGCCACCGTAGGGAGAGATCCCCTTCGTGCCACCCCAGGCAGAGCCCCTTCACTAGGGTCTCTGGGGGCTCGGCACCAGTCCGAAGCCCCTTCTTCCCGCCGGGTACGGATCGCGCTCCCCGCAGATGCGGAGGAGCGCGTCTGCCATGGTCGCAAGTCTTGCCGGAAGTCCACTGTTGGTTTGAAGTCTTCAAAGAGGAGAGGTGTCTGTGAAAAGCTTTGCTGCATCTTCTTTACTGTGTGGATTCCAGGAGCTCAGACAATTAACAGTTTCGGATTCTTCCATCTCAGCTGTGCATTGATAAGCATGTCTGTATTTAGCTTTTAGTGAGGCTGAAGTGAACTGCAGTGTTGCATGCATGGGTAGCCCTCAGGAGATGGGTTGAGTTTTGTATCCAGTGCTAGAATGTAATCGGGGTGCAGCTTTTTGCCTGTCTGCTTCTTGGTGACTGACTTCTCTTGTTTCCAACAGGGCAGTAAATGGCTTTGATCAAGGGCCACCACCAGGTCTAGGAGCTTCCAGACCATCGTCAGCACCGGGCATGCTCCCTCTGAGTGTATGAACAGTTGCAAGACCCCATGGTGACTTAAAATCGGTTCTTGAAGGAACAAGGAAAGAGCTGCTTGCAATAGTTTTCCATTAGTGCCCCCTGCTGGAACTGAGTGGATGTTTCAGCGCTCAGAAACTGCCCGGAGAAGATCCCAGAACACATACAGCACTCCTTACGTCAATACAGTCTATTTTCTTCTATTTCCATCATGGACATTCTTTAATGTCACTGCTGATGTCTGTCTCACAGGATGCTGGAGTTGCACTTGCCCAAATCACCTTCTTCGGTTCCCCCACCCCACCCCAATTTTGTAAGTTAAAATGGGTCTGCTGGCTTGTCCCTTAGCAATCCCTCTCCCCCCACTTCCACTGATTTCCTTTCCTCCAGACCCTGCACTTAAGCACACAAAGCTCCCTGTGCTACTTTTCTTTCCCAGAATCAGTCAACTCATATTAAAAAAAAGCAGTTGTTGAAGGCCTAACCTTCTCTCGTCAGCTGGTGCACCTGGGATGCAGTATGAACTTCTATTCACAGAATGGCTCTTCTGTATTCCCAGTGAAAACGATGTACCTGAGGGGATCTGGGACCTGAGATGTGAGCCACGGAAAATAGCTGGGTGTGGTAGCATCTTCTGTGGAGCACAAGAAATGTCGGTGTTGTGCAATTATGTCTCTTCACCAAAGCTGATGGTTTTTAAAGTGGAGAACTCCTACCCCAATTTTGTGATTTTTTTTCCCCCAGTCAGCTGGCTTTGCCTGTTTTGTTTCAAAGAAACCAGTGGACTGAGCTTTGGTCTTGTTAATGAGGATTGCCCATGAGCAAGGGAAGGAGGGAGTCAAAGCCATGGCAGGATTGGAGGGGGGGGGGGCAAATTTACCACTCACTGTTTTAGATTTTATCAGCCCTTTTCCTGTGTGTCCTTTGCTGCATTGACAGTTTACATTTGTTTTACTGTACATAGGTTTGTAAACATAATATCTCTGCCTAAGGTATCTGTACATAACTTGGGCTTTATTTATTCAGAATCTGAGAGGCATGTTTTTTTCTAGGACAGTGTATCAGATTTCTGTGGTGACTGCCATCCTGTGGTTCAACGAGAGAGATGATCCAAAAATAAAGATCTTTTAATGTGGACACACTAGCTTTTGCAGAAAAGGTGTGTCTGCTGTTACTTTGTGCTCGGATTCCTTGTGGTTTGGGATGAAGCAATGGTTAACACTACAGCAGTGAGTCTCGTTTACATCAATGAATGAAATTTCAACTGAGGAAGCAGGTTTTCAGGGTTACTTTGGGCTAGTGCTGTAAGCTTGTCACGTTTTGAAGGGATGCTTCCCCCACACCCCACTCTGCGACAGGATGACTAAAGCTGTCGTTAGAAAACTGCTTGTTTTTTTGCCTGCTGGGCATTCAGAGGAGACAGCCCCATCTCCCAGTCCCAGTCGGCTGCGAAAACACAACTCAAATCTGCAAACTGTGGGTGGCAGGGAGTATTTTGCGCAAATATATGAGGGCTTTTAAATGCAGTTCAGGTATTTAATAATTTAGTAGATAACCTGAAATCCATTTATTTCTCACATTCTAAAAAACTGACTGACCAGTTCATACTCTTGTCCCGACAAGGCTAATTTCTGCAGGTGTCCCTGACCCATGTCTATTCACCCCAGAACATATCTGCAGCTGATTTTGAGAATGTAGAGTGGTAGATTGGCCATAGACGCTTAAGAGGCTTGCTCATCTACTTTCAAATTGTCCTAAACTGAAGCATAGAAGAGGGCATAGTGAGAAAATGAAGGGAAGTATCCATAGAGTTGCTGCATAAGTTTATATCTATGTATCTAGACTAGTTCTCCATTCTGTCTGGCCAATAGCCTACTGAGGACCCCTTATGTGTAGCTTTTGATATGAACTACTAAGAACATACGAAATATCTTGCTTTTATGTAAGATTTTGTCTTATTCAGTGCATTTTTTCCTGCCGTTCTTCCAAGGAGCTCAGGGCAGTGTATATTGTAGCCTCTTCAGAGTAACCTGTGATGTAGACAAGGTTCAGGAAGTTGGATTGGCATGAGTTTCATGGCCCTGTCAGTTTAATGTGGCTCTTCCAGGTATTGTGATTAAAGTGTATCAGCTTTTATGACTTTGATCACATTACCAGGTCCCTAGATGTTTGTAGAAATACAGAAGCTAGTTGTCTACATTGCCATGGTAACATTTGGAGGCTTGGAACCATCGAGAGAAAGATCCCTTTCTACTCAGTTGTAGGCAGGATGTATCTAGGGGAGAGGCAGGCTCCCAAATGCTTTCTTGTGGGGAGGTGGCTACTCTTGCAATGAAAGATATAACATGTACCTTATTTTAAATCCCATATACCCTTCTGGTACACAATGTGCTTCCACTGGCTGCATTGGTTACAGGCTCCCTAAATGCTTTAGGTATGCAATAGCTGTTTCCTACTACTTGTTTTGAAACAAGCTACAAGTGTAGAGCTAGCTCTGAAGAAAATGGGTAAGGAAGAATACTTTCTGCAGTCTGTTGTTTTTACCTCAAAAAGAAGCAAGGGCTTTCTGTGCTGGAACACAGCATAAAGCATGGTTGCAATTACCTGTAACTTTTGTTCACTGAGTGGTCTTCTTTGCGGGCACACATGGGACCCTGCATGCACGGGCCAGATGCAGAGAAAATTCTACAGCTTTCTAGCTCTTTCCAGGCTGTGGAGCACTCCCCCCCCCCCGATGGGAGCCAGAGTTTCCGCACCCAATCTGGCAAGTGATGGGGGCAGGGAGAGCACTCCTTCCTTCAGTCATCTCTTTGCCGCCATGGAGAAGGATACCGAACCAGAGGATGCCACAGCGGGGAAAAGAGGGAGGGATGTATATCTGCACAGAAGACCACTCGATGAACAAATTACAGGTAAGTGCAACCATGTTTTCTTCTTTGTGGTTTCTGTGCAGTCCCACATGGGAGAGCAGCAAGCTCATACCTCAGGAGGAGGGTGGGATCCTCACTGAAACAGTGACTGGAGTAGCGCCTTTCCCACAGCTGCATCAATCCTGGAATCGGCATCAATTGCGTAGTGCTTGATGAAGATGGACACAGATGACCACTTGCCATCTTGCAGATATTCAGCAGGGGAACCTTTCCCAGGAAGGCAGCAAAAGACACCTGAGCCCTGGTCAAATGTGCCTTAATCAGGAACAGGCAATTCACCTAGGACAGTGATTAAGCCAATTTGATGCCAGAAACTACTCACCCGGAGATGGTCTGAGGGGAAACTGGCCATCCCCTGTGTGGACCAGTGAAACAGACCAGAAGATTATTGGCATGGTGAAACTCCCTTGTGTGGTTCAAATAAAAGGGCCTTTCTTACATCTAGAGTGTGTAGTGTGTATTCTTCCGGACCTGAGGGGAAAGGGAAAAAACACTTGTAGGACAATGTCCTGAGAAATATGGAAAGTGGAAAGCTACCTTAGTTAAAAACTCCCTAGTTAGTACACAGCATCCCTTTATCCTCATGAGATCTGAGAAGGGAGGGAACAGCTAAGAGCCTCCAGCTCACCCACTCGGTGGCTGATGTAATGGCTAATAAAAATGCAGTATTGTAGGACAATAGAAATAAACCACACACAGCCATGGATTCAAACAGTTTACACATTAGATAATGAAAGAAACAAAGACAGACTCCATTGAGGGACTGGAGGAGGGATCAATGGTTACATATTAAAAAACCCCTTCAAAAACTTCTTTGACAATTCAGAAGAAAAAAGGGCATGACCATCTATTCTACACCATTATGACAGGCAGGAATCACAGCCGAGTGCACCTTGATAGAGGCCACTGAAAGACCGGAGTCTTCGAGGAATAAAAATGATATGTAGGAGACAGGACTCTGGAGAAAACCCTTTTATCATACCGCCAGTATTGAAACTTTTTCCACTTAGCAGCATAAAATTTCTGGGTGGAGGGCCTCCTTGCTGAGGCAAGCACCTCTGCTACCCTATCAGACTAGGGTTGTATCCTGTAAGGGGAAGGGACTTCACACTGTGGTGAAACAGAAGGCCTATGTGTAACAGGTCCTCTACTGTCAGGAGGAGGATGTATCTGTTTACAGCCATGCTCAGAAGGGAAGGAAACCAGACCCTGTTGGGCCAGGAGGAGGCCACTAGGATGCATTAGAGTGATCCCTTCTGAGTTTCACTTTGACAGAACAGGGACAGGAAGGAAAGCATAAAAGAGGCAACCTCACCAAGCGATTTGAAAAGCATCCCCTAAAGAGTGTGGGTCTGCCCCAGCAAGGGAGCAAAATGGGACATTTGGTATTCTGCAATGTTACAAAGAGGTCTTCAGCTGGAAGATGGGAAGCAGGTATGTGTGTCAGACCACTCATCGGTGAAGACTGCTGAGGGAATCTGCTGCTACGCTGGAGGCACCCATGACATGAATGGCCTGAAGTGAGATCCACCTCAGAACAGCCGAATGCCAGATACAACTGGCCTCTGCCACTAGGGCCAGTGAGGTCGGGCCCCCTTGCTTGTTCAAGTAGGCCCTTGCCGTAGTGTTGTCTATGGCAACGAGGACCTTCTTGCCCTCCAGCAGCGCTGAAAAAGAAAGTGAGGCATACCTAATAGCTCTAAGTTCCAGCAAACCGATATGCATCTGAGATCCTCTTAAGAGACCAGGACCCATTTGCTGAGTAGACACAACACTGAGCACCCTAGCCCAAAACTGAGGCATTGGTAAAAATCTTAATGTCATGAGGTTGGCAGGCACCCAAAGGGGAAGCCCCTGCTGAGGTTATTAATATCTGCCCACTGAGATAACGAGGCTATAATCACTCTGGGAATGGAGAAACACTTCCAGGGGGAATCCAACACAAAACCAAACTTCATTAGAAACCAGTTTTGTAAAAGTCTTGTGCAAATGTGCATAAGGCACCACTGCCGTGGTGGCAGCCATACAATCAAGGAGCTTTCGAATTGATGTAGTGGATTGAAATCTGTTGCTCTGGAACCTATGTCCAATCCAAATACCTTTATTGGCATAAATGGAACCTATGTATTCCGAAGCTGAAAGCCCGGTTGTCAGGCAAAAGGGTCTTGCCTGCCA
The DNA here is from genome assembly GCA_029233225.1 of Lepidodactylus listeri. Lineage (NCBI taxonomy): Eukaryota > Metazoa > Chordata > Lepidosauria > Squamata > Gekkonidae > Lepidodactylus > Lepidodactylus listeri. The sequence goes on along the minus strand of JARCFY010000015.1, from coordinate 19,013,075 downwards.
CAGCATCTGATATGGCACCAATAAAAAGAACTGAGTGAGAAGCAGTCAACCCAGACTTTTCCTTATTAACTCTAAGCCCCAAGCTTTGCAGGGTATCCAAGGCCAGGACAGTATGATCTGTGATCTTGACGGGGCTGTAAAAAGCCAGTCATCAAGGTAGGGATAGATAGTACAACCTTTAAGGCGGAGATGGGCCACAACTACTGATATAAGCTTCGTGAGCACCCTGGGCGATGTTGCCAACCTGAAGAGCAGAACCGTGTACTGAATGTGAGTGAACCACAGCTAAACTTTCTGCTGCTCAAATAGAGACATTAAAGCGCACATTTCTCACATTGCTGACAGCAAACCAGGAACCTTTTCCTAGTAAGGAGAGGACCTGGGACTGTGATTGTGCAGATTTTCGAGACACTGAGGAATTTATTCAGGTCCCTGAAGGAACCCAGGAACCTGGTTCCCCCCATATAGGCCTCGATCCCCTGTCTTTTTGTGTGACTAGAAAACAGAGTAAAATCCAAAAGAAACCACATTACTTAGCACCAACTCAACGGCCCCTTTATTAATCAACTTGGGAGACTTCAAACTGCAAAATAGATGAAACAGGATCAGAAGGGGGAGGAAGCAAATGGTCAGTGGGTGAACACTTAAAGGAGAGAGAACCAGAAGAAATAACAGATAACTCCCAAGCATCTATAAATGCAGTTAGCCTGAAGGCAAAGTGGGGAACTGGTTCAGAAGATGGTATTAAGTCACTGATATGACTTCCCTCTACAAGCAGACTCCCTAGGGGACTGTGGGGCTTCCCTTGATGTTTCCTGGGAGGTTGAGGCAGCCCATGGTGTAGGCAGAAAGGGGTCTCCTGAGATTGCTGGGATTGGGACCTGTAAGGCCTCTGGTAGTGCTGGTGGGTGATATGTCTTGGGAAATGCCTGTGCTGGAAGCCCTGGGCGAGTGGGGCAGTGATGCCTAAAGTCTTTGCAGTAAATTTGTTCTTGAGAACTCTGTCAAGCACATAATCTGTCTGGGTACTAAAAAGTACTCCACTCTCAAAGGGCAAATCCTCAACCTTGGCCCTGGTGTCATTAGGCAGGGCGGTGGAGTGGAACCAGGAATGGCTGCATAGAACCACAGTCAAAGCCATAGCCATAGCCCTGCCAGCAGTGTCAGCCACATAACAAGCAGCATTGATCTCCTGCTTCCCTAACTTCACACCCTCAGCTTGCACTGCCTTTGCTAGAGACCCTCTTGTCACTGGTCAAGATATCAAGATGTTGAATTGTATGTTCCCGAAGGAACATCTGATACTTTCCCATAATGGTCCTGAAATTTGCCATACAAAGGATGACGGCAGATGAGGTGTACATTTTGGCCCTAGGACGTCTAGCTTCCTACCTTCTTTATCAAAGGGGGAAATGTGAGTCCCAAAGCGATATTTGGAGGGGAGAAGCTCCATAACAAGTGAATTTGCAGTAGGGTGTGTAAAAAGGAACTTGTAGCCTTTGTCCTTAACTTTATACATGGTCTTGAGTTTCCTGGCAGAAGGAGACACTGAGGCAGGCTTTGTCCACACCCTCTTAGAGATGTCAAACACTCCCTGCAGAATTGGGAATGTTACAGATCCCGATGAAGATGGACAGAGGACTTTGAGAACTGGATCCAAAGGTTGAGGGTCAAAGTAGGCTACATCCAATTCCAGGATTTTGCCATCTGAATTAACTGTTCAGCATAGAGGCAAAGATCCTCCGTTGGCGAGATGGTCCCCAGCTCCCTAACCTCCTCATCTGGAGATGGTTCCAAAGGGGCACTGGATCCAGCCTTGGAAGAAGGTACACTCTTGGAATCAGAGACTTCTTCGTCTTCCACCTGGACGTGATGTGTACAAAGTTGCATGAAGAGTGATGATGATGGCTGCTGAGGTCTCTCAGAACTGTGCTTTGGAGTTGGTGGCAATGGAGGTGGCTGAAAACAGTGAGGATATTGTTCCCAAGGTAAGTTGGGTTGCTACTACGTGGATGATGGAAGTGCTGGGTAAGGGAACAATGAACTCTAGGGTGGAACCCAAGTGGACAGATCTGAAACAGGTGGGTCTGATGGTTCCAGTTCCCTTCACTTCTTCTGTGGAACCAGGTGAGTCAGTTCTGGAAATGGCAGTTGCACTTCCACAACCTTGTCCTCACTGGAAGAACCTAGGCCAGGAAAGGAGGTGGTGAAGGAGTGCAGGGGCAAGGCGCTTATGGAACCAAGGGCTTCAAAGGAGAAGGACCTTGGTTAAAGGGTCCTTCAGCTTAGATTCCTTGGTCTTGGACTTCTTTGAAGGTAGCTCCGAAGCACTCTTTGGAACCAGCACCAACTTAGCAACTGAAGAAGTTGATTGCTCTGACAATGACCCTGAGGGCACTGACCCCACTGAGGGAATTTGCACCCTGGCCTTTGGTTCCTCAACCCTCCAAGATGGCTGGTCTTCCCTCAGGACCCCCGGCGCTTTCCCCCACAGGATAGCTTTAAGGCAAGAGACTCTCTCCTGATGCGCCTTTGGAGTAAACAGAAGATTTGTATTCACTTACCGTGAAGCTTCCTTCTTGGTGGTCCTGGAGCGGGGCAGTCCTTACTCCTGGGATCACAGCTCCTTCTCGGAAGGCAGGGCCAGCCGACCATTTTTGGTCCCTGAGGGGGAGGGGCTTGACCTCCATTTCCCCAGTCATAGTCCAAGCCGTGAACTCCCTGGACCAACTATGAAAAAACATACAAACAAAATGCTTCCCCACAACAGGTGGGAACCAGCTTAACCAACCATGTTCCCCAACCCGCTTGGGTCATACGGTGAGTCATGTTTTCTGTAATAGGAACCCAGTGGACAGCTTTGTAGAGAGGTGACTCCCTCACTGACTACAACCCCCTCCCAGACCATGGAAGACTCCCCCACTCCAGGATCACTGAGAAGAAAGCTTCACGGTCAGTGAATAAAAATCTTCTGTTCTCCAGTGGTCTCGGTACTGGGGCAGTCCTTACTCCTGGGACCTAAAAAAGCAGTACCTCCCAGGGCGGGACTGGAGCTTCCCGGTCTAGACGGGCATGTTGCAGTACCCTTTTACCAAATGCCACTTCTTCAGAGGCTCGCTTATCAGTTTGGTAGTGCCTCGTAAATGAATGCAGCAACTTCCATATGGCTGCCTTACAAATGATCTCCATTGAAGGAAACACCCTATAGGCCGCTGACATAGCCGCTCCCCTCAGAGAGTGTGCCGGTACCCCTTGTGGTGGTTGTAACCCTTGGGCCTTATAGGCTTCAATAATACAACCCCTGATTGATAAGAGACAAACAGGGCACCAGTGGTTCTAAGCTGTTTAGTTCTGTCCAGATAAAAGGTAAGTGCTCTGTGCACGTCCAAGCAATGCCACTCCTTTTCCCTTCGATGTTTCCCTCTTAGAAAACACTTCACATGTGGGTGTAACGTTAGTGACTTTCCCTTCCTAACCCCCCATACTGCTGAAATAGCTGTCACCTGACTTTTCAGAGTGACAGATTCTGACAATTAAATTTAATGCCTTCAAAATTTTAAATAGATGGCATCTTACACCCGCACGGATTTCTCAATATCGTAATAGCATGAAAAAAACATGTTGGAAGAAGGCTGTGGGTTATATGGAGATTATTTACATTGTTTTTGGAGTTGCCTGTGGTTAAGAAATTCTGGAATCAGGTACTTCCACAAACAGAAGAAATCTCAGATACAACCATCTCTCAACAACCTGAAGTCATCCTTTTGGAAAGAGGCCAACTGAGTCATTGAGATAAATCTAAACCAACCATGATAGCAACTCTATTGTCGATTGCTAAGACAGAAATAGCAAGGAAACGGAGAAAGGCAACCGGCCCCTCTAACGGACTGGTTCAACGCTATATGGACTCATTTTGTTTGGGGGAAATTAGACCAACCCTCGGGTCTGCAGAACTTAGATGCTTTTTATAACAACTTTCAAGCAGTCTGGTTCCCAATCATACAGTTTCTTCAAGAAAAGGAAATTGTGTCATCCAACCTTTTCTTTTGTGAGCGACTTTATTTTTAAAGAAGGCTTTTAGAAAATATAAGAGTTGTTGTAATTATCTTTCTGGAATGGGATTTGTATTATCACACTGGTCTTATTTATTGTATTGTTTTTGTTTGATATTTTAATTAAAGAAACCTGAAATGTTGCTTTCTTCAAAGTTCTGAGCCAAGTCACTGGGGTAGGGTGAAAATACAAATTCCAGGGGTGAGATTGCTTCCAGTGCCTCTCTGGTATATTCATGGTGTCTGCATCCGTACATTACACCTTCTCGTTTCCTAACTGTATTCATCGCATTCGCGGCCACCAAGAGCACACACATTTTTCTTGGAACTTAATTCAAGACAAATAATTCAGAAAGCAACAAAATGAATTGGTAAGCTAGGTGCTCAACTGACAAATTGAGTCTCAAATCCTGCTGTAGCTGCGTGGTCTGATTTTAGAACAAGTCTGAATCCCTCAAGACTACGAACAGGCATAATCCTGAAACTTTCGGTTCCTGATTGCTAGCTGTGTTTAGATAACAGCACGCAGATTTTAAGAACAAAGGCACAAGCATTAATGAGTCTCTAGAATGAATAAATTTATTGTCTTACAAAAATCATTGTCTAGAAATATGGGAATACAAAGAAACAAGGTATTTGCAGTCAGATGCCTGGTGGTCAACAGCCAGTAATGATAAGAAATACCCAAATGCACAAAAAAAAAAAGCTTTGCAACAGGTTAAAGCTTTTAAACCAAAGAAAAATATCCTTTCAAGCATGTTGCAAGAGATCAAGATTTCATAGTTAACACTGATTTCTTATCACCGAATATCAATAATACCACTTGGACGAGAAGATGTGTGACATGATATGAAGAACAAAAAATTAATCCATTAAATCATTGTTATAGGCAAATGATATCTGTAACCTTGTCTTAGTACTGTAGTGTCTAAGGCACTTTCTGTAAATGTCAACCTTCAGCTACAAAACAAAAAAAGGTACTAGCTAGGTATGGTTAACACTGTTAGCTGGAAAAAGGGGAGAGGGTTGTGCCGCTGGCGTGTTCGTTTACAGGTAGTGTCCAAACGCTAGCCTCTGGTAGATACACAGATGGGCACAAAAACAGCTCGCAAAGTTGGCAGCTGACCAGTTGCTAAGGGTGACGGGGAAATGCGCCATGCTAAGGTACTGAAATCTGAATGAATAGGTAGCAGTTTACCTGGCCCCTCTCTGCTAGGATGTGGTCCTGATCAGGATGGGAGGGCAGAAAGGAACAGTATTGCCCACAGTGGGCAAGTAGCATATTCTTTTAAACTAAACAGCTGGTTAGCAATGCATGCTAATCTCAGCTCCAGCTTTCCCTCTTACGCCCCACAGATGTTTGCACAGTTGATGTATTGGTTTTAAGCCTGTCATAAAATGAAAGAGGAACAGTCAGCTCCTACGGAAGAGCAGGACTGAGAAGCCAGAAAAGAAGGGGGTGTTGCTGTACAGCAAAGGCACGGACACGAGCCAGCTGCCAGAAACCTCTCAGGAACAGCACACATGGATAGAGGAAGCATCCTTTCCCCAGGTGCCTTAGAAGATGGCTTTACCATGGATACCTGGAAACAAAAGCACTGAACAGAGACATTTAAATACATATAAAAAGCAGTGGGACCTATATCCAAAGCAAGCTACAACAGGGCAAGCCTGGGCAGCAATATGCTACGGGTGATCGGCAATGTGCGACCTGGTCAGGTGACAGTCCCGCCTACGGCAAGTCTGGGGCCACAAGGCAATTTGGTGGCCAACGAGGTCTTTCTCTTCCAGTCGCTTGAAAGGAAAGTCACACTGGCTGTCCAACAGGTGGGGCCTTCTACTCTGTTGGGGCGGCCTGTGGCTCGTTGATATCGCTCCCCTTGCTTTCGGCGTCGTCGTCTGAAAGCTCCAGGGAAGCTCCTTCGATGTGCAGTTGGCGCCGCCCGGATCGGCTGGAGGAGAAGGTGATCGGTCCACCCCTTCTGTAAGAGTGTGCAAGGAGTGGCTGCTGAAGTACTTAAGCCTTTGCTCCACAGAGGGGGGGAAAAAAACCTACCAAGGGATGCTGATAAAATCCAGCTCTCACAAGCACCACGTTGTCAGCACAAATGGGCGCGCCGATCATTGCAGTGATACGATGACATGGCTGAGCTACGGATGAGGGAGCATCGGCGTCAGTGGTGGACAGAAGTCCACAACACTGCCCGGCCCGTGTGTGGAGACGGCTCAGCCCCTACGGCAGTGGGCATCTACACGGAATGAATTCACAGCCCCCTTTCAGGCAGCGAGGACAACGTCCTGCCTCAGTGCCAATATCGCTAGGAATTGGGGTGGGGAGAAAGAAGAGGAGCCAGATACGAGAGTATAACGGGCCCCCTCCTGACTGGTGTGTCCTTGGACCACATCGCCACCCCTTTCTTCAGATGATACTCACCTGAGCCTGTTTTTCAGAGTGCTGACCTCCCTGCTAAGACCCTCGTTGGCTTCAGTGGCGTCGTCCAGCTCCCGCTGGAGCTTGCGGCGCGAGGCATTTGCACGCGTGGCCTCCTCTTCTGCCTCTTCCAGCTGGCGTTTCAGCTGTTTCATCCGAGCATTGGCCTTCTCCATCTGTGGAAACGTCACCAGACGCAGCATGAAGACACCAGACCAAAATTAAGGGTTCCCCCCCCCCCAACGTATGAAACTGATCTAAACAGACAAGGGGTGTAAGTCTCCGAGTGGCCCAACGATCTTTTGGTCTGCAGCTGGAAAGACGTGTTGTAGCAAACATGGGGCGAGAGAGGAAGGCTCTGAGGGAATTGAATCTGGACTGAAGAATATCCAGTCCCCCACTCTGGCCTCTCCTACAGATTCTTTATTCCCCCCCCCCCCAACCGCCCCCAACCAGTTAAAAAGGGGGACACAAGCTTTAAGTTAAAGGCTGGTCGCATGTAAGCCATGTGTTCCTTAAAGGCAGGGCTTTTTTTCTAGCAGGAGCTCCTTTGCATATTAGGCCACACACCCCTAATGTAGCCAATCCTCCAAGAGCTTCCAGAGCTCTTCTTACAGGGGCTACTGTAAGCTCTTGGAGGACTGGCTACATTAGAGGTGTGTGGCCTAATATGCAGAGGAGCTCCTGCTAGAAAAAGAGCCCTGCAAAGGTCTCTTATCTGGAAACCTGCTAGATCAGGGGTGGGCAAATTGCGGCCCGGGGGCCACATGCGGCCCGCCACAGAGTTTTTTGCGGCCTGCCAAGAAGATTTCAGGACTTCAAGAAAATTGAGCCTAAATTCAATTTGCTCTCTTATCCCATCACTGCTGGTATTGATACAGCCCCTGAGGAGCTGCAGCTTGAACTTACTGACATGCAGTCAGATCACACTGTGAAAGAAATGTTTAATGCTGTGACATTAGTTGACTTTTACAAATCTTTGTCTGCTGAAAAAATTTCCATGTATGAAGAAATTTGCTGGGAAAATGTTCTCTATATTTGGGTCTACATATATTTGTGAGCAAAGTTTTTCTTGCATGAAGATCAACAAGAGTAAATATAGATGCTCTTTGACAGACATTAACTTGCAGGCTGTAATGAGAATCTCAACAAGCAATCTGATTTCAAAAAAATTGTAGAAAAGTGTGATAGGGTACATTTGTCTCATTGAACTGATTCTAAAATTAAATGTGCTTGCAGCTATAGATGATATAAAATTAGCACAATAAATAAATTGAATAAAACTACCACTATTTTATTTAATTTATATTTATTGATTTTTATGCTACAATTTATACCTTTTCTGAAATGCAAAGTTAACTAATGAATGCAATCGTTTTAAAAGGTGCGGCCCTCCGCTAACCTCCGCTCCCACAAAGTGGCCCCCGAGCCAAAACAATTGCCCACCCCTGTGCTAGATGAAGGCTGTACTTATACGTGAGGTACACAGAGACTCCTGCTTCTTAGGATTTTGACTTGACAGACAAGACACAGATGAAGACGGACAACAAAGGCTTATTTAGCAGAAAATAAAGTATTTAATAAGGTAAATATACTGTGTGGGTAATTTAAATGTATACAGTAAAAAGCTGGCTCTCAGATAGAGCGGATAACCCCTGAAGGGAGACTGGATCCCCCTTTCTCTGGACAGGGAACCGCAGCAGGGTTCAAGGCCGCTCTTTCCTCTCACGGAGCCCCTCATCACAGAATCTACCCACATCAGTTGGGAATGATGGCCCCTTAACAGGATGCATATTAGTAACACTGAAGTAAGTGTTCTTCTCTATGCCAACCCCCCAACCCAAAAGCCTGGCTAGGCTGACGCTCCTTTCCAGAGCCACGTAATCCCTACCCCCCCCCCTCCAAAGTCTTTGCCCTTCTGAAACGGAGGCTGGCTCACCACTCCCCCTTTCCAGTGGAATGCCATGGGCATTGACAGGCTGACTATCACAAGGATTGGAACAGAGCCCTGGAGGAGAGAGGTGGGACTTTCAAGGATGATTGCCCTACACGTCCACAGTATGGTTTGCTGGTTTGTGCACTTTTGTATGATGGCTATTTGTTGTCTACACTGGATGCCTGAATAAGATCCCCGGCTCATTCCTGTCTGGAAGAAACGAGGCCCGGTGGGGCCCGGTGGAGGGGAAGAGCAACCCTTGATGAAATGTCTCCCACTAGGTCTACGTCTCCATTTTATTCGGACTGCAATTCAATCTCAGTGTTTAGTGGAAACTGGACAACATATTGGTGGAATACTATATCGCGCTGTCTCTCTTGAACTGCCAACCATCTGTAAATTGCGCGCATTGTGAGGGCAGAGGGACAGCAGCTTGGGCAGGCTGCAATACTGGAGGAAACTGGTTGTCACGGGCTCACAGTAACACCGCAGATGCATGGACAGCACATGACGGACTGGGGTAGAATTTTCTGGTAGATTATACAATGGTATATTAGGGAAAGATGAAGTGGGAAAGCACCAAGTTGTTTTGATGAGCCACCAGAGGGGCTGACTGCATGGTGCTCTCCCAAGTAGATCCGTCCGTTACTCACCTGCTCCTTGTATTGGTCTGCATGTCGGCGCTCATCCTCCACCTGCATGAATACCTCTTTTAGTTTCTTCTCGGTACGACGCACTAGCTTGTTGGCAGCCGCCCTCTCTCTGCGGAAATTCAAGACAGCAGAATGTCTCATTAGGGTATCGGAGAGATGGCAGATCTCATATACGAGTGCACCTGAATCTGAATGTGTCCTGATTCCAGCTAAGTAAGGCTGCGGAGTTATTAGCTGTGGGGTCAGAATCGTTTATACTCTACTGTAAGGAAACACTGCAAAACTGGTTCCTCTGTGAGCTCACAGCAGAAATACGAAGTCTCATTATGAGACCAATGTATGTGCTAACCCAAAAGGGAGGGACTATCCAGGTTAATGTAGAAGAAGAAGAAGAGAGAAGAGATTGGATTTATATCCCGCCCTTCACTCACTTAAGAGTCTCAGAGCGGCTTACAAGCTCCTTTCCCCTCCCCTCCCCACAACAGACACCCTGTGAGGTAGGTGGGGCTGAGAGAGCTCTTTCCCAAGCTGTCCTTGAGGGAACAGCTGGTACAGAGCTATGGCTTGCCCAAGGTCATCCAGCCAGGTGCAAGTGGAGGAGTGGGGAATCAAACCCGGTTCTCCCAGATTAGAGTCTGCGCACTTAACCACTACATCAGACTGACTGTAGTGACTGAGTGCCCTTGGGAGTCCACAGGAAAAATCATACGCTAAAGTGCAGTGCAGCACCAGGATATCAAAGTTATAATCTCGCAATCAGAAATGCAGACAGCCTGCAGCTCACTCAGATCTCCACAATGAATCATCGTTCTTGGGACTCCAAAGCTCCTTGCTGGAGGACCATCTAATCTTCTTAACAGACACCAGAGGAAGGGATTCTAGACAATCTGTCCCAACCCCTGGCAGTTCCCAATACTGGTTCAAGAATCAGCCTCTTGAATTCAACTTTTCTCTGCCTGGGAGCCTTCCTTACTTGGCCTCCTGCTCCAGCTGTTCTTCCAGCTGTCCAATCTTTGCTTCCAAGGCCGAAATGGTCGCTTTGAACTTGGACTTCACAGACCCCTCCAGCTCCTGCAGCTTGGCTTTCAACTCTTTGTTGTGCCGCTCCAGTTGCTGACGGGCATTTTCACTCTTCTGGGCAGCGCTCCGTTCTGCAGCCAACTCAGAGTTTAGAGTATCAACCTTTGGGAAGGCAAGTACAGTGTATTAGATATCTCCCCTGGCCTGCAGGCGTGAGGGGAAAATGCCCAAGGAACGCTTTCTGTGGCTGTGGGTTACCTGAAGGGTAGTTTTGCGGAAACGATCGTTGAGCAGCTCCATATTGCTCTGCTCCTCCTCTAGTTCTTCCTCCAGCTGTGCAATTCGGGTTTCCAGGCGGCGCTTCTCATCAAGTAGAGCGGATCTACAGAGAGAGACACACATTCAAGAGTCACCTCATGCTCAAGCAGCAAACCTTGCAATAATCAGATACGCCATAACGTGCAACCACCAGTGAGAGAAAGCCTTTGCACTTGTGGCACATAAACTCTTGAGGCGTAGTGAAAAGTCCATCCCATGAAACTTACTTTCCAGAGGCACTGTTGGCAATTTCATCAGCCAGTTCGTCCCTCTCCTGCTCTGCATGTCGTCTGGCTCTCTCAGAAGCAGCAAGCTCCTAAAAAGACATCCATTGGCACAAGCGAGCGAGCGAGCAAGACCACTTTCAGACGCTACCGCATCAGGCCAGATGTCTGTTCAAAACATCTGCACCCTGCCCACAACGAAAGCCCAAGGCCGCTCACGGAATTTACAAAATCACTAAAAATAATGCAGATTGCACCAGGTACACAAATCACACCGGACGGAAATATGAATAGCAGAAAATTAATCAGCCCAATTTCAAAGCTGTAAGGTTAGGTAAAGGCAGCATTAGGAAAAAAAAATAAGGGGACAAGGAGCAGCAACAAAAAACAAAACACCAAAGCTAACAAAAAACAACCTTAGTAACAATGAAGACTGCGCAGGCAAGGTTCTCAGGGAGGCTATTTCAAAAACATGACACGGCCATAAAAAAGGCCCATTCCCCCAGATGCCATTCGTCTGAACTAAATTAGAACGGGGGCACCTGGAACAAGGCCTCAGAAGACGACTGCAATGAAACTCGTCCAGAATAGGCAAACCGCCATGTAGGTTTGAATGTCATCATCTCTGGTTCTGTTTCATCTGGAGTCATTTCCTTGGATCAGGTGTATTACCATACATCTGTTTAAATATAACCCCCCGTTTGATGCAGACAAATAATGTTGATGTCCAACAATCAAACAGTGACTTGTATTTGTTACCTTTACAGCTGTGCTTATCGTTGGTTGTTATCATAAATATCCCCCCCCCCCCCCCAAATCATCTCCAAACCAGACCTCTTGTAGTTGAAGAATTTCTGCTTCTAGGCTCTTGAGCTTTTTCTCATTTTCCTTCGACTGAGCAAAGATTTCATCTCTGGATGCCCGCGCCTCTTCTAGCTCACGTTGATAGTCTTTCATCTGAGCCTAGAATTTAAAGTCATGTTTAGACTGACTTATGGGATTTGAGATTTTTGCAAACTAGTCACACTGCCAGAGTCCACTCTGTACAATCCAAACACCAGTTTTCACAAGACTCTTATCTCCACATCACCAAATATTCAGAGTTTAGGTCTGTTTCCCCCAGTATTTAATGTTAACCAATCTGGTTCCTCCTTCCAGTTTGGTGTAGTGGTTAAGTGCGCGGACTCTAATTTGGGAGAACCGGGTTTGATTCCCCACTCCTCCACTTGCACCTGGCTGGATGACCTTGGGCAAGCCATAGCTCTGGCACAGCTGTTCTCTCAAGGACAGTTGTCTCAGAGCTCTCTCAGCCCCACCTACCTCACAGGGTGTCTGTTGTGGGGAGGGGAAGGGAAAGGAGTTTGTAAGCCGTTCTGACACTCCAAGTGAGTGAAGGGCGGGGTATAAATCCAATCTCTTCTTCTTCTTCTTCCCTCCCTTCTACTTAAGGAAGGACCAATAAACTGCACAGCAGTTCTACACACCTGCAGTTTACGGAGCTGCTTGATTGCCTCATCACGAGCTTTGTTTGCAGCCTCTATCTGAGCTTCTAGGTCTTTCAGATCTGCCTCCATTTTTTTCTTGGATGCCACAGCCAGAGCCCGCTGCTTCCTCTCATCTTCCAGTTCTGCTTCAAGCTCTCGGACCTATAGAGTTAAAAGGAAAAAAAATGCACTTAAAATGAACCCAGTAGTCGAACCTGCCTATAACAGTGGATGAATTCTCAGAAAATTTTGCTGGATATTATTATTTAACTGACCAGGAACACACAATTATATGTTTCATCTTCCTTGTAAGGTAAACATGGTGGCAATAATTGTTAATTCTTTTGGAGACAAAATTCTCTCTGATGAGAAGCCAGGCAGGAGACAAATGACTTCAAGGGATGTGGCACTCTTATGGGCTAGAATCAGCTGATATTTTCAAGTGTTCAGTGATTTTATGTTCAGTTTTTCACCCTTCACCCATAGCTTCCATGAGTAAGCCCATATTGTACCTTATTAAGGAGTTCTTGGCCAAGAAGCCAATCATAATGGCTACCCTCATAGTGCGGCTGAGATGAAACTCTTGTTCCAAATCATCTGTTCCCGGAATTTAGACAATAAGGCCTTGTCTCATCTCCATTAATTCTTCAAAGCAAAATGAATGCCATCTCTGTCCACAGCCCAGCCTGAAAACGTCCAGACTGCGATTATCCAAGGTGGCCTGGCGTTGTTCCGCCCACTGCTCTCTCAATCAATTTGCCCACTAAGGGCAGGTTAGGGACAGGGTGATAACTGGCCACATCACTTTCCAGTATGGTTTTTAAAGTAGCAGAAGCAGTTTACAAGACCACTTCTTTGAGTTGGCCAAGGGAAGGTGCCCTGAGTCAGTGATTGATTTACGACAGAAATCAATGATTCGTTTATGTTGTCCTTACATTATTTCAGTGACCACAAGTGGCAGCCCTCGCAGGGAAGGGGGATTCTTGTGATTCAAGCAAATATTACAGTTTTCAACAACTTATGAATGTAGCATCAAGCCTTTCAACTTGAACAGTCAGTATAGCAGTTCAAAGGGTTACCTGTTTTACCAACAGCCTCTTTTTCTCCTCATTCTGCTCGTCTCTGGCCTGGAGGTCCCTCTCAAACTGTGCTTTCATAGCTTGCATGTTCACTTCCAAACGCAGTTTTGCATCTTCAGTGGCCTGCAGTTCATCCTCTAGTTCCTCCAGCTGCGTTCTCATCTCTTCTACTTGCTGTTCCAAGGTACGCTTAGATTTTTCCAGCTCGTGAACCTACAAGTAAAGTAGGCATACTATCCTTTCAGGTAGCCAGAACGGGTGCAAAAAAACCAGTGCAACTCCTACCCTAAATTAAAGTGTGGCCTCAAATTTACACAAAGTTACCACATGTGCCAGACTTCACTGTTCCCTCTAAGCTGAGTTAGTGTGAGCTAGCTCACAGTTTTGTTAGCCTCCGGCTCACACATTTTTGTCTTAGCTCAGGAAGGATGGCTCCAGAGCAAACTAATTTATGCAGGAGCCAAATCGCTCACAACTTTAATGCCAGTAGCTCACAAAGTAGAATTTTTGCTCACAAGACTCCACAGCTTAGAGGGAGCATTGGTGCCAGTCTATTTCTGTGAAGCATTTGCAGTTTGGTAGCATGCTCTCATCACCTGTGCATAGGCCAGTACATACAAGTGTACTAAATGTAAGAGAGAATTATTCAGAAAGTTCACACAGATTTTTCTTTCACCAGTAACCCATGTTGCATGTATTTCATCTCTTAGAGTGCATCTCTCCTGAAAAACGCAACAGCAGATGAGTAGTATTTATCAATCTAGTACAATTTTTATCTTGGCCTTTCCAGGGAGCTCAAGGTAGAGAACATGGCCTTCCTCCCCCATTTTTAATCCATAACCCATTGGTCAATCCAAAGAGTATCATGGCAGGTGAGGATTTGGATTCGGGTCTCCCAGATCCTACTCCACCATATGACACTGGCTCTAATGAAGCTGAATCTAAAGCATTTCTGAATAGGGGTGTGGATTTGGATCTACCTGAGCTGAAAATATACCTGAAAAATACCTTATAGGTGTTTCCCAGGTATATTTCGGCATCCCAAAGGTATCTGGGATTTTTCAGGAAAACCAAAAAGAACCCGCCGCTCAGCTGTTTTTCAGGCTTTCTTCTGCCATCCCTTCATCAGGGCACGCTTAAAGGGACCGCCGAAGACTGCCCGGAAACAGCGGAGCCGGCAGGGAGCAGTCTTCCTGCTGGCTCAGCTTCAGGCTCTCTTGTGCAGTCCCACTGGTCCCCCCACCCCCCCGGTTTTTTCCTTCTCTTGTCTACTGCCCCCCCCCCCCCCCAAATAAAATAAAACTGGGAATTCTGAAAAATCCTGGAACCAAATACTTTGCCAGTATTGAGATCTGGGATTTTTTTTGGAATCCCAAAATTTTGGGGGGGTCCAATAGACCCAAACCAAAAAATACCAAGGAAGAAAACTGCACGCCGCTATCCCTTAATACAAAGACCACAGTGAACAAACTATTTAGATTATTTCTAGAACTACGAACAATTGTGTTTTAAACAGTTCACAAGACATACGATTACTGAAGCGTACAGAATCACAGGAAATCAGTTCCTGGCATTAGACAGCTGCCAACCATCTGAAGTTCAGTACAATATATTTGTAAAAAGTGTATAAACATTCAAGCACTTGTCCAACTATACTATACTGTTAAGAATTAATCGATTGGTACAGCACTCACATTTTTGCCCACATCATCTTTGGAACTCATTAGGTCCTCCATGTCTGTTCGGAGTTGCTTGTTCTGCCTCTCAAATTCTTCCCTGGCCTCTGAAGCTTCTTCAAGGGCTCGGGCCAGAGACAGCGCCTTGGTCTCTTTTTCCCGTGCTTCTGCCTCTGCTCGGTCTCGTTCCTCTGCGTAGCGAGCAGATATGTTCTTCTCTTCTGCTAACATCTGAGCATTGTAACGTGTGGATAGTTGGGACAGATTAAATAATAGAAATTTAAACTCAATACCTGTGTTAGCACCTGAACGCTTTATTATGGATTAGCCACACAGATTCCACAGTGGAGACGGGGGTCAACTCTTTGACATGAGGTACATCTATAATCTCCTCAATTCCTCCCTTTTGATCCCAACTATGCACTTAGTCTCATATGGTTGTTTTCAAATATTTACTAATACACATATTTTCATTACGAAAGCAGTATTGAGGTCTACCCACCTTCCCCTCTCTACAAGACTTTGGTTGAATAGCTACAGAAGAACTTGTTCCATGTTCAAGTCATCGTATTTCCAAAGTCCAACAGAAGTATCAATATGGCAGATATGTGACACACAAGTTACATAGGCTATACAAAAGACACTGTGACAAGATTAATTTACCATAGGGATATTTAACTGCATACAGTCAAAGGAAAAGTTAGTGATATACCTGATCAAACTTCTTCTGTTTTTTCTCCAAGTTGGAAACAATCTGGCGCTGATGATCGAGGTCTACCATCAAGTCATCAAGTTCCTGCTGAAGGCGGTTCTTCGTTTTCTCCAGCTTATCATAAGCCATTGCTTTTTCTTCCAGACGCTGGCTCAGAATTTCCATATCCTTCAGCAGTTTTTTCTTACTTTCTTCCAAGCCTTCGATGGTCCCTAAGTCATCATCAACCTTTTTCTTGGCATCAGCCAACTGGGTGTAATTATGGAAGACAAAACAGTTCAACGTTTACCACCCCAATGAGAACTAGGCTCATGTTAACTTCAGATATTACATTGGTGGGGCGATTTCCCAGATTAAGGCAGTTTCTTCAATGGCTACGTAAATAAAAGTAAGTAAATAAAATGATGTAAACTCATATGATGCTAGTGATGTAGTGATAATACAAAAATAAAATCTAAGGTATAAAAAAGACTAAAATCCAAGATAAATAAAAACAAGCTACAGTATATCTTCCATTACAAGGGATTTACGTTTTCTGATCACTAGGCAACAAAATCTGGCCACAGCATAAGATATGAGGCTTTGAGAATCTTCTAGGAGAAAGTTACTGGCCTAAATTTCAGATAAGATTGCAGGGGGTTAAATTTAGACAAAAGTGGCAATATGAGAGAGGACCGTTCTCCTGATAAAGTTTACAATACAAAGCACATGGGTGGTGGATTCCACCTTATTAGACTTACATGGACATAATTGTTCCTGCATGGGCACACACAAAAATTTTCCTTGTAATACCACAGAGGGAAGTGCCTCTAAAAGGGCCCTAGAAAGTGCCCATCTATAGGGTTTGTAAGTAATATCAGACAAGTATGGGGCAGCTTTAAAACTGGGCCAAGGTTTTAAGCATCCAAAACTCTTTGGAAGTAAGGCTTCTGCCGTAATAAATGAATGACTAATATCAGGGCTTTTTTTGTAGGAAAAGCCCAGCAGGAACCCATTCGCATAACAGGCCACACCCCTGACAGCGCAGCTCCCTCCCAGGATCGGCTTCCCCAGGTGCCCCGTGGCTTGCGGGGCGCATGAGGAACCCGAAGGAAGGAAGGCAGTTTCTGGATCGGCTTCCCAGGAGGGGAGGCAGTTTAAACTGCCTTCCCTCCCTGGATCGGATCGGCTTCCCCAGGCACCCTGCAGCTTGTGAGGTGCCTGGGGAACCCGAGGGAGGGGGAGGCTGTGGGCGTGGCCAACTCAGAAGCCAGCCGGAACTCCGTTCCTGCCCAAAAATAGCCCTGACTAATATGATGCGAAACAAATACCCCCACCCCTCACAAGTTCATAGCTGCTTCCCATATTGGAGAGAGTGAAGTAAGATTCGGGGGAGGGGGGGGGATCCCGTTAACATCTGAGGCAAACCCAGCTAGGCTCCCAGTGAATACGCATATGCAGTCCCTGGCTTCTCACCTGAGACTGGAGGGCTATCACTTGCTTCTCCAAATTTTTCCGGGCTTCCTCCTCTTCCTCCTGCTGCTCCTGCAGATTGTTCTTCTCTTCTTCCAGCTGCCGAATCCTGCTGCTCAGGTTCAGCTTCTGCCGGGTCTCCTCTTGCAACAGCTCCTGTCGTAGGAACGAACGTCCTCATATCTACTGCTGTTCTGACCATTTGCACTTAGCCCCGTACGCTTGTTTTTGAATCTTTAATAATATACGTGTTTTCATTTGCTTACGAAAGCAGCCCTTCATCCTGCATGCTCCGAAAGCGTTAATTCGTCATAGTGTAATTTGGTGGGATGCGGCATTCCATATTGCGAAGCGGTTTATTAAAAGCTGGAACCGAAACTGGGAAGGTCTTCTGCTAAATGAAGGAATATCCCACTGATTTATTGCAACCGAGCAGGAGACGGCTCGTGTCATCTTTCTAATGGCAGCAATCGCCCAAAAGATAAAAGGGCAACTGAAGTTTTGCCAGAGCTCGTCATGGTTTGTTAGCACATTACAGGAGAAGCTAGACACTGCTGGCCATTGCTTTGTTATAAGACATAATCCCCCCCCCCCCAAAGTTCAAATGCCCCTCAGAACAGCGTGCAGGTGCCAGCCTTCAGGAGATGAAGGGGTCTTGTAACTTAGAAATCTTTTTTAAAGTCCAAGGAAACCATTGCCGAGGAAGACGTGACCAGTGTTCCCTCTAAGCTGAGTTAGTGTGAGCTAGCTCACAGTTTTGTAGCCTCCAGCTCACACATTTTTGTCTTGGCTCAGGAAGGATGGCTCCAGAGCAAACTAATTCATGCAGTAGCCAAATCGCTCGCTCACAACTTGAATGCCAGTAGCTCACCAAGTAGAATTTTTGCTCACAAGACTCCACAGCTTAGAGGGAGCATTGGACGTGACCACATCATTTTGTACACAGGCACACAACTAAAAGCCTTATCCTTTCCCTCCTCATACCAGCTCCATGACATAAGTTATCTTTATTCCTATTTTTGGTAACAAAGATGGTGAAAGGGAGCTGCTGCATGTTCGCTCTCAAGAACACCAGTGGCACTTATACACTGTGGCTGAGAGCCAGACGACATGTTACGGCCGCCACGTGTCCCACCCATGTGTGATGACACCACTTTAGAAGGAAATTTTGTTCTCTGCACTGTGACAGTGTAAGTCAGCAAGGCATATTATATGCTCTTATGAACTGTTATAATCATAAATTTGAACTTTGGGTTGTTATTCTGCAAAGGGCGAGATGCACTCTCTGTTGCAGTGAGAGGCTCCAGCCCACAGCAGGAAACATCCTCCATAGTTCACACTGACATGGAGACCAGGACTCCATTTCAAAGGGTCCTTCTCTCTCCTTTACGCTGGTCAATTCACACCTTCCCCCAAAGTTCCTGCAGAGATTATGTTAAGTGACGTTACCCCGGCAACTAATCGTCGACCATCGAGTGACCTGGCCAGAGCCATCACGAGACAAAGGACTGGCGCCATGAATCCTAACAGCTTGCCCAGGTGTCAGTTCCTGCTCAGCACCTAGATTTGCAATATTGACCCCTCCTTCCTATCTCCTCCTCCTTATGACACTGACCAATGGTAGGGTTAGTGGGGACGGACCAACTAGTAGGTGTGTCAAGGGGATGTGGTCAGCGCAGCCCGCCCCAATGCTACCTGATAAAAGACCTTGCACAACAGAAAATCATTGCTAGCCGCCTCGACCCCTATCTTCTTTACCATCCTCTCACGCCCAGCTTTCTATCCCATTACCTTGCCTCCATCTTTAATCCCTGGTCTGCGCAGGCAGGAAGAAGCGTGTATCTGCAGGTTTAGATCGTGCTCCCCATTTTTCCTTTCTACCTCCCCTCAATCTTCTTTTGGAATTGGACCACCCATCTCCAGGACAGGTAACGTATTACCCCTCAACGAAACTCCTGCTCATGCAACAGTGCTATTTTCTATCTAAGTTTCCTAGATCTTGTGTGTATGCGTGTATGATTCAGTTTTGTATGCTTGAACAACATTTTTATAGTAAACATCATTCAAAGAAACCGCTCAGCCTCATTGCTTATTTTCTGGGAACTCCTGGAAGGGGCGGGACCTTGGTATAGCTGGCAAAAACCTGGTATTCTGCCAATTGCTAATCTTAAATTAAAGCAATTCGGCTAACAGCAGTGCCAGGCAATCTTGCCCCCATCAACTGGTGAAACAGTGTGTGTTTGGGGGGCTGTTTTGGCACTCGAGAACACATTGGGGGGGGGGGACACACGAGATTTCCTGGTGCAGCCACAGCTTAAATGACTAAATCTTCCTCTAAAATGGTGTCAGCAGCCACAGTTTGGACATGTGGCCACTGTAACCTGTAGCTTGGCTCACAGGCATGCCTTTAGAGCATCACCAGTGTAACAGAATATGTGAGATCGTATCCACTTCCCCAGTACCGCACAGGCAGACACGCTCAGCCATCCTTCTGTAGCAGCCCGCTACCACATCTGAGGGGAAAATATTACAACGGGCCATAGAAAAGGCCCTTTGATGTGATGGAATACCCAGATTTTACAAGTATGAAGCTGGGGAGATGATATATTTTGTTCGAGGTGAGGCTAAAATATTTGAAACCCTAGCGATGTTATTCTGCCTCTCTACGTCAAATATTCTCTGCTTAACTAGGGCCCTGGCTTGATTTACGGCCAGTATCTGCAAGGACTCAGGAAAGAAGCCAAGCATGGGTAGAAGAAGAAGAAAAAGAAGAAGAAGAAGAGATTGGATTTATACCCCGCCCTTCACTCACTTGGGAGTCTCAGAGCAGCTTACAAACTCCTTTTCTTTCCCCTCCCCACAACAGACACCCTGTGAGGTAGGTGAGGCTGAGAGAGCTCTGAGACAACTGTCCTTGAGGGAACAGCTGGCACAGAGCTATGGCTTGCCCAAGGTCATCCAGCAGGTGCAAGTGGAGGAGTGGGGAATCAAACCCGGTTCTCCCAGATTAGAGTCCGCACACTTAACCACTGCACCAAACTGGCACCAAACTGGGTAGCTTCTGATGTATAGCTCTAATCCAGCAGGAACTGTGCCTGTCCTTCAAAATTAAGGCAGTAATATCTGCTGGATGATGATTTAGCTTAAACCCGGGGATGACTGGCTTGAGACCCTGTCTCTGTTGCCTTCTACTGAACCGGTGCCAGTTCAGAACTACAGCAGTTTCTATGCAGTAAAGAAACAAAAAGTACTAAAAACTCATATATATTCTAAAATTGCAGACATACCTGTGTATCTTGCAGCTGAGACTCCAAACTGGCAGCATCTTTGGCAAACTTAATGCCTTTTTTTTCTGCTTCTTCCAGGAGACTTGAGACATTGTCCAGCTCATTCTGCAAAGCAAGGAACCTAGATGTAATATAGTAGCAGCTTACTTGCCAGGTGTGAAAAGGCTATTTAGAGTCATGTTCACAGTCCAGAGTAACATTCATTAAAGAGAACATTTGAGAGACTGCACATTCCATGCAGTGAGGCCCCATGGTATTGTCAGCAGTCAGCATTTTATATGAGGATTTTAGAAAGAGCAAATTTGAGAAATCACACTGGACTGAAGGAATCTTTAGTTATTTTCAGTTTTCCCCTATGGGATTTCTAGGTTATTTAGAGATCACAATGGAGCCACCACTACTTCCTTCTGGTCCTCAACTGGCTCACTGGCCAGGGCTTCCTTTAAAACTGTGCCATTATAAGATGTTCCTCTTACAGTTATTTTTGACCTAGCTGGAACAAAGTAGAGCCACTCATCTTGGGCACAATTGCTTCAAGTCCTTTAGGATTTTCAGAGTTCTCTCGCCTGAAAATAACGTTACCTGTACCTCAGAGGTTCTAGCCGTCCAATTTAACTGAGTGGTAAACTGGGATTTAATAGAACTGTATTTCAATAACACTTGTCCAACAGTTTTATCAATGGCCTCCATGCTTTGGGTACTGAAACTGGGCATGAATTCCAAGCAGTTCAAACTGGTGGCAAACACAGGAGCCTTTCGCTTAAAAACAGGCTAAACGTTTTTTTTTTCCTTAATGCCACTTGTACATTTTACAATCAGAAGTGATACAATGCCTTGTGGTCAGTGCCCAGCACCAAAACTGTATTGCCGGCATTACTTGGCACTTCCTTAGCACATACTTTCCCCAAATGTACCGTTTTTTTCGCTCCATAAGACGCACTTTTCCTCCCCCCAAAAAAGTGGGGGGGGGGGGAGTGTGTGCGTCTTATGGAGCGAATATGGAGCTTTTCTTACCTGTAACAGGGCTCTTTCTTCAGCAGGAAGGAAGGGGAACGCCATTCAGGCTGGCATCCCAGCCTTCCCCGCCCCTCCCTGCTGGGCCTGAGCTGTTAAGACTTAAAAGGGAAACGGCAGGAAAACCCCCACCAGGCTAAGTACTCTTTCCCTTTGAGTGCTTTTCCCCTTTAAGACAGCCAGCAGCAGAAAGCCCCGCCCACAGATTAAGCTCCGTGGCTACTTTGCACAGAAAGGCCTGGCTTTGCATGGCATGCCGACCTCTCTCTTCTTTCCTTTCTCTATCTTTCTTCTTTCCTTCCTTCCTTTCCTTTTTTCTGTCTGTCTGTCTGTCTCTCTCTCTGTCCCCACCTTTCTTTCTTCCTTTCTCTTTCTCTCTCTTTCTTTCTTTCTGTTTCATTTTTTCCTGTTTTCCTCCTCTAAAAACAAGGTGCGTCTTATGATCAGGTGCGTCTTATGGAGCGAAAAATACGGTATCTTGAAAGGGACAGGAAACAGTACAAAGAGAAGATAAGTACTATGTTGATGGATAGGGAAAACATTAGTAGGACACAAGAAAAGATAGTATTGTGAGCAACATTACTATTGGAGCTTTCAAGTTTCAAAGAAGTTTGCCAGGTCGATACAAGTGCTGTGAAGCATGCACTGGGATCAGGGCCAGACCATCCTTACAAATTACTTACATATAAGCTTTTGCAACAATCCAATAGGATTGTTCATTAGATTAGCCAGTTCATTAGATTATGCCACAGAACTGCAAATTCAAATCCTTACCTGAAGCTTGTTTCCTTTTTCAGCCAACTCTGCCCTCAGCCTCTCCCCTTCTGCCACTTTGGTCTGCAGCTCCTGTACCAGCCCATCTAGCTTCTTCCTCTTGTGTTCAGATTCTGACCTAACCTGCTGCAACACCTTCACCTCACAGGCCAGCTCTTTGTTATCAGTCTCCAAACACTGCCTGTTCTTTTCAAGGTTTGCTTTAAACTAAAAGAAACAAAAGAATTAGAAGTCAGTCACTTTCAACTTAGTGTTGAGCTGAGCCAATGCAACACTTTTATGTTAGATGCAAGCCGAAATTCAGCAGATTTTCCCATTAACACATAGAATGTTTCATTTCCTGGCTTTAATTCACAAAAACACGTGTTCCAAATGAATTCATTTTTCCATATGGAGGCCAAATATTTATGCTAGGATATAGTATCAGAGATATTAACTGCAAGCAGAAATACACGCTTGCATAAGATATACTGTATTGATTAGTCAGACCAGAAGAGCAGTGTCGACAATTATTCTGGCAACCAGACTAGGAAAGTATCTGTCAGCTATGGTTTCACGCTGCCTCCATGAAGCTCAAGTACACTGTCCACTTTATCCTCATAATAACCCTGCAAGGTAGATTTGTCTGGCACGCTGACCCTGGGCCAATGAGTTTAATGTCTGAGTTGGGTTCTGAACCCAGGTCTCTCCAGTCTTACTTCAACTGGCTAACTACACCACCATACTGGAAGCAGTCTTGTTGTAATACTACTTCTGATAATCCTGAGATCGCAATTCAAACCCACAAAGGATGGAAGACGACCTAAGAATCATTAACACTTAGATGAATGTCAAAGATGGTTCATCTAAACCGTAAGGTGTGAATGCAAGGATATATGTGTAGAATTAGCAGGGTCTATAGTTCTTTGCAGAGTGTACATCTCAGGCTATCTTTACACCATGTATAAATGGCACTTAATCCATGCAAACTGCAGGACAATGAGAAGAAT
The DNA here is from genome assembly GCA_029233225.1 of Lepidodactylus listeri. NCBI lineage: Eukaryota > Metazoa > Chordata > Lepidosauria > Squamata > Gekkonidae > Lepidodactylus > Lepidodactylus listeri. The sequence continues at coordinate 18,989,974 of JARCFY010000015.1, read as the reverse complement.
ATGAAATCCCTCACATCCAAACATGTTTAAAATTAGCATTTCCTACTCACTCTTTTGGCCTGCTCAAGCTGTTCTGAGAGCTCTTCCAAGGCAGTTGCATGCCTCTGTCTAATATCCTGAATTTGGGCTTCATGATTCTTGGTTTCTTCCTCAAGTGCTTTCTTCAGTTCAGCAACTTCCTGCTCACGCTTTGTCCTGGGGACCAATCAGCAGCAAGACAGAATATTTGAATGGGTTCAACTTCAAATGCGTTTATTAGTTTATTGTATCTGCCATTATTTTTGCATGTGTGCCAGTTCTGGTCATTTCTATATCTAAAGTAGCAGAAAGAACAATCCAAGTATACCCTGGTTGGTGTATGTCGCCTGTTACTCTCCGTTTCCACATTCCCTTTCTGTGAGATTTCTAAGGTAAGAGAGATGTTTATGGCCATCACTCAAATGGTGCACACAAACATACGTACATTTTCTGAACAGGATAGTAATCCGTTTTAGAAAAAGTAATGTATGAACCACCATATATTTATGACAATATAAGGAGTACTGCAATTCTTTCTGCAGCATCTCACAGTGAGAGTCTTACAGGGTCAGTCAACAACATGTGTCCTAGAGAAGGAAGTCTTTATTGAGAAAGGTCTGTTGTGGTCATCTGCACTTCTTGTGTTAGTAATGGCTGACACAGCCCCAGGCAGGACAATTATACAGAATTCAAAAAGGGGTCTGGTAAGGAATTGCAACCAATCACCAAGCCAAAGAAAAGGTGCTCAAAATACTGGTTTACAGTTCCCACGGAAAAAGCGGGAAGAATTAGAGTCAGACAGGAGAACAGATACATGGGCAGGCACCAGCAGTCTCCCAAGGTCAGAGCGGCTCGAGGAGCGATAAGCATGCCGTGAGAAATATAACATAACATTCCACAAACCCAGCGTCAAAGGTTCCCTCATTCCACCTCCCGGGCAGGAGACGGCAGCTTTAGCTGACACTCACATGCCAGAATTTTGCCAGAGATAACAGGTAGCATTAGCACTACATTTGATTAGAAGAGCATTTAAATACTGCCTCCATGTACTCTCCTAGGGAGTCACAGTCACAATTTCCCGCTAGCCAGGCTAAAACGTTTCCTCTTTTTAAGGGTAAATCATGGCATTATGACAACTTTTCCTGTTATAGGCCTAGTATTCCACGAACCTTAACTCTTGCTGAGCTGCAGTGGTGTCCAGGGTATCTTCCAGTTCTGTCTTCAGTGCCTCGAGCTCCTCACTGAGGTCTCTCTTCTGCTTATCCGCTTTGTTCCGAGAAGCCTTTTCCGATTCAAGGTCCTCCTGTAGCTCTGAGATCTGAGCTTGCAGTTCTCTTATTAACTTTAATGCATTGTTCTTTTGCACAGCTTCATCATCCCCTCTGGAAATAGGACAGACGAAAGAAGGGCGCCTGAATCTGTGCTTGGCTGCAAAAAATACATCCTTCGTAGACAGAAGACTAAACTGAACGTTTCGTGGTAACACGGCAAGTGACCAGTGGCGGGGTACAAAAAGGAGAGGGAAGCCACAGCAGCTTGGATTAGGATCAAATTAACATGTTGGGAAAGTGAGCAGGGCAAATACATGTCTGTTACCTGCTATGTCACACATAGGGATCTAAGTCAAATGGAGGGAGTCAAGCATTGTTAGGCAACAACAACTGAGGATCCACAGGGGCAATCCCATTCAGTCTGAGGATCCACAGGGGCAATCCCATTTGCAGGGGCAATCCTGTTCAGTCTACGCTGTCCAATTTTGAGCCAGTTTGGTGTAGTGGTTAAGTGCGCGGACTCTAATCTGGGAGAACCGGGTTTGATTCCCCACTCCTCCACTTGCACCTGCTGGATGACCTTGGGCAAGCCATAGCTCTGTACCAGCTGTTCTCTCAAGGACAGCTTGGGAAAGAGTTCTCTCAGCCCCACCTACCTCACAGGGTGTCTGTCGTGGGGAGGGGAAGGGAAAAGGAGTTTGTAAGCCACTCTGAGACTCCCTTGGGGAGTGGAGGGCGGGGTATAAATCCAATCTCTTCTTCTTCTTCCTACTCACTAGCCTTCTACCCCCTTTTTGGCCCTCTTCGCCTCCCCCATTCTCCCCCTCCACTGGGCCCTTTTCTCCCCTTTCTCTGTTCCTACACCAATTTCTCTGGGTCCCTCCAGATCAGAGTTGCTAGACAACCCTATAACGCCAGCAATGTTCCCTCTAAGCTGAGTTAGCGTGAGCTATCTCAGTTTTTTAGCCTCCAGCTCGCACACTTTCGTCTCAGCTCAGGAAGGACGGCTCCAGAGCAAACCAATTTATGCAGCGGCCAAATTGCTCGCTCACAGCTTTAATGCCAGTAGCTCACGAAGAAGAATTTTTGCTCACAAGACTCCACAGCTTAGAGGGAGCATTGAATGCCAGCTGTGATCTTGTAAAGTTTCAAGAGATCTGGTCAGTATTCCTTGTGGGGGGGAGGGGGGTTGAACTCCTACTGTATTTTTACTTTTTAGTTCTTGTGCAAATCTGGTTTCTAGAAACCAGAAAACCTGGTTTGTGCAAATCCAGGTTTCTAGAAAAATTCCCCAAGCTGTACATGGCCCCACTGTTTAGAATTAGATATGATGACAGTGACTAGATAATTATCTTTTGTATCTCAAAAGGTAGTTCTCCTGAAGCACAGTAAACCAAGGAAACTGCCAACCTTGAGCATTTAAGATTTCAAAATGAAAAAGGTCACCTAAGATGTTATATATGTGATCCCTGCAATGACACTTTGCTGATTCTCCACTCCCTATTTATAATCATATAATCAGTTATATGTGTTGTCTTCCCTTCCCCCACTGAATTGAATTGTTAGTCCCTTGTCTTCAAACAAATTGTAAATCACTGCGAGCCCGCCTGCGTGTGGGAAGCAGCGATCAATAAATTGAATGTATAAATAAATAAATCATCAAAGAGGGAGACCCGTGAAAACTCGCAGGGGGGAAAATCTCACCTTTCCTGCTGCCTCTCCGTTTCCTCCTCTTGCTCCATATCTCTGCTCCCCACCTGGCCTCCCCTCACCAATCCCCCCAGGTTTTGCTTTGTTTCTGCCCAACTACTCTTTCCGTGGAGTCTTGCTCTCGCTTCCTTGCATACCTCCTGATCTACAGAGGTGCAGGAGCTCTGTCAACAAATAGAAGGGGGAAATGTTGGGCAACAGTGCCCCTGCTCGCTCTTCCGCTGGCTAAATTTCCACTGGAGCAAAACGGTAAAGGCAAGAGTGGAATGGAATGATGGTCCCAAAGGACAGGGGTGTCAAACGTATGGCCCACGGGCCAGATCCGGCCCCTGCAGGACTCCTATCCAGCCTGCGAGCAGCTGGCTCCCTCCTGCATCAAAGTTTGCTTTCGCCCAGCTCTCTCCTCTTCAGCTTCCAAGGGAGATAAAGAAAGCCAGCCTCATTTCTCTTGATTGGCTGAGGGCTCCTCCCCCTCCTCCTCCTTTGGGGGAGAGAGAGAGTCCCGCAGCACCTTTAAGAGGACAAACAATGTTTTATTCCAAATATAAGCTTTTGTGTGCATGCACACTTCTTGGGAGGGGGGGAGCCAGAGAGAGAGAGAGAGATGAAGTCCCATGGCACTTGGAGCAATCCTCCTTTCCAGTTCTAACAGAGGGGGTGGGGGAAGAAACCTAACAGCACAGCTTGCATTCTTTATTAGTGGAAGGGAGCAAGAGTCCAGTAGCACCTTAATGACGAACAAAATTTGTGGCAGGGTGGGAGCTTTCATGAGTCCCTGCTCGCTTCTTCGGATACAGCTAGAATGGGAGTCCATCTGTCCTTATATCTTGAAGAGGGAGGTGATTTCAGATACCAAATGACAGTAGCAGGCAGTGGTAACGAGAGAAGAAACCTAGGTCTCAATTGAGCCCAGTAGTTTGCATTGCCTTGAGCTTCATGATCAGTTGCAATTCAGCAGTCTCTCTTCCTAATCTCCCTTTGAAATTCCTTTGTAAGAGAACTGCTACTCTTAGGTCAGCAACTGAATGTCCTGAAAGGTTAAAATGCTCCCCCACTGGTTTTTGAATGCTGTGGTTTCTAATAGCAATAGAAAGAGCAAGAGTCCAGTAGCACCTTAAAGACTAACAAAATCTGTGGTAGGGTACGTGCTTTCGTGAGTCACTGCTCGCTTCTTCAGACTCATTTCCATTTATTCTTTGCATCCTTCTGGACTGAATCCTCCTGGACGGAATCAAGACCTAGGTTTCCTGTCTCATTACCAATGGTGATATCTCCACGCCTGCTACCCCTCTGCATATCACACCTAATCCAATCAAGCCTGCTACTGCCATTCGGCATCTGAAATCATCTTTATAAAGTTTATATCTCGGGGACCTTGTGTTACATTTCATGGCACACATGGCCCAACCCGACAAAGTGATATTTCAGATCCAATTCTCATAATAAATGAGTTCCACGCCTCTCTCTTAGGATACCGCTGCAGGAAGGAGGATGGAAAAATCCAAGACCCATCTTCCACTCAGAGTTCATGGGATCCAACCCCAGCACCTCAGTACTTCTCACAACACCATTTCAAACAATCCACATTATCTTTAAATTGGAGTTCAGTGTACTACCTAGCAAGAGCAGCTTGCAGTTCTTCTTCTTTCTTGGCAAGCTGGATCTTTAGCTCCTCAATTTGGGCTTGAAGCTCTGCTATTTGGTCCTGTAGATCAGTGGTTTCACCATCAAGTTTCCTTTTGGCTTTTTCCAGTTCTTGACGAGTCTTTTCTTCTTTTTTCAGTCGTTCTTTGGAGAAAGAGGTGTGGTCAGTCAGGATTTTTTTTGCTTTACTGAATGCTATTTCTACATCAGTTCTGGAGAGTGCCAGTCCAGGGACCAAAAATTAAAAAGCTGCACCAGTGAAAAGTTTGGAAGTTACTGCATACATTTGGAACATCTTTAAAAAGCCTGAAAAAAGAAACTTCAGGATGACTGACACCAACTAGCCGTGCTTACATGAAGTACGCATGGGGATGAATTTCTGATCTCTTGAGAGGCAGATCTCTTCTGCCAAAAAGGCAGTTTAGAGACACACCAAGCCCTACCATTAGGAAAGCTGGGACAGCCAATTGTTAAATATTGAGTTTATTGCTTATACTAATTGTTAAATATTGAGTTTATTGCTTATACTATTTTATTGTTAGAGAGGGGTGCAATCATTTGATTTTCTGCCTTATGATCAAGATGTCTCTTGGGCCATCCCAAAGAGAAGTCCTCCTCTTGAACAAAACGTTGAATTCCCAAACTACTACAAATATCACAGATTAATGACAGCACAAACGTTTCAGACAACAAAACAATGAAGTCTCGTGCAGCACCCTAAAACAGTCCGATGAAACAGGCTCCATCTACTAAAAGCACAAGCCACAGTAAATGTGTTTTATCTTTAAGCTGCCACAAGACTTTTGGGAATTTCAGATTAAAAATAAAAAATATTCATACCCCACTTTTCTCCCCAAGGGGAACCCAGAACATCACCATCCTTCTCTCCTCCATTTTATCCCCACGACAGCAAATCTGTCAGGTGGGTTAGGCTCACAGAGAGAGATAGTGACAGTCTGCTGCAGGCTGAGGGTAAGTACGGATAAAACAACAAAAAGGGTACACGAACCACCCATTCTATTACTTTTGACAAGAAGCAATATTCACCCGGTAAAAAACACACACCCCAATTTAAATAGCTCTGGAGCACTTCCAGCACTCACTTGTCCAAAGTATTCCTCCTTTAGAGTTTTACAAAAAAAACCCACACTCCTTATCCATATCATACTCCTTATCTATAGAGTTCGGGGGGAGGTGAGGTCGAGAATATAATGCAGACCACAGGAAGACATTATTGGCTAGGGCTACACGAGCCCTTGAAGGAGTGGATGAATAAGGTCAGACTGCATGATTTCATATTTCTTGGTAGTGACTAGTGCTGGCAAAGGGAGAGAAAGGCTCAGTGTGTCTGTTAAGCTAAGGTCAACACAGGAGTTCATAGGAAAGAATATTTCCCTGGCAGTGCCAGGGAATGGAACTTGGGAAACTTACTCTTTCAATAAGTTAAGCGACTATCTGCCTCCTAGATGACGGGGTTGAATCCTAAGCAAGGATTTTCATAATGCCTGCGGACTGTCCTTGTCAGAAAAAACTGCTGAGGGAAAAGTGCGTTCCTGGAGTCACAGGACCCAAGTGGAGTAACAGCCACATCGGTCAAGATGCTGCTGTGGAGAAGGGGACAAAACCACACCTTTCTTCCTCTTCCAGCAGTGGAGCTCAGTTCAGGAAAGAGGCAGGAGGGAATGATTTTGTCCTCATTCTCCCCACCCTGTAGCTTCCAATCTGCATGGTTATCACTCCACACAGGTCCCATGCCCCAAGGCTGGAAAGGACTGCTGCGGGGAGGGGAAAGCTGGGAGGACTGGTGACCATCTGTGCCTTGTACTGATGGATCAAAGATCCAATCCACAGCCTCTCTTCTGTTAACTCTCCAGCCGCTTGTAAGGGGAAAAGTGACACTTAGGAAAGAAAGGTATCTATTCATATGTTAAGTTGCTAATGAAGTCTTCTGCCAGATAGGCACGTGATAACTTTTATGCTTTCCACGATCTAGCTACCAAATACAAAGCTCATTAAGTTCAACTGAAGCTAAGTTCAACTTTAATTTGACTCATACCAGTTGTTAACACTAATTATTCAATTTCAGTCCATCTGGCAGGAACTCAAATACCACCATGCTTCCATACAAGAAGGTCAGTTGGCCACAGTATTCTAAGCAAGAAACTATTTCCAAATTAGGACACAAAGGTTGGTAAATGTGTAAAATTAGGAATCTGACAGCAAAGCCAGAATCCTACAGTACATCACGTGCTTAACAGCCAAGAATGATTAGGCGTCTAAATCTAAGAAGGGGGTTACATATACAATTGATATGGCAAGTATAACACTGCAAACATTTCATGGTATTTATTCTCAAAACATAATCCATCAGCGGCTGCTCCAAAAGCAGACAAGAAATTGTTAGTAACGTAACAAGGGGAGTAAGTCAGACAACTATGTTCAGGAATGCCGTATTTTTCACTCCGTAAGACACACTTTTCCTCCCCAAAAAAGTGGGGGGAAGTGTGTGCGTCTTATGGAGCGAATATGGAGCTTTTCTTACCTGTAACAGGGCTCTTTCTTCAGCAGGAACGCAGGGGAACGCCATTCAGGCTGGCATCCCAGCCTTCCCCGCCCCTCCCTGCTGGGCCTGAGCTGTTAAGACTTAAAAGGGAAACGGCAGGAAAAACCCCACCAGGCTAAGTACTCTTTCCCTTTAAGTGCTTTTCCCCTTTAAGACAGCCAGCAGCAGAAAGCCCCGCCCACAGATTAAGCTCCATGGCTACTTTGCACAGAAAGGCCTGGCTTTGCATGGCATCCTGACGTCTCTTCTTTCCTTTCTCTATCTTTCTTCCTTCCTTCCTTTCCTTTTTCTGTCTTTCTGCCTCTCTCTCTGTCCCCACCTTTCTTTCTTCCTTTCTCTTTCTCTCTCTCTCTCCTCCTCCTTCCTTCCTTTATCTCTCTCTCTCTCTTTCTTTCTGTTTAATTTTTTCCTGTTTTCCTCCTCTAAAAACAAGGTGCATCTTATGATCAGGTGCGTCTTATGGAGCGAAAAATACGGTAAGTTAGCACTCGTTGCCTACCCCAATTGAATATTCTTAGACTAATATGTATCATGCACAGGGAAGCAATTTTTGGGGGGAAATATAGAAGCCAGGGAGATTTCTTAGGAGACAGATTGGAAGAATTGAAAAACTGAGACTGAGCCCTGGTCTACACATGCTGCCGAATGAAGTAGCAGAATTCTGAGGTGTCAAAATGGGCTATACCTCTTCAGAAGCAGGTAGGAGAGTCACAACTGTAATGCTTTCCTGGTTTAAAAATCCCTCCAAACAAAAAATTAGCACACCAGGGGGAAAGGTTTTACTCCAGCCCTTTGCTTACTGTGATAAATGTGAGGGAACTTAAAAAAAACCAAAACAAATATTCCCAGCTGAACTCTGAAGTGGCAGAGGCCAGGGGTGGGCAAACCTGCTCAGCGTAAGAGCCGCCTAGAACAGGGGTGGCCAAACTTACTTAACATAAGAGCCACATAGAATAAACATCAGATGTTTGAGAGCCACAAGACAACCAATATTACCTGCTTTTATTGGAAAATAAGCAAATTTGCTTTTTATTAACATTAAGTGAGACTGCCAAAAATAACAACAAAAGGGGTAAAAGCAGATATTGATAATGATATTAATTCATCCAATGTTATTTGTTTGCTAATGATATTTAGCTTCCCCAGCCGCCCTGCCGGGAGCCACATAATATATGTGAAAGAGCCGCATGCGGCTCCCAAGCCACAGTTTGCCCACCCCTGGCGTAGGCCATTCTGAACAGCCACTCATTTATAAACAGACACAGAATAAAACTAGTGTGTTATCTAGAAAACAAAGTTTAAATACAGTATTAGATCATAAAAGACAACCATCAAAACATTCATTTTACCAAGAACTGTGTTCATCCTACTAAGCTTATAGCAGTTGAATACTGTTGCCTCGAGAAAATAGTACATATATAGGTAGTAAACACTTTGAGTAACGGAAAACAAGTGTACTTCTGACTTTTACTGACCATTCCTGTCACACCACAAATTTTTGAAATGGCTGACCTTCCAGATCTGTGATCATCATTTCCTGCTTGTTCTTGAGTTTAGCTAAGTTTTTGGCCTTTTCTTCCTCTTCAGCCAGCTGTGACGTACACTCTGCAATTCTATCCTCCATTAATTTCTTCTCCTAATTGAGTATGAAAAATTTGTTTTAATACGTATATATAATACAACATGTTCCATTGTTTTTCGATATCTTATTAAACATTTCCACATTTTTCAGAGCAACTGTCCAGGGCTAGCTGCCATATAGTTTCATTCATTTCATTAAATTTAGGGATCTCGCCCACCCTGCGAGCAGCCTCTGGATGATTTACAGCCATTATGAAAACATTTAAAATAGCATCAACAGATAGCGAATGTTTACACTTCTTAGCCAAATCCAAGGCAGTGATATAATAATCCCCCCCTTTACCAGCCGCACGGTGGGGGGAGGGCACGTGGGGGGCCACAGAAAGGAAAGGGGCCAGTCTTAACCTCCCATTGCTGCCCTCAACTAAAAGCCTGGCGGAACATCTCTGCCTTACAGGCCCTGTGGAATTGCATCAGATCCCACAGGGCCCTGATGTTATTCGGCAGAGAGTTCCACCAGGTTTGGGCCAGGACCGAAAAGGCCTTGGCCCTAGTGGAGGACAGCCAGACCTCCTTAGGGCCAGGGATCACCAGCAAGTTGCCACTAGTCGATCTCCGCATTCTTTTGGGGACGTACTGGAGGAGATGGTCCCAAAGGTACGTGGGTCCCTGACTGCTCATGGCCTTTAAAGTCAACACTAACATCTTGAACCTGACTCGGTACTCCACCAGTAACCAGTGGAGCTGGTGTAGCACAGGTTGTATGTGTGCTGCCCATAGTGTTCTCGCCAGGACTTGTGCCGCCACATTCTGGACTAGTTGGAGCCTCCGGGTCTCAGTCTCAAGGGCAGGACAGCATAGAGTGCGTTACAGCAATTCAGCCTGGAGGTGACCGTTGCATGGATTACCGTGGCTAGGTCGGGGTGTGACAGTAAAGGGGCCAGCAGCTATGCTTGGCACAGATGGTAAAACGCCATCTGGCTATATTTGTCACCTGCGCTTCCATGGTTGAGGAAGCATCCAGAGTCACACCCAAACTTCTGATGGAGTACGTTGGTATCAATGACATCCTGTCAAAAGTCGGGAGTCTGAATCCAACCCCAAAGCCCCCCTCCCCCCGCAAGAGAACTTCCATCTTCCCTGGGTTCAGTCTCAGCCTGCTCTTCTTTAACTATCCTGCCACAGCCTTCAAACCCTCAGGACAGAGGGTACGGGGCAGCATCCAGGTGACACGCAAGCCAGTTGGATGAGGGAGCACAACCAGCTTGGAGGAAGAGGAATTTGTGAATTTCCTGCATTGTGCAGGAGGTTGGATTAGATGACCCTGAAGATCCCTTCCAACATTATAATTCTAGATGTTAAATAACATCAAGGAAAGAACTGCCTCCTAAGGAGCCCCATATAGCTCCTAGAGGACATCTCCCCTCCCAGTGCTACCCTCTGTCCCAGACCATGAAAAAATGAGGAAAGCCATTGCAAGGTCACTCCACGTAAGTGAGGTGAAGGGTCAAGAGATCATAATCGACCATGTCAAACGCTGCTGTGAGAACAAGTAACAATAGCAGTGCCAACCTGCCTTGATTCAGCTGCCTACAGAGGTCATCTGTTAGGGCGACCAACACCAGGTCCATCTTGTGGCCTGGGCAGAAGCCAGACTGGAATGGATCCAATGCCGATGTGTCATCCAGGAAACTCTGGAGCTGCTCAGCTACTGCTCTCTCAATTACCTCACCCAGGAATGGTAAGTTCGATACTGGGCGCTAATTGGCTGGATCATATGGATCCAGGGATGGCTTTTTAAGAGCGATACCACCACAGCCTCCTTAAGACCCTCTGGAAAGACCCCTGTTTCCAGGGACAGATTGATAATGTCCTTCAGTGGGCCCCAGATCATCACCAGCTTTCACCAGCCATGAGGGACACGGATTCAGGGGGCATGTGGTCAGCTGCGCAGCACCCAGGATCCTGTCGACATCAGCAGAGGAGAGCAGGCTGAAGGTGTCTAAAACTGAATCTAAAAACAGCCAAGGAGCCTCCAGTTCACTTACTGTATCAATACCAGCAGGTAGGACATGGCAGACTGTCTGCAAAAAAGCTCACAAAAGCCTCACAGCTAGTGGACAAATTCCTACTCTTTTGGGTCCCTCCAGAGAGGGACATCAACTATCAAACTAATCAATTGTGCCAGGTGTGAACTAGGGGACACAATGGAGGCTGAGTAGAACTCTTTCTTTGCAGCCTTCACTGCCATCTCCTAGGACCCCATAAACACCCTAAAGGATGCTCTTGCAGCTTCATTACAAGCACTCCACCAGACACGCTCAAGTCATCTGAGTTCCCGCTTCATCCCCGAGTTCTTCCATATACCAGGGGGACATTCGATGACAGGAACAAAGAGGACGTCAGGGGGCAACCTCATCAATGACTTCAGAGAGATGGGCACTCCGGTCCTCTACCAGCATATCCAATGAAGCACTGGAAGCCATCGGATCCCACAGAGCATTCTGAAAACCAACTGGATCCATCAGTCTCCATGGGTGAGCATAAATCCATTTGCTGCCTAGATGGGGGGGGGGGGGCTGAGACACCCAGCCAGGTCTTCAAGACCAAGTGGTGGCACCTCCTCTCTCGAGGTTTGGCCTGCTTGATGTGTGGGGCCCGATACAACTTGGGAAAGCCCCAGTGCTGCCCACCTTAGCAGGCAGCAAGTACTTGTAGCTAGTTAAAATATGTCCAGATACAGCCAACACTTAAAACAGAGAGCAAAGTAGAAGCCGTGCTACACTAAACTACCCTACAGCATTTTACAAGAAAGTCTAACTTCCAACAGGAGCTTTATTTACTATATGACTGATGTGCTACAGAACTGATCTTAGCAGCACATTACGGGACAAAGAGCTGCCTCCCAGACTAAATGACCAATTGCAAATCTTGAGGCATTTCATAGACCGTACTTCTGAGAGCACAAACGCACTTAAATGTTAAAACTGAAATGCTTGATATACAGGTGAGAGAGCCCTTTACTTCACTAAAAGGAGGTTGCATTTGCCATAAAACCCTAGCTGTCTTGTCACTGAACAGCAGGTATACTCTCTCTGCATGACTTATGACATTACCGCAACAGTATCATGGGACTTGACAAGGGATTGTTCTCAGCCTTGGTGTGGTGAGTCTGAATCCACAAATTAAGAGTCTGCAGATGTTGATAGCTCATTAGATTACGGGCAAATAGAGAAAAACCCGGTGAGCTAAAGGATGCCCCTAAATATATATGCACTATATAATGCCTTCCCTTAATGTGAATGTCTATTTAGATTTTAATCAACATATAAGCTGTGAAATTACTCAAACCGTGACTGAACTGATATGTTAATAAAACCGTAAGGATCTGTACTTAAATGTATACCTGCTTGTCTGCTCGTGAGTCATCACTACACACACACGAACATTATAAAATTTCAGATAAGAGGTGCTGATGCAGTAAGACACATCATCCCCTTTCACTACAAGCCATCATTCTCTGACTTTCAAAATTGTCAGGTAAGACAGAATTCATACTTTTTGCCGCTTTACCACATTTACAAGCTCTAGAGAGGAATGCTGAGTTTGGGCTGTCACCTTAAGAAATTTAGAATTTTGGTCCTCTAAGAGTAGAATTTCTTCTTCCATCTTCTTTATCTTGGCTTCAGCTGTTACTTTTTCAAGCTGCAGCTTCTGCCGCGCACCTTCTTCCTCATCAAGCTGCTCCTCTAGGTCCTGAGAGAGGGAAAAAAAGCCTCAGTTATATTGTCACTTGCCCACAATTTTCATCCATTTCAAAATTGTACTACAAATAGGATACCACTCCAATCTTTAGGCATATTATCCCATTGTCCTATACCTGTATGTGACCCTGCATCTTCTTCTTCTCATTCTGTAGCACCTGGTTCCTTTCCTCTTCCTCCTCCACCCTGGATTCTAAATCATGCAAAATTTCTTCCAACTCTTGTTTCTTGGCAGCTAAGCGGGCTCGCATCTCCTCAGCTTCAGCAAAGAGTTCCGTCTCTGCTTGCAACTGCTCTGCAAGAATATTCTTTTCTTCCAAGAGCTGCAAATATGAGATAAAAGCTTGTCGAAATTTTAAAGTAAGATTTCACAAGGCAATGTGCCGATCTTTGGGAAATTAGTCTTTCCCAGACACAGGAAAGTTTAATAAATCTCATCTCCACCTTAAAACAATGCTAACAAATAGTGAGCATGGATGAACAATCTCCACAGCTAGAAGCTACAAAAACTCTGAGCCAAATTGCTGGAGGGAAGGTGTTGCTACAGCTTCGTGTTTCAATTTTTCTTCACGCTGTCTCTGAGGATGGGGGAAAGGGGTGGCAGTCCTGGAGAAGAGGGAACGTACACTGGGATCAACACAAGTGTCACCTATTCCAGCTCCCTGCTCCAGTCCACTTCTATTACACTGTCCTCCAGCTGTTCCTGCCATTGAAAGCTAAATACAAAAAGGTAATTATACTCCCATGTACAGAAGACAAGTGTTTATATTTTTAGAAAGGACTGAAGATGCATTTTTGCAGCACTCCTTTGGAATTTTGCACCCAACCACTGGTAGTAATTAAGGTCCAGTCTCTTTGTTTCCACAAGGAAAATCGCACTTATGCTGTTCCCAAAGCAGGGTACAGCAAAGTAAGCTTCCCTGAACCCAGGTCTTTTTTCCTCTGCTCTCAAACTCATGGCCCCTAAGCAAAGTACAATCCCAGATCTTTCTACAGCATTTAAGAAACATTTAAAATTATTTAGAGATAAGGGACTGCCACATAAGAGGGAGCCAGTTTGGTGTAGTGGTTAAGTGTCCGGACTCTAATCTGGGAGAACCGGGTTTGATTCCCCACTCCTCCACTTGCACCTGGCTGGATGACCTTGGGCAAGCCATCGCTCTGTACCAGCTGTTCTCTCAAGAACAGCTTGGGAAAGAGCTCTCTCAGCCCCACCTACCTCACAGGGTGTCTGTTGTGGGGAGGGGAAGGGAAAGGAGTTTGTAAGCCGCTCTGAGACTCCAAGTGAGTGAAGGGCGGGGTATAAATCTAATCTCTTCTTCTTCTTCTTCTTCACATCAATGCTGCAGTCAGAAGTGTTCAATTTTGGTTTTATGCTGGAGCCAAAAATCAACAGATCACCACCTACTGGGAGAAAGCCAGCATAAAATAAATATCCAGGTCAGCAAGCTTCTGCACAGCCGGATCCTAGACACAAACCTGCTGATGTTTCCTTTCCATCTCTTCAAGTTCTGCTTCCACCTTCAACTGTTTCTCCTTCACCTTCACCAGCTCCTCATCCTTAGCCTGAAGTTCTTCTTCCTGGCGAGTAACCTGAAGCAGAGGCTTCACCTGCGAAGGGTGGCACAGGCAATGAGGGCAACGAGGCAAATCACTTTTCTTTATGTTCAGAGCACATTAGGAAAAAGCCGCCTACCTTTGTGAACACCCTCCACCACTGCCAGTGCCTTAACTTCAGATAGGCAGCACAATTTCTCTGCAGAACTTTCAGCGCGCTCAACTGCTGCTGTTTCTTAGCGAAGGCCCTGAAGACAAATAGCCAAGGGTATTTCTGGGTCACATAGCTGAGAATGTTTGCATTTTAACAAACAGAACAACACGTTTATAAAAAAACAATCATATAAGTAACAGGGACCAATAATAATTGCTCTTTCTATTATGGAAATAAAGGATGCATTCCAGCAAGTTTGCCTTACCACATATGAGAAACAATACAGAAAATTTTACAAAATGCATAAAAGCTTTGTATTAATTAAGAACCCTGTAAATCTGACGGATCATATGCATCTCACTGTAAATTTAGACCTTGCAATTAAGCTAAATCTTAACGAGTTTCCAATGAATCCTGCTTTTAAGGATTACATGGGAAAAAATCTGTTAAGATTACCATATTTACTTACTTTCGGGCAAGGTATCCCCTGCATACTGCCTGGAAGAAGATGATGATGTCTGTGATCTTTAGGTCCCTTTCTTCCTCTAGATGTGCCAGGACACCAGCGCGGAAAAAAATCTTGCTCTGTCCAATTCTGTACAAGTTGGGGTCCAGCTCCAATGCTCTAATCTGTGAGAGTGTCAAACCCATTTGGTTTATGTACAGAATATGAAGAAAGCATCTTTTAGGAACATTAGGAAGTTACTGAAGGGCCTACCATTCGCTCACACGCCTGCTTCCCATCCATAAAACCTTTAGGGATTGCATTAGGAGTCAGGATCTCATATCTACAAGTCAATCAGAAGGCCAACAGTTAAGCCATCAGCAAAGAAAAGAGATCCTAGTTTTCATTTAACAAATGTTAAACAGTTTTGAGGTCTCTGCTCTAAGTGGAAGAAAACTAAGATGACGAAAGGGAAAAGTGGGTGTAAATCAGATGAAAAGGCAGTTTTCTCAACATATATTTGCAATAACACCCAGATCCCATACCTCTGTCTAAATTCTTGGAACACTATTCTGTTTGGAAATCCTTGCCGACAAATTCTTATTCCTTCCAGGACACCATTGCAGCGAAGCTGATCTAGAACTAAATGTGGATCCAGCTTCCCAGCCTAAAAAAAGACCAAAAGCTCTGCTAAATGATCATTTTGGCAGTTTTATCAGTCTTTTGCTTTTACCCTTACTTGATTTTAAACAGGAGTTAACTGCTCACAAGGATCAAGTAACTGCTCACAAATATTAAATTGATGCTTACGTAAAGCACAAAAAAAGTTATATTATACTGCAAACTACGCAAACATGTTTTCTTTACTTGACTGAACAACAAAAATTAATTGCATTTTCTGTACTACATATCAGACAACACAGTTCTTATAACAACACTTACCCGCTTCTCATGATTTGGAATGATGCAACGAACAAAATTTGGGTTAGTATTTCTTAGTGTGGCCATCAGTTTGGTGAGGGACTCTTTGTATAGCTGACCCACGGTACGAAACATGCCCTTCTTGGTCTTGTACGCTGATCCAAAGGCAGTCTCTGTCATCCCAGTGACTTGATCGAGACCCACAATACGGTCCACTATAGATGACAAGAACACAACATTAGCATTCTACAAGAACAGGGGCAATTCAAGAGAGGTGCAACAAATGTTTTGAAATAAATGGTAGAAGGTGCCATCTGTGGGCAAAAGCAGCTGGCATGTATGGATGCAGCAGGATTAAAGCAACACACCAGGCAGAAACCAGAGCTTTGACAATTATGTATCGGGAAGCACAGAGGTCACCGTTTTATTGTTCAAGTGCACCAGAGCCATTCCATCTTCATAAAAAAAAAAAAAAATCTGACCAAGAAGCCACAAAGTTGGTTGGGAACAACAATAACGAAACGAAAACCCTGGGAGTCTAACAACATAGCCAAAGATGTCAAATTACTATGGATGCAATCCTATGAACATTTACAAAGGACTAAGTAAGGCCTATTTAGGGTTGCCAAGTCCCCATGTCACTCTGGCGGGGGGGGGGATTGGGGGCCATACCAGGGGTAGGCAGGGATGCCCCCAAGCCACTGCCACCCCTCTCCCTCCCCTCCTGCAGAGATTTAAAGGGCTTCAGCTGATCAGCGAGGAGTACGTGGCCCGCCAATCAGCTGGAGGGCCCTTTAAATCTTTCAGAAGGGAGGGAGAGGGGCTGTTGCCGGCCATAGCTCGCATGATGGCTGATTTCCCAGCAGTGATTCACTGCCTGGGCTTCAGGCCTGTGCTGCTGTATCGCTCACTGTGAGCACCACAGCAAGTGGGGCAGCAGCAAGCCAGCCTGAATCCCAAGCAGCGAACTGCCACTGGGAAATCAGCCCCACATGGCGCAGCTTCCACCATGCTCACCAAAAGACCCTTCAAAGGGTCTGTTTGCAAGCACAGCTGCAGCTGGCAACAGCCCTTCTCCCTCCCTGCTGAAAGATTTAAAGGGCCCTCCAGCTGATTGGTGGGCCATGCGCTCTCTGCCGATCAGCTGAAGCCCTTTAAATCTCTGCAGGAGGGGAGGGAGAGGGGTGGCTGCAGCTTGGGGGTGGGGCTTCCCCTGATGGCCAGCTCTTCGGCAGTGGATTGGAGCCCCCAGAAGCAGGGGAACCCCTGCCCCGACATGGGGGCTGGCAACCCTAGGTCTACTGAATATAGTAGAACTTACTTTGCAAAAAAACATGCATAGGCTTGTACCGTAAATGTATTAAAGCCTGCACTAGAAACAACCCACCCACACTAAAGGTCTCCTTCAACTGCAGTGGAAGAAATATTTTCTTACAAAACTGAGAGAGTATGAAAAATGAAGTATTAAGGGGTTTTTTACTTGACAGAACATTAAAATGAACTGCATTTTCTATATTACAAATAAGACAATGCATACCTTGTATGGCAAGTGCAAGTTTAGTCATTTGTCATACATATTAAACATAACTGAAACTTCTAAAATATATTTGATATTTACTAATACAGCCTCTTTCTCAGGAACCACAGTGTGTGTGGGGTGTCAATTTTACCACCCTTTTAGATTGTCTTCGGAAGAAAACAAGCTACAGGCATCTTCAACCACGAGAAAAGATTCCAATGTCACCTGCAGGCCATATTTTGGCCACAAAGTGAGACAGGAATGCAAACAAGCAAGCAAACCTGAGCAGACATGGGTATTCAAAACAACCAAATGCATTAGAAAGCGGCTAGGCTGAAGATTTCAGTCTGAGCCATTGAATTAGGGGTTTTCCCAAACAGTGTCAGTATTTAAAATTTTTAACTCATGCACTATATGTTTGCCTTGCATGCTTCAGTCTGGAAATGTGCCGTTGTATTAATCAGTAAAACAAGTAATTTGAAACTGAGGCACTATAAAAATATGAGGCAAAAGCCTCACTATAATCTTATAAATGGCAAGAAATGCGAACACACGTGACATGGTACTTAATTTCCCCCAGCTGAAGCTAAAAACTTATACCCCCTTTTAAATTCCTGCTATAAAAACACAATTCACCAACGAGAAAAATGCTGCCTGCACTCCAGTACAAACTTTATCATTCAGACCAGCAGACTTTCTGTACTTCTACAATTTTAAAACTCGATTTTACAAATTGAAGCAAGGGCTGGACAACTGAGTCATTATTCAGAAGCACCACCAGCAAAAAAGGGACCAAACTTTAAATACTCCACCCCCTCACAAAATTAAGCGATACCTGTCATTGGTGGATTAAACACTTAACAGTTGCACAATCAAGTCTTCAGTGTTTTCACAAAATACAGAAATCCAATCAAGAGTAATACAAAAATTCTCTAGCAATTTCACAAAAAAAATGTAGGTAGCAGTGTGTGTTCGTGAAAAAAAAATCTAGTTATAGTACAGTACTTTTTATTAGGACCAACTAAAATGTCTCAAATCGGTAAGCAACCCCCTAGTTTCTCAAAATTGTTCTTCAGGCTAGGTAGTAAAGGAAACAATAAAGAGGGGAGAAAAATGCACTGCTGAGAATGACAGAAATGGCCCTCCATCTTCAGATGTTGCCATGAAAACCTCACGGGGTCAGTGTAAGTCAGCTGTGACTTGACAGCAAATAAATAAATACTGTATTTTTTGCTCCATAAGACTCACTTTTTCTTCCAAAAAAAGTGGGGGGAAAAGTGTGTGCGTCTTAACCCCCCCTCACCTTTCCCAAGCCACGGCACCGAGCAGAGCTAGGTGCGTCTTATGGTCAGGTGCGTTTTATGGAGTGAATAATACGGTAAATGGGACTATGCTACTGGATCGGTTTCACATAACATGGAGCAGACAAGCAGCTTTAGAGAAAGCGGCAAGGGGACATTGCTTTATTTTGGATCTATACCAACAAGTTCAACTAAGATACATCCACATTCATATATAAGTTTTCTGCAAAATGTAAGCACCCAACGATGAAAAATGCCAAACTGAAAAGCTTGTGCAATGGCCAAAGCTTTAGCCAGTGGAAAAATGAAATAAAGGATTAACTGTTAAACCAATCAGTCAGCCTTAGATAACTAAGTAAGATTCCGCTGTGTGAGAGAAACTTGAAGAATTCAGCATATTAATAGAATAATTCAAGTTTAGCAGTACTCTAAAGCAAAAATGGGCCACGTGAGTGTATAAGCTTATCTGTCTGATCCAAGAACTGTTCTCAAAAGTCACCTTTCGACATGTAGGCATTTAATTGCATGATACTAATACTGAGCAGTTTCTGAATAAGAACATTCAGCATGCTACTGGACACAAATTCTAAAGATGAGAAAACGAAACAAAACTCTGTATTAGCCATTAACTTTGTCTGTATCTCTTTTTGAGTTGTATACAGACAATATACCGTATTTTTCGCTCCATAAGACACACTTTTCCTCCCCCAAAAAGTGGGGGGGGGGGGAGTGTGTGCGTCTTATGGAGCGAATATGGAGCTTTTCTTACCTGTAACAGGGCTCTTTCTTCAGCAGGAACGCAGGGGAACGCCATTCAGGCTGGCATCCCAGCCTTCCCCGCCCCTCCCTGCTGGGCCTGAGCTGTTAAGACTTAAAAGGGAAACGGCAGGAAAAACCCCACCAGGCTAAGTACTCTTTCCCTTTAAGTGCTTTCCCCCTTTAAGACAGCCAGCAGCAGAAAGCCCCGCCCACAGATTAAGCTCCGTGGCTACTTTGCACAGAAAGGCCTGGCTTTGCATGGCATGCCGACGTCTCTCTTCTTTCCTTTCTCTGTCTTCCTTCCTTCCTTCCTTCCTTCCCTTTTTTCTGTCTGTCTGTCTGTCTTTCTGTCTCTCTCTCTGTCCCCACCTTTCTTTCTTCCTTTCTCTTTCTCTCTCTCTCAACTCCTCCTTCCTTCCTTCCTTCATCTCTCTCTCTCTCTCTCTCTCTCTCTCTCTCTTTCGGTTTCATTTTTCCCTGTCTTCCTCCTCTAAAAACAAGGTGCGTCTTATGATCAGGTGCGTCTAATGGAGCGAAAAATACGGTAAACATGTGCAACATATAACAGAGCTCTTAGAATTCTAACTTCAAATATCTAAAGCCAGAATATATTAGCTAAGCCAGCCTCTTTTTTCCCAAAATGCAGCTATTCATTTGCAAAGCTTCTAAAAGTGAGGTACATACAATGAGATGCTGCATGTATGAGAGAGCAACTGAACTGGTATGCACTACGAACACTTGACTTGGAGAGGCTACGGTTAGGATGAAATGAAATGTTCATGCTGGTCTGCAAGCAAGAATGATTTCCCTGTAGGTCCAGATCCTGCTTTTAGGAGACCTAGCTCATTCATTCACCTGGTGTATCAGGAAGACCAGTAACATTGTCATAGAAAGAGGCTCTCTGAATATTGTCAATCTCTACAGCACGGGAACAGCAAGGACAAAGAGCAGATAACACAAGACAATCCCGTTAGTAACAAGAATACCATTGAGAATTGCAAGCAAGTTTTAACCTTGTATTACAGAAGCAGACAGGCCACTGTGGATCCCAGGCAGTTTTACTCATCCCAGGGCACAGAGGCTGACTAGAAGATTACAAGGAAACATGACATAAAATACATATTCTAGACTGCTAACTAAATACTGCTTTTATATATAAACTGCTTACATTACATATTTTAGACTGGTTCACGGTATCTTCAGCGTAAAAACACTGTATGCGTGGCTACTGGGGGAGTGAACCAACGTCCATACACTTTACTTATGACCGGGGGTCATTCCGTAGAAAAAGAGGTGCAGGAGCTCATTAGCATAGCATAACTCATTTGCATAACTCATTTGCATATGCCACACCCCCTAACATCACCGGAAGTGTGTCAGAAGGCAACACCCACCCCTCAGGCTCCACTCCACAGGTGAGTGAAACTGACCTGCTCTTCCTCCATTCCCTTCCCCATCCAATACTTTGTGCAAGAAAAAGAAGCGTCAAGAACACACCCTCATTCTCTTCCTGCTCCCTTGAAACCACCAGGTTTCAAGTAGACTTGAGATGCCCAGGACATGTGCACCACCCATCCCTTCCCCTTCCCCTCCCCACAACAAGACACCCTGTGAGGTAGGTGGGGCTGAGAGAGGTCTTTTGAGAACTGCTCATGAGAGAACAGCTCTGAGAGAACTTGTGACTGGCCCAAGATCACACCAGCAGCTGCATGTGGAGGAGTGGGGAATCAAACCCGGTTCTCCCAGATTAGAGTCCAACTCCTGACCACTACACCAAACTGATGGGGTGGAAGCTGCTGAAGGGTTGGTGAAATTTCTCCAGTACTTATGTGCCATGTGCCCCGATAAAAAATGGTATACTTAGAAAATTTGTATGCCACCTTGAGCAAGTCTCTGGAAAAGCAGCACACAGTCATAAAAGGAACAATGATAAAATTATCAATATTAAAACAAAACATTAAAAACAATAAAGACCCTAGCAGGGCTTTCCCCGGGGCGCTGCGCCTCTGCACTGCTCGAGGAAGCTGAGGAGGGGGCGGGGCTTGGTCATGTGCCCGCCCCCTGGGCTCCTCACTCCCGGAGCTGCGCTCCTGTGCGCTCCCGCTCCAACAGACCCCTGCTTATGACACAAATAACGATGTGGACATTAGAGACGCTGACAGAGTTTGTATTTCTGTGGGTTAGAGCACGACTTTCAGCAGCTCCGAATGCCCATCTTAGGAGTGAGATGATTTCCCCAGCTGCCAAATTTCTTCTGGTTTGGATGGTAAATCTGAAACCAGAAAATTTGCCCCTCCACTCATCTGCCCACCTGATGGGGAATAAGTGACAGTAGTAGGAGGTACTTGAGAGGACACAAAATAATTGCAGCATCTCCCATAGCTGGGATGGATAACATCTGCAGTGCCTGGTGCATTCAGTATTTCAGAGATACTGAAATAATTTTCCCTCTTCTCTCCTGCCACTTCTCTCCTGTTCACCCACTATCAAGAGGGTACGTAAGTGGAAGGGGATTCCAAAAATCCAAGTGTTACACAGATCAAGTGCGTACAAACACACGCGTCCTGCTCTGCAACACAACATGACATTTTAAGGTTGATGATCGTATGAACCATTCTGGGCCATTACGTACTCTGGAATTTGGCTCCATAAATCCACTTGTGTAACAAGCCAACTCTATTTCAGTTCACAAGTCAGTGTTAAAATGAAGTGAAAGTTAAAAGGATCCTAAACTACCACACTGCCTTGGGAGCCAGACAAGCAATACAAACTAGCTTAAATACTGCATTGTTTCTGTGGTTAAAGGTTTCTCATTGTTCGTAGATAGTCTGTCATAGCCAACGCACAGGTACCAGCAATGGGAAAAACTATTTTTTACCATGTGTAGTGTTATATTCCCAGCTTCAGGGAGAACTAGTTTAAAGTTATATAAATGTCTAGATAATTGTTATCTGTTCTACAAAGGAAATCCCATTACAGTGCTTTCATTACTGATTAGTGAAACCGCAACTTTAACACTTCTGAATCTCATACAAGGCTGAAACTGGTTTCCTTTCTGACATAGGCTTTTGGGTACACGCCTAAACAATTGTGACAAAGTAGTAAGTTTATTCAATACATACTTGTAGCTAAGAAGTTTGGTGAATGGACACAAAGTACAGCTGCTCTAAGCAACAAAGCAAAGTGAGTTAATTCATATTGCTTCAGCAGTTCAGGATCATCCCACTGCAAACTCTGGTAGGAAGTCACTAAGGAATCACAGCAATCCAGGTATTAAAGTTTCCAGATAAGGCCTTAGAAATACTGACTAACTTATCCACAGGGGACTTCCACTTGTCACAAAGATTCTGAGCAGACTCTTACCATCCTTCCAAAGCTCGGCAACAAACTTGTCAGAAGACTGGTGTAGGAGGGTGGCCACATTGTCATTCAAAGGGTCCATATTCTTCATAAGCCACTCATCTGCCTTGTAGTCTACCTGGAATTAAGAGAATGGAAGTGGTGCTGGATATTTCTTACTCGATCTTTCAAAAAATCAGTGCTTAAAACCACAAAATACTATTGATGGACAAATGCTGATAAGGAGACATATTGATGATAAAAAAACAATCTATTAACATATTGATAATTAAAATATTGATGATAAAACCAATCTATATAAAATTTCTAAATAAATTACTATGGACAATCTTTGCTACTGCATATAGAGGTTAGATTCTATTGGGATTGAAACTGGAACTAGTAGCGCTCACAGCATCATCCCTCTAGGATTGATTCTGATTTCCACATTTCCTCTGAGGCCTTTGACAAGTAATGGAACTGTTAAAGAGCACCCACTAGATCTTCAGGGTGTTCTAACAATATTATGACCAAATTTATCAAAGATTACTGTCAGATTACTGTTAACACTGAAATATTCTTTATGACCATTGTAAACATAGATCACGACGTCCGGTTTCAGCGATCTCAACAGCGGGCAAGTCTCCCTGGAGCTCCAGGAGACTCGACCCAGACTCGGCGGTTCCGAGGGGGATCCGATCTGGATTCGGACCCCCAGGGACTCCTGGAGGGAGACCCTGCCTGAGGCGCGAGGGGCAGCCTCTCCCGGGATGGCGATCCTGGGATCAAGGCTCCCCTTTGCCTCCATAGGCTCAACCGCCGCAGCACCTCTGGGCATCTACAAGCGCACACCGGACGGCTGCAGAAGCCAAAAAAGCTGAAAAGAAAGAACTACTCACTTGAAACGCATGGCAAAACTGTGTGGCAAAACTACAGGGATTCTCTAGCCGGAATGTAAAACGAAGAGGGGGAGAAGAGCCGCTAAATTAAGACTGGAGAATCGTTTGGCGGCAGAGTGACTATAGCTCATCTGGGGAGTGCTTTTGAGCTAACAGCAGTTTACAAGACATTCTTTTAGCTATTTTTGGTGGCTCTTCTTTGAACTGTAAACAAAGTTGACTGGAAAGGGGGACAAGATGGCGGGGAAGCCAAGACCTTCTCCTAAAACTACATCTAATCCTCCGGTAGACAGACCTCAGCAGACCACAGATCTCTCTGCTCTGTTAGCAAGTGCAATGCATCCTCTAATGGAACAACTGGCCATAGTTAATTCTAAGCTAGACGGTTTGCAGAAAGAGGCGACAGAAGCTAAAGCTACTTCAGAAAACTTTGCAAAATAACAGTTAAAAGTTAAAATCCATGAAAAAAAGACTGATACAAGACATCGAGCGCTTCATTGTTGATCTATCGATATTGATGGTTGTCTCCGGTGAGGCATGTCCAGATGTTTCTTGGGAGGACATTGTAGACAACAAAGCTTGCTCCGAAAGTGCTACCCGAAGGCTGGCAGCCCGATTTTTTCTTGTTTGTTTAGAAAAATAGGCGCAATGTGCGCAAGGGTCCACTTGGTGTGCTTCCCCGAGGCACAACAAACAGAGCGAGTGTCTATCAGGGGGAGCAATCTTACTACCACACTGAAGGCAACGTTTAAAGAAGCCCCACCACTTGGCCATAGGCCGAGGGTGGGAAGGGCGAAGAAATCGAAAGTTCGTAAAGCAGTCCAAGTCAAAACCCAAGAAGACAATCCCAATACGTGTAAGCCAAAAAGAGCAAAAAGAGAAGAATTTACCGACCAAGGCGAGGAAGGGTCCTACTGATGCGGCGGTCAGAAGAGAACTGGTGGGATTGTTATACCCCTCCCTTGGTCATGCGCAGTAGGGCCATGCACGTGACCTGGGAGCGGGCGCAAAAATCCCTTTCGCTTTAGGAAGTACCGATTGGGGTCGGTGCAGGAGCACTATATCCTAGAGGTGTGATGCACAGAGACCACGAAGAAAATCGGGCACTTTCAAAGGCAGCCCCACACAAAGCACATTGTATCTAGGTTAGATTACTGCAATCTGAGCATAGATTAACTGACACCAAGTGATATCTCAAGAAAGAGGCACAACTGGCAGACCAATCAAGTTGGTTAAATATGTTATTCACCACAGGCATACAGTGCCACTGTAGACGCTGATCTAATAACACTTAGAAGAAAGAGAATTGCATGTCACCAGCACACAGATGACATTTCAATACCAAATCTCTGAATCAGAGCGTCAAACATGCGGCCCATGGGCTGGATCAGGCCCTCAGAGGACTCCTATCTGGCCCAAGGAACGGGCTGTGTCCTGCTTCTTCCTCCCTGTTCTGCTGCTGCTGCATCACAGCTTGCTTTGCCAGACTCTTTCAATCACACAGGAGAGACAGATAAGCAAGCTTCTGTTCCCTGCACTGGCTGAGGCTCCTCCCACTCCTCCTCCCAAGGAGGGAGGGAAGGAGCCAGAGTTTTCTTCCTGGCCAGGCTGCCTCAAGTGTACAGAAGACAGGAAAGTCTTTCTTCCCCTTTATTGGCCGAGGCTCCTCTACCTCATCCTTGCCTTGCTCTGCTCAGCTGCCTCAATCGCACAGGAGAAATACAAAGCACCTTTAAGACCAACGAAGTTTTATTCAAGGTATGAGCTTTTGTGTGCCTTACTACAGTGTCTGTTTTGTTGGGCTCGTTCTGCCAGGGCTCTCCTGGGTGAAGCTGGGTTTCCTCCCTCTTTATCACTGTATTCATGCCCTCACGAGCCAGTAGGAAAGCAATGTGAATTATTTAGATGGGGAATAACAACAAGCCAGTGAGGTGAATTAGGCTGAGAGTGTGAGTCCTGATCAAGTTCACCCAGCACATTTCCTTTATAGATTGGGGATTCTGAACCTGGACTTCCCAGATAGTACGGTGACACTGCCCACTATACATGACTGTCTCTCTGTTGCTGCACTGTCTCATAGGAGTTGTGGTTATTCCTCTGGGAAAGACTATAGTTTTGTAGACTATAGCCCTCAGTCTGTGTCAGGATGCCTTCTCATGTTCTTCACCAGCACATGAAGCAATTTATGTACAAAGGCTCACAATGTCCAGCCATTTCATGTTTTCCCCTGGGTCCTAGGCTCAGAACACTGAGCATGAGATTTCTGTAATGAATGTCAATAAATCAAAAGTAGGTTCGCAGCTCACGGATACACACCTGAACAGTCTACTCAAGATTGCTACAGCACAGGCATTTTGATGCAAGAACTCAGAGCAAGAGGTGTCAATTATCAGAGACTGTTAAATAAACAAAATATTGCAAGAGCACTAGTTTTTAAGCATTTTATTTAAAGTTTTAAAAAATCTTTAATTGTGTTTGTATCCATTATAAAGTTTATATCTCCACTACCGGAAATTATATTTTATAATACACATGGCCCGGCCCAACAAGGTCCCATTTATGTCAGATCTGGCCCTCAGAACAAATGAGTTCGACACCCCTGCTCTGAATGTCTTCTCCCAGCACCTTCACATCAATGTTACAGCATGGAGACAAGATGGTACCCTATCACACAAATGCCTGAATTAAGCATTTGTTCCTCAGTAACACCTTCTGGTACTGGTTGCCCAAATACGAATGAAACAGTGCCTCCCATACCTATCTTGGCCAGCTGATCCAGAAAGTTAGTGTGATCAGTGGTGTTGAAGGCTACTGAAATATACAGAAGAAACAACAGAATTGCAGTCTTCATCTCTCTCCCAGAGAACATTTTCAGTGGGATCAACCAAGGCAGCTTCAGTATGAAAAACCATATTGAAGCCATATTGAAATGGGTCTAAATACAGGTTGCTCAGCTCAAGCGTGTTGCCCACAAGAAGAGAATATCTGCCATTGGCTAATAAGTAGGGCTGCCAAGTCAGCTCGGGGGGCGGGGGATCCCCCGCTATAGGGGTTCCCGATCCGCCGGCCGGCATTCGGCTGGCGGGGGGAACCCCGCCCCAGAAGTCATCCGGTGAGAACGACTTCCCCCGTTAATGATGTCACCTCCGGGTGACATCATTACATCGCTGTGGCGCACGCGCCAGAAGAGCTCCTGGGGGGAGAACAACTCCCCCCCGCCGGTAAGTCGCCGGTACTTGGCAGCCCTACTAATAAGAGTTCAAATTATTAAGGGTCAAAGAGGGGAAAATGTGACTCCATTGAAAGTTGCTTCAGACAGTGATCTTCCTTCTAACCATCAAAGCTACAGATAAAATGTTTTGTTTATCAGCTGCCAGTTATATTAGGAGTGACCAGTCGCTCCTATTGAATACTTTGCAAAAGGTTAAAGGAACTGTGCTGGACTCTTACCCTTCCTGCATAATGAATAATACAGAAGTCTGCCTTGTCTTTCAGCTGCCGAGGCTTTTGGAATTTGGAATGGGTACCTTGCTCTTGGACCAACTTTTCCACAAAAGTCTTGTCAGTTGCTTTAGGGAACCAACACTCTTCATCCAGCAAAGCCAGTACACCAGGGGGGTTTGCCTTAGCAGAAAAAAGAATTACAAAAAAGGTAAAAGTTGCTATCAGTATCTATTTTAATTCTAATACAGTTCCAGTTTTCCTTTCATCGTATCAGTGCATCTGAGGAAACCCTACTGAGACAGGGTAAGAGAGCAAGTTTGAGCCATACCTCAACAGGAACAACAGATGAAAGAAAAATTATTAGAGCCACTGATTTCATTTTCAAATAGCATCTCTAGCTATGGCAAACTACTGCAATATAAAACGATTTGCAATGTTATCAAATAATAAAAATATTATTGGTTTACAAAGCTAGTTAAGATATAAGGATGGGCACAAACCGGAAAAGTGTTGTTCGTGCCTCTCAGCTGTTTTGGGCTTTCTTGTGAGTCCACTTAGGGACTGCTCAAGAAAGTGCAAAAAACAGCTGAAGAGCAGGGAGCTCCCTGTGCTTTCTTGTGCAGTCCCTTTGAACTTTAAAGGGACTGCACAAGAAAGCACGAATAACAGCTGAACAGTGGGGAGCAGGTTGTTCCCCACTGCTCAGCTACTTTTAAAGGGAACAGAAAGCAGGAGTTTAAAGGGACTGTGAGTCCTTTTAAACTTTTGCTTTCTGCTCTATTCATGAACTGCCACAAACTGCTTTAAAAATTCATGGAAATTCGTAATGGGTATTTCAGCTCGCGAACCATGAACAGGGAAAAATTCATGATGAATTCTGCTTCGTGGTTTGGTTCATGCCCATCCCTAATAACCAGTTTGCTCCAACCCCCCCCCCCCCCCCAAAATCCCTACAGACCAGAAGGGCAGGCCTGCTGCATTCGTCACAAAGAAAAAAGTGGTCTTAGAAGATAATGATAGCTATGCTCCTTGACCTGATATCCAAATCAACAAACTTTACAAAATTATTTATAATATATTAGCTGAAAAAGTTACCGGCTGCTAAAAGCACAAGGATAAGAACTTACTGGTCTTTCAATCAAATCAATACAAGGTTGCAGATCCAGTCCAAAGTCAATGAAGTTCCATTCTATGCCCTCTCTTTGATATTCCTCTTGCTCCAAAATGAACATGGTGTGGTTGAACAACTGCTGCAGCTTCTCATTGGTGTAGTTGATACAAAGTTGCTCAAAGGAGTTTAACTAGGGAAAGTATCAAGAAACAGCACCTTTGTTTTAAAGACTTGTTAAAACTGCAAGCAACTTTTGCAGGGCAAATCATAGAAGTACTTGGCCAATATATATAAAAAGAATGCTTAGCAAGCCAGCCCAGCTAACAGTTCAAATAAAAAAGCTCTCTTGTGGAGTTTGCCAGCATTGCTTTAAAAAGGCAAAAGTAGTGCCATTAAGGAATGCAGACATCTATGGTTGAGAACCTATAACACCAAACTTTCAAAATTTGAATTTCCAGAGCCTTGGAAGATTATAAACACATTTCTCAAAAAGCACAACCCAAATTATGCATGGTAAACCTGATAAACATTGCTATACACCTCAAAGATTTCAAACCCAGCAATATCCAGGATGCCAATGAAGGAAGCCCCCTGACGCTTAGTCCTGTCCAGGGCTTTGTTGATACGGTGAACAAGCCAGCGAAAAAGCCGTTCGTATGTGGCTTTCGCCAAGGCCTCCACTGCAAAGTCTGCCTGAAAAAAATTAACCAAAAATTTAAGGAAGTTATTAGAGGAGTATCTACAGAAAAGAAAAGCTGGCAAATACAGTTAAACAACAGGACCCACAGAGGAGGGGAAATTATACCCCCCACGTCACTTCCAGTCTCCAGTTTCCTTTCCACTCCAGTCCCCATCCTCCACCCTTCTCAGTCAGCAAACCAAGGCCTTTGATTTTACCCTTGATTAGAAGGGGGGGAAAACTGGACTATCAAGCCCAGCACCAATTAGAGGCCCACTGAACAAGTTGATCAACCACCACCCAAGGCAAAAGGAAACAGAGTAAAAATTGGTTGGCTTAAAGTTGAAACTTACTTGTTCTTTGGTTTGTGCCTTCTGGACATAGTCCCGGCCAACTTTAATGCGTGGAGTAAGTATTGCTCGAGTAAATTCCATTACGTTCATCCCCAGGAGGTGGCAGAGTTTCTGTGCCACTGTAGTTGGAACCAAAAGAGTCAGTTATCAGACACTGCCACTAAATTTAACATTAGAACGTGCTCTAGGAAAAAGCTTTCCTAACTGCCTATTTATAGAAGCTTTCCATTTCAGCTTGCCTATCTGCCATGGAATCCCTGCACAATGCATAGGGAATGTTTTAATGATGCACATTTAGTTCCTGCAAATATACTGAACATCTCTATCATCTTGCATGAACATGCACAGCACTCTATGCAGCTTTATGTTGCAACAGAATATTGACAGTGCTGAGTAAGGATGTCCACCATTCTTCATCTTTTAATCTTCACTGGCTACCATCAGTTACAGGGCTTAGGGTATCAGCTATCTTATATAAGCCCCTCATGGCCTTGGACCCTCACATCTGTGAGACCGCTCCTCCCCCTACACACTCCTCATGACAGCTTTGCTCATCAGTGCACAGTCTTCTGTAGGTGCCAACCTGCAAATGGGCAAAATCAACAACTGCCTGCCTTCTCTGTTGCAGCCCAAAGGTTCGCACCCTCCTGGCTTTCTGCGAACTGTGTAAAACTGAATTATTCAAGAGGGCTTTTCTACGCAGGCAATAAATGTTTCACAAAGCTACTTGGATAACTTATTAGGGACTGTGAGCTATACTAGTGTGTATATCTTACTGAAATTAGGATCCTACTATATAATTTTTGCATCATTTAATGTGTCACGTTAATATTTATACTTTGCTTCTGCTCTGATTTTAGACCTCTGGTTGGTTCCTACTTGTTCACTGAAAGGCCTATCCTGTCAATTCTGTTAACTCTCGCTGCATAATCCGCCTTGGGTTCCAGTGAAAGGGTGGGCTATAAATAACATAAATAAATAAATAAAAAATAATCGAGGAACTCCTGATACACCAGCAGGAGCCCCCAAGCTTCCTCCAAAAGAGTAAAATCTTCATATCATCAAATGTAAAGTCATTAGGCAAGGTTGTCCCTTATCACTGTTACTTTTTATTTTTTTTCCCTGGAAGTACTTAACGACCTAGTGAGGAAGGATCCCCAGATAAAAGGTCTGAAAGTTAAAAGTGAAGAATTTAAGTCACAATCATTTGCTGATGATCTTGTGTTTGTTTTGGAAGAACCATTACACTGTATATTACCTTTGTTAACAATATTACAAGATTATGGAAAGGTAGCAAGTTTCAAAGTTAATTATAAAAAACCAAAAATATTGACAAAAAATTGTACTATGTCGCAAATTTTACAAATACAGAAAATTTCAGGCTTCGAAGTCCCAAAAAAGGTAAAATATTTAGGAGTAACACTGACTAATCAATGTAGCTCGATTATACAAGATAACTATATGAAATTGTTAGCAGAAATTAAAAGAGACTTAGAAAAATGAAAAGATATGAAAATTTCATTCATGGGTAGAATTGCTACAATGAAAATGAACGTGTTACCGAGGCTCTTATTTTTTTTTTCTTCAAACGATCTTGCTCTTTAAAAAATCATTTTTTTAAATGAACTAAACAAAATCACTATGAAATTTATTTGGTAATCTAAGAGGTCAAGAGTTAAAATGAAATTACTCCAAGGTATAAAAAGAAAGAGGGGATTTGTGCTACCGGATTGGTCAGCATATTACCGGGCTGCCTCACTACTATGGGTAAAGGTATGGATTACCGGGGAGAACACAAGACTATTGAAACTAGAAGGACATGACCTAATGCTTGGTTGGCATGCCTTTCTACGGTATAATAAACAGGATATCCATAAATATTTTAAACACCACACTGTAAGAGCATGGTTAATGAAAACATGGGAAAAAATAAAAAGAATGTTTTATGTAAAAATACCGAAATTGGTGGCACCTTTAGAAGCATTTACAAACCCTTACTCTACTTACCAGGAACGTACTAGGGAAATTTGTAAAATTTGTAGGATACAAAGGGTAATTTAAAAACACAAGAAATATTACAAGAGCAGGAGGTGAGATGGAATTAGTGGGAAAGGATTCAATTAGAATCTTGATTTGTAAAAGATAAACAAATGCGGTTTTATGAACAGTATACTGAACTAGATAAAGTACTGCTTTATGTGGAGAAAAATTTATAAAGAAACTTAATACAATCTTATTGGAATACAAATTGCAAGATGAAGTGGTTAAAACAACGATGATTTCATGGGCCGAAAATTTAGGCCATAATATTGAATTGGATCAATGGAATAAAGTATGAAAGGCTAATATTAAATTTACTAAAGCGGTAACCTAGAAGGAGAATATTTATAAGATGTTCTATAGGTGGCATTTGGTGTCAGATAAGATTGCCTAAGATGTATCCAAACATGTCTAACGTATGTTTGAAATGTAAACAAAAAACAGGCTCCTTCTATCATATGTGGTGGACCTGTGAGTGCCAAAAAATTTTGGTTGTGTATTTATGAAATACTATAAAAATGTTAGAAGTTGATATACCTTTCCTTCCTGTATTACTTTTGTTAAATATAATTCCAGATCCGTTTTTTTTAAATGGATTGTTATCTTATTACGCATGCTATAATAACAGCTAGAATAACTTGCGCAAAATATTGGAAAAATGAAGAAACACCATCAAAAGAGGATATAATATGTAAGTTGATGGAAACAGCAGAAATGGACAAATTATCTCTGTTTATTCAAGGAAAAGGAGAGAAAGTCTTCAGAGCTATGTGGTCAAGATTCTACAGTTGGATTCAAGACTACATGAAATGATAAAGTATAGATTAGAAATTAACAAGAGTTGAGGATCCGTGATACTCGCGGGGGGGGGGGCTCCATGTGGAGAAGGAGGAAGACGCAGCAGGTAAGCCCTCTCCCTTTCTCCCCTGGCACTGATGGTGAGGCCTGAGCAGCTCCAAGCCGCCGGGCCTACTCTCCCACCCCCACCGACAGCAAGGCCCACATGGGGCCCACCAGGTCTTCTCTCCTGGCTGCCCCCCCCCACCGATGGCAAGGCCTGCGTGGCTCTGAGCCTGCCTGGCCTTCTCGTTCCCCCCACCCCCACCAACAGTGAGGCCCATGCGGCTCTGAGCTGCCAGGCCACCTGGCCTTCTTGCCTGCCCCCACCGATGGCGTGGCCCACATGGCTCCAAGTTGCCTGGCCCACCAAGCCTTCTTCCACTCCTCCCCTCTCTGGCAACAGCTGCCAGGCACTGTTCCCAGAGTATTCTCTACACGTATGCATGGAATGCTATTTAACTTTTGGGGGGATTTAAATATCCCCCCCAAAGTTTTTTTTTAACTTTCAGGATTTTTTCTGCACACCTGGGGAGTCCCCCAAGTGTGCAGAAAAATCTCTCTGCCCCCCAAGTGCCCCCTCCGTGCGGATTTAGATATCCACATGGAGGGGGCACTTTGGGAATCAGTATATAGATTGTATAGTTAGGTGCAGTAAACCTAACTATATAAGTACAAATTAATTGTTACAAGCATGGGGAAATTACTTCCTTAGCCCTAATTTGTTTAAAGTTTAAAGATCTAATTTAAAAAAAAAATGTATAGTCATAATAAACATTGCAGTATAGAAAGCAGGCAAAACTTTACAATGAAATACACCGATTTGTAATAGCATCTATATACCTAATTCCAAAGTGGCCCCCTCCGTGCAGATATCTAAATCCACGCGTGGGGCACTTGGGGGGAGGGAGGTTTTTCCGCATATGTAGGGGACTCTCCACATTTGCAGAAAAATCCAAAAACTTTCAAAAAATATTTGGGGGATATTTAAATCCCCCGAAAAGTAAAAGAGCATCCCCTGTGCATGTGCAGGGAATGCTCTGGCCATTGTGGGGGAGGTTCAGGGGCCCAGCGACTGTGAACCGCTCAGGGCTTGCTGTAGCCGGAGAAGGCTTGGCAGGCCATCGCCGCTTGCCCTGGGAAGGGGAGGGGGGATGGCAGGAGGAGCAGCAGGGCTTGCCGCCGCCGCTTGCCCCAGGGAGGGGAGGGGGTAGCAAGAGGAGTGGCTGGGCTCGCCGCTGCCGCCTGCCCCGGGGAGGAGAGGGGGGGTGGCAGAAGGAGCAGCAGGAGCGCCGCCACCATTTGCCAAGGGGAGGAGGTGGCAGGAGGACTGGGATACTCCCCCCTGTGAGTGTCGTGGGTGCCCCATCTTGTTTATCCACTAACTGGCATATTTAAGTCAGGACATACCAAAATGTCTGTTATTAAACCCCCACAATTTCATATACGCTAAAGTCAGAGCATGGATTTTTACCAAAATTCATTTGCTACTGTGCTGTTGAAGAAAGTTTAGTAAACACCCTTCTCTGATCACAAAACAAAAAGTTACATCTTGCCCATGAATTAGGAGGAACTTTAAGCATCTTGCTAACTACTTGTATTTTTTCTCCTTCCCTTAGAGTTCATGTAAAGACATGGATAGGACAATAACTTAAATATGCAGGGTTTTAAACCTGTGAGGAGGGACTTTGCCAAAAGAGAATGAAATAACAAATTAGGCATGCCAGAGAAGACTTAACTGATGCCATCAGAATTTTTTTTCTTCCTTTATTACACAGGGTCACTAACAGATTACAGATAAGTAAATCCTATGCACACCCTGTCCTTCCAACAATCTGATTTTCTAAATATAGCGTTTACATTCTCCCTTTCTGCCACAAGTTGTGCCTGGCTCTGGGATCCCTCTCCCTGGCAGGATAAACACCATACAGACCCAAGCAAAATAAACTAAGTTAAATATACATACCAGTTTTAAAGTCTTTGCTGATAAGCCCTTAATGAGGTCACAGTTCAAATACTTTTCCAAAGTTAAAGAGAACAGAAAATACCTTAACACAGTCCAGAGAATTCTACAAATAGGGCTTTTTTAAAAAGTAGTTGTACAAAAAGTTTCTGAAAAGTCTCTTAATACTTTAATGCTGTTATAACCATACCTATCAATAACAGACAACTTTACAGTAGAAGCTTAGAAAGCACTTATCGTGACATTACCAGTTGCTTTTTGCCAAAAGAAAAAGCCCCAGATTCTTAAGGCCTTGCCTTAGAGCCTTGTCCCATGATAATTTGGATTGCTCTTTTCTGTAAATTTCCTAGCTCTTCATGGTCCTTTTTCAGATTCAGTAACAAGAACTGCACACGACACTACAAAAGTCGCTGACATAGGTATGATATAATGCACGGGTGGCCAAACTGCAGCTTGGGAGCCGCATGTAGCTCTTTCACACACATATTGTGCAGCTCCCGGCAGGGCGGCTGGGGAAGCAAAGGGGAAGCATGCCTTCCCAATTGGTCTTCATTTCCCCAGCCAGTGTTCCCCTCCCTGGTTAGGCTTGATGGGGAGAAAGAAAGCAACTTTAACTTTCATTGTGTTCTCAAACCCCCCCCCCCCCCCGGGCTGCTTAGAGAAGGCCCAGTCCCCTATATTGGAGAACAGGTCTTCCTGCCCCAGTCCACTATATTGGTAACCTGGTCTCTGGAGAACAGATCTACCCACCCCTTTCCACTCTATTGGTAGACCTGACCTCTGGAAAACAAGTCTATCCGCTCCAGTCCACTATACTGGTAGACCTGGCCTTGGACTGTCACCCTGTGCTGAACCTTAGAAAGCATACTAGCAGTGGGGGGGGGGGGGGGAGAGATTCTTGGAATCTACTTTGGGTTTTTTAGTGAAATGTGACAACCAGCATTACAGGTTAAGTATTACAGAGGTGGAACAATCACTGTCAGAATGCTGCCTAACCTAACAAACAGGAAATTGCTTAAATGTTATCAACCTTCCCAAAGTATTTATTCATTCAGCTATTTATATCCCACTTTTCCCCGTGACTCAAGGCAGCTTACAAATCATACTGGAAAGCCTAATAAAGGTATGAAAAAATAAATTGTTTTCTTTGGGCTCAATTATAGCCTGTGGGGACCATTATATTCAATGGTCCCCATAGGCTATAATGGAGAATCGATCTAGGGGTATCTGGGGCTCTGGGGGCCTGTTTTTTGAGGTAAAGGCACCAAATTTGCAGCATACCTGCTGGTGCCTCTCCTCAACGCCCACCCCCCACCAAGTTTCAAAAAGATTGGACCAGGGGGTCCAATTCTATGGGCCCCAGAAGGAGGTGCCCCAATCCTCCATTGTTTCCTACAGAAGCTTGGTTGTGAGCCGAATCAGAAATCCTCTGAGCTGGCCTCTGAAATGTTGTGTGCCAGCACCCCCTAGTGCAGCTTAGAGGAAACTGTGGTCTTTCCTGATGTCACACGAATTCAGGCCCTATCAGCATATGTGTGAAATCAGGATCTTTTCCTCTGATAACACACCACTTTGCATTTACTTACAATAAATTTCACCTATTGTTATTCATTCACCCAAGTTGGAGAAGTCCCTTTGGAACGCCTAACAATCCTCTTGTTTTCAGCATCCTGAACGAATCGGTGTTATCTATAAACTTCATGACCTCACTGTTCACCCCCAGTTCCAGGTAACTTATGAAGAAATTAAAGAACACAAGTCCCAACACACATCCGTAGGAGACCCCACTACTCACTTGCCTCCACTGCAAAAATGGTCCATTTATTTGTTTCTTTTTAAACCAATGACCAATCCATTAAAGGATATGCTCTCTTATCTCATTACTTAAGTTTACTCAGAAGCCTGTGGTGAGCTACCTTGTGAAACACTTGTGTCTACTAGGTCATTCCTGTTTACATACTTGATAAAACACTTAATTGCTGGTGACCAAAAGTTGTTAGATTCAATATTTCTCACTTGTGCATCATTCATTTACCTGTATTTTCTGGCATTGATGCCTGGTCAGTGTTTCGCTCCTTCTTGAAGGAAATGTTACCAAACTGTAGTACTGAAGATACTACTTTCAACATAGCTGTGAAAGAAATACATAAAGCAAACAGGTAATAACTGGGCTTTGGATAAATTCATCCATTCATATCTGACCAGCAACCAAGTTCATAAAAAGAATAAACAACTGCCCAGTGAAGAAACAGGAAACCCGGTACCTGCGCTAGACAGTAGGCTTCTACTTCAGGTCTGTTCATGTGTGCATTCAGCAACTACACCATTTCAAGAAATCGGAACACTTGCTATGAGCTTCATATGCACGGTACTTAAAAGTAAGTATATTGGGAGTCCACACTAAAGTCATCCAGCTGTGACCAAGAACTGCTAATTATGTGATTGCTACAGGATAAACAATTCTGCATCAATCTGCTTACTTTGCATGGTTTATTTCACTAGTCACAGAACAGGGCAATAAGGTATTTATAACACTGATTCACTATTCCATGAAAATCCTGCTCAGGATTCTGAGATTTCAGGAGCATTTTCTATAAACTTTCATGCCTATCTTCAGAGTTAAAAGCTAATGATTAATGAAAGCTGAAAGATGACTGTTAATGCTCAGATAAGGATGCTGAATTCTGTACTTGTGTGAAATGCTACATGCATTAATTTTACTTTCCACTCATCATTCAATAAATGTGGTGTATTTTACACCTAAACATACGTAACTCTGCCTTCGACCCATAGTATTTTCCAGACATACCCAAGATTTCATCATGAGAAAAACCCATGATATGCATGGCTTCCATTGTCTCCTGGAAATTATCTTTGTCTTGCTGGCCAGGAATGGGGATGTAGCCATTTGACAGGAATCTGTAGCTGTGAAATCCTTCAAGAAGTAAATCAGCTGTGATGAGATGGAATGATGAGAAAAACAGATTTTCTTCACGTTATTTGAGCGCCAGTAAGTAACCCTCCATATATTCATCAAAATGTAGATGAAGTTTAACTACGGCAGACCAACAGATCACTCTCTAACAGTGATGAAGCGGAATCAAGGTCAGCTTTTTCGAATTAATAGCTAATTTTTTTGTTAGGGCAATGACAGCACTATATTAAAACTCAAAATAATTCTTCAAACTGCCCACAGAACACATCTAAGACAAAACAGTATTCCAGAAGATGCACACATGAATTTCTTAAAAATGCCTTAAAGAACATCTTACGTATGCAATGCTGATGACCCTAAGAGGAGCTGGGACTTTTCTCACAGTAACTTATGCTTATCCTAAACTGTAAACACCATAGTCCTCTGGCCTAGCCAGCAGTAGCTTGGTTCACTTCCCAGTTTGAGGGCTTTATGTCCAGTCCAGGTTTGGCAATTGCTGCCAAAACTCCTTCAACCATCCTGTTCAAAGCAGAAATATTTCTGTCTAGTAGTTCCCAGTTAGGGACTTGAAATTTATAAAGCTTTAGACTATAATTGTCAAGCTGGATCATACACATTTCACTGTCTCTGGCACTAGTTCAGCATTCCAAATACAGAACCTTAGCTCCGTACTGCTTTCAGAGTTGTCTCTGGAATATCTCGGAATTACTTGCCCAAATTACTCTGGATTAGGGATGTGCACAAACCTGTCCACGACCCCAGTTTTGCTACTAAAATTGCCTGGGTGGTGGTTTGCAAGCCAAGGTTCATGTGATCTCGTCTCAATGGCCCTCCCACAACACTACATGTCGTTTTTGGAGGTTCACGGGTCTCGTGGTGGGGCTTGTCAGCACCATCCCCAGCAGAAATATTTGCAAGCCATTTCAGTGACCACTTCTGCTCCTCCAGCTTGGAGGTGGAGGGCAGTGAGAAGGATTGCCGAAATGGCTTGCAGCCATTTTAACATTTAAGCAGTGGGTGCGCCCATCGGCTGTTGGGTTGAAATGGCTGCAAGCCATTTCAGCAATCTCTCTCGCCTCCCCCTGCTTTCAAACGGGGGGAAGTGAAAGGGATCGCTGAAATGGCCTGCATCCATCCATCCATCCATTTATTTCTTTACATTTATACCCTGCCTGTCCAGCAATGCCGGCTCCAGGAGGCTAACAACAGTTAAAAGCACGTCAATACAAATTTAAGGTTAAAACAGTTAACATAAAAATGACAGAACAAGAACCACAGATAGCGGCGATACAGAGACGTCCCGCAGAGCGCAGCAACCCAAATGCCCCAGACCAGAAGGCTTCCATTTCAGCCTAAAAGTGGGGCTGGTGCGCCCATCTGCTGTTAGGCTGAAATGGATTTCAGTGATCCTTTTCATTCTCCCCTACTTGGAAGCTGGAGGGATAGCTGAAATGGCTTCCATTCATTTAAGCCTAACAGTGGGGTTGGCGCGCTCATCCTCTGTTAGGCTGAAAGGGATGCAAGCCATTTCAGTGATTCCTTTTGCTCCCCACCGCTTCCAAGACGGGGGGGGGGGGGGAGTGAAAGGGATCGTGGGGTGGGGGAGTGAAAGGGATTGCTGAAATGGCTTGCATTCATTTAAGCAGCACTGTCCTAAAGGTCACTCTAATTTATTTTTTATTTATTTATTTTCTGATTTATATCTCGCCCTACCCAGCCAAAGCAGGCTCACGGCAGCCTACAAAGAATAAAATACACATTAAAACAATCAAAATCACCATAAACCTTACAACGATTCATTAAAACAATACAATATTAAATATTAAGGTGCTAGCGATGTTGTTCTAATGTCACGACAGTGGCGTTACCAAATGAGTGCATTCCATACCTTGTTCGATTTCCACCTCACTGATCATACTCAGATATACTAGGCGTGCTCAGGCTGTTGAAAACTAACCAGGCTCTACAAATTGTTGCAGTTGTTACTGTGGTGGCGGCGGCTCCTGAGTAACTGTAAAAGGTCCCGCAGGGCCCTGATCTCTTCCGGGAGCTCATTCCACCAGTACAGAGCTACCACCGAGAAAGCCCTGGCCCTAGTTACAGCCAGCCTGGCATCCTTGGGACCTGGGATTTTGATTTTGATGCCCTGACCGTAGTGCTCTCTGGCGTATATAAGGGGAAAGGCAGTCCCTCAGGTAAGTCGGACCCTGGTCATAAACGGCTTTAAAGGTAAGAACCAGCACCTTGAAGCAAATCCGGGCCCCGTCCACACGAGCAAGATAAGCCAGACGGGAAGTGACTCAAATTTGAGCCGGCTCAATTTGCGCCGCTTTTGCAGGATCACACAGGTCCATGGACCTGTGAGGGCGAACCGCCTCTGCGTGATCACACACAGCCGTGAGCGAGTTGGGGTTTTTTTCCCGGCCGTTTTCAGTGCGCTTATCTGCTTCTACAAGGGATTGATGACTTGCCTGTCCACCCTTGGGATCATCCGATGATGCGCATACCGGGATGGGAGGGGGGAAAAAACCCCAAAAAGCCCGCTCCCCAATGCCACTTGTTTGCTCTGGTGTGATCACACCAGGAAAGGTCAGTTCTGGGCCGTTGCAAACCATTTGAGACTGCCCTTTCACTGGTAGCTAAATAAGTCAATTCCCCACCGGCTCAAAGTGGTTTGCGACACTTTGACACCAGTTGCAGGATGCTTCCCAGATGTGCTTGTGTGATCACGCCACTTTGAGCCGGTGGGGAATCGTCCTTCTTGTGTCGCAAATGGGTGCGTATGATCACACCCCCGGTATGCTATCGGCAGCCAGTGCAATGCTTTCAGGGGCGGCTGGATGTGCTCCCTTGCGGAGAGACCCATCAAAAGCCTAGCCACTGCATTTGCACTAGCTGCAGCTTCCAGATCTGCGACAAGGGCAGTCCCATGTAGAGAGCATTACAGTTGTCTAATCTCAAGGTGACCATTGCATGGATCACTGTTGCTAAATTGTTGTGTTTGAGGAAGGGAACCAACTGCTTGATCAGCCGAAGATGGCATGAGGCCGACTTGGCAGT
The DNA here is from genome assembly GCA_029233225.1 of Lepidodactylus listeri. NCBI lineage: Eukaryota > Metazoa > Chordata > Lepidosauria > Squamata > Gekkonidae > Lepidodactylus > Lepidodactylus listeri. Next base: position 18,950,107 of record JARCFY010000015.1, on the reverse strand, counting down.
GGCTGCTACCTGGGCTTCCATTGTTAAGGAGGCACCCAGGAGCACTCCCAAACTCCTAACCTTTGGCGCTGGCGCCAATGGTGCCCCATCGAAGGTTGGGAGTGGGATCCCTACCCCTGGACTGCCCTGACTCAAGGTTAGGACCTCCATCTTTGTTGGATTCAATTTCAGTCGGCTCAGTGTAAGCCAACCAGCCACAGTGTAAGCCAGCAAGGTGCTTTTGCACTCTTATGAATGATAAATTCATAAGTGATAAATGGACTGCTAATTGTGTGAGAGGAATTAGGAAGAAGAACCTAGGAGAAAAACCAGCTGCAAATGACTCCAGCAAATGCTTGAGACAGCGGTTCCCGAGGCTGCCAACTCCAGGAGGCTTCTCTTAACACACAAAGACACTTACAGAGAAAACAGCCATCTTGTCTCTGGCTAAAGACATGTGCTCATGAACTCCATTACATGTTCTCTACACATTGCAGGCTGCAACCCCCCCCCCAACATTCCTTGACCAGTGAAACACTGGGCTTGACCAGCTAAAAACCGGTTTGGCTGCCCAGAGAGGTTAATCCCATCTACAAGAGAATGCTTCTAGCCGATGATGTCAGCTTCTGGCCCCGGGTATTCCTCTGACCATGCTAGGTAGAATCTAACATTGCCCAACCCCCCTTCTCCTACTGGACAAGAGCTAGTGGGTGGACCAGCAAGGGGTGGTCTCAGGACAGGCATCTGGCCAAGCCTGCCTCCTAACAACGGCTTGTAACGCCTGGTCCAGAGCTTCTGTTCTGGAGCCAGACTAACCACCCAACATCAGATAGAGCTGGGTGTCATCCGCATGCTGGTGACATCCCAGCCCATAACTCCGGGAAATCTGAACAAGCGGGTGCATGTAGATGTTAAATAACATCGGGGAAAGCACCACCCCTTGAGGCACTTCATACTCTAGTGGGTACCTCTGGAAGATCTGTTCCCCTAACACCACGCTTTGTCCCTGACCATGGAGAAAGGAGGCAAGCCATTGTAAGGCAACCCCCTGGACTCCTGTGTCGGTGAGGCGGCGGACCAGTTTCTTATGGTCAACCGTGTCGAACGCAGCCAAAAGGTCCAACAACAACAGTACTGCTGAACCGCCCCATCCAGATGACTCTTGAGATCATCTGTGAGGGCGACCAGTGCTGTCTCTGTCCCATGGCCTGGGTGAAAACCGAACTGGAAGGGATCTAAAAATATTATCAAAAATATTTTTATGGTGTACACAATAGGAAAGATTAAAAGATTTAAAACAAGTGGTCTGAAGGTCAGACTTCATAGAACATCAACATGAGCTTGATATAAGCTTTAGTCATTTTACGTACAGAGTTGATGATTACACATACAAAGCTTTTTTAAGAAAAATAATTTATTATCAGAAAAGTAACAATAACAGCGTGGTAAAGCATTTGTGCACTGTTCTTCAACAACATCATAAACATTGCTAAATCTACTAACAGCTAATGTGTTCTCGTGAGTCAACATCAAAGATACAGTATAGTCAAGCTGAAGTTACATAGAAAGTGTATATTAGTGTTTAAATTTAAAAATATAAAAGGTTTTGATAATATTTGTTTTTAGGGATTACTCCTGTATTGGCAAGATAAGCAGTAATAGGAGACCATACCGCTGGGTACCATTTTTGGTAAGTAGAGAGGTTTTGCTGTAAAGAGTGTGTTGTAATTTTTCCATGTACAAAATGATCCCGGAGTTTGTTTTGCCAGGCCTCCAGTGACGGAGGTTTATCTGCCTTCCATTTTTGAACTATGGTAAGTTTGGCAATTGTCAGTAATGTAGAGATCATGATGATTTGAGATTTGGATAAATTGGTTTTTGGGAAGATGTCTAATAAGACTGTTTCAGGTACAAAAGGCAATTGAATAGATGTTATCATTCGGATTTGGTCCAGGATTTGAAGCCAGAAGAATTGTATCGATGGGCAAGACCACCAGAAGTGGGTAAAATTACCTACTTGGCCGCATTTCTTCCAGCAAAGAGGGCTAGCAAAGAGGTGTATTTTTTGAAGTCTTCTCGGAGTTAAATACCAGCGATGTAAAAAATTTTAAAAATTAAACTTGATGCAAAAGACTTTTGAGGTCAAACTTGGCGAAGACCAGACTTGCTCCCAATGCTCTGAAAAAATTCTATTTTCACAGTCTAATTGCCATTGTAGTTGACTTTTAGGAACACTAATAGATGAAGCATATATCAAAGGACCCCTAGAACCATATGTGTTTTGGCCTCTAGGGACTTCCTCAGTGGACAATAATACTATGATGAAAAACACACACATCCAGAAGAAAATATATATAAACAGAAGCCAGGTGTTGTTTTCTCATATTCTGCGTGGTTGCTGAAAATTTATGGAATACGCTGTCAGCCACTTAACCCTTCTCAGGTGACACCCCCCCCCCCCCCCACAGCTGTGGCTTGCCGGTTCAGGCATTTTCGGTCAGTTTGGGGTTTAGTTTGTGACCACTTTGAACCAAACCAAAATCTTCTGGTTCATGGTCCATCCCTACTCTGGATGGTCACAATACAAATAGTAGTTGAACCATCGTTTCTCCTTTTATCAAGTACGTAGAAAGCCAAGGAATTATTTTTGCTTCTATTCGAATGCTGTAATTAATTAATTTAATATAGTAAGATGTATTAAATTTACCTTTCAAGTGCTCACCAGCTCCAGCTAGCAGCTGGTAGAAGATGTGAAAAGTACGTTCATCTTTGGCTTGACGCACGGCACGCGACTTTTCCAGTAAATCTGAACCAAAGCAGTTAAGGATTTTAATGGGAAACTAAGCATCTTAAGGAAAAATTGCTCCTGGGAAAAAAAAAAGCAGTAAATTGCTGCGCCGGAATTAGTATTTCTCCCTCCTCTTCCTACACATTCTTTTTGTTGTGCCAAGAAGCACAATATAATCCGAGCGCTGAGTTCTTCAAATTAGCACTTCTGAAGTTGTTCAAGCTCAAATGCGGTTTCTAAACGTAGAGTTGTGAGAGTAGCCTTCCCCACATGGACTATACTATTCAGAAAGTCAGTCTACCTGCCCTGCCCTGGATAGCCCAGGCAAGCCCGATCTCCTCAGATCTCAGAGACTAAGCAGGGTCATCTCTGGCAAGTACCTGGATAGGAGACTCCTTGAAATACCAGAGGCGAGAGGCAGGGGGAAGCTTTATTCAGCCACCTCTCTAAATATCCTTTAGGCCCCCAGTAGGGGTCAGTCACCAGAGATCACCATGATATCCAAGTGCACACACAATCAGTCATAGAATCGGAGTTGGTCATCTAGTCGAACGCACTGCACAATGCAGGAAATTCACCAATACCCCCCCCCCCCCCACACACACACACAGTGACCCCACCTCCATACCCAGATGATGGCAAAAAAACCCTCCAGGATCTCTGGTCTGGAGAAAAATGGCTGCCTGGCCCCAAAGTGGCGATCAGCATTTCCCTGGGCATGTAAGAAAGGGCCACAAGAACTAAGCATTGATACAACCCTTCCTGCCCTCCCTCTCATGATCTGCCTCAGTTCCCAGGATCCACATTGCTGTCAGATGACCATCTAGCCTCTTTTTATAAACGTCCAAAGGAGGAGAGCACACCACATCCCACTGAGGAACCGCTCTAACTGTGAGGAAGTTCTTCCTAATGTTTAGCTGAAAACTCTTTTGATTTAATTTCAACTTGTTGGTTCTGGTCTGACCTTCTGGGGCAACAGAAAACAACTCCACACCATCCTCTATAGGACAGCCCTTCAAGTACTTGAAGATGGTTGTCATGTCACCTTTCAGTTGTCTCCTCTCCAGGCTAAACATACCCAGCTCCTTCAGCCTTTCCTCATGGGACTTGGTCACCAGACCCCTCACCATCTTCACTTCCCTCTTCTGGACACATTCCAGCTTATCTACATCCTTCTTAAATTGTGGTGCCCAAAACTGAACACAGTACTCTAGGTGAGGTCTAACCAGAGCAGAGTAAAGTGATACCATCATTTCGCACGATCTGGGCACTATACTTCAGTTGATACAGCCCAAAATCGCATTTGCCTTTCACCGGAGGTCACCATGACTTCCAGGTGGACACACACTCTCTCTCACATACACAAATTTAAAAATACAAAAAATACCCCCCCCCCCCCAAAATCTAGTCTACCTGACCAAAATGATTTGTTTGTTATTTATAGTGTACCTTTCTCATCGACAGTCAAAGCAGATTACACTGTGTAAATCGATACAAACAACAGCATGGAATTTACTTCAATAGCTCTGGTGATCTGGTCATAAAGAATATCTCAGAGTTACACATTAGATCTGACAGTAATCTTTGATAAATTTGGTCATAATATTTGTTAGAACACCCTGAAGATCCAGTGGGTGCTCTTTAACAGTTCCATTATTTATCAAAGGCCTCAAAGGAAATGTGGAGATCAGAATCAATCCTAGAGGGATGATTCGGTGAGCACTACTAGTTCCAGTTTCAATCCCAATAGAATCTAACATCTATATGCAGTAGCTAAGATTGTCCATAGTTATTTATTTAGAAATTTTATAGAGATTGGTTTTATCATCAATATGTTAATGACACCCAGCTCTACATTTTTCTAACAGCCAGGAACATTTATCTCTGTCTTTAACCCAAGTCCAGAAGCCATGGTCAAGTGGACAGATGAAGTTCAACAAGCTTAAACTGAATCCAGACAGAGGGAGTGATTTTCGTCCTGTGGAGAATTTTATCCCTCCTAGACATACTCATTTATTTACTCCATTTATACCCTGCCTTTCTCCCCAGTGGAGACCCAAAGTGGCTTACATTGTTCTCCTCTGCTTCATTTTATCCTCATAAGAACAACCCTGTGAGGTAGGTTATAGTGAGAGTGTGTGACTATCCCAAGGTCACGCAGCAAGCTTCTATGGCAAAGCGGAGATTCAAACTTTGATCTCCTAGATCCTAACCCAACATTCTAGCCACTACACCACTCTGGGTCTCTGACATTATCTGATTTCTCCATATTCATCCACGCTCCAGTAATTTCCAGATTTGACTACAACATGTTCTGTGTGGGGTAGTTATTGAATACAAACTGGAAACTCCCATCTGGTACAGATTACGGCTGCTGCTACCCTTCTGTCAAGGTCATATTCAGCCAGTATTGGAGCAAATGCACTAGCTATCTTCCTTGCAGAATTAAGGAAGGCAGCCTCTTTAATTTCTCTAGAACCTAGATAATAGTCCTTCTTGAACAGTTTTAATCTATAACTGGAGTTATGAAGCTTTTACGGTATGCAATTTTAGAGCTAAGTTAATATTTTGTTGCAAATGTTTTAGTTATTTGAACACAACATAGTTGTGTTGATAGTTTTTATTGAAGCTGTATTGTTAACTTTGTGTGACCCATTCTAAACCTAAGATAGGTAGGTTACAGTTCCCAAAATAAGTAAAACAAATGACACTGTTCCAATGCAAGAGATAAGCTGCTTCAGATGTCACATCTATGACCAATAGCTTATTACTCAAAATTTGGGCCAACCCCACAATGCATCAGTGCTTACAAAATGGCAGGCGCAAAGTAGAAAAAGATAAAATGGCTTCAAAGTCCTAAATCTTGATTTGTAGTTTAATCCATTAAAATTACGTATGGGGTGACAGAGAAATCACTTCTACACCAACAATAAGATGACCACTCCAGGGTATCTGCTATCAACACAACTATGAAACAACTTTAGATGGGTTGAAGAGGTTGCTAATGTACCTGAAAACTTAAATCGGGTCTCAACAAATCCCAGGCGCCAAGCTGCTGTGACACCTAGAAAAGTTGTTGTGGTGCCTAGTATTTTCAGCAATTATCTTATTGCAGCATCTCTCAGCAATTCTCAATCGAAGATCCAACCTGTTTTTCACTGGTGACAAAGGGAGGAAAGGGCCACCATTTGACCACAAAAAGGCTGCATTTGGGATCCTGTGACCTGCATGGTCAGAAACAGTGTGGAACAGAGTCTATGATAAGGAAAGGAATTAGTTGAGATTAAGTGAAAAAGCTGCCTGGATCCAACCCAAAGTTTATCCGCCATTTTGTATCAGAATGCTTTGTTGCATGTAAAAATAAATGTGCATGACTTTCTTGCCATTGTTAGTTTATATGAAAATTTAACTTTATGCCATTCAATGGTGGTGGAAGATAAATTTATTTCTTAAACAGCTGCTTTCCATAGTGGCTCCAATATTCACTTAAACTAAACTTTTTAAAGCAATAATGGAATTATGAGAAATTTGGAGGGAGTTGGGCTGCAACTTCCACTCAATGAAGGAGGATTTGATTTCCCTGATCGTAGTTTATATCATCAGGCATATTTGTTAATTTGTACTAATTATTGGAATCACTGTTTCCCGTTAGATTATCCACACTGGGCTCTTTTGGAAGCTTCCTGTGGTGCCTCTCTCTAAGTGCAATGCATTAGGGTCTTATGCTAGACCGGATCCCATTCCTCCTGCAGCTTCTGTCTGCAGCTAGAGAACAATGGTGCATAACATTACAACAATATCAATTTGACCCATTTTCACAAAGCAAATTAACATTATGGGCCAATCCAGACCTAAATATTTTTTTTTTGGGGGTGGGCTTTTTTATGAAAGGCTTGGACTGATAGGGGGATTTTTTACGTTGGACCAACAGATAAACTATGATAATGAGTTTTGCCATTTTTTCAGCTGAAGACTAGGCAGATTCTGTTGAATGGAAATATCTACAATTACAGCATCTATGGCCCTGTGGCACTCTCAAAGTCCCCCTTGCTCCTAGAAACTCTAATTGAATTGATGCAGAAAAGAAAACCTAGAATATCTGCCAACAAATATCTGATGTTGATTAATAAATACAACATGCAGTAGAGGTGCGCAATTTTTTTTTCATTTTTTCCCCAATTCAGGTCTATTGGGCCTGAAAAATAGCAGTATTCCAGAATATTTCTGAATACCAACATCAGTTTTGTATTGTCATTCAGGTAAATATTCGGGAAATCAGAATATATTTGGCTCCATTATACTCTACAGGGACCATCCAGATAGGGTATAATGGAGAAGGGATTTAAACTTTAAATGCTTGCTGAGTTCACTCAACAAGTCATGCCACTCCGTGAGTGAACTCAGAAGGCATTTAAAATTTAAATACTTGCTGAGTTCACTCACTGAGTCATGCCACGGCAGCAGTGTGACACTGAGTGAACTCAGCAAATATTTAAAAGTTTAAATCCCCTCTGAGTTCACTCAGTGAGTCACGCTGCTGTGGAGGCACAACTGTGAGTGAACTCAACAAGCACTTAAAGTTTAAATATCTTCTGATTCTACCTGCACCCGAATAAAAGCCAAATAATATTGGCTGCTATTCAGGCATGGCTGAATAAATGTATTTGGCTGAATAAATACCTGTAAAATACTGATAATACCCCTAATATGCAGAGCCTCAGGAATGAATGGAATAAGGAGCTAGATTGTACTGTTTTGCCAGAGTAATGAGATATGGCCTTAAAGTATATACCTTCTATCTCCATGGATCTTAGGTTGTGACTCATTCAGCAAAAAATTGGCATATACTGGAAGCCACAGCAACTTTTTAGCAAAAGACTGGGTAAAGTGTCTACCTACTGGTGCTTGAACTCACGGGACATGTGGGCATGTCCAGTCTTATGGTTTTTCTAGGAGAAAGTTATTACTCAGATCAATCTTGTATTAGAATTTTTGCTGATTTTTGAGGATGCTTATATACTTTTAAACTATCTGCTTGTCTGTTGAAGGCTAACTGATGATCAACGAACATGGACCCTCCATGCCCATGCTACACCTAAAAGACTCTTTATTACAACACTGGAAAGGCAAAAATCCACCTCTAATAAATCAGTGGAATGTGGACCTTAGAACTTTTATCAATATTTGAACATACAGAAAACAGAAAACAATTTATGGATTTATTTTGCATATGGACTGTGTAGATCTGCTACCACTCTTGTTATATTTTTGTCTCTATGTATATCTTTTTCTTTAACACTATTCTGTTGTTGGATTTTGAGTTTTTTCCCTTTTTGTTTGACTGTTTCTGTCTTGAAAGAAAGAAAAAATTAAAAAGAGCTCTTTAAAGCAATAATGATGAGGAATTTGGAAGGGGCTGAGATCAGAGATCATCTTTTTGTTGTGGCGCTGGACCAGGGTTATCCTTACGTGTATTTATATATGGCAACACATCATAGCTTTCACAAAATTATGCAAAAGTGAACAAGTTAGAATTAGGATTTGTAGTAACAACGAGAAGAATATTTCACATTAAAATACAAAATCCTGAAGGTTGAAAGTTTGGCTCCTAGAGCCAAAGAGAGTATGTCAAGGCGTGACTTAAGTCATGATAATTTGTTAATAACCTTTATTGTTAAATTATTTCCTATTTAATCCTATTTCTTTTGGATTGTTAGTGAAAGTACTCATAAAGTCTGTCATTACTATATATGTTGTTTCATTTATAAACAAATATTTCAAGCAATTAACTGCCACAGACTGCCTATTCAGAAATACTGAAGTACCATATTGGAAGATTCCTGCCTGGTTCAGTTTATGATTTGGAGTTTTGGGAACAAAGACATTCTGGGAGATAGGCACAGCTAGAAACTTATTTATGGGAAAGGGTCAGTGTCATCTCTCTGGTCCTCACACCAAAAGTATGATGAGCCCAACGTTTCCCAGCACTGTCTATAAGAATTGTCCACTGAGTTTTAACCAAAGCATTTCAATACATATTGAAAAGAAATATCACAGTTTATAAAAAGGACTGTTGAAAGGCAGGATACATGTTTCAATGTTTGCTCCAACAATATAACCAGTAACATCGAAATTTATTCGGATGAATTTACCCTGTAGGAAACAAAGTATAAGAAATTATTACCAATATGTACATTGCAGCCATGTTTCTTTAAATTGGGAAGTTATTAATATAACTTAGCTGAAATTTATTAAGAGTAACAGTAATCACAGCTACATCCATAAAATCCATTTTTATTGAGTTCTTATTTTGTCCACTGACTTTAATCAGATGAAAATTCATAACACACACTAACTTAGGTAGAAGTTCTCTCAACAAAATGTTAAAAATCCAAGTCACCATCTGGTGTGCATTAAACTACTCATTATAAAAATAGCGCCAAAGCTATTGGAGTGATTATGTTCACAACATCAATGTAGAGTTAAAGGAAAAATGTAATAGGAAACAGATGCTGAGAACTTCCATAGGAAAAAAAAATTAGCTACATTAAAGTCATCTTTGAGGCTTCTACAAAAACTAAACAAAACATAATATTGGGCAATGAAACCTAAGTTGTTGCTGAAGTTCTCATCAGTGGAATTAGTTTGGAAACAGAGTGACTAAAAACAGCCAAAATAACTATATTCCAAGTACCTCCATATCTTCAAAATAGATACTGTCAAGAAATTGACCTTCAATTTCTTGTTCTTTCATTAGACACACTCAGGCCTCATATTAAACTTTAGGCCTACGGATGGCTTGAAGTGACCAAATTGGAGATAACTGGCTGTTGATATTGATAGGTTGGCAAACTGACCATGTGACCTTTGGATAACAATTCAGGTACAGGGATAAACTATTTGTTTACCAGGACAGGAATGGGCACCATCCTATCCTTCAACTGGTGCTGTGATTTACACTACACAAGGGATGGGTTAGATCGCAGATAACCCCTCCATCCTGCCATAAAGTGGCCCCCTCCTGGGCTATCTGTGTAACAGAACCATTTCAATATAACTTCAATGGTCAGATTTTTGATTGGGCTAAAGGGCATCAGCCCACTCAGATGATAGGCACTAAAAAAGTTAGTCTTTCTGTTCTCTGTTCACCGCTATCCACAGCTATCATGAGCTATGATGAGCTGGCCTCAGAATGGATGCTTTCTGGACAGAGATATATGGATTGCTGCCTGACTTCAGCCCAGAAGGGTAACATCTGGTAACTATGAATTTAATGACCTACAGTTTGGTGTAGTGGTTAAGTGCACGGACTCTAATCTGAGAGAACCGGGTTTGATTCCCCACTCCTCCACTTGCACCTGCTGGATGACCTTGGGCAAGCCATAGTTCTGGCACAGCTGTTCTTGATAAAGAGCAGTTTCTGTCAGAGCTCTCTCAGCCCTACCTACCTCACAGGGTGTCTGTTGTGGGGAGGGGAAGGGGAAGGATTTTGTAAGCCATTCTGAGACTCCTTTAGGTAGTGAAGGGTGGGATATAAATCCAGTCTCCTCTTCTTCTAATGTGTAGCTAGTATATTAACTGTAGTTTTTTGTTTTAGTGTTCTTTTGAAATATTCTTGCACAGTTTAATAAATATTCTTTGATTATATTGGTGTCTTTTGTGCTTCAGGTGCCTCAATCCTATTCTGATACCTTAGACGTTAAGAGTCCATCTACCAGGTTGTTGTGGAAACTCATTCTGCAAGTGCCCTACCTTCAGGGCTGACTTTCTTGATTAATCCCAGTAAGGCTAGAAGCTTGCCCCTTAGCTTCTGACTGTGTGGGTAGTCCAAGGGGCTGGTGGCAGATACACACACTCCAGGATTTTGTAATACTGTGCTCTGCTGGCCAGTACCAAGAATCCCTTGGATTGGGGATTCTTGACAGAAATGGTTTAAACGATGCAGCTCAGGTCAAGAGAAAATCTGGAGGAGTTAGAGGAACAAGCTTTGCACGCAGAAGACCCCAGGTTTACCTGAGACCCCATACTGCTTCTACCAGTCAAAAGTAAACAATCCTAAATTTGACAGACCAATGATCTGACTTGGAATAAAGTGCTATGTTCAAATCCCTACCTCATTCATTCCTGTTCAACATATTCCAATTTATATTCTTTACAAGTTTTAAAAAACATGCTTGACTATTTTCATTTGGTCCTCATTCTTTTTACACCAGAAGTATACATAAAGGTATACGGAATGTGTACTAAAATAGTTTCTACCCAGGTCTCTTTTCCTTTAGATTGTAAAACTTGCACAAAAGTATATTTGAGCCTAAGCTACACAGGCCATTCCCTGTTTATATTTTTTGTGTGTTGTATGACTTGCTATGAATGGAGAATCTGGATATAAAATCAAGCCTTTCAAAGTGAGGTTAAGAGCATACTTAATTTTCTTTTGATCTGGATACTGATCGTCAATGTGGGTAGAATAAGGAATTAGGAACAAGGGAATTTGAACAATTCCCTAACCCAGTCCTTAAATCTTGCAGCTGGGACAAAACTGCCGGTGAGGTGAGCAGTAGTTTTGCTTTTCTTAAACTGCTGGGGAGCATTAACTGAGGTTGCTCTGTGAGAGAACAGTGTGTCAGGGGGAGTGAGTGCTTGGAGCCTGCTGGAGAGGGGTCTCTCATTGCCCTTGTGGTTTGGGGGGTTTTTTTGGGGGGGGGGGTTGTCTGGTTTGTTGCTGAGAGAAGGGGGCCTGTTTGCCTGGGGTCGGTTGCTGGCCCCACCCTCTGCTGTTGCTTCAGCTGTTCAGAGGTGTGGACTGTGAGCCTTTGAATTGAAAGGATCCTCCTTGCCAGAGGCATGAGCTGAAGGGTGAGAGTGAAAGGGCTGTTATCCTGTGGCTTTTAGCCTGGGGATCGGGCCTGAAGATCCCACAATTTTACATTTTTGTGCTTTACTCCTTTTTGGCTCAGGTAGCCATTTGGTCAGGGTACATCAAGACACCAAGGTATTTCTAGGTGAAAGAATCCACTTGGGAAGTGATGATGAATGCTCACAGACAAGTTCCAGTCACCTGCAGGGAGTGCGCCACGTTCTTCCCTGAGGACAAGACAGACTATACTTGCCAGAAGTGTAAGTTGATAGGACCCTTAAAGGAGAAGGTTCGGAGCCTGGAGGGAAGGATTACAACTCTCCATGGAATCAAGGAAGGGGAGGAGTTCATTAACAGAAGCCTTGATGTCCTGCGTAGGGAAGGAGAGACCAGTCAAAGGCACAACAGTGTGGTTGACTGCCTTAATGAGACTCCTCACGGCGCTACAACCTAACCCCAAAGGCATCGTGTGAGACGGCACTCAGCACCATTAGAACTAAGAAATCAATTCCAGGCCATTGCGGTGGAGGCAGAGATGGAAACACTTCCAGCGGAAGCATCACAGACACAAGGAGGACAGAGTAAGGTAGACAGGGAGATACGAAGAAATGGCATGGGAAGGAAGAGGAAGGTGTCGGCCATAGGTGACTCCCTGATGAGGGGTATGGAACATCATATGTCCAGGCCTGACTCCCTGGCTTGAGAGGTGTGTTGCTTGCCAGGGGCAAAAATTAAAGATATTGTAGACAGGATCCCAAAACTCATCAAACCTACAGAGCATTACCCATTTGTGATGGTCCATGTGGGAACCAATAACATGGCCATGAACACCATCGAAGCCATTAAGGCTGACTGTGAAGCTCTCAGGAGGAAGATGAAGAGCTTCTCTACTCTTGTTGGTGTTTAGATGGAGGGAAAGAGGAATACACAGGTGGGTAGTGTCAAGTTAGAGCTGTTCTAGTTTTACAGTGGCATAGTGGCCATCACCATGTTTTCACATGGCATTATGGGCTGCTATGGCAACCCAATCTGCTGCTCAGACTCGGTGGTTTGGGGTTTTTGCAATGTCTGCACATGCACCTATTCTTCTTAAGAATTAGGGGGTTTTCCCTGTTGATTTTTGACACCATGCTACATTACAGAAGCAAGGCAATACAGGTGCACAGGTATATGTAACAAAGGATATAGGGAGCGGGAGAAACAGTGCTTAACTGGTAGTATCCATACTATTTACAGTGCATTAACCCAACACTGAAACTGAGATTGGAATGCTAGCCGTCGCTTAAGGGGCTTACGTGTTTTTATAGTTGTTTTTGATATTCATATTGTTTTTATTTTGTTTCTTATCACTGTTTTATTTATACTGTAAGCTGTCCACAAGGGTGACAGACAGCTAATAAATGTTTTAAACAAATAAACAAACATTTCTGGTTACACATCTCTTTCACAGAGAACAAGGCACAGGAGAAAATTCTTTTTACTATAAACTGCGCAACTGTAATAATAACTACCTGCAGGAAAACCTGATAATTCACATTTACAACATACACTTCTCAAAAAACTTAGAAATTTGAACACATTACTGCCTAACCATAGTTATGTACACACTGACACCAGAAAAGATGAAGGATCAAATTATATTTGTGATGGCCACAGATTTCATATACTTGAGTCAACGGTCTTGTGGATGCCAAGAGTTTTCCAGCTTTGCAGTACAAGTTTACTTGTTTCCATCAGCACAATGTGGTTTAAAGCATAATGTTCAGTTCTAAGATGAGCACAAAGGTAGCGACCGTTCAAGAAAAGCAATGCTAAGAACGCTTTCCTCGGAACAAGCCCCACTGAACAGACATGAGTAAGATTCTAAATAGACCTGTTTAGGATTGCTCAGTAAAAGATCAAAAGTTTAAATAGAAAGTATTAACAATTAAATTAAATTTTAAAAGCCTTACGAAACGAGAAGAATTGTCATTTTTCACCGTCTTTGCATTCCCAAAAGATTCCAGAATGGGATTGGCCTGTAAAAGCTGACGTTCCAGTTCCCCCTGAAAATATATACACAGAAAAATAAAGTTACAAAATCCAAGTACAAGAGCTGTATAGTTTTCCAGAAAGTTTCCTTTTTCAGTGGTCTGATCCCTTCTGTCTTCTCAATACAGCATCTTTAAAATATTTACTGCTGGTTTTGTTAACAAGCCTTGCAAAAACAAGGATAGCTGAAATGTATGGTATGCACGAAACACACACAAAATCAAATTAAATTTAGGACTAATGAATAAAGCACAGGATTAACAATAAATTTAATCTGCCATCTTTTAGCCCAAAAATGGCTTGAGGTGAACTGTGATGTGTACAAAGACCAAAAAATTTTCATCCGTGAGATAGCATTTGTACCAAGAAATTGTACGGATTTTGTCACTGATATGATATTTAGCAACCTTCCTACTTTCCTATGCAGTGAAAGAGATATAGCTATGGCCACTGAAATATTATTTCAAGGTGGAGTGACCATTATTAGAGCAGTGAAGAACTTAACTGTAATTTCCCTTCAATTTTACTGTTCTCAAACCTGTTGAAAAGTTTCACAAATACATAAATATGGACACAAAGTCAATTTTGCGAGTCTGAGTTGACAAACCAGGTACTTTAGGAGACAATAACACTATCGTTGTCCAATAGAATTTATGAATTCTCGAATGTACACCTAAAATGTTGTCATCAGAGAGGCTTTTGGTCTGGAAAATTATTTTCTGTCCAATAGAATTTATGTCCACTATCGTTGTCCATGTTAATGTCTGTGCATATCCATTAGCCCCAGAAGGGAGACTTTAGTGAAAGATGTGATACTGTTGCCTTGTTTTGGCTTACAGCAAAAGGGAGAAAGAGTGGAATTGTATCTGGAATATAACTACAAAATTAAAATAAGCCCTGCTTTTTCCAGTCAATCATTACTCATCACAGGTTAGTTATGAGTTTTCAGCAGAATTTCGCCTTGACATCTTCTACTCATAAGCACTGTATTAACTGCTTCTAAATACCAGCCAGTATTTCCTATTAAGAACAATTTTATCCGGTCACAGTTATAGATGTATTAAAGATTCTTACCTAATACATTTAACTGGGTTGGATCAAACCAGCTTTTCCACAAGTGAAAAAGGGAGAGGGAAGTCACCTTTAACCACCCGAAAGAGTAGGCTGGGGTCATGGGACCTCCATAACCCAAAGCTACACAGCATGGGTGCTGCAATAAAAAGAGGAATTGGCAGAGGGTGAGCAAAAAAGTTGGCTGGATCCAACCCAGTATTGGCGCCGAATAAGTTTTAGAACTGTGCTTCTCTGAATAGAGTTGTCTCTTCCTGACTTAGGGCATTACCCTGTTAAAACTACATATATTTGTAAACAGATTACCATGAAACATTATGGGTCTGATCTAGTCAGAGTTAAACTATTGATTTCAAATGGGAGAGATTTAAACAAATGATTAACAGCAAACTCCACAGGATTTTAAAAGTTTGTAACTGACTGGCTCCTTCTCTAAATATCCAGTTTTATGGGAAAAAGAAATACACCTAGAATATGATGTTTCACTGGGACCAGATTATTATATAATCAGAGAACTTTAAAGCAAAATCAATAATAAAAAGATTTTATTAGCTTGATATGAGAGTCTATAATCTGAAGCCTTCCATGCAGAAAAGCATACACATTGCTGTCTCCTATGTCTTTATTATGTCGGACAGGATCTTGATAACTCTTTCTCTATAAAAGATTGATTACTCATACAATCCCAACAAACAGTTGAGGAAAAACAGGAGCCACATAATCAAGGCCCAAATGGATAATTCAAAGTCCATTCACATTAAAACAAAATGGAAAGAGATCACCTTATATAGAAACATCTGGTATGACAGTCTCAAGTACTGTAAAAATAATATGAACTCTAATGACAGAATATGGCTCAGTTTGGAGACCCTGCAAGTACACATCTGGCCAGGAATCACACTTGGACAGTTATAAAAATCTTAAGTAAATATGCCAGGAGAAAAACTTCTAATGGAGTATCTAATGCTATCCCTGGTTAATAGTGCCTTTGGTCGTCATCAGTGGGCAAATTTAGATCTTTGAATACACTAACAAAAAAGATGTATGTAAAAGTTTTAACAAATCCACAAAAGAAAACTTTTAAAGGTAACAAAATTACTTTTCTATGAAGCATTCAAGATAGGGTTCCCGTTTATACATGGGATCCTATGATGCCTGGCAGACCACTTGACAGTCTTGTAGTACAATCCTAAACAGAATCCATCCTTCTAAGCTCAGTGTCTACAGACTTAGAAAGGTATAAAACTCTTGCTTAGGCCTGCACTGAAGGTACCATACACCAGATGGTTCCATACTGTTTGTTTTTTTTGGAATCCGCCTGGAGTCCCAGTGAGAAAAGAGGGTTATAAATGAAACATGTAATTATGTGGAAATAGGCAGAAGTATCTGAAGATACTTTCTATATTATTCCATAAAAGCTCTAAACCAAGATAGGATTATTTGTGCTGCCTCCCTAATAAAATTAGGGACATCCTGGAAAAAGCATAAGAGAATGAAAAGGTGATTAACATGCAACACCATGCAAATCAACGGTGCAATGATAGCTAAATGAGGGACACTCCTCTCAGCATTCCTGTGATTTGGCTCATCATGAGATCTAGGTGAGAAGCTGGAGAGCTACATGCTACTCATATATAACAGGGATCCACTCTGTAGTTTAAAATGACAATGAAACAGAATGTCAATGGTTATGAATTTGTGAAAACTACAGCAATACACTGGGATTAAAGATTTAGAATGCTTTATTTGATTCCTACAATGACAGCTAGCTAAACATTTTTTGATAAGCCTAAATGTTGCCCATCAATACTTCCTCAACCTATCTCATTCTCAAACAAACCTGTTCTTGGTCCAGAGAAAGCTATCTGTTAATTTCAGGGAGAACAACTGCACACTTCCTATAGAAAAAATACATGACCTTCCTCATATGGCTTCCTCTCCCAGAATTCCATGCCATGCTCTAAATCCTAATCCAATTATTCCAATTGCATAAAAAGCCAACTAGCCACCACACTGATCAATCTGCATCCATAAAAGCTGTGGGTGAAAAAAAAACAAGTTGCTGTTCCTTTGTTTTTCATTAAAAAAAAATCAAGCAACACTAGTTCTTTCTTGTCAGCATAACCAGAACGGCTCAAGCTTAGAGACATGAGGGTCCAGGGAAAAAACACCCCTTTCCCATCCCCCCCCCCCAACTGAGAAACTGGAAATTTGGAGGATCACTTTAAAAAAGCCATTTTTATTTTTAATTTTTTGCCTTTTGAAATGAGTAATTTTTTAAAAGGCAAGACTTTTGCTCACTCAAAATGTATAGTATGAAAAATTTATGCAAGAATCTACAACACTGGAAAGTAATTTATATGTATCCTCCAAACATATGTAATGTTGTACAAGTATGCATTTGACTAGTTTAATCCATAACTACACTATAATATGTATGATAATACCCTACAGAATGATTCAGTGTTAAAATGTATCAGTGTTCCAATATGCTGCTAATAGTATTGTGACTATATACCGTATTTTTTGCTCCATGACGCACTTTTCCTCCCCAAAAAAGTGGGGGGGAAAGTGTGTGCGTCTTATGGAGCAAATATGGAGCTTTTCTTACCTGTAACAGGGCTCTTTCTTCAGCAGGAACACAGGGGAACACCATTCAGGCTGGCATCCCAGCCTTCCCCGCCCCTCCCTGCTGGGCCTGAGCTGTTAAGACTTAAAAGGGAAACGGCAGGAAAAACCCCACCAGGCTAAGTACTCTTTCCCTTTAAGTGCTTTTCCCCTTTAAGACAGCCAGCAGCAGAAAGCCCTGCCCACAGATTAAGCTCCATGGCTACTTTGCACAGAAAGGCCTAGCTTTGCATGGCATGCCGACGTCTCTCTTCTTTCCTTTCTCTGTCTTTCTTCCTTCCTTCCTTCCTTTCCTTTTTTCTGTCTGTCTCTCTGTCCCCACCTTTCTTTCTTCCTTTCTCTTTCTCTCTCTCTCTCCTCCTCCTTCCTTCCTTTATCTATCTCTCTCTCTTTCTTTCTGTTTCATTTTTTCCTGTTTTCCTCCTCTAAAAACAAAGTGCGTCTTATGATCAGGTGCGTCTTATGGAGCGAAAAATACGGTAATAGCATTTCTGTCTAAATAGCATAGTTTTTTTTCACAATGATATTTTATCAGCTTTTATTTCTCCTATTTCTAGACAGCAAAACATGTGCTTCAGTAGCAGTATACAGCTCTCTTTTTAATATTGTATGGATTTGTCATTTTGCTTGTAGGCAACTGATGCATGTATACTTTTATGTATTTTAAATATGCCAAATAGGAACATTTCATACGCTAATTTATGTGATGCATTTTTTTGTCAAACCAGAGAAATACATTTAGTAATGATAAGTACTGGACATATTTCAATCCCCTCCCCTCCAAATTTTAGTTTCTTTCTGGGATGGGGGATGAGAGTGGAAGAAATTTTGTGTCTCTACTCAAGCTCGCTCTGAAAATCCACCCACCAGCCCAAACAAACAGCTGTTGGGTTGCTGATCACCCTATCACCTGGCAAGTCATGGACTGCTTCACATTTACCTGGTAAATCATGGATAAGCTTCACCTGAAACCCATACTCCAACAGAGTTCTATGTCTCTAAGTCCACTGATTTGAATGACCTTAAAAGGGTATAGGATTTCCCTGCAAGACACTAGCAAACCTGATATTAATTTTAATATATTTTATTTCAGCTTTCACATTTGTACTGTACTACATCATTCCAAATCATTATAAAGGGACTACACCATTTGTTTGATCAAGTTCGCCCAAAAGACAAGAGAAGCAAAATAATCAAGAACAATCTGCCCTGAGACTTAGATATCAATCACCCTATCCCCTCATTGGATTCTAAAACCAAGAGCCTCTATTGTACCACCATTCTCTAACTAGTGTCTACATGATAGAACACCTATGTTGTGTTTTGGCACCAATGGCTATAAAGCTTTGCTTTGTCCTGGACAACAAGAAACCTTTAGGCATGCCAACACTAACATCCCCACTTTCTCCATCAAGTCCCCCAAACATTGAAGGAGTGCCCAATAAACTTGGATAATCCACTCACTGCTTAACATCATAGAATATATTATTCAGCAAAGGACCGGTACTTTATTGATGTGTTTCTGTAGAAATGCAGTAATGAAATTTACTGGTAGCTGCATGACTGCATCAGAATTTAATTGTACACTTCAACTGGATGTTGACAGGTAGTCTCCTGAAAAATGTAAAATGTGAGTGCAAGGTTAAGCCTATATAAAGTTTAGAAGCATAAAGAAAAACACTTGCCTGATGCTTCACTGGCTTAGGTGACTCGGGCTGTTCGTTGCAAACAAACAAATTCACATGTTAGCAAATCTGACCTTCCTCCCCCCCCCCCTTCAGATTACAGACCCACACCTCCATATCGTTTGACACATTTGCTTAGCCCCTCTATTCACAGCAATAGCAAACTTTTCCCCCAGAAAGGATTAAATTTTAATCTTCTTGTTCAAAGACAGCTGAAGATATAAAAAGTACTCTCTTACTTTATATCTTAGGATTTGGGCTCTCCTGTATTAAGAAATCTAACACTGGCTTCATTTATAAAATATTTGCTGTACAGTCTTAGGCAGAGTTATACCATTCTACACTTATTGACTTCAATGAGCTTACAAAGGGTGTAACTGTCTCTAGGACTGAGGTTTTGGATTGCTGATATGTGCACTCTCAAACTTTAATTAAATGCAATGTTTCCAACAGGCTCTGTCAAAACCTATCACAAAAGCACATTGGTCCCTGGACTACATAATAGAAATGTCAGTGTTCTGTACATAAATACCTGTGCTAGAGTTCAACAGCTGTGATGTACATCCAGGGCCTCTAAACAGGCACACAGATGTGTAGAAGCTGCTCTGTAATAACTCCTCTGTTTTCTTTGGTTAAATGGGGTGAATAATCCATGAGAGCTACGTTTGCATTCAGAGGAATCCCTAGTTTACTGAAGAAAATGTTACAGATACCAATATTAGATCCCTGCAGAGTTTCCCATAGCTCACGATATGCCCCAAAGTGTGAATGGCTAAGTGCCATTAAGTTGCAGCGGTCTTATGGCAACCCCGTAGGGTTTTCAAGGCACGAGAACGTCAGAGGTGGTTTGCAATTGCCTGCCTTTGCGCAGCAACCCTGGACTTCCTTGCTGATCTCTCTCCCATGTACTAACCAGGGCTAACTCTGTTTAGCTCCCAAGATCTGATGAGACCGGGCAGGCCTGGCCCAGCAAACGGCTACTGTATCACGAAAACTGGCCCAACAGTTTGAGAACCGGCATTTATTTTTTCATTTAAAATCTGCGTAATGAAAACTGGATTATACGTATTAACAGGTGTTAATATTATCCAACTGAAGCCACAGTATCAAGTTACTTATGTTCATATAAAGTGCTAGGGTTAAAATTAATGATAGAAATTTAATCCTACACGTCTGAGAATTAACTAAAACAATTTTGGTTAAATTATATTTAAAAGCACTAACACACCCATTTTACC
Source organism: Lepidodactylus listeri (assembly GCA_029233225.1). Lineage (NCBI taxonomy): Eukaryota > Metazoa > Chordata > Lepidosauria > Squamata > Gekkonidae > Lepidodactylus > Lepidodactylus listeri. The sequence continues at coordinate 18,929,830 of JARCFY010000015.1, read as the reverse complement.
ACTTATGCACTACACACAGCATAAAATGAATTTACATTACGGTCAGCATCTTAATTGAAAGAGTCCCAAAACAGAAGTATTCGCTATGCCCACAAAGTGACTGGTGACAATGTCTTTATAGTACAACTAATAAGCAACTTAACAGTTCAACTTTGTTAATTTATGCCCTATATGTAAAAATATCATTGAAGCTGCGGAAAGGGTTTTTTGCAGAATTCAGGTGATAAGTGTCCTGCATAGCTCATGCCCTTTTTCACTGTTAGCTGAAATTATGCAAAAATATGCTTAATTTATACAGGCTGAAGAGCATGACAAGTTTGTTTAGCAAATGTTCACTTTCCAGACTTAGAACTGCATCCCTCCACAGAGAGAGAACTTTAAAGATACGCAATTCTAATAAAGGTGTTCTTTTCTGAGATCCTCCAAAGCAAACAACCTATACTTGTAAACTGAGACAGCATACACGGTTATTCGCATTATTTTGCCCTCACAATCCTCTTGTGAGGTAGCTCAGGCTAGGGAGAGTGGCCGGGCAAAGTCACGCAGTGAGATTTCTGGCAGGAGGACACAGTACATATATGGAGGGAGACCAAGCTCCCTACTGTTAGAACTGGTGGTGGATTTTATGCTGCTACAACATTGTCCCAAATGAAGCATTCTATTTTGCCCCCTCACATGAATTAATGTAAGCTAATTTACTGTGTTCTAAGCCACCCTGAACATCACTTGTTGAGCGAGTGGTGGGATATAAATATGGTAATAAATTAAATAAAATAATTTAACGGAAGAAATTAAGTGTGACAAAACTGGGCACGGGCTACATCTTCGTTACTGGGGCAATGGACAAGTTTTGTGCCATCTATGGCCTACATTCCAATCTACTGTGTAGTACCAAGACCACAGTGAGCCCCCTACCCCTACAAGATACCTGTGTATTCTTTCCCTAGATCTCTTTTGATGTGGACTGCAAACGCAGTCCCAACACCGTTACTTAACCAGAAGTAGTTTATTGAGAAAGCAGTAGGTCATCTGTACACGCTCTGTGTCAGTAATGGCGAGGGGCCCCCAGGGATGAACTGTTATACAGAATTCAAGGCCAAAAGCCCTGCCAAATAAGCCCAATCATATTATACTAGCAAAGCGCCTAAAATAACGGCTACAGGTTCCCAAGGGAAGAAGTGGCACCAGACACCAAAGTCGGAGCGAGGCAGCAAGTGATAAGGCGGCTGCAGCAGAAACGAAACTCAACATTCCACCCAGCCTACGTAGGCAGGAAAGAGATGACAACTCCCGCCCGGGAGAGATGGCAGCATTAGCTGACAGTATGACAAAACCCTGTGAATCCGGTCAAATATGTATATAACAGGAGCAGACACCAGCTAACTGCATACTGCTGTGTCAAGGAAAGAACATGCAGGCCCTGGCACAGGATCACACAAAATGTCCTTCTGTCACAAATATGTATCACAAGAACCGTTATACTAACAACTTAAGCACAAAGCACCATCGTAATATCCAAAAATTAGTATAAAAGTAGGGTAGGGGACATGCATTCAGGCATCATATTCAACTATGGTTTGCTTAAACCAGTTGATACACAAACCCTAGTTAGTCTAGCATAAGGGTGTCAAACATATGGCCCATGGGCAATGTTCCCTCTAAGCTGAATTAGTGTGAGCTAGCTCACCGTTTTTTAGCCTCTGGCTCACACATTTTTGTCGTAGCTCAGAAAGGATGGCTCCAGAGCAAACGAATTTAGGCAGCGGCCGAATTGTTTGCTCACGAGATTAATGCCAGTAGCTCAGAAGGTAGAATTTTTGCTCAGAAGACTCCACAGTTTAGAGGGAACATTGCCCATGGGCCAGATTCAGCCCCTGCAAGGCTGCAATCTGGCTCGAGAGCAACTGACCCTGTGCTGCTTCCTGCTTCTAACATTGTGGCTCCTTTCCCCCAGTCTCTCCTATTTCCTGCTGAAGAGGAATGAGAGAGAGCTCCTCCCCCTTTCCTCTGGAGAGGAAGGGAAAGAGACATAGAGAGGAGAAAAAATGGCATATGGTGGGACTTTTAAGAAGACCAGCAATGTTTTATTCCAGGTATAAGCTTTTGTGTGCAAGCACACTTCTTCAGCGAGAGCCAGAGAGGGAGGGAAAGAGCCAAAGGGAGCATATATGAGAGAGAGAGAGAAAGAGGGGGAGTGTCTCCCGTGTTTAAGACCAAAAATGTTTTATTCCAGGTATAACCTTTTGTGGGCAAGCACACTTCTCCAGTGAGAGCCAGAGGGAGGAAGGAATGAGGAGGCAAAGAGCCAGAGAGAGCACACCAGGGGGAGGGAGTCCCATAGCACTTGGAGAGATTCCCCCTTTCCAATTCTAACGGGGGGGGGGGGACCCTAACAGCACAGCTTGCATTCCTTATTAGTGAAAGGGAGCAAGAGTACAGCAGCAGCTTAATGATCAATAAAAACTGTGGCAGGGTGGGAGCTTTCATGAATCACTGCTCACTTCCTCAGATACAGCTAGAATATGAGTCCATCTGTCCTTATATCTTGGTGAGTTAAGTGATTTCAGATACCAAATGACAGTAGCAGGCATCGGTAATGAGAGAAGAAACCTAGGTCTCAGTTGAGCCCAGTAGTTTACATTGTCTTGAGCTTCATGATCGGTTACAATTCAGCAATCTCTCTTCCTAATCTCCCTTTGAAATTCCTCTGTAAGAGAACTGCTACTCTTAGGTCAGCAAATGAATGCCCTGGAAGGTTAAAATGTTCCCCCACTGGTTTTTGAATGCTGTAGTTTCTAATAATAGTAGAAAGAGTAAGAGTCCAATAGGTAGGGTACGTGCTTTTGGGAGTCACTGCTCAGTTCTTCAGACTTACTTCCATTTATTCTTTGCATCCTCCTGGACTGAATCCTCCTGTACCAAATTGAAACCTAGGTTTTGGGTCTCAGCCAGTTTGGTGTAGTGGTTAGGAGTGCAGACTCTAATCTGGGAGAACCAGGTCTGCATCTGCTGGTGTGACCTTGGGTCAGTCACAAGTTCACTCAGAGCTGTTCTCTCATGAGCAGTCCCTGAAAGAGCTCTCTCAGCCCCCACCTACCTCACACAGGGTGACTGTTGTGGGGAGGGAAAGGGAAAGGAGATTGTAAGCTGCTCTGAGACTCCTTCGGGTAAGGGTGTAGTATAAATCCAATCTCTTCTCTTCTTCTTCATTACCGATGCTGATATCTCCACCCGCCTGCATATCACACCTAATCCAATCACGCCTGCTATTGCCATTCGGCATCTGAAATCATCTTTATAAAGTTTATAACTTCGGTAACCTTGTGTTACATTTCATGGCACACATGGCCCAACCCGACAAAGTGACTTTTATGTCAGATCCAGCCCTTGTAATAAATGAGTTTGACACCTCTGGTATAGCATATTTACATAAAAGATCACAGTGCTTGTTAGTAGCTTATATCCATTTCCAATCTTCAAGCAGAATACTGAGCAATCTTTCATTGCCAGACTATTGGCAATGCCTTACTATACATACATCCCCTTCTTACTGGTCGGCTACAAAACACTGGAGGAGCAGGGGAGAGAGCAGGGAAGAATTAGCCTAGGTCAGGCAAGCCCCCACTTTTTGCCCTTGGTTAAACATAGGGCTTTTTCCCACTCACATTGTGCCGGCGTTCTGCCTCCGTTTGTCCCGGCGCTGGGTGTCAATTTCACACCCTTTGCTGCGGCGCGTGTGTTAATACGGGGCTTCGCGTCATTTTCTCCACGCCTTCGGTAAACCTTTTTTTTTAGGTTTACCGAAGGTGCGGAGAAAATGGCGTGAAGCCCCGTATTAACACACGCGCCGCAGCAAAGGGTGTGAAATTGACACCCAGCGCCGGGACAAACGGAGGCAGAACGCCGGCACAATGTGAGTGGGAAAAAGCCCATAGTCTGTTTCCCTCCCCCTTTCTGTCTAGCATCTTTGCTGAATTCCTGACCTTTCAAACTCTGAAACAAATCTTTTAAGCCTTTTTGTTCCCCTTTTGTTGTCATTTTGCTACTTTTAAAAATTTCCCCTCCGGAGTGGGAGGTCTGATGCGCATACCTGCTTGGCCAGTGATCAGTAATGGACAGCAAAGGCAGAGGGAAAGAAGGACTGTCATTGGAAGGCACTGTTAGTAATTGAATAAAGCTGGAGCAGAAAGGTTTTTGGCTAATCTGTGCTTCCCTTTCTGTGTGTAGGAAGCTTCAAGGGGCTCTTAAACAAACTGGGATTTTAGCATTCAGATGTCACAACAAATCACACAATACAAATGACAGTTAACCCTGGCATAAACCATAGTTCGGAACCCCAGGTTAGCACCCACCAACACACTACAGTTTGTGGGAAGCCTGCATTCAGACATTCCATTCAATCAGAGTTTACCAAATGTACCGTATTTTTCGGACCGTAAGACGTACTTTTTCTCCCCAAAAAAGTGGGGAGAAAAGTGCGTGCGCCTTATGGTGCGAATACTGCTGCTGCAGCAGGCACAAGGTCCCCCTGGCTGCTGCTAGGCCGCCGCCGCCGGCTCGCGCGAGGCCGACAACAACATTGCCGACGCACGAGGCCGCCGCTACCGCGCCGCCACTGCCGCTGCCGGCTGAGGCCTCCTGACCAGCGCGGAGGGTGCGATCCTCCCCCCGCGTCTTATGGTCAGGTGCGTGCTATAGAGCGAAAAATACGGTCGTTTATTTTGAAATCTGAATGTAGCTTGAATTGAACACTCTGTTTTGCATTTGCTAAACAGGGCTACTGAATTAGAGAACTGATATAACGAAGCATATAGTATAGCAAAAACCAAATCCAATTATTTATCATAGATTAAGAGTTCACCATACTACAACATAACTAATAGAATTTCAAAGTATTGTTACTGAGGGTATTTTGAACAGCAGTAAAGTTACTGATATATGTACATATGAAAACCTGAAATCGTTTTAAGCTTCTGCTGCTTTTATTAGAACCGAACCATAACACAACAAAAATCCTGCCATGTTTCCCAAAGTATTGTTCTCAGTCCTGAACAAACAACAGAGCAAAATGTTTGCAGACCTGGATTCCAACTATTAATGGCCTCCACTTCAATATACAGTGCTCATTAAGGAGGGCCTCAACAGAAACAATTCATGGAATATAATTATTTTATTTCATTTATAGCTTTCAACAAATGCAGAATCAGGAAAATCTAGGTAAAACTTACAGGAATGTTGTGGTCCTTTCTTCCTTTATGAGAGGAGGCAACATGTGCAAGATACTGAATAACTTTCTTGGTGTTCTCTGTTTTCCCAGCACCTGATTCACCTCTGCAAGAAGACACAAGTACAGCTAAATTTATGGGAGAAACAGTAGTCATGGCTTCACTGCAACTCAATTACTAGGATTGCACACTAAGGTATTTTCATTTCCTGATGTACTTTAAAACAATCTTACATCTTATTTAAACCACTATTGTACAACTGACACTCTTGGTATTGTAAGCACTTTTCACCCAAGTTCTTTTCAAAATTCACAAGTCATGGACTATTCTTACTGCTGATATCTGCTGAGCTGCTGATGCCAGAGCCCTCGCTAGGACAACGTGGGATGAGTCAGCTGGAAAAAGACCAGAGGTGAGATGCAGCAGCGGGTGGTTTTGAGCAGCTTGCAGATTCCGTACCAGTACCGAACAAGCCCAGGCCCCAGTGACTGACCTAGCGGATGGCCTTAGAACCAGGTGGTTGTGGAAGGAGACTCCAGATTGTGATGGCTGCTGCAAAGAGAGCCTGCGGTTCCCTCAATTCACCAGCGGAGCCAGAAGAAAGAGCAAGAAACTGTCTCACGACCCCTTGTGGGTTGCCACGTTCTGCCGCCGCCACCCTGGACTTAGGGTCTCTTGAGAAGGCCCAGGGTACCCTCCCAAGCCCAACCAAATGCCTCTTTTTAAACCAAGAAACATGGGTGTGATGGACAATTAAACAAAAGGGTTTATTAACACAATACTGGGGCAGGGAAAACGAGACGAGGGGCATTAAAATCAATAACAGTGTTTAAAGGCAAAATAACTGAATCTAACGTGACAGTTTCATGTAACTGTTGGCTACTTCAAGGCCCACTGCCCTGTCCCGGCACTCACTCTGTCCCAAGTGAGGGATCTTTCTCCCAGCCCAGACTGTCCCCTCAGCTTGCCTCTGTGTCAGGAAAGGCCGCAGAAGAGAAAAGAACCCCATTTAACAGTTCACCAAAGCTTAAGTTCAGTCTCCTCTGGCTACCACCGCAGCTAAGCATTATGGGGATTGTAAGCTGTCAGCTTTCTACTCCCACGCAGGTCTCTCCTGTGCCTAGGCCGCACTAGGCCTGTCTCCCAGCCCAGCACAGATCATGACAAACTAGCTGGTGATTATTCAATCTAGTGAAAGCTGCTGCTGTGATTTTTCTTTAGTGCCGCCTATCACTATTCCCGAATTTTCCTGAACAGAGAATCGCCGGTGCTATATGGAAGACTGGTGCCACAGTCCCCACTGACAATCGGGAACCTGCCCTTTGGAGACTGGATGCTGATGGTGCAGTGTGGAGAGAAAATACTGAGCGCTGTTAATGGGTAGTTTAGAAGCATAACCAACCCTTAGATTGTCCACCTTTGGCTTGTTGAAACTGGATTATTTATTAGGGCTGGCTAGGAGTGGGTTTTAGTACCCCTACCCATCAATATTAGTATTAAATTGTGTTGGGTTTTTCTTACTGTTGGGAGAGACTGGGACTAAGAAGGGAGGTCTGGGTAGGAGGGAGTATTTTGTTTCTCCATTAGAGGTTTTTTTAGTTCTATAAATTGTATTCCTCTGGTTAGGCCTATCGATTATTAATGAATTATTGTGCTAGTAAAGGTTTTGATATGCTGTGACTGTTGTAAATGTTAGGTGTGATTTAGATCTGGGCTTGGAGATTTCAGCAGGGAAGGGCATGATATTCACAAGTTTAGGAAACTATCGAGCACATGATGCTCAAATGTAACTGGTATAACAAGATCCGGGACAAATATATTTCTCCACTCATAATAGATATAGTGGGACAAACAGGTGCTGAGCAGTTATCCCGGTTACAGCTGAGAATCATGTGCTCAATAGTTTCTATCTCCCCTGAGCCAAATTGGCCAAATCTATATTCAGTGGGGATCCTTTTGAATCTGCCTTCAAGCAAGGCAAAGAGGAAAGCTTCACATCTGGTTAATATGAAGGCTTTTTTAAACTTGTGAATATCAAGCTGCGATAAACAGGACATGGGGTTGCATGCGATATTTGACAGAATCTGGGACTCTAAACTTAGGACATCTACCAAGATCTGCCAGTCTCTCCATGTCCATCATTTTTTGTTTTAGGACTGATTTCACTACATCCCAATGCATACTCAAAATTGCTTGGGGGGAGATTCCAAGAGCATGTAGTTTGTTAAGAACTGCTCTCAGCCAATTGAATTGAAAGTTGTCTGTCTGAGCAACAGAAATTTAGTCCCTGAGGGCAGAAATTTAATTTAAGCCAATATTGGAGCAATGCTAACATAATTGTGGCTTCCATCGATATAATACCTGTCTCTAAATGGATCAGTGTATTTGATACACACTTCGGGACCTGAAGAGCTGCTCTAAAAAATTTGGACTAAACCCACTTTAAGAGGGCAAAACTAGAGGAAGGAGGCCCGATAAAAGTGCCGTAAAGCATCTGCCCAACTGCCTTTGCTTGAAAAAGTTTCTGGGCTGCTGGCACATAATAGGCCGCTTTGGTGTGACAGAACTTAAGAATAGCATTGGCTGTTCTTTCCCCTTGGGGGGGGCGATGTACTGTATATGGGCTTTCCTAGCCCCGTTTGATTGAACGACCATACCTAAGTATTTAAAGCAGGAGTGCCCATTTACAGACCAAATTCTTTTCTTTTGTCTAGGCCCAAAGGCCATAACCTGGTCTTTTGAAAGTTTATTATTAATTCCTTGTTATTACAGAAGTCTGCAAACTTACTGAGAGCTCTCCTAAGGCCAACCAGTGTTCTCGCTAAGATGACAGCGTCATCCGCATACAATAAAATAGAAACATATTGTTGTTGAAGTTTTGGTGGATGTAAACTGGGGGAGTCCAAGTAACTTAGTATATCATTAATATATAGATTAAACAGGGACGGGGCTAATAAGCAACCCTACTAATAAGCAACCCTATTAAGCCTAAATTTTGTTAATCCTCTACCTCCACCCACTTTACATCACTTTCTCCACCCCTTTTGACCTGATCAGCCCAGATCACACATGGGGACTCTGGGACACCCAGGTGTATCCTGGGGCACACAGATGCATCCGGGGAGCCCTCCTGGAAGGCATCCTGGGAAATGTCTTAGGAGCCACCTAGAGATTCCTAACACCAAATCAGAAGGGCAAAAATCCCTTCTGTCTATAGAAATTACCAGTAGCCTAAGTGTCAGACAAGTGCTCAATGGATTTCCAGTAAAATCTAACCTATTCAAACAAGATCTTCTTCAAGAGCACCATCTGATGAACGTACAATAATCCAGAATGTTCCACTGCTATACATATTATACAAAAACATTAAGCAGTTCTTGCTCACTCCCTTTACACTTTAACTTGTTTGGTTAATTACAAACCGTGCCCATGGTTGAAAATTACAGCAGCCACTTCCATCATCAGTCTGTTATTTAAAAACACAGAGCGGAATACAGAAGCATGATGGATACTTACGTGCAAAGAATTGATTGGTCCTCGCGATCTGTATAGAAAAAGCAACAGAATAAGTTATGACTGGCATTTGTCCGTCATTCAGCAACAAGAAAGAACATAACGGTCATGCCTAGATTTAATGATTATAGTACTCTAAAACAGTATGTGCTAGGAGTATGGACTTTTCGTCCATCCATTTCTTTAAATATCTTTTTTTAATTTTTTGTTATTGAGATAAAAGTGCAAACAATGAAAAGGCAAAATACACAATATTGTTCTTTAAACCGCTTGAGAATATAGACGATGACAGTGACGATTTGAAAACAGAAGCAACCCAAAGTAGCTACTTAACCTGACAGTAAACAAGCAGGGGAGAGGACAAGAACCCACAAGGACCAGAAGCCACAAAAAGAACCCAGTACTTGTTCTAATGAAAAGTAGCATACGTTACCTAATTGCTCTCCAACTTCAAGTTCTTTATCATATTGCCCATTTTCTGATTTGCTGCCTCATGCGCACAGAAATTAATTTAAGAAGCTCCCGGTATTTTCACAACGAACAATCTTCTATTTGCATTTGTTATTAATGTTATAATTCTCCTTTTATCACTCTTAAAGATGACACAAAGTATCAATAAGCTATTCTTTAAAAAAGAATATATGAACAGTTGTGACTAGGGACGGGCACAAACCTCGTCACGAATCTAAATTCGTCACAAAAACCGCCCAGTTCGTGAGCAGAGGGGCATGTGATCACGCCTGCAACAAACCTCCCACAAACCTCCATGGTTTTCATGGAGGTTCGTACGGTTCATGTTGGCAGTTCATGCGACAGACATGCTGGCGCTGATCAACTAATCATAAAAGCAACAGGGGAATGTACTTCTGTAGCCCTGGAAACACCAATAGTGGCTCTCCAAAGCTCAACAGCAGCGCTGGCAACCAACAAGAGAGCTCCCCGGGAAGGTCTGCTGCAAGTTTGATGCCCCTGACTTGTGGGGGTTCCGTTTTATACACTCCTGGACCTGCAGCTGTGATTTCCCCAGAGAGGACTTTCCTGGAGGCGCCACACCTCATCTTGGTTTTCCAACTGTTCATCCTCCTCCTGTGCTACATCTCCCTCCCCCTTTTGCACTTTGAACCCTTGGATCCTCGACTTCTGCACCTCTGGGCACTTGGTCCCCTGGCTTAGCATCATCAGCTGCCCTTGCTGTGCCCGGCCCTCATCCGCTCCATCACTCTGATTAGACTTCATTTCAGTCGAGGCACATGAGCGCATGTTGGGCCTTACACAGAATCAAACCATTGGTCTACTATGGTTGGTATTGTCTACTCTAACTGCCAATGGCTCTCTATGGTGTCACACAGATGTCTTTTTCTCATCATCCTCAGATCCTTTAAACTGGAGATGCAAGGGGTTGAACCTGGAACTTTCTGCACACTACTCCCATCCAAACCATCTTGCGCCATTCTCTGCAGTTCCTATACAAATACACTTTCAATTTCTCCTTAATGAACACTAAATTTGTGTCTCGATCTAGGTGCACAGTCACGTTGGTCTGAAGCAGTAGAACAAAGTTTGAGTCCAGTGGCACCTATAAGACCAACAAAGCTTTATTCAAAGTATGAGCTTTTGTGTGCATGCACACTTCTTCAGATACAATGGAATGGAAGTTAACAGTTCATACATATAGGCAGATGGTGAACTTAGCATATAGGTAGATGGTGAAATTAGTATACAGTATAATGAAGATGTTTTAACAGATGCAAAGACCAAACAGGAATAACAAGCTAAGTTTATATGGTCACCATTTGTTTGGATTTAATTACAGAGGAAAACACAGTGAGGCGAATAAATGTGCCAAAAATAGGAGACTAATGTATAAATGAATACTTCTTAATTGCGGAATGCTAAGAATAGACACAACTGGTTAAGCCATACTACTGTGCTTCCAAAAGCCAACTTGTTGATATGAAACCTGCCAGGATTATTAAATAGATCAAATTGTATCGGACAACAATTAGACCTATTGCACAAGAGGGTGGAAAAAGTACAAGCACTCCCCCAGAAGCTGGAGGAAGTGTCAAAAACACAAAACTGCCAAGATCCAAAGTTCCTGTTAAAGAGAGAGCATAAAGCTTTGGCTCTTTAGAACTGAAGAAATGACTAAGCATAAGGAATATTTCAAACTCCACTATTAAATGGCGTCAGTAGTTTCTATACATATAGGACTGTAACACATTCCAAAAGTCAGTACTATTAAATATAAGTCAACTACTGCTCAAAACCAGTAATCAACCCCAATTTTAGGTGAATCATTACTCCAGTCTGATAATGTAGTTTACAGCAATATGGTTCAACAATTTTTGTAAGACTTCATCTAAGTGCAGCATTAGCTTACTTTAATTATACTACTAAAAGCCACATGGGCCACAACAGAGCAATAATACAATCAATACAGGGTTACAAAAAACTTCTGTCATGCAGACGGTAACATTGAAAGAATCTGAAAGAAACCAACTAATCTTAGGTTCAATAGTTGTATTACACTCTGGAATTAGAGAAAATAAATGCAACAGAAACTTCTTCCTAACTTCAGCTCTCAAAGGGGCAGTCAAATACAATATGTGCTATAGTCTCAATTCTTCCCGCAGAGCATGAGTGAATTCTATCGGAATAGGAAATCTTTGAATATCGTCCAACTAACACTGCTGATGCATACACCAAGACAGATACACAACTCCTTTAAAAAGTAATGCCACTGATTATACAAGGGCACTTTTACTAATAAACCCAAGCACTTATAAAACATGCATTAACAAGTATCTAAACACATCTCATTCTTAAAAATTAAATTCGTTTATAAAAAAGAACAGCTCTACAGTTATTTATAGCTGCAATATAAACAATGTGTTTCAATGCTTATGTAGGCAAAAAAAACATAAATTAAGGCAATACAAGTTCATCATTGTATCTGAGTTTCTCAAGTGCTACTTATTTTTACTGGCCTCTGTTATTTAGACTTCAGGCATTCCTTTTTCACAGGAATAGTAATTAACCAGACATTTGCTAATAGAGAAACCATGTGTACCTGACCACTTTACTGATTTATGATCAACTGAAAGAAAAGGGCTATGCCAAATGTAATTCAAAATCTAATTATATTTATTTTATTCCAAATATATAAATACTGCCTGCTCGAAGCAGCTTTTATTACCAAATTGGGAGGCATCTCCTCCTGTGAATTGCTGATTTACTAATGCCTCGAAACCTCAGAAGTCCAAAAGACAAAAATATCTGCTTGAACAGAAGGCCAGCTAAAACAAGCATGGAAGTCAGATAATTAGTCTGTACCTGACACGTGTTTATTTAGGAGTCCCAGCAAGTTCAATGGGGTTCATTACCCAATATATGCACACAAGATCGCAGCCCCGATTATAAGGCGGAAGTTATCTTAGCTGTGGCAGGAACGCAACTTCATGCTCCATTATCTATTACAGTGATTCCTGATAATACTACAACATTTCCTTTTGCCATGAAAAGCTCTTTTGCATCTGCGTACTGAGTAAAACAGATTCCGCCCCTGGAGTAACACATGGCCAAGTCATGTAATGAAATAATGTGCAGGAAGAGGAGAATAGAGCTACGTGAAAATACACATGTGTAAAATAACTTTGATAACATGGACTTCATAGAATCACAGAGGTGGAAGGGGTCATACAGGCCATCTCCAGGGGTGTCGAATGCATTTCTTATATGGCCCGGATTGGACATAAATTGGACTGTGTCGGGCTGGTCCATGTGTGTCATAAAACGTAATGCCAGGTAGCAGAGATATAAACTCTGATACACATAGCCCAGCCCGACAAAGTCCAATTTATGTCCAATCTGGCCCTCATAAAAAAATGTGTTCAACACCCCGATCTAGTCCAACCCCCTGCTCAGTGCAGGATCAGCCCAGAGCATCCCTGAGAAGTGTTTGTCCAGCCGCTGCTTAAAGACTGCCTGTGAGGGGGAGCTCGCCACCTCCCTAGGCAGCTGATTCCACAGCTGAACAACTCTTAATGTAAAAAAGTTTTCCCTAATATCCAATCAATACCTTCCCACCCTTAATTTAAACCCATTATTGCGAGTTCTATCCTCTGCTAAGTGACTTAAAGGAATATCAGCTGGTAAGACTTTTTAAGAAGAAATGCAGAGCTTGTTTATAATCAATGATTGACCAAATAATTTATATGATTAGCTGAACAGGACACTGCATTTATATGATTAGCTGAACAGGAAGGAATAATCTGCAAGGGAGAGGAGAAACTTATACTCCCATCAGGCTATGGGAGAATGCAAACACATGAAATGATGCCAACTGCATTGTAACATATTGTACGAATAATGAAGGGTAACTGAATGAAGAGGTACAAACCAAAAAATCAGCTCCCTGTTCATTCTCACTGAACAAAACAGTTGTTCAAGCACCAGCCCCTAAGCTCTGGTGCACCAACCATATCATTAGAATTCAACAGGGCATGGAGGCATCCCTAAAAAACTGTGGCATTCACAACACTGTTCAAGCTCCCACCTGAAGAAGTTTTTCAGTTTGTTTACTGTCACTTTGGCTCTCTCACACCAATCCAGGTAGACATTACATTTTTCTAATTTTGGAGTAATGTTTGGACCCAGTTTGGTGTAGTGGTTCAGTGCGTGGACTCTAATCTGGGAGAACTGGGTTTGATTCCCCACTCCTCCACTTGCAGCTGCTGGATGACCTTGGCAAGCCATAGTTTTGTCAGAGCTGTTCTCTCAAGAACAGTTCTCTCAGAGCTCTCTCAGCCTTGTCTACCTCACAGGATGTCTGTTGTGGGGGGGGGGGGAAGGAAAGGAGTTTGTAAACTGCTCTGAGACTCCGAGTGAAGGGCGGGGTATAAATCCAGTCTCCTCCTCCTTTTCTTCTTCTTCATATAAAACAGCTTGTGGTGTGTATCAGAAGCCTGCCCACCCCCTCCACACTGCTCTGCTTACCTATCCCCTTTAGGGATGGGCACGAACCAAAATCCATGCTGGTCCGGGAAACGATGTTTGGCAAAGGACATGCTCCACGGACATTCCCCAAACTTCAAGGTGGTCCAGGAAACAGAAACGTCTCCCAGAAAACCCGGCATCCACAGAGCAAAATCCCAGGCAACAGTGGGGGTGGAATTCTCTCCAGCCTTGGAAGCACCAACTGGGGCCCTCAAAAGCTTGACAGGCACTGCTGGCTGCAATTAGAGAGCTCCCATTCAGCAATATGGGATCTGAAAACTATATAAGGAGTGGGCATAGCCGCGAGTTCCTTTGTTGGGCGGTTGCAGCGAGTAGGAGAGGATCAATATTATCTCTGCAAATTTGTGATTAATGGCACATGGAAGTTGAGCTAATTCAGCTTCACTGGGCAGAGGAGGGGGTTGCTTTGCTCTTAGCTCTGTTTATGCCACTGCACCCAGCCTTTCTGCTCTCACCGAGAACTGGGGTTTGTTTGTGGGTTCCTCTGAAGAGGACCCAGATTTCCACACACACCCCTTCTTTTGTTGATCAACTTTCTGGGCTGTGTGTGGTGTGTTCGCTGGGCCACGGTTCCGTGTGCCACACCCAGCCTGGGGCTTGGCTTTGCTTCTGCTGGATTTTATTACTTCTGGCTCTCTCACATCAGGCAGTTAGACATAGCTAGTGAGTGCCTTGGCTGAGCACTCAGACATATACACACCCCACCCCTCAGTTTTGGGTCTTCTGACTCTCTCTCTGCTGGGGTCTTTGTGGGTCAGGGCTCTGATTCCACAGCCTCCCCGCTCATGCCGGGTGGTGGGACATAACTGGTGGGCGCCTCAGCTGAGGACTCACAGTTGCACACCCCACTCTTCCTTTTTTGATCTTCTGGCTCTCTCTCTCTGTGGAGAGCTCGGAGTGTTTGTGGGTTCAAAGCCATAAGGGGGAGAGCAGATGGAAAAGGTGGTCGTCGTGGGAGGAAGAAGCCTTCGTTCTCCCATATACCAGAGAGCCCTGTCCCTGGGTACCAAACTCAGTCCCCCTGGAGGACATCATCCCCAGCACATTACCAGCAGGCGTCTTGGAGCCTCCTTCCTCTGCTCTGTTCACAGGGCTCTCACTGGACACCGCTAAACAGTCACAGCAGTCTCAAGAGCTCATCATAACACTTTTTGGAAAGGAGAAGAACTCCAAAGGCAGCAGTGGTGAAGCATCTGTCCATTCCACATCCCAACTCCCCATTGCTCCTGCTGTCGTCAGTGGTGGGTTGCCCACTGGCGCTTCCCAGCCCAGCACCAGAAAACAGCTGTGTCTACCACCTGCTCCAACCATGGCTGTGGGGTTATGTTTCCACTCTGCTGTGTGGAAACACTTCTGCACCATCCCCAGTGACTCCTGTGCAGCAGAGTGCCAGCTGTACTGTGCCCTTTTCTGGAGGAGTAGGGACATCTCCATCATTCTCCAGAGGCACCTCTGGGGGGGGGGCACCCCAGTGTGTTGGCACCAGAGGAAAAAGTGGTGGCCAGTGGGAGGCGGAGGAAGCCCACTTCCTCTCAGCAGGGGAGAACAGGAGGAGGCTCAGAGCAAGGGCACCATGGTTGGGACCGCATGGCAGGCCACTCTCCAAGAAGTCATACCCACAGGGATGCCAGCACTACCAGGTAAAAAAGCGAGGTGGGGGCAGAGGAAGCAGTCACTCACCTCATTGGTGAGATGACTGCCATGGATGGCCAACCCTTCTCCCTTGTAGAGGACGTTGCCTTTCGACGGCTGCTCTACCACCTGGGTTCCTGGTACCCCATCCCCCTCAAGGAGGACCATGAGCCAGCGAGTCTGGCCCACCATGCACTGCTCTGCAGTGGCGCTGGTGAAGGCCGAGATCTCCAAAACACAAGGCCAAACCATCCATTTTATGGTGGACCTCTAAAACAGCCAGCAACTCAGTTATCTCTCCCTCACTGCCCACGGGTAACAACCAAAGAACCTTCAGACTGTTGGGCCCAGGCGGCAGGAGGGGACAGCCCTACCACCTGGCTACGAGAGGTTTCTGCTCCACGCGCAGGGCTTAGATGCAGACCACATGGTGGTAAACATCTCTGCTATGATCCAGAGTAGCCTGAGGGAGTGGTTGGGCAGCACAAATGTCACCCCAGCTATACAGTCACAGATGACTCCGCCAACATGCAGGCAGCAACAAGGAATGCACACCTCAAGAGCACTGTCTGCCTGGCACACAGGTTCCACCTGGTGGTGAGGGATGCTTTGGAACTTGGGAAAATTAAGGCCAGCCGGGACACTGCCACCCTAGAGCCGAGGCGTTGGCACCAGAGGAAGGAGTTGCGGAATTATTTGCAGATCAGGTAGAAGAAAGATCAAGCAGAATTACATGTGGTTTAGATTACATACCACTTTCTAATAAGATATATAGAATTCTTATCCACCATTGGCATTTGATAAGTTTTGTTCCTGGATGTGAGGAGCCACCATTTGTGGGATTCAGGTGAACAAAGAATATTAAAGATCTACTGGTGCATTTTAGAATGAATTCCACAGGTAGATTTGATGAGGAACTGACCAGACATCGACAGTGCGCGGGTGTTTGGTTTGCCCCCAAGCGGTGGAGATCAGAGAATATGTACCTAAACGGAGGGGGGGGGGGTGTTCCAACAATTTATTTACACTTTCTCTCCTTGCTCTTTATATCACTTCTTCCGGATGACCCATGTTTTTAAATTCTCCTGCCATATGCCTACTATCCTTTAAATAGTCTGATAATTTAGTGGAGTTTCTCCTCAGATGGAGAAACTGACCATGTGACAGGTTTTCATGGAGGTGAACAGGGTGGAAAGATCAGAAGTACAAGTCTGAATTTCTACCCGTTCGCTTTTTATAGGTGTGGACTGCCAAATGATTACACTCCAACCTGTATACCATAGTGTCCAAAAAGCCACCAAGTTTTTATTAAAATGGCTAGAAAATTTGACATTCATCCATTCAAAAAAGGAACCCAAATTCTCTTCACTTTTAAAAATAAAAAATAATCAATATGATGTTTATATGTGATAATCTGATCAAAAAAAGGATAACAAATTTTGTCCCCATGGCATCCCATCTAGTCTATAAATAGAAATCTTTCAGAAATTGAAAATAGTTTTTTTCTAAAGTCATTTCAACCAATTCTAACAGACAAAATGTAGGGGGATACAAATCATCACGGGATTTGTGTCCGTGTTTAAACTTTTGAATCTTGGAGTAAGTATGAAATTGTAAAATATTGTATGATGATGTTTGTACAATGGACATGGACTGGAGTTTATTTTGAAATTGTAGTTTTGGATTATCCGGACCATGAGGAACCTAGGAGTGAAACAGGAATTCCTAACTGACTGCTCATCACCAGGACCATTGATTGCTGGGACCATTGATTTATGTATCGCATGGATCGTGGACGCCTGAAACTATTCTTTGAGAACTCTAGAGAGCATCGTTTTCCAGAGACTGTGAGAGACTGGATCCTATTTAGGAATCTCCACCATGCATCGGCTTGCCTTTAAACTGGGACTTAAATGATGTCGTATGACTGTATTGAAGATTTAACCTTTGTATATGAGATTTACATTTGAAGATTTATTGGATATATTTAAAATAGTATCTTGACAACCTGTGTGCTTTTTGTTGTTATACCCTTTTTTTTGCTAGCTCCTCTGACCTTTTCTATCCAGGATTACTATACATGCATAAGGTATTCCAGCCCTGAAGGATCTAGGGTGGGACTCTGCCGTCCTTTCTTCTCCCAGCACCTGCCCTGGTATGCCAAATTTTCCCTTGTGGTTTGCACACACCTGCTTGCCTGCTGCTCTCCCAACCCTATACACCACCCAAGTAAATCTGCCTCAAGGTCCTCCTCCTCCTGTCTGGCTGCCTGCTCAGATATCTTTACCCTCCACATGCAACCAAATGCCCTTGTCTTGTCAGTCTGCCTGTTCCTCATGTAACTGTTCTTCAAGCTAAGTGGCTGCAGTTCTATCTGTTTGTAGTAATTTGCCTGTTGAAGCAGGAAAGGAATAGCACTTCATGGCCTGAGCCACCTGGAATCTAGAATGCATGGGGGCTCTTTTCCCTTCATCTCTCAGTTCCCGGACAAAAATCTCAGGAAAGGTAAGATGGAGCCTGTTTCTCTAGATCTGGACATGACCTCCTCATCCCCCTCTGATTCAGGATCTCCTTCCTCCTGGTATGGGAGGTCAACTGTGGGAGTAGACATCTTTAGAGCAGGAGCAATTAATGAGGGCAAGTCCTCAGTGGCAAAAAGCCTCTTGGGCTTGGGAGGCAGAGGAGGTTGATCCTCATCACTGATCTACTCCTCTTCCTTTTCAGAAAGGTCAGAGTCGTTATCAGAGGAAACTGGAGAAACATCTGAATTTGGTGAATGGACTACTTGGGAGTAGTGAGTAAAGGTCACTGTTTGCTTTTTTGCAGCCTTGGTGAGGACCTTAGAAGGATCCCATCTCTCCCTGAGGGGTGACCCCTTGAGATGGGCAGCTTTACTGGATCATTTACCGGGGGGGGGGGGTTTAAAGGGAAGGACTCAAGCGTTTGCATCTACTGCGGTCCCTTCTATCTATAGCCCCTTCTATAAAAGATTTCAGCCACTGTTTGAAATCCTCTGGAATTCTTGAGGAGGGAGGGTCAGATCTCTCCTTTTCCAGCTCTGCTGCACCCTTGCTCAACCCTTCAGTACGGGAGAAAGAGGCCAGCATGTTTTGGCGGGAAGAAAACGCACCACTTCCCTGGCCCTCATCACCACCTTGACTCTTATCCGACTCACCCCCCCCCCACACACACACACACTGAGGAGGGAGAAGAGGAAGCCATTCTGAGGGAGGCTCAACAGGTCGATCTAAGGTCCTTTGAACGCAGCTAGGTAAAGAGTACCTCATTGGCCTTTCTACTCCCCCCTGCTTTATTGCAGCTCTGCTAATCCCTTTGGCTCTAATGAGCAAAGCATGCTGCCTTACTGGCTTTGCAAAAAGGGAGACTGCTGCAGACAAGGACAAAGAGTTGCACTCAGGTTGCTGGACTTCAAAGAGACAACTCAGGAAACAAAACAATCAGAACCTTCCAGAACCTGTCTTCTTTGCTGGTAGGAAGAAGGAGAAGAAGAAGAAGAAGGAGAAGAAGAAGAAGAAGAGATTGGATTTATACCCCGCCCTCCACTCCCCAAGGGAGTCTCAGAGCAGCTTACAAACTCCTTTTCCCTTCCCCTCCCCACAACAGACAGACACCCTGTGAGGTAGGTGGGGCTGAGAGAGCTCTTTCCCAAGCTGTCCTTGAGGGAACAGCTGGTTCAGAGCTATGGCTTGCCCAAGGTCATCCAGCCAGGTGCAAGTGGAGGAGTGGGGAATCAAACCCGGTTCTCCCAGATTAGAGTCCGCGCACTTAACCACTACACCAAACTGGCTTCTCTGGAAGAGAAGACTGAAAGAGGAATGGGGCAACTCCTCCCTTCTGGAGCAGCAACGCTGGACTTCCCACCACCAAAAGTGGAGGGAAGGGAGTTACCCCACAGCTCTGGATCTCCTCATCCTTCCAAGGGAGAATAAGAATGAAATAAGATTATAAAAACAAAACAATAAAAGAAACAAAGATAACCAACACCCTGATAACCAACAATCCCTTTTCGATCTAAAAACAAAAATTAAAGAAACAAAAGAAACTCGCATACACAGGATTAGTGAAAACTAAATTTGGTTATGCAAGCTTCTTAAACCCTACATGTTAAAGCCAGCTCAGTGCAGGTCTTCAGGACAATGGTGAAATCACTATTACACCTTCCATATATCTACTTTCAGGTTCAGTATACCAATTCTTAATCATGAGAACATAAGAGAAGCCAATGTTGGATCAGGCCAATGGCCCATCCAGTCCAACACTCTGTCAAACAATGGCCAAAAATAGCAGGTGTCATCAGGAGGTCCACCAGTGGGGCCAGGACACTAGAAGCCCTCCCACTGTTACCCCCCCCCCAGCACCAAGAATACAGCGCATCACTTGCCCCAGACTGAGAGATCCTATCTATACCTTGTGGCTAAGAGCCTCTAATTGTAAACATTTTTTCTCTGATGCCCTAGTTTCTCCTTTCTCTTAGTGATCTCAAATTCTGTCCAATTAAACAGTGTTTTCTAAAATGTGATAACTCCAGGGGCAAGAGGGAAAAGGTGGCTTCATTTCCTTCCTACACAATTTCTAAGACTGTGAGATATGAGAAATAAGGGGTTGGATTTATGCACCACCAGTGGAAGGCACTGTTGAAAGCAGATCTTTTCAAACTTCTCCTTTCCCCAGCAGTCTTTTGAGAGTCCCTGAAAAGTGATGCTAGAGGATGAGGGATCTGTGTAGATAAAATGCCATGAAACAGATTACAGTGAGAAACAGTTGTGATCACAACCCATTTGTCACTTTGATCAGCACAGCTTCTGGCACCAGTGTTTCTGGCTACTGCTGTAAGAGATAAAAAGGGGTGATTTCACATGCATCCCTCTCCTGAGCACAGCCCCTCATGTTGTGTGGCTGTATCTCCAGACAGGTTCTCCAACCTCCAGAATCACCTCTTCAGAGCTCAGGGTTGTTGTGTTGTTGTTGAGGGGCGGGTTAGGTCTCACCGCATCTTATGATGACAGTGTCAACTATTCAACCCAGTGCATACTATGCTAGACACTAGGTTCCAGGACATTCAAAAAGAAGGTCCCCTTGTCTTGGGTATCAGAAAGAGAAACCGAACACTTTCAAAATAGAACATATTCATTTCCCCTTCATACCGCCACAGAAATAAGAGAGTACCATTAAAGACAAGATATAACCATCCAGCCACCCATGGACCACTACACTTTCTAGCCCCACCTGCACCACAGAAAATGCTGCAAAGGCAACTTCCTCTTGAGGATAAGATGACAATGCAGCAAACAGCTCCAGCACTGGCCAAGCCAAATGGAACCTTCAAATCACACACCACTCCCTACCCCTACTCTCACAAGGCCAAATGCTCATCCTGTCGCGTAATGGCAAATTGCCTCAATCAGGGGTCCGTTGGGGCCAGAGCGAGGCGGAGCAAAGCTCCGCCAGCTCAGGAGTGGCCACTAGGGCAGCCACAGGCTGAATCAGATTCTCTGGTCTGATTCGGCCCGCTGCCGAATTGCCGCTGAATTTAAAAGCGACTGGAGGGGAGGGGGTTTGAGGGAGAGGCTCCAAACTTGCAGGGTAGCTGCTGGGGCCTCTCAAAATACCCACCAAGTTTCAAGAAGACTGGACTAGGGGGTCCAATTCTACAGGCCCCCCCAGTCCAATCTTCTTGAAACTTGGTGGGTATTTTGAGGAGAGGCCCCAGAAGGTAAGTTTGGAGCCTCTCCCTCAAACCCCCTTTCCTCCAGCCACTC
Source organism: Lepidodactylus listeri (assembly GCA_029233225.1). NCBI lineage: Eukaryota > Metazoa > Chordata > Lepidosauria > Squamata > Gekkonidae > Lepidodactylus > Lepidodactylus listeri. The sequence continues at coordinate 18,908,661 of JARCFY010000015.1, read as the reverse complement.
ATATACCCTATGAGTTTTTGCCATTGATTTCAATGGCCCATAGGGTATAATGGGGCTGAAACTGACATTCCCTTTCTGACATACTTCTGGTGATGTCAGGGGATGTGGCACATGCTAATGAGTTATGCTAATGACTTATGCTAATGAGCTCCTGCACCTCTTTTTCTACGAAAGGACCCCTGGCCTCAATCTCTTATTCCTTGGATGTAACTGATGCCTTTCGGCTGAGTGAGAAGTCGCACCTCAAGTAATCCTTTAGGAACAAGACATGCCACTCCCCAAACCTGCACCACTAGTCTACATGCAAGGCTATACTCCTCATTCAATCGACACCTCACACCGGGGAATGGGAGACACACATTTAAAATAAGCCTCCATCCTTACGGTTAGCTATCTACCCTGTCACTGGCTACCTAATCTAATTCCCCAGGTGGTAAGTGTCTATCTTATTTCGTATTTGATTGCCAGGCAGAAGACAAATCCCCTAAGGATGGGAACACAGTGTGTTAACAGCAGTTAATCTGAACGTTGTCCCACAGATTTGCATCCTACTCCTGATATATTTACCACAAACTCTGAAATACAGCCAGCAGAGAACATAGATATATAAAAATATTAAATAAGCTTCTTACCTTGCAACATGCATCTATATGCCGATTCAGATATTGCATAAATATGTGGAGGCATCTCATGACGTTTCTTTCCCCTGTACATCTCAATGATGTTCTCAGAGTATATGGGGAGGTTCTTGTAGGGATTTATGACTACACAGAAGAGTCCCGAGTATGTCTATAAGGGAGGAGGGGGGGAAAAGGCTTGTTAACTACTGCCATCTTGCATTCACAGATAGGAACTACTGGCCCACAGGAAATTAAGAGGGCTCTTCATTGGACCATAAAGTACGTGTCAAACTGGAGCTGGCATTTAGGGATCCCTGAGTAAAAAACCAGTTTCCAACCAGTACTCAAGTTTAATCTGTAACCGCAAATCCAGAGATAAAAGAAAAATGATAGGAAATGATAGGTGAAAGGAACTGAATATAAAGCCACTTTGTTGATCTGTGGTCGATGCCAAAATAACTCTATAGCAATTGCTGACCATAGAAGGAAAGGAAGGAGTCAAAGCAGTACACAGCCTGTGGCAAACTGTGATTTCAAATGAGCTACAAAAGTTTCATTTGCAGATAAGGAAGACATGGAGTGCTTTAACACTGCCAATGGGGGAGAGAAATGAGACTGCCTCGAATATATACAACTAGACTTACAATACTTGCCTGCATAAATCTGTTTTCCAAGTTCAATGAGAAATGCGGTGTTTAGCTCCCTAATAAGAAACTATATTCTATATACCTTTTAATAAAATACATTTATTATGAAACCTTAAATGCTTGTTTTTGCTGTCCATTTTGTTCTGTGTGTATCTGTTATACATGAGCTCAAAGTAATTAACAAGAAAACATTCTAAACACCGTCTCCAGTTACAAAGCTTCAAGGTATAATCAATATCCCTACTTACAAAACTTCGAAGTATAATCCAACAATTCCTCAGTATACTTTTGCACTTAGTATACATTGCCCTCTGAAGTCAGACAACAGCCCCTCCAAAACAAAGCAGTCCATTAAGTTTCTCGTGGTCTGTTTATTTTCCTTCTCCTACAAGGTCCCAATAATTTCTCTCATTTCACGTAATCACGTCTTCAAGGAAATTCATCTGGGACTTTCTAATAGTCAAAAGGAGTATTCAAGGCTGTTATCACAAAACGAACTTCTCCTGGCATTGGGGGACACCAATCATATACAATATTTATTATGATTTCTCCGTACATTCAAATGATTGGTGTAGGACCTCCCACCAGAGCGCCTACACTCGAGTGAGGTCCTACACCAACCATTTGAATGTACTGAGAAGTCATGATAAATATTGTATATGATTGGTGTCCCCCGATGCCAGGAGAACGTTTTGTGATAACAGCTATTCCAAACAATCCCTATCAATATCCAAAATTAGTAAAAGTGGCAAAATATATTTAATACATTGGAAGTATCCCTATTATACATGGAAAACAAGCTCAATCTTAAACAAACCTCAACACATCCTATATTTACTTCCAAAGTATTAAATATATTTTGCCACTTTTACTAATTTTGGATATTGATGGAGATTGGTTGAAATAGGTTATCAATTTGGGGTGGAATATCATCTTGGTTGCCATTATTCTATATAGCCATGACATATATAACAAGATGGTCTACTAAGTTCTCTCTTTTGATCACACTACCAGTTTCAAGTGATTTCTAGTTTTAACCCCTAAGTACTTCTACGTGGTGTTACCCATGTCTTTTTGTAGACATTCTCTTCTAGAATTAGATAGGTTGACGGGTTTAATTTCAAATTTAACCCCAGAGCGACTGCTTTTTTAAAATGTCTTTTGAACAAGAAAAATGGAGGATTCTGAGGAAGTGTCAAAGAATACGGCATCATCAGAGAGAAGGCTAATCTTATAATATCCTTTTTACCAACAGCAATATCCCAGTTGCAGCTAACTACTTACAACTAGATGGTCTAGAACAGGGGTAGGCAATTGTTTTGGCTCGGGGGCCACTTTGTGGGAGCGGAGGTTAGCAGAGGGCCGCACCTTTTAAAATGATTGAATTCATTAGTTAACTTTGCATTTCAGAAAAGGTATAAATTGTATCATAAAAATCAATAAGTATAAATTAAATAAAATAGCGGCAGTTTTATTCAATTTATTTATTGTGCTAATTTCATATCATCTATAGCTGCAAGCAGTTTAATGAGACAAATGTACCCTATCTCACCACGTGGCTGACTGTCTTGGCGGGCCGCAAAAAACTCTGTGGCGGGCCGCATGTGGCCCCCAGGCCGCTATTTGCCCACCCCTGGTCTAGAAACATGAAGAGGAAAGAGAGAGCAGGCATCTTTATTATGTCTCTCCCCCCCCTTGAACCAGCAAGCTTGCAAATGTTATTAACTGTCGCACTGCAGCCTTCAGGCTGCGATAAAATGTCTTGATCACCTCAATCACCTCAGCCCAGAATTCATACTTCTCAGGGTCTCTCAGAGAAAGGATCCTCCAAGTGTTCAAAGGCTTTCTTGGCACAGGGTGAAAATATTGTGGATAGAAAGAACTTGTTTTTGGAGTAGAGAATCATGTCTGAAATGTGCTGTAGTGATATGAAGCTCAGGCAACACAGCTTAATAGCCTTGAAGAGCCTTATTTTATACAATTTTTCAAGATTTACAAGTCTTTCCCAAAACTGCTTCCCCTTAAACTTTTTTTTACTTGAAGTTACTAAACTTATACCAACTCTTTTGAGTATATATTTTAGACATCATAATTAGGCTGTATAAGAATGACACAATTTGAGTTGTTTTGGAAGTATTCCTTAGTTTCTCTTTCAATGTACTCAAAAGATTATTTCATTTCCAAGCTGCCCCTTTATTAAGAACATAAGAGAAGCCATGTTGGACCAGGCCAATGGCCCATCCAGTCCATGTCACACAGTGGCCAAAAACCAGGTGCCATCAGGAGGTCCACTAGCAGGATCAGAACTCCAGAAGCCCTCCCACTGTTGCCTCTCAAGAACCAAGAACCACAGAGCATCATTGCTTCAGACGTAGTGTTCCAACTATACCTTGTGGCTAATAGCCACTGATGGACCTCTGCTCCATGTTTATCCAATCTCCTCTTGAAGCTTATGCTTGTCACCGCCACCACTTCCTGCAGCAGTGAATTCCATGTGTTAATTACTCTTTGGGTGAAGTTCTCTTTTTAATCTGTTCTAAGCCTACTGCTCTTTAATTTCATTGATTACCCATGATCTTGTATTGTGAGAAAGGGGAAAAAGTACTTCTTTCTCTACCTTCTCTATCCCATGCATAATTCTGTAAACCTCTATTATCATTTATCCAAGCTCAAGAACCTTCATAGGTAAGGTGTTCCATCCCCTTCATTATTTTAGTTGTCCTTTTCTGAACTTTTTCCAATGCTATCTTTTTTGAGGTGCAATTTGGATGGACCCTCTATGCATTTGAAGTAAGCTTTGACTCACAAAACTTAATTTTGAAATAAGCGTTGTTATTATATAACAGCACCCGTGGACTCCTGTTTTATTCTAGTGCCTAAACCACATTTTACACAGGCAAGACCTGACCAACTAAGGCACCCAAATGAAGCCTGTGCAAAGGCCTGGAGATGACAGCAGCAAACCTATATGAGTTTTACCAAGAGTAGCAGGAATAATTTCACTCTCCAAGATGGAATTCCCTCCTGGAGTCCTGTAAATCAAGGATTTGTAAAACATATTTAAAGGTTCTTGTGCTTGAGGAATTAAATTTTTTTTCCCCCAGTCACATGAAGAAGAGGAAAATAACCAACGGTCCAGATAATACAGAATTGAAATCCCTTCCTAGGAGAAAATTCCCTTCCTGAAATTCTTCCAACTCTAATCAGTTTTTTTAAGTAATCCTATAGTGAATTTTTTTCACAAGGAAAAAGCATTTACCTTTGGCATCAGAGAGGAAATACCTAAAATAAATGGTAAGGATCTCTATACTGAAATAGCTAGGCTCCCTGATTTTGAGGTACCAGTTGTTGAGTATTCTACTGGGAAATATTTAAACCTTAACAAATTAGAGTGACTTTGATGTGTTTCATGCAGCTTTGCTACACCTGCTCTCTTTATAGAGGAATTAAGTACCCTCTTTAACCGTTAATTCAAGCCTCTGACACTGGCTACTATAATCTTACTGAGGGGGTTAGTGATCTGCAGTAATTCTTGTTCATTCTTTCCATTTTTCTACTTCAGAATTTTCTTAATTCTGCTATAAAGCCAGCAGCTTGGATCCTGCCTAGAATTTCCACAGACACAAGGATGGAGGCTATTCCCCTCAATTCCCCCTTGAAGCTCTTTCATGGGGGTCCCCCATCCCCCAGGAACAGACTTCAGGGGACAGCTGGGGCTGCCATGGGAATAACTGACAAAAACAAACACCTTTGTTCCTACAAAAATACTATGCAGGTCCCAAGCTAGTGAATAGGGTTCCCCCCTTCTCTCTCCTCTTCTCCCATCTTCCAGACCTGAAACAGGTCCAGGCCAGGTGGGGTTAACCCACGAGCAAAGTTCAAGAAACTATCTCTTTGGCCTACACAAACAGATGTTAAGGGAGACACAGAATTTTATTACCTATACTGTCTCTATAGCTTCTCCCTTCACTGATCTTAATTCAATCTGATGGTTCGTGTAACCTGCACCTTCTTCTGCGTTAGGGCTGTAAATATACGCATGAAGTTGGCAGCTTTGTCTTGCCTTGATATTCAGGTTTTGCCACCTGTCCATTTTCCCATTTTTTTCCAAAAGCTTTTTCTTGTTTGATGTGGTGATATTTGTAGTTGTCTTTGTATCATCCAGATGACTATGATGGATCCTCTAATGGGCGACAAACAGTCCTAGGTACATTAATAGATCTCTTCCCTAAGTACAGAAGCTTGAAGGGGGAGGCCGATTTGCATTGCATCCTGTAACTGATTGCATTTGCTGTCTGCAACTCAGAGCATCAAGAAAAACATCTTGAAAAGATCTGTATTCTAAACTTTCAACGGTTTTTCAGAGAACTGCAAAGCACATACCTCTTCTTGTAATGTAAACTCCAAATTCATATTTGTGGTGGCCCTGGAGGTCATCTGCGTACATACGGTTTTAATTTCCTCTGTTATCAGATTCAATGAGCAATTATATTTTAGGAATCAGATTCTGCTTTGTGAACTTTTCTAGTAATAATTTGAGATCCTTTTTAAACAGCCAGTTTTTTTCTTCCCAGAATCTCCACTGGCCCTGTTACTTTGATACGATAGATTGACCAGTTTTAACTGCAAGGTTTTAAACTATGAAGCCAATTTTATTATATTGAATGGTAATGTATTATACTGAATTGGATTGTAGTGTAGTGTAGTGTAGTGTAGTGTACTGAATTGTTGGAAGCTGCCTTGAACCCTGCTTGGCAGGGAAAGGAGCAGGACACAAATCTATCAAATAAACAACTACCTGCTTCCTATTCCTGGCCTCCTCCCTTTCTATCAGGCATGTCTCTAGTTTCTCAGAATGCAAAATATCCTTGAAAATCTTCCACAGAAAACACTTGAGCTTTTCTTTCTTTGCTTTTCCCATTCTCCCTCGTCCCCACCCACCCACAATTTCAGATCCAATTGAATTGTGGAACCCTTAGGTGCACTTTGGGCGTGATCAAACACACCCATTTGCGACACAAGAAGGACGATTCTCCGCTCAAAGTGGCGTGATCACACAAGCACATCTGGGAAGCGTCCTGCAGCCGGTGTCAAAGTGTTGCAAACCACCTTGAGCCGGTGGGGAATCGGCTTATTTAGCTATCAGTGAAAAGGCAGTCTCAAATGGTTTGCAATGGCCCAGAACTGACCTTTCCTGGTGTGATCGCGCCAGCGCAAACAAGTGGCGTTGGGGAGCAGGCTTTTTTGGGGGTTTTCCCCCTCCCATCCCGGTATGTGCATCATCGGATGACCCTGAGGGTGGAGAGGCAAGTCATCGATCCCTTGTAGAAGCAGATAAGCGCACTGAAAACGGCCGGGGGAAAAAACCCAACTCGCCTCCGGCTATGTGTGATCACACAGCGGCAGTTCGCCCTCACAGGTCCATGGACCTGTGTGATCCTGCAAAAGTGGTGCAAATTGCGCCGGAACAAATTTGTGTCACTTCCCGTCCGGCTTATCTTGCTCGTGTGGACGGGGCCTTTGAATCCTGGAACCAAGCAAGAGAGTTCTGCTCTTAGGCTTCTATTTATATCAGTCCATAGCTACCCCAACACCACAAACTTAAATCTTTAAAAGTAGCTGTACTAGATGGGTATATTTACAGATGTCCTGGGTAGTCTGGCCTTCAGTTTTTTATGGCTAAACTACATATTGCTCCAAGTTCCATGATTATCCCTTCCAACAGATTTTTTTGAAATCCAAAGCTGTCACAGAGACAGCAATTGAGAACAGGGGATGTTTCTGTTTTTTGTTTCCTACCAATCACCTACTTAAAAGCTTGACGATCTTCCCCTTGCTGCCTTCCATTTCCAATATATGGTCTCCCTTTGGCAAGCGGAAGAAAAGAATGTCAGGGGGCACTGTTTTTAGTGCTGCAATGTATTTCCCATGCCATGATGTTCTAATCTAGCCTAACCATCTTAAAGATGTATATTGTCTGCAAATGTCTGAAGTATGTTCATATTAAAAGCCATAGCTATCATTCAGATACCTTAAAACAAAGTGGTTTTTCAGCTCTAAGAATGTTAAGTTGGGCAAAAAAAAACCAATATATATGCAACGAATATGAAATAAAACTAGAACAAATTAACATGCTACAAGTCCTCAGCAGGCTGGGATTTGGTATGCTATGCAAGAACCACTGAAATTAAATTAACCTTAAAGTTATGCTATAAAATAGCCTTGTTTTCTGGTACAGCCTAGAAACTTTAGGCAAGTAGTTCACTGTATAGCGGTCTTTATTGAGATCTGCAATCCATACAAACATAAAACAATCAATGATTAATATCCCACAAAAATCCCAAATACAATATTCATCCAGATCCGTAGCCACAAATTAATTTTTTTTAAACATAACATCTACACATGGGATATCAATTCAGCTTGTATTTTCATAGCAGAAAACAAAAACTTGGCAACCGAGACTATAATTCTTTGGTTGACTCCTGTCAATAACATTTTTAGGTTCCTCTGATCTGAGGACAATTTATTATCACCCAGTACCAGTTCCAAAAGATCTGTGTCTGTTTGGCTGTAAAATCTACAATGTAATGTGGCCCCAAGAACCCAACCAGCTTCTCAGAACAGGGTGGAAAACTATGACTGCAAGAAATATTTTGTTATCTCCCAGACAACACTGCCGAAGGAAGCGCACTAAATCTTGCCAAGGCAAATGCATGGTGATATTTTGGAACAGTGAATATTCATAAGGAGCATGCATGCTGATGAGGAAACATCAATGCTAAATCAAAGAGAGGGGGGAAATACACCTCATGAGCTTTGGACAGCATTTCTTGAAAATCGATATCCTTTATATAAGAGTTACCATATTTTTTGCTCCATAAGACTCACTTTTTCTCCCAAAAAAAGTGAGGGGGAAAGTGTACGCGTCTTAAACCCCCACCTTTCCCAAGCCACGGCACCGAGCGGAGCTAGGTGCGTCTTATGGTCAGGTGCGTCTTATGGAGCGAAAAATACGGTAATTGCTAAAACTGATCTAGTTGCCCCCAACAATTTCAGAAAGGGAATTGAGTCCCCCACAATGGCTAATTTCTTGTCTACTGAATTAAACCAGGATTGGATATACACATCCATCAATAAACTGTAACAAAAATTGTTCCGCTTCTCAATAAATAATAATTGGGTCCTATATCTAAAGGTTGCTAACCAGGCTAAATTATAACTGACATATGGCCAGTTTCTAATCTAAGAGCCATTGAAGGAACTAATCGAGGTGCTTTAAAAATTGTTCTCAAAAATTTTAATTGAATTAATTCAATAAAAGGAGTAATCACTTGCACCCATACCGGTGCCGTGTATAGGAGCTGAGGGGAGGGGCCGACTCAGAATGGGGACCCGACTGACTCCCTACACCAGCACAATTCCGAGTTATGTTGGTGTAAGGGCAGTTTATGCTGCCACAGGGCATTTACAGCACTGAGTCCCACAGGTTCAGGAGCGCAGCAACCACATATTGGAGAAGCAACGACGCAAACCCCGCCACTGGCTTTCAAGTTACGCTTACTCATGTAATATTCCTTTGGGATTTCTCCCACCACCTTAGCCAGCAGTGAGTGTCTCATAATACTGGAGACCTTCTTTAGGGTCCTCTGTCTCCATTACCTAATTCTTAGGACTGACAAATAATTCTGACTCATGGAGAACATGAAGTTTGTTCTTCAGATTTCCAGACCATCTGGCTATTCTAACATGTCCAGTATTATCATTATGCAAATCTTTCATTGTTTCTACTGAATAAAAACCATTGTTTCTACTGAATAAAAATCATATCATTTCAGATCATATGCGTCTTTTTTTTAGGAATAAAACCCATTAGTTTTTATTTCTAAAAAAAGACGCATATGATCTGAAATCAACAAGTTGCTGACTGAAAATGGTAATACTTTCTTGGCAAGCTGGTTGGATAAGATAAAGTAATCAACTACAATACTACCTGTCAATAAGATATGGCATTATTCCACAGTGTCATCCAGATCAGTATAACCATTAACTATCAACAGGTTTAAGGCGTACAAGGATTTTGTGAGACAAATCCCAGCATAATTTGTCTTTAAATCACAAGCTTTACTTTCAGGTATAAAAAACAGCAACATTTGGTGGGAAACCATCCCATAGCTTAGATTTCTGAACAACTTAATTTGAGGGACCTAGGCCGAGGACAGATTGGCCGTCTCGGCCGCTCTGCCTCCGCTTCAGAAGCGGAGGTAGAGCGGCCGTTCAGACGGCCGCATCTGCCCCCAGGAGGCGGCCCTGACGCATCGCGTCCGGCGCCGCACTCCTTCCGCACCAGCTGAGCACCACTTCAAAGTGGTGCTCGGCTGGTGCGGCGTGCCCCATGCATGCGTTCCACCCGCCGGAGCGGGTGTGAACGCACGCGGGCAGGGGAAGCCACGCGGCATCCGCACGCCGCTCCAGGAAGCCGCCCACAGTCTGAACGTTGCGGGCGGCTTCCTCCCGGCGGCGTGTGAACGCCGCGCCACGGAGGTGCAGCAGAATGGCAGTATGTCTTCAGCCCTACTCTCACATTCAAATCACCCCCTATTAAAATTTGAGCTTCTGGATAACTTGGTCCCTGACATAGACACATAGTCTGTAAGATCAGACTAGTTTTGCTTTGTCTCTTGCTGAATCCTGCCGTATGGCGGGGAGGGCGGGATATAAATCTCAAGAAATAAATAAATAAATAAATCCTGGTAAGAGGATTATTGCATAAGAATTATTTATGAGTTTTATAAGAACTGCCAAAGCAAAGAAAGGAAGGGGATCTAACCAGGTGATTTCTGCTCTAATTTTTAAGGATAAAAGAAGAGCTAAACCTGTAGGGGGCCAACCATATTTATTATTTTGAACTGCTGGAACTGAATTCGAAACAAAATTAGAAACTACAAGTGGAGACCCGCAAGAAACTTGTGGGATGGTTATCCCATTCCTCACGCCTTTGCTTCCTCCCTTCTCCCCCTACCTCTCTCACACTCTTTCTCCCTTCTGCTTCCCTTTCTTACTCTCTCTCTCCTTCATGAATGTTACTTCCTCTCTCTTTCTGACTTGCCATCATTCTGTTTTTCTGCCTCCCCACCTCATCACTCTTTTTCTCTCTGCCCCCCCCACTCCATCACTCTCTCTTTCCGCCCACATCACTCACGCAGCTTCCTGCCTGCTTCCTCTCCCCCCACAGCAGCAGTGGCAGTGCTCTGGGAATCACAATGGATCTCCCAGCTGCAGAGATCAATTCACCTTAGGGCTGCCAGCTCCAGATTGGGAAATTCCTGGAGATTTGGGGGTGGAGCCTTGGGACAGTGAGGATTGGGGAGGCAAGCTGTCTCAGCAGGGTGTAATGCCATAGACTCAACCTTCAAAAGCAAACATTTTATCCAGGGGAACTGATCTCTGTCACCTGGACAACAGTTGTAATTCTGGGTGCTCTCCAGCCCTTCTCTGGAGGCTGGCAATAGTAGTTTAAGTGAAGGAAATGGCTGGTTTGGAGGGTGGAATCTATAGAATTATACTGGTCTGTTGTCCCTCCTCAAATCCCACCCTCCCCAGGCTCCACCCTCAAATGTCCAGGAATTTCCCAACCTGGAGTTAGCAACCCTATTTCCTTCCTACCCTACAGCCAACCTACCTTTATCTGGGTTTAGTTTTCCATCTCCACCCCCCTCCCCCGCAGCCTCTACCTAGGAAAATTACTGTCTTTCTCCACAGTGGGGACCAAAGCAGCTTACATTATTATTTCCTCCTTGTTATCCCCACAATAACCCTGTGAGGTTGGTTGGGCTGAAAGTACGTGACTGGTCCTAAATCTCCCAGTCAGCTTCCACCACAAGATGGGGATCTGAACCTGGGTCTCACAGATCCCAATGTGAATCACTGTTACATCACAATGGCTTTCATAGGGTGGCTGCTGATGAACAGTAGCAAGCAGCTGGGCCTACCTGAGTCATGCAAATCGGTGGTATCAAGTCACACAGAGGGTGCTGCCCAGGGATACCAGCCTCCAGGTGGGACCTGGGGATCCCCTGGAATTACTGCTCATTTCCAGACTACAGAGATAACTTTCCATGGAGAAAATGGATGCTTTGGAGGGTGGAGTTTATGGCTTTGTACCTCACTGAGGTCCCTGTCCTTCCCAGGCTCCACCACCAAATCCCCAGGAGTTTCCCATCCTGGATCTGGATCTGCTGCCGGTGGCCAGGGGGGGTACTTGGCAACCCTAGACTGCTGCCAGTAAAAACCCTGCCTTCTACTGACAGAAACAGTTAGAAGCCTCCCCCCCACCAAAAAAACCAAAAACATTCTAATCTCTCACAGTTGATGCCTGGAGTTTGATCCCTGTGAAGGCCATTTCAAAAGGTAAGCGGGGGGGGGGGGGGGGATAATTCAACGATCCCTGAAGTTTTTAAAAAAACTTTTTGGATTTTTCGGCAGACCAAGGAAGGCTCCTAACTATGTAGGAAAAGCTGTTGGGGGAGAGTGAGCTCTCTTTTGGCAGATATAAGTATCCACACAGAAAAAAAAACCCTCTGGGAAATAGTATATAGATTAAGTCATCTTTAAGCCAGGTCTCTTGCAAAAGAATGATACCAGCCCTCTGAAGAGAATTAAGAAATTTCAAATTTTCCATTTTTAAATACCATTTAGCAAAATTGCATGAGATCACAAAGATTTGAGTTGTTTCTAACATTCAGACATTTGACTGTCTGAATTCCAGTATTTCATGCTATCACTTAACATATGTGTTTGATATAATAGGAACAAAGAGGGTCTGCAGCTTTGGCTTCCTGCTGTTTTCCTGTACTACAGTACCATCTGATTCATTAGATACTCAATTACCTTGACAAGGATCTGAAACTCCCAACAGATTCATGCAGCTTACTGTATAAGCTTTACTTGCTACAAAGCACATTCAGCATTACTGTGTGTGTGTGTGTGTGTGTGTTAAGTGCCATCAAGTCACTTTCAACATATTGCAACCCTATAAATCAAGGTCCTCCAAAATGTCCTATTATTAACAGCCTTGCTCAGGTCTTGCAAACTGAGGGCTGTCGCTTCCTTTATATAGTCAATCCATCTCATGTTGGGTCTTCCTCTTTTCTCGCTGCTTTCAACTTTTCCTAGCATTGTCTTTTCCAGAGACTCTTGTCTTCTCATAATGTAACCAAGGTACGATTGCCTCAATTTGGTCATTTTAGCTTCTAGAGAGTTCAGGCTTGATTTGGTCTAGAATCTACTTATTTGTCTTTTTTGGCAGTCGGGATCGGTAAAGCTATTGTCCAACACCACATTTCAGATGAATCCACTTTCTTCCTGTCAGTTTTCTTCACTGCCCTACTTTCACACCCATACATAGTAACAGGGAATATTATGACACAAATTACTTGATCTTGGTCATCAGTGACACATCCTTACACTTAAAAATCTTTTTAAACTCCTTCATGGCTGCCCTTCCCAGCCTCAGTCTCCTTCTGATTTCTTGGTTGCAGTCTCCCTTTTGACTGATGATGGAACCAAGGAATAGCAAACCGTGAACTATTTCAGTGTCTTCATTGTCAACCTTTAAGCTGTGCAATCCCCCAGTAGTCATTACTTTTGCCTTCTTGATGTTCATCAGCTGCAATCCTGTTTTGGCACTTTCTGCTTTAACCTTCATCAGGAGTAGTTTTCAAGTCTTCACTGTTTCCTGCTAATAATGTGGTGTTATCTGCATATCTCAAATTGTTAATGTTCCTTCGGCCAACTCTCAGCCCATTTTCATTAAATCTAATCCAGTTTTGCTTATGATGTGTTCTGCATATAGATTGAAGAGATAGGGAGCTAAGATACATTCTTGTCTGACACTTTTGCCAATTGGAAACCATTCTGTTTCTCCATATTTTGTCCAAACAACCTCTTGTCTGGTGTACAGGTTGTGCATCACATCCAATCACAGCTTTTCATGATCTATACATTGAAAAGCATTGCTGTGATCTATGAAACACAAGATGATTTTCTTCTGCAATTCTCTCATATGCTCCAGTAACCAGCGTAAATTTGCAATATGATCTCTAGTGCTTCTTCCTTTTCTGAATCCAGTTTGAACATCTGGCATTTCTCATTCCATATATGGTAATATTACAAGATGCCCCTTTTGTGATACAGGCTTTCTGAATTTTAAAACAAGGAAACCAGATAATCCAAAAACTCTGAGAAGCACAGGTCCAAATAATGGCATTTGATACTTCCTAAGGAATTACTTACATATAAAATAACGTTCTTTTCAGTGAGTTTTTCAGAAGAAAAAGGGTTAAATTGGTTCTATGCTTCTTTCTATTTATCACTTCATTTTATTTCCCACCCTTTTCCTACAGGTTATGTATTTTATACATTGAGTTCCTGCCTTGAACCCCCTTCTGGGACTGAAATGAAAGGACATAAATTGTAAATGAACAAAATCTAGCTATAACTGCAAAAGGTGCTTGGTACTGGCCTGCAGACACCTCCTCCTTCCATCCATCCATCCCTTTCTCCTTCCATAGGAGGAAGTGATTTCCTCCATTCAGGTTTGAAACAAATGGCAAACGTCCCATTTGGTTGATTGTATTGACTCACTATGTGCAATCCACCTTGAGTCCCTGTTATAAAGGCAGACTACAAACAAGGTAAATAAACAAAATTTCCCATCTCCACCACACAAACACCCCATCTCCTCTCAGTCTGAATACTTCCACAGCAGTAAGGAACACTCCTTTATGCTCGTGTTCCTCTTATTTGACTAATTAGTACAACAAAACAGTCAGAAGAACTGATAATCATTCACTGATCAAAATCTTATCTTGGCATCTGTCCAGGGCCCCACTTAATTCAAGGCAAGAATGACCTCCTTACCTCCAATAAGGAGGAGCACTCAAGATACAACCAATGCTCCATTCTCTTGTGAGAAGAAGGCATCACTGATAGATCAGGTGCTCCAACAGTACAGGTTGGAAGCTAACAAAATGTCATCGTAGTATCGGCAGAAGAAGCCTGATTTAAACAAACATCAGTCAAAGCAGGTATCAATTTTATAATGCCTACTGAAGGCTGATACTAATTCCCATGTTTCAGCTAGTCAAACATCTTTCATGGATGTACTAGTATCAAATACTGTAGCAGCAGTAGTAGCAAATACTGCAAGTAACTGAAGGGGCAATAATACCCTCTGGAGCAGGATTGTCTTTTTTCTTGAGCCTTGCATGCTATTTGGATGCATTCGTTCAACCACATGCCCAAAGAAAACCTGGATACCTTATTTCTCTTCTGACTGAAAGACTGAAAGACAAAAATAAGGAATCAGATCTCCTGAGAGCTGCGGTTTCCCTAACTGAGACTTTTTCTTGCTAAAGATTACAGAAGAATGAATGTTGGCTGTGAGTCTTACCATAAAAATTATTTAAACTTGAAGCTAAGAAGAAGAAGAAGAAGAAGAAGAGATTGGATTTATACCCCACCCTTCACTCACTTGGAGTCTCAGAGCGGCTTACGAACTCCTTTTCCCTTCCCCTCCCCACAACAGACACTCTGTGAGGTAGGTGGGGCTGAGAGAACTCTTTCCCAAGCTGTCCTTGAGGGAACAGCTGGTCCAGAGCTATGGCTTGCCCAAGGTCGTCCAGCCAGGTGCAAGTGGAGGAGTGGGGAATCAAACCCGGTTCTCCCAGATTAGAGTCCACGCACTTAACCACTACACCAAACTGGCTCTCCTGTTGACTGGGTATCCTGTTGACTGGGTACGATTCGCCTTCATCCCACTGAGGCAGGAAGTTGATTGTAATTTCTGTCTCCAGCCCTAGGGGGTTCCTTCCTCCTTGAGTTGAGGTGCTCTCACAGCCCTAGAATCTACTGTACAGAAATAGGCATGGACTGAGGGGCCATTCCCACAGGTCCACTTGATACCTTCTGAGCATCTGATACCTTCTATGTTATTGATATTGTTTATGCACCTTGATCTTAGTGAGCCTAGATGTGTCTCTCTGTGAAACCAAAACTTTACGCCTCTCTGGAGTGCCCTGAATTTGATGCCTGCTTGGCAGTTTATGTGAGCTTCGCCCATTACATTGCCTGCCTTAAGGCAGACTTTTAGATTGTGAAATTCCTTCTGGAAATGATTCAAAGCTGGCCTGATTTCCCTTGTCTCCAGGAAACTTATGCCATGGGAATCATGCTGTTTAGGATCATTTGTTCCAACCAAACTGCATGTTCTTCCACCATAAAGACTCACATTCACTGAGTCTGACTTTTTCCACGATTTGGAAAATATTTCACTTTAGCAGGTGTTTTCCCACAGACCACCCTTTCGTGTTTGTCCAAGTCATGTGATCACCATGATTCTGATATGTGGTTCTGTGGCATTTTCCTTCTGGGAGGGAAACAATGCCTACTAGAGGACTCTACAATGTGCTCTTGCCCAGGGTACCACATCTATGGTTGCAATCACAGACCCTTACGATTCATCTAGAAACTGTGTCTGCCAGTAAGGCTCACCACAGCTGCCTAGCTGCTGTCCTTAGTTTCTGTCTGTCCCACAGGAGAAAGACACCAACGGAGAGATTCTGTGATGGCACTTGCATGTAGTGGTGACCAAGTGGGTATGAGGTCACCTTATTTGGAATTATCAGAAAACATTTGATTAATGTATTGTATGTTCCGTTATTCTTGAAACTGATGTAGATGAGAAGGTAGTTCAAACAGGCACCAAAGGTTGGCTACTAGCACCACTAATCCAGGAGATACTGGGGGGGAGGGGTGTTGAATAGAATCCAGACTAAACTAGAGAGCCTAGAATTGTAATGTCAGCCCTTGTAGGGACATGAAGCACTTTTCTGTCAAACTGATGGAAGGCAGACAATCTTCTAGCTGGATGTCTTCAGGATCTCCCCATCCCACCCTTCTGGTACCTGCCAGATCCATTCATTCTTCTTGGGGACTTTACCATATAGAATAAGAATATTTCTTGAAATGGTACCGGCTCTATTGCACACTTCTTAAGTAATCATAGGGAACACAGTGGCACGCAAGACAATGATCTTCTTGGGGACACCTGAATTGGATTTTATGAAGAATCTATTTATTATAGCATCCTTGAACCAGTGGGCAGTGGTGGGTCTGTTCCAGATTTAATATAATTCCTGGAGACTCACCCTCCCCTGGCACAGTGACTTTCCATCAGGAACAATGGTGCTGATGGAACTCTATATTCTGTTACCCACTCCTGCAGTAGAACCAACAACAGCAGTCTTGTCCTGATCTATCATCAGGCCCAGTCTTGGACCATGTCTGTCTAACTCAAGGCAAAGTAAAGTCACATAGAAAAGATAATACTGTCTTGTGCTGGTGGTCCCACTTACTAGACATCAGCTTTTTTGTTTGCTTGTTTTTGAGACTCTCAACTATCACCTAGACTATTCTCATACGAGAACCTTCTAGGATTGCCAGCCTGCAGCTGGGCCATGGGATCTCCAAGAATTACAAATGCTCTCCAGACTAGCAAGTGGTTCCCCTGGAGAAAATGGCACCTCTATGGCATTATACACCCACTGAGGCGCCTACCCAAATTCACTCTGCTTCCAAATCTCCAGGAATTTTTCAACTCAGAGTTGGCAGCCCTAATCTTGACACATCCAGACTAGTATCTGCCATGAAGGATGAGGCCTCTATCATCAATGTGGTTCTTTCCCTCGCCCCCTTGTTTTCCACTGGGATCACATAGCAGGCATGCAAATTGCTGCAGCTGACCCCAACAGAGGCAAATAAAGATACCACTGAATCCCTAATTGCTAAACCTGGTTGGGAAGCCAGGTATCTTTAAGGATACTGTGCTTCCCACCTTCGATGGTGTTCAGCTAACTCTGTTAAAATGTTAGGGGTTATACTGGATCGGCATTACTGCTGGAAAAGCAAGGTTAAGACTGCTGCAAAAAACACTTCCTATCTTTGAACACAGGCATAAGGGGAAATTGCTTGAAGATATTCTTTTGCTGGCACTGCATGTTGGCTACTTTGGCCAAAAACCTTTGGACGATCAAGCAAGTGTTAAAAATGTAATAATGAAAGAGGGAACTACGCCCTGGTTTTTATTTTGGTGCCTTAGTTCATGAAGAAATTATAAGTATAATAGGATGTATCTCAAAATTGACCCCCTCAACTTTACTCCCTTAATCTGATTTTGAAAGACATACACCAGGAAGCTGTAGCCTGGTTAAAATTATTATTGCAGCTAGAATGGTGCAAGCATCAGTATGGTAACAAAAAAAATCAATGGCTAATTAAGGTCCTTGCTGAGACCTCCCTGACAGGAACTACATAAATTACCCAAAAGTGTATGCAAAAACCTACATAAGAATCAAAGGCCAGAAGAGACTTCGTATAAATTGGTTGAATCAGAACAATGACATTGTTGTTAAAAGCAACATCAAATGTTATATTTTTGTTAGTCAGCTTGAGGCACTTCCTTTTTCATTTTAACAAATAAAATGGCTTTCTGAGGACTACACATCTTATAAATGGCAGCCAAACAGCTATTACTTACGTATATCAGCCCAGAATAGTATCGGTCCTTCAAATTATGCAGAACAGAGGCTTCATTTAAGCAGGTTAATTCAGCCATATCTTCCACTTTAGAAAATTTGGGAGGGTTCATTTTCTGAATATCATCTTTGTTAACTACAGCTTTCTTTCCATTCTCAGCCAATTCAACAAGCACTTCATCATCTCTCTCCTCTTTGATGCTGGCACCTTCGAATCCGTGACGCTCTGAAGGAATCCACACCAGTTTTTTAGCAGTCCAATCAGCCTGCGTAGCAGGGTTGTAGATTACTGCCCTGTCCACAAAGAGGTACCGCTCAGGGTCTTCCTGTCCTGTCCTCTGCGCCATCATAAAGGGAGTACTCAATAACTGTAACCTAGTGAAAAGGTAAAAATTGTCATCGTTAATAATTATTACAAACTAAAACGCTTACTGTAGATAATTTTTGTATTACGTACGCAGTCTTTGAACTCATCTAAAATGGAGAATTAAGACAGACCTGAATTTTGTTACGTACAGTAGCTTCAGTTTTCTTCTTTCACTCTCATAGGAAAGCCAAGGCAATGCAAAGCTCACTCAACTCATTAAGACACCAATCTGTAACCTACTTAATTATCTCAAGGGTAAAATACCCCCAATTTCAGCCCCTGACATCTCCTACTCAAAGATCTTAGGTAGCAAGTGTACCAAAGGGTTGGGTCAAATTAGGCAAAATGGAATTAGGTAGACCTTTGGGCTGACTCTGTATGAGAAAACGTCACATATTAATTGTCTGTTTTGTCCCATTGCCTTTAATGCATTAATACCCTTATTTTTATGTATTCTGATCCAAGTTATATGCTTTGTGTAAAATTATTTCAATTTTAGAATAACCATATTTACTACTGAATACTACTGAATAATTTGGTTTTTGATGCCAGAACAGAAGTGCGTACCTGGTGAAATTCTCAAATCAGCTGTGACAATCCACAATTAGAACACCACTTCTAAGGTTTCAGCGTGCTCATTACTAAGCATTTGTCCAACAGGTTATTCATTTCCTTTATTTGATACAGACACTGACTTCTAGCTTCCCCTAAAATTAGTTTGTGCAGTTTATATCAGACTTCAGTGAAAATTCCAATAATAATTACTAAATCCCATTCCACAGTAGGCTTTACTGATGCAGAAGAATGTAGGTGTGTTCTCTGCCATTCCCACTGGAGACCTATATGGTTCTTTTTTAGGAATCGTGTTCTTTGCTGTTCTTCCAGGGACCTGGTCTAAAGTGCTTTTGCCACTTTAGACCAGGTCCCTGGAAGAACAGTAAAGAACACGATTCTTTACAATGTTTTTTTCCTTCCTTTGGTTTGGGTTTTAGGGTGAATACCTTACAAAACTTTGCTAATCAGTCCTCCCTCAGAAGTACCTTGCAAAGACTTCCCTTTGCAAAATTCTCCTAATAGTATTCTTTTCATGACACAGCAGCTGTATCTCATTACCTCTCATGCGTGTCTGGATCAAAGTCTGACAGTAACCAGGTCTTTCCATTTCAAGGAGGGTTATGTCTGTATCATTCTACTGTCTGAAATTTATTTAATTATTCCTAGCCCTTCCTTCTGTTTTCTTCTCCCATCATCAGCAAGATTAAATATCTATATATCTAATAGCCAAGTGCCCCCCCCCCGCGTGCGGATACCTAATTCCTCGGGGGGCACTTGGAGGGCAGAGGGGGGGTTCTGCAGGTGGGGGTAACACGCCCACCTGCAGAAAAATCCAAAAAGTTTGAAAAACTTCTTGGGGGATATTTAAATCCCCCGAAAAGTTAAAGCGTTCTCCGTGCACGCACGGAGAAAGCTCTGGCCAATGTAGGGGAGGGGGTGGGAAGCGGCACGGCGAGGCCTCGCCGCCGCTATTTTCGGGGAAGGGGGAGAGCCTCGGCGGACGGCGATCTCCCTGCCGCCGCCGTTTTGAAGGAAGGAGGGGAGGGGGGAGCCTCGGCGGATGGCGATCTCCCTGCCGCCGCCGTTTTGAAGGAAGGAGAGGAGGGGGGGAGCCTCGGCGGACGGCAGTCTCCCTGCTGCCGCCGCTGCCGTTTTGAAGGGAGGGGGGGAAGCTGCCAAAGGGGGAGGGGATAGAGGCTCGGCGCGCCGGGGGAGAGGAGGAGGAAGAGACTCACTCCCCCCCCCCGTGAGTATCGCGGGTCCACCGGCTTGTTTCCTTCTAAAACCGCGTGAGCCGGGGGGGGAAGTGTGATAAGCAATGAAACCTGGGGTCCCATCAAGCAACGCATACCAAACATCAGGAAATCTCAAGCAGACACTGTGACCAGATAGAACCCAAGTTCCCTTGTCCGAGTTCCTCCTTGAGAGGACAAAGGCCTTTCCACTGACATTGCAGCCACTGCCTTAATACAAAAGTATCCCAACACAAAACCCACCTCTTCAACAGCAGAAGCTTTGCTCAAGTTTCTGGATGCAATTTGGTATCTCTCACCAGTCTCAAAATAGTCAAACTAAACGGTGGAACTTACACGTCTCATCTAAATAATGACGACACCAAATGCACATTATTAGATAGCAAGACAAAATAGACCACAAGACTACATGCACTACGGGAATGTATAAACACGGAAATATTTATCAATAGTAGAATGAGTAACGTTCTAGAAATGCAAAGAGAAATAGTTAAACGACTGCTCATTTAGCGCTTAGTTCATAACTATCACACATCACCCATATTTTACCAACAATAAGAATGCTTTCTGAGTCAGGAATGATCACTGAAAGCAATGTAAACAAATAACCTCAAAACACATAATTAATTACAGCAGTTTTAATCAAGCCATATACTTTCCACTACAGCCAAGACATACACCCATTGAGAAATGTATTCTTATCCACTGAACTCCCAATACTTAAAGACCCTGCAAGCTGAAGTCAAACTGAAATTTCCTTTAACAGCTAGCTACTTCTAGAAATGAAGAGCTTGGAACAGATTTTTCTGTTCCTTTGATGGGCTCTGGAGCAGACCCCAACTCTGGAACTAATGCAGTCATGTCCTCTGTAGTAAAAGGCAACTAGTTAAATTTCAGTGACTTGAGAGAGTATCTGATTATAGAAAGATAGCAGACCTTAACTGTAAGAAAGATGCTGTCAACTTCATCTAACTTTCTCCTATTTACTGCACGTCATTATACCAAAACTCTTTGCTCAAAACTGCGGTGGTGGAAACTGCTATCACGTCACGGACAATTTATGGCAACCTCGTAGGGTTTTCAAGGCAAGAGATGTTCAAAGGTGGTTGGACACTGCCTGCCTCTGCCTAGAACCCTGGACTTTCCTGGTGGTCTCCCATCCAAATATTAACCGAGGCTGACCCTGCTTAGCTTCCGAGATCAGGCTAGCCTGGTCCATCAAGACAAACCAAAGCGAAGTTAAAAAGGAGAGAGAACCCACACTGTGAAAATATTCAGTTGGGTGGTCTGAAGCAACAGAACAAGGTTTGAGTCCAGTGGCACCTTGAAGACCAACAAAGTTTAATTCTGGATATACGCTTTCGTCTGCATGCACATTTCTTCAGATACTGAAAAAGTGTGCATGCACAGGAAAGCTTATACCCAGAATTAAACTTTGTTGGTCTTCAAGGTGCCACTGGACTCCACCACACTGTGAAAAGCAGTGTTAGCCATGTATCATGCAGACATTCTGCAAGGACTGCTTCTGACAGCAGCAGTTTGCAAAGCTCTGATTTTACATCAAATTGAATCAATTATAATAAGCTCTGTGACAAAATGCATTTTGGGGTTAGGGTCTGGCCTGAATAAAACCTTTACCAGGAGGTTTCTTAAAGTTTTTCTCTCTGGACAGAGAACAGGCAGGGACGGAGAAGTCAGTTCAACGGCTTTCCAGCTAGAGGCAATAGGATGCTCCAGTCTCCCCTCCTCTTCCAAGCAGGGAACAGAGATTTGGAGGTATTAAAGACAAGAAGAACATCAGGAAGAAACTTCTAGAGACTTCAGGAAAAGTTTCTTTGACCCAGCCTGACCTGGTCAGTGGGTGGGGGGAAAGAGATGACAAAACTCCTGGGTGCGAGGAGGAGAGGTCTCTCTTTTGGTCCTGATTCCATCGAAGCAGGCAGAGCTCTTAACTGAGGTCAGAGGGAGCAGGCGGCCACTGCCATGTGCTGGCCTAAAGGAGTCTTGAAGGTTATGGAGCTCCTGTAAACATCTGGTAACTTTCTAAGCTAAGGAGCCCACCTTATATTTAACAACAGATACAGCACATACAGCAAGAGGGACAGAGGAATTACGTTTTACCCTTTCTTTCTGAATTCCTTGCTCAATCTGGTGCTGTGCTAAAAAAATATGCTTGTGAACATTTTTTTTAAATGAATGCTTTATAACTTTTGATCCAGGTAGTGGTTCTCTGTGAAACATAGACCTCCACTGTCCCGGACATACTATTTTAAAAAAAGTGCCAGGAGAGAGGGGAAGGCAGTCAGTTGGCAACTGGCTACTCCCCTAGTGGCGCAAAAGGCAGTAAGCAGACTCTGGGAAGCAGGATACCCAGACTTCCAGCAGGCCCTGGGAAGCAGGAAACACAGAGGCAAGGCCTCAGAACATTGAAGGGAAGCTAGGGAGCCCTGACCCTCCCAGTGGGCAATGCCTACAAAGGTCAGGTGGTGGCAGAGATTGGTCTGAGAGGGAGAAAGGCCTCTCCAGGTGCTGGGGAAACCCACAAGGGCAGGGTAGACTAGGCTCTGCAGGCCACAGCAGGACTATTTCGCCACAAGCACACATTTGTAAAGCTTACTGCTGTAGATGGAAATAGTTTCTTCAGCATTTTACACACTCCAACCATAATTAACCAGGAATCTTTGCAATGTACTGTGTGCTGTCCTCCAGACTTTCTGCAATGTCAGCATTGTTTGAGGCAGAAACATGTACAAATAGAAAACCTTTGCCAGGTAGATACCTTGTGTCAAACTGTTTCTATTCACATACAGGAATGGTGTTTACCTACAGTGCTGATACGGTGTAAACCTTTCATCCCCTAGGTAGGACCACAACCCAGTCTTGATTACCCATTCAAGACAACCGAAAATGGTATTTTCTATATGTGAAATTTTAAAGAAGAATAAACTCATACAGAATTTATCAAACTCATCTACCTCGGAGTGAGTGTTCACTAAAGCAAATTACTAGTAGTTGGTTTATACACGGACAGCATGTCGGCCAGATAAATCACTAAAGTTTAACTACAAAGCAAACATGAAGTCCTTCAATCCGCCAGACGGCCACGAAACAGCCTGCCTCACTCACTGCAGACCAGCGGAATTCGTATCATCAGACTAAAGAGTCTACACCAGGGGTGGCCAACCTGTGGCTCGGGAGCCACATGCGGCTCTTTCACACATATTGTGCGGCTCCTGGCAGGGCGGCTGGGAAACAAAGGGGAGGCATGCTTTTTCTCCCTCCCTTCCTTCCTTCCTTCCTTCCTTCCCTCCTCCCTCCCATCTATTTGCTTTCCTAGTTTCTCTCTCTCTCTTTCTTTCCACTTCTTTAATTCTTTCCATCTCTCTCTTTTTTTCTCTCTCTCTCAATATCATTAGCAAACAAGTAATATCATTATCAATAACCGGTTTTCCTCGTTTGTTTTTATTTTTGGCAGTCCCATTTAACATTAATAAAAAGCAAATTTGCATATTTTTAAAAATAAAAACGTGTGTGTGATATTTGTTCCTGTCTTGCGGCTCTCAGACATCTCTATGTGGCTCTTACGTTAAGTAAGGTTGGCCACCCCTGGTCTACACTACGGTAAGCATTGCTGGACATGAGAAGGGAAGGCAACATGCGTTCAGCTGTACGAAGAAAGCAGGAGCCATTTACTTGAAAGTTAGATTGCATTAAGTGATAGCACCTCTGAAATGGCACGACACAATCTGCTACTATACTGTTACGGAGAGCTCTACAACAGCACGCTTCTCCCCAAAGGGATCTTATAATTCCAGTTACACAACACATGCTTAGAGATATCTAAAACTGGGGAGCATTTCTAGTCCTTCAGAACATCTTATGGTGGAAGAACATCCCAGAGCACCAATCCAGCAGCGTGAAGCAACCTATTTACCCTCATCTACAAGGGAGTGCATCAGCTAGCTCCTAGTTCACAGAAGTTAATGAACAGCTACTAAGGCACTGAAGCACACAGCCTCATTCCCATTTCTTGCTCTTCACTGGACTAGATCACAAAATGGGACAGGACCTCCCATGTTCAGCCATGTAAAAAATTACAGCAGGCATTCTCCGGGAGAGAGAGACACATGCACACTCCTGTCAGGCTGACAATCCTTGAGGACATCTTGCCATTTAGACACCCAAGCCCTACCAGCTACAATACCTAGAAACACCACACCTCTCATTCCAGACCGCCAAATAAGACTGGAATAACGAAGGAGCAGAAGAAGCAGCAACCGAAGGCTGTATGTGTGCCAAGTACCTCCTATGCGAGAAGACAGCAACGCAAGGTCAGCGGGTCTAAGCAGGTGAAGCAGTTCCGTTGGTTTTGAGATGAATCAGGAATAATTTAATGCGAGTCCCAAGCCTAGAACCAGTTCTGGCCAACGCCAACGGATGAAGGACAGAACAGAAGAGTCTCGCGGCAACTTCTACCGTTTATTTAAAAGGCAAAGAAGCCCAGGCACCACCTCTAGACACGAGTCAGACCTTTCAGATGACAGCGGGGCCACTGGCGGGCAGGATAAAAAAAGGAAAGAACCACTTGAAGGACTGGAGCTGGGGGGGGGGACTCGCAAAGAGAAATTGGGGGGGGGGGGGGAGGAGAGAGAGGGAGGAGAGGGAAAGCGCCTCTACTCCCATGTGGGGGGGGGGGAAGAGATATAGTAAGCGCATGGGCGTGCAAAGCGAAGGGCTTCCAGTCTCAGGTCCACGTAGGTACTGAGGCCCCCGGGTTAACCCTTTACCATCTGAATGATACTGCCCACCTAAGCCGTACGATGTACCCTTCAGCCAACCTGACCCACACTGCTGCTGCCAACCTGGACTACCAACGGCTAGGCACCAACAAAACCAGTGGATGCCCTGTTACCCTTTCCAGGCCAGAGTAGGCAAAAAAAAAAAAAAATCCACCCAGGCTAGTGTTGTTAATCCAATGGGGGGGGGGGGATTCCTACTCAGCCCCCCCCCCCCTCAATGGGTGACCGGCTGGATGCCCACTCTGAACTAAAGGGAGGGGGCGGGTGTCTCCCTTGCGGGTGGCCAGAGAGAGAAGGGGGGGCGGGGCACGCACTGCCCCTTAGACGGCCTCATCCCACCCCAGCCTCGGACACCACCCCCTCCCATCCTCCCTCCCCCCCCCCGGAACAAAGGGACACGTGTTCCCCCTGGCTGCGACCCGGACCGCACTGGGGCGGGGGGGAACCGCCGACGTGCCTCCCAGGAGAGAAGGCGCCAGCCCGTTGCTCCTCAGCCCCGCAAAAAGCGCGACCCCCGGAATGGACAGAGGCGGAGGGAGCCGGGCGGGGAGGGGGTGCTGCAACCCCCAACCCCCCCCCCCCCCTTCCCGCTCCGCCGCCCCGGCTCCTCACCTGCGCCCCGGTGTGTGCGTGCGTGCGCGCGCGTTCCTGCGGACTCCCCAGCTCCGGCCGCCGGACCCGAAACTCGCCTCCCCGACGCCGCGCGCGCGCTCGAGCCGATTCTGCGCTGGCCGCCCCGCCCCCGCCGCCGGCGCCTTTAGCGCCACACCGAGGATCCTCACGTCCCGCCCCCCCCCCCCCCCAGACGCCACCGGGCTTCCCATTGGCCCCCGCACCCACCCATCGGCGCCCCATCCCCGGCTATTGGCCTCTCCTAGCGCGCCGCCCCCTCTCCCCCCCCCCCCCCACAGCCCGGATCATAGCAACCTCCTCAAGCTTCGCCTGCCCAGAGCCTTGCCTCCTCCCTCTCGTCCGATTGGAGCCCCGGCGCTGCCTATCAAGGAGAAGCCGCCCGTCCAGTGGACGGCTGGGAGTGTCTGTCAGTCGAGCGCACGAGAAGCGGTGGGAGGTGGGAGGGTGGGCTGCTGTTCCCCGGGCGGCGGTCCGAGGTCAAGGCTGCGCTGGACCGGGCTGGTGGCCCAGGAGGGAGCGGGGGACGCTGGGGCAAGGGGACATGTGCGCGCGCAAGAGCCGAGGAAGCGTGAGGTGCAGACCCGTTTCTCCAGGGCGGTGCAGCAAAGGCCCCGCCCCCTGCGCCGCACGCCCCCCTCTGCAAGCCGCGCTCCCTCTGTTCGGAGCTGCAGTCGCGTGGCCCGCGCGGTCGCCTCCTTCGCCGTGGCACGCTCCTTGCGCCGCGCTGTAAGGCGCTGTCCGTTGTAGGAAACTGCCCGTAGCGATGCCCGCGGAGGGTCAGCGCGCTCATGATCCAAGGCTGGGGGTTCGCCGTGGGCAGTACGTCGCCGGCCGCAGAGTCCCTGGCGCCGCAGCCTTCCAAATCCTGCAGTTGGCCACGCCCGTCGTGTACCCCCCTAACAAATCCTCTCCCGCACATTTCTGCCTGCTTTTCTAATAGCCAGTTTGGTGTTGTGGTTAAGTGCGGGGACTCTGATCTGGGAGAACTGGGTTTGATTCCTCACTCCTCCACTTGCACCTGCTGGATGACCTTGGGCAAGCCATAGCTCTGAACCGGCTGTTCTCTCAAGGACAGCTTGGGAAAGAGCTCTCTCATCCCTCCACCTACCTCACAGGGTGTCTGTTGTGGGGAGGGGAAGGGAAAGGAGATCATAAGCTGCTCTGAGACTCCTTTGGGTAATGAAAGGTGAGGTATAAAAATCAATCTCTTCTTCTTTTCTTCTTCTTCAATTATATTTTCTCTGCTCCCAGGACATTTTTTCCAAACCTGGCAAATTATCACACCATGTGGACAGGAAGGCGTACAAATGTTCAAATGGCCTTCTCACATAGCAGCCTTTTTTCTCCTGAGAGCCCCTGAAAACTAATTTTTCACACTGAGAGTTTTTTAAAAAAAAAACAAGATAATTGCTATAGGCGCTATACCAGTTACAGATTTTTTTTTAAAGCCCTCAAAAGGGTTTCCAGTAGTACAGCAGGAAAATAATGGCATCTGATGGATGAAAGTACATAGAAAACTTCCATGTGGATGCCTGTGCTTTCGCAGTGGCAATGAATACAATATGTAGAATCGGGTCATTTCGAGCAAGAGCTCGGGGGAGCGCAACTCTGGGAGTTGGTGCCAGCTCCCCCCCCCCCCCACGGGGGAATGCCTGCTTGGGTCATGGCTGCAGCCAAATGACCTCCTCCCCTGGGAAGGTCCTTGTTCCTCCGACCAGCCTTCTGAAGGCTTCAGCCACCACTGAAACTATCCTCCCAGAATAATGGTATTTCTGAGGCTTGGATTAGTAGCTGTCCCCTCTCTGCCAGATCTTCCTTCCTTCCTTCCGGTGATGTCAGGTGGTGTAGCATATGCAAATAAGTTATGCTAATGAGTTATGCTAATGAGCTCCTGCACCTCCTTTTCTACAAAATGACCCCTGTGTAGAATCCTCACAGTGCAGATACATTCTATATCTAATTATTTTACAAGATAATTTATAGACTAGAATGACCCAATGATATTGCTGCTGGGTTTTAGAAAACAGGAAAGCAAATGCAAATGGCAGAAGTCAGAAAAATGCCCTCGGTGGCTGTTGCTATACAACCACAGCAGTATTGCCAGGTTTTGAGCCTTGGTTTCTCTCAGTAGAAGCATCAGTGTAAGCAAACTTGTTGCCACAGAGTGATATGGAAAAAACCCCCAAAAAAACAACCAAAATAACAAAGGGGATAAGAAACCTCTGAGTAACAGAAAAAAGAACGTTTATAGAATGTGTAAAAATAGTATTAGAAGTGCATATGTAATACAAGAATTGCAAAAATGTGAGAAGCATGGTATTTTTACAATGCCAGCAGTTACAATTATATAGAACTAAAATGACATATCCAAAAAAATTGGCAATCGGTAAAAAAAAATACCGCAGTTTAACATATCCTATAAAGAATGTACAAGTTACAAAAGCCCCACAACAAAGACAGGGTGCCAGCTATATTCCTGTTTCAGTGAATGAATCTTCATCAGTCATGAGTGACCTTGTGCAAGTAACTTTTGATGACACATTCTATAATCATTCTTAGGCCTCTGGTACTTGGTATGCTCTTTTTTGCCCTCTCAGTAGAAGGCCAGACTTTTTCCAGGGCTGTTTTGGCCTCTTTGGGGCCAGTTCTGACAGGAACCACCAGGCATCCTGCTACCACAAACTTAGTATGACTCACCATGATCATGGGCGTAAACTACGGGGGGGGCTCGAGGGCTTGGGCTACCCCTGAAATTTCCCGGGGGGACTGAGCCCCCCCGGCGAAACGGAGCACCTGCCGCCACCTCTCCCACCCATCTCCCCGGGCCCTTCCTAGGCACACTGGCCGGCCGGCTATCCGCTGCTGCCAGAGTCTCTTTCTTCCACCACACCGCCTGGCTCCCCTGTACCCACTCCTCCCTCCCTCCCTCCTTCCTTCCCTCTCCCTCCCGGGGCTCCGGGCAAATGCCCAACGTGACACGTTGGGCATTCGCCCGGAGCCCAGGGAGGGAGAGGGAAGAGTGGCCGGCGGGGGGGGGGGGAGAGGCGGTGGCGGCATCGTTTCAGAGCTCGCGCGCGCTTTGCGCGTGCACAAGCCCCCGCCCCCTGGGGATTTCAAAACCTGACGCCCCTGATCATGATTGCTTGCTTGCTACAACAGTAGTCCCATGATTGCTTGCTTGCTACAACAGTAGTCCCATCAGAGCAGGATCTTGGAGACCTGCGTTCAAATCACCACTCTGCTATGTAAGCTCACTGGGCAACCTTGGGCCAGTTATACTTTCACAGCCTAACTTACCTCACAGGGTTGTTGTGGGGGGGGGATAAAATGGAGGAGCCAAGAACAATGTAAGATGCTTTGGGTCCCCATTGTGGAGAAGGGTGGGATATAAATGAAATAATAAGTATAGCTGAAGATGGGGCAAATATAAAATGTAGATTGGTGGGTGGGTGGGAAGGAAAGATGGAAGCATGGGAAAGAGGGAAGAGGAGGGTAAAGAGATACAGAAGAAAGTGTGCCCCCTACAAGTACTTGGCAGTTTTCCTACAATGCACAACTGAGCCATAGTTTTACTGGGTACAGCCTGCCGGGGAGGGAAGGAGGGAAAGTTGAAGATGGGGGGGGGCGGATAAAGGTGGACAGGGTGGGAAGGGAAAAAAAGGCAGCAGGAAAAAGGGAGAGGCTATGGGGGCTTTTGGGAAAGGGAAAGAGAAAGAGAAAATACTAGAGGGGAGAGAAAATGAGATGCAATAGAACAGGCCTGCTCTGACTTACAGACCCTGTTCTGCCAGCCTCCTCCTTGTCTTGCACCAATTCCTGGAGGGTGATATTCCTTCCACTATGGTACACTGCCACCACTGTCCTGTTGGGGTCTTCCTGCCAGAAAGGACAAACTCCTGACACCTCAAACTGAGGCCCTGCCTCTGGTCTCTTGCTGTCCAGCGCCTGGTTTCCACAGGGACCAAATTCCTTCTTTGGGGGAGGCCCTGGAAGATTGGCAACTGGTGCCTTGACTGCTTGCCTTCCCCCTTCCCAGGATTCCCCTCTTACAGTAGCATGGTCTAAGTTGGTTGGGGGAACGATGTGGTCCAGAGAACACTACCAGCTTCAAAGAGTAAAATATTTATTAAAAAGACAAAAAGGTTATAAGCACAGCACCAGAAAGCAACCAGAAGAACAAAGAAAAGTTGGTGAGAAACGCATCCTCCTTTCCCTGGTTTGAAAAACATGCTCTACTAGATGTTGAAACAGAGCAGGCAATCCTAAGCTTAGTAAATTGCAAACTGTTCTAAAGATGTCTTATGACCTCAGACTCCCTGCATCCAGCCAGGCCTGGCCACACGTTCAAGAAGGCTGCTGGCCTGTTGACCAGAGCTCAGCAGTCTATCCTCTTCCAAGGATCCGCACCCAGAGACCCTCCCTCCTGGGAGCAAGCACTTTTATTCAACCTCTGACCCCACCCATTTTGCATCACCATCCCTTTTGACCTGGTTCGCCCAGGTGCATTCTGGGAGCCCGCCTGAAAGGCATTCGGGGAAATCTCCAGGAGTCCCCTGGAGATTCATAACACCAAATACCTCACTAGCCTTGCAAGCTGAGTCATTTTCATAACTGTTTCTGGTAACTGATCTAGCTTCCTGCCCTTCCAGAGAGAAAAGGAAAAAAACAGGAACACTTTAAAAACTCGGGGGGGGGGGGGTGTTGATCCCCACCCCACAATGCTGGCATCACACAATTGGGTCATAGTTTTACTGGGCAGAGGCCAGGGGAGGAAGGAGGGAAAGCTGAAGATGGGGGCAGATAAAGGCGGAGGGGGTGAAAAGGAAAAAGGCAGCAGGAAAAAGAGAGAGGCTATGGGGGAAGGGAAAGAGAAAATAGGGGAGGGGAGAGAAAATGAGATGCCTCCTGCAACTTCTTGAAGGTCCTCACTTGTATCCATATATTTCCATTGTGTACCCCAATGACAAATTGTATTAATAGTGTTTTTGGCCAGAGTGATGAAAACTAACAAAACCCATGGAAATAAGAACAACAGAGGGTTTTTTTTTTAAAAAAAAAAAACATTCTTAAATAGAAAAAAGACAAATAAGACAAGAGTTTCTTTTTCCATTTTATGCGATCTTAAATTATTTCTTTTTGCTTTTGACTTTTGGTAGAAGTTTTGTCTCCAGTTGAAACGGAAGTCTTCTGGATTTATGAACTTGACCACAGGCGTCGAACTCATTTGTTACGAGGGCCAGGTCTGACAGAAATGTCACTTTGCCAGGCTGGGCCATGCATGCCATAAAATGTCATGCCAGGTACCAAACTTTATAAAGGACAGAAGCTGGTAAGCTCTGACTTGGCGTGTCCTCGCCGCAAGGCCCCATGGGCTAGAGAGGGGGATGCAGAGGGAAACCGATATGGGTGGACTGGCAAGCCAGGGGTGCAGTGCTGGGCAGCCTGGAGGGGGACAAACTCCTCCTTCAGCCTGCTCCCACCTCCAATGCTGTGAGTCTGGGCCTCAAGGTAAAAACATATAGTGGCTGCGTATTGCAAGCTCCCCTTTGCCTCTGAGCTACCATGGAAGGGGACTGGGAAGACACGTTGAACTAACCCCCCCCTCCACACACACACACACACACACACATACATTTGAGGAAGCAGGGGGATCGTGGCCCAGGCACAATGCTTGGGGGATCAAGCCAGAGATTGTTGGCAAGCCATGTCACCCCCATGAGGCGGCAGCCACTCCAGGCTGAAGGCCGCCAGGTCATCCGATGGGGGAGTGGGTACCAAATGTGCAAGACCTCACATGTGGCCGAGGGCTCAGGCTACCCAGTGACCAGTAAAGCCAGAAATTGCTGATATTGCTGCCCCACGAGGCAGCAGCTGCCTATGGCTGACGGCCGCCGGTTGTTCCATGGGGCAGGGAGGCCCAGCCACTGAGCTGCATGCTCGGTGGCAGGATTAGGCCCCCAATGCATGGAAGAAACTGCTGAAGAATGCCCCCCCATGGACCAAAGCCCAACTGCTGTATGGGAGGGCACAACTTTAAAGAAGGCTTTAAATGCTGCTGGGGAGAGGCGGGGGCCACGTTCAGCGGCCTCCCCCCCCCTTCCCAGCAGGGTTTTAAAAGACCCTTTAAACGTAGCAGGGGAGAGGCGGGGGCCTCCACTCCCCAACGTGATGACATCACTTCTGAGTGACATCATCACACTGGGGACACCCCACCCCCTCCAATAATGCTCCCCAACGCTCCCCGTTGGAGACTTTGAGGGGACCTGGGAACCCTTATACCAGTGCTAGGGGGCAGCCTCAGGGAAGGCCATCACACCCATGTCCTGTTCCTTGGCCCTCCAAAGCAACTGGTTGCCTGCTGTGTGAAGCAGAATGCTGAACTCGATGGACTACTGGTCGGGTCCAGGGCATCTTCTTATGTTATGTTGCACTGCGTTGTGTCAGCTGCAGCCGGCACCAGGTGTCCAGTGTCCACTGCAGTGGCAAAAAAGATGTGGAAACATAAAAGGACATTATTTCAGTGGGAATTTTCTGTCAGTTCAGGAAACAGTGCATACTGGGATATCGTCCAAAGTTAGTTTTTGATGAGGGATGGTTAGCAGAAGATAATTTGATCATTTTCCTCTCCCGTCCAGCAACGTTTTTTGTTCTTTTCTGTGTGACCCCTTTATGAGTAACCTCCGCAAAGGCACCTCTCTGTAGTGTTCTGGGGTCATGGGTGTGAAGCTACCTCCTTCCCTTCCTTATTCTTGCTGCCATCGAAGGCTCTCGCCTTAGAATTCTTAGTTGGACTCAAAGAACAGAATGGCTTAGTCGTATATGGTAGACTGGCAGAACTATCAGGGCATCGGTGGGGCTCTGAGGTAGAAGGGGATCCTTTACTCTAAAATAAACAGTTGTTTTTCTTAAACATAGAGTGTATAAGTAAAACAGCATCATGGTGTCTATAGTTAATATGCATAATAGTTTCAGATGGACCTAGCCACAGAAGCTTATTTTTTTTTACTTGCCACTTAAGCCAATAACTTCCACAAAGCTTAACTTCCCAGCTTGCCACCCAGGCTAATGACTTCAGCACAGACTTATTTTCCTCACCTGTCACTTAAGCTCATAATTTTCCGCACAGGCTTATTTTCTTCACTTGGCACTGAAGCTCATAACTTCCACAGAGTGTAACTTCCCAGCTTGCCACCCAGGCTAATAACTTCCACACAGAACACAGATTTCTCTCACACTCTACAGCCCCTCACTCAAGTGCCTCGCTCTACATGCACACTGCTCAGCACTAACTCTCACATAAAGCCCTTTTCTGAACCACCCAGTTAACTCTGCCCCTAGGGTAAAGCTATCATCCAATCATAACATACTTCACTCCAGGGGTCATTTTGTAGAAAAAGAGGTGCAGGAGCTCATTAGCATAACTCATTAGCATAACTTATTTGCATATACTAAACCACCTGACATCAGAAGGAGAGAGAGAGAAAGAAAGAAAGAAAGAAGAGAGAGAGAGGTGGCAGAGAGGGGACAGCTACTAATCCAAGCCTCAGAAATACGACTATTCTGGGAGGATAGCTTCAGTGGTGGCTGAAGCCTTCAGGAGGCTGGTCGGAGGAACAAGGACCTTTCCAGGGGACGGGGTCATTTTGCTGCAGCCAGGACACAAGCAGGCATTCCCGCGCACGGGGGGTGGGGCTGGCACCAACTCCCGGAGCTGCCCTCCCCCGAGCTCCTGCTCGAAATGACCCCTGCTTCACTCACTCATCCAGCCCCCCCATCTAACTCTACAGATCTATGTTTTAGATCACAGCGACATCCTTAGCAAAACATCACCAGTCCCAATCCAAATTCATTATGCTATCAAATACGCTAGTTAGTTGAACATCATTTTTTCCCATTATAAGTGCAGTATAGCTTAGAGACTTAATATTACAAGAGCTTCTGAGTCATAATTTTAAAGTAATAAGTAATGTTCCAGACATTTGGTTAAAGGGTAAATGTGGGGACAAAAAATAACTCAACCACAAGCTGGAAATTACTTACTATTGTCTGTTTAAAAATAAAACCCTTACATTTTCAACAGGTTTTTAATTGGTGAAAGATACATGTTAAAACCATAACCCATAACTGAGAACAAGGTGATGCAGTGCTCTTGGTTACTTCTGGCTTGGTTTTAGCAGCGCATGGGCAGGGTCGGAAATCTTAGATATGTGTGACTCTATACTATTAATATATTATTTCCAACTTTCTTGCTGAGAGGTAACTTTCCATGAATGGTCAGTGGAGTTTTTCAGTTAAAGAACTACTGATACTTAGAAAAATCTCTGGCACGCACCACATTCATTCTTTATACCAGGGGTCATTTCATAGAAAAAGAGGTGCAGGAGCTCATTAGCATAATTCATTAGCATAACTCATTAGCATAACTTATTTGCATATGCCACACCCCCTGACATCACCAGAAGTATGTCAGAAGGCGAGAGAGAGAGAGAGAGAGAGAGAGAGAGAAAGAAAGAAAGAAAGAAAGAAAGAAAGAAAGAAAGAAAGAAAGAAAGAAAGAAAGAAAGAAAGAAAGAAAGTAAGTGCTGGCAGAGAGGGGACAGCTACTAATCCAAGCCTCAGAAATACCACTATTCTGGGAGGATAGCCTCAGGGGTGGCTGAAACCTTCAGAAGGCTGGTCGGAGGAACAAGGACCTTTCCAGGGGACGGGGTCATTTTGCTGCAGCCATGACACAAGCAGGCATTCCCCCACCGGGGGGGGGGGCTGGCACCAACTCCCGGAGCTGTGCTCCCCCGAGCTCCTGCTCGAAAGGACCCCTGCTTTATACTGATCTAAACATTGCTTTCAACCCCTTGTTGTGTAAAGAAGGAAGCAGTGACCAAAGTTGTAGGGTATGTGTGTGTGTAGTTCTTCTGTGCTCTGGGTAGGGAAATACCGCTTTATTCAGCCAGTCTTGCCATATTACTTTCTTAATTTCTGGATTATCACATAAATGTTTCTCATAGCCTCATATGCACTGCAATGTAGAGTCACATTCTTCAGACATTGTCACAGAAGTTATAATAACCTGGTTGGAATCACTCTGGAACTAAACAGAAATGGTCTGACTTCACTGTGTAGTGGAGAATTATGCAGAGGTTACAAAGCAGCATATGGAGTCAGGATTCTTGGCTGTCTCGTTCCTGATTTGCCATATGAGTCCATGCAACTCATCTTGGTACTCTGCACAACTGGTACTCTTTTTCCTGGGGCACTGAATCATGCGTGTCAATTCAAGGTTATGCACAAAGTATTGGAATGCTTGTCTGATGATTATACTGTTTTTATTTAGCCAGCTTTATGAATTGAATGCCCCATGAAAGGTCTGGAAGGTCGTTTGTTTGTTTGTTTGTTTGTTTCAGTAAAAGACATGCAGCTAAAAGACCAAGTATTTGGTTATGTTGTATTGGGGGAAATGAGATACTTGGTAAAGAAATGTTCACCAGGATTTAAAATCAGAAGTTAGGAAGGACCACAACTGTAATGATCCCCAAAAATGAAGTTATTCAAACTTAGATCAGGAGTGGGCAATTGTTTTGGCTCGGGGGCCACTTTGTGGGAGCGGAGATTAGCAGAGAGCTGCACCTTTTAAAATGATTGCATTCATTAGTTAACAAACAGAGACAGACTCAGAGGGACAGAGAGAGACACATAGGGGAACATAGGGACAGAGAGAGAGAGACAGAGGGACACAGAGACACACACACATGCAGAGGGATACAGAAAGAGAGAAAGAGAGAGAGACAGGGACAGAGTGAGAGATTGCCGAAAGCAGCTGCCTGCCTGCTGCGCCTCCGTGCAACCCGGGGAAGGTGAGGGTGGGAGCGGGCAGGGCTTCCCTGGAATGCTGCGCTGTGGCGCGGCCCGGGGAAGGCGAGGGTGGGGGCGGGCAGGGCTTCCCCGGAGCACTGCGGCCCGGGGAAGAGGAGGATGGGGGAGGGAAGGTAACTTACCTTCCTTCTTCTGCCTCCTCATCACCCAACAGGGCTGCTGGGAGCAAGGGGTGGGGCTTGGTAATGTGCCCGCCCCCAGGACACTTCACTCCCGGAGCACCGCTTCTCTGTGCTCCGAGCCCAACAGAGGCCTGACTGAGACCGCGTGGCCAACCGTTTTGGCGGGCCGCAAAAAACTCTGTGGCGGGCCACATGTGGCCCCCGGGCCACAATTTGCCCACCCCTGACTTAGATGAATTCCTCTCTTTAAGGTATAACAAATTGCACTCATGTGGCATTAACCATATTTCATGAATCAAGTCTCTTCATTAACCTTTATCTTATGCATCAAGATGCGAGGTATCTTTCCGGATGTTACACAGAGATGGTGTTATACAGGGACTTCATAGATACCCCTAGCAAGATATTCCTCATCACCCAAAAGCTAAAACAGGAATGGAAAAATTGTTTCTTGTCCTACTCAGGGATTGCTCAATGGCAACAGGATACGGTTCCACAAAACTGAGGTCAGGTCAGCAAAAATAGCTCACAGTAAGGCAGGGAATGCGTCAGGGTGGAAGCGGCAAGGCTGGAGCAGGGCGTCTCACTGCAGGTGTTTGTCAGGAACAGAGCAGTTGCCTATTGTTGGATATCAGCCCCCCAGATTTGAACAGAAATGTCCTGACTCTAGGCCATTTCCTGGTCATGCCATATAATTACACAGTTTGCACATAGTGTACAGATTGGGTAAGGGCTCTGTGATGGGGCCAAATTTCAGTCAGGCATCCTGTTTTAGAACATGTGCAGTAGCATGTAATGGAGCCATCTGAGAACTTGTTGACCACTAGTGGCAAAGTGCATTCCAAACTAAGATAAAAGAATAACAAAATTTAGGCTGAGGACAGACTGGCAGTCTGGAGTGGGATGAATCCAGAGGCAAAAGCTGCGGGGGAAAAATCCCCCGGGGCTGGCCGTCCACATTGGCCAGGGTATTGTGCAAGGATGCCGTTACGGAGCATTCAGACTGCTGCGGAGTGGCCCCAGGTGGGCCGGCCTCCACAGCTCATGATAGGGCTGTTTCGGCAATTTGCACATGTGCGCATGCGCTCATGTGCGCATGAGCGCGCATGCGCTCATGTGCGCATGAGCGCACATGCGCAAACTGCAAAATGCCGCGTTCGCACTGCCGCCTCCGCTTGCCTCCCACCTTCTTCCGGTTCACACTGCCTGGAAGCGGGAGTTCAAGCGCAAGACGGCCTCCGGACACCAGTTTCTCCTGGTGTCCTTCTAAAGCGCAAGAAAACCGGCTTCAAAGCGTGTAAGTGCGGAAGGGAGCCGAGGGACAGCTGCGCATGTCTGAACAGGCTCCCTTCCCCCGCTTCCCATGTGGACCTCTCCCGGGGCAGATTGCCAGTCTGTCCTCAGCCTTAGGTTAGCCTGATGCTCAGTGGGCACATGAATGGGTACCTAGGCTGCGGTCACATACACTAAATAATCCACATTCAATCCACATTCAGTGCACTTTTCAACTGGATTTTACTGTGTGAACTGGCAAAATCCAGTTGGGAAGTGCACTGAAAGTGGATTGAAAGTGGGT
This sequence comes from Lepidodactylus listeri, assembly GCA_029233225.1. Classification (NCBI taxonomy): domain Eukaryota; kingdom Metazoa; phylum Chordata; class Lepidosauria; order Squamata; family Gekkonidae; genus Lepidodactylus; species Lepidodactylus listeri. Next base: position 18,871,624 of record JARCFY010000015.1, on the reverse strand, counting down.
TATTCAGTGTGTGTGACTGCAGCCCTAGTCTAGATCATCTAAATCCTGAAATTTTAACTGTAGATGCTTGGAACTGAACCTGGGACATTTCAGATCCCAAGCAAAAAAAGTATTTGATTTATGGCAAATTTGATAAATTTGGTAAATTTATGGCAAATTGCTCAGGCATTTGTGTATATGATAATAGGGTATATTCTCTCATCTTGGGCATGTTGATAATTTGTCCCAGTGATGCTAACTAATTCCAGCTAGTCTTGATCCCTGGAACCCCTATAGATGCTGTTCTTGGAAATGATCTGTTACACTTTTATGGGTGCTATGGAGATAGGTTTGTACCATAACGTGACTTTAATATGTGCCCTTGGAAGTTTTAAGACAACAGGTTTTATAATTTGATGTTGCTACAATTTTGATTATATTGCAGCTCCCAGTCATCTCAGGCTTTGGGAAAAAATCAACTCAATATTGTGCAAAGTGCTAGTTTGTGATTTGCATTTTTTTTTGCCTCAGGAGAGTCCATGGAGTATTATGAAAGTGGAGCTCACAGTTCTCTCTGCAGTGAGCCGCATGGGGAAGCAGCATGCCGACAGTCCCAATCAATTAACAAACTATACTGAAATCAGTGCAAATCAGTAAAATAATAACCTGCTTGACAGGAAGTCACAATATTATGAAATTAAGTTTCGGCCCCAAGTTGGCTGTGAAAATGCCATACATTTTCTAATGGGAAAACACTGAAGCAAAAGCTTTTGACCTTGAAAATAAAATAATTGAAAAGACTTGAGTCATAGAAATGATACTTTTTGTTGGATTCAAAGACCAACTATGAAGGTACTTTGATTTATTTCAAATTCATTGTAATTTGAAATATGAGTATACTTGCCTTGGGCTTCCAAGTAGAAGGCTGCTTCATTCCAGCCCAGATTGGGGGGCGGGAGTATCATTATGTTAAAAGCATGATCACAGGCAGACAGGCCAATTCCTCTGGATAATTCTGCAAGTAGTCCTATGGTATTTGTGTCTGAACCACAGCAAACCGTATAAGTTTTCTTACATGGTGCTTTGCAGTCAAAATACTTCTGAAAATAAAAGGGAGTCACAGCTGTGTTTGCTGTAATATGTTCAGGAATAAAAAAATGATTTTCTTCCAAAGGAAGTATCTGAGAGCGTTTTCACACAATCCATAAATATGTGAGCAGATACTGTTCCTAATCTGTTATACCAGATTATAGGCAACTGAAGTGAAATGGCCATATAAGTGCGTCATTGTGACAACAAACCAGTATTCAATGCATTCCTTTTCAGCCCATCCTAGGGTTTTGGGGGGGTGTTTTGGGGGGCGGGTTGGTATTAGCATGCTAATCTGTGGTTTGTGATTTTCGTAGAGATGGGCACAAAGTGAGAAAATGCAGCTCGGTTTGGGGTTCATGGCTGAACTATAAACCAAACCAAATGGGGAGGTTTGTTTATGAACTGAACCAGTTCATGCCTTCGTGGCCTTGAACCCCCATTGAAAGGGACCACTGTCCCTATAAATGGGGTTTGCAGAAAGCCTAAGCTGCAGGGAGAATGGAGCTTCTCCCTGCCATTCAGTTGTTTTGGGCTGTCTTGTGCAGTCCCTTTAAACTGGAAGGCACTTCACCCCTTTCTTTCTGCTGGCCCTGGCAAGCAGAAAGCAGGGCCATTTAAACCCTGCCTCCTGCTCCCCACAAATAGCCACAGGGAGCAGAAAGCAGCAGTGGTTTAAGTGGCTCAGAGCCATTTAAACCCTGCATTGTGCTCCCCACGAAAAGCTGCAGAGAGCTGAGGAGGGTTTAAATGGCTCCTAGCCATTTAAACCAAACAGCTGACTGGCAGGGAGCTCCCAGCCCCTCAGCTGTTTCTCCTGATGAGCAGAACACAGGGGTAAATTTGCTGTTCATGAACAGTCCGGAGCCACCATGAATTGACTCAAAATTTGGGGAAGTTCATTGTGGCTCTTCAGTTTGCAAACCACAAACTGGCCAAAATTTGTGACAAACTTTAGTTCATCTGCTGGTTTGTGCCCATCCCTAGATTTCGGTGGTAGTGGAACATTCTGGCTGCTCATTCATTATAAGCACAGTTGAATCTGAGCTGATGGGAAACGTCAGTAGAAGTAATAGCTAGACAACCATGTGTGAATTGTGTGTGAATAATTTACAGGGCAATTCTAAGCATGCTTACTCAGAAATAAGTTCCTCTAAGTACAACGGGGGGCTGCAGTTGCTCAAGTGATTAAGATGCTGACCTGCAGACCAGAAGGTCGGTAGTTCAGCAGTTCAAGACCCGAGTGCTGCATGACCAAGTGAGCTCCCATCTCTGGTCCCAGCTCTTCCCAACCTAGAAATACGAAAGCAAGAGATTGCAAGTAGATAAATAGGTACCACTTTACACTGGACTTATTCCGTTATAGGTGTAATTAAGATCGTAGCTTTTTATAGAGGCTAGTGTTATTTGGCTTTTTAAAAATTTTTGTCAGTCTTTTGAGTTATGAGCAGACATTTTCTTATGTGGGATGTCATTTCCAAGCATTTGTCTAGGATCTTAGAATAATTGTTAATAAAGGGGGGGAAATAGTTACCAGACATAAGAAACCACATTCCAGTCCATGTAGGTAGGGCACAGGAGATGTACCAGTGATTCAGGATAGTCAATAATGTTTTTTTTAAATTGTTTGACACTACTAAATCACAGTGATTTTGTTATCTAGTTTCTTTATGAAGAAACCCTTAAGGATTCCATGATTTATCCATTTGTCATGTGAGCTGACAGCAGCAATTTAATTCAGTTTAATTATTTATTGGATTGCACAAGTGTAATTAGCCAGCCAATACTTCGTTGTCAGCTGCTCATTGGTTTTATAATGGTTTAGCTTGTATAAGAGCCAATGGCCAGGGCAGGGAGCATCCACCCGCAGGTCAGACTTTGCTAGCTAAGGATTATCAGACTCCGGGGTTTAACCACAAAGTTTTGTGTCTGAGCCATTTCCCCCCCCCCCCCCGAACTGTTAGAGACTTAGCTATAAAATAGTGATGGAGTGGCTTCTGGATAAAAATATGTGAATAATATAAAGACTCTTGATTCAGAGGAGGAGGTTGAACTTAATGTTGTTGTTTCTCCTGGTAACTTCCAGCCCAACATTTTAGAATTTCTTCTGTAAGAAAATGACTGGTATAAAACTGGGCATTTGGATCTCTTGGTACATGATGACAGTCCCACTAAGAAAACTTCTATATGAGCCTGAAGCAAGTGACTTCTTGAGTTCTGGGTTCTCTTTCAGTGCTTCTTGATTGTTCATGATCCTTCTTTGCATGCAAACTGGTTAGCTGAATTCCCTCAGGAATTCTGGTATACAGGATACATAGCATCAAAAAGCAAGTTCAATGCCACTGAGATCGTAGCGATTGTAAACTGGGTTGTGAGTTTTGCCTCAAGCCCTGGGATATATTGACCACAAAGCGATGACTTCTCCTCCATTGTCTGTTATTGGGACCTAAAAGTTGATATGGAGCCAGAGAACCAATGGAATTTTCTGTTTGGATGCCCACAACTCATTCACTGAAGCATGTTAAACATATGAGGTTGTCAGTTAGCACTGCCATAGGTTCCTGCTGACCGGTATTATCAATAACACTGTTGCCTAAGCATCATATACAAATGCCTAAGGGTCCAATCGCATAGTCTGATGATCAATTAACCTTGCATTTCTTTTGAGTCTCATAACGACTCCTCTAGGTCTCGGATGGGAGATAGCATCGGCGGAGTAACTCCCACCGCAGGAATGCGTGTCTTGCTCACTTTGCGCATGCTTGTTGCTCATTAGCTCTTCTTCCCTCTTATCTGTCTTTCGCTTTTCTCTAGCTCACGGCCTTGAGTTGCAAGCCTCCTGCTATGTGCTATATTATTCACAGGTGCTATGTGTTCCTTTGCTTGATTTTTTCCCTGGGAATATCCGCCCCACAAATCCTAATAGTGTCTTTGCCTGGGAACCTATTTTACCGCGCTTTCCTTGGGAACAGTGGGCCAGTATATTTGGGTGCCAATAATTCTCACAACTGATTGGTGGAAGGCAGGGGGGGCTTATTTCAGATCAAGTATAATTGTAGTTGTATTCCTCATTACTAACAGAAGAAGTGTATTTGACCAACCAGATCTTTTCTGCAAATAAAGGACTTTCTGTTTAAGGAGACCTGTTGTGGACTACATCTATTGGCACAATCTCACAGAGGCAACCAGGGGTCATTTCGTAGAAAAAGAGGTGCATGAACTCATTAGCATACCTATTAGCATAACTCATCAACATATGCCACACCCCCTGACATCACCAGAAGTGTTTCAGAAAGGGAAGCAAAAGGGGGGCATCTTCAAAAGCCTCCCCTCCCCTTCCCCAGCTGGCCTGCCAAGGTGGGCAGGGGGGAGCGAAGCAAGAAGGGCCCCACTGAATACAATGGAAAGATCATGCCGCTGCTGCCACATGACTCGAAACAGAAAGGGTTTAAACTTTAAACCCCTTCTCGCTTTGCCTCCTCCACAGGCTCGCTGGGAGCTGGGGGAGGGGCTTGCCACCTCTGCCATTTGTGCCCATTAGGGGTGTGCAAATAAATTTTTTTTGGCCCGATTCAGATTGGGTAAAATCAGGCTGCATCCGTTCCGGCTGCTGAATGACCCCTGCATGTCAGTTATGGCAATGCAAGCCCATTGGGCCAGCCGAATGTCAGTTTCAGCCCCATTATACCCCATGGGCCATTGAAGTCAATGGCAAAAACTCATAGGGTATATGAGTGGCTGGAGGAAAGGGGGTTTGAGGGAGAGGCTCCAAACTTGCAGGCGTTACTTTTTATCCACCATAGAGAACAATGGAAGGGATGGAGGGGAGGGGATGGGGCAACCTGTTTGGGGGCCTGTAGAATTAGACCCCGTGGTCCAATCTTCTTGAAACTTGGTGGGTATTTCGGGGAGAGGCCCCAGAAGCTACCCTGCAAGTTTAGAGCCCCTCCCTCAAACCGCCTCCCCTCCCACCCCCTTTTAAGCTGCTGCCAAATTTTGGCGGCAATTTGGCGGCGGGTGCCCACTCCTGGACTGGCGGAGCACTGCTCCCCCTCGCTCCAGCCCCAAATGACCCCTGGAGGCAACCATCTGAGCAAGTCAAATGGCCCCCCGGTAGAACCTACAATTGCTCAGCAATATTCTTATCCTTGCAGTCTATAGAATAAAGAATATGGCTATTGATCTCTGCTAAGATAAATGAGTGGCATTTTTTAATATTCACATACATGTCAACAAAATCATGTTTCCATAAAAAAAATAATTTAAATTCTCTGTCAGGGTCCCAAAGAGGCTGCCTGCCACTTCCAGCTGAATGTATATGGGGTCTGCAATGAATTACTGCTGAATGCCTGCCAACTCTTTTCTGGTAACATTTAAGACGACACTGGCTACAGCCCAAACTCCAACTGCTAGAAATGCACAGCTAAACTTTGACAGGGGCTGAGATGCAGCAGGATGTATCTGAGGTTAAAGCATGTTAGAGGAGATACTGCAGCAGCAACTTCTGTGCCCAGTAATCAGATAATCCTGTAAGAGAAGAGAGTTGTGAACAAACACCTGGCCAAATGTATCACTTGAGGCAATCAGCATTGTTTCCTTATTGGCCCTTTATGCATGGTGGTTTCCCTCGCTTTCACAGTGACTCTTTCTGTTATGTCCTGGATGCAATTCCACAGACAGCCAGGCTGCGATTCTCTATGAGTTGTATGATTCTTGTATGATTCTTTGATGTGACTAAACACGTAATGGCGCCGGCCATGTGGTCTGACCACATGGCCTGGAAAAGGTACAAGCTTGAGGTGAAAGGACAATAGCACCCAGGCTCCTAAAGATCCACCTATCGCTGGCTGTCACCTATCACGATCCACTGGCTCTCACAAGATTTTTTCATTGTGTATGTGAGAGAGAGTTGTATGTACTGGAGAATATATGACAGTGCCTCCGCAGGAAAGAAGTGGGTAGCTTCTGTCACGGGGGAGAGGGGCATATGCGACAGAGGGTGGGTGTCGTGAATTTTGTTTCTCTCTGCTCTCTCAGCTCCCATGTCTTTTTGTCTATGAAGGCTAGAGCCTGGCTGTTTATAATTCTCTCCACGCACTTACTTTAGATTGAATAAGTACAGGCAACCTTATCTCCCCAGAGACCAGCACCAACTTTCCTTGTAGACAGGCTGTGAGGGAGGGGATATTTGTTTATTTAACATAGACCATACTAAGGAAAGTCTCTCTAAACAGTAAAAAAAAAAAAAAACGTATACCTCAAAGCAGCTGATGCGCAAGATACCTGTGATGAGGGAAGATTAGATCACAGAGAGAACTGCTGGTTCAGAATTTTTCAGTCTGGGCAATTTTACCTTTTCCGTGATAGAAAATTCCCCTTCTCCAGCTTCTGCTAGCTCCATTAGGGTGAAATACAGTCACCCCTCCCTGCACGTGTTAAGAAAGTGGTACACAAAGCTAACACAGGGGTCAAAAGAAATCAACACCAGGTTACTCTGGTGCTTGGAGTGCTTTTTCTTCCCAGCCAGATTCTGTATGAGAAATCAGCTGGACTGGGAGAAATATGGTGAAACCAACAGGTAAAATAGGGAGCCGGGTTTAGGTTCCTTTGTCGAGGTGGTGTGTTTGGCTGAAGGTGCCTACCTACCTGCAGCTTGAAGATCCTTGGAAAGGAAGGAAAAATGTATCCCTAAGCCAATGCATACCTTTCTGTGCCAGCTCTACAAGTGAGAATTTTAATTGCTGGTAGAATGAATGCACTTTGTGCTACCTGCTTGTAGTTTCAGGTTGCAAACTCTTAAAAATTTCAATCTAATTTGGGGAAGGAGGACTTACACCCGAAAATGTCTTTCCCATTCAAGGCAGTGTTAATGACCATATGATTGCTTTCCTGAAACAACCAGATTCAGTCACAGAACAAGCCGAGTGGCACCTTTAAGACCAACAACGTTTTATTCAAGGTATAAGCTTTTGGCTGCGGCCACACGGGCCTGAAATGCGGGAGGAAGGGCAATTTCCTCCCGCATTTAAAGGGGCCGACCAGACGGCCGGCCCCCTAATCCCGTGCCGAAGCGGGATCCAATGCGGGTTCCTCCCGCATTTTCAGACCCCGGGAAAATCAAGTATTTTCCCGGGTGCTGCGGGAGGAACCCGCATTGGAGGTATCTGGACAGCCCTCTCTCGCATGCATTGCGAGAGCAGGGCTGTCCAGATAGCCCCGCCGGCCATTTTTTTCCCCACTCTTTTACACTTGGGCGCATGGCTATCCATGCGCCCAAGTGTAAAAGAGTGAAAAAAACAACAACCCCGACTTACCCTGGCAGATGGCAGGTCGGAGGCCACCACCGCGGCTTCCAGCGCCTCCGCCGCCTCCGGTGAAGTCTCTTCAGCGGCGGCCGCCGCGACCACCGCCACCCTTTCCGCCGCCGCGGCCACCGCGGCTTCCTCAGCTGCCCCCACTTCCGCCTCCGCCGCCTCCGCCACAGCCGCTATTCCCGCCGCGGCCGCCTCTTAAGCGGCCGCAGCCGCCGATCCGGAGGCAGCAGGGGTTGGGATGTTTAGACATCCCAACCCGCTGTTGAAAAAAGCGGCCCCTTTAAATCCGGGAGCCCTCCCGGATTTAAAGGGGCCGTGTGACCGCGGCCAAAGTGTGCAAGCACAGTTCTTCACAGGCCTGTAGCTACAGTGGGGCCTCTTGGGCCCCGCCCCCCTGACTTACCGCCAAGGCCCCCCAACTTCCAATTTTTAAATTTTATTTATGCCGGTCCCTTGGGGTGTGTGCTGGGGTGCCCCCCGATTTAAGGCCCCCTGAATTAAAAAAAATCCTGGCTATTGGCCTGCTTCTTCACAGCTTCAGTTACAATGTTGAAGAATCCAATTCAAGTTTTTAGGACACATTCAAACCCAACCTAGTCCCCCCTTTCCGGCACACTGCTACAGTCTTGTGTTGTCTTGCTCGAAACCACATAGTAAGAGTTCAGTCCTGAGGATCTAGTTAGAGTACTTTAAAGTAGAAACACAGAATATACATTTCCTCTACACATGAAAACCTCGTATTTCCAGAGCCACAAACGTTCCTGTCATATTGCGCTTGAAGTCCAGAGCCCTCTGCAATGAAGTCCCAGTTTCCCTCATAATACACTGGCATTCCAGAGCACCTCTTCCTTGTCTTGCCTCTCACTCCTTTGCTCTCCAAGGTCTTTGTCACACCTTGCCTGAGCACCAGTCAGTCTGTGCTTCTGTCCCCCACTGTTGGTCAGAACTGTGCTGAAGAAACAGTGGCCGCTGCTCCTGCCTCTCTGGGGCACGGCTTGGAAAGGGCCAGATCTGTTGCCATGTGGATAAATATTTGCCATTTCACATCCCTGCTCAAGGTCAGCAGCCATCAAGCACTCCTGTCAACGTGCAATTATACTAAATTCCAATCTGATTAACTGCTGGGCTCCTCTGTCTTGGAAAACTCCAGCCGCTTAACTCTTTGGGTGCCGGCTAAAATGCAAATTGCTGGCCTGAAGAATGGCAGGGGGAGTGAGAATGCAGAAGGAGTTAAACCCTGTATGAGGGCTTGAAGTCAGCTTGTCACTGAGAATAAATTGCAAACTACCCTTTCGTTACAGGGAGTCACTGCAGAGCCAGGTACAGCACAGACTCAGCACAGGGCAGGCCAGAGGTGTTGACTTTTAAAATCCCCGGGGGGGGGGCCGGGGGCTCCTGTGCGCACGCGCGAAGCACGTGTGCGCGCTGGGACCATGTCCCCGCCCCCCCCCCCCGGACTGGCCTAGCCTGGCCACTCCTGCCTCCGTGGGGCCAGCTGGGCAACTGCCCAGCATGCCAGGCCAGTCTGGGGGGGGGAAGGCGGTGGCAGCTGGTGGGCGGGCAAACAAGGCAGCCTCCCCCCCGCCTGCTCCCCCCGCCTATCCCCACCGCCTCCCCCCCTGCTCCTGCCTTCGTTCCTCCGTCCAGCACGCTGGGCATTTGCCCAGCTGGTTCCTGGACGGAGGGAGGGAGGAACGGAGCAGGGGGAGAGGCGGTGGCGGCGGTGGCGGCGGCAGCCAGCCAGCCAGCCAGCCTGGGCGCTCCATTTTCCCGGGGGTGGCTGAGCCCCCCCAGGAAATTTCGGGGGTGGCTCGAGCCCTTGAGCCCCCCCGTAGTTTACACCTATGAGGCAGGCAGCATGCTGTCTCAAGGAGAAGCCCTTCCAAAGCCCTGCCAAGGACAGGGGTGAGTTTCCTTGCTTTCGGGGACTATCCTCCTGCAAGGCACAGAAGCTGAGAAGGAAGTGCAAAGCACCAGGCATTTCCTGTCTTGTGACACCCCCATTTTGGTTAAAGAGAAGCCTCTGGGCAGACCAGTCTCTATTGTTTGAGGGACAAAGTATAATTTATTTACGTCCTGTACATCAGGTATGGACTGACTTCAATCTTGCATGCCCTCCTTTGAAGAAGAAGAAGAACCTCTAAGTTCCTTTGACATACAAACCGAAGCATACATCCAAGTAACCCATGGGAATGCACACAGAAATGTTGTTCAAGTTCAGATCCAAGCTTGTTTTCTTTGTTCAAAAAATTGTTCAGTATTTTCATGGCATATGCTTCTGGATGTATTTCCATTAGTTTCAGTGGGAAACATTTTTCACTTGTGACTTTGTCTGCCAACCAATTGGGAAGAAACTCTCAGAGATTATCTTTCTCAGCAAAGACTGCCGTATTTCAGCCACCAAAGAGAAATCCTCAACACATTCTCCCCTGCAGACTAACTGGAAGAGGGAAAAGTGGTTCAGACAACCAAGTACTCAGGGAAGTACGGTAGGAGGAACAGAGTTTGTCTTCCTGCACCTGGACACTCCACTTCTGCAATAAAATAGATCCCTGGCTTTACCTGTTGTATCAGGTCCCCTACCGCTGCTTGGTTTTTTAAAAAATGTGAATTTGAGAAGACATCTGAGAGACCTCAGATCTTGGATCACTTCTCACTCAGAGAGACACCCTGATTTTTCATCACATCTCTCACACATTTTTCTCTGTGTTTAACGCAGCTCTTCCACTCGTGGGACGAATGTCCCCCTGTGGGCGGGGGCTGCCTTTGCCCGCCCAGATGGGAAGGAGGCAATGGTGTAGCGATGCAAGCATTGGGGTGTGTGTTTTTTTCACTTACCTTGCATGCCTGCAGTGGTGCAGGTGTTTGGGGGGGGGGGCTTTAGTTACTTTGGAAGCGTGGGCAGATTGGTGCAGAATTAGGTAAAGTGAAGCCATTAGTCTTGCACTTGTGTAGGACCGAAAAACATGGGGGGGGGAGGTAAGTTGGTTCAGGGCAACCATCTTGCCTTCCCTTTCCCAAGTCTTTGTCATGCATGCCAGGTCTACATGTTGGTCTACCAGGTAGTCCCAGAGAACAGAGATCTTATTATTGATAGACCTGGCATTGCACAACACCAGTGTCAGAGGAGGGTATGCTTTCCTAGCCCCACAACCAGCATCCCTCAGGATGGGACAAAAGCAGGAAAGGGACCAAGCACGACTATATCTCTGTCCCCTTCCTACATACCGCCTTGTCCCACTGTCATATCTCCCCTACCCCTCTATCACTGGAATCCCCGACCCAGACATGGCCTCCCCTGCCAGATGTTATTGGCCCAAAGTAGGGCCTACTGAGCATCTGATGATGGCAATCAGAGTCAAAAAATACAAACCCGATAGTAATAGCAACCTAATAAACAACAAAATATCAAACTCAGCCCTCTCCCACCCTCAGCCTACTAAACTACCCACCCTACCAAAATACTAGAAATATACAACAAATTGATTAATAAGCCCCCCCAAAACACAATACAGTAATCTCTACAAAATACCCATAAATCAATTATAATCAACAACATCAAATTAATTAATTTAGCAGCCTATTTCAAAATGTAATCCAGTTAATTTAAATGAATTAATCAGAAAAATATCCAAAGGCAATCAATAGTAGGGATAATCAATAGCATCAGTGAATTAATACTCCTGGGAGGGGCAATGGATCATCTAAGGGGAGAAAATCAATCTAATTAATTAGAAAAAATAGACAGTAAAAGAGATAAAATATCCACCAGTTGTTTATAAATGACAGCACCCGGTACTGATCCACAGTCAAAACACCTTCCTCCTAAACCCAGCAAGGGTCCCAAATCCCCAGCTAGATGACCCAGGAAGGCCAAAGTTCAAAGGGCCTTCACTTCTGCCTCACCTAGCCCAAGCACCCCCATCAACCCTGGGGGTGGGCCGTCCCCCAGCACAGGGCCATCTGTGAAAATGTGCTTTGGCCGGGAGTTTCCAGGGCAGTTAGTAATACCTACAATGGGCAAGATCGAACCAGGCCTATGAGGCACATCAAAGTCCAGGGGTGGCAGAGTAGAAGTTGCAGGAGAAGACACCAAGGGACTAACATTCTCTGGCCCTTCAGCTGGTTCCTTGTTGAGCGCCAAGAGGGTGGAAACTGTCACAGCAGTAATGATGGATGCATCCAGGCTGTATACAAACTGGCAGCGATCTCTTGGTGGAGTTCTGAGATTTTGTCAGGGTAAGTGGCACAGGTGCACGGATGTAACCCACAATAGGGCAATCCAGCAAATGGCATCAGGTCAGCAGGCTAGGGGTTTCTCTTCCTCCACACAGAGTGACTCCAGACAGCATCAGGTGGAACAGCAAACAGGCTTCCAAAACTCTAAGGCTGCTGTGAGGTAACAACCACTCTCAAAAGAGTTCTGGTAATCATCAGCTGTGGGTCTCTATCTGCTGTCCAGGAAGCTTGCAAAGTGAAGTAAAAAGCTGGTATTTAAAGGAGCCAAACTCAATCCAGATGATAGCTTTCAGCTAACAGCAGCTTTGTTTCCTCTTCAACACGAAGCAAATCAAGTTCAAGGATTTTAGGAAAAATTTAGGGAGGAATACAAAACATAGGATAATCTAAATCAGAGGTGTTGAACTCATTTGTTACAAGGGCTGGATCTGACATAAATGTCACTTTGTCAGGCCAGGCCATGTGTACCATAAAATGTAAGATGAGGTACTTGAGATATAGGCTTTATAAAGATGATTTCAGATGCTGAATGGCAATAGCAGAGTTGATTGGATTAGGTGTGATATACAGAGGGGTAGTAGGCGTGGCGTTATCAGCAATGAGACAGGAAACCTAGGTCTCAATTTGGTCCAGGAGGATTCAGTCTAGGAGGACGCAAAGTAGCAGCAGTTCTCTTACAGAGGAATTTCAAAGGAAGATGAGAAAGAAAGACTGCTGAATTGAAACTGATAATGAAGATAAAGAAAACATATCCTCCTGAACTAAACTGAGACCGAGGTTTCTTCTCTCTTTACCAATGCCTGCTATTGTCATTTGGGGTATGAAATCTCTTCACTCTCCAAGGTATAAGGACAGATGGACTCACATTCTAGCTGTATCTGAAGAAGTGAATAGTGACTCATGAAAGCTCATGTCCTGCCACAAATTTTGCTAGTTGTTAAGGTGCTACTGGACTCTTGCTCCCTTCCACTAATAAAGATTGCAAGCTGTGTTGTTAGGTTTCTTCCCCCCCCCCCCCCCCATCTGTTAGAACTGGAAAGGGAGATCTCTCTTCCCCCTTCCTGCTCTCTCTGGCTCTTTCACTCCCCCTCCCTCCCTCCCTCCCTGAAGAAGTGTGTGCACACACAAAAGCTTATACCTGAAATAAAACTTTGTTGGTCCACGGGACTCCCTCTTTTAAGTATTGAGCGGGAGGCGATGAATCAAACAAACAGGCTTTTATTCAAACACATTGCTTCAGCTCAAAAGACAGCTCTATGAGAGCGGCACCTTAATTTATACTATTTCCCACTCATAACTTCAAACAATGTAACTATGTACAAACAATCCCATTGGACCTAAGCGAGGTTCAGCAATTGGTTACCTAGAGTGGCTTAAGGACCAATGAGAGTCTTTATTTGTTAGCCAATCAGAAAGGGCCTTTTGCATCCCAAAGTCTCTGCAAGCTGTGGCTGTAAAATAATAAGAATACAACACCCTCCCTCTTTGCACTGACTGAAATAAAGCAAAATGGGGGAAATATGCCCACCACTTTATGATTAATTTATGCATTTGTGCTAGAATGGGCCACAGCCCAGCTCCTACTGCAGAGAACACACAGTGATGGGGAAATATTATTCCCTTTGTTCTCGTCAGGTCAGCCAGATTCTCCACTTTTGATTGTGTCCAGATGTGCATTCTTCTTCTCAGACTGTCGTGGAAGGTCAAAGCAGCGTTTTAAAAAGGCACCTATAATAAATAGAATAATGCAAAGTAGACAGAGCGTTTGTCAAGGGAGCTTCCTGTTATGCGGGATCATTTACTACCAACTTAGCCAGAAAAACTGGGGGGGGGGGGGGGGGGAGTGGAAGGGGCCCTGGTTCATGAGACAGCGTCCTACTGTCGCCTCTAAGACCCACCGCTCTCACTGCAGACACAGCTCCAAGCGGTAGCAGATGCTGCCCCTCCTAAATATTTCTTGCTACCTTTTCCCTTCCTCAGCTTTCAGTCAAAAATATTAAGGCAAGGATTAAAATTTGAGAAAGCCTGCAGGTGGTTAAAAAAACCCCTGAATTGATTTACTCTAGTTCTCCACTTCAGGAGTAAGTAAAAGCCACTGTAGCTCCAACCAAGCCTTGCTGCCTCTGCCAGACCAGGTACACAGCTGGATGAATCCATCCAGGTATAGGGGGCACTGGGCAGGTATCTTTTTTTAGGTGGTCTCCCCCTGCAGGTCTGTGCTGGTACTAGCCTCCCTTAATCTATTGCAGGGGTGTCAAACATAAGGTCCAGGGGCCACAACTGACCCATTTAGGGCTCTTGTCCGGCCCATGAGCAACTGGTGTAATGGAGATACAGATAGGGTTGCCAAGTGTATCAAACTTACCGGCGGGGGGGGGAAGCTCTGCTGGCCGGGCGGTGTCACCGGAAGTGATGTCAGCACGTTGGGGCGTTGCCAGGGCGATACTCTGGCAATTGCCCCAAAACTCTATGGTATCATAGAGTTTTGGGGCGATTGCCAGAGCGTCGCCCTGGCAACGCCCCCAACGTGATGGCGTCACTTCCGGGTTTCCCCCACCGGCCGAATGCTGGCCGGTGGATCTAGAACCCCTGTAGCGGGGGATCCCCCGCCCCCCGGGCTGACTTGGCAGCCCTAGATACAGAAGGCTGCTGGGGGGAGACAAGTGGACAGAGCCACTCCTACTGCGGTTTCAGCATGGCGGAACAACTTTGTGTGCAGCAGTCAATCAGAACCCCTTTGCTCCAGAGGCAGTCTCACCAGTAAGTTGTAGGGTTGCCAGGCTCCAGGTGGGGCCCGGGGGTCTCCCGCTTTTCCAACTGATCTCCAGCTGACAGAGATCAGCTCCCCTGGAGAAAAGGGCTGCTCTGAAGGGTGGACTCTATGGCACTGTACCATGCTGAGGCCCCTCCCCTCCCCAAACCCCACCTTCTCCTGGCTCCACCCCCAAAGTCTCCGGGTATTTTCCAACCCGGACCTGGCAACCCTAGTAAGTTGGGAGCCATTGCAGATGCACTTATTCTGGCTCCGTGTTCCAAGGTGAGGTTGCATGCCTCTCCGCTCAGCCTGCAGCTCCAGGGGTGCTAGACCGGATGGCTGTGGGGATCAGCATTTGCATGTGGGGGCACAGATGGTCCTCTGCTGATGCCCAGTGCCACTACATCCCCCCTCCCAATACGGCAGCTGTGCTTTGGCCCATGATTGGTGGCATTCTTTGGCAGTTTCTTCCATATATCGGGGGCCTGGTCCAGCCACTGAGCCACTTCCACATGGACCACTCCCCCATCAGATGATCCAGTGGCCTTTGTCCTGAGGTGGCTGTCACCATAGGAGTCACCTGATAGCCTTGAATGAAGGCAGCTGCTGCTGCATGTTCTTCTCCGTCTTATTGGGCTTTGCTTGGCCTGGGTCCTGCTGTGCACGTGGCCTTGTGTCTGGGCCACTGACACCCTGCTTCAGTAGGGGGGGGGTTAGTTTAACTTGTCTTTCCAGTCCCTTTCCATGGTGGCTCAGGGACAGTGGGGAGCTCACAACACCCAGCTGCTTCGTGATTTTACCCTAGGGCCCAGGCTCACAGCATTGACTGCGGGAGTGGGTTGGAGAAGGGGTTTGCCTCCCCCTCCTGGTAGTGTGGGGCATCTGTCCGGTACTTCACTGCTGGTTTTTGAGTCCGCCCATGTGGGTTTTCCTCTGCACCCCCCAGCCCATGAGGCCTTGCAGTGAGGACACACCAAAATGAAGCTTACCAGCTGCTGTCCTTTCTAAAGTTTGTATCTTCAGTACCTGGCATTACATTTTATGCCACACATGGCCCAGCCCAACAAAGTGACATGAACAAATGAGTTCGACACCTCTGGTCTATGGTCTTAGACAAGAAGAAGAAACTAGCCGGTGAGACCAAGACTGGAAGGTTAGGCCTTCTAGAAGAAAGTAACCAAGTCCCTTAAATGGTAATAGCTATTTGGGGGGTGGGGGAACCTCTTGATCTGAGGTGAGTTAGCATATCCAGCTTTATTAAGCAGATAAATTAATTATCAACACTATTTACCTGCATTCTATACAGTATGTACTTAATATTTATAGGAAAATCCTTGTTATAATGGTCTTTGCCACTTTTTGCTCCCGCAAACTAGGCGTTTGTTTAGTTTTTTTTAAGGAATTGTCTCTGACTAGCTGTGTCACCACAATGTTATCCTGAACATAGATGTAATCCCTTTTTGTCCTAATGGCTGGGTTCCATAGTCTAAGGTAAGGCTCATGCCAAATGTTTCATAGACTCTAATACCAGACTCTAATACATTTTAATTAAACAATGCAAAGAACATTCCCGAGTCCAAGAAAATGTCGAAATGGTTCATTAACAACTAGCACAAGTTAAGAGTCCTTCTCACAATCCACACTGCACAAGTCAAGGTCCAGAGAGTTCTTCAGTAAGCTCTAGGCCTTCAGTGTGATCTAAGATGCTCCAGTTGGCCTCTTCAGCGGGCAGGAGTTCTTTCCAGAAGACCAGAGAGGGAATTGCTATTCTTCCTTAGTTGCCTGAGGATCAATTCCCCTTTCCTCCCAAGAAAGGACTGGGGTAGCTATTGACTAGGGCAGGGCTGGGCAAATTGCGGCCCGGGGGCCACATGCGGCCCACCACAGAGTTTTTTGCGGCCCGCCAAGAAGATTTCAGGACTTCAAGAAAACTGAGCCTAAATTCAATTTGCTCTCTTATCCCATCACTGCTGATATTGATACAGCACCTGAGGAGCTGCAGCTTGAACTTATTGACATGCAGTCAGATCACCCTGTGAAAGAAATGTTTAATGCTGTGACGTTAGTTGACTTTTACAAATCTTTGTCTGCTGAAAATTTGCATGTATGAAGAAATTTGCTGGGAAAATGTTCTCTATATTTGGGTCTACATATATTTGTGAGCAAAGTTTTTCTTGCATGAAGATCAACAAGAGTAAACATAGATGCTCTCTGACAGACATTACCTTGCAGGCTGTGATGAGAATCTCAACAAGCAATCTCACTCCTGATTTCAAAAAAATTGTAGAAAAGTGTGATAGGGTTCATTTGTCTCATTAAAGTGATTCTAAAATTAAATGTGCTTGCAGCTATAGATGATATGAAATTAGCACAATAAATAAATTGAATAAAACTACCACTATTTTATTTAATTTATATTTATTGATTTTTATGATACAATTTATACTTTTTCTGAAATGCAGAGTTAACTAATGAATGCAATCATTTTAAAAGGTGCGGCCCTCCGCTAAGCTCCGCTCCCACAAAGTGGCCCCCGAGCCAAAACAATTGCCCACCCCTGGACTAGGATGCAGGGCCTTGCACAGCCAGCAAAGAGGTTAGGTTTGGCTCACAATTTCTACTGTTTTGAGTTAAAAGTGAATCAGCTGTTAGGAAACACAATGGTTAACTCTTCCCACTTTCTAGTCATTCCAGCTCTGTCTCATCTATCCTTTCAGTAACTAGCAATCACCCACCCCAGTAGAGTTGGCTGCTCACTTATAAACTCCAAGATTGGCCAAATGTCTCACAAATTAAGATTATACTCTTCAGTACTCTTCTTGTTGTTTCTGTTTACTTTTTAGTTAGCACAGTCCACTCATTGTAATGCCTCTGCAAGTCAAGGTAGCTCTTCCAATGCATTTCCCATAAGCCTTTGCTTAGCATGCAAACTATTGACAGCTAGAAGCAAAGCCATATGTAAATATCTGTTGTCTGCTGGTAAGTCCTGACCCAGAATCTCTTACCAACACAAGCCTACATTCATCACAGACCTACATAGATACAGGCTGCAGAATGTCCAGCACTGTACACTTTCCTTGTAGCACAGCAACATAATGCACAGAGGACAGACTGCCTTGTAGAAATTGCAGCCCTATCACTGCAATTCCATCCTAAACCCAACTAACGTTTTTTTCTGAATGCATAGAAAATTAGCCCCTGTAGACAGCACACTGTCTGCTTGTTACCAATGGTATGCCTGTGAAAAAATGGTGTAAGATCCAAGGATATTAGAAGAAGAAGAAGAAGAAGAAGAAGAAGAAGAGATTGGATTTATATCCCGCCCTTCACTCACTTAAGAGTCTCAGAGCGGCTTACAAACTCCTTTTCTCCTCCCCTCCCCACAACAGACACCCTGTGAGGTAGGTGGGGCTGAGAGAACTCTTTCCCAAGCTGTCCTTGATGGAACAGCTGGTACAGAGCTATGGCTTGCCCAAGGTCATCCAGCCAGGTGCAAGTGGAGGAGTGGGGAATCAAATCCGGTTCTCCCTGATTAGAGTCCGCGCACTTAACCACTACACCAAACTGGCTCTCTCTATTAGATTCCAGTTTCAAGATTTAATTAAGCTGTACTCACTAGAGGGTTATTTTCATGCCCCCAAAGTTTACATCTCAGGGAGCATTTCTGCACTTTGCTCTAAATTATATCCCCACTCAATGAATTAGATTGAATATGTTACACATGCCTCACAGCCACCTTTCTCCAGTAGAGTGGATCACAGTTGCTGATTATTGGCTCTCCTGGCGTGCCATACCAAGTAGGGATGGTCGCGAACCAGCTGACGAACCAAAGTTGGTCACAAATTTTGGGTGGTTCAGAGTTCACAAACCGAGGTTCGTGAACTCTGGAACCACAATGAACTTCTCCAAAATTTGGAGGACAGTTCATGGTGGTCCGTGACCCTTTGTGAAGAGCAGAACAAAGGGGTTTATCCTTATGTTCTGCTCTTCATGAGAAAGAGCTGAGAGGCTGGGAGCTCCCCACCCCTCAGCTGTTTGGTTTAAATGGCTCAGAACCATTTAAACTCTTCTTTGAGCTCCCCATAGCTTTTTGTGGGGAGCAGAAAGCAGAGTTTAAATGGCTTGGAGCCATTTAAACCAACAGCTGAGAGGCAGGGAGAACTCTTCCTGCCTTCTCAGCTGCGGACTCCCTTGTGCCACCTGGTTCCGCTCACTTTACTGATCAAATAGTTCAGCCCCTACGCAGAAGAATAAATGAACATGAGTCTGACAACACTAAAAAGACAGTGGGAGACTATTTTAATCTTCTGTGTCATTCCACTGCTGACCTAAGTGTGACAGTCCTCAAATAAAGAAACTTCAAGTGGAAATTACAATGCGAGATTGCTGAACTTGAATTTATTCACAGAGTCAGAACAATGCCCCCCCCGCCCCCCCGGCCAGGCTGAACAAGGACATAGGATTCTTATCTCACTACAGATGCTAATTTTCTGCCCCCAAGGAAATAACATCTTGTTGGTCTCTAAAGTGCTACTGGACTCAATTCTAATTGTATCATCATCTACTATCTTAGAGTGTAGTAGAACTCTGAAAGCAGAACCAAATTAGATGTGACAAGGGGATTCACACATGTCTACCTCGTCAGTAGATTAGGGATAGGGACAGATCTGTTTTTGTTTTGTTTTGTTTTTTACAGGAAAATGAGGACCTGGCTGAGAGCACTAAACCCTGTCCCCCGTACCCTGCTATACTCTGTTGCATGGAGTATTGTTTTTCATTTTAGCTGCAATATCAGACGTGAGCAGGACTGAACACGTTATAAAAAATAGAACACAGTAAAGTGATGTGTGTGGGTGTTTTCTCTTAAAAAGCACTCGTCTCTACTCCTTCCTTTGCATATGAGCAAGTAGACATCTGAATATGTACATATGCTGCCCCCCATGTTTAGTTTGACCCTGAGGATATCAATATAGATTAATTTTGCTGGATCAGAGAGACCTGTGCCATGGGGACAGAGCTTTATGATTCTTGGTTTTCAATTTCTGCACACATCATCCATTCAAAGTCTACAAGCTCTGTTAGAAATAAGGGTCGGCAAGTGCTTGGAAGGGGGAGGAGTTCTTTCTTTTTAATAAAGGCTTAACAGGATGTTATGCATAGAATGCAGGTCAGCAGTTGATAGCACTCACAAGTTCCCATTCCTGCTCCATTAGCCATCCTTCAGCAAGCATCTGGCTGCTACTTTTACGCCTTGCCTCAAGAAGCACCCTGGCTTGGCTGACCTGGTGCCTCATCTACTCTCCCAGCTGCTGCTAAGTGATGCTGGCTCAGCACTCTCCAAGACTGTTACCCACCTAAGGCTTGCCTTACCTTTCCTGAGCTGGCTTCTCAGAGCTGTTTGTGTACCCTCTTGCTTCTAACCATTTCTCAGGGCTTTCTTCATGAGATGCACCTTCTCACCTTAGGTAAGTGGATTCCCTCTCTGGCTTGTTCCTGTCACACACACCTTCAAACTCTATTAAAAAAGTAGGATATTTTTCTCCAGGCTTCTTTAGTATCTTTACAGGCGACAATCAGGGCTTTTCCAGATGAGATTAGTTGTTTAAAAGTAAATCTCTAGCTTCTTCCCTCACAGAGATATGCCTTTCCCCTTATATCTCCATGAGGGGAGAGGCTGGAGACTTACTTTTTAAAATGAGAGCTGGAATTTCAGAGAATCTGCTTAAACAATCACTAACACTATATCAATATATCAGTATCCTTAGGGGCATTTTTAAAAGGGGATATGTGCTGTGACTCCACCAATTATGACATTGGTGATGAAAGCACCCTTCCTTGAAAAATCCTCATTGTTTAAGCCACATTTGAGAGAAAATAAAATGACTTAACTATGACAAAGCACAGTGAGGGCAGAGGCACAGAACAACCATGCTCAAACCAATTTCATTGCTTGTGGATCAATTCCCAGGAAAACCAGGAGTAAGTCAAGTCTGTGGAAAAGCCCTCAGCTCAGCCCTGTAGCTAGGTGATTTTCAGTGGAGGGACACTGGGGGGCATGATGTCACTTCTGATGTCATAAAAATAATAAAATAAAATAGGAGAGCCCTCTCCTAGCCTCCCCGGTGACTTTAGGACAGAGACCTTTCCAGCTGGGAAGGCTTGGCTGACCTGCAGGCTACAATGGTGCTCTCTCTCTGGGTGGGTGGGTGGGCAGAGGGGGGTTACTGCAGAGGCCTGTAAAACTCCAGGCAGGGAAAGGCCCCACAGGGAGGTGGAGATCAGAATCAGGGGTTGGGTTGAGTTGGAGCCCAGTGGTCGGATTGGAGGCTGCAGCCCACCCAATGTCCATGGCGACACCTGCCCTGTGCGAGTCTGTTTGCAAGGCCATGGCCTGCTTGTTACCTGTGGCCATGGTGCCCCTCATGGGAGCACAGAGGCCATCTGTACAAGCCCAGGGACAGGTCCTGGATGTGCTGTAGCCTGTTTGACAGCTGCTGCCACTGCACTGGCCCCCACTGGAACCTGGCAGCCAGAAGGAGTTCATATGTATCAGGTTGTCCAGACATTGTGGTTCAGCAAGAGTATATGAGGCTCCAGAATTGAGTTCATAGGCTCTATGCTTAACTCCAGCCCTAGCCAAGGACTCTCTCTCCCATAGGAAAATGGACTTTATTCATTTGTCTTAGTTATGTCTGTGTGTATATGAATTAATGAAATAACTCTGTAATCACCAAATAATAATGTATGTTTCCAAGTGTTATGTATTGACCATGCGGTCGCCATGTGCTCCCTTCATTGCGACCGCATGGCCAGAGCACATGGCCAAGAAACTACCTGAGCTTCAGCCAGGTAGAACAAAGGCCAGGTGGATTCAAACCGGCCACCAATCCTGTACCTAGGTTTCTCCCAGGGAACCTATGAAATGTAAATAGACTTCTAATAGCCTATCAGGCCAGTTGGGCGAGGTCAGGGGATTGTCCCTGACCAGCATAAAAGGAGGGCTCGGAGCCCTGGGATGTATGCTTCATCTGGACCAGCAATAAAGATCTAGCTGTTTTACTGTTCCATGGACTCCCGACTCCAATACTTATCACCAAGGTACCATGTGTCAGTTGCTAAAAGCAGCGGATGCTAAGAATTCTACAATAAGCAACAGCATTTACTCGCATCTGAAAAACTGACTTTGATTTGGAGAAGGTTTATTTTAGTTTTTTTTTCCTTTCTAAAAAAGTAAATGAAGGAAAAAGAACTCTTGGACTGCTACTGTCTTAGATGACGATGATGATTATCATCATTTATAGTTTGCCCTCCTTCTTACAAGAAATAGAAAAAATAATTCAGTAGCTGAGTTACAAAATATGATAAAAACAATTCAAATGGCAAAGATTTATAATAAACTAAGCAATATAGGAAAAAGGACTAAGACAACCAAACTGTCTAAAGATGGACATATACTGAAGAGAGGGTTAAAAAGGCAGCAGATAACAAACTGCAGTAGAAGGGTTATGTACAATAAACTTTGCAATATGCTGTGATACTATCCTATATAGAAGCAACCTCCTGAGCTGATCTATTATACTATAGTTCTGTTCCCTTTAAAAGTATGCCCTTCTGAGCACTTCTGCTTTACACATTCTGTGAAAGGATGGGTGGAGAGATAGACAGACAGACAGACAGACAGACAGATAGATAGTGAAAACTACTGGAGTCGGGAGGCCGGTTGTAGTGAAATCAGCATGGTAGATTATTGCGGGTCAAGATGGAACATGAGGGAGAGGAATTGGGGAGTCTGCTTATATTTACAGGTAAACCGCACCCTGACATCGCCCCCCCCCCCCCCATGGGGGATTTGGTAAGCAGGGATTAGTTTCCCACCAGAGGCTATCATAGGACCATTTGAATATCCTAAGCCTCTGATAGGGGCAGGGGCATAGACTTTTGGAAATTCCGTGGGGGGGGGGGGCTCTTTAGCGCATGCGCTGCTGCCAGTGCTTCTCTCCCCCCCTTCCCTCTCCCTCTCCAGCAGCGGTGGCCGGGCCTCAGAAGGGCCCGGGGAGGCGCGGCGGCAGGTGCTCCGTTTTGCCGGGGGTGGCTCGAGCCCCCCCATAGTCTACGCCTATGGATAGGGGGACAATCAGAATCCTAGGGTCTATTGTTCTCTGGGGACTGAAGCTCAGCTGGTATTACTTACCATTACAGGCAATAGGCACACAGGCAGGCAGACAGACAGACAGATAGACAGACCATTCCAGTACAGAGAATATGTGTAAAAGGCCAGTGTGAGACTTTGCAAAGTGACTGCATGGACGTGTATTCTGTATAACTATGCAGCAAGGTCAGATGTGTTCTGTCCCTGTGTATAACTGGTTCTGTAGATGCTTGATTTTTTTTCGGAGATGGCATTCACATTTATTTTCTCCCTACTTGTAGAAGTTTCCCCTCCAAGTTGGGCTTTTGTGGCTGGCAACAAGAACACACATTGCAGTTGGAAGTGAAGGGTTAAAGCTGTTTCACCACCACCACTAGCATCAACTGTGCAGTTCTGCTTTTGCCTGTAACATGGGTAAAGCAGCAGTCACAGGTAACTTATTGGACAGTGCCTATGGTGGCAAGAACAACTGGAAAAACAGACCCCTGCACTATAAACTATTTGTGGCTTTTGGGGGAAAAGATTTGTTTCTACGAGGAGGAACAATTCTCACTCTGCCAAGAAGCTTGCTGGGTGACCTTGGGCCAGTCACTGCTGTGGCTCAGCCTTCTTTATGGGGCTGCTGTAAGGATAAAATGAAGGAGGGGAGAGTGATATACAGTTCCCTGATCTTCAACCTTGGGGAAAGGATGGGATAAAAATGTCTTAAATCAATAAACAGGTTTATTACCAGAAAATTGTTTATCCCCCCAATAAACTCCCAACAATTTATATAGGGTTTTTTTTTTAATTTTTAGGAAGAAGAGGATTTAACCAAGGCTGTCTATCCTATACCTGCCCAAAATACTCCAGAGTTTCAGAACAGGGTTTTTCTTTACATTTTTCCCTTTGAAATATCTCTCCCCCACTCCTGCTCAAGTTTTGGTTTGGTTTTCCTAGCGTTGCACCTAGATGAGCCCTCTGAAGTAAGGTTTCCCTCCTTTATGTGTGAAAAGTTGTCACAGTTTTGTTTCAGGTCTGTAGTCGCTTCACTGGTATAGTGTTATAAAGGAAATGGGCTGCTGTTAATATTGTACGTTAGCACAAGTCTCAACACATCTTGCTCTCATCCTGTTGAGACTAAAAGGCATCGAAACGCCCAGGGCGAGATGGTTCCAAGTAGAGACAGGAGCTTTCCGCAGCCTGAGAAACATAATTTGTTGCGGCCAACATCTCTGGGTGGTAAAGTGAAGTAGTAAACCCAGGAATGTGAGCAATCTCAGCCAGTGAATACTGGAGGCTCAGTGGGGGGAGCAGACTGGTCTGGAGAAAGAAGTGGGGGGGGGGGGGGAGATTGTAGCTGAGCTTCAGAGGGCTGTGGCCATAGGACCCAGTGGCAGCTACATGAGGCTTGTATAAATATTGTGACTGGCTTCTTGGAGTCAGATAAAGAAGATTTTTATCACATTTCACAGAGAAAGCAGCATTCCTGACGCCCAAGTAGCTCCTTGAGGCAGATTCCTGGAGTGATTTAGTATAAGATGAAAGAGAGCAGAGTGTAGTTCCAGACAAAGCTGAGCAGCGCTACATCCCCAAGTCCTGTTTTTTTGTGGGCTGTGCATATGTCACACCAGCTTTCCTCTACCTTTCTATATGCAAAGATGGAGGGTCCCTTAGTTTTCATCAGTGCTGCCTTGGGTCGTGAAGGAGCACCAGACAGATGCCATCTACTCCCCTCATCATCCAAACCGAACCGAAACATCATATGGAAATAAATCCCATCACTTCTTTCTATGCACACCATGCATTTCTCCCCTACACGGCCGCTCACATTTATATTTCACATCTATTTTCTACCCTCCCGCCAAGGTGAGTTTGGTTTGAACATCAAGACTTTAACACCAAGATGAGCTTGGCAATGTTCATGGCTCCCCCCCCCCCATTTTATCATTACAACAACCCTGTAAGGTAGGTTAGGTGGCGCAGTACTGACTGTGCCATTGCTCTTCCATTCCTCTCTTCTGTTCCTCTCAATTGTAGGGCCACTGAATGTATAGCTGCACATCAGCAGCACCTTGTCTGCCTCCCTGGGTTGACTAGGGTTGCCAGGTCCCTTTGTCTTGCTGGCGGCGGCGGGGGATTTTGGGGCCATTCTGGGAGTAGGCAGGGATGTCTCTGACATGCTGACATCACCCAGAAGTGATGTCATTGCATTGGGGACAATGGGGGACCCATCACCCTCCAGCCCCGCTGTGGAGCAACCACCCAAGAGGCCAAGACAGAGGACCTGGCCTGAAGTCTACTCGCCGAGGTCCAAGCCTGGGACTGAGGAGCAAGGCAGCAGGCTGGGAGCATAGAAGGCAGCCCTGGAGTGAAGAAGATAGCGGCAGAGCAGAGAGCCTGGGCAAGGCTGGAAGCTTGGTGGGCAGCAGTGAAGCAGGAGGACCACCCAAACTGCCAGATCATGCTGGGGACAGGGAGTGGCGGTGAAAGTGGCATGCCAGGAGGCCAGCAGGAAGCAAATGCAGAGGCGTGGGGCCCATCAGTGAGGGAGAGTGAGGAAGGGTCAGGAGGGAGGATGGTGTTTGAACTCGTCAGGGATCTGCCAATGGAAGGGGGACTTGGGGGACGGACAGGAGGGGGACTGAATGAGGAGCGGAACAGGGGAATAAAGGGGGAGCCTCAAAGGATGGCCAGGGAGGAGACAGAGCTTCCTGGAGAAGAGAGTGTGGGCTGGGGAAGAGGATCAAAAGAACAAGAGCAGACCTGACAGATGTGATGTCACTTCCGTGTGACATCAGCACAGGGGTGGGGATTCCCCCACTGGCCAACTGGCCAGTGGGGAATAGAAGCCCCCAGACCTGGGGGATGGCAACCCCCGGGGTGACCATACCTCCTAGAATTTTGACCGTCCCCAGTCCTGTCCTCTACTGGCCTTGGCTTTTACTGGAGCAAAAAACACTAAACGGGTACAAGGAATGATGCTCTCAGCATGTTTAGAGAAAACAGCCTTTAAAAAAAAATAGATCTGAGGACTTTTTGTCTCTGAAATCAGTGTTCTCTAAAACTGGATGTGAAAATCGTGAGTGAAGCAGTGCTAGCATTGCCTGACCACAAGCTGACAGAAATTCAGTATGCTTTTCAGTCAGAAGTGAGGCAGCTGTGGCTTTTCCTGCCCATTTCCCCTTGGTCCTCTTGTCAACACCTCCTCACCACTTTTCTATAGTACACCTTTGTAGCCGAGGGGCTATCACTCAGTGATAGAGCACCGGCCTGGCATGCAGAAGGTCGCAGGTTCAGTCCTTAACATGATCTTGCTTAAAAAGCATTAGGAAGTAGATGATGTGAAAAACCTCAACCTGAGACAATGCAGAGTTGTTGCCAGCCACAGTAATTACAATGTACAAAAAAAAACCCCTGTGTAATGCACAATACGACAATCTATAATGATGATGATTACCAATAACAAACAATTTGCACAATATATGTGTATGGTACAACAAATATGAAAAAGGTCCATATACAATGTGGAGTAATTCCAAAGTCACAAAAAGACGAAGAATCGAGATAGTACTCCGTTTCAAGGTCCTTCTTCCGAGAGACACACGTGACATATAAGTTGCTTCTAATGGCACTGCGTGCTTCCAAGTAGCAAGACCATTGAAATTCATGGACAGGGACTCCTACTAACCCATCTTAAATGTCGGGCTCCCAGTTTCCTTCCAAAGGAGAACAGCTTCACAGTAAGGAACAACTGACAAGCCTCCATCCGTGGTATTCAATGAACTGTCAGCGCACAAGGGGTGTGTGCTATGGGGAGCATGGGTGGTAACCCCTGGGCCGTTGTGCAAACGGGTGCTGACCGCACTCTGTGACACCCATCTGGGCATCATCCGGATGAAGGCCCTGGCCCAGAGCTAGATCGAGAGGTAGAGGGACTGGTCTAAAAGTGCCACAAATGCCTGGAATCACGGCCCGATCTGCCACAAGCACCAGTGCACCCTTGGGAGTCCGCCCACAAAGCTGTGGAGCTGGCTCCACCTAGATTTTGCAGGGCTGTTCCAGGGCCAACTCTTCTTTATACTAGTAGATAGCTATACCAAGTGGCTGGAGGTGGCATTGGTATCTGCCACTTCCTCGCAGGCAGCCATCTGGGCCATATGGTGCATTTTCAGCACACATGGCACCCCCAACACCCTCGTGACTGACAACGGCTCGGCCTTCATGTCAAGAGAGTTCCAGGCATTTGCTGACTACTATGGCATCCGGCACATCCACTCTGCCCCATTCCATCCAGCCGCCAATGGTCTGGCCAAGCACATGGTGTGCACAACCAAGGAAGCCCTGCGATGCATGGACATGGGTGACTGGAACTACAGGCTGGCTGCGTTCCTGTTTGGCCAACGAACAACACCCCACACCACGACCAGGCGCAGTCCTGCAGAACTGCTCATGGGTTGGCAGCTCACAACCAGACTGGACCACCTGCATCCTGATTGTGCTCCAGAACATAGTATGGACTTGGAACAGCAGAAGTCTCCACGAGGGTTCTTCCTGGAGGACCCAGTCTATGTTAAGAACTATGCCAAGGGTCTGACCTGGCTGCCAGGCCGGATAGTGCGTGTGAGGGGGCCTCTATCCTACAAGGTCGCCGGGGAAGAAGGCCAGCTTTGGAAACACCACATGAACCAACTGCACCACCGGCTCCTGACCCCCGCAATGAACAGACCAGAGGAGAGCGAGGACGAGACCCCCCCTCCTGAGCCTACAGATGAGGACACGAGTGAAACACTGGCAACAGAGTTTCACCAGCCTCACTCGACAGCTGACACTCACACCACCCCATCTCCTATACCAGCCTCCAGGGGCAAACAGGTCCATCCCCGGAACCAGTCGTGGCGACTCCTGAGCTGCCCACCGAGACATAGCTGTACGCCACTCGACCAGGGAATGGTGAAGACCAACCTACCTCAAAGACTTTGTATGTTGGGAGGATCCAAACTATGGGGGGAGGGGTGTTGTGTTCTAATGGTGACCACCATGTGGTCCGGCCATGCAGTCTGGGGCAAGCACATGGCCGGGCACCTACAGAGCTTTGCTCCAGAACACAAAAGACTGGCCAGATTGTGATTTAGACCTATCAGTCAGCCAGGATGCAAATAGGGACCAATGATCTGGGGAGGCTTATTGTATTACTTGTAATCAGGGGTCCGTTGGGGCCGGAGCGAGGCAGAGCGAAGCTCCGCCAGCTCAGGAGTGGCCACTAGGGCAGCCACAGGCCGAATCAGATTCTCTGATCTGATTCAGCCTGCTGCCGAATTGCCGCCGAAATTCGGTGGCAACTTTAAAAGCGACTGGAGGGGAGGGGGTTTGAGGGAGAGGCTCCAAACTTGCAGGGTAGCTGCTGGGACCTCTCCCCCAAATACTCACCAAGTTTCAAGAAGATTGGACCAGGGGGTCCAATTCTACAGGCCCCCAAACAGGTTGCCCCCATTCCCTCCATTGTTCTCTATGGTAGAAAAAAAGTTAACATTTTTTCCCACCATAGAGAACAATGGAGGGGATGGGACAACCTGTTTGGGGGCCCATAGAATTGGACCCCGAGGTCCAATCTTCTTGAAACTTGGTGGGTATTTCAAGGAGAGGCCCCAGCAGCTATCCTGCCAGTTTGGAGCCTCTCCCTCAAACCCCCTTTCCTCCAGCCCCTCATATACCCTATGAGTTTTTGCCATTGATTTCAATGGCCCATAGGGTATAATGGGGCTGAAACTGACATTCCCTTTCTGACACACTTCCAGTGATGTCAAGGGACGTGGCATATGCTAATGAGTTATGCTAATGAGTTATGCTAATGAGCTCCTGCAGCTCTTTTTCTACGAAAGGACCCCTGCTTGTAATCCTATCAGAGTGTGTGGGCGAGGCCAGTGGTGTGGTTTAAATGTGCATTTAAGCAGACCCCCCGAGCCCAGCTCAGACATGTGTTCCTGAACCTCCTAATAAACCATGAGATGATTTCACTTGAAGGCGTCTCTGGACTGAGTACTTTATATGTATGAACATTCTCTCAGAGCCCAGTGCCAGCCCTGCTTCCTCCCTCTCTCCTCCCTCCCAGACTTGTTGCTGCATGCCACTCAGCAAACCAGTGGTATAAACCAACCGTGAGCAAATCAGTCAGTCGGTCGGCTGTTATAAATAAGCTTTTTAAAATCTTACAGTTTAATGTTCATAAATGTCCATGCTGTCAATATCATTTCCTTCATGTGCATTTTTGCATAGCCTTGTGGGAGATGTAGCTCCCCCCCCCCCACCCCACACCATTTAGTGACTTGATCCAACCAGCAGTGAGCCTCCGTGGGGAGAATCAATCTCACATACCGCACACGTGTAAAAACCCCTTCAAGGCAAGGAAATTAAGATTCGCTTGAGGAGATTTCATTTCACTGTGTCTGACGAAGTGTGCTTGCACACGAAAACTTATACTTTGAATAAACCTTTGTTGGTCTTAAAGGTGCCACTGGACTCCAAAGCTTTGCTCTTCTGCTTCAGACCAACACAGCTACAAAACAGTTACTAGGTATGTTCACAGTCTCTGCATACAGAGTGTTGTACAGGGCCAGTGCAACATGCCAGTTCCTGACCGAGGCTGGAGGAGCGAGTACAACCAAAAGGGAGCTTACAGTGGCAGAGCATCTGTGGGGGTTACTGCAGGTGTATCTTCAGGATGCACTGATATATCTCCAGAATATGCCAGCACTGAGCTTAATTGTGCACCCTAAACACTTTGGGGGATGGGGTTTAGGACGAGGCTTTAAATCCCGCAAGGTGTTCTAGAAGGATAGAACAGTCAATTATATTAAAAGCCACCTGGAGGTCCAGTGGATACAAACAGAGTCCATTTTCTTTTATCTCTCTCTTGTGTTGTCTCCCATTATGGGTAGGCTTGAAACCCAGCTCAAATGGGAGCAGAATACCACCAGTGCTACAAATTATCTCTAAAGCAGAAAAGGAGAAACTGGATAGAAGAGCTAAATTTGTGCAAAGCTGCCTGTGTCTGTGCATGTTTCTGGCCATGGAGAAATTGCTGTGGTGGGGGCTGGAATATAGTTCAACATGAAACCATTCTCCCTTATTCAGAATCCTTTGCTCGTAAGTATTTTTCTCTTTTTTTACAAAGATACCCATGCTATGAGTTCTTTTTTTTTTCAAAAATTTTATTGATTTTATCTATTTTTTACTTCTACAACGCTACAAACTAAGCTACATATACCTTATACAGAGAATACTTTATGAAATGCTTAATTATATCAAGTTAAAAAAAAATAAGAAGCTTAATTAAGACCATGGTTTACAGCTTATTACTTTGTTACTGTTTCCACTGAGAAAGCTATTTGGCAGGTATGCATACTTTAAAGAAATATGCTTAACAATACTTTTTATAGATCACATTAGTGCATAAGCTTAATAAAACATTTTTAAACAATCATTTCTTCTTTCGTCCTCTTCTTGTTTTTACAGTCTCAACTTGTATTTTTGGGGCTGCTGCTCCTTTTTCCGAGTCAGATTCATCTTCACTTTTTGAACTGTCAAATCCATATATACTTTCTTGCGAAGCCAGTGAACCATCTGTGTCTCCTCCTGCTTTCTTTTCTTTGCTTTTTTCCATGAATTTTTTCGCTTGGTCAACAGAGTCAATTTTGTATTTCTTATCTTTGATGTTGAAGCTTAGTCCCTCTGGAGTATTCCAACAATATATGATAGATTCAGACTGAAGCCAGGTTGTTAGTTTTCTGTAGGCTTTTCTTCTTTTCCTTATTTCAAATGGAATGTCCTTCAAAACTCTCACCTCTTCTTCTTGGATCTTCAGAACCATCTTATTTGTGGTTTTTAAAACCACATCCCTTGTAGATTTTTTGGAGAACCTTATCATGATTTCACCAGGCAGGCTATTCTTTTTAATGTAATCTGGGTAGGTCCCATAGACCATATCCATATCGCTTTTTAAAGCTTCTGCTTTTAAACCTGTTACTGGTTCCAACGCTTCACTCAGCAGGCTTTTAAGGTCTTCTCCTTTCTTCTCTGGCACATTCTGAAGTCTTAGGAAGAAACTGGCACGTTCCATCTGTAGTCTTAGAAGTTGGTCATGATGAAGAGCCTTGTCTTTCTCTGCTTTTTGTAATCTTGAGTCTTGTTTTTTTACTGACGTTTTTACCTCCATGAGGTCCCGCTGCAACTTTTCTGTAGTTTTATTTGACTCTTTTAGTTCCAGCTGCATTTTGTCCATCTTTGTGTTAAGAGATGTCATTTGGTCCACTAGAGGTCGCAATAATGAGGAGAAAATTGTGGTCATCTCTGTGGTATCGACCTTTGAACTCGGAGCTGAACTTGCTAGTTTGGGGGGAAGGTTTCGGTTTCCCCGCCATTGTTGAGTCTGCTGTATTGTTTACAGTTAGATAAGATGGACAGAAGGAATGTTTTCTCAACCAGCACTTATATCTTTTTAAAGTTTATATCTTCAAGTACACGATCCTGCCTTCTAGCAGTCCGTACAAGCTTTTATTCCTCAGTAACGCCGTGGAAGGAGCCTCGTAAGTACGCCGATACAAAAAGGAGAGGGGGGGGGTTCCTCCACCCGCCGCGTTCCCGCTTGATTCTGCTTTATTTTACTTCGAGACTCACATTTTCACCTTGCATATCTGGGAGCTTCTGCTTCTTTCGCTTCATACTCTCTGCTGCTTTTGGGTTTGCGCTGTAGCCATTACGGCTTCCTAGGCGGGGGAACCTATGGGGGTGATGAGAGGAGCCTCGATCTCGTGGTCGCCACCGTCGAGAGAGGTCTCCTCTGTGCCACCCCAGGCAGAGCCCCCTCACTGGGGTCTCTGGGGGTCCGGCACCTGTCCTGAACCCCTTCTTCCCGCCTGGCAAGGATCGCCTCTCCCGCTGGTGCGGTGAGAGGCGTCCGCCATTCTTCGCAAAGTTTCCGGAAGTCCCCATGCTATGAGTTCTTGTCGCCCTTTCTGCTGCTCAGAATGCTTTATATGCATCCCCTGCAAGGACTTGTGGGGAGCATCTCATTTTTCTCCTCTTCTGCTGTTTCCTTTCTTTTTTTTGAAAGTCCCCATAACTTCTCCCCTTGGTCATTGCTGGTGGATCTGGTGGAAATGTGCCTTCTCCCAAAGGCCAAAATAGCCCTGGAAAGGGCCCTGCCTCATACCCTGCCTTTTACTGGATTGAACTGGCTGTAGTGTTGCGGTTGCCAAGCAGTGGCCACTGAGGCCATTTGTTTCTTAAAACGATGGGTGCTGCTTCTATTATTTTGGGTGTTTTCAACAACACAATTCTGTTCAGGTTTCCTACAAATCTGTATAGATTTGCAGGTTTGTAGAAAGATCTGTCTTGTCTGTCCCTGGCTCTAGGCTCTATCCACATCTTAGGCCGCAAATTAGATATGCCGATAATCTCCTGAATCCTTACAGCAACCCTGTAAATTGGGTCAGTGCTCCGGACATCACAAATAGACAGGGGTTCATCTTTCATGGCCGAAGTGAGATTTGAAAGCCAGAATCGTTCCAGCTGGAGGCTGCCAGTTGGCTTCTCACTTCTGATTGTGCAAGTATCCTGTCTTTTCTCTGGACGCTTCGCATGTTCCCAGTTTTGTTTTACAGGGCCAACTGGAAACTAGGGTACCTATCTAGAGACAGTCTAGATATCCTCTCAGTAGGGATCGTGCCTTGACGCTCCTTGATCCAGCCTTCCAATCACATACCTTTGGGCAGCCCAAAGCCAGATACAGGAGAGCTTTGCCTGATCCTGTTGGGTAAACATGGACCAAACCCTACCAGCAGGTCACTGTAACTCAAAATAATTGTGCTCTTTTACAAGTCCTGTTTTCTCCTGCCTGGCTCTCTTTCCCCCTTGAGTCGCATGGAGTGATCTCGCCAACATCTGCCTTGTGGCTTCCCAATTCCTTTCCCTCTGAGAGGAATGTGGCTTTGCCAGAGAAAAGCAAAAGCTCAGAATGAGATACCCCCTTTGTAAATATGTTTTCTACTCAGGCCATTTTGAATGAATTAAGACATGTGATAGAGACTATAAATACCTCCTTCCTGTATGATTGATGGTCTATTTGTGCTGGATCGGAATGCGCCTTAATCTCTAATTGGGAGCCCACCATCTGGTTGTATTGATTTGCTTGCCAGAAGTCCGATTGTTCTCTCTGCCCATATAAGGGAAAATTAGGTACAGGGAAGGCCAGCCAAGGCTCGGCCTGCTGTGACATCATTATGTGACCCAGCCAAGGGCTTGACTGCAGCCTCGTGGTGGAATTCTGTTGACTGATAGTGTGAAACTTTTAACTTCGGCTTCTAGCACAGACCCTCCCTCCCTCTCATTTGCTGGAGCCTCTCTTATATGTCAATCATTTATAAACCCACACTAGGGAAGCTGTTCCAGCGCTTGTGAAGCACAGTCTGCCTGGCCTGCTGACTTTGCTGTCATAAATCAGTGGGTTATCAAGAGTCCTAATGCAAGGAGCATCTTCCCATTCAACATGACATCCCCTGATTTAGGATCAGCGTAGACCACAAGTAGCATGAGACAATTCCCGATCAGAGACTCCACCTGGAGCTGTACACATCCGATTCCAAACCTTCAATGCAGAGTCCTTCAAGAGCTAAAACAGAACCTCAGTGCCAGGCATACCAAAAAACCAGCACTGAACTGGAGGCTTTAGTGTTTAAAATACGGAAAGAATGATAAAACCTAACCACGGATCTCAGATGTCAGTCTTGCAGCCCCCAGCAACACCAGTATGCAAAGAGATTAGTTTTAAAATTCCCAAACAGTGGGAAATCATAAGAAGCAGACTGTCCATTGTGTTCCATTCACTGCTGGTTATAGCTGTGATACCTGCAGCAGGTCCTGCTAGTCCTGGATCAGCCTCATTAGACACAAGGGTCAGTGTAAATTCAAATGACTCCATGATCTCCAGTGGGATGTTGCAAGCCCCATGGGTTGAGAAGATGGAAAGTTATCACATAATACTCCTTGCCAGTTTCCCTGTCTCCACAGATGCGTAATATAAACCAGTGGTACAGCAGGGAGCACTCAGCCTTTGACTCAAAAAACCCCAACACCATAGAATTTAAGACTGAACTTCCACAAGGTTTAGAAAATGGCAAACACAAGGTAGAGGGGAGAGATAGGGGAGAGGTGTCGTTCATTTCCAGTGAGGTTACAAGAACTATCCAACAGGACACCCAGTAGATTTAGTAGGACATCAAATAGATCTCATTACTACGTTGCACAGAGCAATTACAATGGCAGTGGACATAGTTGTCTGCAGGTAGGGAAAATCACATGGCAACATCAATCGTGGTGTAACATCATAACCACACAACAGAGGCACTACCTGCAAAATACACACACACAAACCAAACCCCGCCCCCCCCAAACCCTGGGTTCCTAGCAGCGAAAGAGTATCATTTATTTTCCATTTTCTTTCTGTTGTATTTCCAAATTGCTAATTCTCTATTCTAATCCAGAAAGATTTTTAGGACTTGACAGTATGCAGATTGTTACGCATCTTAAGAACATTTCACACATTACTCAGAGGAAATTCTTTGATTTGTTACAGTCTGTACTCAATAGAGTCTTGCAGTCAGTCAGGTAGCTCTGGGACACATCTGTCTGCCTGATACCCAGAGCAGGTTTGCGGTATTCATACTTCATAATGCTTAGGTGTACACTTAAAGCATACTGATCTTGCACCTGGACATGTCATGTGTGGAGTGGTGCTGTAAGTTTGCTTGACTGATCCCTTGTGGAGTCTCGCTCTGCTTGCTTTCTGGTTTTCTGTAGCCAAATGGGGACTCTGTGGTACCTGGGAGCTGAAGCACGGAATCTCTGTAATTATTGCTGGGGGCTGTCAAGCACCACCCATCACATAGCCAAGGTCACCCAATCCCCATGGGACCAGCCATTGTTTCCACTTTGTTCCCATATTGGCCAGTAAACGTAGATCAGATGTGGCAGCAGCTTTGTTCATTGGAAACCTGCAGTCTTACTACAAAAAAGTCCCCTGAGCTGTATTGAGCAGGTACATATAAAATGTGGGCTCCAAAGGGAAGGTCTTTCTGGCCTTAGTCCAAGTTCCACTGTCTGAGCTGGGAGTGACAGCAGGTGCTGGCTGTGGGACTCCCTTCTCATGCAGTGCTGAGTGTGACCTTTGCTGGGAATGGGGAAGATTCCCAGCTTCACCACAGCAATCACCAGGCACAGCAGTAATATGGCTGTTGTGTACTGCCTCAGCAATAGTAATACACAAGGATAATCCTGGACAGGTGAATAAGCAATCCAAAGCAGACCAAGGTGCTACTGGGCTTGAATATTGCTCTCTGACTATGTAGAATGCAGTGTTCAAATCTCAGCAAGCTTCCAGAATTTTTGTTTTTGCAATGGTAGATCTGTTCTATTGTGCTGATTTCCTTTTACCCTTGCAATGTTTGTGTTATTCCTTTTCCTTAATGCTTAGCTGTGACTGCATGGGCTTCCTTCTCCTACTTCCAGGGACCGGAAGGAAACCCACTGTGCTGGGATGGTATCCTGTATATCTGAAGAAGTCTTGTTGGCTATGGTACTCCAGGTGTTTCCTGCCTCACCATATCTGTTTTCTGATTCTGTGAAGATAATTTCTTATACTTCCTAGAAGATGCAAGGTAGAAATGAACCTGCCTTATTGAATCCAACCATCGATCCATCTAGCTCAGTAGT
The DNA here is from genome assembly GCA_029233225.1 of Lepidodactylus listeri. Taxonomy (NCBI): domain Eukaryota; kingdom Metazoa; phylum Chordata; class Lepidosauria; order Squamata; family Gekkonidae; genus Lepidodactylus; species Lepidodactylus listeri. The sequence goes on along the minus strand of JARCFY010000015.1, from coordinate 18,836,352 downwards.
GGCTACTCTGACTGGGAAGTGGATCTCAAAAAACTTTAGGCAGAGGTCTTTCCCAGCTCCTCTTCAATGTGCTTTTGACTGGAGATGCCAGGGACCGAACCTGGGATCTTCTGCAGGCAAAATGTGCGCTCTGCCTCTGAGCCAGAGCCCTTCCCCAAAATACTTGCTAGATTGGGACCGGTACACCAGAAGTAAGTCATACTTCTGTCCATATTAGTAATAGTTATCTTACAGATTGAGACTGGACACACTCATTAGGGAGACAATGACGGTCTGGCATCCAGTGCTGAGGCAGTGGTAAAGAGGAGCAAAGCAATCTGCAAGGAAATGGGGCAGTAAGTGATAGAGAGGGCAATAGTAGATGTGGGATTCATGGGGGAGTATAAATCATTGGACTGAGTTTCAACAGCCAACCAGCCACGGCCTCCAATGCCCTGGACAGAATCTCTGGGGCAGAGTATGGGCAGCTGTCCATTAACAGATAGAGTTGGGTGTCATCTGCATATTGGTAACACCCCAACCCAAACCCCGCCTAGACCAACTGGGCGAGGGGGCACATGTAGAAGTTAAATAACATTGGTGCGAGAATCGCCCCCCTCTGGCACATCACACTCAAGTGGGTGTTGCAAGGAGACCCTCTTGCTGAGCACCCCCCTTTAAAACTTTATTATACCTATAGATTAAAGTACTATCCGGAGGCTAGGGATAGTGAGTTCACAGGTAAGGCTAAACCTTGTGCAGGTTTTTGTAATAGAAAAAGCAGAAACAAATAACAAATAACAAAACAAGCCGCAGCTAGGGTTTAAATATAGCTAGGGCTTAAAAAAAACAGGGTCCAATTTTAAACTGAATCTAAAATTCTAAGCATATTCTCACGTTTTTTAAAGAAGGAGGGGTCCTACAGGAAAACAAGCCGTTAGATACCTCCTGTAACTGCTGAGGCTATTTAGCTAGAGTTCCCTTTAATCCAAGCCTAGAAGGAATATTTAACATTGGAAATTTAATTAGCAGTTGAAGTAAGAAGTATCCTGGGAAGGAGAGGAGCTTCCTGTCTGAGCAGCACCCTTTCAGCAATACCTATTGTAAGCTGACTCACTCATCCGTTCTTATTGGTTCACTCCCCATCAGTGTCATTGCCTCCAGTGGGGTGTGGTGCTTTGGCCTAAGCTATTTATTCAGGGTTCCTATGAGCAGGCCCCAGCTCTGCGAAGTAGCAAGCCCTGTTCCACTGCTGGAGTGTCCCAGCTCCAGTGACAAAGAGTCTGAAACAAGGGAATAAACATCTGAGTTTAGCAGATGTATGAATTCAGGAGCAGGGTGAGGAAAGCAGGGCATTAGTCTCTCCATGTCCTTAAAGGGGTAATCTCACTTCCCTCAAACAGATCTACATAAATAAAAACTTCATAGAAAGGGGGATTTAATAATTAAAAAATTATGAAGGTAGAATGCCAGCAGGGGGTTGGGGGCTATTCTGTCGCACATCAGTCTGTGCTCAGCAACAGCACAGATACCAAAGAGCTACCTGCAGCTGACCCTCAGCCAGTAATTGAACAACTGGTGCAAAGATAGCAGACATTACACGTGGCCTAGATATACTGGTGGACAGCACTGAGGAGGAGCCAGTGGTCACGGTACAAGTTGGCACCAATGATGTGGGGAAATGTAGTCATGTGGTCCTGGAGGAAATATTTAGGCTTCTAGGCAGGAGACTCAAGGCCAGATAGCCTTCTCAGAAGTGCTGCCTGTTCTACGAGCAGGGCCAGCTAGACAGGCACAAATTAGGAGTTAGAATTAATTATGTGAATTAATTAGAATTAATTACGTGAATGAGATGATGGCGTAGGGAAGGAGGGTTTAAGTTTGTTAGGCACTGGGATGCTTTTTGGAAAAAGCAGGACCTGTACAAAAGAGACAACCACCACTTCTCCCGAAAAGGAACCAGGCTGCTGGCACTTAAAATCAAAAAGGTGACAGAGCAGTTTTTAAACTAAATCCTGGGGGAAAGCCAACAGGAGATTAAATGAAATGTCTCCTGTCCGGGAGGGCTCATCTCTAAAAGATGAAGGGGTAGCTGTTGCTGTTCTAGAGAGAAGTGGATTAGGACTCACCACTGAGGAGGTGACAAACAATATTGACTGCCTGGTGAGGTCTAGAGGCCACAGGAGGAAGGTTGTAGGCCTAACGTGTCTGGAGAATTACAGAGGTTTATATGCAAATGATAGAAGTATCCAAGATAAAATGTGGGAGCAGGAATGCTTAGAGAAGAATATAGACATTGTGGGGATTTCAGAAACTTTGTGGGATGAGGAAAATCAGTGGGATACAGGGATTCCTGGATATAAATTATATTGGAAGGATAGGGAGGGAAGAGTTGGAGGTGGAGTGGCTCTGTATGTCAGAGAGGGTATACAGTCCAGTAAAAGTGAGAATGTAAGAGAAAGATTTGCTTACAGAAACTCTATGGGTGGGAATAGTGTGCCCAAAAGGAAGCTTAACTCTGAGAGTTTGTTATTGCCCACCAGGTCAAAGGTTAGAGGATGCTTTAAAAACAGCAAAACATTTAAGGAAACCCTTTTATCATTCTAGTTGCCCTTTTCTGCACTTTTCCCAATACTATAATATCTTTTTTGGAGGTGGGGCGACCAGAACTGTACACAGTAGAGGCCGCACCATTGATTTATACAGGGGCATTAGAGGTAATAGAGGGGGTAATAAAGGGGGAAGAGTGGAGATGGCCAGGTGTGAGAATCCAAGAGATTTCAAACCACAAACAAAGAGTCTTAAACAAGAACTTCTTTTATTTGATGGTGGATCAACTGGTTCACACTTCTTGAGTCAGTAATGGGGGAAGAAGGTACAGTTATAGTGTATTCAAACCACAGTGTAGCAAAGAAAACCCCCAATCAACATTTTAAAAAAAAGGGCGCTTAAATACATCAGCCCATTTGTTCCCAGACAGAAAAGCGGGAAGGAAAGCTGTTTGCACCTGTAGGAAAACCCCCCAATTAGCAACAAATACTGTGAGAAGACTCAGTCAAGGTTACAGATAAGTGAAGGCACAGGCGGAGGCGAGAGCGAGGGAAAAGGAGCACATTCCGAAGGAGGGGGGAAGAGGCGCACAGCCTACTGTGTTACATCCCACCTCCCGAGCGGGAAATGGCAGTCTCTGAAACCAGGGAGGAGGAAGACTGGGTTGGCTGTGGTTGGCAGGAGAGAGACCTGACGGCCTAATTGGCTGCAGTGGCAGCTGGAGGCCAAGTCCCAGGATGGAAAGAGCAGTGCCGCAACCCTCTGCAGAACCCATCTTCTGAGGCTTTTGCTCCCTCTTCGACCCAGAAGACCCCCTCGGCCCTCAGGACTCACGCCTGTGAGACTCAACCCATTAAAAGGGCAGGCTCCCTAGGGCAGCCTCCGGAGCAAGTGGGATGGCGACGGGAGGCCAGTCGGTGGCTGATACCCGGGGCCGTAACACATTGTTCTAGCTCTACAGATCTCAAGAACTGTCTAAGAATCCACATACAAGATCTTAAAACAAGCTGATAGATTCAGTAGTAACAAATACTAATATTAGAGGTATTTCTAAAGGAACTGAAAGATGAAATTGCTGAATGTCTGGCTCAGCAGTTCCCTGAAAACATATACTTAGAAAACTGGAAGATGGCAAATATAATGTTAAAAAGGCCTAAATATTATCCTGACAGTTGTGGTCCAGTAAGGGTGATTCCATTTCCAGACAGTGATAGAATCTGTAGGTTAAAGAAATTAGTTACATGGACGGATCAGTACAACAGATTAGGGTCCATCAGCACTCATGTATTCAAGGGAAATCATACCTCTCCCCAAAAAGCCAGCAAAGATTCCCAGTCTGAACCAGCCTTTTGTGACAGATTCTCGTTAAATAATTTTTAAACAAGTGAAAACACATGGAGGATTTTTTCCCATAGGAATGTGCTTTTTAGATGAAACAATTAAGGAGAAACTGTAATAACTCGACTTTGCCATCTAGTGGCAAGCAAGGAGATCTCACCAGCCTGTAGCAGCCACAATGAATACTTTATATTTAGACTCTCTGACTTTTGGGTGTGAACCCGTACCCAGCTCTTGTTACTGCCCCCAACTATGGTCAGAAGAGTTACATTAATACTCCTTTTCAGGGTTAGCATGAATCGGCTTCAGTGACTGAGAACAGGGGATGTGTAGAGGCTTCCATAGAGCAGCATCCGGCTTGCAAACCGCCTCTGAGGTGCCAGTCCTAGATGATCCCTCATTACATCTCAGCTGCGCTGGGGACGTCATGATTCCAGGTGATTTTTAATGACTAGTTGCTTTTTACCTGGGTATTTCAATTCTATTATGAGCCAGCATTATACTGGAAGCCTATTTTATTGCCAATCGCTACGCCATTTCTCATATGTAAAGTTCTTTACAATCTCCCTTGTCCATCTTAACCCAATAGGGTTGCCTTTGTTATTTAGCTGTCACATCTGGCAATCATGGTCATGCAGGTCTAAGTGGTTATCTGAGGTCTGTGGTGGTGTACAACAGTGATCTCCGACACGGTGCTCAAGGGTACCAGGATAGCCTGTGATGTAGCACTTGGTGTTGACTTGCTTTTTCCCAACAGCATATCATTGCTGAAACTAAGAGCCAGTCCTGACTGTTCTCCACTTCATTGGGATAGGACGTGCTTCAGAAGAGACCAGGAGGCATTCTTTTTGTGTCTGCAGGGAGACCCTTTTGGAAATAGCTGCCTCCATTGTGGCCATTGTGTGCCATTTTATGCTTGGACCTCGCCCCCATGGCAGCCATTTTGTTGGGGTGCCCAAAATGTGGTCTCAAAATTCAGAAAATGCCCAGTGGTTCAACCAGGTTTGGAACCCCTGGCCAGTGTGAAAAAAGAGTGATTCAGCTGAACTGAAGAACGGCTCTTCATAACCTGGTCAGATGGTTTTAGTAAGGAAGCTACAATCACCAACTCGGAAAGACACAGCTTACACAGGTACTGTCTCCAGGTTCTGAGGAACAGGATTACCAACTTTTTAAACTGAGCTCTGCTGCTATGTCTTTAACAGAAGCTCAGTCTGCCAGAATTAGCATAATAGGTGTCAACTTCAGGGGGGGCTGGGGAGCTGGATCCCCCCCCCCGAACTTTTCCAGGACATGCTGAGCCTCCCCTGGAGACAATGGCCTGTAATGTATCTAGCCAGCCCCAGCCTCACCTCCCCCCCGGGAAACAGGAAAGTCTACGCCCTTGGTTAGCATTGATATTAACTGCACCATCACCTACAGAATCAAGCTGCAGTTATGCTGCCCCTGTTTTGTGTACAGGAGAGCATGCTTCCTTTTGGTGACTGTGACCACCATTTTGTGAAAATGGGCATGCACGTATTTCCGAGTTGACATTGTGCATGACCCTGATGTACTGAGAGGACTGAGCGTTACATGCTCTTTCAGTACGCAGGACAGGAATGCCAGAAATGTAACACCTGAAAATAGCTAAAGTGGGCTTCCTGGTGGGCACAGTGGCCTGTAGCTGGTGAGATTCCATGGAGGCGTGGGGAAAAAGAGGAAATTCCAGATTAATGGTATGTGAGCTGTTTCCTTTTGCTGACTGTCCAATAGAGGGCAGCAGATCTATTGCTCTGTGGGCAATGGACAGCACTGTTGATATCTTCTTGATTTCTAACCAATGTTCCCTCTGAGCTCCACAGTGTTGTGAGCAGAAATTCTACCTCATGAGTGAAAAAAGCTAGTAGCATTACAGTTGCGAGCGGGTCTACATTTGCCTGTCATGTAAATTAGTTATTTAAAGATCACTTCTATAACATATAACCTATAGCCAGTATTATAATGCCCCTGTAAAAATCGATGGTGCAACCTCATTTGGAGTACTGTGCACAGCTCTGGTCACCACACCTCAAAAAAGATATTATAGCACTAGAAAAAGTGCAGAAAAGGGCAACTAGAATGATAAAAGGGTTGGAACACTTTCCCTATGAAGAAAGGTTAAAGTACTTGGGGCTCCTTAGCTTGGAGAAACGACGGCTGAGGGGTGACATGATCGAGGTTTACAAGATTATGCATGGGATAAAGCAGGTAGAGAAAGAAGTGCTTTTCTCCCTTTCGCACAATACAAGAACTCACGGGCACTCCATGAAATTGCTGAGCAGTCAGGTTAGAACAGATAAAAGGAAGTACTTCTTCACCCAAAGAGTGATTAACACGTGGAATTCACTGCCACAGGAGGTGGTGGCGGCTACAAGCATGGACGGCTTCAAGAGGGAATTAGATAAACATATGGAGCAGAAGTCCATCAGTGGCTATTAGCCACAAAGTATAGATAGGAACTCTCAGTCTGGGGCAAGTGATGTTCTGTATTCTTGGTGCTTGGGGGGGGGGGGGGAACAGTGGGAGGGCTTCTAGTCTCCTGCCCCCACTGCTGGACCTTCTGAGGGCACCTGGTGTTTTTGGCCACTGTGTGACAGAGTGTTGGACTGGATGGGCCACTGGCCTGATCCAACATTGGCTTCTCTTATGGTCTTATGTTCTTAACCTTGTAAAAAAAAAAAAAAGGTTTGCCCCCAAGTACTTGAAAAAGAGAACTGTCATTATCCAGTGGAGGTTGTAAGTAGATGATGATGCATTGAACTGTTTTGGGTTGAATGTGACCACTAGTGGTATTCTGTTATTGCCTCTTTTGGGCCTGAAATGTCCTAGTCCAAACCTTATTCTGGGGCACAGAGGGCAAGCAGTCAAACCAGTTCCTTTTTCAAATCGCTTTTGAAATACAGGACTCTTGGTGGTAACCCAAATAGATAACTTGTGGTGCCAGAACCAGCGTTCAGACCAGGCACACTGTATGCCTTCTTGCAAGGGACGTTCTCCAGAGTGTAGTGATGTTGTGTCATTTGGGGTGGTCCAAAGCGTGTTTTCTGGGTGCAGCTAGGCCCCAGTGTCTGCCTGTGTGATTATCCTGGGGGCACCCTTCTTTGGAGCAGCTGGCACAAGAACCACGCTTTGGACCAAGAAACAGCATATGTTATCTTGAAGGGCAGAGTCTGCTGAACAATGGGGTGTATGAAGTGTGGGGGTCCAAACCTACTGCACTTTCTTATTCAAATCTTCTTTGAAATACAGGACCCAAATAGAAGCTTGTGTTGCTGGAACCAGTGTTTGGACCAGGCACCACTGTATGTCTTGGTGTTCCCTTCCCATTTTCACTGTATGTGCTTTGTGTTCCTGTAATGTAGTATGCTCTGTGTAGCAACCAGCCTGCCATGTGCTCCCAGGGAATGGCGCCCGCCGCATGGCCAAAGCACATGGTCAGGCAGAGAGGGGAGCTTGAATCTGGAGGAACAATAGACATCCGGATTGAAAGCCTCCACCAATGTGGGACCTAGGTTCTCCCTGAGGAGCCAATGCAATCAAAGGCTCCTCCAGGGAACCTATGACAAACATGCGCATATGTTAAGCCCCTATCAGGTCTTTTGGGTGCGGCCGGAGGTGTGGCTCCGGCCAGCATATAATGAGGGCCCTGGAGCCCTGGAAGCATGCTTGTTCTGACCATTTACTGGGCATGCTGAATCACTCAATAAAGGCTTCATGATTTCACCGTTCCTGGTCTCCCGAGTCCAGTACTCTTCAGTTCCCTTCCCATTTTCTTGCACAAAGCTTGCAAAATCCCCCCCCCCCCCTTCAGTTTGTACTGCAGAGATCGTCTGATTTGCCTAGAGAGTGTGCATTCAGATCTACCTGAGCTGAAAATCTTCCCATTAAGTATTGCTAGATTAGGGTAAATGATTGAGGGGAAAGTGAGGCTGAGCATATGATGAGGTTAGTTCAAGGTGAGGCCAGGTGTTCTAGGGGAAATCCTTAATTATGCATCTCCACAGGGCGTGGGAAAAGGTGGCTGGTCAGCCAACCAGCTGATTCACTTCCAAGTATTTTTTCAGGCTGGTCTTCTGACTGGAATCTATTTCCTGTCATTTCTGGGCCAGACAGTGTGTTATACTTATGATATTTGAAGTGATATTATAAGTGCTCATGCCTATTTTTTCCCAACTGCTAAACCGCCCCTCTACGGGAGGAGAGGTCTGACTGCTAACAGAGGCACTCGGTTCAGGGGGCCATAAAACTGGCCTTCTTGGTCCAATTGACTTGAAACTTGAAACCAGCAATTCCGCTACAGTTTGCTGCCCATACCTCTAAAAACAGATCCCCCAGCCACCCAGAAACCTTTAAAAACAAGTTCCCCAGCCTTTCCCCTTAGGGAATAATGGACCAGAAAAATTTGGAAATCTGAAAATTTTCCAAATCTGAATACCATTCCGGTGTTCGAAATTCAGGAATATTGGGAATACCAACATTTTTCAACTTTGAACCTTACCTAGGGCTGCCAAGTCAGCCCAGGGGTGGGGAATCCCCCGCTACAGGGGTTCCCGATCCGCCGGCCAGCATTCGGCCTGCGGGGGAAACCCCACCCCCGAGGTCGTCCAGCCTGGACGACCTCCCTCACGTATATATATTTCAAAATATATTTGAAAAAGTGTGGATGTGCATGAAAGCTCATACCTTGAATAAAACTTTGTTGGTCTTAAAGGTGCCACTGGACTAACACCTGGAGGTATTTTTCAAGTCCAATATACCTGAACAACAACAACCCTGATTTTTTTTTTTTGCAAACCTCTACTGATAGTGGCCACATTCAGTCTGCCAGAGAACTGACATTTCCACCAACCCTGCCTACACACCAGGCCTCCACTTTACTCCTGTGTTGTTTCAATGAGTCTGTTGACCCCTGGAGCAAAATTGGGGGGGGGGGGAGTCAGTTAAGTACAACAGGAAGGGGAAGCAGAAACGTCTCACGCCATGAAGTCCGTTGGTGGTTGAATATATCTTGATACAGGCGATTTCTATATTAGGTCTGGCTATATTGCATTTTATTATTGATTTTTTTTTTTGCTCAGCTGTTTCCCCTGATTAATCAATCTGTTTGTGTAGTCTCAAACCTCTTGTGGTGTACTGTGTAGCATAAAATGGGAAGAAGGGATGAGGAATGAGTTTAACACTTTAGGGTTAAAGGTAGAATTGCTAAGAAAGAATACAGGCAGACTATGTACCACTTCAAAGCCAAGAAGAGCTATTTCTCTGAGTCTTGTACAGCCAGATGAAGTCTGTGTGAAGAAGCTAGACTCACAGAGCTTACCCCTCTTTCCAAAAGATACTTGTAGAATCAAGGATATCCACAGAGTCTGACTTGCTCTTTGGCTAAAGCTGAGAGGGGATGACCCAAGCCTCAGACACTTGTGTGTGTCAAAGTTCTATCCTCATGTTGTTAGTGTTCCCCCATGTACCACTATGTGATCAGATTCCCCATGTACCACTATGTGATCCTGCCTCTGTCTGATATTAACGATGGTCATTGGGGACATAGGAAAACACACAATGTTATCATTGTACTACGTTGTGAGTACATGTAGTAGAGGTTACCGCACAGGGAAGGAAACTTGCCATGTGGAAGCAGAAAGGATGTGGGTCATGTACCAGCTCAGATACATCCTGGCTGGGGTGGAAGTCTGCCACCCTAGTTTTAAAAAGAGCCAGCCCCCGAGTGACCAAAGCTGTTAAAGCCATACTCTTGAGTTTACCATATTCTGAGCCTACCAAAAATGTATAACAACTACAAATTGGGCGAAGGGAGCTCTATGGCGATGGTCATGTTAATTTACAGAGGCTATTCGACCATTCTAAAGCACAGTGCTTCTAATGGGCATGAAGTACTTTTGGTGTGCACTTTTGTTATGTATTTACTGCATCCACCTGCCTTCCTGGTGACTTCTCTAGCCCTGTTCCGTGTGCCTCCACCATTTGAAGAAAGGTGGATGGCAACCAGAGACAGAGCTTTTTCTGTGGTGGCACCAGGGATCATTTCAAGCAGGAGCTTGGGGGAGCTCAGCTCCGGGAGTTGGTGCCAGCCTCCCCCCCCCCCCCATGGGGGGATGCCTGCTTGTGTCATGGCTGCAGCACAATGACCCCGCCCCCCAGAAAGGTCCTTATTCCTCCGACCAGCCTTCTGAAGGCTTCAGCCACCAGTGAAGCTATCCTCCCAGAATAGTGGTATTTCTGAGGCTTGGATTAGTAACTGTCCTCTTTCTTTCTTTCTTTCTTTCTTTCTTTCTTTCTTTCTTTCTTTCTTTCTTTCTTTCTTTCTTCCTTCCTTTCTTTCTTCCTTTCTTCCTTCCTTCCTTCCTTCCTTCCTTCCTTCCTTCCTTCCTTCCTCTCTCTCTTTCTCTCTCTCTCTCTCTTCTTTCTTTCTTGCCTTCTGACATACTTCTGGTGATGTCAGGGGGTGTGGCATATGCAAATAAGTTATGCTAATGAGTTATGCTAATGTGCTCCTGCACCTTTTTTTTCTACAAAATGACTCCTGGGTGGCACCTTGCTTATGGAAGACCCTCCTCCTCCAGAGAGGTTTGCCAGGTACCTAGTATGCTAACTATAGTTTTATTTCCCCAGGTTTTCTGTTAACTTTTAATCTGACTGGTTTTCAGTGTAAAGCTACCTGTACTTTTGTCTGCAAATCTTGTGGGTTTTATTCTTGGGGTGGGGGTGGGGGTTCTGATTTTATGCCATTCAACACTACTTCTAAGAGAGCTCTATTGTTTCATACTATCTTATAGTTTTAATGTACTTCTAATATGCTTTACGGGTGTGGGGGAGTTAGTAATTTTTAAATTGTATTGTTATTCAGCCGTGAGCTGCTTTGAGCAGGCATCAATCAATCGATATTGTTCCCAGCTATTACAGTCTTTAAAATGGGTTTAACACACAACCCAGACTGCCTTTTAGAAAGGGTATCGTACCTGGGGCTCTCAGCTTGCACAGATCAACTCCAGCTCCATTTCATTTCAACAGTCCTACAGCTCTGAGTGCTCCAAGACTGGCCACTGGATGCTGCCCGGTGCTTTTGCTATATAATATGTCTCATTGGAAAAGTGGTCATTTCCAATGCCGATGCTTTTGCACTCATCTACCTTTACTGCAGTGCACATGGTCTGTGACGTGCATAGTCAAGTGTTTTCATAAGTGTATATTTTTTGGTGCATCGTGTTTTAGCATAAACAGTTAGCAAACGTTGCTGGCGCACAGGGGTCATTTCGTAGAAAAAGAGGTGCAGGAGCTCATTAGCATAACTCATTTGCATAACTCATTGGCATATGCCACACCCCCTAACATACCGGAAGAGTGTCAGAAGGCAACACCCACCCCTCAGGCTCCACTCCACAGGTGAGTGAAACTGACCTGCTCTTCCTCCATTCCCTTCCCCATCCAATACTTTGTGCAATTAAAATAAGCGTCAAGAACACACCCTCATTCTCTTCCTGCTCCCTTGAAACCACCAGGTTTCAAGTAGACTTGAGATACCCAGGACATGTGCACAACCCATCCCTTCCCCTTCCCCTCCCCACAACAAGACACCCTGTGAGGTAGGTGGGGCTGAGAGAGGTCTTTTGAGAACTGCTCATGAGAGAACAGCTCTGAGAGACCTTGTGACTGGCCCAAGGTCACACCAGCAGCTGCATGTGGAGGAGTGGGGAATCAAACCCGGTTCTCCCAGATTAGAGTCCAACTCCTGACCACTACACCAAACTGATGGGGTGGAAGCTGCTGAAGGGTTGGTGAAATTTCTCCAGTACTTATGTGCCATGTGCCCAGATAAAAAATGGTATACTTAGAACATGCCATCTTGAGCAAGTCTCTGGAAAAGCAGCACACAGTCATAAAAGGAACAATGATAAAATTATCAATATTAAAACAAAACATTAAAAACAATAAAGACCCTAGCAGGGCTTTCCCCGGGGCGCTGCGCCTCTGCACTGCTCAGGGAAGCCGAGGAGGGGGTGGGGCTTGGTCATGTGCCCGCCCCCTGGGCTCCTCACTCCTGGAGCTGGGCTCCTCACTCCTGGAGCTGCGCTCCTGTGCGCTCCCGCTTCAACAGACCCCTGCTGGCGCATAACAAATTTCACTTCTGAGCATGACTCCCCATAAGTGCATTAATAGACCCCAAATCTTATTTGGATGCTGTTAATAGGGCAACTTTGGTATCTTTAGAGAGAAGACAAACCATTCTCTACAAGTCTTCTCCAACAGATTGGCTTTTTAAGGATACTTAAGCCATGACATTTAGAGCTTATCATAGGATGTGATGTTGACATAGCTTAGTGTTGATTTGAAATTTTATTGCGTTCTTGCTTCCAGCGTTAACATCTGTAGTTAGATTTTTTTCATTTGAGCTGATGACATTAGATTTACTCTGCATCCTAAACCAATTTCACTGGTCTCCAACAGAGAGATTCTAATTTAGTAGAATTTGGTCTCTCTCTGTTAAAGTTGAAAGAAATTAGTTAAAACTGGGGAAGGATGCAGCACGAAGTCATGGTGAGCCATATAGTGACATGAAGCAAGAGTCCTTTCTGTTATTGTTTACTGTGCCATCTGTTGTTTCATTGGTTTTATCACCTTTATTGTTTTATGAGTCTTGTGTTGTAAGCCACCCTGAGCCCACTCTTGGGATAGGTGGGGTATAAATAAAATAAATGAATGAATAGTATCATTGTAAGAATAAACTGGGGCTGCAGTGGCTCAATTGGTTAAGACGCTGAACTGCAGTCTGGAAGGTCGGTAGTTCAGCAGTTCAAGACCCGACTGCTGCATGATGGAGTGAGCTCCCATCTCTGGTCCCAGCTCCTGCCAACCTAGCAGTTCGAAAGCAAGAAATTGCAAGTAGATAAATAGGTACCACTTTGATGGGAAGGTAACAGCGTTCCGTGCACCTCGGCGTCTAGTCATGCCAGCCACATAACCATGGAAATATCTTCGGACAGCGCTGGCTCTTTGGCTTGGAAACGGAGATGAGCACCACATCCCTAGAGTCGTATTCGACTGGCTTTCTAGCAAGGAAAACCTTTACCTTTACCTAAGAATAAATTAAGGCAGCAAAACTATGTACTTACCTAGGAGTAAACCCCATTGAAAAACCTGGGGCAGACAGGCAAGTCAATTTGCACAGGGTTGGGCTACATGTTTCACATCCTCATTTTTATGTTACTGAAAGATGAAAAGAAAATACCTCACACCATCTTTATAGAGTTCATTTGATTGTTTCATACAATCTTACTGTAGTTTAACATCAGGCTTAGCAGTTCACAGTCCATGCATAATCTGTCAGGGACAGTTTCTTCCAAGTCCGGTTAGTTAAAACGGGTTCATTGCTTGGGTCATATTGATGACCCTCTTATTTGTTGTGACAAAAGAGCGGAATCAAATGAGTGATCACGGTGAACATGCTGGTGATAATGCATACACCTCCCCCTTGGGTCTCAGATTTCTCAGGGGTGGGGCAATGATTTTAGGGACTTTAAATAATTCTAGCCTGACTTTCAAAAGACAAATGTAGAGATGCCTTTTGGTTGTTACTTTGAATCCTGTTCCTCCTTGTTTGGGTCAGTGTCTTACTGCAGGATAGTTATTTGAGGCATAGCTATGCCACACACATAATTTTGTTTCATAGTCTAATGCAATATCAGGGACCCATGAGAGTTGTAGTTCTGTGGGGTGGGTGTGAAGGATCTCTATGGATATGCACCCTCAATATACGACAGTTTCCGGGACCCTCTGAGGGAAGCTGTGGCAGTAACAAGGGTTGCCAGCCTCCCTGAGGGGCCTGGAAAGCTCTTGGCATCCCAGCTTACCTCCAGACTACAGAAATCAGTTCCTTTGGAGAAAACGGTTGCTTTGGAAGGTGAACTCTGTGGCCTTCTACCCCACGAGGTCCCTTGCCTCTCCAAACTCTGCCATCCCCAAACTTCACCCCCAAATTTCCAGGAATTTCCCAACCCAGAGTTGGCAACCCTAGCAGTGACACTAATAATAAAAGTAATAATGAGTTTGTGGTATGACTGTGCACGTAGGGTTGCCAGGCTCCAGGTGGGGCCTGGGGATCCCCTGCTTTTTTAACTGATCCCCACCTGACAGAGATCAGCTCCACTGGAGAAAATGGCTGCTTTGGAGGGTGGACTCTATGGCATCGTACCATGCTGAGGCCCCTCCCCTCCCCAAACCCCACCCTCTCCTGGCTCCACCCCCAAAGTCTCCAGGTATTTTCCAACCCAGACTTGGCAACCCTACTGTACAGACAGGACAAAAGTGAATGCTAGCTCAATACCAGGACAAAATTCCTGGGAGTAAGACCCACTGAATAGACATGAACAGGGTTCTGAGTAGACCTACTTAGGGTTGCTCTCTTCCGTATATTGTTTCCCTCCTGTGTCTGTGGAAAGGGGCCTTCCCTCCTCAGTTAAGTACAAGTGTTTCTCCCTGCCTTGGTAATGTATATCCTCTCTTTTCATGGAGATTCCTCTCTCCTCCCATTTGCTTTCTCCTGAGTGAAGCTGCCCAGTCAGAATTCAGCAGTTGCTCAGTACTGCTTGTCACTCCCTGCTGCGTGCACTGCAGAGTGCGTGTGGAGGCCCCCCCAGCCCCCGCCTCCACTGAATGAGGCAAACTGGAATGAGTCATTCCAGCCCCAAGAGATGAGATGTCCATCCCCCCACTCCCTTCAAGTTGTCTTTGTTGAATTTGCGTCAGGAGCTCCACCTGATTGCACTGCAGATTTTAGCAGTGACGCCATAGCAAAGATGCTCTCAGTTCTGGCTGCTGTCAAAGGCTGTGCACTTTGCTGCATTTCTGAATGGATGGAAAGAGCTTTTTGGGGGGGAGGGATCCATGCTGCTCTTGCTTTCATTACCCATAGCTTTCCTTGGCCCCTTCTGCATACATAGCTTACTGCTGTTTACGGCAGAGAATCTGAGCAGTTGAGCCGTTAAGCTTCACGTCAGATTTCTTTGCCTGCCATCTGCATATTCTTTTATTCTCTGATGAATTCATTCTGCAGCTACAACAGAAAAGCACAGATTTTCTTAATTGATGTGATAATGTCACTTGTGACGTCTGGAGGTGGTCCAATTACCACTGACTTGGCCGAGTGTGTGAGCAAGGGATGGGGCACACTGCACCCCCCCTTCTCTCCTCTCCTCCCCACTCTCCCACCCCCTTTGGCTAGCTGCCACTGGGCTACTCCAGGCATGCATGACCCATAAAAGGATGCAAGCTCGGTGGCTGGCTGCCTGGCCTGTCGGGAGGGGTGGTGAATGAAAAAGAGGAGCCTGAGGGCCAAAAGAGGAGAAAATAAGTCGGATGGGAGGTGGGGATTCATGGCTAGATGGGGTCATCCAGATGGATCTCTCCCTAGCAGAGGGGGGCAGAAAACAGTAGAAGTAATCACCCTGGGCGGTGAGGCACTAAGTAAGGTCTTCAATAATCAGGTACATAGGTGTAGACTACGGGGGGGGGGGCTCAAGGGCTCAAACCACCCCTGAAATTTCCCGGGGGGGGGACTGAGCCCCCCCTGGGAAAATGTAGCGCCTGCCGCCACACCTCGCCTCGCCGCCGCGCTTCCCCTTTTGAGGCCCGGCAGCAGCTGCTGCCGGTGCCTCCCCCCACTGGCCTGGCCACTCCTCCATCCTTCCCTCTCCCTCCCTCTTTTCTGGGCGAAGGGAGAGGGAAGGAGTGGTGGGGGGGGGAGAGAGAGGCACTGGCAGCAGCAGCTGGCGGGCCTCAGAAGGGCCCAGGGAGGCGCAGCGGTTTCCCAACTGAGGGGGGACATCTCCCAAGCGAGCACGTGCGCTAAAGAGCCCCCCCCCCCCGGAATATATAAAACTCTATGCCCCTGATCAGGTAGTCCCTTAATTCATGGCTAAAAGCAATTCCACAGAAGAGAACACCTGGAACAGCAGGTAGTGCCAGACTGGCTGTCACCCTCTGAAAGCCCAGCTGCACGGCAGTAGCACTCACATGATCATGACACAGGAGATCTGTCACTGATGTCCAAACTGTTGTGGGGTGGGGTTAAAGACAGGTACAAGGAGCTCCCAGTTTGATCATCAGAGTAGCAAAGAAGGGAATGTTTAACCTTTATCCCTTCTCTCAGAGGATCAGCTGGGGTGGTGTGGAGCTGAGAGCTTCTGCTGCCCCAGCTGATCCTGGGTTGCTGAGTTCACCTGGAAGGCGCTTAAACCCACCTCACAGGGTGTCTGTTGTGGGGAAGGGAAGGGAAAGGAGTTTGTAAGCCACTCTGAGACTCCAAGTGAGTGAAGGGCAGGGTATAAATCCAATCTCTTCTTCTTAAAGGGACTGCAAGACCTTTAAACGCTTTTGGAGTTCTCCAAGCTATGGAGTTGCGTGGCTTGGAGAAGGCATTTTAAGGGGACCACAATCCCTTTAAATGCCCCCTTTTCTCCATTGGTTTCAATAGAGGATGGGGCACCTTCTTTGGGGGCCCATAGAATTGGACCCCCTAGTCCAATCTTTTTGAGACTTTGGGGTTTTCTTTGAGGAGAGGCACCAGCAGCTATGCTGCAAATTTGGTGCCTTTACCTCAAAACACAGTCCCTCCATAGCCCCAGATACCTCCAGATCAATTCTCCATTATACCCTATAGGGACCATAGGGAATAATGGAGCCAAAAAATTCAGGTTTCCCAAATATTTCTCGAATCTGAGTACCATACCGGTATTGGGATTGGGGAATATCGGGAAATACTAGTATCTTTCAGCTTCAATATACCTGAAAAATATGAGTTGTTTTTTTTGGACACTCCTCATCCACTCACTTTACCTCCCTTCTTCAACCATGCTCCATCCTCCGAGCTTCAAAAGACCCACCATCAGGCTGTTTGGAAAGGGCTCATATCGAACAAGGAAAGAAACACAGCAGAGACGCCAAGGTTGCATTACCCAAAATATATTCTTAATACCATACAGAGTTTCTGAAGGGGGTTCCCAAGGAAAGGAAGGATGGGGACGGTGTGACTTACTATGTGGGAAGTATAATTTCCCCCAAATGCTCAGCAAGCGCAGCAAATGTGGAAGAGCTGGGAGTATAGTCATAAGATGTGTTTGTCCATTTCCTTTAGTGCACTGATATCTGAGATCTGTTTTGGGCCTCTTTCTTCTTCACTTCTGCCCAGATATCTGACAGATCTTGGATGAACTGCTGGATCTGTGAGCAAAGGACAGTAGAAATGACCACCAGATTGGTACAAATTTAAACCGAGGGTCCTATCTAGGATTTAATCAGGGTGGCTGTCCTAGAGTCACCACCACATGTTCCATATCCTGCATATTCCAGGAATAGTCAGTCTAGTGCCATCGTTAAAATCTCAGCCTAGGACTGGGAAGATCTGGGTTCAAACCCCCACTTGCCTGTGAAGCTCACTGGATCCTGATCCAGTCTCACTCACTCTCTCCCAGCCTAACCTAATTGCCATTGATTTAGCTAAGAATATCAGGGAGAGAATGCTAGCTGTGGATGATGACCTCAGTGAGGGTACATCTGTAGGCTGCAACCAAGGAATAGCCTGCTCAAATAAGCGTCTAGAGATACTTTCCAGACGATAAAAACAGCCTCAGGTTAGTATATCCTTGAGGCTGGGTCGGAGACAAGTCTTGTTGATATCGATTTGTTAACTGGAGACTAAATCCAGATAGCAGGAGAATAATGAGCATGCTAGCTAGTCAAGGATGGGAGGAAAACATAACTGAAAGATACAATTTATCTCTTAATGGCTAATAATTATATACTTGTGGAAAGTGTGCTTATTAAAACTGACATATATCTGTCATATTAAAGATAGCAAAAAGGTATACACATAACTGTAGTGTACAGTGAAAGCCAGTCGTGATGGGGTTCAGGGCCCCCTACTGGATATTATCAATTTGTCCTTAAGAGAGCAAGTTTGGTGTAGTGGTTAAGTGCGCGGACTCTAATCCGGGAGAACCGGGTTTGATTCCCCACTCCTCCACTTGCACCTGACTGGATGACCTTGGGCAAGCCATAGCTCTGTACCAGCTGTTCCCTCAAGGACAGTTTGGGAAAGAGCTCTCTCAGCCCCACCTACCTCACAGGGTGTCTGTTGTGGGGAGGGGAAGGGAGAGGAGTTTGTAAGCCGCTCTGAGACTCCAAGTGAGTGGAGGGCGGGGTATAAATCCAATCTCTTCTTCTTCTTCTTCTTAAATTCAGGGACCTTCCCAGGTGCATTAAAGGAGGCAGTGGTAAGACAGCTCTTGAAGAAACCATCTGGACCCCACTGAGCCAGCCAACTTCGGCCCAGTTTCGAATCTTCCATTTCTGGGTTAGGTAACAGAGAGTGGTTGCCAAGCAGCTCCAGGATTTTCTGAAAGATTCCTCCATCCTGGACCCATTCCATTCTGGCTTCCGCCCTGGCCATGGGACCTAGATGGCACTGGTCGCCCTCACAGATGACCTCTGGATCGGTGCTGCTGTTATTGCTTGATCTGATAGCAGCGTTCGATGTGGTCGACTACGACCTTCTGACCCACTGCCTTGCTGATGTGGGGATATGTGGGACAGCCTTTCAGTGCTTTGTCTCATTTCCCCATGATCGGGAACAGAGGGTGGCACTTGAAGAGAGAGTCTCAACTGTGCTACCCCTTGGTATGCGGTGTCCTGCACCTCTTTTTCTACTAAATTACCCCTGCTTATACCCTGCCTTCCATCTCAGCTTGAGGCAGCTTGAGAACCCTGTAAACTGCCCTGAGCTCCTTCAAGGAAGGGCAGGATACAAATGTAATAGGGAGTCAACCGTCCCCTGATGGGGCTGCATAGAACTCTGGACAGCAGATGTTGAGAACAAATGCTAAGAAAGGAATGTTGTATTCAGGTTCTGCTTGGGAACTTCCCAGAGGCTGGCCACTGTTAGCTACTGACTTTTTGGTCTCATCCATTAGGTTTTTTCTCATATCTTTTACTTTGTATCCCATATTCACTCATAAGAGAAGCCAGTGTTGGATCAGGCCAGTGGCCCATCCAGTCAAACACTCTGTCACACAGTGGCCAAAAACACCAGGTGCCCTCAGGAGGTCCACCAGTGGGGGCAGGACACCAGAAGCAGTCCCACTGTTGCCCCCCCCCCCAAGCACCAAGAATACAGAGCATCACTTGCCCCAGACTGAGAGTTCCTATCTATACTTTGTAGCTAATAGCCACTGATGGACCTCTGCTCCATATGTTTATCTAATTGCCTCTTGAAGCCGTCCATGCTTGTAGCCACCGCCACTTCCTGTGGCAGTGAATTCCACATGTTAATCACTCATTGGGCGAAGAAGTACTTTCTTTTATCTGTTCTAACCCAACTGCTCAGCAATTTCATGGAGTGCCCATGAGTTCTTGTATTGTGAGAAAGGGAGAAAAGTACTTCTTTCTTTACCTGCTCTATTTCATGCATAATCTTATAAACCTTGATCATGTCACCCCTCAGCCGTCGTTTCTCCAAGCTAAAGAGCCCCAAGTGCTTCAACCTTTCTTCACAGGGGAAGTGTTCCAACCCTTTTATCATTCTAGTTGCCCTTTTCTGCACTTTTTCCAATGCTATAATATTTTTATGCTCCATCACACTGTATAATACCCCTTCTCATCCTGTCCTGTAATGAATCCCATCACCAGGAAGGAGTGAGATGTCTAAGGAAAGTATCCATTTTCCATTGTCAGCAGGCTAGGAATATCATCAGCCCTTCATCTGGGTGGGAGTTACTCATGACATACCATATCCTTCTACGCTGCCCCCATTACTTCACTATGCGTAGCTATTTGATTGGCCCCCACCTACCCCCCTCAAGGAACTTGTCCAACAGTGACCAAAATTTTTTACTGTCTGACAAGTTCTCGGCAATTACTCTGTCTGTAGCCGAATTTTTAGCTTATGTTTGGAAGTTAAGGATAAGGGAGTATAAGGCTTAATCCTTGCTGATTAGTTCCATCCAGTCATGTCGGCTACTGTTTGGTTTACTGCTAGCTGTTTGCTACTGTTTCTTTATTGATGTCCCTGCAGTGTATGCCATTAAAGGTTGTGTATTGTAAAAAAAAGACATACCATATCGAGCTGCTTGTGGGTGTCCTCTATGGGTACCAGTAAAGCCTCCTTCATCTGCTTGTTTACACTCTGGAAAAGGTTCAGTGTAGCCATCTTGATGGTGCCGAGCATGAGGGTTTTCTTGGCAGCAGTATTTTGGATATGGGCCCAGCGTGACTCCTGAGAAGAAGGAAGAGACAATTGCAATAATGTAGGAAGAACTGGGATGAAACTGATTTTGGCCCTCTTGTACAATAGTAATTTCCCTCTTAAGAAGTATCCTAAACTGTAGTTTTCGGGAATCATCATTGCTTGCAAAGTAACTAGTTTAATTGCTCTCTCTGTGCTGCATCTTCTTCACACAACCCGCACACCAGCAAGGGGCATATTATATTTTATTTTATTTTATTTATTATTTACTATTTGTGTTTATATCCTGCCCATCCCATGGACGGGCTCAAGGCAGGTGACATCAGTTATAATAAATACAATTTCAGTTTTAAAACTCGATGAAACATTATAACAATTCTAACAATTTTTTTGACATTTCTAATTTCTAATATTTGTGTTAGTTTTATTTTATTGCTGTGTGTTAATCATTCCCTGTGGTTTCAATGAGAAATACTTTTCTGGCTATAACTGCAAATCCTTAGAGGTTTCAGTCACACTTCTTGACCCTGCATCCTTAGCTGGTTCCCACATTAATGATCTCTAACCCACCACACAGTTCTTTATGGCACTTAAGTTTTTGGAAGAGGGAGTGATGAGCTCCACCAATTCCACCCCCTCCTCCAGCTGACCGAGTAGGCTGAACGTTTGTTCAGGGGGGCAGGGGTCAATGGACCCTCAGAAACATAAAAGAGGGCAAACACACTAAGCCATCCTACAACAGAGTGAGAGATTACAATGAAGGATCTCTCCTTCTTCTTGACCCCTGAAAGGAAACACCTGATATCAGTCACCAGCAGGGGTCCTTTCGTAGAAAAAGAGCTGCAGGAGCTCATTAGCATAACTCATTAGCATATGTCACGCCCCCTGACATCACCAGAAGTGTGTCAGAAAGGGAATGTCAGTTTCAGCCCCATTATATCCTATGGGCCATTGAAATCAATGGCAAAAACTCATAGGGTATATGAGGGGCTGGAGGAAAGGGGGTTTGAGGGAGAAGCTCCAAACTTGCAAGGTAGCTGCCTACCATAGAGAACTATGGAGGGAATGGGGGCAACCTGTTTGGGGGCCTGTAGAGTTGGAACCCCGGTCCAATCTTCTTGAAACTTGGTGGGCATTTCGAGGAGAGGCCCCAGCAGCTACCCTACAAGTTTGGAGCCTCTCCCTCAAACCCCCTCCCCTCCAGTAGCTTTTAAAATTGCTGCCGAATTTCGGTGGCAATTCGGCGGCGAGCTGAATCAGATTAGAGAATTTGATTCAGCCCATGGCTGCCCTACTGGCCAGTCCTGAGCTGGCGGAGCTTTGCTCTGCCTCGCTCCGGCCCCAACGGATCCCTGGTCACCAGTCAGTACAACAATACCCCTCTAGGTTTCCCGGGCTTGCACTTAATTGGCCAGCTGCCAGGTACTTCTTCCAGGTTAGCTTGAGAAACAACAAGTTACATAGGTAAACCCTATAATGACTAAAATGGTCAGGTCTTGTCTTACATACTCATTTTTCCAACACGAAGGAAGGGAGTTAAGTTCCCTGAAGACCTCACAATGTGTGAGTAGATACAGGCCAATATTTTAAACAAAGTGTAAGCCATTATTTCTCATTGTGATGAAGAGAAACCACCCCGTCACTTACCCAGACAATGACTTCGCTGCGAGCATGGTCAAAACGCATCTGTAGGCGGGCCAGCTCATTGTTGTGCTGCAAGATCTCATCATCTTTCTCCTCTTTGTAACGGGCAAGGCGGACCTTGGCTTGTTCTATCATCTCCAGCCCTTCCTGCGCCGACTGCACGAGGTCCCGGTGCATCCCGACCAGTGTCTTGTAGCGGCCAATGACCTCCCGGATCTCTTCAAACTGCAAGGGATGTCTTGCATTACTTGTTCTGCACTCTGAGAGACTGGTTTTTACTTATTTGATAGCCCAGTACAAATCACAATACCACAGGCATCTGTAGAGCCGCTAACAGTACCTGGGATATGAAGACACTGCTTGACAATAGACACTGCATGAAATGCCAGCAACCCTGAAGGGGTAGAATGGGAGACTAAAGAAGCCCTGGAAAAAAACCTGCATACCTCTCATTGATGGAGAGGCAAAGAGCCAGCTGGAAAGAAAAGAGGGATCAATTGCACCGGCATCAACAGAAGGCAAAACAGGCCATCACTCTGCCCTTGCTCCTTCTTGTGGCTACCTGGGTGCCACTGCACCATGGCCCTTCCTGGCTGGCTGCACTATGCCCAGGCCAGCAGGGCAAAGCCAGGCATTGCCATGCTCCTCAGCAGCAGCTGCACTGAGCCCAGGATAGCAGAGGGCAAAGCCTGGCACTGCCATGTTCCTCCTGGCTGGCTCTACCACATGGGCAGAGGGCTGCTAAAGCCAAATAGCCCACCAGGATTTTCCTGAGTAACACAAATGGCCAATCTGACCCTGCAGCTTGGCTTGGGAAAGCTGCACGCAAAGGTATAAAACTGGTTGTCACTCTCTTATTATCAAATAAGATGCATTTGACCTCAGCTGCACCGTTCAGTCTGGATCTACCACCTGCATGCCTGAACTCAACAGAGAGTGGGAAAAGTGGTCAAGATGCATATTCTCCAACGCTGCTTTCATGAAACCATGCGGATGCCTAAACAGTAATTGTTTCAGTTCTGCAGTATAGAACACATGGTTTGGATGGGTATCACTGCAAAAATATTTATCTGCAAATGTGTTGTGTTCCAGAGTCAGATACAACCATGGCAAAATCCCCACTTTATCCACTTTGGTGGTTTAGTGAGCAGAGATCAAACTAAGAAGTGAAAAGTTGCTGTTTGGAGAGACCCTGAGACTTTGGCTGTGGTCACACCGCAAGCTTACCATGGTTTGTTCCCGCTGTTTATTCGATCGGGGGTATTTATTTGTGGGTTGGGATGATCAGACATCCCTTCCAAACCACTTTCATCACACAACAAGGCAGCATGGACTGTCTAGATAGCTGTGCGCACGCAAGTGGTGGCACGTCGTGAGATTTTTTTTTCATTTTCCTTGTGCATACACATATGTGCATAGACAAATCACCGTTCACGTGTTGGATGTATGCAGTGTGGGATCAGTCATGTGCACAATGGTGGAACTCATATTAGAAATAAAGCACAAGAGGGGCATTCAGACGTCCAAATCGGCTTCATAGCGAGAGTTGGTGGTCCAGACAGGTAGAATTGCAGGTTCACACTGCAAGAATCCATTAAGTACTTGATTTTCCTGGTGTCGGAAAAACCGCCACCAAACAGGGCTGATTGCGAGAGTGAGTGGGTTGCGAGATGGGAGGCAGATGCGCCCATCTGATCAGCCCTTTTAAATCCGATAGGGAACAGCAGCAAAACCCGCCCAAAATTACCATGTGACCACAGCCTTTGTCTCCTTTCCCAGCAGTCTGTCCTCCATACGTACTTCTGAGATCTCAACAACCCTCTCTAGGTACTGGTTGAAGATGGAGTACTGCTGGAGCTTGTTGTAGAGCTGCTGATGTTGCTGTTTCAGAGCGGCCATCTCCAGCTTGGCCTTGGCCAGCTCCTTCACCCGTTGCTTCTTCAGTTCCCTCTCTTTGTTGGCTTTCTTCAGCGCTCTGATCCGCTTCTGATCATTCTCCTAAAGTTGAACCCCCAGACAGCGCGTCGTTTTGTGGGGAGAATCAAGACAAGAGGTTACTGATAGCAGGTCGTGGAGTAGGGTCTATTGACCCCTCATTCTTGTTAGGACTTTTGTCCAATAATCAAGAATATTCAGGGTAATGGATCTTGCTTTTCTGGAAAGAAGAGATTGCTTCTTTTAGTTTAAAAGAAACTTTATTACTAAAGGGAAAAGGGAAACGGGATTAGCTACAAATAAACAAAACATGCTTACTAAGCAGCATTGTGCTGCGTCTGCACACTAAGACATCCTGCTACAGAGAGAGAGGAGATTACAATGGAGGATCTCTCCTTCTTCTTGACCCCTGAAAGGAAACACCTGATATCATTAACCAATTAGCAAGACAGTACACCTTTAGGTTTCCCGGGCTTAGAGTTAATTGGCCAGCTGCCAGGCACTTCCAGGTTAACAAAGGTAAACAAACAAGTTGCATAGGTTAACCCTATAATGACTAAAATTCTCAGGCCTTGTGTTACATCGTCATTTTTCCAACAATTCTGAATATATAGGGGTTGTTATGAGAGAAAGCTTCTCTTGCATGTGTGTTAAATATCTGAATGTAAATGAATTAGCAGCTACGTTTCACTTTGTAGCTAGTAATGTTGAGTCTGTGGCTCTGTTGTATCTGCTCGCTTGCTTATCATGTTTTACTAAACAGAATCTGCTTCGTTATGAACCCAGTTTCTGAGTTAGACTGTCATCACATGAGATTCGAAACATGAGTAGCATTGCACATTTTGCATCTCACCTGAATTCACCTTTGAAATTGTGTGTGTGTTGGGGGGGATCAGCCTTCCCTCTCTTCCATCCTGTGCAGCTTTTGAAAACAAAAAATTGATGGTGGGGGAGGGCTGTTTGTCCCACTGCTGGTGGCAGCAAGACCTTTCATCCTTGACTGTCCAGTGCCCAGGACTTTGGTCTTTGACTGGATATTCAGGCCTGGATTCTAGAAGCCAAACATAAAATCTCCACTGCTGAGACTTTATGTTTGGCTTCTAGAATCCAGCTAATACATTGCAAAGACCTTGGGTTCTGTTATTAGAGAGTCAATGAGGGATGTTTCCTTCAAGAGTTGATAAGTAGAAATTGATAAAAATTGTGATTGCAACATGCTCAGATAAAGCAATTCTTGTGAAACAGATTTGTTTATATTACACAGTATTTGTTGCATGTGAGTGATAATAGAAGAGAGTTTTCTACAGAATTACTCCAGTAAATGATTTTGCATACATATCTTTATTGACTCTTCATTATTTTTGTCACGGATGTTGTGTCTGGTTTTCTACCTCCTCCCATGATCTCTCATTTTCGGCTCCAACCACCTGGAGGTTGGCAATCGAGTAATTAGAAACTGGGCTGAGTAAAGGGGGGAAAGTCTGACTCAACTATTACTTTCTTCAGAGCTAGAGGTGGTGTCTTAACCAATCTCTTTGAGCCTGACCAAGCACCAGGGTGAGTTAAGAATGGATAGCCCAGGCAAGCCCAATCTTGTCACATCTCAGAAGCTAAGGAAAGCCAACCCTGGCAAGTATTTGGATGGGAGACCTCCAAGGAATACCAGGGACAGGAGGCAGACATCCTCTATGACCCAGTAGGAGTCTCCAGAGGTCACCATGACTTCCAGGCATGGGCACACACACAGAGAAAATGCAAACATATGAGAGAGAGAGGGGGGGGGGGACTGCAGAGGACATTCCAGATTCTTTGTGCTCTGACTGCTCCTGCTCAGAATCGGTTGTGCAAAATCCTGCTGCCTACAGCTGTCCAGTATGGCCTGACTCTGAGTTTCTCCACTGGCAACAGTATTCACTGCCAGAATCTGCTTTACTGGGTTAGGCTGCACACTCAAAGCCAATCAGAGTTTCCTACAGTACCTCTCTGCCGAGCCTACTGCCCTCACTAAGCCTCTGAGCACATTAAGATCTCACTTTACACCTACCACCTTCCAAACGTGTATAATTGCCTAACATGCATATTTCACACTGAAATTTTTTTAAAATGTAAGTTTAATGTTATTTTAATACCTGTTGTTTACATTACAGAACATGCGCCCTAGTTGCACTCGAGGACAGTTATGCCTCACCACACTTACGCATGGCCACGTGCCTTCTACTGAAGCAGACCCTTGGGGTCCATCAAGGTCCGTACTGTCTTCTCAGACTGGCAGTGGCTCTCAAGGGTCTCAGGGTGAGGTCTTTCCCATCACCTGTTACTTGGTCCTTTTGACTGGAGATGCCAGATACTGACCTTGAGACCTTCTGCATGCAAAGCAGAGGCTCTTGTACTGAGTCACAGCCACTCCCTGCTAACTCAGTTAACTCAGGGCAGAGCACCTAACCTGTGTATGTCAATGTCTTAAATGAAACTGGTCTGATGAGAAAAGACATGGTAGCAGGCATTATTTTGGCCTTGGAACAGGAACCAAAACCTGCAAGGGACTAATACCTGTATGAATTGCTCAAATTTCCTTATGTATGCTTTCAACTGGACTTCTTTTGCACCAAGTTCCTCCCACCGGTTGTTCAGGGCTTCCATTCTTGTCTTGAATGCCTGGGATATCAAAAAAAAAAAAAAAAAGGGAAGACACAGGTCACAGGTCTGATTCCAACGGACTTTGAAGCTTCTGCATCCACTACAGGTTCAGGTAGGACAAAGATTCTGGTTCCTGTAAGATTCCACAGTCACTCAGGAATATGCTGAGAGAATTTTCAGCTAAACAGACTATTCAGTAGGAATGGGCACTTTCAAAATTTTGCCCCGAACCAAACCGAACCGACCTGATCCCATCCCCAGACCAGTCCTCGCACCGACCAGCGGCCGGTTTGGGTGCGAAAAAGACCCCTGGAGGGTCCCAGGGCCCAAATTCTCAGCATACTTTCAGCTCACTCTCCTCAGTGTGCCCACCAAGTTTGGTCCCCCTTGGACTTTGGGGGGCCAAGCTACAGGCTCCCAAAGAGACAATGCTTTTCAATGCGATGACCTCCCGGCCTTTTCGGGAGTGACCAAAACTGACCCAGATGAGCTAGAGGCCTCCAACTCACACAGCCCATCCCTGGGGTGGGCCTCCACATGCCCCACAAGTCATGTGCCTATTGGGTCTGGGGGGGTACCAGTAGCATACCCCCAAGACCGGTGCCCCCGGGGTGCTGGGGAGGACCCAATGAGCATGATCTCTTGAAGTGTGGTTTGCCTGGGGGAACCCATGGGGGAGGCCAGAGACCCCACTGTGGCAGCCCACCCCTCCCAGCCTCCTTCTCTCCATCGACTTGGAATCTGATGCGCCCTGTGCCCGGCAGCAGGCTCAAGGGGGGGGGCACCCTCCTGCTTTGTCAAATTGGGGTGCGACTGGAGCAAGTGCATCTGCAGAATGCTAGTGGTTAAGTGATGTGGATCTCTCCCCCAACGAACATGTACCCTGCACACCTGGCACTCCACCACACAGGGATCACTGGGTGGGATGCAGAAGTACTTCCAGGCCGCAGACTGCTGCCATGCCCCCAGGCCTATCAGCGGGGCCCTTTTCAGGCCTAACCGGTTCCTGGACTCAGACCCTGGACTGATCAGGAGGGGCATGCTGATGGTGGAGGGATAGGCGGGCAATTGTGGGACAATTGCGGGACTCCCTGGGGACAGAAGAGGATGACATGCTTTGGCCGTCATCAACACCCTTGCCACTAGCGATGGCAGTCTCTTTCCTCTCACGTGTCCTTTGCCCACCTGGAATGGAGGGGTTCTCTTGACCAGTGATGGGGACCGGCCCCGTGGATGCTGCAGGGGAACCTGATATGGAGGCTGCTGACTAAGTGCCCGAGCCGGAGGGCACCGGTGTGGGAGAATGTGGTCGTATCCCACCACCTCTGGTCAGTGTGCCCTGTCCTCCCATCTGCCCCTGCCCATGACCACAACCCATTCAGGGCCCCCTCATGTCCCCACATGTAAGACCTGGGGGGTGTGTGTGAAAGAGCAGCTGCTTGAGTTGCAGGGAAATGCTGTGAGGGTCAGTGGGTTGGGAGCCTCGTTGGCAGAGGAGGAGGCAGAAGACTCAACCCACCCAAGGAGAAGGGTTTTTCCCCCTTTCAACAGAGTTGTTCACCAACAGGGGGGGGGGAGAGAGAGAGAGGGAACTCTGAGGTGAGAGACCACTTTAGCAACCCAGGGAGGAGGGGTGCAGAAGAGGAGAGGACTCACGGCCTGTGCCCTGGGGACTTTGCCAGGGCCAACTGCCCGCCCCAGAAGGTGGCTTGAGACTTGGTCGCCAACGGGCAACAGAGAGAGAGAGAGAGAGAGAGGGAACCCTGAGGTGAGAGAGAGACTACTTCAGCAACCCAGGGAGGAAGGGTGCAGAAGAGGAGAGGACCCACAGCCTGTGCCCAGGGGACTTTGCCAGCACCACTTCCCCGCCCCAGAAGGTGGTTTGAGGGACTACTGCAACAACCCAGGGAGGCAGGGTGCAGAAAGAGGAAAAATGACCCACAGCCAGTGCTAAGAGCAGTCACCAATCCACCCCCCCCCGAAGAGTGGTTGGATGGTTGATCGCCAACTGGCCAGGGGACAGCGGGTGTCCTTTTGGGATGAGCAGAGAAGTCAAGCCCCACTGGGCAGAGAAAACAACCACTTGCATAACCCACAGAAGGGATGAGGTGACGCCACGGCTTGACTTGCCAAGGAAACAGGCAACCCTGGAGTCAAACCAAAAATGCATTGTGAAAGCAAAAGAATTCAAGCCCACTTTCCCACCCCTCGCAGGGAAGAGAGAAGAAGTAGGTGGCGACCAGGCACTGCAGCAGAGAAACGCTGAAAGGGGGGGGGGATGGCTAGAAAAGGGGAGGATGTTTTTCATCTGGCTTTTGGTATCATCACCAGGAGATCCAGCTGGTTTCTTCACCCACCCACCGACCCCAGTAAATTTGCCCCCCACCGCAGGCCCACCACAAGATTTTTTTTCTGCATGCAAAGGAGCACTGCTCTGCAAGAGACTGTGACACGAAACAAAGGATGGTCACGCGCCACCTGGGAATATATACACTCACCCCTCCCATTCTGAGGGGGAAGGATGGATGTCTCTGATTGGAAATCGGAGATGCCTGTCCACCTCAGGTGCCAGGCATTGGTCCCTCACTGGCCAAAAAATCCCACCCACACCCGCTTTTCTGCATGAAATAGCAGGGGTGGGGTTTATCTGGCAAAAACAGCCGAACGCTTCTGAGCTAAGCACGCGAAGATCAGAAGGTACTTGAGTTTCCGGACACATGACCTTCGAGCCGATTCGGCCAAGCCAAAAAAAGGGGCGATGTTCAGCCCAGATTTCAGTTCGGGGTTCGTGTCTGTGCCCATTCCTACTATTCAGAACAGACACTATGGGACAAATAAAAGAGAAAGAATCTTCATAGCAGCTATCCTAGTTCCAGCCTAGAGAAAGAGCCACAAGCAAAACCTGACTTGGATTGACTCCGGATTCTGATCCCCTGGAACTATAGTAAAACATGGAGGGGACTTCTACATATTACAGTCCTGATGGATCAGAAAACTGTTCTGGTACCGTAGTATGGATGGAATACAATAATGTGTGATTCCCTGGCAATTAAACATTGACTATATGGCTTTGTGACTGATAACTGGCTGGCAATGAAGTAAGATAGATATGGTGGAACAGTAAAACAAGGAATCCCCTTTGGTTTGAGAATCTTACCTCCTTTTGAGCCTCCATTGCCTGGTGCACCAATTTTGCTTCTTTTTTCTTCTCCAGGAGTCGAATGGAAGGCGATGGGGACTGCTCCTCTGAGACTGGGAATTTCCTAAACACAGAGGACTATTATTTTCCCATGAAGAATGCAGAGAACCCGTCAAGTCAAAGGACTTTGCAGGATGGGCAAGTCTTGTGTTGACCATCGAGCTTCAGATGGACAGAGGGTGAGAAAGGAGAGAGTGACTCCTCTTTGATAGTGATGCCCAGAGTGAGGGCAAACCTAGAGATGGCCTATCCATCCTCTCACCCAGAAAACAGGGTTGATGCCAGGTATACTGAAAGAAGACAAATACAGTTGTGAGAATTAACTGGAAAGAATTTGAAAATAAGACATCCAGCATCTTAATACCTTCAAATAAATATGATCTATGGTGTTGCTGTGTTTGGAGTGCTTTATATAGTTCTGGTCATCCCATCTCAAAGAGAACATCATAGCAGTGAAAAGGGTTCAGAAGCTGTTTTTATCTTTTGGCTGGAGCACCTTATTATGAGGGAAGGACTAAAGGATCTGGAAGGGAAATGGTCTCTTTCTTTCCTTAAAACATTGCTACGTGGCCTTTCCACCCGATCAGTGTCCCCAAGGTGGCAAATATAAAAACATTTAGACATTTGAACAATTAAAAACAACATTAAAATGATAAAACAAATTCAACAAAAATACACAACAGACAACACCGGAATCAGGGAGAAGGGCCAATAACCGTTACTGCAGGTATTCCAGATGAAACAAACAAAAAAAGCCTTCACCTGCTGGCGGAAGGCACTGATAGAGGGATACAGACCAATCTCCCTGGTAAGGGAGTTCCAGGGTTTTGGTGCCACGACTAAGAAACCCCTTTCCTGGGATGCCACCCATCTAGCCTCAGGTGGCCAGGGCAACTGAAGCAAGACGATGAGGGTTCCAGGGTCCCTACTGCCAACCACCAGGGGGTGGGGGGAGACTTAATCGGAGAAAGAGGAAGACCCAGACAATGTCACACAGGAAATGACATCATCATGCTGGCAAGGTCGCAAAAATGTTCTGGTATTTGGGCAAAAGCTCTGTGATAAAAATAACTTCTACCATAGAGTTTTTGCCCAAATACCTGAGCATCACCTGGAAGTTGCTGACATAGGGTTGCCAGGTCCTACCTGGCTTCTGGTGGTGGGGTGGGGGATCCAGCCTCTTCTCTGGGATCTTCTAGCATGTGCACAAAGCATGCATGCCACAATGACATCAACTGGAAGCGATGCTCTAGTTTTGGGTAAAACTATATGGTTTTTTTTGCCTTCAAAACCATAGAGTTTGCCCAAAAACTAGAGTGTCACCCCCTGACATCCCCAATGCAATGATGCCACTTCCAGCAACCTCCTGTTTGGAGGTGGGCCAATGGTAGGTCAGAGCCCTCCAAAGCGGGGAAATGCCTGCTGGGAACTGGGGAGATGGCAACCCTATGCTGGCATGATAATGTCACTTCCTGTGTGGCTTCACCTGGCCCTTCCTCTTTCTTTTGGTAAGTCCCCACCAGCCAGCTGATTGGTGTGTGTGTGGGGAGGGGTGGGACCCGGTGGCAGAGGACCCCCACCGCCCCCAGGTGGGCTGGCAACCCTAAAGCTGACTCCAGGGAACTGGTCCTCAAGAGAAAATATTATAAAGATGGCATGATGAAAAAGGAGAGATAAAGATTTTTCTCCCTTACTACACTGGAACTCAGGGTTCCCCTGTGAAATTGACTGACAGTTGATTTAGAAGGGTTGAAAATGATACCAAGTTTTCTTATGCAGCTCAGTGACACAATATGTGGGGATAGGGTTGCCAACCTCCAGGTGGCTCCTGAAGATCTCCCACTATTACAATTGATCTCCAGACAACCAACCAGTTCCCCCGGAGAAAATGGCTGCTTTGGAGGATGGATTATATGGCATTATATCCTGCTGAAGTCCCCCCCCCCCAAAAAATCCCACCTTCCCCAGGCTCCACCCCCACAAATCTCCAGATATTTCCCAACCCAGAGCTGTCAAACTTATGTGGGGATGGCCACTAGCTTGAATTGCACAGTTCTATCGATGGCTGTTAGCCATGATAGCTAAATAGAACAACCATATTCAGTGGCAGTTGACTTGTAAATGGGGGTGTATGCTTCCTTCATGCCATAATGGCTGGCTTCACAGAGGTATCTGGTTGGCTACTGTGGTAAAGAGGATAGCAGCTGAACCCTTGGCCTGAACCAGCAGGGCTCTTCTTGTAGCAAAAGTGGATCTGGAAACTAATGAAGGGAGAAGAGGAAGATACTTATAATGGGGGAGAAGGAACAGAGGCAAGGAAATGACGAAAGATAAATAGAGTTCTGTGCTGGGTATAGAAGGCATGTGAAGGATCATATGGCACAAGAGCCAAGGGTAAGACTAGAGAGAAGGACTTGTAGAGGAGGGGATGGTTTAACTCACATCAGCAGTTTCAGCAACTTCTGCCCATATTGCACGCAGAAATACTCTCTGAGATCTTCTTCTTCCATGGTACCCATGATGCCAGCTTACCTACTAGACACCTCTTGCCCTCTTAACCCTAGCACACCCCTTTCACTTCTGCCAGTGCCTTATCTCTGTGCACAAGGAAGGAAGCTGACAGATGTGACCTATCAGAGCCTGCTACAGTTGGGACCAGAGAATCTTGAGTTGTAGATGTGGAAGATGCAAAAGGGTTGCTTAGCAACCCAAGAGCTATGCTGCACTGGGAATGAAGGATCTATATTGCCCTTTTTGTGCTAGGTATGAGTGAACCACCCTGGATCTCTGCCATATCCCCTTTGAGAAGGTCTGAATACATCAAACCTTCTGTAAAATTCTTTAGACCTCTCAAAATAATAGGAAGCAACAGTTGTTTGAGAAGCAGGTCAAATTTATCTCTTCCTTTGACTGTGATCAAAACAGAAACTGTTGTATTTGAGACAATATTGCAAGATAGCAGACCCTGAATTGATTCCCCTGAGAGTGATGTTTGGGATACTTTGAGAAGTGCCATCTACTGATTCAGAAGGGAAGGAGAAGGCTGTGACAGCCCAAGTCACCCTAAATGACTTCCATAGCTGTGGAATGAAAGTTAGCCAGTGATGGCTTTCTGAAGGGTTGTTGTTTTCTCCTCCCTGTTACATGGAAACCTCCCCCCCCCAATTTATTTGAATTTAAGCATTATTCAAGCAGGCTTGGGTTTTGAACATATGAAACCTATAAACCGCATCTAGCAATTGTCAGAACAAATGGGAATGCAGACCAAGATGGCTGCCCAGAAGTCAGACTGCTTTCCAGTGTCCTTGGCTGGCCCTAGTCCAACTAATGTTGGAGAAACGGCAACTGGGGGTGACATGATCGAGGTTTACAAAATTATACATGAGATGAGCAGGTAGAGAAGGAAGTATTTTTCTCCCTTTCTCAAAATACAAGAACTTGTGGGCGCTCAATGAAATTGCTGAGCAGTCGGGTTAGAACGGATAAAAGGAAGTACTTCTTCACCCAAAGAGTGATGAACACCTGGAATTCACTGCCACAGGAGGTGGTGGCAGTTACAAGCTTGGACCAAGAGGGATTTGGATAAACATATGGAGCAGAGGTCCATCAGTGGCTATTAGCCACAAGGTATAGATAGGAACTCTCGGTCTGGGGCAAGTGGTGTTCTGTATTCTTGGTGCTTGGGGAGGGCAACAGTGGGAGGGCTTCTAGTGTCCTGGCCCCACTGGATGACCTCCTGATGGCAACTGGCGTTTTTGGCCACTGTGTGACAGAGTGTTTGACTGGATGGGCCATTGTTCTGATCCAATGCTTCTCTTATGTTCTTATGTTCTTAATGTGGACAAAGGTTGTGTATGGGTGTGCTAGAGAAAAGCAGACTGTCTTTAGTATGTGTTGAGTTATTAACTCTGGGTTTATGTATTAGCTTTTTTAAAAAAATGGTCTTTATTATTGCTCCTTCATTTTATTTCTTTGTTATTTTCATTTTATTGTCCAATTTTTTTCACCGGGACCCAAGGCAGAAGTGTGTCAGAAGGGGAAGCAAGGGGGGGGGGATCTTCAAAAGCCTCCCCTCCCCTTCCCCAGCTGCCAAGGTGAGCGGGGGGGGGGGGGAGCGAAGAGGGGTTTAAAGTTTAAATCCCTTCTCTGTAGAGTCACACAGCAGTGGCAATCTTTCCATTGTATTCTATGGAGCCATAGGATACAATAGGAGATGGTGCTGCTGCTGCAGTGCGACTCTAGAGAGAAGGGATTTAAACTTGAAAACCTCTTCTTGCTTCGCTTCCTCTGGAGGCCCGCTGGGAGCTGGGGCAGCGCTTGCTGCCACCATCATTTGCGCTTGCTCCTGGGCTGCCAGAGTGCTGCTTCGCCTCTCTCTGGCCCCAAATGACCCCTGCTCCTTCTACAAGAAAGTCCGCCTGAACAATTCAGTTTTGCATATTTTGGGAAATGACAGAAGAGCCACCATAGATAATGCACATAAATGGGTAACAGTGTTTCCTCTAAGCTGAGTTAGTGTGAGCTAGCTTAGTTTTTTAGTCTCCAGCTCACACATTTTTGTCTTAGGTCAGGAAGGATGGCTCCAGAGCAAACTAATCTATGTAGCAGCCAAATCGCTCACTCACAACTTTAATGCTGGTAGCTCACAAAGTAGAATTTTTGCTCACAAGACTCTGCAGCTTAGAAGAAGAAGAAGAAGTAGTAGAGATTGGATTTATACCCCGTCCTTCACTTGGAGTCTCAGAGCAGCTTACAAACTCCTTTCCCTTCCCCTCCCCACAACAGACACCCTGTGAGGTAGGTGGGGCTGAGAAAGCTCTGAGACAACTGTCCTTGAGAGAACAGCTGGTACAGAGCTATGGCTTGCCCAAGGTCATCCAGCAGGTACAAGTGGAGGAGTGGGGAATCAAACCCGGTTCTCCCAGATTAGAGTCCGCGCACTTAACCACTACACCAAACTGGTTCTTCATTTTGAGGGATCATTGTTGGGTAGTTGCCAATTTTACCTGAATGCAGGTTGGCACCTTCAGAAAGCTTTACTCAGATGAGTGTAGCTCTCACAGTGGAACACTGCAGGTCCAATACCTTTAAGTAGGGCCGGATTTGGATGAAGAGAGGCCCTAGGCTATTCCACTTGTAAGGCCCCTCCCAATCCCCCACCCTCATGACTAGAAGAAAATGGAAGAGTGTTATAAATAAAGTTGAGTGAAGCCAAGGATGATGACGAGTATTTTAAATTCTGCAATTCACAGTTTCTCTTCTAAAGTTTACAAATTTATATTGCCTGGGAAGTCTAAAGATCATGATTACCTGACAGTGTGGCACTTTTAGAGTCTACTTTATGTTGTCATTAAACAGTCAGTTTTAAAATACATATTAAGAAGTAAACGACAACCATTAAATACAGTAAGACTAAAAAAATTTTTTTCTAGCCTTCCTCATAGCAAAACCATCCAAAACTTTATCAAAAGTTGTCTAAGTTTGTCACTTTAAGTGTACAGAATGCTCAGTGCAGACAACCTCTCTTGAGACAGCGTGACCCTTAATTCATTTTTAATTCTTTTGAGTCTTGAAAAACTCCTCTCTCCTGAGCAGTTAGTGACCATAAAGCTGAGACATAGCTGCAAGATTGCTTCCACATTAGGAAAGGCCACCTGAATTTTTTCCTTGTATATAATTTGATAAAGGTCTGTATGAGACAGAGAGTGCTCTTCTGTAAGCCTTTGGCTTTGTCTCACCTACAGGTGAAAGTACAAAAGTTCATCAATAAGTTTCAGGTCAATATCTTCTAGGTATTCTTCCATCAACAGCTCAACACCTTGCTGAATTTCTCGCTTAGGTGCTGTCAGATTAGCAAGAATGGAAAACAGTTGTGCAACATCCCTGTACACAGTACTTCTTCTTTTTAAATTGGCTTCAAGTGCATCTAATGTAGGAATAAAGGATTTTATCCTAAACTTCTCTCTTGAAGAAAGTGCATCTAAGGCACCAGGTGCACTTCTGTCATTTCTTTGCCGTTCCCTTACTCTTTGTCTCCTTGTTTTGTAGTTAACATTTGGCAAGGTGGCTTTTGCTTGTTTCTCAGGCTCATCAAAATCTTCTCTAATTTTCCTTAAAAAATCCAGAAGGGAACTGTACAAACTTGCACAAGAACTCAATAACAGGTCTGATTTCTGAAGGGCTTTGCTGACCTTGTGAAAATGACCTAGCACACGGGTCCAAAAAATGCAGCATAAACACAAATTCCAGTTCTTCCATTTTCTGCAAGAGACTGTTAGCTTGAAGCCTCGTCTCCCCCTTCCCATTAACGTCAGAGTACAGATGACTGAGGGCATCAGTGACAGCACTGTAACTTTCCAAAACGGCTTCTGTGGCTTTTGCGTGTGCGTCCCACCTAGTGTCTGAGAAATATTTAGGCACTTTAGACTGAGGTGGCAAAAATGATTTTAGTTCTGCCCATCTCTGTGGAGGATGACAAGAAGGTATAAATGTTTTCCACTATGGTGAAATGGCAGCCACCCTCAGCTCTGGGGGACTGCCTAGCCGGTTTGTGGCTTGCGAGACCCGCTTCACCTTCTCACCTCCTTGGCGGGCTTCTGTCACTCTTCAGTAGCTGCCACCATTCACTGACTTCCCTATGCCTTTCTTGAGGGGCAGTGAGACCCCTCTGGCTGACTCCTGGGGTTTGGAGATGAAAACTCCTAATTTTGGGTTTCTCTTGGAGGGTTGGCACCTGCACATTTTGGGGCTTTTCCCTTCCTAGGACCCTTCTCAAGGCACTGGTAGTGGGCTGAGCAGGGGAGACTCCATGGGCAGAGCGCCAGACTGGGGTTTTAAACAAAGAACAAAGATTTTATTGACTATTTACAAGTAACAAGATTTTAAACACAAAAAGGTACTTTAAATGAAACACAGAAAGGAAAACACCACCAGGCGTGTTATGTCCGGTGCTTGACTCTTTGTCTGCAGCCAGGGAACATTCCTGGGCATGTTCGCCTGTAATGGGATGTGATAACAACAGAGCTTCCTTCCCCAGAGAACAATGGACCTAGGGATCCTGCCGGTCCCCCTATCAGAGGCTGAGGATATTTGAATGGACCTATGATGGCCCCTGGCGGGAGAATAATTCCTATAGGACCAATCCCCCTTGGGGGGGGGGAGATGGTCAAGGTGTGGTTTACCTGTAAATATAAGTGGCTTCCCCATCCCTTTGTCCCCATGCCCCATCCTATTTTTATAAAATGTTTATTGCATTTTAATCCCTACATCTACACTAAAATCTACTCACTAACCTACCCTAAGGTATACAGAAAATGCGTTCATAATGCTTATAATGCTAATGTCTTTAGTTACTGAAAAGCTAAATTATTTCTTGGCATACATTATTAATTCATTCCTGCTGTTTACAAATGAAAATTAAACGTTGGATACATACATCAGAGTAAACAATTTGTACTAAATTTTAAAGTTACAAGGCTTGATGTGTTATTACAACGAGAAAAAAAAATTAAGAAAACTGTTTCTCCTTTGATTCTCTTCCTTTCTTCTTATCTTTCTTCTTCTTAGGGGCGGCCGCCCCCTTCTTAGAATCCGAATCTTCTCCATCTTCAGTCTCTGAGCTTTCAAATCCATACATACTCTCCTGCTCTGCCAGTGAGTCATCTGGTTCAGTCTCTGCTTTCTTCTTTTTGTGCTTTTCCAAAAATGTTCTTGCTTGTTCAATGGAGTCAATTTTGAATTTCTTATCTTTATAGCTGAACAAGATTCCCTCTGGAATGCCCCATTTATAGGGAATAGTCTCTGACTGCAACCATATAGCCAAACTCCTATACGCTTTCCTTTTCTTTCTTATTTCAAATGGAATGTCTTTTAGAACTCTTATTTCTTCTTCCTGTATCTTCAGAACTGTTCCATTCGTGGTTTTTAACACCAGATCTCTGGTAGATCTTTTGGAGAATCTCACCACAATCTCACCGGGCAGTCTCTTCTTTTTAACATATTCTGGATATGTCCTGTAGGCCATATCCATATCGCTTTGAATTTCTGCTGCTTGCCATCCTGTCAGAGGTGCCAGTGCCTCACTTAATATTTTCTTCAGATTCTCACCTTTTGACTCAGGGACATTCTGAAATCTCAGGAAATAGTTTGATCGATCCATTTGAAGTTTTAATACATTGTCACTTTGAAAAGACTTCTCTTTCTCAATTCTTTGCAGTCTTGAGTCGTTTTTTTCAGCCATTGTTTTGACATCCAAGAGTTCCTGCTGCAGCATTTCCTGCTTTTTATTCCACTCTCTCATTTCAGTCTGCATTATTTCCAGCTTAGTGTTGATTGAAGTCAGTTGATCCACTAGGGGTCACAATGCTGCCGTCAATATTGCATTCAGCTCAGATCCACTTTTTAAAGTCGAGCTTCCAGGCTTTGGAGATGTCCTCCCCGCCATTACTGTGGCCAGCCGTAGCTTGTTTACAATCAGATAAGAGATCTCAAAGGAGACAGTCTTGATTCATCACACCGATGCCTTTCACAAGCTCACTCTCTGATGTTTGCGATCCAGCTTTCCAATTCATTTATAACACCTCCAGAACAGCAACAAGCCCGTGAGAAGTCTCCAAGGTAACAAGGGAGGGGTTGAGGGGGATCCAATCCTCCTAGCCCTCCCTTTAACGCTTCATATCAAAAGATCAGGAGACTCATGATTCTGCCATTGCGTAGCTGGTAAATCACCACTTATCTCAGCTGTACATTTTCTGCAGCTTCACGGTAGCGCTTTCAGCGGCCCAAAGGCCTCCTCTGGCAGGTGAACCTCTAGGGGTAAAAAGGAGCCTCAATCCTGCGATCGCCACCACAGGGAGAGGCTGCCTTCAAGCACCCCAGGCAGAGACCCTTTACTAGGTTCCCTGGGGGTCCAGCGCCAGTCCAGGACCCCTTCAACCTGCAGAGAGTGGGTCGCCTCTCCTGCAGCTGCAGAGAGAAGTGCCCGCCATTAAAGCGCTTGAAACCGAAAGGCCCCCCCATGCCCCATCCTGACCTGCAAGAAACCACCATGCTGTATATATGATCCTGACTCCCTAATAAAAGAGCTATGATTGAAATCACTCCACTGGCCTCCTGAGTCCAGTACTTTTCAGGGTGGGCACAAATAAAAAGACAAAATGCAGTTCCTCTGTCCCTGAACTGATCTCTATACCTATTTTCCCAAGGTTCAGTTACCAACCCGCAGCCTGGCCTCCTGCCTTCTACAGGTAGTTTTGGATCTCTTTGAGGACCCCTTCCCACTGCTGCTTTCCCTGATCCCCAAGACTTCTCTCTGCCTGTGGGCAATCTGCAGCAAGAGCCTCCTGGCCTCTCTGAGGGTTGCAGGACGACTCCCCCTTCCCACGCTGGCTGGAGCATATATCTTCTGACTCTGCCCCCTGACTTTCCCGCACTTTTTGGCTATAGAGGCATCTGGGATTTGTAGGCCGACCCTGGAGTTTTGCCCTACTTCCCAGGGTGGGTGGCCATTTTAACTAAACCAAACAACCTAAACTAAAGCAAAGACAAGATGGAGTCTATTCTGTCACATCCAACAAGCCAACCCTATAGCACAACATCATTTCCCAATCTAAACATTTTCAAAAAGTTTATAAACTCCCCAAACTGTCAAAAGGATTCAAAATACTTTCCTCCAAGACACATGCATTCAGGAGGCTTGAAAATGATGCAAAAACATAGGTTAATAATGAAGTATAATTTCTCATCTAATAATTCCAGCAGCAGAAAACACCAGGCTCCCATCCAACAATCAATACTAGCCATTTAAAAGAGCCAACTGCCAAAAAAATGTTACATAAAATAAATATGTCAAACTTTGATTAGATTCTGCAATGGCTTTAGAACAGTTAATTAATTAATGGCTTTAGAACAGTTAATTAATGCATGAAGCAGTATTGTCTGGCTTTATTGGCATGACAATTGACACCATCAATATTTCTTCTCATATCCAAGAAGTTCTGAGAAAGGGGTGGCAAGTGCAGGCTGCAGGCACCGACAGGGCTCTGTGACGTGTGAAAGATAGACTTCCCTGCCTGGGAGGGGTGAGGCCACATGTGCTTGCTCTAGGTTCAAGCCTAAGAGGAGGGAAGGAATGGAAGGGACTTGGGAGAGCTTGCTTGCCTGGTCTATCTGCCCCAGCCAGCCCCCCACTCGCACTCTCCCGCTGATTAAAGTGCAGCACATACCACCACTGACCTGACCCTTGAGCTGGGGAAGGCTGTGCAGCTGGTTATTGACTCTGGGCTGCTGTCTCTGGAGTCCTGGAGTCCGTACTCTGAATAGTGGCACCAGGGACCTAGAAGGGGCAGGGCTTGTCAGTCCAACCCCTGCACAGTCTCATCAGGGCTGGCCTTAAGGCAATTGGAGCAATTTGGCCAAATTGGTCCCCGGGGGCCGCTCCTAAGGGGCTCCCCGCACCAGGGCAATCTAGATGGATTTTATTTATATCTCTAAGATTCTGCAGACTTTGGCTGTGAACTGGGGCCCCACAATTTTTTTCCCGGTTGGGCCCCAGAGTTTCATATTGGGCCCCACTGGCTGGCCCTGAGTCTCATCGTTGTCCTACCCTCACATGAAGTCTTGGGTTTGCAATTTTGGGAGAGGGGAGACTGCTCACTGGGGGGAGGGCAGGGCTGTGGAGGCCCCCTAGATTTAGAGGTCCTAGGCTTCAGCCTCCTTAGCCTATACATAAATCCGGCACAGCCTTTAAGGTCCTTGTAGGTGATAGTTAGCACCTTGAACTGAACCCGGTAACTGATCAGTAACCAACAGAGTATCTGCAGAAAGGGAGTGATATGCAGATTCCTCATGTCAACTGATAATAGCTGGGCTGCATTATGTACCAACTGTAGTTTCTGAGTTGACTTTAAGGGCAGACCCATATAGAGTGCATTACAGTAGTCTGGCCTCAAGGATCAGTGGATCAATGTGGCCAGGGCAACAGGGTCAATGTAGAGAACTGTCTTCTGGGGCTAATTAGAGCTGGTCGAATGTTGTTGTTGTTGTTGTGCAGCTGCATTAGCTTCCTCCTTCAGTAGTAAAGCTGGATCAACTATCATCCTCAGGCTGTTAATGAAGCCAGAGAGCATAAACTGGATTCCATCCAATGTGGGGAGCCCCATGTCCTTCAGGACATCGGCCTTCTCAACTAACATTACCTCTGTCTTGCCAGGATTCAGTTTCAGCTTGTTTTATCCTTTGCCATTGAACTACAGCTAATTCAGATTGCATGCGGTCTACGTTTCTCTTGTGGGACCACCACTCTTCACTGTCTTTCACTGTTAATGCTAGTGATTTAGAATTCCCCCCCCCCCTAATCTAAAAAAAAAATGCTTGGGAACTTTTTTCCCATTCTTGAAAGTTATCAGAGGAAGAATTGGGAAGGCAACAAAGAAGAACAGACACCAACAACCCTCACCTTATTAAGCCCAGAATATGATCTGAAGGCACGGCATAGAGCAGCTATAATGAATCTAAGGGGGCCTAGTTAGTGCCTAGATGGGAGGCTGGTTGTAGGTTGCCTTGAGTTCTAGGGCAGATGAAAGACAGAATATAAATGCAACATGTGACTCGTGGGTAAAACTGAATGTGAAGATCAGAACACATTTTAGGAAGAGGGAAGGCAG
This sequence comes from Lepidodactylus listeri, assembly GCA_029233225.1. Lineage (NCBI taxonomy): Eukaryota > Metazoa > Chordata > Lepidosauria > Squamata > Gekkonidae > Lepidodactylus > Lepidodactylus listeri. The sequence goes on along the minus strand of JARCFY010000015.1, from coordinate 18,795,137 downwards.
AGATTCTCCTCTGATCTCGTTCAGAAGGGGCTTAGGATCACTAAGCAGGAACTGATTGTTGAGGAGCAGCTGACAGGGTCTCTTCATCCTTCTTATTCCTTCTGCTTTCTGTAACTGTGGGCTTCTCCAAATGAGCTTGCAAAGTGTCCGCCAGCCTTCTGCTTTCCTTTGTGTGATACTTCCTCACACCCCTTGTGTTGCTCTCTCAAGGAAGCATCTGGGAACGATGTGTGGTAAAACAGCCCCTCCCGACGCTACCATTTGACCAGGGGAATGCGGGAATTTTCCCAGTTGGCCAAGGCCCCAAGTTACTAGACCACAATGCGGAGTTCACCTCTTGTGTACTATTCCTTCACCACTAACCACAAAAATAAGAACGTTTAACTGTTTTCACTAGGAAGAACAAGTAGAAAGATCTGTGGTCTCCAGTCTTCCTGGTAGCCAGAAATCTCTTTTCAACTACTTTTAGGATTGCCAGCCTCCAGGTGGGGCCTGGGGATCTCCCGCTTTTACAACTGATCTCCAGCTGACAGAGATCAGCTCCCCTGGAGAAAATGGCTGTTTTGAAGGGTGGATTGTATGGCATTGTACCCTGCGGAGGCCCCTCCCCTCCCCAAACCCTGCCCTCTCTTGGCTCCACCCCCAAAGTCCCCAGGTATTTTCCAACCCAGACTTGGCAACCCTAACTACTTTTGATCCTTTCATTCATTTAATGCTCACAGACATTTCTCTGGCCACCCATTTCATTTTTGCTGAGTTTTAGACTCTTTCTTAGAGCAGCAACACTTTCCTTATGATTTAAATATGATTATTTACATATGATTATGATAATTAATGTTACTTTTCTCTCCCACTTAAGTTTCACTTTTTAGCATCAACCAAGGGTAGATTTGCTTGTGGGGATGCAAAGACCACCCCACACCAACTTTTAAAAAATAGCTTTACAAAAAGAAACCAAATATTGAAACAATAAGTGTCTGATTATAGTTACTGAGCAGAGGGGAAAACTGCAAATGTAATTAAATGATACAGAAGACCTTTCTTCACAGGCATCTAAGAACCCTCTTTGTGCTTTAGGTAAGTTCCAGAAGGGATACCATTTTTCTGCCTTTGAATCTGCCTTTGAATTTTGCATCACTCTGAACTCTGGTCTAGGGAGAGGAGCAGTGGGAGAAGGTGATGTTTATTTATTTAAAACATTAAATAAATATGCAGCCTTTACACTCAAAAAGGGGTGGAACATTAAAAGCATTTGCTTAACAATACAATAAAACATATACACCTACAAACACCCCACAGCCCAGGCATAGAGACAGTCAAGGTTTACTGGGGGTACACCAAACAAAAGAGAAAAGTCTTCACCGGCTGGCAGAAGGCAATGATTGAAGAAGGCAAACAAATCTCCCAGGGGAGGGAGTTCCAACGCTTATGATGAAGTCTTGTGTTCCAGGCATTGCTTAAATAACAAAGAGGTTATTACTGAAGTCAATACAGTCTCTGTGACTGGAAATCTTGAATTTTTCATTATTCTCAAACATTTCCAAAATTGATCAATATACCAATCACTTATAAATAATATATAATTTTATTTCCTAACCCGCTAACTAAGACCAGGGACAATCAGTCTGCCACTTATTCTGTAACTTCCAAAATGAATGGAGAATTGACAATGATTAAACAGGATAATTACTATTTCCAGGATAATTACTATTTCCTGCTATTTCTCTGGGCTGTGCCTAGCCAAACAAAAGACTCCCAGACCTACTTTATCTCTAAACAAATAAATGCCTTGTTTTAATGTAGTGGACTCTGCAGGTTAAAGCCCTAGTTAAGATATCATTTGTCAAGGCTAATGAACAAAGGGCTGACCTCTATGAGGACAGCCTAATCTGAAAAATTGTCTGTCTGTCTGTCTATCTACATAGTGTCTAGAGATCTCCTGGGATTACAACTGAACTCCAGGCAACAGAGATCAGTTCACCTGGAGAAAATGGATGCTTTGGAAGGTGAACCTTATAGCATTGAAGTTCCTCTCCTCCCCAAACCCTCCCCTCCTCAGGCTCCACCCCCAAAATCTCCAGATATTTCCCAACCCAGAGTTGGCAACCTATACCCACCCATACACCCCACACGCCCCTATTAAATATATATATTTATATATATATACCCTAGAGTATTGGAACTTTCCAGCTCTCCTGTTAGTTTTTCTGTGCACTCCAGCAGCCATTGGCCTGTCAACCGCACTCGAGAGTAATTGTGTGCCATTGGCTGGGGGCTGTGTCTGCTCCTCTCCCCTACCCACTGCTGGCTTGGGCACTCCTCCCTGTCTGAATAAACTGCCAAAACAGCTGTCTCTCCTGATGAAGACACTTCTACTGCCACTGTTTCATGCCTCCACATCTGGCTGGCTACTGAAACAGCTGTTTCCTGCTCAGGAAGAGGCTTCTACTGCTGCCATTTCACCTGCTTGGCTCCTCCATGGCTGGATGGCTACTGAGGGGAGCCACTGGCCATCAAACCATTCTCTTCTCCTCCTGCTGTGGGACTCACTTTCCTCTCAGTGGCTGTTGCTAGGCTACCAAGCTTGGTCCTGTCAGTAAAAAGGCAGGGGCAGGAGGCCCTTTCCAGACCTACTTTGGCCTTTGTGGGGAACTCATTGGGGCTAGTCCTGACTAGGGTTCCCAGCTCCATGTTGGGAAATTCCTGGAGATTTTGTGGTGGAGTTTGGGGAGTGGAGTTTATGGAAGCCAGAGTTTGGGGAGGGGAGAGACATCAGTTGAATAGAAGGCCATAGAGTCCACCCTCCAAAGCAGTTATTTTCTCCAGAGTGTGAGAGAGATCTGTTGTCTGGAGTTCAGTTGTGATACCTGGCAATCTTCAGGCTCCACCTGGAGGCTGGCTACCCTAGTCCTGGCAGTGCTCTCTGGGTGACTTGATGACATCTGACTGGCATGACTTAACTAGGGCTGGCTGCTTGCTCTTGCTCACCAACAGGAGCCCCCTAGGACAGCCAATGTGGCATAGCAGTTAGCACATCAGAGTAGGTTCTTGCTGTGGAAGCTAAAGGGTGATTTCAGACCAGTCACAGACTTTCAGCCTAACCTACCTCACAGGGTTGTTGTGCAGATCAAAAGGGGGAGGGGAGAATGATGTAAGCTGCTTTGGTCCCCAATGTGGAGAAAGAATACTTTTCCTCCTTGGGAACCATTGTTGCCAGTCTCCAGGTGATGGCTAGAGATCACTCAGAATTACAACTGCTCTTCAGATGGCAGAAATCAGTTCTCCTGGATAAAACAGTGGACTCTGTCTCATTATACCCTGCTGAGGTGGCTCCCAATGACAGCCAGTGTGACATAGCACTTAGTGCTTCAGAGCAGGGTCGGACAGACCCAGGTTCTTGCTCTGGAAGCTGATTGGGTGATTTCAGACCACTCACAGACTTTCAGACTAACCTATCTCACAGGGTTGTTGTGCAGATCGAAAGGGGAGAGGAGCATGATGTAAGCTAGTTTGGTCCCCTGGAGCAGGTAGAGGCTGCAGGGATGGGGGGAGGAGATGGAAACCTCAGAGGGGCAGATATTGGTACATTGATGGTTGGCTGGGAAGGAGATAGGGTTGTCACCTCCATGTTGGGAAATTTCTGGAGATTTGAGGGGTGGAGCCTGGAAAGGGTGGGGTTCAAAGAGGGGTGGGACCTCAGAAAGGTACAATGCCATAGACTGTACCCTTCAAACCAGCCATTTCCTCTTAGGGAACCATTATTGCCAATCTCCAGGTGAGGGCTGGAGATTACTCAGAATTACAATTGCTCTTCAGCTGGCAGAGCCTCTTTCTAGAGTCCATTGCATTTATTTCCATAATGAGCCTTATTCCCAGTATATATATTTGGGGATACCATTTGGGGACACCATTTGGGGATTCTATCGCAATCCAAAATGCCACACAAAAATGGTGGTGGTGCCAGAGAGGATGCCAGCCAGATGCTGAGTAAGAGATCACAAGTATGAGCTGGAGGAGATGGTGGCATGGGAAGGAGGGATGGGAGCCTGTGGGGAGGAGGGGGAGAAAGGGACTTCCCCTCCCCAGAATTTAAGCACCCCTCTTTTAAGATGTGTTTCTGTGCTTTCTTTATTTTCTGTATTTATTTATTTATTCAACTTTTATCTTGCTCATTTCCCCACCAGGCAGAGCTCAGGGTGCTTCCAACAACTGCATATACAATAAAATTGGCATCACAACTTAAATCCAATCTTATAGTTAAAACTTAACCATTAATCAGTCTATCACATCAGTTGGTGCCCCATCAAACCTTCAAGGCAGATAACTAAAAAGGCAGCCAGTACAGCGAAATTCGCAGCCCAACAATGGGGGCGGGGGGGGGGGGGGAGGTGATTTTTCTAGCCATCAGTGGAACTCTCATCTCAGTCTTACAGGCCCTGCAGATCTGAACCAAGTCCCCCAGGGCTTGGGTCTCACTAGGCAGAGAGTTCCACCAGGTTTATTTTCTGTACAAATACTAATTTGCTTCTTTGTTTTTTGTTCATATTTAGTTATATTTTGTTTGCCCATTGAAGAGGCTGCATTCATGATTTGAGCTTTGGTGGTATATTAAGGCAGTCAAAACCTGGGCTAAAAGCTAGTTAATCTATTCTGATTCTTGTGCATGGAAGTCACTCCAAGAACGGGGAGAACCAACTCAGTGGCAACCATAAGCCCATCTTGGCATATGGGCATCTGAAGAACGCTGGGCTAGAAAGGACATAAGGTTGCTTTTGTGTTCCAATCTTTCCTCTGCATTTTCTCAGTGGCACTCAGGTGAAAATTAAAACTCTGCTGGTAGCAGCCAGATCCACAGGCTAACACTCTATGCCAGCCTGGACTGGTGTTGCAAGTGATGAGATTTAGTTTCCACAATGTGCAGTGGCAACTTTGAAATAATGGGATTTTAATTCTTTAGGTATGCAAAGATCCCCTTCTCCTGGAACTCTTAAGCCCCCAAGAGCTCCAACAGGCATGGTGGAGGACGGACAGCATAAATCTTTTTGAAATCTCAGTTTTCTGTTAAGACCCAGTTGTACCCAATCAGGAACACAATCATCTTATTTTATTCCAATCCACAATTTCTGGGATTGTGTCAGGGTTGGCAAGAGGTACAGAGGTTGAGAGGCACTCAGTGCTACTCTGAACCACAGGTCCCTAGGCTGCACCAATCAGAGAATAATGAATCACAGACAAGTGGTTACTCCACAGCAGCTATCGATTGTCTCCAGATAGCTTGCCAGAATGGAATTACATCAGTCTCCTTGCCTTGACCCTCATCTTGACTCCAGGCATATGCTGCTTTTCAGCTCCAAGGGGGTCCCCAAATCAACTTACAAACACCATGGATGGGACTCTCAGACACATGCAGCCTCTGGCCGGTCAGGCATGTAGCGTCTTCATGAGACTGGGGATATCTCTGCTGTCTTGGCCTCCTGTACACAGTTCCCTCCCTGGTGTTAATCCTCATTGGGATCCAGGACTGTAGATGGTGAGAAACTGGCCGTAGCTTTTCCCGGGGCTGATCCAGCCTGGCTATCCATGTGTTTGGATCTAACTTTGCTGCGAATGCCTTTACATTGGGATAAGTTGTTTTCTCCTTGAACTCCACTCCCTTCAATGACAGAAAAGAATTTGGGTGCCTTTTTTTTTAAAAAAAACGTAATTGCCTCAATGCAAATCTCAGTGGGTTACCCTTAATTGCCTTCAGCTTTGCCATTCTTTCCTTATGGCTTCATCTCAATTTCCTTGCCAAACACTGTACACTTTTCAAAGCTCAGCTTCTTTCTCTTCTGTTCTCCATGGCAACTGCATCAGCTACACATGAATAAATTACCTCTGACACAACATCACTTATTAGAATAGAGAAAATGCCATTTCTGAGTCACAGCTTTCTGATGGGAACGTAGTTTTTTTTTCCATCCCCCGCCTGCCCAGTTCTTTGTGTGGAGATAATGTCAGCTTGGCATCTTCTTAGTGGGCAGAAAGCATCTCTGTGGTACAAGGGTTAAGGCAGACAGAAGTTGCTTGGCATGACCTGTAAAGGTCTGTAAGACTCCAGAGATCTGGCCATGTGGGTGGTTTGCTTGGCAATAGTCCCCTTTTCTATGCCTGGATAACAGAGCCAATATTCCCTGGCTATATTAATCTCAAAACCCTTGGTCTTAATCCTTAATCTTTTCTGTATCCTTTCAGTGCTGTAACATTACAGAGATGTGGACTATGTTCTTCTCTCAATTGCACTTTGTGAAAATCAGGAGTAATTCTAGATGTCGCTTGCATTTGCTGCAAAGTGAGGATTGTCTCAAGGTTTGTTTTGGCTCAGGTTGTGTACGGTTGAAATATGTGGCGTTAAACCTGCTTCCTTTACCAGTTTGCTGCTTTGTCTGTTCCCCTACAGAGCTAAATTCTGTATATTCTCAACACGGTGATTTTGGGCAGTCATCGAGTAAGATCTTTAAAGAACCCTTTCCTACCAGGGGATTTGGCAGATGCCTTGTATGCCCCCCACCACTTCAAGAGTGAGCCAGCTGAACAGGTGCCAAATTCCAAAGAGGTAGTGGCATTCGTTTTTTTTTAATTAACAGATTTGTTGTGGACCTGAGCCTATTTTCTGGAATGCATGGACAGCTGCCTGGAGAAAGAAGAGTGCCCTTTCCCTTTAATAGAGGCTTAAAGGCTTATTTATCAGGAGATGTCACGAAACACTTCAGCTGCCCATTTCCACACATTGTCTTTATTAAAGGAACAGGACACTTTCCTCCAGGCCCATGTGTGACACATTACGCTTAGTTGGTGTAAATGTGCACAAAAACAGCCAGCGGCATGTCACGGTTATCAGACTACGACTGGAGAGACCGACTCTGCCATGAAGCTGTCTGTGCGACCTCAGGCCAGGCACTGTCTGATTTACCTCAGAAGAAGGGGGACCACATATTCGACCTGGAGGATAAAAAGGAGGATTACAATGTAAGAATGATGATAGTCTCCTTTAATTTTTGTGGTTGTGATGCAGCTGCTAGTTACCCAAACTGGATTGCTGGGAAGGTACTTCACAAGGAGATTGTAGAAAGTTCTATCACAAGAACAGTGACTGCAGAAATGAGCCCTGAGTTGGGATAAGATAGGACATGACAGCAGCCTGTCAGGAATCTGCCCAAACTGATGGCCATGATCCGTTATCCCTGACATCCTGTCAGAAGCGAGGAGCCAGCCAAGGCAGTTAATGCCCACACCTAAATCTAAACTGGCAGGGTGTGGAAAGATAGGGAAGAAAAAGCCGGAAGGACAGCAAGTTCTGCTCTGTCTTTGAAGCCAGTACCAGGCATGGCAACCTGAGGCTGTCTGCCACACAAGAAGGGTTGATGTTGCACATCCAGATCCCCTTCTGTGCATAAAGAGGACTCCAGCTGTGGAACACACACAGCACCCCTAAGCTAGTCCTCACATCAGATCATGAAGTTCCCAGCTCAAGCCCTGCATTTGCGGCCACTTCCCTTCCATGGCAGCTTAACAGGATGACTTGATGCTGGATATTTTCTTTCCTCCTGGATGACTTACCCCATGATGTTTCCTCTTCATGTATCCATGCATAGGGTGGGGGAGGATCAGGCTGTTGATTTCCCCAAAGCAGCACTACCAGCTTTTCTCTAGTCCCTACTGGTGGCTAATGACTGGGGAGCTTTCTGGCACTTCCAGTTAGGGATCCCAGCAGGTAGTGTTGCCAAGTCCGGGTTGGAAAATACCTGGGGACTTTGGGGGTGGAGCCAGGAGAAGGTGGGGTTTGGAGAGGGGAGAGGTCTCGGCATGGTACAATGCCATAGAGTCCACCCTTCAAAGCAGCCATTTTCTCCAGGGGAGCTGATCTCTGTCAGCTGGAGATCAGTTGTAAATGCGGGAGATCCCCAGGCTCCACCTGGAGGCTGGCAACCCTACCAGCAGGCCTGTAAAGAAATGTCATGTCCCTTTAATAGAGACCTAAGATGTGGAAGCAGGCAGCAGAAGATTTTCATGACAGGGTGCTGTATAACATCCCATCAAGCCTCTATTAAAGGGATAGGGTGTTTTTCCCCCTTTCAGGCAGCTGGCAATCTTAGAAGGAGGGGATACCAACAGGCCAATTGCATGACCCCAAGTCTCTCTGCCCAATCACACAAAAGCAGTGTAGGGATCTGATTATAAGAAAGGGGTGCGTTTCTGGGAGGAATTGAGCCTCCCTCTCTCTCTCAGCACACCATCCTGCAGTATCTTACCAGAACTCCTTTTTCTGCAGGATAAGCTCCAAAATGAAGTGAGCCCTGCATGGAGAGTAGTGTCCAGGGGGATAGGCTGTAGGTTCACCTCCTCTTACCCATGCTACCTTTGGTGTGCTTAAAAATCAGGTGCCTCCCCCTTGTTCTATATGTGATTTGGCTGGTAATGATTTGAACAACATGTGACTTGAGTTCAAATTGTCCAGCATGGTATTACTTTATTCCTTTATGTGTGTACTAGGAATGGGGCCCGTTGTGGAAATAAATACAATGGGCTCTCGAAAAAGGCTCTGTGAGAGGGCCAATGCCTTAGGCACTCAGCGTCAATTTGCTGTGGCAACCTCAGCAGGGTATAATCAGAGTTCACCATGTTGTCCAGAGGAACTGATCTCTGCTACCTGAAAAGCAGTTGTAATTGTAAGTGATATCCAGCCCCTATCCAGCCCCTATCCAGCCCCTACCTGGAGATTGGCAATAATGGTTCCCCAGGAGGAAATGGCTGGTTTGGAGGGTGAAGTCTATGGCATTGTACCTGTCGGAGGCCCCTCCTCAAACCTCTCCAGGCTCCATCCCTCAAAACTTCAGGGTTGCACCTGGAGTTGGCAACCCTATCTCCTTCCCAGCCAAGCATCAACCTACCTTTATTTCATCCTCACTTTTCAGCTTTCCACCTTCCCCCACACACACCTGCAGTCTCTACTGTGCTCTGAAGCCCTGACTGCCATGTCACATTGGCTGTCATGGGGGGCCCATCTCAGCAGGGTATAAGGACACAGAACCCACCATTTTCTCCAGGGGAACTGATCAATGCCATCTGGAGAGCAGTTGTAATTCTGAGTGATCTCCAGCCCTCACCTGGAGATTGGCAACAATGGTGCCCCAGGAGGAAAAGTAGTCTTTCTCTGCAATAGGAACCAAAGCAACTTACATCATTCTCCTCTCCCCCTTTTGATTTGCACAACAAACCTGTGAGGTAGGTTAGGCTGAAAGTCTATGACTGGTCGAAAATCACCCAGTCAGCTTCCACAGCAAGAACCTGGATCTAGCAGACCCTGCTCTGAAGCACTGACTGCTATGCCTAGGGTAGCCAACCTCCAGGTGGAGCCTGAAGATTGCCAGGTATCATAACTGAACTCCAGACAACAGATTTCCCCTCCCCCCTGGAGAAAATGACTGCTTTGGAGGGTGGGCTCTATGGCATTCTGTTCAGCTGAGACCTCTCCCCTTCCCAAACCCTGGCTTCCATAGACTCCAGGAATCTCCCTACCTGGAGCTGGCAGCTCCCTACCTGGAGCTGGGCCCAATGGATTTTCTCCCAAAGGCCAAAATAGGTGTGCAAAAGGCCTTTTACTGACAGAACCAAACTTGGTTGACCAGCAACAGGCACTGAGGGGAAAGTAGGCTTCCCAGCTTTGAGCAGGGAAATACTTGGAGATTTGGGGGGTGGATCCTGTAGAGGGCAACCCTAGTCAGGACTGGCCCCAATGAGTTCCTCACAAAGGAAAGGGTTTTGTTCCTTTGTCTTTTTACTGACAGAACCAAGCTTGGTTGCCTACCAACAGCCACTGAAGGAAAAGTTAGTCTCACATAGGAGCCAAGGAGGCAAACAGACTTCGTCAGGAGAGAGAGCTCTCTGCCAGTAATTCTGACAGGGAATAGGGGCTGGAGTTGGTGGGGAAGAGGAGCAGACTCAGCACCTGGCCAATGGCACGTGAGTACTCTTGAGTACTAATGAACCAATGGCTGATGGAGCATACTGTGGGTGGGACTCAGGCAACGCAGCCAGTTGATAGGGATAGCTTCTGAGTGACACATCATGGAGCCAACTGATTTAGGAGTGTGTGGAATGTTCAGAATGTGCCACCCCACAAAAACAACAGTTAAAATCTAGATATGACATAGATAAAAGGCAAGGGATTAGTAAAGTAATGAATGACTTTGAAAAGATTCTGCTTATAGGGAACGAAAAAATCATTAAGAAAGTTTACAGATTTTTAATGCAATTAGATGTACAAAAAGAACTGATAAGTACTGAAATGGTAACATGGATGCAGGATTTAGGCTATACCATACCAACAGATGATTGGGGAAAAATCTGGAAAGCTATAAAATCAGTGAAGGCAGTATCCTATAAGGAGAATATATATAAGGTTTTCTATAGGTGGTACTGGACTCCTGACAAAATGGCAAAATGTTTTGGTGCTACCAATAAAAAATGTTGGAAATGCTTAAAAAAACAGGAACTTTCTTCCATATGTGGTGGAAATGTGAAAAAGCACTTAAATTCTGGAAGATGATAAGGAATATGTTACAGGATATCATGGAGATTGAATTAGATTTGAAACCAGAGATCTTTCTGTTAAATATGCTTCCATTAGATATGACTAAACAGGATGCAATCTTTATAATATATGTATTGACGACTGTGCGAATCTTATGGGCAAAAAAATGGAAAACAGATAATGTGCCTACTCAAGATGAAGTTATACAGAAACTATTAGAAGCTGCGGAAAGCGACCGAATGGCTTTAAGACAACTAAACAATGAGGAAGGAGTACAGTATGTAGAAGATGACAATTGGTCAAAATTGTATATATGGTTAGGTAAAAAATAATGGTTAGGCTCAAAAATATGTAAAAAGTATTGTTGTGTTCACTTTCTTTTGTGGAGTGTATAAGATAAAAATGCAAATAAATAAACTTATTAAAAAAAAAAAAGAATGTGCCACCCCACTCCTGAATTATATATATATATATATATATATGGAAAGATGTATAAAGGGGCCCCAAAACCAGTTTACAATAATATCTTCCCTTCACAACGACAGCAAACAAACACAAATAAATAGAACAAAGTTAGAGTTCAATGGCACCTTTAAGACCAACAAAGTTTTATTCAAGGTGTGAGCTTTTGTGTGCATGCACTCTTCATCAGATGATGAATTGGAAGTACTGTGAGAGTCTACAGAGTCAATCAGCAACAAGGTTCCTTAAGGAAAGGAAGTCTTTATTGAGAAAGCTATGTTGTGGTCATATACACGTCCTGTGTTAGTAATGGCTGGCATGACCCCCAAGTAGGATAGTTATACAGAATTCAAAAGGGGTCTGGCGATGGCCTGTAACCAATCATACAATCATATAAAAGGCGCTCAAATACCGGCCCAAGGTTCCCAAGGAAAAAGCAGGAAGAACCAGAGTCAGACAAAAGAAATGATACATAGGCAGGCACCAGCAGTCTTTCAAGGTCAGAATGGTGCAGGGAGTGATAAGCAAGCCATGAGAAGTATAACATAACATTCTACACTCCTGACATCACCAGGGGCACACATCCCACCTCCCGGGCAGGAGATGGCAGCATTAGCTGACAATTACATATCATAGTTGTATATATAGGGGTGACTTGTAAGATTAGCATGCAAAATAGTGAAGATATTTTTATCAGATTAAAAGAATGACAAGCTCCATTTCTGATTATCATCTATTTGGGTTCAACGGGGGGGGGGGGGGGGGGGGGCACATAGGTAATAAATATGTCAGAAGTGGAAATTGATGTGCCCTAAATTGTAAGAATCCTGTCCTTAGACCCCCTCCCTCTCCTCTCCAGCATGGAGGTAAACTTTAAGGCATCTTGGCTGTGTAAAGTATTTTCCTTGTCCCCAAAACAGAGAACTACTAAATCTACCATTCTAAATTACATTACATATTCAATTATATTCTTAATTGTTAAGAGTAGTAACAGCATTTTGCTTCACTAAAACATGGAGTTAACTGATAGAATCCTTTTCCTGGGGTAGAGTGTTATGTCAGAGATCAGCAAGATATTGCATTGCATTACAATCACTATTATAATATACTATTTCAAAAAAAGGGAAAACATCAAAATATAGGGGATGTATAGCCCTTCTTGGTGATAATACATATGTGAGGAATGAGTTAGCATATGTAATGGGATAAGAAACCGATATCCCTGTTAAGTCCCCAGGAAAAAGATTCTGCTTTGGGGACAAGGAAAATACTCTACATAGCCAAGATGCTGCAAAGTTCGCCTCCATACTAGAAAGGAGATGGATGGGGTCTAAGGATTCTCACAATTTAGGGCACATCTGACATTTATTACCTATGTTGTCCCCCCCCCCCCCAGATGAACCCAAACTGATGATAACCAGAAACCAAGCTTGTCATTCTTTTGATCTGTCAAAAAATATCTTCACTATTTTGCATGCTAATTTAACAAGCCACCCCTATATATACAACTATGATATGTAATTCCATTTCATCATTTGTTGAAGTGTGCGTGCACACAAAAGCTCACACCTTGATTAAAACTCTGTTGGTCTTAAAGGTGCCACTGGACTCTTAACTTTGTTCTATTGCTTCAGACCAACATGGCTGTCTCAAGGTCACCCTAAAGAACTTCTATGCTGAGTCAGGGTTTGAACTTGGGTGTACATGAGGTCAGTAGCACTGAGGACTTTGCTGTGTTTTTGCATGATGAAGATTAAGGCAATGGAGGCTAAGTGATGGGGCTCTTATGCCCTTGTTGTCTCAATCAGCATTAGAATTGAGCAGTGCTTTCATCATTCTCTGGTTATTTGATCTATTAATTGGTTGTGAACCCAAAGTTAGAAGGGAATGAACAAACTGCCACCTTTTATGCTATGCAAACTACAGTCCAAAATGGGGGCAGTGTCAGAGGGTTCCTTTAAAAGTAGATAGAAATGGGGGCCCTTGAACTTCATTAGAGAGGGGCTGAATTCTCACAGGTGAGTAGCAGGTTATTTGTTAGTTTGGCTTTGGCAGCCTTAGATAAGAACCCATTCAGTTGATCTTTAGGGTGGTACTTCCGGCTTTTTAGAGAGGAAAATTGTCCCAAGGTAAAAATGTCTTATCAATTGTGCTATGGTACCAAACCCCACAAGGTGGAGCTATTGCAAGACATCATGAGAATGGGCTGTAATAGTTGTGTAGAATTTTTTAACCAGCAAATTTACAGTGGGTTCGTAGTGCTCAGAGATAAGCAAACATAAAGTGGGGTGAAGTTTTGCTGTTGAAATTCTGCCCTACAGCCCAGCTCAGTCATCCCAAAGAAGCAGCAGAACATCTGTGCGAAGGAATGAAGAGAGATCCTCAAGGTGTGAACATCAAGAGAAAGGCTCTAAGATACCCGGAGAAGGGCTGCTTCTTGAATCTGATCCTAGACACGATGGATCTGGGAGGCAGAGAGGGTAGACTGAGGTGCTAATCAGTTCCCAAAACTGGGAAAGCCCTTGATAGAAACTAAGCAACAAACACTATTTGCTGGGACACTGTACAGAAATGATGTCTGGTGGCTTTTCAAAATGGTGCTTAGATACAGCACCATGTTGAACATCAACTCGCTACTGGAGTTTGGATCCACAGGGCCAAACTTCAGGCCATATACTTGGGGAGCCATATCCAAATCAGGTGCTGTGGGGACTTGAACCTGTAGCCAGGAGCTCTGGAGCTTTGCTGTGCATGCCATCTAAGCTGCCTGCCTTCAGAAGAAACCTACTAGCTCATGTTCCCCTGCACCACACCAGTAAGGCCCATAGGTGTCAACTACGGGGGGGGGCTCGAGGGCTCAAGCCACCCCTGAAATATCCCAGGGGGGACTGAGCCCCCCCGGGAAGATGGAGTGCCCGCCGCTGCACATCCCCAGGCCCTTCCTAGGGCTGCTGCCGCTTCTCTCTCTCTCTTCCCACCCCCCCACCCTGGCTGCCTCCATCCCTCCCTCCCTCTGTCCATCCAGGGGCCACCTAAGCAAATGCCCAGCTGGCCCCTGGATGGAGGGAGGGATGGAAGCAGGAGTGGCCAGGTGGGGGGGGAGGCAGCAGCAGCAGGGACATGGTCCTGGCATACGCACGCGCTTTGTGCACGAGCCCCTGCCCCCCCGGGGATTTTAAAACTCAACGCCCCTGGTAAGGCCTAGGCTGCAGGTATAAAACCTCTATGCTAAGCTGAGCAATGTCCATGATGTGAAGACTTTTGGTAGCTCTGCTGATCCTAGTTTTTGGTGCATGCATTTTTGACCTTGTGCCTTGCTTTGGCCCCAGACTACAGATTCCTGATTTCCTGACCCTGGTCGTGCTTCCACCACATCCTACGGATGTTGCTAATTTCTGATCCCCCCACCCCTGGCTTGGCTTACTCTTGCAGTCTTCCAAACCACCTGACTGTTGGAAGAGACGAACAGGTCAGTGAGACAGGCAGACGGTGGGTTTTCTTCCTGTGTACCCTCCTGTCTCTGACCCTTTGAAGTCGACTGATAGATCTCGAGGGAATTGCTTCTCTTCCTTCCATTCCCTCTCTCACACCACACCTCTCGCACGCACCACAGAGAAGGAGCACACTGCTCTCTTCTTTGGCACTATGGATGCACAGTTCTCTCTGGATCTGTGTCCATACAAAGATAGATTAGTTCTGTCTCTTAAGCTTCACTACCTAGAATGTAGTTCCTAAATAAAAGGACTATTATTAGTCTCGAAACTGAAAAAGTGGCTCTATGTGTAACTCTGCTAGCACACTGAGAGTAGCCAAGGTGCAGTTTGCTAAGCTGAGAAGGGATACTGGACTAACTAACCAGTTACTCCCAATACTGAGCCGCCTCTGTGCCTGACAGGAATCCCACCTGCCCCACCTCAGCTCATGAGGTCAGGGGCAGAGATGCTTGATTACCTGCTGGTATGTTCAGAGGCCTTTTTCCCACTCACATTGTGCCGGCGTTCTGCCTCCGTTTGTCCCGGCGCTGGGTGTCAATTTCACACCCTTTGCTGTGGCGCGTGTGTTAATCCGGGGCTTTGCGCCATTTTCTCCATGCCTTCGGTAAACCTTTTTTTTAGGTTTACCGAAGGTGCGGAGAAAATGGCGTGAAGCCCCGTATTAACACACGCGCCGCAGCAAAGGGTGTGAAATTGACACCCAGCGCCGGGACAAACGGAGGCAGAACCCGGCACAATGTGAGTGGGAAAAAGGCCCGAGTCTATCCCTAAGTTGCAGTAAGCGCAGTCGAACATTCAACAAACTGTAATTCAGTAGTTTCCATATGTTTGATCATGTCCTTGTGCTGTGCTCCTGTGGTTCCCCTTCACTGCTGCCACTGTTCCCCTCCCTGTCTGTTATTTGCCATATTCCTTAGGCACAAAAAACATTTACATTTCATTTACAGTTTGTGACTTAAAGAAGGGAGGGGTCACATATTGCCCCCAATGGATGCCTGATTAAGTATTTGTTAATGCAAAGTCATACATCTGTCCAGATCTGGAACAGGTTTTACATTGCCTCATGGGAAAGATAGGATTTCCCCATCACTCTCCAGATTATGGTCCATTGGGTTGGGAAATATACATTCCGGGTCTGGATTTGCCCTGGTTTTCCAAATATCTGGCCTGGCCCTGAAAACAAGAAACCAACCTCCAGCTAAAAACCCACTTTCAACAAGACACTGTGTCTAGATGTCATCTGGAGGAGCCACCAGGCAAACTTTGAACTTGCTAGGCATCAGATATATTGAACAGTCCTCTATAATTTGCGCTTTCCTTCCAAAGTTTCAGCCCAGCCTCAAAGTTTCTGTCAATACAAAACTTATGTGAAGTATATCTTCTCCATCTCTAGAGAATGGATATGTGGTCAGCTGGTAAGCAACTTAGAATTCTTAAGGAGAGGCCAGTTTTACTACATGTACCTGGCTATAGGTGTTTAGAACATTAAAAAAGATCTGCTGGATCAAACCAGTGGCTCATGTAGACCAGCATCTTGTTTCACAGAGAGGCCAACAAACAGGCAGGGAGGCCGACCTTCCCCTGGTTTTGCTTCCTAACACAACTATGCAGAGGTTTATGGCCTCTGAAAGTGGAGGTTCTCTTTAGTTCCCATGACCATTGATGGATTCATCCTCTGTGAGTTTGTCTAATCTACTTTATACAAAACAAAGTTCAAGTCCAGTGGTATCTTTAAGACCAACAAAATTTTATTCAAGACATAAGCTTTCATGTGCATGCACATTTCTTCAGATACATTGAAATGGAGTTACCAGTCCATACATACAGGTAGAGGGTGAGCAGCAAATTAGTAGACAGCATAATAAAGGTGTTTAACAGATACAAGGGGGGAGGAGCTAGCGACGGTGAGCTGAGCAGTCGCTCCCAGTTCAGCCTCCACATCAGACTCCTACAAAAGGATTAAAATAACAAAATGGGCTGCAATTTAAATACTACAACTTTTCTAAAACAATGGGGAAGACTCGGGGAGCTAAAACTGGTAAGAATGTCTCCAAGATAATGCCTGTAGCAATGCAGGAAGGTCTAAATTCCTTGTACGAGGACTCCCCTCCCCCATCAGAGTCTGTAAGCAAGCAGAAAAGGGAGGATTCCCTCACCAAAAAATACTTGAAAGAGATGCTGACAGATTTCAAACAGGACTTAAAGGAGGAGATAAGAAACAGCATTACTCTGGTCATAAATAAACTGGATGAAGTTAGCAAGAAATTACAAGAAGTCCAGGAGAAGGCGGAGTCAGCAGCTGCCGAAACCCAGAAGAACTGCAAAGAAATAGCTGAACTGAAATCTTTTGAAGAGTGGACTAAGAGCAAATTAATGCTTTTGGATTGTAAATCTAGGGAAACTAAAGTAAAGTTTCGTGGAATCTCTCTAAACTTTGAGCTAAACAAGGACTTTACAGTTGCTTTAAACAAATGGCTTGAAGGAATTATACAGCTTCCGGGGACAGCCCTAAGCAATGCTTTTTGTTTAAACTTTCCTTCTCGAGCGGGCTCACCAGCGTTTATACCAGACATTGTGGTCAAGTGTAAAGACATAAGGACAAAGCGGAACCTCTTGGAAATCGCCAGGAAGAATAGAGAACTGAAACTTGAGGACACCTTGGTTCAGCTGTTTCCAGACATTCCCCTTGAAATCTTAAACGCCAGAAAAAGCATGCGTCCAATTGCTCAAAAGCTCACAGAAAATAATTATAGGTACCGTTGGCTGGCTCTTGGACATTTATCGGTTACACACCAAGGTCGGACACTGACAGCTCATGATCTAGCATTCGGAGAAGAGCTTTTAAAGGCGTTGAACCTGGATTTGAACTAAAAATAAGGAACTGGCAACTAAAGAAAATGATCGTATGAGGAGATAGCAGATACTGAGTCACCGTTTGTTTTTGTTGTTTTTGTTTGTCTTTCATATCCTTAGTAAGTGCTGCAGCCTGGAAAATAAAAATGTAGGGGAGCACGTGGGTAGGGCCACTGGGATTCCCCCCCCCCACATCTCCCTAATGGGTCGGACTCACACTGTGGGAGTCTGCTCCAGAAATTTTCTGGAGCCCCGGTGGGAGGGAACGCCAAGTAGAAGAACTCCAGTTAAGAGGAAGAAATAGAGTTGAGTTTAATAATTTCAAGATAGCAGAGAAAAGAAATAGAGTATTATTTTATTTTTTATTTTATTTGATCGTGAAGTAACGTAGTATATCAGTTTTGTAATGAAAATTAAATATATACAGAGCTTTTGATTACAAACATGTTAAGACTTAATGGGAATTTATGATAAATGGAAGGTACAATCGCAGAGGAACTGGAGTGATTTTGTGAGGCAGAAATACATTTTTTAGGCGTGCCAACATCTACCTGATTAAATTAATTACAATCTCACAAAGGAAATATTAGCAGAATAGAGTTGGCAATGTATTGTGGTAAAAATTGTTTTAAGTATGTTAATTCCTTTTTTTGTTGCAAAAATTGTAAGTAACGTGTAGGAGTTTGAAAACAATTAAAAAATTAACGAAAAAAAAAGATATGAGAACCAAACTGGAATAACAAACTTAGTTTTAAACCCCGGCATGTTTTAAACACCTTTCTTTTCCCTCCTCGATTTGGGGAAGGGAAAGAAAGGCATTTAACATGCCTGCCAACATTTAAATGCCTCCCTGCTTCTTCAAAGGCTTTCCTGGGCTCACCCACCTAGGCGGGTGGGCCCGGGAAGGCGGGGGGCCTCTCCCAGCATTCTTCTGCTCACCCACTTTGGCAGGTGTGCCAGGGAAGGCGTGGGGCTGCGGGGGCAGGCCGGCCAGAGAGTGGTGCTCTGCATCTGTCCTGTGGGGAGGCAAGGGGCTCTCGGACACCTCAGCTCAGTGGTTCTTCCCTGTGGAATGGGCCAGGGGCTTCCTCCTCTGCCACCTGCAAAGCCAGCTGCCCTTCTGGGCTGAGCGAGCAGCCTTCGGGCCCCGCCAGGTCTTCGGGCCCCACTCAGGCCCACAAGTCTGTGCACTTGGCTTCCCTGCCCTGGCCTCCCTCCCTCCTGGCAGGCTCACCATCAGGGCTCTCAAAGGCAAGGTGGGCATAGCTGCCCCTCCACCTGTAGCTCTGCACTGGGCCCCACCCGAGCACCACTGGTTCTCAAAGTATAGCACTAGCACAGGGGTGGCCAACCTTGCTTAACGTAAGAGCCACATAGAATAAACGTAAGAGCCACATAGAGATGTCTGAGAGCCGCAAGACAGGAACAAATATCACACACACGTTTTTATTTTTAAAAATATGCAAATTTGCTTTTTATTAACGTTAAATGGGACTGCCAAAAATAAAAACAAACGAGGAAAACCAGTTATAAGAAAGAGAGAGAGAGAAACTAGGAAAGCAAATAGATGGGAGGGAGGAGGGAAGGAAGGAAGGGAGAAAGAGAGAAAAAGCATGCCTCCCCTTTGCTTCCCCAGCCGCCCTGCCAGGAGCCGCACAATATGTTTGAAAGAGCCGCATGTGGCTCCCGAGCCACAGGTTGGCCACCCCTGCACTAGCAGCTTGTCTGCCACCTTGGGCAGCATGCTGTGCACTTCCACAGCTGCCGCCATCCCCACTATCCACCTGCCAAGTGAAATGCTGCCCAGGAGGGGAGGGAGGCGGGGCTGGGGGGTGCTCCTCCTCCTCCAGTGACTCTGTGCCTCTTGCCTTGTTTGCAATGGTGGGAAGGGAAACTACAGCCCCCACAGGCCTTTGTGGCACAGCCCCATCCCCCAAGCCTACTCTCCAATTCGCTTTTCCCTCCCTGCTGAGAAGCAACAGCCTGAGCCAGGAGCCGGAGCCTGAGGGGTCAGCCAGCCAGGAGGCGTTGCCCATGAGGATGTGCCCTGTGTCACGCTCCTCATCCTCTGGGGGAAGTCCCAGCCTGGAGATCTAGGGTGAGGATTCTGGCAAAACAATTGCAATGCCAAGCCCAGCTGGTCTCTCCTCCTCCCTTCGGGAGTGCCCGGCCAGCGCGGAGGCCAGAGGCTGCATGTGGCTCTTGCCCCATTTCTGCCTTCCCTTGGTAAAGCCGGGATTGTGGCCACAGGGGGCGGGGCTTGCTACATGTGCCCACCCCTGGGCTCCTTACTGCTGGAACATTGCTCCGGCGTGCTGCAGCAGGAAATGACCCCTGATATTCATGGCAAGCATTCCTATTTGCTTTAATTAAAGCCTGGTGGTTCACTGTGCCAAAAGAGCAAGTTATGAAAAGGAAGCATCTGCTGTTGCCCTTTATGCCCCCGCAGCATGAGAAAGGCTCAGTATTCAGGGATTTTGCACTTGCTGTTTGCCTCTTGAGATCAAGCTCTTAAGAACAGTTTGGGGGTTGTTTGTTTTTTGCACTGACAAGGCATATTTTATAGAGTGCATACTTCGATGTAAAGTACATTATTCATTGAACAGTGAGATGTATATTTATGTGGGGTGTGGTGGAATAGGCCTGCATCAGCTGGCAGGCCCCGCTCTTCCTACCCCTTCTTTGCCTGACCTGAAGGGGCAGTTTTTCTCTACTGCCTCTGGGTACTGCTGCCACCACTGACCCTGTCTTGGGCTCTGGTTAGGTGGGACAGCCTCCCAACCTCCCTCTGGTGTCACTGGGAACCCACCTCGGGGCTTCCTGGGAATCTTCGTGGCTTCCCTGAAGAGTTGGCAACTGACTGTTTTGCCCCTCTCCTCAGGGATTCCCCAACCCACTCCTGGCATGTCCAAGCAGCTGGGGGAACTAGGTGGTACAGAGGAATCTCACTCCTTTTATTATTTAAAGGATTTATTTCAAAACTCTTTAACTATTTACAGGCATACAGTGAACCGCTCCACCTCTCCCTTCTCTACACTCAGGCCCTGTCTAGATGGTCTGCAGGGCAGGCACAATACTTCATTTCATTGGAGAAGGTTAGACTGGCATGTCTCCCAACATGGCCTCTGCCTCCTGCAGACTCCAACTGACCGTCTGGCTGGCTTCTGGCTCCTCACCCAAAACTCCACTATACCAAACAGCCATTCCCACCCAGGAACTGGCCTTCCCTCCCGCAAAATTCTGGGGCAGATCTCCTCACCGCCTTGATGGACTCCCTGTCCTCTCTCGGGAGCTGCCCTCAGACTGCTGGTTGGAGACAGGAGGGAAGGTAGGGTTGCCAAGTCCTTATGACTTACTGGCGGGGAGGAGTCCTCCTGGGTCCGGGAGCTTCCCTGGCACACGCGCCGTGATGATGTCACCCAGAAGTGACATCATCACGTTGGGGGCGTTGCCAGGGCGACGCTTTGGCAATTGCCCCAAAACTCTATGGTACCATAGAGTTTTGGGGCGATTGCTGGAGCGTCATCCCGGCAACGTCCCCAATGGGATGATGTCACTTCCAGGTGATGTCATTACGCTGGGGAAGTCATCCTGACTGGACGATTTCGGGGGTGGGGTTCCCCCCACAGGCCGAATGCTGGCCATCAGCATGTGGTCTATGAACAGCTATAGAACTAGGTCTATAGAACTTATAAACTTGTTCACACAGCAGCTGCCCATGCTTCTGGTTTGGCTGAGCATAACTGGAAGCATTTGGATGTGTACCTGAAAAGGGATATTCTGTTTCTCAGCAGACATAGCCCATACTGACTATGGGATGTCTGCAATGTGCTGGTCACACAGAATACTGGTTAGCCGTGTGGACAGCAGGAGATCAGAAGAGGTTGAAGTCTCAGGGAAAAGTGGCCCACAAGGATTCCAGGCACTGAATTGAATTCAGTGAATTTAGTTGGCTTTTTTGCACTCTCTCTCTCTCGCTCTGTCTCTGAATTCTCATCCTTACTACATCCATCAACACATGGGGATTTTGGCCATTCAGGTCTGATGATCACCAGCATAGCCTTTTTTCAGTGGCCAAAGAAGACCTTTCCATCTGTTTTCACTAGCAGAAAAGCTGATTAGATCTAACCCATCAGATCAGACATGTCAAACATTTGGCCCATTCAGGGCTCTTATGCAGCCCACAAGCAACTGGGGGGGGCAGTCCAAATGTGGACCATAAGGGCCTATATTAGAGTATTATAAACCCCCTACTGAGGTCTCTCCCCCAAATGTGGGCCCTCACCAGGATCTTCCCTCAGACACCCCAGGGATTTCCCAACCAGGAGTTGGTAACCATAAGGGGCAAGGAGGGCTGGTTTGGTTCCAAGCTCTGTGCAGCCAGTTCCTTTGGGGCCTGCCTGCTGCCCTTGGCTGAGACACTGAGCTGGGATGTGCTGCCTGATGCCGCTTCCTCCTCCTCCAGCCAGAGTGTGTTAGGCTCCTGCCTGGGCTGCTGGAAAGATGGCAGGCTGTTCATGTGCAGCAGGCAGGATCTCACAAGCCATTAAACCCATCCGTTTTGCAAGTCTGTGCCCATCCCTAGTCACCACTGTACATTCACAAATGTATCCTCAGTGCTCTTGATTGGTTGAGCTGAAATTTTCCATCATTCAATAGGCTTTGGTGCATGCAAGCTTTGAACCCCAAATCCCAAGAGTGTGTGTGTGAGAGAGAGAGAGAGAGAAAGATCACATCTTGGTACAGGAGTTCCATTAATAATCTTTAACTCCAGCACTGTAATGATTATGACCCAACAAATAAAATGTTCATGCATGTGACATGTATTCCAGTTCTGGACATGTCTACTTAGAATTCCACTATGCTCAATTTGACAGTTTTCAAAACTGTGTACAAGATAGGCAACCCAAATATGCAATACTACTGAGAGGACTAACTTCAAGATAAAAATGAATTAAATGATAAAAATCAATAGAATTGGACATCTTATGTATTCATCAAAATACCAAGGAACCATCCCTGGCCAGGGCGGGTGGGGGGCTTTTGGTAGTTGGTGATATAATCTTTAGGCAGGTAGACAGTTGGGTGGTGAAACCGCATACTGATCGTATGATGACTTGCCTGCCTGGTGCGAAGGTAGTGGACATTACAGGTGTTCTAAATAGGCTGGTAGATAGTTCTGGGGAGGAGCCAGTGGTCGTGGTACACATTGGCACCAATGATGTGGGGAAATGCAGTCATTGAGGTCCTGGAGGAAAAATTTAGGCTGGTAGGCTGGAGACTCAAGGCCAGGACTTCCAAGGTAGCCTTCTCGGAAGTGCTACCTGTTCCATGTGCAGGGCCAGAGAGACAGGCACAGATCAGGAGTCTCAATGCGTGGATGAGGCGATAGTGTAGAGGGGAAGTGTTCAAGTTTGTTAGGCACTGGGATGCTTTTTGGAACAAGAGGGAGCTGCACAAGAGAGATGGTCTCCACTTGTCCTGAGAAGGAACCAGGCTGCTGGTGCTTAAAATCAAAAAGGTGGCAGAGCAGTTCTTAAACTGAATATTGGGGGAAAGCCAACAGGAGATGAAAAGTCTCTGGTTTGAGATGGCTCATCTCAAAGAGATGAAGGGGTAGCTGTTACTTTTCTACAAGGAAAGGGATTAGAATTGTCTACTGACACTGTGGCTAATGGCTGGCAAGGTCTCGAGGCAGCAAGAGGAAGGTTGTGGGCTTAACATGTATGGGAAACTATAGATGTTTATATACTAATGATAGAAGTATCGGAGGTAAAATCGGGGATTTGGAATGCTTGGTGTTGGGGGGAAACATAGATATGGTGGGTATTTCAGGAACTTGGTGGGATGAGGAAAATCAGTGGGATACGGTGATTCCTGGTTATACATTATATTGGAAGGATGGGGGGAAGGGTTGGAGATGGGGTGGCTCTGTATGTCAGAGAGGGTATACAGTCCAGTAAGACAGAGAGGGTAAGATAATTGGATTTGCTTCTGGAAACGCTATGGGTTGAATTAGTGGGCCCAAAAGGAAGCTTAACATTGGGAATTTGTTATCGCCCACCAGATCAAAAGATAGAGGAGGATTATAAAATGTTGACTGAATTAACCATAGTTCTGTACCAGCCATAGCTCTGTACCAGCTGTTCTCTCAAGGACAGTTGTCTCAGAGCTCTCTTAGCCCCACCTACCTCACAGAGTGTCTGTTGTGGAGAGGGGAAGGGAAAGGCATTTGTAAGCTGCTCTGAGACTCCAAGTGAGTGAAGGGCGGGATATAAATCCAATCTCTTCTTCTTCTCTTAAAGATAGTGGCTAGATGAAATAACTGTGTGTAATAGGTGACTTTAACTACCCACACATTGATTGGGTAAATATGTGTTCAAGTCGGGAAAAAGAGATTGAGTTTCTAGACACTCTCAACGACTGTGCTATGGAGCAGATGGTCACGGAACCTATCAGGGGAGAGGTGATCCTGGATTTGGTCCTAAGTAACACCCAGGACCTGGTGAGAGATGTTAAAGTGATTGCACCGCTTGGGAACAGTGACCATAATGTTATTAAGTTAAACATTTGTATAAATAGGCCCAAAAGACTGACACAATCACTTTTAACTTTAAAAGGGGTAACTTCTCTGATATGAGGAGAAAACTGAAAGGAAAAGTAGAAAGGGTCAAAGCCATTGGGGAAGCTTGGAGACTATTTAAAATTACAATCCTAGAGGCTCAGAGAAAATGTATTCCATGGGTTAGGAAAGGCATAAATAGATATAGAAAAAAGCCTGCATGATTAACAAACAAAGTAATGGAAGCTGTAAAAGGTAAGAAGGATTCCTTTAAGCAGTGGAAAGCTAGTCTCGGTGAGGCTGATAAGAGGGACCACAGGCTGTGGCAAATAAAATGCAAGTCTGTGATCAGGCAGGCAAAAAGGGAATCTGAGGAGCATATAGCAAAAAACATAAAGACCAACAATAAAACGTTCTTCAAATACATTAGAAGTAGGGAACCAGCCAGGGAGGCAGTGGGGCCCTTGGATGATTGATTGACTGATTGTTAGATTTATATCCCGCCCCCCCCCCCACCATTTGGCGGGCTCAGGGCAGCTAACAACATGTATAAATATGGGTAAAAGGTGTACTGAAGGATGATAGGGAAATGGTTGAGAAGCTGAATGCATTTTTTGCCTCTGTCTTCACTGTGGAAGATGAGAAGTGCTTGCCCATTCCAAAACTGCTGATTTCAGGAGGGGTGTTAAAAGACCTGAGTCAGATTGAGGTGACGAGAGAGGAGGTCCTACAACTGATAGACAGCTTAAAAACTAATAAATCACCAGGCCCAGATGGCAAACATCCAAGAGTTCTGAAAGAACTCAAATGTGAACTTGTGGATCTCCTGACAAAAATATGTAATCTTTCGTTAAAATCTGCCTCCATTCCTGAGGCCTGGAAGGTAGCGCATGTCACTCCCATCTTTAAAAAGGGTTCCAGAGGAGATCTGGGAAATTACAGGCCAGTCAGTCTGACGTTGATACTGGGTAAGTTGGTGGAAACTGTTATTAAGGAAAAAATTAGTAGGCATATTGATGAACAAACTCTCTTGAGGAAGATTCAGCATGGGTTCTATAGGGGAAGATCTTGTCTCACTAACCTGTTAGTGTTCTTTGAGGGAGTAAACAAACATGTGGACAAGGGGTACTCAATAGATGTTGTTTACCTTGATTTCCAGAAACCTTTTGATAAAGTTCCTCATCAAAGGCTCCTAAGTAAGCTCAATAGTCATGGGATAAAAGGACAAGTCCTTTTGTGGATCAAAAACTGGCTAATTAAAAAGAAACAGAGAGTGAGTATAAATGAGCAATTTTGTCAGTGGAGGGAGGTAAGCAGTGGGGTACCACAGGGATCAGTACTCAGTCTGATGCGTTTTAACTTTAACTAATTTGGAGTTGGGAGTAAGCAGTGAAGTGGCTAAATTTGCAGATGACATGAAGTTGTTCAGGGTGGTGAGAACCAGGGAGGATTGTGATGCACTCCAAAGGGATCTGTCGAGGATGGGCGAGTGGGCATCAACGTGGCAAATGGGGCTCAATGTGGCCAAGTGCAAAGTGATGCACATTAGAGCCAAAAATCCTAACTATAAATACATGTTGATGGGGTCCAAACTGGCAGAGACTGACCAAGAGAGAGATCTTGGAGTCATTGTGGAGAACTCAATGAAAATGTCGGGACAGTGTGTGACTGCAATGAAAAAGACCAACACTATGCTGGGGGTTATTAGGAAGGGAATTGAAAACAAATCAGCCAGTATCATAATGCCCCTCTATATAATGATGGTGCAACCTCATTTGGAGTACTGTGTACAGTTCTGGTCGCCACACCTCAGAAAAGATATTATAGCATTGGAAAAGTGCAGAAAAGGGCAACTAGAATGATAAAAGGGTTGGAACACTTTCCATATATGAAGAAAGGTTGAAGCGCTTGGGGCTCTTTAGCTTGGAGAAACGATGGCTGAGGGGTGACATGATCGAGGTTTATAAGATTATGTATGGGATAGAGCAGGTAGAGAAAGAAGTCCTTTTCTCCCTTTCTCACAATACAAAAACTCGTGGGCACTCCATGAAATTCCTGAGCAGTCAGGTTAGAACAGATAAAAGCAGGGGTCCGTTGGAGCGGGAGCACACAGGAGCGCAGCTCCGGGAGTGAGGAGCCCAGGGGGCAGGCACATGACCAAACCCCGCCCCCTCCTCGGCTTCCCTGAGCAGTGCAGAGGCGCAGCGCCCCGGGGAAAGCCGTGCTAGGGTCTTTATTGTTTTTAATGTTTTGTTTTAATATTGATAATTTTATCATTGTTCCTTTTATGGCTGTGCGCTGCTTTTCCAGAGACTTGCTCAAGGTGGCATATAAATTTTCTAAGTATACCATTTTTTATCTGGGCACATGGCACATAAGTACTGGAGAAATTTCACCAACCTTTCAGCAGCTTCCACCCCATCAGTTTGGTGTAGTGTTCAGTAGTTGGACTCTAATCTGGGAGAACCGGGTTTGATTCCCCACTCCTCCACATGCATCTGCTGGTGTGACCTTGGGCCAGTCACAAGTTCTCTCAGAGCTGTTCTCTCATGAGCAGTTCTCAAAAGACCTCTCTCAGCCCCACCTACCTCACAGGGTGTCTTGTTGTGGGGAGGGGAAGGGGAAGGGATGGGTGGTGCACATGTCCTGGGTATCTCAAGTCTACTTGAAACCTGGTGGTTTCAAGGGAGCAGGAAGAGAATGAGGGTGTGTTCTTTATGCTTATTTTTATTGCACAAAGTATTGGATGGGGAAGGGAATGGAGGAAGAGCAGGTCAGTTTCACTCACCTGTGGAGTGGAACCTGAGGGGTGGGTGTTGCCTTCTGACACACTTCCGGTATGTTAGGGGGTGTGGCATATGCAAATGAGTTCTGCTAATGAGCTCCTGCACCTCTTTTTCTACGAAATGACCCCTGGATAAAAGGAAGTACTTGTTCACCCAAAAAGTGATTAATATGTGGAATTCACTGCCACAGGACGTGGTGGCAGCTACAAGCATGGGAATTAGCTTCAAGAGGGAATTAGATAAACATATGGAGCAAAAGTCCATCAGTGGCTATTAGCCACAAAGTATAGATAGGAACTCTCAGTCTGGGGCAAGTGATGCTCTGTGTTCTTGGTGCTTGGGGGGGCAACAGTGGGAGGGCTGCCCCCCCTGCTGGACCTCCTGAGGGCACCTGGTGTTTTTGGCCTCTGTGTGACAGAGTGTTGGACTGGATGGGCTACTGGCCTGATCCAACATTGGCTTCTCTTATGTTCTTAACTCCTGGAAGCCCATTGTTAAGTTACCTGAAGGAACAAATGTTGGATATTGATGTAATTAAATAATTTGAATTCATTGGCTTTGGTGGGAATTTCAAATTCATGCTGGACTTTTCACTCCTAGGCCAGAGTGGGGCTTTCATGGTCAATGGTCCCTCTTCTCTTTCCTCCATCTGCATTCCATGCACTTGAGTTTGTAAGTCAGCATCAGCAGAAGCTTCTTTGCTCTGGGTAACCCCCTGCAAGCCATGCCCCAAGTGCTCCAGAGAGCATGAGCCCCAATCCTGTCCCCAGCAATGCATACCATGCCAGCACCGGAATCACTAGTTTTAATTACAGACTTGATTTCCAAAGCAGTACATCAAAATGTGTTTCCCCATTTTAGGGGGCAGTTGTCACAGGTACAAAAATAACAACAGATGAACTAGCATGAAAAGAGCATTCCAGACAGATACAGGGACCAGTGTGCACTAAGTAATACAGAAATAACACCAACAAAAGAAGCTCCATCTCCTGTATCCCCAGCCACTTGGGACCTCAGAAACTGATGCTTGATATGGTAGATAATGGCACTTCTGTGGGTACAAGATAAAGTGCTACAAGGAATTTTATTCAGACGGGAAACAACTTGATGGGGCACAGCTGTGTGCGCACTCAATCATCTAAGGAAGGCTTTTGTCCGTACGGGGTTGAGCCAGACACGAGCATTGGACACAATGGGCAGAAAAATGCAAAGTATACAGCAGGGAGCTGGGCTAACAAGATGGTTCACAATGTTGTAGATTTTTATACAAACTAGGAATACCAACTCTTTTATCAATCCTTGCCCCTCTGCCTTTCCAAACAGCTTAATTTTTGGGAATGAGGAGATCACAGTGCTTATTTCCATGCTATGAAAAGCTACCCCTGTGGATTTCTGCAGATCAAGATGTTGTTAAAGGCACAGGAACAATTAGGCCACTATATTCTGGGCAGTTGGCCACCCTAAACAAGATAATTGTGGATGAAGTGATACCTGAAGAAAGAGAGTGGCTTTACATTGTCCTTGGTTCACACAGCCTAGTAAGTGAGTGTCAGAACTTCCCGGGCAGGCAAAACATACACTGTGTGTGCACTCTGGCATAGAAGGATGTAAATGAAGATGTGAATGAAGATGGGTGCAGGTGGAGTGTGTGGCACAGATGACAAACCCTTATGGAATCTCCACAGCCAGGAAATGATGCAGAAAGAGTGATGGTCTGGGATATGAATATAAAAATTTGGAACAGGTTCTTTGTTGTGACAATTGCACAACAGCATATCACACATTGCCAGACTGTAAACTTTAAAATCACAACCTGAGAGGAATATTAACAAATGTAAACATTTTAAGGAAAGCCTGACTTCCTCAAAGTCTATTTTCTGTTTTCCATCTCAGCTTAGTTTGTGGGTGGATATGCTTTTGAGCTTGGCTTGTGACACATTCAGTTCCCACGTACGAAAGCTCAACTTTGCTGTGAAAAAACCACCAGGGCCCAACTATGCACCCCCATTCAATTAACAGCCCTCAGACATTATCCTTCCTGCATATCATAGGCGTCAACTACGGGGGGGCTCGAGCCACCCCCGAAATTTCACGGGGGGGGGACTGAGCCCCCCCAGGGAAATGGAGCACCCTCCGTTGTGCCTCCCCGGGCCCTACCTAGGGCCGCCGCCACTGTCTCTCTCTCCCGCCCCCCTGGCCTGGCCACTCCGTCCCTCCAGGGGCCAGCTAAGCAAATGCCCAGCTGGCCCCTGGATGGACGGAGGGAGGGACGGAAGCAGGAGTGGTCAGGCCGGGGGGGGGGCGGGAGGTAGCGGCAGGACATGGTCCCAGTGGGGGCGCGCACAAAGCACGTGCACATGGAAGAGCCCCCGCCCCCCTGGGATTTTTAAAACTCGACACCCCTGCTGCATATTGTCTCCATGGAATGCGGAACCCACTGTAAGACCTACCTGACAAAAAGGGGAAATGTCCCTTTCTTCATTTGAGATGGGGCTAATTGGTGCTGTTCTCTCTGTGATCTCCCATTTTCCAGTTCAAAACCAAGTGCATCAAATTCCAAACCCTGTCCCATTTTACAGCTTCAGATCCGAAGAATTCCCCAACACCTTTTTCATAAACTGACAGTGCATTCCATATAACTTCAGGAACACATACTCCCTATGGCACATAAAGTTGGCATGCATGCTGTTTTTACTTGGGAGGAGGAGGAGGAGGAGGAGGAGGAGTTGGTTTTATATCCCATTCTCCAGCTCCAGGTTGGGAAATTCCTGGAGATTTGGGGGTGGAGCCTTGGGGCAGTGAGGCTTGGGGAGGCAAGCAGCCTCAGCAACCCTCCAAAGCAGACATTTTATCCAGGGGAACTGATTTATGTCACCTGGACATCAGTTGTAATTCTGGGTGCTCTCCAGCCCTTGTCTGGAGGCTGGCAATCATAGTTTAAGTGAAGGAAATGGCTGGTTTGGAGGGTGGAGTCTATGGCATTATACTGGTCTGTAGTCCCTCCTCAAACCCCACCCTCCCCAGGCTCCACCCCTCAAATGTCCAGGAATTTCCCAACTTGGAGCTGGCAACTTTATTTCCTTCCCACCCAACAGCCAACTTACCTTTATCTGGCTTCAGCTTTCCATCTCCACCCCCCTCCCCCGCAGCCTCTACCTAGGAAAATTACAGTCTTTCTCCACAGTGGGGACTAAAGCAGTTTACATTATTATTTTTTCCTTGTTATCTGCACAAGAACCCTGTGAGGTTGGTTAGGCTGAAAGTATGTGACTGGTCTAAAAACTCCCAGTCAGCTTCCACCCAGCTTGAACCTGGGTCTTGCAGATCCCAATCTGAACTCTAACTGTTACATCACACTGGCTTTCATAGGTGGCTGCTGATGAACAGTAGCAAAGCAGTTGGGCCTACCTGAGTCATGCAAATCAGGTGGTATCAAGTCACACAGAGGGTGCTGCCTAGGGATGCCAGCCTCCAAGTGGGACTTGGGGATCCCCTGGAATCACTGCTCATCTCCAACTGCAGAGATAACTTTCCATGGAGAAAATGGATGTTTTGGAGGGTGGAGTTTATGGCATTGTACCTCACTGAGGTCCCTGTCCTCCCCAGGCTACACCCCCAAATCTCTAGGAGTTTCCCAGCCTGGATCTGGATCTGGCTGCCGGTGGCCGGGGGGGGGGGGACTTGACAACCCTAGACTGCTGCCAGTCAAAACCCTGCCTTTTACTGACAGAAACAGTTAGAACCCTCCCCCCTCCCCCAAACATTCTAATCTATCACAGTTGATGCCTGGAGTTGATGCCATTTCAAAAGGTATTGGGGGGAATTCAACGGTCCCTGAAGTTTTTTTTAAACTTTCTGGATTTTTCTGCAGACTGAGAAAGGCCCCTGACTATGTAGGAAAATCTGTTGGGGGAGAGTGAGCTCTCTTTTGGCAGATATAAATATCCACGCAGAAAAAAACCTCTGGGAATTAGTATATAGATAAAATGTACTTTGTGGAGAAGTATTGGGGCAAATGACTCAATCATACACTAATTGTTTTTCAAACTTATAGGCAAGGTAGGAGAATGATTGCACCGGTATTAGTCTAGATGCAATTATTCTGTTTATACTGAGGTACAAGGGGAAAGAGAAGAAATGGTGGATTATAGTACCAATTGATGAAGAAGCAATGAATTATCGTTGCATAACTGGAAAGTGTCTGAACATTCACTGTTCCAATCTCTTGCCTGATTTTTATGCAGATAGAATATTATACATTTGGATTGGTATCTGCGAATAGTATTAATGGTTTTCACATTTCTTAATCATTTTTATAGCAAGTAATAACGGAGCATGGGGACAGTCTAATGGAAGGAGAGGGTACATGAATTATGGACTGTGTTTTGCAGATGACCACTGAACTAAAGCAGCTTGCCATGTTCTTGCTGCAACCTACTCCCATTTAAAGAGTCATACTTGTGGGTCAAGAGGTCACAGGGAGCAGGCTCAATACTGTTTAGCAGAAAAGGATGTTCTATCCATGAAAAAGATGTTTGATATCTATCCTATTGCAAGTGAACTGATAGACAGCTTAAGTACATTCACACGCAAGTACATAAGAATATTAGAGGCTGCTGGATCAGACCAGTGGTCCATCTAATCCAGCATCCTGTTTCATACAGTAGTCAGCCAGTTGCACCAGTGAGCCAAACAAATAGAGCATAGATGCCAAGGCCTTCTCCTGATGCTGCCTCCTAGCACCAGTCTTCAGAGGTTTGCTGACTTAGTATATGGAGGTTCCCTTCACACAGCACAGCTAGTAGTCATTATTGGATCTATCCTCCAAGTATTGGTTCTTCCATTGGGAAACACAAGAAAACTGGCAAAGGCACCTCCTAAAGCTTCTTCATATTGAGCTATCAATATCTCTATAGTGCTTAGGAGAGGCTCACCCCTATGTTTCGGTGGACTATAACCATTAATTAGTTAACATATTGACAATGGCTCATTTTAACTGTTTTGCCTGGACACAGAAATGTTAACACATTGTGGGGCCCTTTCTTCATTACCACAGTAGCAACAGGTAAGCTGCTTCTATGTGGCTTCTTCCTACAGCACTGCTGTCATATTCAAAGACCAGGCAACACATAGACAAGGCCAGTCATTCAGGTCCTTCTCATCTGATATAGGTGGGAGATGGCTGCATGGAAATGTTATGTCCAGTTGACCCTACACCCATGGGACTGGGCATTTAAATGTCTCCATAGGAAACTATGGAGAGGCAGGCTCCCTTGCAGTGGCTATAAAATACAAAAGTCCACATGAGAGTGAGGAGAATCTGATTTAATACTCAGCAGATAGGTTTCACAAAGGCTAAAAAGATGTCTAGTGTTTCAGACACCTCTGCATGGACAGGATGGGACAGCTCCAAGCTTTTGATAAGGTTCTTAGGTTGTGTCTTCATCATAGACAGTAAAGCACAAGCAATCTGATCTATACATACAGGGTTAAGAGTGAGTGAGGTTACCATGCAGATCATCAGACACAAGATTCTGTCAAGAAACATATGCTTATTTGTGTACCTTATACTAGGACAAAACATATTCAACCACTGGGTGCTTTTTCACAGTTAAACATCAGTTCATTGGACTGACCCTTGGCTCTTCCCAAACAAAATCTGTGGCATTATATGGCACAAAATGTCCAAATACTCAGAGAACAAACCCTGTGCCCTAGGCTGCTTCAGCCTTCTTGGATGCACATGCTCATCACTTTTCCTGCTGGTAGAAGCATGAGCTCTCTCTGTACGTGTGCTGAGTCTTATTGGTGACTACCTGCTGATGGAGTTAGGAAAGAAATATGTTTAAGAGGAATCTGTGAACCTCTGAGTTGCTGGGGAAAGGGGGATTACAGGGCCTAAATACCAGAGGCCTAGTCACCCTGGTCCATGGAGCCAGATAAGTCATATGGTTTTCTTTCATGTGATATCTGGGCTGGGGTTGGGTGGTATGAGCAAGGGTCTAGGGAGAATCTTTTGTCTTGGAAGCTCTGGTAGCCTCTCTTTTCTGAGGATTCTATGACACTAATATTAAGAGTACAAAAGTGCTCATATCCAATCAGTGGAGCAAAGCACCATGAAACTGGACGAAGGGCTGTAAAGTAAAAAAAAAAAAGATTGGTAGGGGTTTTTAAGAGGCATTCTCAAATCAGAAGCTGCCACAAAGTAGAAAAAGAAAAATTATGTACTATGGAGGAGAGGACAAGCATGGGTTTCTCAAGAACAAGTCATGTCAGACTAACCGTATCTCTTTTTTGAGAAAGTTACTACCTTGCTGGATCAGAGGAATGTGGTAGACATAGTTTATTTTGATTTCAGTAAGACTTTTAATAAGGTTCCAAATAATAATCTTGTTAACAAATTGGTAAAATGTGGTTTGGATCCTATTACTGTTAGCTGGATCTGTAATTGGTTGACAGATCACACCAAAAGAGTGCTTGTGAATGATTCCTCATTCTCTTGGAGAGGAGTGACAAGTGGAGTGCCTCAGGGATCTGTCCTGGGACCTGTTTTGTTCAACATCCTTGTAAATGATTTGGATGAAGGAATAGAGGGAACGCTAATTAAATCTGCAGATAATATTAAATTGGGAGGGGTAGCAAATATAGTAGAAGGCAGAATCAGGATACAGGATGATCTTGACAGGCTGGAAAACTGGGCTCAAACAAATAAAATGAATTTCAATAGAAATAAATGTAAAGTAGGAAAAATCCAATGCATAATTCTAGGATGGGGGAGACGCGTCTTGGCAGTAATATGTGCAAAAAGGATCTAGAGGTCTTAGTAGACCATACACTGAACCTGAGTCATAGAATCACAGACTCATAGAGTTGGAAGGGACCTCCAAGGTCATCTAGACAACCCCCTGCACAATGCAGGACATTAAAAAATACCTCCTCCCACACCCCCAGTGACACCTGTTCCATGCCCAGAAGATGACCAAAAAAAAACCCTCTAGGATCTCCAGCCAAACTGGCCTGAAGAAAAATTGCTTCCTGACCCCAAGTGGCGATCAGCATTTCCATGGGCATGTAAGAAAGGGCCTCAAGAACTAACCACGGATGCAACCCTTCTTGCCCTCCCTCTCATGATCTGCCTAAGTTCACAGAATCAGCATTGCTGACAGATGGCCATCTAGCCTCTGAATACCTCCAAAGAAGGAGAGCCCACCACCTCTCGAGGAACCCTGTTCCACTGAGGAACCACTCTAACTTGTCAGGGAGTTCTTCCTAATGTTTAGCCGAAAACTCTTCTGATTTAATTTCAACCCATTGGTTCTGGTCTGACCTTCTGGGGCAACAAAAAACAACTCCACACCGTCCTCTATATGACAGCCCTTCAAGTACTTTAAGATGGTTATCATATTGCATCTCAGTCATTTCCTCTCCAGCCTAAACATGATTCTAAGAAGTAGGGTACGCTTGTTGTAGAAATACCTTTTTAAACTTTTTCAGGGATGGCTGTACACCCCCCGTTTTGAAACTAATTATGGAAAGGAAGTGATGCTGCAGGAATATTCCTGGGAAGTTGCAAAGAAGAAACTGGATATGACATTATGGACGGTTTAAGATTTGAGAATGAATAATTTCTGGGAATCCTAGCGCTCCCTTATACCTGTTTTCCCCAGTACATAAATGTACAAAGAACGTTAAGAATAATTGTGTAGAGCAGCATATGCAAGGGTCTATTTTACCACATATATGTGTAGTAACCTTTCAACTTATGCACTTGCAGCTAAACAGACATATGCATAATTACCTGTTAACAATGTACACATATATATGCCTGGGACTTATTTACCTTAATAATAATTCTGTGTGAAGCATCCCTTAATTAGTCACCGATCCTTTTCATAATCAGCCAAGAATGAAGGACTGCTTTCTGTCCAGGATTATTTGGGTGCTGTAATTAATAACGCTCTCACTTCAACAGATTGCTGTCGTTATGCCCTTTGAAGTGGCTTTTGCAGATGAGATATAGAACAGGGAGTGGCTCTGCGCAGTACAGTTGCTAGGTAACTCCACTGGATCATGATAGTTTGCATGTCACCTGCTAATGAGGAAGTGAATGGGGAGGGGTAACCTTCCACGTTAGTGGAATGTGGAAACCTGCTTTTAGGTTGTCTGGAAACAGAAGGAAGAATACAGTTTTTTCTGAAGTGTAAGGGAGAGTCACATTTATGACAGTAACATTTCATTCCCAACCACACCAAATCTTCCTCATTTTATTTTCCTGTTGCTTGCAGATCCCCTCTGCTTATGGTATTAAAAAGTGGAATCGGCAGTAATCTTAATCTTTGAGTTGTCTCTTCAGCAGCACATCTGCTCTCTGCTTGTGATCCACCATGGTCTGAATTGCGTAGGGTGACTAGAGAGACACGTGGGTGGGTGGGGCCGTCTTTGGGCTCCATGCTTATTTTCAAATTCCACATCATCCAGAAGGAAATCCCAGGTCTCCTCTCCAAAAGCTTGTGAATCTGCTATGATTGGAATGGATCCAGTGGACTGGGGAGGGGCAGGGCTTACCCATGAAAGTATCTCGGGTTGGGAAGATGGGGGTCATGGCCCCAGCCTACATGACTGAGCAGGTGAAGCCACAGCATTCTTTCAGGAGGGTGAGGCCTGTCTTTGTTACATAAGGGGTAGAAGTTTGCTGTCCTCTTGACGTCACCTTCTTTTCTTTGACAGGAGCTGTGAAGAGAGAACTGATTATTGGCATGGAAACAATGTCTGTGATAGGTCCTCAATGTGAGCGACAAATCATCCTAGGATGTGGCGTGTATGTTTGTATTCATTAACACTGTAATACAAGCTGAAATCAGGGTATCATGACCAATTCAGGTCCGTTCTGAAGGCCATTTCACATATTATGTCACAGCAAGCTTAGGTTTGCAACCCAAAGCACACTCAACAGTGAACTGCCATCAGTCTTGCCTTTCTGACAAGTGTACCCATCCGACTTTACATCTGCCAGTTGTACCGTTTAAATGCATACTGTGTGACATGGCAGCAGAATGAGTTCACCACATACCCTTGATGAACATTAGGACCCTGAAGGCCTTAGACTGCCTGTGCCTTGCAAACACCCTAGGAACTCCCAGTGATGTCACAGTCCTGACTGAAACCATCAGTTTTTGGTAGGGCTGTGTCTAGGGTTGCCAGGTCCCACCTGGCTGCCGGTGGGGGGACTCCTGAGTCCTCCTGTAGTTCTTCTGGCACACACGCAAAGTGTGCACACTATGATGACATCACTTGGAAGTGATGCCATCACTTTCCCGCTGTTGGAGGCAACGCTCTAGGTTTTGGGCAAAACTCTATGGTCTTTTGGGCCTCAAACCGTAGAGTTTGCTCCAAAACCTAGGCCATCACTCCTGGTGTTGGAAACACAATGACATCACTCCTGGGTGATGTCATCATGCCGGTGGTGCCAGGAGGGGGCTTCTCAGGGATGGGGCTTCCCCCGCTAGCCAGCTGGGCTGCAGCGGATTGGGGCCCCTGAAATCGAGGCATCCCCTGGCCCCACAGGGGGGATGGCAACCCTAGCTGCAACTTGAGAAAAAAAATGACTGGTGCTACACCTTTTGGTGGGTATATGAGAGAGGGTCTTTTCAGTGGCAGCACCACAACTACAGAACAACCTTACCGGGGAGGTACACCTGACCCCTCCTCACTCTTGACCTTTAGATGGTGTCTGAGGACAATTTTATTCAAGATGGCATTCAATTCATTTTAGTTTTTCTGCCTAGCAGCAGTTTTAAATTGTTGGTTTTAAATTAGTGGTTTTATGTATTTTATTGAGTTTTATGGCTGTTTATACTGTAAGCCTCCTTCTGTACCCATAAGGTAGAAAGGCGGCTGATAAATGTTTTAAATAAATAAATTGGGGTAGACATTTCTTTAAAAATAGCAACCTTTTGATTAAGTGAGACAGAAATATAATACACACATGTAATACTGTACCAGGGGCTGTTTTTTACTCAGTCGCATATAATGCCTTCTCCATTTCCCCCAGTGTGTATGATTAAAGGGGCCGTGTTTTTTTACCTCGAGTTGGGATGTTTACATATCCCAACCCCTGCAGCGGCGGGCGGTGGTTGACGATGGCAGCAGATGGAAAAGTTGGTGAAGGAGGTGGCGGAAGAAGCGGTGGCGGTGGTGGATGAGGTGGCAGCGGCATTGGCATTCTTGGACGTTTGGCGGCAGCAGAGGCGGAAGAAGTGGCGGTGGTGGCTGGCAGCGGCGGCTGGGGGAGGCACCCTTCCCCGAGCCCCGCTGGCCGAGTGGTAAGTTTGAGGGTCCCCCCCCCCTTTTACACTTGGGCGCTTGAGTGGCCAAGTGCCCAAAAGTAAAAGGGGGGGGGGGGAAATGGCGGACGGGACCATCTGGACAGCCCTGCTCTCGCAATGATTGTGAGAGAGGGCTGTCCAGATGGCTCAAATGTGGGCTCCTCACATGACTCCCGGGAAAACCCTTGATTTTCCCGGGGTCAGAAAATACGGGAGGAACCCGCATTTGAGCCAGCTTTGGCGCGGGAGTTGTCCCGGCCATTCTGAACGGTCTCTTTAAATGCGGGAGGAAACAGCTCTTCCTCCCGCATTAAAGGGCGGTGTGACCGCGGCCTACGTGCTGGCTGGTTGATAGATAATTCAAATTGCATGGAGAGCATCTTCCCATAAATAGCTTCCTAAATGGAACAATTCCTGTGTAATTTCCTTTTCAAGTAGCAACCAACTGTGCTGCAAAGTGGTGGAGTGAATCAGGCTATTGTGTACTGGGTTTGATGCATAGAAGAGTCGGATGATGACGCAGCAGACATGCCTCTTTATTGGTACACAACTAAACATGCAATACTGGCCGAGATGGCCAACTTTATACAGTCCCTAGGACACACCCCAAAGGCTTATTGGCAGGTTTGAATTTCCCACCAGAGTTCTTTTTGGAGGGCTAGTGGTGGCCCAGGATCCTTGACTCCTATTGTTTCCAGGAGTCAAGCTCAGGCTGGCTGTATGTCGCTGGTGCCCTGTGGTGGTCAGTGGACATAACACCCCTCCCCCCATAGTTCGAGGCCACTATGTCACCTAGTCCTGTAAGTAGGCTGGGGGTTGTCTACTTCTTTGTGAGCGTCGAGGTGCGGGCACATCCATGGTTTCTGGGGACCGGTCTGCTGGGCTCACCTGGATGTCCAGCATCAGTGTCAAAATGTCTGGTGCTGTGCTGGGGTTTGGTGCTACTACAGAAGGATCGGGCTTGGTGATGGGTGCTGACTCCGGTGCCGCCTCTTCTGGTATGTCAGGTCTGGGGACATTGTTGCTGCTTGCCAGGGCTGGACCATTGGCAGAGTCCGGGAACAGGTGCTGTCACAGTTGGTTGACATGCCGCCGCAGGACCCGGCTGTCCTCTGTCAAGACCTCATATGACACTGGTCCCATGGGGCAGACAATTCGAGCAGCAAGCCATGGAGAGCCATTCCCAAAGTTACGGGTGTAGACCGGGTCTTCGGGGAAGAATCCTCTGGGTGTGTCCCTTCTAACCGCCTGTCTACTAGACTCCGGGGCCCAGTCAGGATGTAGCTGATCCAGCAATATCGTGGGCTGCCTTCCCATGAGGAGCTCAGCAGGGCAGCGGCCGCTGACCAGATTGGGAGTGGTGTGGTGCACCAGTAAGAACTGGGTGATCCTGAACTCCCAGTCCCCCTCCGTGAGTCACATTAGTGCTTCCTTTGCGGTTCGAACCATCCACTCAGCTTGCCCGTCAGCAGGGGTCCTTTTGAGCAGGAGCTCGGGGGAGCTCAGCTCTGGGAGTTGGTGCCAGCCCCCCCCCCCCCCCGCAAGGGAATGCCTGCTTGTGTCATGGCTGCAGCAAAATGACCCCGTCCCCTGGAAAGGTCCTTGTTCCTCCGACCAGCCTTCTGAAGGCTTCAACCACCACTGAAGCTATCTTCCCAGAATAGAGGTATTTCTGAGGCTTGGATTAGTAACTGTCCCCTCTCTGCCATTTCTTTCTTTCTTTCTTTCTTTCTTTCTTTCTTTCTTTCTTTCTTTCTTTCTTTCTTTCTTTCTTTCTTTCTTTCTTTCTTTCTTTCTTTCTCTCACCTTCTGACATACTTCTGGTGATGTCAAGTGGTTTAGCATATGCAAATAAGTTATGTTAATGAGTTATGCTAATGAGCTCCTGCACCTCTTTTTCTACGAAATGACCCCTGCCCGTTAGTAGCGGGGTAGAATGGGGCAGACCGTATGTGCCGTATTAAGTTGCTACTCAGGAACTCCTGGAACTCTTCAGATGTGAAGGCCATCCCATTGTCCAATACGATCGTGTCCAGCAGGCTGTGTGTTGCAAAGATCCTGCATAGCACCTGGATAGTGGCTTTAGATGACGTGGCTGAGATGGGGCTTATCTCCAGCCATTTTGTGTAGGAGACCACCGTAACTAGGAAAAGTAATCTGTGGAATTGGCCCATAAAATCAAGATGCAACTGTGATCACGGTTTGTGGGTGGACTCCCATGCTTGTGTGGATGTGCTTGGCAGATTTAGCCGGGTCTGTTGGCATGTGTTGCAGTGCTTGATCCAGGCTTCAACCTCCACATCTATCCCGGGCCACCACAAATAGTTCCTAGCCAGGGCCTTCATCCGAATGACCTTGGGGTGAGCCTCATGTAAGGCCTTGAGGACATCCTGCCTCAGGGTGCTGGGGACCACCACCCTGTCTCCCCACAATAAGCACATCTTGTGGGCTGATAGTCCGTCTCTGTGGGACATGTAAGGCATAAAGTCTGGCTCCACTGTGGCTGTGGGTCATCCCCTCACCACCCAGCCCAGAACTCAGGAGAGGACAGGGTCCCAGGCCGAGCAGCGAGCGACCTCAGCCGCCTGGAGAGGGGCATCTGAAAGGTCCTCCACCATGAGCACGTGGTGTGCTGGGTCCAGGTCCTCCTCAGCTGAGGGCAAGGGGAGGCAGCTCAGGGTGTCCACATGTCCCATGGCTTTCCCTGGGCAGTGCTGTAAGGAGCAGTCATATTCTGAGAGGAATATCTACCAGCAGGGGACCCGTGGGGAGAGTACCTGTGGCATCTGCCCATCTGCCAAGAAGAAGCCATGAGGGGGCAGTGGTCCGTCACAATGGTGAAAGGCCGGCTGTAGACGAAGTTGTGAAATTTCTTCAGGCCGGCCACGATTGCCAACCCCTCCCTGTCGATTTGCGTGTAATTGCACTCTGCTGTTGACAAGGTCCTCAAGTAGTATGCCACCGACATCTCCTGCTCATCTGGGAGCAAGTGCATAAGCATGGTGCCCACCCCGTAGGGGGAGGCATTGCAGGCCAGGACTACAGGCAGAGTCTCATCGAAGTGCACCAAGTCGCTATTTCAAATGAGGAGCACCTTGACCCCTTGAAAGGCCGCAGCCTGACATGGGCCCCAAGTCTGGGGACCTGCTTGTCGAGCAAGTGATGCAGGGGCTCAGCTACCGCTGCCTTGTGAGGAAGGAAGGCATGGTAGAAGTTTAACAGTCTGAGGAACGCCTGCAGTTCTGTTTTGGACTGTGGCGGAGGGGCCTCAACGATGGCCTTGATTTTGTACCGGGCTCGATGAAGGCCGTCCGCATCAACCATGAAGCCCAGAAAGTCAACAGACAACCAAGGAGGCACTTCTCCCACTTCATCTTGAGGCTGGCCTTGTGGAAGCGGTGAAGGACGGTGTGCAAGCGGGCAACAAAGTCGTGCGGCATTGTGGCGGCGATCAGTACACCATCAAAAACTGGTGTGACACTGGGGTCCCTTTAGGACACAGCCTAGCAGAACTCCTCATGGGACAGTGGCTCACCACCAGAATTGATCGCCTGCACCCTGACCAGGCCCCAGAACATAGTGCGACCACAGAACGACAGAGGGTTCTATGGGGGTTCTTCCCCGAATACCCCGTGTACGTTCGGAACTATGCAAAAGGTCCCACATGGCTTCCAGGCCAGATTGTACGGGCAACTGGACCCCTCTCATATGAGGTCACGGGAGAAGAGGGTCAGGTATGGAAGCGTCATATTGACCAACTCTGCTGCAGACTCAGGGCCCCTGACGCCGACACACCAGAGGAGGCCAAGGATGAAACTCCTGTTCTCGGCCCTGAAGGTAGCAGACAATCTGACCCAGTCACAGACGCACCACAACTTCTGCCCCCAGCAGACTCACCCCAGGACATTCCGCAGGTACCAGAACCATCAGAACAAGCCCCAGAACCACCCGCAGCAGTCCCTGAACCGCTACCATTCACAACGGTACCATGCCGATCAGAGTGGGAACGACGGCAGCCATCTTACTTAAAAGACTATGTTTGTTAGGGTGGGTCCGAACTGTGGGGGAAGGGATGTAATGTCCTTAATGGTGACTGCCATGTGGTCGCCGCAATGCACGTGGTCGGGCTAGCTGCCGGAGCTTCGATCCAGCAGACAATAGACCGACTGGATCATAATTTAGCCCAATCATGTGCTAGGGTTCCAAAGAGGGACCTGTGGCATGCAACCGCAGAGAACTGCACCTATCTGCTGTATTGGGCGAGGCCAGGGGCGTGGATGAAGTGGGAATATAAGCAGGCCCCCGGACCTCCGTCCAGCATGTCATCTTCTCCAACCAAATAAACTTTGAGCTGATTTCACTAGAAGAGTCTCCGACCTCAGTACTTTATAGTTGCATAAGTTATATGATTTTTCTTAGACCATACATTAGTTCTTTTACTAAGTCATTTGAATAACAGAACTGTCTGTAGCCCCTCTCCCCCTGGGAAGCTGAAAGGATGCCTCATGCCCCTGAGAGAGATGGTAGTGGGGGAAGATCTGTCCAGATAAGGGGAAGAGAGGCAAAATATTGGTGGGCTTCCCCCCGTCTCATGCTTCTTCCAGCCCGAGTCCCCCTCCTCACTGTGTCACTGTTTGCTCAGACTTACAGTTGCTGAATGTCAGGTTGCAAAGTACGAGGTCAGTCCAATGTAAAAAAAAAAAAAGTAGATAATCTGGTTTGTAATACCAGGAGCAAGACTGCACCGTAGGCGGTCCTATCAGAGCTGATGGAGGAGATCTCAGCCTTTGCGTTGGAGACCACTGAACTATTGGTCCTGGAGGATTTCAGCCAAGGCCCTTTTGTCTGAGGCAGGATTGTGGGGCTGCCCCAAAATGTCACTGGCCACACACATTCGGGTCATCCAATCCCTGGAGATTTGGGTGGCAGAGCTTGAGGGGGATGGCGTTTGTTGTGGGGAGGGACCTCAATGGGGCATAATGCCACAGAGCCCACCCTCCAAAACAGCCATTTTCTCCAGAGGAACTGATCTCTAGTTTGGAGATCAGCTGTAATTCTGGGAGATCTCCAGGCTCCACCTGGATGTTGGCAACCCTATCACACATGCAGGTGGGCTTGTTTGACCTTGTATTCCCTTCAGGGGGGTTGTGTGTTTGTGTGTGTGTGGGGGGGTTCCTTTGCCATGGACATATGCTGTTTGATAAGGTTTATGCTAAATAGAGATATAATGACTCAATAGGAATGGAGAACTAGTTTAATTGGTCCATCTTTCCGGATGGCTCTAGATGGCTCTTAGGATTACCATAGGAAATGCTGGGCAGTCCTGCTGAAATCCTGGTTAGTCTGTGGAATAGGAAATGACTTGGACAATTACCATGATCATTCCTAGACACCTTCCCCCCACCGTACCAAGCCCATGTAGCATTCTAGTGAATGAGGGAGCTTGGAGGGAGATGATGAAGCAACAGGTAAATCTGAAAAGTAAAAGGGGAGGGGATCTCAGAATGAACATGGCTGCGGTCACACGGCCCTTTAAAGCAGGAGGGACTGCTGTTTCCTCCCGCATTTAAAGGGAACGACCAGACCGGCCGCGGCTACTCCTGCACTGAAGCGGGCTCAATCGCGGGTTCTTCCCGCATTTTCCGACCCTGGGGAAATTAAGTATTTTCCCAGAGGTCGCGCAAGGAACCCACGATTGAGCCGATCTGGACAGCCCTCTCTCGCAATGAGTGCGAGAGAGGGCTGTCTGATCGTCCCTCCCAGGTTCCCCCCCTTTTGCACTTGGGCGCTTGGGCACTCAAGCGCCCAAGTGAAAAAGGGAAAAAAACCTCACCCCACGCTCCACTCCAGGCTCCGAGCCCTGCTGGCCGCTGCCACCCCCCCCCCCCCGCATGCTTCTCCCCAGACTTACCAGGTGGCAGCCGGCGGGGCTTGGGGCCCGGAGCAGAGCGCGGGGCAAGCCAGCCAGCCAGGACAGGTCCGGATTTGCCATCCCAGCGGCAGCGGTGGCGGGGGGGGGGGGAAGGGGGAAATGTAGAGTGCATCCCAACCCTCCCCCCCAAAAAAAATCCCGGATAAGGTCCCAGCGGGACTTTATCCGGGATTAGGGTGTTGTGTGACCACAGCCCATGACTAAAGATAGCCTAGAGTGCCTTTTAGACACTACTCTATGATGGTGATTAGTAGCAAAATAGAATTGCTTCTCTGCCTCCATTGCAACTACTCAAAACTGTCCAGCAGAACTGTTTTGAATGGTGAAAAACCTGCAGGTCAAGCTGAAAGTCTATTGAATCCTCAGTA
Source organism: Lepidodactylus listeri (assembly GCA_029233225.1). Lineage (NCBI taxonomy): Eukaryota > Metazoa > Chordata > Lepidosauria > Squamata > Gekkonidae > Lepidodactylus > Lepidodactylus listeri. The sequence continues at coordinate 18,751,782 of JARCFY010000015.1, read as the reverse complement.
GACCACGGGTACATGTTCAGCCAGATCTTTGCATATAAAATACCTCCCATGAACTCTGAAATGGATCTGAGCACAAGCATTTGAAGTCTCTTCTCTTACAGACCTGCCTGTCTATTGACATATCCTGGAGAGACTCTACTCTGGACCTACAGACCTTCTGAGGTGGGGCAGATGGTAACTGAGGCACCTTCTCAGTGTCCATGCCACACGAGGACCTCCCTCTATAGTTTTCCTGGTGTTTTCTTTGAAGAAAAAGAGGTTTTTATACCCCACTTTCTCTACCTTAATGAGTCTCAAAGTGGCTTGTAATTGCCTTCCCTTCCTCTCCCCACAACAGGCACCTTGGGAGGTAGGTGGGGCTAAGAGAGTTCTGAGAGAACTGTGACTGGCCCAAGGTCACCCAGCAGGCTTCACGTGGAGGAGAAGTGGGGAATCAAACCCAGTTCTCCAGATTAGTCTGCTGCTCTTAACCACTATAGCATGCTGGCTCAGCAACAACAACAATTTTATTTTACAGTCAATGACTAGCATACACAAAGGTTTACATAAAACCAAATGATCAAATTTCACAACTTTAAAAATTTCACTCAAGCTACTGTATGCGTTTTCCGATCTTTGTACACCTGCGCACAAAATTTAGCCACTATTCGGGTTGTTTCGTGGTTCATATCGCTGGCTCTGTATGGACTTAGAGGCCAGTTGGAGAACTTTTTTTTTTTTAATCATGCTTCTTTTCTCTGATTTTGATGTACTGTTGTTTGGCGGCCATGTTATTATGTTTCACACTGGGATCTGTAAGGGCTGATTTAGGCTATATGCTTGATTTTCCTTTTTAAAAAAAGATCTGCACAATGCTATGTTTCAATTTTTGTTGATCTGACTAATTTAACTGCTGCTAACTGAGTCGCTTGATAATTTTAATTAATATGTGGGATTATGTAAATACGTTTATTGTAAACCACTTAGAGCAACAGAAATAGGCAGGATAGAAATATTTTACATAAGCATATGAATAAATACTTGTTTTCAGAGGGCAGCCTTTGGAAAGCTTGCTCTTCAAAAACTCAGCCATCTCCTTGTCTTCTTCTTGTTCTCTGTGAAGAAAAGGACTCTGGTTACTGTCCTGCAAGCTGGATATGGATCACAGGCTATATATATCACTTGGTGTGAAGGTGGAGGTAACTACAGATACACTGAAGGCTTGGAGTCAAAGTCTGTGAAAAACAAGCTGCTGTCTTGTCCTTCCTTGGTCCCGGAACCAATGCTCCCTCTAAGTGGTGGGGTCCTGTGAGTAGGGTTGCCAGCCTCCAGGTGGGACCTAGGGATCTCCCGCTTTTACAACTGATCTCCAGCTGACAGAGATCAGCTCCCCTGGAGAAAATGGCTGCTTTGAAGGGTGGACTCTATGGCATTGTACCATGCTGAGGCCCCTCCCCTCCCCAAACCATGCCCTCTCCAGGATCCACCCCCAAAGTCTCCAGGTATTTTCCAACCCAGACCTGGTAACCCTACTGGTGAGCAAAAATTCTACTTTGTGAGCGACTGGCATTAAAATTGCCAGCGTGCAATTTGGCTACTGTGTAAATTAGTCTGCTCTGGAGCCATCCTTCCTGAGCTAAGGTCAAAAAGGTGTGAGCCGGAGGCTAAAAAACGGTGACCTAGCTCACACTAAGTCAGCTTAGGGGGAACACTGCCTGGAACACATTTAGTGTAGGGCAGTGGTTCTCAAAATGTAGGTCCGGACCCAAAAGTGGGCCGTGATTCTCTTGCAGGCGGTTTACA